>JAKOOJ010000001.1:222975106-224249273 GCA_022577455.1 Arizona elegans
TACTTGTTGCTTGTATATATACTGAGAACTTATGCACTGGAGACAAATTCTTTGTTTCTATTCTATTCTATTCTATTCTATTCTATTCTATTCTATTCTATTCTATTCTATTTTCTAGTCTACCCTACCCTACTCTATTTTCTATTTATATAATCATGTATAAAAAGAATCCCCAAAAAGCAAAAAGAAAAAAAGAAACAAGGAATCTTTATCTGTAAATGTTTACATAATAATATAGTCCAAATATATTTTAAAAATAACTGTCAGTATATTTTGCAAAACTGCCCCCAAATCACGATATAAGAACAGCTGTACTGCCACAGCAATTCAGAGGTATAAGATAATACATTCTTTCAGTTCTACTCTTTAATTTGAAAGATGCTGTCCTTCATCATTTTAAATCCTTTTAGATAATAAAACAATGTTTCTATATAAAGCCTCTCTTCATCGAACACAAGACTCCTAGTTGGCATAGCATGGAGGAAATCCAATACATGTTTCTGTTAAAACAGCAGGGAATCTATTTCTTTTGGTGCCTCGGACCCTACTTGTTTACTTCATAGCTGATGGCTGCAGCAAAGAAGGGCAATGCGATGATGCTACTAGTAAGGCAGGGACCAAATATCTAAAATGTAATTATACTTTTAAAGATGTTTTAACCTATAGGAGGCTTCTTTCAACTCCTTCCCCTTAACCGCATGCTAAAATCAGCAGTGTGTCATGCCACTAAGTTTTGGTAGATTGCTGCTGATGGGGAACAGAGGAGGGGGACTGATTAAGTAACAGTCCTAACAGAAGCATCTTCTTCTAAGGACCTGGAAGGGAGAATGCTCCTGTTTCCTGCACTCCCCTGCCAAATACATTATAAATAATTTGCAGGACCACAGAAAGGAGAACTCCTGCTAACACAATATTAGATTCTACCATTTGTAATGTTCCTGAAAAAGAATGACAAGCCATTGCTTGTCATTTTAAATATATACTTTAAAATCAATGAATGTGACTTATAAATCCATATAAAACTGGTGACTTATCAAGGAGCAAATATAGATTTCAATTCTGTCACTGTATATGTGCTTGATGTTAACTGCAGTCTGCCCTATATATTAAGTGAAATGCCCTATATATAGCATATAGAATTAAAATGTCTCATTAAAATGACAATTTCAACATATGAACGAATCATTTAAATCATATTTAAAATATGGAAAAATAAACAGGAATCCTTTGACACTTACTGTTATTTACTGTTTCACATAAAACTGAAAAACCAGGTAATTGAAAGTTTTCCTCAACTGTGCTTTGCTTCCCAGAAGCTAGCTTTATGCAAGTGTTTTTTGTTTTTGTTTTTTTGTTTTTTTAAATCGAACAAGCTTTCAACCCTGGAAACAATTATGCTAAAGCTGCCAGAAAATGTGTTTGCTTTGTTAAATTGAGCTTCAAAAGTATTTCAATTGAACACACATTTGTAATTGCAAGTAAGGCCTATTCTTATATCCAATTCAAAAACGCTTATTTTATTACAGCTTATTACGAATATGCTGTCTAAAATGCAACAGCATGACTCTTCCATTTCTAGCCCATAATTTTATGATAATTATATGTAATAGTATGCATGAGCTGGTTTCTGCTCCTAACAAAGACCCAGATTGGCATGATAGCAGTTCTGCTTTCCCTATGGTATAATGCTTGCCTGCATAGGAACATTCTACAATAACAATAAGAAGAGATAAGATTTAATCATGTGCTCTCAGTTTTATATCTTTTCATCTGGTTGCAGTATACCAAAAGAATAAACATAATCTCCAAAGACTAATTATGGTATGTTTTCAGTAGCCAAGGTTGGCAACTATGAAATATGTCTTTTATTAACTATCTCACATCCAAATGTTATTTATGGAAATCATCAGTTAAATCCTGCAGATCTGTTATTTCAACATTAAGTTATCTGAAAGCAATTTCATTCAGGCAAGATTCCAGTCACTTTCCTATAAATTAAACGATCGTGCCAGTGTTATATTTGTAAAATGTTGTATAATTTTGTCTTTGACTTAATCATAGCCAGGTTATCTTGGTATCATTTCAACAGGATTCTCGTTTGGTGTGGAAATTTTCTCTTATAAGATTTGGCAATCCAGATAAAGTTTCTCTTAAAATATAAACTCTTCTAATTGCTTTATTAAAGAAGTAAACGATAAAGATTTGGAAACTGTTTCACAAAAATTAAATATTTTCATAACATGGTTAAGAGAATCTGAGTGACGAAGAGAGAAAAAAGTGTATCAAGAACCACCTGATTAGTTATGCACATCTCCCTGGAGCATGTAGATTTGATCGCCACCCCTTAAAATGGAATATGTACATAACAAAAGAGCTAAAATAATTGGGGTGTGTGGCTATTTCAATCTTTCTCAGAGGAAAACATAGACTATCTGTAAATTTAAAGTGGTTTTTCTCCCTCTAAAAATTTAGGATCATTTCTTAAAATAAATGCATTGACATCCAGAAGCATTCAAAGTTAAACATTGCTTATACAATGCATAGCTAAACTATAGGATTTGCTGCCATCAGGCCAATTGATAACCAGCAATTTAGTCAGCTTTGAAAGAGGACTGGATAAATAAATAGAGTACTAAGCTATTAATGATACTAACCTTGATAACTCTTTATTATACCTAGAACTGTAGGCAGCACCTCTTAAATATAAGATGCTAGGAAGCAACAGTGGAAACAGCTATTGCCTTCCTCTTTGTGACAGTATTATTATTCTCTCTACAATAACTACAGCAATAGTAATAGCATTTAGGCTTATATAGTGTTTTACAGCACACTCTGAGCAGTTTACAATGTTAAAGCATGTTAAAGCATTATTTGCATATTGCCCCCAACAATCTGGGTCCTCATTTTACCAACCTCAGAAGGATGGAAGGCTGAATCAACCTTGAGCCCCGTCAGGATCAAACTCCAGACTGTTAACAGAGTTAGCCTACAATGTTGCATTCTAATCACTGCGTTACCAGGGCTCCTAATATAGAGATTAACCTGGAATTATTTAATCCTCATGAAAAAGATGAGTATCTCAGATCCGAATACACTAATTCTACCAAATGTCTGAAAAATAATGGATTTAAGAAAGTAAAGAACATAATCATTTTAAAGTATAAATACTTTATCAAAATGTTTTAAAATACCGTATTTTTCAGAGTATAAGATGCACCTTTTTACTTCCCAAAAGGGGGTGAAAATTTAGGTGCATCTTATACACCGAATGTAGCCCTGCCCACCCACTGGCTCCCACCCTTGGGCCTTGCCTCCAGCAGTTACCTCCTGGCAAGCAAACAGTAAGAAAAAACAGCTCCTTTCAGCTCCAGCATAGGTTAATTAGCACAAGTTGATTAGATCGGCCTCCCGACTCTCAGCTGATTTGCTCTCAGCTGTTCTGTGCAGGGCTCTGCTGCTTGCTGCTTGCTGGAGGAGATTTTTTTCCCCTAGCTATGCTGAAAAACGAAACTGAAAGTAAAGCAGGTTCTTTGCTCCAACAAAATGGCAAAATGAGGCAGAGATTTCTTTTTCTTTTTCCTTACCAAAAAAGGTAGGTGCAAACAATGGGAAATTTAGGGCAAAAGAGGGGAGTTCAAGATTTTAAAACACAAAAGAAAAAAGGCAAAAATAAAAATAGGAAAGGAGAAAAAGAAAAAGAAATGAAAGAGAAAAATGTTATACATATTTAGAATTGAAATATAAATAGTAGTAAGAAATAAATGGGAAATCATGATTGTAAAAATGAAATGAATAATAACTGGAATATTTTTCTATATGGGCAAAACCTTGGGTTATTGGGAGAGTTTAAGATGTGAAAATGAGTAACATAAGGGGAAAGCTCTATTTAACTAGGGAATTGTAATAATTGAGATACTATTAATTGTATATTGTGTTGAAAACAGAAATGGTTAAGTTGTGGTTTGGAGGAATTTATGGGGGAAATTATTTGGTTTATTATTATTGGTAAATATAATTAATTTGATTTGTAAGAAATTGGATTGCATGGAAATAATTGGAATATTCATGTTCATATTAATATACAAAAAAGATAGTTGTATAACTAATTAATATATATTAAAATGTTGAATTTGTATTAAACAATTGTAATATTACATAATTAATCAATGTGAGGATGGATATAAAAATAGATGACAATGGGAAGGAGTATAATATAGAAGGGAAAAATTGAATTTGATTAAGATTAGAGATGAGAATGAAAGGTAATACTGTTTTTTTAAAAAAAAAATAGATGAGGAATAAATATGGCAAAAAGGAAATATGGAAACTGTAAATTTAATTGAAATGACTAAACACTGTTTAAATTTGTGAACCGGCCAAATACTCTGTTCAAAGAAAATACATTGTATGTTTGTATGTGTGTTTGTCTAAAAAATTAAAAAAAAAACCTTTTTTTTAAAAAAAACAACCAAAAAAGGTAGGTGCTTCTTATACTCCGGTGCGTCTTACACTCCGAAAAATACGTTAAGTTGCTTATTTCTCACAAAGTTGCAAATGCTGAGCATAGGAATGGTACCACACACACACACATATACACACAAACTAACAGTTTTATAACTTTATCTAGGTAAAAACTTACAAAATTAATTGCTGTTACCTTAATTTCTGCAAAAGGTCTATCTAAACTTCCAACATAAAGCAATCCGACGTTCCGTGGGAGAAGCCTAAAAAAAGAAAATGTCTAATTAAAAGCTGTCAATACCATCGTGCATGTTTTGATAAGTAAAGTAATCTATCCTGGCCCATATATACTGTATAGTTAATATACCCAGAACTGAAGTAATAGTATAAAATCTAGTAATATACCAAAGTCCATGTTTTGTATTTTTGTCAGAAGGCACACCTCCAGAAAACTAATTATTATGCTTCTCAAAGCACGAGCTGATTAGGAATGGACAAAACTCACTTCATTATTTCTACAAAAATGAGTACTTAACCAAAAAAAAGGTTACATGTTTGGAATAAATATAAAATTCTCACAAGAGTACAATTTTCTAATTTATATGGCACTTCTTAGCTAGTATTAGAATAACTTTTCCCTTACCGAAAGATGGAGATCTGACTTTCAAGTTATGTTACACTTACTGATAATGATCAATGCATGATTCTAAAAGATCTGTGGAAGAAGTCATGCAGAGATCCAACACAGATTCAAACTTAAGAAAAGGCGAGGCCAATGGCCAAAATTCTTTTGTAAAGACTTTCCTTCTGAGGCCTACTTAGAACATGCCTATATGGAAGCTATCATAGGTATCCCATATTATCTCATAAAGATCCCAATCCTCCAAAGAAAGGCAGCTACTAAAACAGGTAACACATAAATTGCATGTTATGTAAACTACAAAAATTATCCAGATCTTCAGATTTCAAACTTTTATTCAGACTTTTAAGCATCCATAGAAAATTAAAATGGTTGCTGAGTTTAATCCAGACCTGGGCATTTTATGGCCCCTAGGTGACATCTAGCCCTTAGGTTCGTTGTCTGCCCTTTGTGGATTGCTTTTATTTTGAAGACAACTGCTATTTTTTTTTCCAATATGTCTGTGTGTGCATGCCTATGCGCCTTCACAACCCTATTGGTTTGGCCCGCCACAACAGTCCCAGTTTTCTCATGTGGCTCCTTGGAAAAATTGCCCACCTTGGTTTAATCTATCTATATCCTTGTTGTGGATAATATAGTATCCCCTATTCCTGCTACTTGTCAAAATATTTAAGCTTCAGAATAAATGGCTAAAATTCATTTTTATCAGATTATCATAGGCAAAAAAGCCATCCATGAAAAGAGCAACAGCATTTATTTAGCATACGAAAACAAACATAAAATAGTCCGTGATAGCTGCTTTTGCTATTAGATAGGCTTCTGTAGATTATAGAAGAACATTTTAATTAGTTTTCTCTTGTTTTGATTATTTTAAATATTGTTTTACACAGGTACTAAAGTAGGTTTTCTCCAAATCATTTTCTCCCATGCAATCCAGAAAGAAATTGTGTTTTAGCTAATTGAGCACCAAAAGTCATAAATCCAATTTAAGATTCTTAGTTGAAATTAATCAAAATGTAAATATGGAAAAGTGGCAAATTGGCAGTCAAAACTGTAATACTCAAGATTTCAAAATCAATTGCAACTTCATCAGCCATACTTCCTGAAAGGCAAATTTTTGTTAAGCAACATTTACAAAACTTTTTTTACTTATCAATGCAAAACACAATGCTAAAATGTAATTGGAAAATAAAATGTAAGAGTTATCTCTGTTATAATTATGGTTTTCTTTTAGTTAAGGGTTCTGTGGTTGAGTATCAACATTCTAGGATAATAAATATGAAATCATTATTGCAACTTGCTAGGAAAGTTGCTGCTTATTTAAATGAAGGCATATGGATTAATGGAGCTGTGATGGTGAAGTGGTTAGAGTGCTGTACTGCAAGTAACTCTGCCTACCACCAAGAGTTCGTTCCAGAGCAGCTGAAGATTGACTCAGCCTTCAATTCTTCTGAGATCAATAAAATGAGGACCCAAATTATTGGGGGCAATATGCTGGCATTTGTAAACCACTCAGAGAGTGCTATAAAGCACAATGGAGTGGTATATAAATCTAAGTGCTATTGCTATTAACAGAGAGAAAATTCTACATGAATTATAATTAATATTCAAAAAGCCATCCTTTAGACGTATCAAGGCTTAAAGCAGAATATGTCATCCCCTTAACTTCAATGTAGGAAGGACATTGCTTTGATGAGAAGCAAATATTTATATATAGGACTAAGTTATCCCAGATCAGTTTTCATTGTTTGAAATATAAACCAGCTATAGTAAGAACCGAATCAACTGGATAGGAGGGTTGTTGCTTTTTCACAGTGGAACATAATATAACTTTGATTATGATATAAATGGACTAGCACCAACTCTAGTGTTCTTTGCTTTCATATTGTATTTCCTTAATGTACCATTAGGACTCAGATTAAGTTTCACTGATAACATTTAAGGGAAAGATATGCAAACATTCAGAAAATCCATAAAGGAGTAAGTATATTTTCACAGAACTCTGTATAAACTGGCTAATACTTAAGTCAGAGTTAAAGATTCATATTCTTTCTCGTATATAAGTATTATTAAGGGTAATAAAAATTAAAAAGGGAAAGCTTTTTTGCTTTCATAATTTTTTCATAAAAATTGTAATTTTTTTCCCTTGTGTATTTTAACCTTGGAAATATTTTTTTTAAAAAAGAACAGCATAATAAATAGCACCACATGCCTTTACTTTCACCTGACAGTTTCATTATAGTGTGTTGAATACTTCATCCATCCTATTTATAAATTATTCAAAAAATTGATCTTCTCTCATTCCTTAGGGAGATTATTATTTCATCTAACAGCCATTGTTAGAATCTTCTCCATTTTGGTGAAGTCTCAATTCCCCCTTCCATTTCATCCCCATGTAAGAAACTTTTGTCCTCTCAACAAAATATGTACAGGAAATATGAGAATAATCCACAAGTCCTCCACAGTACTTTTTGGTCTGGCAGTTTTTAATTCTTATACTGATTTTAATTCACAAATCAGATAAATTGTTTTAATTCTGTCAAAAGTTTGACAGACTAAAGCAATTGTTTTGCAGATTGCTGAAATCTGTCCATGAAGGATGACAGCAATGTATTTCTACAAGTGCTGAACTATTAAACAATCTCTATTATTAAATAGTGGCATCCTCTGACTATTTTAAAAGTATATTTTCTCTTGTTCCCTTTAAGCAATACTTCCGTTATCTAAAGACTTGATCTGATTAATATTGTAGTTATTTTTTTCCTATCCTGATCTCTTACCTTCTGAGAAGGAAGATATCAAAATAAGGAAGGAAAAACTATCTAATACTGGATGTAAAACTGATATGATAAATGTAGCTTTTTAATTTGTAATGCTATCCTTTGTGTGTATAAATGGAAAATCTACTATTCCATCCTTATCTTTTGAACAAGTTACACTGCTACCTTAAAGAATTGCAGTATTGATATACAACCAGCAGCTCATATAAATGATAACATGTTGTTAATCTAATTAGCTACAGGATGTTATTTCTCTATCCCTGGGCTCCAGTCCATTTTATCCAGTGTTCATTTGTTATTTTGGAACATCACTCTTACATAAGGGAATGAAAAAACAGGATAGACTAGAAAACAAAAAGCTCAATAACAAATGCCGGTAGAGATGCCCAATTCAATTCCATCAAAGCAGACACATTATTTTTGTAGTAAACATTAAATATAAAGTTGACCAATCCTTCACTTAAAATATCTATAAACCTGACTGGCTTACAAATTTTAGCAAGGACAAGCATTAAATATGTCACTTTCACAAGGTTATATATACACTGTATATTATGTTGATGCAAACCTTAATAATCTACTAGAATAAATCAAATGTTAATTTAAATGATTTTGGGATATTTGCAAAGATGGAAAACTTTATTCAAGTTAGCTTGACTAAAGGACTTCCATTGATCACAGACTTTACTGTGAATTAGGCACATGACCAAGTGCCTATTGATACTACATAGCATGTAAACATTGCAACTACATTTAATATTGGTCCTATGAACAGCAATAATAGTCCTCAATTTACGATGGCAACTGGGGTCAGAATTTCTGTCACTAAACATTAACCGAATCCCATGTTAGACTAGGCAACTTCCAAGGCAATAACGAAGTCAGTAGGAAAGCCAACGGGAAGTTGAAAGTCTCAGGTGGCTTGTAAGCAGGCTAGCAAGCAGGTAAGTAAGTTGCCAGGTGGAGGACGGCATGAGGTGTGAGGAAGGCTCAGAAAAACTAGAAGAGGATGCAAGGGAGGCACAGCAAGTCTTGGGGAGAATGTGAAAATGGCTGATGCAACACAAATGCAGAAGGGCTGGGGAAGGGTGTGCGAGTAGGGAAGATTTACCCCAGTTAATTTTGATCTTCCCTGTCAGCTTCCCCATTGACTTTCTGGGGAAGCCAGCAGGGAAGTTCGTAAACGGCAATCATGTTATCATGGGGCACTGCAAGCCATTTGCCAAGTGCCCATAATACCATGATTCCAGGGTTGTTGGGATGACCAAAACTCTGAAGACCAATCAATCCCATCATTTGTTCAGTGCCATCATAAATTTGAATGGTGGCTGAACGAATGGTTCTAAGTCAAGGGTTATCTGTATAGTCAAAAGAATGACAGCTACAGCACATCATTAAAGTATAATATATTACTTCAAGATTTGCAGATTAGAAGTCCAAATTTAGTTAACATCTATCTAGCTAATATCTATCAAATGTAGCATGACTTTATTCTAGAAATCCACTTCAGATGCTGTAAATTAAAGAAGTCAAGATAAAAAACAATTTAGTGCATAAACGTGCATAAAACAACCCTAATATATAAAACAGACCCCATCTGGGAATATTTTGATGAAATTCAACTACTTGTACTTGAGAACAAGAGAAGCAAGCATGAAAATGCAAATAGTGCAACAAAATATAAGATCTGTTTGCCCAAATGAAGCATCATTATGAGAAATGCTGCTCCAGCTGTAAAACTCTGAAAGGAGCATGAGTACTAAAATATAATTCAATTTTAATGCCAATTCATCTAAAAATAATCAATATTATTCTATATGCTAAATGTACCTTCTAGAAATGAAATTTACATCTCACTGTCAAAGGTGTCATCAAATAAATGCACTTTTAACTAGAAATGGTAATAGGATCTTCCAGAACAGTAACTAAAATCATGATTTAAATCATTAAATTTCAATCTTCTCTACTAATATTTTAAATCAAATCTACCCTGGTTTCCAAGCAATTATCCATAAGAATTTTTACAAATGTCCTCCCCTTTCCCATGTTAAATGGGTTACTTTTAATTCTTGGTTAACGGAGATTTAAATGATTTTTGATTTTTTGAATAAAGCTTAAAACTAGAGTTTAAATCTACTTCTAAATTAACAAATATTTGCCAAAATAGACATGGTATTAGCAAATTTATCTTGATGCTTTTTTCCACTATTCTATGAAACACTTGAACTTGAACTTGAACTTCTTAAAATGTATGCATGGAAACAAAAAGCTGGTGTCTGATAAATTACTATTCAATTGGCCACAAATTGACCTAACTTTAAACATTTATACAACTTAAAATCATTCTTGTTTAAAATGTAGTACAGTAGAAAGCAATTGTCTTGGACCTTCAAGTCTCATCATAAAAAATAACTTGCACTGAAAGACTGGAAACATTTTTCTAGTGTTAAGTTTTATATCCAGTTTAGTAACTGAGATAGCAATATGAATTTTACTTTGCTCTCTCTTTATGCATTCCATCACCAAGCAGAAGGACTATAAAATCATTTAAGGTATTCAATATTGTAATGCATTCCAATTCAATAAACATATTGAATACCTCAAAGTTGTGGTTGTAATGTTGTTACCTTCTACCGTGCTAAAGAGAATCGGAAGATGGTGCCTTTTTCTTTTTTTCCCATTATACTATATTCCTTCTTTTTCCCTTCCTCTCTTAGTTTTTCATGCCTTTTTTCCTTTGTATTTTATACGTTGATAGACTAATAAAGAAGTTAAATCTTAAAAATTCAATAAACATATTGAAACATAGTTTTTTCACAGTTTAAAGTATGTAGAAGTATATTTGTCCATTTCTATATAAATTCAATGTCTTCATATTGTATCTATTGATCTATTAGAGGAAGTATATTTTAAAAACAAACCAAAACCATCTTTTTTTAATCGTGAAGATAATTCTTAATATCACAGGTAATAACAACTTTGTGGTAAATGCAAAATCACAGCAATCAACACAGAATCTGGGTTTTATTTATATGTTATAGTTGAGAGGAAAGAGTTATTATGGAGTAACCACAATACATAATTACATATAATGTCAAAAACTATTCTAAAGCAAAGTAATAGGGAGAAAAACAGAACAGAAGCTTCTAATTAAAGAAACACTCTAGGCAAGGCAAACAGGAGAACAATGGGAGGTAATGTGAAAAACAAAACAGCGAATGCATAGGTTAAGGAAGACAAAAGCCATGAAGAATAACCTATGTCTTTGTAGCTAATGCTTGGTTAGAAAAAGGAAGAGGAGGAGGCAAGGATGCTCTACATTTAATATTCAACATAGTCGTTTATTTATTGATCTCAAAGATTCAATAGAATGGGGAAGTGTCCCAAATGGCACAGAGTTTCATTGTCCTGGCTTGAAAACTGAACCATGTATAGATTAGATTCTTAAATTCAATTTAATCAAGCTATTGGTGCCCAATAGCTTTTCTAGTGAAATCCACTTGCTGATTTATTTGTGGCAATACAATTTTGTAATACTAGTAGGCCTTATAATGAAATATTGTAAAGTTTTGATCAAACTAAGCCAGTTCAAATCTGTTGATAACAGCCAATATTTATCATTGTCATGAAATGGTATATTTCCCACTGCAAAGATTACTCAGCTGTGATAGTTTCATCTTCCGGTAAATCATATCACACATCAAAGTTTCATTTTTAAAACAAAACAAAACAAAAACAAAACCCCTGCACTGTAGCAATTTGTGCATTTTTTCTATTTCATTTTTTAAAAAGGAGGGGGAAGGCAGAGAGAAGAACAAGAAAAATTTAAGGTAGTGTGATAACAGTTATCTGGATATCCCATATGACTGGATGGGTGCATAGTAATTCTTTAGAACCTGGTATACAAAGCTCATTAATTGTAAATAAGGAATATCATATCATATAATACCGTATTAAGGTCTGAACTGGTATTAATAATAAGAGGAACATCAGAAGTAGAACAAATTCCTGACTGGAACTTGACATAATGGATGTATGAATAAAAATAGTTATCAAAATTTGTAGTTAATATAAACTGCAATTAATGAACTCTATATAAAATGTGGTTCAGATTTAACAGCCTATCCAACTCAATATCACCTATGAATCTATTAAATCAAGTATTTATTGTATTGAATACTTTCCCATGGATGAGTGGACTACCATGAGCAGCATATTTTATCTTTTAATATACTGTAGCTTTAATTTTAAAAGCGACATTTTCATAGATTAAATATATTTTAAAAATTCTGTCTGGCTATTATTTTTCTTACTTATTTGACTTACTTTCAAGACTAAGCTACTAGTCTTGAAGCTACATACATACTAGTCTTGAAGCTACATACATACTCTTGTATGTTTTTAATAAGTTGGGGCAGTCTATCTTTTCTAAAATTTTGCAAATCCAAAATTATTTGTAAGATGTGTGATTGAAGTTAATACTTGCTAAGAGAAATATCTGTCTTGGAGTATAGTTTGATCTATATATTATATAGAGCAGGGGTGAAATGCTCCCGGTTCGGACCAGATCACCCGATCCAGTAGCAAAGGCGGCGGGTGGTTCGGAGAACCGGTAACAAAAATCCCTGTGCCCCCCGCTACCATGCCCAGCTGAGCCTCACGATCATCAGAGGCTTTTTTAAAAACCTTTTAAAAGCATTTTTTCTACAACTTCTTCCGCCGAAAAAATGCTTTTAAAAGTAAAAAAAAAAAAGCCTCTGATGATCGTGCGGCTCAGCTGGGATCGTCAGAGGCTTTTCAAAGCATTTTTTTAACCACCTCTTCCCCCGAAAGAGGTTGCAGAAAAAAATGCTTTAAAAGTCCTCTGACAATCCCAGCTGAGTTGCCTGATCGTCAGAGAGCCTTTTCAAAGCATTTTTTTCTGCAACCTCTTCAGCGGAAGAGGTAGTTTTAAAAATGCTTTGAAAAGGCTCTGACGATCCCAGCTGTGTTCCTGATCGTCAGAGGCTTTTCAAAGCATTTTTTGCATTTGCAGAAAAAGTGCTTTGAAAAGTTAAAAAAAAAAGTTGGCCACGCCCACCCAGTCACATTACCCCCCACCACCAAGCCACTCCCACAGAACCGGTAGTAATAAATTTTACATTTCACCCCTGATATAAAGGATATATTCTTCAGCCAAAATATATAAATTCCAGGCCTCTATTGGGTTTCTTCTTTAATTGGCAATACAGTACTACCAATTGTAAAGCAGTATCAAGCGTAATGTAATAATGTTCAGTTAACAGAAGAGCAGATTGTTTTGTAGCAGGATGAGATGTCCTGCTTGGGTCAGAGTTGTAAATTAATCTCAAGGTTATGTCTTTGCCTATTTGCCAGATCCATGCAAAGTGTCACACAGACACTAGAAGCTTCCTGCCTAATTAATACAACTGACAGAAGGGATGTCTGCCTTTGGGGGACAGTATATAAAATTGACAGAACTGTTAGGTAATGTGGAGTGGGGGGGTTGTGTTTGTGCTGTGTGAGTCAGAAGAGGAATCTGTACCTGAGGACTAGCAAGAGCAAAAGGATCAGAAAGAACAATTGGTAGGGCAATCTGGCTGGAGAAAAGGACAACAAGGTTTACAAGGACAGATCAGAAGTCAGCAAGGACTTTGACAAAGGTACTGCAATTCCAAGAAATTCAGAAAAGAGTTGTTTTCTCTTTTCCCATTCTCTTCTCTAGGCTTAAAGCCAGTCCAAGAAATGAAAATAATGAGGCTGTGTAGTAGCAGAGTAAGTATATCAAGGTTGTGCTAAGAAACACATGAATCAAAGAGGAAGGAATAAGACAATTAAGATACTAAAATGCGCTGTAAAGAAATGTCTGTATGAAAATGTTTGTACGATTTATTAATTAAGCAAAGGGGGAGGCAGGGTGGAAGGGGTTAGAGAGAATAAGCACCATTTATTTACTTGAAAAGCAGTATAACACATAATTACATCATTGTAATTTAGAGTACAGTGTGTGCATATGTGTCTGTGCCTGTCTGTCTAGAAAATTGCTGACATTTTCCTATCCTTTGACATTCCTGTTATCAAAAGGTACAGATTTCTCTGTACCCTTTTCAGTCTTCTGACATGGTTCTATTTTAAAACCATTATAGAAAAAAATTATCCCAAAGGAAGAGTTCTGCAAAGTCTGAACTTCCTTTTCCCAAAAACTTTTGCAATGATAGGAAGACATTGTGCTATTGTCTTCAGCAGTTTTACTCCCCTTCCTCTGATGTGTTCTTTATGCTTACTTTTAAGCTACAATCTCCTTAGCATAAATGCTGCCTCTCTCATTGTTTAAAAAGAATCATTTATAAAGATGATTCTATAATATAAAAATGTTTCCTCAACAATGTGTCATTTGTAACACAGGACTAGCACAACTATTAAAACTAATGAATACCTTCCTATAGCCTTTCATACTTTTCATAGCAAGCAGGAAGAACCTAGATGGTATTGTTAAAGCATAAATAATGGGAAACTGCTAAAACCTATAATTTTTATGTTAGTCGGCCAATGCAAACTGTCCCATTTGAAGCTCTTAGGAGAAAATACATCTATAAGACAGTACATGAATTATATCTAAGGTGGCAATGAACTGCACTGCTTTTCAAGCATTCCTCTGTTTGATGAGATATCAATTTCAAAATTGTTGAAACAACTACTCTAAATGTGAAAGTCTGAGCTACAGTCATTTGTATCAGTTTGATTGATTCCAAGTTAATAAAGCTGCCTTTAGAGCAGGGGTCTCCAACCTTGGCAACTTTAAGACTTGTGGACTTCAACTCCCAGAATTCCTCAGCCAGCTTTGCTTTGCTGGTTGAGGAATTCTGGGAGTTGAAGTCCACAAGTCTTAAAGTTGCCAAGGTTGGAGACCCCTGCTTTAGAGCACAGTAATGATGCTAGTTAAAACCCAACAAGAAACAGAAGTAGCACCAAAAAGATTTAAATTTGTGAATTTAACCTTCAATTTTCCATGGTCAAAGGAAAATATATGTAATACAAATTATACACTTCTGCTCATATAATGGGATTCTTGAGAACATATTTGAAAAGGGATAGGGAAATGAAACTGATACTAGATGCAATTTAATGACTGAATGTTATACTGTCTATGCAACATCTATGGACTACTTCAACAGATCTACAAGTCCAACAGAAAAACATCCAAAACTAAAAGAAGGAACAAATAATTGTTTACAGATTTATATTCAAGTATTGCAAGGGAGCTTGTTGGATTATGATTTATCAATACTGCATTTTATGGGTTTTTAAGAAGTTTGAGAATACAGATAGTCTTCAAGTTATGACCACTCATTCAGCCACCATTCGAAGTTACAATGATGCTGAACAAGGTGGACTTGCAACCAGAGCTCCAAGTTCTGGCTGCCACAGCAACCCCTCTCCCAAATCTGGGCACTTGATGAAAAGTTATTTGGTTATTTTACATCAGTATCTAGAATTCAGTTAATTACTTTCCATCTCTTTACATTGGAGTTTTTATGAGCTTCATAATATTTGATCCATCTGCTTCCTACCAAGCAACAGGATGTTTTTAAAAATTGTACAGATATGAATAAAAGGGAAAATTGAGATACCATGTGAATTTCTGTCCCAGAGTCTTTCTCTGCCCAGCCTTTTTATTTCTCTTCAGCTTCCTTCTCAAGCAATTGTCTTCAGCTATTGTTCCTGTGTTGATCTGGGCTTCTGAAGCCAGAATGATTACCTTGTCTGATAAATCTCTTCTTATGCTAATCAATTTTGCCTGTAGCTTTTTTCTTTTTACCAGCCGCTCATTTCTGATAATAAGTTCCTTGTGCAAGACATACATACCCTTCTCCAACAACTCTTGCAATTTTTAGACGAAAATCAACTGAATTTAAACTGGGTGGCTTCCATTTCAAAATGTCATCACACCGTCCAGGCTTGTATTTCTTAAAAACAAAAAATTAAAGAAAGTTTATTTGTTTGCTTTCAAGCCAGCATTTAATACACCTGTTAAATATTTGAAGAAAAATAGCTATACTGTATCATCCTTTCTTAAGATGTATAACACAGAAAGCATTGCAATTAGTAATTGCAATAATAACGAACTTTACTAAGTTTTAGGATTCAGTGGTTTAATGATTAAGGCACTGGCTAGAAACCAGGAGACTATGACTTTTACCAGTAGTTCTGTTTTAAGCATGAAAACTGGCCTGGGTGACCTTGGGCCAATCACTCTGTCTCAGCCCAAATCACCTCACATGGTTGTTATTGTGGGGAAAATAGGAAGAGGAGGAAGTATTAGATAACCAGCGTGAGTTATTTATAAAAATAATAAAGGCAGGATATTTTTTCTTAAAGAGTTTATTAAAAATTCTTGTTTCCATGTGTATAATGCAATATAGATTATTCATATTATTCATTTTAATCTTCTAAGGGTATTTATTGGGGAATTCATGTGGGTTGGATATAGTGAAGTGAGAAAATTCCCCACCTTTTTCAATTCAATTCTGACTTTCAATTCCAGACAGTAATCAGACTTTTATTTTTCAGGTGTCAGATTGATTGATAATTCATGAATGAGAATGCTAGTAGTATATTTAAGTCTATGTGGCAGACATCCCAAAGAAGCAAATTAAAAAGAAACCTAATATTGACCTGGAAGAAATTCCACATGGTTTTAGGAAGGTCAACAAATAATCATGATAATGTTGGGCAACAATAATGTTATGTCCAGTTAGACATATTGAAAGTCACTGAAGTCAATGGGTTGAAGTCATTGATTCAATTGTGCATAAAAAGCTGTCTAATATTGTTGATGCTTGAATCATATGTTTTTCATTGTATCCAATTTCCTTTTTCCTGCACTATTAAATAAATAGATTAAAAAGAGTAAAAGAGAATAGACTTTCTCACAATACTAAAATTCAGGTTTATCTGGTTACAATCAACATGATTAACTGCCCTAGACAGAATTATCTTTGATAAGCAATCTTATACCTGTTAAGGGTGCTCATTAAATTAAGTATGTGTGTATATAAATGCTTAAACTGTAATATTATAACATAGATATTTTATTTCTTATAGCTATTGCCCCAGATTGTCTGCATCTTCTGCATTTGATTTCTCTTAAATCTACTGTTTATCATTCTTCCAGTCACAAGCAAATTCTCCTTAGACAGAATAATATTTCAGAGGGCAAATGAAGTTGTCTGTATTCCTTGATCATAGCTGACTTCATAAATATATCAAACAGATGTCACAAAAATCTGGTCTATTATTTCTGTTCTGCCATCAAGTTTATAGTGATATGTTGCCCACAGCTTCTTCCTTACTTTTGTCTTTAGTGTTCTGTCACTCCACCAGGTGCAGATATGATCTTTAATTAGATTTTTTTGTATAACCTTTTAATTCAGTGGAGCTGGCTGTCTCAAAAGAAATAAATGATGCCCTTGTATGTTCCATTATACTGTATTTGATTATTCCTATTATGGCAAACACATTGCTGTCTAGTAGAATTTTTAAGGTATAGATTGAGGGCAAACATTTTATCTGCATGCATTATTATTTCACTGGGCAATCAACAACCTTTTTGTAAGACAGGCCCCTACATAATTGGTTTCTCTCTCAAAGCACGATCTCTTAAGGCTAAACTTCAGATGAGCTAACACTGAATAAAACTTACAAAGAGTAGTTTCAACCAGAGACTCCAAGAGTTCACTTATTAGATGCAATTCTAATAACTGAATAGTTGTAAGAGTTAATGCTATGATAGTGTAATTATACATTCTGAAATATGCCGGTAGATGAAAATCTTCTATCTAGACATTTATTGAAGCAATCTTTGACTTAGCAAGATCACAATGATTAGTAACCATATTCCTGCAAGGAGGGCTAAAATAGCTACAGATTTTTCATACATTTTTAATGAACATCCATGTTCTTAGCATGTAGAAAAAAATACTTGATACCCCCTAAGTCGAATTCAATACATTGCATGCCAGTGTTTCCTGCCATAGGCCCCGATTCCAACCTGTTTTTAATTGATTACAACAATGCCATATAAAGCACTAACAATGTAGCCCAATGACTTTGCAGAAAGACAATAAATAACTTAATGCATACAATACAGGGAGTTATCTCAGGCACTGATAATATGGATATATGTTAAAGGACTAAGCCTGGTCTAGCTCATCAGGAATCAAATATTAAAATTCGGCACATTGTTACATTTAGCAGCTAGTCAAATATATATATTAACAGTATTAGTTACTTGATCATTATTGTATGGTCAGAAAGGAGGGAGGGAGGGAAGGAAGAAGGGAGGGAGGGAGGGAGGGAGGGAGGGAGGGAGGGAGGGAGGAAGGAAGGAAGGAAGGAAGGAAGGAAGGAAGGAAGGAAGGAAGGAAGGAAGGAAGGAAGGAAGGAATATTTATTATTAGCTATAGTACAGAAAAACCAAAACAAAACCATATAGGAAATGTTTCATAATGAGCTCAGTGAAGAAAAAACAGAAACTGCATCTTCTATATTTTTATTGTTCTTCTCCAGTTTCTGGTAACAGTAAGATACAAAACAGCCACCTTTTACTTTCTCACACATTTATCATCTTCCTTCACAAGTCTTTTCTTATTTGTTGCAGGATGGAGAGGCATTGTTTCTTTCAAAAAATAACTGGATTAAGCACTTCAAAAAGAAAAATGGAAGCCTTGATGAGGTGAAATTGGCATTGCTTTATCTCTACCCTCAATCATGCTAAAACCTGTGAAGTTCTTCCTTGAATTATAATAAATGGTAACTCTCAGAAATCATTTATGTGGCAAAGATACCTTTTTTTCTTTTATGTCTTAACCAGGTTTCAGCCTTCAAGGGCTGAGTGTTTAGTTTCATCTTGTTTACTGACAGTCATAAATATTCAAAATCAAAACGACTTAAAATATAGGAGTGTAATTTAAATGTACTTGATTACACAATAATTTTCAAGCATACCGTTGTATTTCTGTTGTCTGAATTTTTCAAATGGCCCTGCTTTTAAGGATTAATTTCCCATTGCAAAGAAAACAAGTTATTAACATTTGGAAACTGATGCTGAACAATTTTCAGGAAGACATGGAAATGAGCAGCAGACACCACTCTCCCATAGAACAGGCTTTCTAGAATGCAGTAGTCTATTGAATATGAACCAACTTTCCAAATTAATTCATATGCTGTGTAATATTTTGCCACATACACTTCCATAGTCCTGCTTCCATGAATGATGGAAGATTTTATAGACTACATGACAGCAGGTAATTAAAATCAGTAACCTGAATAGCATTATTATAACACTGCATTGCTTGTTTGCATCACTAAAATGCATAATCATAAAAATAAAATAGATCTCCTCAGTTTATCAAGTACATATAAGTTTTTGACTAAAAGAAGAAGATACCATTTACTGCAGGGGAGAAAACATTTATACTTAGAGGCAGATAAATTTAATTTGGCATCTCTCAGTATCAACTTTTTTTTATTCTCTTTTGCAGGACCCTAAAATTCTTCCAAGGAACATCAGGTTTTTCCAGAATACAATCTGAAGACTAGCTAATTTAACAGACCATTTGCTTTTAAGGAAACAAAACAAAACTGCCAAAGATATCTGACTAATAAGACAGATCAGAGCTCATGTTGACATTTCAGTTGTTAAATAAGAATATTTCGTGCCACAGTTTCTTGCAAAAGCACAGTTTCCCCACACTGACACTCATTTCCAGATATTGGAAACAACTCCTTGCAATTAATTAATATGTAATATGAGGATGGGAGAGAGGAATGGGCAGCTGAACGCTTCTGTCCATGTAATGAGTTATTAAACTGGTCACAATCAATGCAAACCCATTTGAATTGACATAATCATAACTATCAGAGGCCTTCATCTCTATTATGAATGGATGCATTTCTGTGGTAACTCCAGTAACTGAAAAGATTTATTCCAGACCAGCAGTTAGAAGACAAATAGTCATTTGTATATATTTTTATTTATTGCTTAATATTTTTTTCATAGCATGAAAAATTGCCAGTTTTTTTTTGTTTTTTTTTTAATTTGATTTATATGCCGCCCTTCTCCGGAGACTCAGGGCGGCTTACAATGCGTTAAGCAATAGCCTTCATCCTTTTGTATATTTTATACAAAGTCAGCTTATTGCCCCCACAAACTGGGTCCTCATTTCACCTACCTTAGAAAGGATGGAAGGCTGAGTCAACCTTGAGCCTTGGAGAGATTCGAACCAGCAGAAATTGCAGGCAGCTGTGTTAATAACAGGGTGCGTATACCACTGTACTATCAAGTTGCGGGGAAATACAAACAGGAGATTGCTCTTATGTTCATATCTTGCTTTGGGATTTCTCTTATGAGCATCTGGTGGGAATTAGTATACAGAATTAACAGGTTCTTTAGTCTGATCCTACAATGCTTTTATGTTTTTAACAAGAAATACATAGTGCTGTACTTCGAAGATTTTGTTCTGACCTAGGCTTCCTGAGTCAGTAAAACACATGAGTAGTCCCAAAAACCTGTTTTATTTTAACAGCTGTGAATTCTGTTCATTCACAGATGAGTCCCAAATAGTTGTAAAGAGTCCTTCGGAATAAGGCTGATAATCACCCTCCTTTATCTCCCTTGGCATGGTGTCAAAGACCTAACTGGCAAAGCCACACGGAGTCCAGAATCAAACAGAGCTTCAGACTTTAAACTGCACAGAATTACGAACGTTGCTTCCTACAAAGGCCCACATGCTTTTGCTCCTCTTTTAAGTCTTATGAGAGGGGCCAATCATCTCCAAGCCCTACTCCCGAGTCGTCCCTTTTGTTTTAACTGTTCTTGCCTTCTGGCAGCTCTGCACATGCGTGCACTGGGAACAGGTTCCCCCTGTTCCTCTGCCTCACTGAGGTCAGCATGTACCTCCCAGATGGCCCTTTCTCTGCTTCCGACACAAAGCCCTCATCCAAGTCTTCCCCAGACTCCAGGACTGGCCCATGTTCCTCCCCAGCCTCCTCACTGTCCAACTCTGCTGCCAGCTCCGCAGGATGCTGGCGGACTACAACAGATTTCATTCATCTTCTTCTGTGTTGGGCTCTAACCCATATATGTAGGACGCTATAACAGATCATCTAGTGGACCTTCATAGACAACTGAATTACTCTCTTAATACCAGTAACAAAAGTTAACTTAGTTTCCTATATGCTGGCCTGGGTACACCGTTCTAAAGAAAAGTGGGACAAAAATACAACAAACTAACTACAGAAGATTACAATTTCAGCTGAGTCAATTTAGCAATGCTAAAATTTATCTTCATTGCTTTACCATCACACTGTCTGATACAACTTCAAAACATATTAGAAATAAATAACCTCAAAAACAGAATTTCCTTTTCTTCCTAAAATCACTAATGTATTGTCTTATGCTCCAGCCTTTTCCTTTTTTTTATAATTTTTATTAATATATTCTATACACCAATACACAAATAAAATATACACTCCTGCCACCATGGTATAATGTGAAGGGTCGGATACGAACTAATAACAACAACTTTTTTCGTAGATTTAAACTGTATGGCTTTTTTCCCCCCAAATGTTCTAGAATAGAATCACAGAATGGCAGTTTGAAAGGGCCATATCTGCCATTAAGTTAAACCTTATGCCCAGTATATAAAAAAGGAGACCTTGTGGATTTTACTCCTCTAGCTGTTGCCAACTAGGGGAGGGGGGAGGGGGTGCTCATCAAGGCCACTGAGCCAGCATTGTCCAAAGATAAATATTTTTTTTTTAATTTGATTTATATGCCGCCCTTCTCCGAAGACTCAGGGCGGCTTACAATGTGCTCAGCAATAGCCTTCATCCTTTTGTATATTTATACAAAGTCAGCTTATTGCCCCCACAACTGGGTCCTCATTTCACCTACCTTAGAAAGGATGGAAGGCTGAGTCAACCTTGAGCCTTGGCGAGATTCGAACCCTGCAGTAATTGCAGGCAGCTGGCCTTAATAACCAGCTTAATAACAGGGTGCCTTAAACCCCTGTACTACCAAGGCTCTTAATTTCCAAGTTCATGTAACCAGCATGTCATGGAGCGTTGTTATCTTCCCACAGAAGTGGTACCTATTTATCTACTCACATTTGCATGCTTTCGAATTGCTACATTGGCAGGAGCTGGAGTGACAACAGGAGCTCATCGAGTCACATGGTACTCAGGTCTTGAACCTGGGCTGCTGGCTTTCTAACCAACAAGCACAGCATCTTAACCACTGAGCTACTGCCCAGAATAGATACCCAAATTACAGCATTCTAAACTGATGGACGTCTGGCTTCTGCCTGAACACCTTCCAAGAAATGGTACTCAGTTCCTCATTGGGTACTTGGGTCTAATTTTTTAACATTTAATTGGGA
Source organism: Arizona elegans (assembly GCA_022577455.1). Lineage (NCBI taxonomy): Eukaryota > Metazoa > Chordata > Lepidosauria > Squamata > Colubridae > Arizona > Arizona elegans. The sequence goes on from JAKOOJ010000001.1 coordinate 222,997,429, forward strand.
TCTGCCTGTAACTTAAATCCATTATTCCATGTCCTGCAATCTGGAATAAAATAAAATAAAATGTGCTTTTCTTCTATGTGCCATCCTTTCAGATATTTGAAGAATGCTACCATACCCTGCCTCAGTCATCTTTTCTCAAGTCTAAACAAACCCAGGTCTTACTGGCTTAAGTCAATTTGCAATCAAGTACTATTTCAAGATCTTTTTCACAAGTATGATTATCAAGATGGTATCCCCACCCTACATCCTAATCCAAGCATTAGGATTTTCTTGTTTCCTAAGTGAAGAACTTTGCTCTTGTTTGCATTAAAATTCATTCTATTTCAGCACATTTTTTCCAACCTACTTGGATTTTATTTTTGTCTTCTGGAGTATTAGCTATCTAGCCCAATTTTGTATTATCTGACGATCTGATATGCAACCCCCTCCACCTATTCATCCAAATTATTGATGGATGACAACAGAAACACAACGCCCTTTGAAGCCATTGTCCAATATAAGTACCACTGATGAGCACCTGAGCACAATTTTCAAGCCAACTAAGTATCTACTTGTCATATCATCCAGTCCATACATTAGAAGGAACACAGAAACTGTCTTATGTGAAGCCAGTCTTTTTATCTATCTAGCTTAGTATTGTTTACACTATTTAACAACTCTTAAATGTTTCCAACTTGATTATTTTTCTAGCTTTATCTGGAGAAGCAAAGAATTAAATCTGGGACTTTAATATGCAAACCAGGGGTCTACCTCTTAGCTACAGTCTTTTTTATAACTTGAAAACACAATGAGAATTAACACATTTAGTAACAGTGATGCTTATGTTAAGTGCATATAGGCAGAAATGAATATATTTGGGCAGTCTATGTTCATGTTATTGATCAGCCATTTTATTCATCAGTTAACTGAAAATAACTTATTTGATTGCTATGTTGCATCAACAATCTTAAATCTATATACCTATTTCTGGAATTGTGGGTTTTGTGTCTGGCTGCATATTTAACAAAGTAGGGGAACATACTAAGCAAGGCTTCTTATATTCTTTCCATCTCCTTAATCATATTTCTGCTCTGGCCACATGGTAAGGAAAAGGGAAGACTTACAGTAAGGAATCAACAATATTCTTGGTAAGTATCCAATTGTCTCTCCTAGAGGGATGAATTGAGAATTTTTTTTACTAGAAATTTCTTCTCTGCAAAACTCAACTACATCAAGCAAAGTAAAGATTCAGAAAAGGACAAATAAGATAATTGGAAGATCAGCAATTAAGTCCTCTATACAGACTGAAAGGATTGAGAATGCTTCACCTTGAAAAGATTGAATGGAGGTAAACAAAAGGATATTGATGAAAAGAAACTCACCCTTGCTCTTGTCAACTTACAGAACAGAAGAAAAAATAATGGACTTCAGATACAGGAAAATAGATTCTCATTGAAGGTTAGAAAAAAAAATCCTAATCATAAGACTAGTTTGACAGTGGAATTATCTGAGACCGAAGAACATGTTGTCATAACAGAGTCGTAGGCCAAGATAATACATCTTAATGTCCTTGCTTGAGTAGTATGAAGTTTTAGTAGTGGTGGCACTATATACCAAAATGTTCAATGGAAACATTAACTCATGAAGGAATAAAGAATACATTCCCAAAGACATTATTGTAATATGACTGAGAGAAAATGTGGAGGGTGCTCTCTAGAACCATCCCTCCAAAAAAGAGCTCAATTGTAAAATGTTCAAATAATGCCTGTGCAAACATAGGAAAAACCTGCCCATAGTGAACAGAAATCAGAGTGAAAAATCTACAGATATTACATAAACATTTTCTATAAGATCCTAAAACATCAAGCTTCACTGGTATTTCTTACAAAATATCCTAAAAGTCACATGTCATGTCAGCAACAAATAGCTATCTTGTTTGAAAAAAAATACTTTCTCATAAAGTTTTCTCTTTCGCATTAGGGTAAATCTGAAGCTGGGTTCCAAAAATCTGGCATAAGGAGATCAACAAAAATGGCTTGTAATATTATTATTATTTTCAAATGTAGGCCTACAGAAGTACTGATTTAGTGGGCAGCCACTTACCTCCAGTGATGACAAAACTCTCTGACTTCTGGAATGCGTTTCTCATAAATCTCCATCTATGATAAAGCATATTAAAGCTTTATACCCCTGAAATATTTCCTTAGAGAGGAAACAAAATTCCATAACTGGAATATCATATTGGAATTTGGAAATTTAGCAGTTGGACTAAATAGCTACAGTTAAAAAGTTGAGGAAAAAAAGTTTACTCTCCAGTCATGCATTTATAAATTTCTTCTTTTGTCACAATAAAATCACAATTAGGTAACAACTGCTTAAAGTTTTGGGTGGCTGTTCACAGTCTTTCAGATAGCCTTAGGTCATAACCTACCTTCCTATGAAATCTATTTTAGGACAGGGATAAGAATTCAGATATGAAAAAGTCATGATTTAAACAATGGTACTGTTTATTGCCATGGATACCAATAATTTTATAAACTATAATTTCATATGTTATAAACTTTGGTATAGGGAATCCTTATTTTCTTAATTGTTTTTGCTTCTAATGGTTTTGTTTTGTCAAAAGATTATAATATGTTAATGCAATGGAGCATTGAGATGAATGAATGAATCATCGTTTCTTCCATAAGTTTCTCTGTAGTTTCAGGATAGAAATTTGCTTTATCAAAAAATCAGACAACTGGACTCAGTTGCACTAATCTAGGATTTTTGTAAATAGTGCAATCGATTTTCAATGTCTGGATTAAAAATTAACTTCAAGCCTAAATCATTTTGCCACCTTGGCCCATCTAATTCATGTGCCTTGGATAAGTTACAAATTGCTACGCGAACTGAATTGCCACAAAATGCTGGATTGGCTGACCTGCACTCTTCTTCTTCCTCTTCACCCACTCACATCACCCTCCTCTTTTGAATGGTACTACCACTTTCGCTACACAAGGAGATACACTTGAATTATAACTTGGTTGCAAACATACTTGCAGTATTTCAATAGTTCTTCAGAGTCTTTTGACAGATCAACATGTTATATTGCATTTGTAATTACAGAGTATAAATGTCTATTTCTCATTCACCAGCATTTATTACTGAGACTTCAAGCCTCATTAAACATCTTATTTCAAAAAGTAGCTAATCCTTTTCATGATACTTTATTCTACTGAGCAAAGAAACATGACCACATTTTATCCACAGATTTAGACATTTATAATTAAAACCATTATTTCTTTGATATTTCAGACCACACTAAAAATTTTCCGATTTAGAGGGAAGCGGCTACAAAAGTTATAAACTTTTATTTCTGCCAAATATTACTTCCTTCTGCTTCTGAGTGCAAAAATCGCACCACAAAAGTGGGCAATTTTGCTAGTGAATTTTGGCAATATGATATGGGAACACAAAATCAGATCAGGCAGGTCACAGGTTGCCTACCCTTATTTAATATATGCCAAATGACACCATAATGAAGCATAGCAAGATGTAAATTTGAGGTGAAGATAAATGCAGAAAAACTGATTTTCTAATTGCCGTAACCATGCAGCATTCAAAAGGGCACTGCCCATAATCTCAAGGCCTATGGCAGCAATTAAGAATGCTCGACAACTCATGAGCTTCACATGCCCTGGTAGAGATCACTAAAATTGAGATGCCAGAGTGGGAGGAAAAAACACACTCTGGCATTTCAAAGTAGAATTCAGGGACACTGAAACAACAAAGCTGGTAAAGAACTAACCAAGATAAGCAGTTTACAAGTTATAATGTCCCAATTGTTCCAGTCGCCAGCTTTGCTAGCCATATATATGAAGAACATTATTATTAGTGGAGCCAAGAGAACTACCATAGTAGTTTATATTGGTCCAGCTGCTGCAAGATCAGTGCATCAAAATATCTAAGAAGGTCACAAGAGTCCATAGCTGCAACTATACCCATTACGAATCAACAGGTTTATTCTACAACCAGCTAAACCCAGGGGTTTTTTTTTTCTTTTTCATTTCTCTCTTCTACAATTGTTCTGTTGTGAGCCACAATTCAGAATGTGACTCTGACGTTGACGATGTTGTTCCAGTTGAATCTGTGGCTCTTCAGATTGTCAGCCTCCAGAATTATTAAGCCAGGATTGATTTGAGGCTGATCACCCACAGACATTTCCTGTACTGCTACAACAGTGAGATGAGGCACCAAATCTGGATGGTAAACAAAGCAATGTTCCTTAATGAGGCTGGGTCCTCACTAGACAAAGGGTAAGGCATGAGTATGCAGACTGAATTAAATAGCTGCTATGCTTTTAGTCTTTGTTGGAAACAACTATTCGGTATTCCAACTTGTGATACTTGTTCCTGCTTCTTGATTCCTGGACTGGCTGACGATTCGATTTGGCATTCTCTGATTCTTGGAATATATTAGGACTATCTCTTGCTTCTTGGACTGTAATCAGCACTTCAGGCAAGCTCTCTCTGCTAGATATTTGAATTATGATCCTGTCTGCAGTTATAAGCCTAAACTGTAGTGAATACTTCAGTTCCTTAGAAACTCCAAGTGTGTGCCTGCAACCTTGACACAGAACAAGGTTCCCTCACCAATCTCTGTACAGAACATCAATATATTTTGCAATACTTTATTCATTACCAAGTTTGATCTATTCATTAGGTTGACCTTTGTTGTGTTAGAAATGTATTTATATTCTACAATTATTACCAATTAAGAATTACTATTAATTACTAATATTTTCTTTCTTTTTTCTTTATCTATGGTCTATGACCATTTACAAATAAGTGAATATGGCAATATCCAATCATGATCCTTTAATGTCAGATTTGCACTAAGCCTTTGAGACGATGATCATGATAATGACTGTTGCTCTTATTGTACTCCTTTCACTGAAAATATTTATGAAGTGATTACTTCTTTACTCTGCCCTGAATGTATACACATCTAGAAATAGCAATCTCTCGAATGAAAAGCTCAAAACACTTTAAAGAGTTGAATTAAATAAGATAGAAAACATCTAGACCTTTTTCCAGGATGGCTTCATTCAAATGAATAAAGTAATTTTTGATTTGGATTCAAAGAACATCATAATGCAACATACAGAATTTTTCTTTCAAAATTTATGCCCTAATGTATTTGATGAGTTTTAATTACATTAAGTGCATATCCTCATAATATATCTAGATTAAAATTGCTACTCCTAAATTTAACTGTGCTTAATTCTGCAAGAATATGTTTCAATAGTTAATTGGAGGAAAAGATAGGATATTTCATTTTTTTCTGTCAAGTTATCAAATTCCGAAAGATTTAGAAAGCTGAGTAATACATATATTGAAAGATTTGCAGAATATCTTTACTTCTATGCTAATAAATAAGTTTTAATTGTTAGTTTGTTTAATGCTGCCTTGCTCTGAGGATAAAATAGTTTCAGTATACTATGGAAAGGAAAGGGCTGTAATCTTGAGAATATTCTGCATCTGAATATGCTATCCCAGAAAAACAGTCCTATATGAACTTTACAAAGCCAGAAATATATAGTTCTCAAACTTTAAAGTCAGAAAACATGGACTACCAAAATAGCCAGCAATAATGAAACATTGGTTCATTTTAGGTGATAAAATCCTGCTTTAATTTTGGAGTACATCCACCATAGAAAGTCTTTATCCTTTCCAACACATTAAAATGCTGAAATTATGTAAATAATTCAAATATTTTGTCAGCAGGATAGTTCTTCCAAAATGGAACAAAATAGGACTAACGTTGATTTACTGGGAGAAGCCAGCAAAAGACAAACTAGGCAAGATCTGGCTGAAGACTGCAGAGAAAAGTATTCTTTAAAAAAACAAAAAACAAAAACAAAAACCAGCCTCCACTTTATACAATTGGAAGAGGCACTTTGGGATAAATATGTAGTGCTGACTGCCCCAATCTGAGCCCTACTCCTTCACCACATGACCCAGGGAAACAAACAGAGACATAAGATATTTGTTCATTACACATAACAAAGCATAGTGTCTCTTAGAAATAATTTTTTAATATAAACCAGGATATAAATTTATTTCTCAGAATAAAATTTATATTTTGCTCATTAGAAAAAAAATCACTGGACAAGTGAGGCGGAAGAAATATTAAATATGTTTGCTATCTTGAGTTGTTTATATAAATAAAAGAGGGTGGGATATAAACAAAATATAGCACCTCCGAACATTCAGTGCTGTTTACTTCTGGCATAATACAGAAAAAAATTAAAAGTACCCTGTTTCCCCCAAAATAAGACATCCCCTGATAATAAGCCCAATCGGGCTTTTGAGCACATGGCAATAAGGCCAAGCACTTATTTCAAGGTTCAAAAAAATATAAGATAGGGTTTTATTTTCGGGGAAACACAGTATATACTGAAGACTATATCCAGAATTCCTGTCTAGCTAGGGGAAAATAAAAGGATGGAGTATTAGCGGTCAGTAGAGGCACTCCAGAACAGATTTTGAGAAGAAAACTAACAGTGTCTCATCTGGAACATAGGCTACTATACCAGCATTTTGAGAAATAGATGGATGAATGGATGGACAAATGTGTCCGATATTTCAATGCCTCTAGCAATAATAGATTTCACCAATAATATTTATAAATAGAACCACTAAAGTTTGATGGGAAATCTGCTTGGTTCATTTGAAATTAATTATTAAATATTAATATCTAAGAGGAATGGATTGGCAAAAATGAAATAGTGGTTGAACCTGAAAATGTACTATGACTTCAACCACAGAGACAATTGTGTGATTTAGATAATCCCAGGTATATAAAGTCATTCTATAAAACAAAGTTTAAAAGAAGCAACTCAAGTGCAACTGTGACTTCTTTTGCCTGCTGGAGTGGTGAATTTAAAAAAAAAATACATGGAAAGGAAAGCAACTTGATAAAGTAGGAGTATTTGTAATGTGAGGTATAAAGAATTAAGGAACACATCAGGAATGGCAATTAGAATAATTTCTGCAGAAGAATTACAAAAGCTGCCAGCAGATTACTATTCCATTTATCATAATTACTGTTCAGTAATTAGGCCTGAAATGACTAGTACATTTATATATGTTGATTATACCACATCAAACTGTTATTTTTTATGCTTCAATAGCTCTTAATATATTAATTGCGTCAGAATGCAATACAGAAACCCCATTGAAAAGATGGGGGGAGTTAGAATGGGTGGAACTGTGTCGATATGTAAGCACCTACATAGACATATCATGACAAGATATATTTTAGCACCCAAAATGTACAACAGAGGACAAAACTTTTCCTGGGGTTCAAGGCCTACTAATATTTGTAAGCAAATGTCATGGAAACCAAAGCTCTCTCCATGGTAACATCATTCTTGGAACAGCACCTAGCCCCAACAATACTGAGCAACTCCAACCTCATCTTGGAGTGTAGTATTAGCATTATTTTACAATATTCAATGTATCTAACAACTGCAATGTGTAATCAGTAACTTCAAATGCAATCTTCAGTCAAAACTTAAATATCTAAACAATAAATTACAAAACTGTAAATTGTTCTGGATGTGTCCAAAAATCCTCAATGTTCAATCTACTGAAGCTTATTTTATTATTTATTTATCAAATTTATATGCTCATTTTGCAATGTAAGGCAACACCAAGCGGCTTAGATACACTGTCCATTCAGTTTATATTGAGAAGCCATGTTTGCTACATTTCTACTTCCAGCCCATATCTATACCGCTGATTATGATTCTTAGAATGTAATTCAATCTCTTGAGAATCAAAACTTTGGGATTTTCTTTTCATTTCAAAACAAATTTGCAGGTATCATAACTAATCATATAGGTTTGGAAGAACTATGGTACCAAGTAAGATCTTAAAAGCTACAAAGGTAATTAAATCTGATTTTAAAGTTTAAATAAAAGATTCAAAGACAGATTTCTCTCATGACAAACAAAGCAAGAATCATGAGAATAGCAATTCCAAAATAGGATAAATTATGTAAACTGTTCCAAAGTTTTAAACAGCACTTCAGCTTTCTGGTGCAACATTTGGATTGGCTGACACATAATTTTATTTTTTTAAATTTGATTTATATGCCGCCCTTCTGTGGAGACTCAGGGCGGCTTACAATGCGTTAAGCAATAGCCTTCATACTTTTGTATATTTATACAAAGTCATCTTATTGCCCCCATAATTTGGATCCTCATTTTACCTACCTTAGAAAGGATGGAAGGCTGAGTCAACCTTGAGCCTAGTGAAATTTGAACGTGCAATAATTGCTGGCAGCAGATGTAAGTGGATGTTAATTAGTCTGCTGAGCCACCAGAGCTTCCTATTTTTTTTAAAAAAAGAATGCTGAATACAGATAGCTTTTGATATTTTAAAAGTATTTTCAACACCTTGAGAAATGAAGTTATTTGATTTTTTTATAACTTCATCCACTAGTTCAAATAGGCTTTTCAGGTTTCTGAAGCCATGTTTGATAAACATACGGCTTTTCCCACCCAAGAACAAAAATCCCTAAAGGCAGCTAGGAAAAGGAATGCATTATGCATGTTTTACCACAATATGGAGAACTTGGCAATTACCATATTTTTGCAGTATAAGAAGCACTGGACCATAAGACGCACATTAGCTTTAGAAGAAGAAGAAAAAAATCTGCCTCTGCCTCCCAGCATTCATCCGGTATTCAACAAACAGCCTGATCAGCTTCAGCACATTCAGCACATTATCACAGCCCCAGCACGTGGCTCGTCAGGGCTTTGCTCCATTGAGCCTACCATGGGTCAACTGAGCTGGAGGCTTCGCTGCTGAGCACCTGATTGGCAGTTGGATCGGCATCCCAGAATACCGCCAATCAGCTGTTCTAAGCCGCAGAGATCGCCACCGATTGCCACTGCTGCCATCAATTGCAGCTGTCATCCTTCGCCAGCAATTGGTGGTGGCGAATGGCGGCGGAGATGACCGCCACCTAGAACAGCTGATCAGGGTATTCTTGGAGGCCAATCCAACCGCCGATCAGCTGCTCCGAAGCAAAGGCTCCAGCGTTCCCTGGTGGCGGCGAACCGCGGCGGCAGTGACCAACCCCCCTCCCCCCACTGCAATATTTGCTCTATAAGACGCACAGACATTTCCACCCACTTTTGGGGGGGGGTGTCTTATAGTGCGAAAAATATGGCAATATGAACCATGTAACAAAGGTGGTCTAATTTCATTTACAGAATTTTTATATCTTGAGTAAGAATTCCTCAAGTAATTGTCCAAGTGTAATTTAAATACTGTATTTTTTGGAGTATAAGACGCACCTTAGTTTTTGGGGAGAAAAATAGGGGGAGGGGAAATTCTGCCTACCAGGTATTCATCTGGCTAGTCCCAGCACATTAGTTCGCTCGCTGGTTTTGAGGTTGGGGCTGGTTGGGCTATGCTTTTAAAGCACAGCTGATTGTCGGAGGGAGCAGCAATTAGAAAAGCAGGCAAAACACAGATCACTTCACTTTCGTTGGGGCTGAAAAACAGTTTCAAAAGCACAGCTGATCCTCTGAGGGAGCTCAAGTGACTAAAGCAGGCAAAGCATAGAAAGGGTAGGAGAAGGCAGCAGCTGTTCCGGGTAGCGATTTTGGGCACTGCGCGGGGTTACATTTAGAGTATAAGGTGCACCTAAATTTTCAGCCTCTTTTAGGAGAGAAAAAAGTATGTTTTATACTCCGAAAAATATGGTATTTTAATATAAAATTACAGCAAGTAATAATAATCCAAATTTGTTGTGGTTTCTATGATGAAATAATCCTGTACTGTAATTAAATGCTTGCAGGCACTGATAGACAAGACAGATTCATTGCAATTGAGACTATATTTTAAATACTATAAACTTTGAAGATTATATATTATTTAAACATATGGTAAAACTAACATACAATTAAAGTACAGTTTCCCACAGAGATAAAAGTTGGTTTATTTTAGTCCAAGCTATACATAATAAATTGGCTCTCAGTTTTGTCAGTCATTTAATTACCGAAAAAGCAATTCAACTTAATAACATGTAATTTAAAAGTTAAGATCTCATAGGATGTTGCAGATTTAATTGCAAGTAACTCTTTTAACTTTCTATAACTTAAACCTAAAAAAGGGTGGAGTAAGAAACAACAATACTCAGAGTTATTTTACACAGTATTCTCAAAATGGATAATAAATGACATAAGTATGTTAAGTCTTAATCCCATGTGCAGTATACATAAGAGAAATAGGATGCATCAGATTCATATCATTCATTTTTCCAAATGCACAGGTGTAAAAACAACATTAATACCTCAACAAATTCAATTCCTGTAATACATGCCACTTCCAAATCAAGCATAATACCACCAAATTTTGCTCATGGATTTTGACTTGAAATTTCATTAGGCAATATAACTTAAAATGTCTGTTACAGAGCCTGATGCATGGTCTATACATTATTATCCAAATGTTAATTTCTCCCATGCCTGAGGCATTCAATAAACAGGCATTGTAAAAGTATAACAATGCACATGAACAAAGAATAGGCAGTCTACAAAAATCCACTGATATTGTATTGTTTCTATAAACTGCACAGTATTTTCTCTCTTTAACACCATTCAACAAGTTTTAATTTATTTAAATACTACTATTTACACATGACCTTGGAATAGTCTCCAAATGTTTGCATGTTGGCAGGGTTGCACCCCCTAGCAAGAGTACAGAAACTGTTCCTTATTAGTGTTGCTGTAACATACCATACCATTGAGAAACAGAAACTGATATGGATAGGTTTTATTGGGCTATTAAAAATGTGTCTGGGTGATCTTTGTGGACAGTGCATACATATGTTTGGGGATTTGTGGTATTTTAGGACAAAATCACTAGATGATAAGTAGTTACTTCCTACCTATAATAGACTATGAAAAGACAAAAAGATCATATAGTTAAAGATCTGCAATCTTTGAGCTACAGGAATTCTTCTCAGCCTTTTTCTCAAGTGTTCCAACCAGGGTTTGAACTTCCAACTATAAACAAGTAAATAGCAATACTTTTTGGGTCAAATAGATATTAACTCTCAAGTTATGCTAGTTACCCAGAGATACCTGCATGTTTCTTATACGTGCTAGCCACTAAACATGCCTGGATTTTACTGAATTATCATTCTCACCTGTATGATTCCTGACAACATTGTGCAAGTTTTTTGTTTGTATGTGTGATTGCTCACTTACTTGAACCAAGAATGTCTAGCCTTTAAAAAAATATAATTCAAGTCTATCCAACAACAAAATGGGTACTGTAGTTAACATAAAAGTGATTTAGAATAACATTTCTGGGAAAATTTGCTATGGAAAGTATTTTTAATGGATATCTATTCATGGCCAGAAAATGCAGCTGTAAGGGTCAGAACTGTTGTAGAAAACATACACCATGTTCTTTACAAAAGGGCAGTCAGCTACCTTGGCATGACAAGTAGCCAATTTCACAAGTAATTAATTTAATTTTTAGAGGAAGGAAGCAGGCACAGAGAGGCATGACTACCAATGAAGTTAAAAATATTTGCTTCTGATTATATAAGGTGAAAGAATATTTTTTCTTTATCTATCTATCTATCTATCTATCTATCTATCTATCTATCTATCTATCTATCTATCTATCTAATGTATGTTAAAGCAGTTATCCTGCTATAAAAATAATTTATTTCTAAGAAACATTTTGCCCATTTAAAAATGAGAGAAATATTCAGAAAATAATCTTATCAAGAGTGATTTAAAATGTTACATCATGGAAAACTGGTCACCAAACTCTTGCAACATTCCTTTTCTCTCTCACACACAAGAGATAACTGCTTGCTCTGAGCCAAAGCTTTTCGTTCTCTAAAAATATTTCAGTGGTGCTATCCATGAATACAGAACTACCTAAGGGACTCTTAGAAGAAAAATCCATCTGGTAGGTTGGTAGGTTTTCCTGAATTTAGGGCAAATTTGAGAGCTAATTTTAACAGTCTTTATAATCATGGAATCATAGAGTTGTAAAGAAGTTAGAAGTCATCTAATCCATCCCCTTGCTTTGAACAGGATCCAGCATCTCTGGCGTACGATTGCTCAGCTTCTGCTTGATCATCTCTTGTAAAAGAGAGGTCATCACTTCATGTAGCCACCAGTTTTGCTGGCAAACAATGCATAATCAAGAGGGTCCTCCAAACATCAAAATGTAACTTACTTCTGTGTTGTTTTTAACCACCGATTCTGCTTCTGCCTCCTGAGCAATAGAGAGTAAGTCTATTTTATCTTCAGTGTGGCACCCTTCAGAAATTTGGAGATTCTTTCTCTTATACCTCCCTTGGTTATCTCTTATCTCCTCTGTAGGCTAAACATATCTGGCTCTTTTATCCCATCCTCATAGGCCTTGATTTCCAGATCATCGTAGGAGACCTTCTCATCATCGTAAACCTTCTCTGAAGTTGTTCCAATTTCACTTTTTTTTTTCAAACTGGACACAGTACTCCAAATAGAATATGATCATGGCAAAGAACACTGGGACACTCCCCATGGTATGTTATCTTAATGCAGCCCAAAATATTTGTTTGCTTTTTTTAGCATCTGCTTCACACTGTTTGTTTATTTATTAGTCATAGTTCTATGCCGCCCACTCTCCGAGGACTCTGGGCAGCTTACATCAAAGACAGTATACTAAATAGCACATTGCGCCCTAACAATCTGGGTCCTCATTTTACCCACCTCGAAAGGATGGAAGGCTGAGTCAACCTTGAGCCGGTGAGATTTGATCCGCTGATCGGCTAAACTAGCAGTCAGCTGAAGTAGCTGCAGTAATGCACTCTAACCACTGCACCATCTCAGCTCTGTTGCCTTATGTTGGTGACTGACACATGGAGCCTTTTCATATTTAATTTAATTTAATTTCCAATTTATATACTGCCCTTCTCCCTGAGGACTCAGGGCGGTGTACAGCCAAGATAAAAAACATAGAATACAAATATTAAAACATTTAAAAATATATATAAATTTGGGCCGAAAGTTAAGAATCACAAACTAATTAAAAGAATTTAAAAATTTCTTCTAAGCCAACCCGGCTTGTTGGAAAAGATGGGTTTTCAGGGAACGACGGAAGGCATTGAGGTCATGGATTCTTCTTATCTCCGGGGGCAACTGATGTATTATTGTCATGCCAGATATCCCCTTTCCTAAACTTGTGTGTTTCATTTTAATGTCCAGTGGTATAATTTCACTTTTTTTTTTCTATTGAATTTCATATTATTCAATTCAGACTCTGCTCACGTTTGTCTTGATCTTTTTGAATCTCTTCCCTGTAAATTAACAAAAACTTCCAAACTTTGTGTCTTCTGCAAACTGGTCTCCCTTATTCAACTCACTGATAAATATACTGTTCAAAAAAATAAAGGGAACATAAGCAGACGACCTCCAAGATCTGAATGAATGAAATAGCCATATTGAATACTTTGTTCGTTACATACAGTAGTTTATACACTGCTCAAACAACTAAAGGGAACACAAAACTACTGTATGTAACGAACAAAGTATTTAATAAGGCTATTTCATTCATTCAGATCTTGGATGTCTTCTGCTTGTGTTCCCTTTATTTTTTTGAGCAGTGTATGTTGAATAGCACAGGGCCCCAGAGTTGAGCCCTGTAACACTCCTGTAGATCCTTCCATCCATGCAGGCTTTACTGAACATCCTCTGAGTACAGTTATTCAGTCAACTGAATCCATCCAGAATAAGATAATCTAGCCCATATTTTATCATTCTATTGAAGAAAATATGACAACTTTGATGAAGACTTTGATTGTGTCATGATATACTACATATAAGGCATTCCGCTTATCTACTAAGCTAATAACTGCATCAAAGATATAATTACTTCGGTGCAATTTATCTGTAATAACCATACTGGCTCCTGTTTACTGGAAAATGTCAATCCAATGCACATGATATAATGCTACTTATCTGGAACATCCTTCCTCTCTGAAAGAGAGAACCTTCTCTTCCAATCTTCTGGGATTTTTCCAGTCCTTCAGGGGTTCTCAAAAATTACTGAGAACTGTTCTGTGATCATACCCACTATTCCCTCAGTTACCCTGTGATGTAACCATTTGGCCCCAGAGACCTGAATTAATTTAAATTAGCCAAGAAAAGAAAAGCCACATATTATAACTTTAAGTTACCTTTACTCTGAATACATCTCCATTTTAAGTGCAATGGACAGTAATTTTGTGGCGGCAGAAGTCATGAGAACTGACGCCCTGAGATTTAGTTTTGATCTCAAATTGGGACTGAAGAGATGCAACCATTGTTGCTTGCCTTCTCCATGTTTTTTAAAATGCCAAAGGTCTGTTAAGATATGTTCAGATTTCCATGGGGATGGGCCAAGCAACACCTTTGCTTTGTACTCAGTACTCATTTACTGAAATAGTGTTACCCGCTCGCACAAGAAGTACACTGATAACATGTAAAAAAAGGTTACAATGTCTTTAGATACTACAGATGATAAACCAACTGCCTATTAATGAAAGCAGTCTCAGCTGAGAGAGAATAATGTTCTCTGCCTAATGTTGTTATTCTGGCACTTGTCTCACTTATGATGATAAGATGCTCCTTGAGAGCAAAGACATACACAATAGCGGAAGAATGCTTAACCCAAAGTGAAAATTGCAGGGAAGAACGCTATTAATCACTTCCAAGAAGTATCTCAGACTTTTTAGAATTTGGGCACATAAAAATGGGCAGTTTAAAAATACAGAATTTGACAATTATTGACATTCTTCTGAGATTCTGATACCAAGTATTGAGGAGGAGGAGGGGGAGGCAACTATACAAAATTGCTTAATGTTATCCAATAGCTCAAACCACTGAGAATTTGCAGCAGCACGAGATCAGTATACAAGCAATGTTCTACCCTTTATCTAAGATAAAGGGGTGTGGTTTCAAAGTTATACATATGTTTGCTGAAAGCATTTTCTGCGGTTAGTGCTCTCTATAGTAATGCTTGCATTGGCATCTACTTCAAGCAATATTTACAGTTTCTAAAACTTACATGTACATAAAACAATTTTGAAATAAAGGTTGAAGATTAAGGTAGGCATCCATACATGCAGAAAGGAGCAGGAGCCAATTGGTCTACTGTGCTGCATTAGCATTTCAGTTTTACTACATATTAAACAAAGATGGTGAATTTGATTTCATAAAGTGTGGCTTACAGGTCAAACTCTTTTTATAGTAAATTTACTAAAAATTGCAATTAAAAAGATAAAAATGAATACAAACTAAAATGCAAAATAATAAAAAGAAAAAATAGAAAATAGAAAAGTAACATTGAACAAAAGTGAAATATATAAAGAAATTATTCACCTTTCATTACAATAAACAATTTTAGTATTTATTTATTTATTTGTTTGTTTGTTTCAATTTCTATACCGCCCTTCTCCAAATAGGACTCAGGGCGGTGAACAGCCAAAGTAAAAAACAGAACATACAAAATTTAAAAACAGTTTAAAATAATTAAATATTTTGGCCGTAAATTAAAACAATCCCATTTAAAATCAATTTAAAATTTAACTCAAGCCAGCCCAGCTAGTTGAAATAAATAGGTGTTCAGGGCCCAACGAAAATATAGTAGCTTGTCACCTGCTCATAAATTACAACAAATGATCTCTTCTTTCCATATCCCATCTCTTATCTATAAACAAATCCATGAGGGATCATCATTTCAGTCCTGCCTGGTGTCAACAAAAGATTATCAGAGATAACAACATATTTATTTAATCTTGATCAAATAAAATCAACCCTTCCTTTTACTATTAACAATATAGTTCCTTAGTCCCTTCAAATCATGTTCTAAAAATTCATTTCTTTTCGTTTTTTCTTTGTCCTTTCTCAAAAATTCTTCAAAGTCCCTTTTGTAAATCCAATATAAAAAAGCTATCCTGGTCACTCTTTTGCTTTATTATTTCCCCATCCTTTTAATTATTAAGACATCAATTGGTTTCTCTTGTTTGTTGTATAGAAGCTTTTTCCAAATTATTTTTGTATTCTGTCATTTTTAAATCCACATTCACATCACTCTGTTTTGTCCAGAAAAACTTGTTCTCTTCCGTAATATCTTTTAAACACAGTCTTTCTATAGAGGCAGGTACTCTTAAAACTGACTTCTGGGTCCATTGTTCAAATATATCCTTCAGTTTCTCCAAAATTAAAGTATTTTGCTCCATTCTCTATGAGTAAGTCAAATTTTTAAGTGTTCTTCTTTACTTGTAATCTTTAGTTCCTTCTGGTTGCCTCTAGGATACAACCTTCTAAGCCTATTATGGTTTTTCTTATAATTAATGTCAAAATCTTACTTCAAATGCACTATTAGTCTCTTTCCAAAATCAACATTCTAATTGCCCTTTGTTGTTTATTTCATAAAAAATTACAATTGTATTTTAATTGTATTTATCTCTAAGAATTGAAAAAAAAACTCATCAGGGGCTTCCTAAAACTTGTCGATCCAAAGGTTTATAAAAGCTGAAAGGCAGTTAACAATTAATTTTCAAAAGTGTTTAGAAAAGGAAGTACATGAACCCACTAAAGGCACTAACACAGTTTGAGCAAGATGGTATTCCCTTGTCAACCAGAACTCTAAATTGACCAGAGACCGCTGTTTTGTGGTCTCCTCATGAGGAGCAACTTTCAAGAGCACTTGTGAGTGATCTCAAATCCTCTCCTTGTTAGAATTACAAATGGCCAGTCTGCTCTTCAGTCCTTCTTTCTGCCATAATCATTAACTCTGCTTTTAGCAGAACCATCTTCAGTTCATCATTTTTTTTCCCACAGCAACTCAAACTCTTCTAGAAAAAGAATAAGATTTTCAAGCCCATAAACAAAGAGCCATTTATGGCTGAGTGCTCCACTTACTGAGACAGTTATAAAGCAAAAAAAAAAAAAAGTAAAATGTATTACTTAATTAGCAGCAGTTTTTAAGCACAGAGTAGTATTTTGGGGAAAATAAATGACATTTATAGATGTACTTTTCCACAACAAGACAATACTAATAAAGTACCTTTGAGAGTTTTTAGATAAAAAATAAAATATTTAAGCAGGTTATAAATACATCAAACAATAACTAAAAACTATATTACAATATCATGATTCAAGATAGGCTGGGAAGCTGTAATATGAATTTTTATAGGTATTATTCCTTTTCTTTAAAGTAGAATTTTTTGATGAATACAATCATTCTTGATGTTTTACTTGTAATCAGCAATTATTTAACTAATAGCAAAGATAGGATTTTGTGTATTCATTTATTTATTTGCTAGAATTGCTTATCCAATCTAATTAGCAATAAATTTATAAATCCGTGGGGATATTTATGATTGTCCACTTCTGCTTACAAAGCAAAAACTTCAAGTGTTTCATTTGCAATATAGGCATTTGATTACCTTCTTTTTTTTCCCCTCAAGTTTTTCATAGACATATTTGTTGGGAAAAGAACACCAGTGCTACTGATTGCAGGCAGGCAGTATTACCATGATATCTATATTAAATTATTCTGATTCTAGGAAATCTATTTCTAATTATGGTGAGCACAGCCAAGTCTTAGCTTGCATGCAGAGTTTCAATTAGCTTTATTGAAAATTCTTGTGCAAGTTCACATATTAGTTTTTCTTAAAAATCATAAAGCACCAAGAAATATTGTTCAGCAATTATATCCTACAAAGTGGTTTAGAGAAAATTGCTTGTATGGTACAATACAAAACATAGTATTTGAAACTATTTAACAGATTATTAAACAGCCTGATCTGAAGTGTATTTCTAACAATGTTACATAGTGAGGAATATCACCTATTCCAACTAGAATGGCATATAAAAATAATAGACCATTATGAATTCCAGTGCACCGAGAGTTAAAGGTATTATAAAATATCTGGACCGTGAAGATAATTTTATGCCTTTACCGGATAATAATTTTATTTCCTTGGAGAATGAATAATTTTATGTTCAAAATTTTATTTTAAAAATTTACTGCCATTTTCTAGTTTCATCTGTGATGTAGAACAAGAAGATGCATTAAAAAACTAAACTGTCTGTTTTCTGCAGCATTAGTTAGTTTATACTTTCCAAAAAAAAACTTTTGTCACTAATATGAAATGATCAAAGATTAAACTATATGAGAAAGTTATGGATAAACACTGGTCTTGGATGCTCAACAGAGTTTACTTAATTTTAATCTAGTCCTATATGTACCAAGAAATAATTTGGAGAAAGCCACACTCACATCTACGCTAGGGATAAATCAAATTCACTGAAACTGCTTACAGCTTATGTTGAAAGATCAAATGTTCACGGTATGCTGAAAAGTTTTTTTTTTAAATTGATTTATATGCCGCCCTTCTCCGGAGACTCAGGGCGGCTTACAATATGCTCAGCAATAGCCTTCATCCTTTTGTATATTTATACAAAGTCAGCTTATTGTCCCCCACAACTGGGTCCTCAATTTACCTACCTTAGAAAGGATGAAAGGCTGAGTCAACCTTGAGCCTTGGCAAGATTCGAACCTGCAGTAATTGCAGGCAGCTGGTCTTAATAACCAGCTTAATAACAGGGTGCCTTAGACCACTGTACTACCAAGGCTATCCCAACAAATTTTCAAGGAATTAATTGAATTATTTTTCCCTAATCATTTTACATTATCATTTGACCATACTAATACAATTTAAAAAGTAGAGAATATTTGGTGAATATCCATTTGAATAAAAAAACCTAAAATGCTCACTCCATTATTTGATGAGAATGTTTATTCACAACCTTAAGAATGGTGCTACTTTAAGACTAAAAATCTAGTATTAACCCAGTATATTGCTCCAATATTTATAAATAAGTCATTAATAATTATGCATCCTTATTAAACATTTACATTTTGAACACATCTGCATAAAATATTAGTATATATTTTATATATTATCCTCAGTAGATATAATATTTCTCTCTCCATCCTACTGAGTCTCTCAGTGAAATTTTTGAAACAATGAGCAAAAACAGTCACTGGATTATAAATCACTGATATGAATTGAAACATACAAAAAAAATAGAGCAGAAAATAAAAAATATATAAATAGAAAAGAAAGGAAAATAAGAATATAGTAAAGAAAAAGAAATGATTTCCTCCTAAATCACAAAAAATCACTTTTTGTAACTTGTCACCTGCTCTTGAATTACAGCTAATGATCTCTTCTTTTCATATCCCATCTCTTAACTATAAAATCCATAAAGGATCATCATTTCAGTCCTGCCTAGTGTCAGGAAAAGTCCATTAAAGATTACCAGAGATAACAACATATTTATTTTAATCTTAATCAAATAAACCAACCCTTCCTTTTACTTTTAACAATATAGTTCCTTAGTCCCTTCAAATCATGTTTTAAAAATTTATTTTCATTTTTTCTCTGTCCTTCTCACAAGATTCTTCAAAGTCCCTTTGGTATATCTGATATAAAAAAAATTATCCAGGTCACATTTTTGGTTTATTATTTGCACATCCTTTTAATTATTAAGGTATCAGTTGGTTTTTCTTGTGTGACATATAGAATCTTTTCTCAAATCATTCTTGGATTTTATCATGTTTAAATCCACTTTCACATCAATCTGTCTTGTCCAGAAAACTTGTTCCTCTTCCATAACATCTGTTAAACATAGTCTTTAAGAGGCAGGTACTCTTAAAATTGCTTCTGGGTCCATTGTTCAAATATATATTTCAGTATCTTCAAAATTAAAATATAAATCTTGACTATTGCAATGCGCTCTACAGGGGTCTGTCCTTGAAAAGCAACCAAATGTTATTATTATTTTATTATTTTTTACTTGTATTATTTTTATTTTTTCTATACTATGTTTTTATTGTCTGTAAGCCGACTAAAGTTGCTATGAGCAAATAGGTGCTATATAAATTATAATTAATTAATTAATAAATAAACAAACAAACAAATAAATAAATAAATAAATAAATAAATAAATTTTAGTCCATTCTGTATGAGTAAGTCAAATTTTTCAGTGCTCTTCTTTACTTGTAATCTAGTCCCTTCTGGTTCCCCTTAGGGTCTAGCCTTCAAAAGTCTATTATAGTTGTTTTAACAGTTCAAAACAGCAGCATTTTCTCTTAGGAAGGATTCTTATAATTAACGTCAAAATCTTATTTCACATCCATCTGGACCCTTAATCCATTTGTAACTTTCCAAAATCAACATTCTAATTGCTCTTTTGTTGTTTATTTTAGGGGGGGAAATTACAATTATATTTAAAACTTCTCTCACTATGGTTTGAAGAAAACTCACCAAGTAGTTTCTAAAACTTCAAAGGTTCCTAATAGCTGAAAAGCAGTTGACAATAGTATTTTATAGTGCTCCAAAGAAAATCTAAGACTCTAAAGGTTCTATTTAATTAGCATCACTCTGCTTATAAAACATCTCTTCTTTGTTAGATTGGTTATAGGTATGATTTTGGAAATTGATTAGAAAAGGAAATATGGAGCCCAGTGTCCTTTTGAAGGGCACTGACTGCGGTTTGAATGAAAATGGCTTTCCTTTATCTCCCAGAGCTATAAATTCACTGGAGACTACTATCTTGTTGTCTCCTCATAAAGAGCAACTATCTGCAGAACTTGTGGGCAATCTCAAGTTCTCTCCTTGTCTGGAGAAGAATTACAAAACAAGTTACTCTCTGGCTCTTCATTCCACTATGGTAATCAGCTCCAATTTTAGCAGAACCTTCTTCAGTTCACCATTTCTTCCCCAGAAGATGAGCAATTTGCTGTCATAGGTAGTTTTCATGTGTTTCCATCTCTTTGGAACAGAGTAAAATTGTCAGATGTGCAAGGAGATCAATATAAATCATATCTGTAACCAATCTATCAATAAAATAGTATTTTATAAGTGGAGAGATATCAACTAAAAGTAACCCCTAGAGCCTTAGGATGTTTCTTTTGAATTACTAAATTAGCACTGTGACAAATCTTTTGAGGTAATAAATTGACATTAACCTGTTGAATTGTAATTAATTCTATGATTGAGTGTATAATTTAAGAAAAAAAATCATATATTTATATGAGTAATGAATTATTCAGAAAATAACAAACTTTCTGAAAATTCTGTAATTTGAAGCTAGGAAGGTCGTATTATTTTTTTTCTTTTTATTCTAAAGAATTACTTGTTGTCTGCTTTCTTAATATTTGGGAAAAAACAACTGAAAAGATTAATAGGTATGTCATGTTTCTTGTTAACAAATGTTTGTTTCTTGTTAATAAAATACTATATATCTCTATCTGCAGCAGGATTTTCACAAATCAAAAATAATGCATTAACCAATATTTATATATAGTCATTCAATGCAGAACAGATAGTCCTCATTTAGCAACCATAATTGGGACCAGCAACTCAGTCACTAAGCGACATGATCACTAAGTGGAAAATAAAAAGATTATAAATCTGGTTACAAATTGACTTCATTTTTCCTTTTTTTTTCACTGCCTGCTCGTTTAATGTTCACCATGGTGCTAGAATAATTAGCAAGAAGTGAATTAATGTTTATATTTACATTGATTGGAGAGGAAAGGATTACAAGAGCACAAGTAGGCACACAGTGGTGAATACACATCAAAAGCAATGTGCCGGTTGTCAATATGCCTCTTGCAGGAGCTCCTTAGGAGGCAAACAAAATCCGAAGGAGTGAAAGAGATACATGGAGGCTAATTAAAGTCATAGAACTGAGCTTGTTAACGTAGATAGAACTTAGAACCTTTAGGAGAAGCACTGCGCTGATGTGGAGAAAAGCAGCTCAGGAAGAGATTGTTTGGTTAAGTAATTTTTCTGCTTTGGTGGGAGTAGAGAAAAATGGATCAGGCACAGAACAATGGGTACTAATTGACTTTAATGGCAAACACAAGACTGAGGGAGGCAAACACATGACTCATGACACATGACAGGGATACTGTGAAAGGACGTAAATGGACATTGGTTGCAAAGTTATTTCCATATTTGTAAATATGGGCATATTTACAAATATGGGGCAAGGGGTGGGGCAAGGCACACAGGTAAAAAACAACTTTGAGTCTTTGCTGTCCAAGGCAGTTGGTTAGTGAGGTATCCCACCCACCAGTCATTCCTGATCTCAAGGTAAATATAATAGAACATTACAAAGGACAATTGCATTGTGCAACAGTTGTCGAGTACCATTTGGTACCAAATCAGTACCATTTCTGAAAAATTAACAGGACAGAAATGAATTGTTCTTACTATAGAACATACTTATGTTAAGCACTATAGAAGAATGCCTTAGCGTTCTCAAAATTGAAGAATGTCTTAGTGAATAGTAGTGTGCGTGTGTGTGTGCGCGCACACACACATGCATACATAAACACATAGATCTTGCTCTTTTTCCCCACCCCATTCTCAGAATTGTATTTCATGGTTCTAGTGAAATGAATTGTGATAGATGATATCTTGGTATCTTTAGTTGATATCAACTAAAGCAAAGTGGCTAATCTTTAAAGTGCCACAAGACAATTTGTGGAATTTCACAGTATTCTAAGATATTTATTCTGAAACAACTGAATCTTCTAAACATTTAAGAATATGTAATATATTTATGATTTATAAACTGAGAGGTAATAAAAATACGTAATCTTAAATATTTCATATTAATAGGGCATGCTATTTTTTTGCAGAAACAAAGAAAAAGTTACTATCAAAAATATTCTATTTTAAGTACTGTGTTTCTCCAAAAAGACGACCCACCTTGAAAAGAAGCCCTATCACGTTTTTGAGTACATGCAATCAAATTAAGCCCCACCCACAAAATTAGCCCTAATTAAGACCCCGCCCACCCCGGGGTGCAGGGGGTGAGGTGAGGCACACAGGTAAAAAACAAGCTACGGGGGGGATGGGGGTGGGGGTGGAGCTGCCCTACTTACCAGGCCTCGCACACCCTGACACCTGCCTCGCCTTCTTCTGCAGCTGCTTGCTGCCACTCGCATGCATCGCCCTGCGTCGGTTTTGCCTTCAAATGTCTGATGGAAAGCATCTGCAGCCGATAACAGAGTTCTGGATCGATTCGGAGCGCTATTATCGGCTGCAGAGGGCCTTCTGGCAGGCATCTGAAGGTGAAACAGATGCCGCGGTGATGCGTGCGAGTGGTGGCAAGTGGCCGCATAAGAAGTGGGCCAGCAGCAGGCTCCTGCTGGGCAGGGCTGTCGATGCCACCACCGTGAGGTGAGTCAATAATTAGAACCCTCCAAAAAGAAGGCCTAGCCGTTTTTTCAGAGGTCAAAAGAAAATAAGACCAGGCCTTCTTTTTGGAGAAACATGGTAGAATGTTTTTGGTAGCAATTTAAGCATTCTTCTGTAGCTTAAATTGATTACTTTTAAAATTTATCACATTATTTTAATACAGTAATAATCAAATTCATGCAACTTACTCCTACAGGCTGAAAAATTAGTCCATCCACTTCATGAGAAACTTCTCTTGCAAAATTTCCCTCAAGAAGCTGCAAGAAGCACCAAATGATTATTGGCAATTACAATTAAGAAGTAAAACAATCCTGGCATAGAGAAGAAAAATATCTAAACATCTATACTTATTTAGTTATGGTATTTATATATTATATAACTGTCCTCAAGATTATACACAGCATTTATTGGAAAGAATTAGCTTCTAATGTCTATTAATTAATTGTTTAAAAAGCAGAAGGTATTAGGAGATAAACACTGCAATAAAGCAGTAAACACATGTTTTCATGTTCATGAATTGAAATCTGCATTGCAGAAGACATGAGGCCAGTTGAGATGTAATAGTCCTTGCCTTTATTGTGCCCATTTTTTATCCTTGCTTCTCCCACACTAATTTCTAATTCATACCAACAGTGGCTCTAAGCATTACTAGTCAGCATCGTTTTAAATGCTTCCAAGTGGTCTTCTGGGTGCGCTTCAAGGTTTTGGTTACCACCTTTAAAGCGCTCCATGGCTTAGGACCTGGTTATCTACGGGACCGCCTACTACCACCAATAGCCTCCCACCGGCCAGTACGCTCTCATAGAGAGGGACTCCTCCGGGTGCCGTCAGCCAAACAATGTCGGCTGGCGACCCCTAGGGGGAGAGCCTTCTCTGTGGGGGCACCTACCATCTGGAATGAGCTCCCCTCAGAGACACGGAGGATCCTGGATCTGCGCACCTTCCGCCGTGCTGTGAAGACTTTTTTATTCCATCAAGCAGGCTTGGCCTAATCTCCTCCCTCTTTTAATATGTAAATTTTAATCTGTTTTTAAATTATTGGGGTGTTTTAATTTGTCTGGGCCAAAATGATTTAATTTGATTTTAACTGTTTTTTAAATTTTTTGTATTTATGTATTTTATTGTTTGGCTGTTCACCGCCCTGAGTCCTTCGGGAGTAGGGCGGTATACAAATCAAATAAACCTAAACCTAAACCAAGTATGAGTATGGGAATCATTTTACATGTGGCCATATTACATTTTACTCATTCTATCTGAATTAGCAGCAGTTCAACTGCAGAAAAGAAAAAAATAATCCAACTAAGTTAGGGATCTAAGCCTTGATCCACCCATTCCTCAAATATGACCATGAGATTAGATTAGCCGGAGTTTATTCAGGTTAAGACATACAACTAAACTCTAGGGAGTCAAAAGTGAAAGCTGCCAGAGGAGAGGGGAAGTACCGTAAGCATTTTACAATAAACATTTTTTGTAATTGTTCCTAGTGTTTTTCTAGTGTAGAATCTGCTTTTATCAGATCAACCAAGTACTGATCCATTTGGTGGCAACAGGAATTGACCGACCAACCTGTTGCTTAAGTCTGACATTGTGGTGTGAGAGACAGCAACTAAGAGAGAGCAGGCTTTCATGACTAAGGTAGACTAAGGTAAAACGCCTGGTTTCTAGCCCGGAGCCTTAACCACTGGACCAAACTGGCTCTCGCTAAGGTATGCAATACATCTTTAGGTATACATTAATATAACAATGTTCATCATTATGCCAATAAGATCTCCCTTTTGCAGGCTTGTTTCTTTTTTGAATAGTCTTTATAGGACCACTTTTTCCCCAGTTATTTTTTTTTCTTAACTTTTTCCATTATCTTATAAAAGCCAATGAATTTGTATCTGAAGTTGTTATAAATCCCTTAACATTTTTTAAGGTAAACATCAACTTCTTCTAGTAGTTGGGTTATTACATATGAATGAGGAAGTCTTGGGAATGTTAGAAGATGAAATCTACTAGCATGTACTTAGTATAAAAAAGCTGCTATAAATTTAAACCAAATAAAATCTCTTTTTTGTTAAAACTACTGGTCTACTGTGTTTATTCTGCCTAAATATTAATAGGAAAGGCAGCACACTGCTTAAAAAGAATAAAGGTAAGTTCAAATATCCATTCTTCTTCAGACCATAGTATTAGAGTAAACATTAAATCTGATTAAAATCTGATTAAAATGTATTAAATGTTAACTATAATGGAAGTTTTAATTACTGGTAAATGAATTTATGGCAGGTACAAGAATGAGAATGCTGTTATACTAATAGATTTTTTTTGTACAATTTCGATAATGCAACATGAACTATTTATAATTGCAAAAAAGGATAGCCAAGTATATCATATATATGGGGGACAGATACTAATACTAATATAATCAGCAAATACAAAATACACATAATATTACAGAGCAAAATATATTAAAACAATTGTTGAAGACAGTAGTAATATGTTGCTAATTTCACAGGTTTTATTTTTACTTTTCATTTGCCAGTGCATATAATCAAATACAATTTACTATTCCAGAGCTAAGGATTTTTAAATAAAATACTGTTTTTATAATGAAAAAATAAAACTGAGTATAATCAAAACAAATTCCATTCTGAATTATATTGAGAAAGGCCATATCTGCAATAATTTTATATCAGCCAAGGAAGAACATGTAATAAGCATGTGTATGTGTGTGTGCATGCACACTCACATGTGTGTGTGTGTGGGAATTTGATACACAGACATACCACATTCTGGTATTCATGACTAGGCTAACTTATTCAAAAACATATCTCATAATAAAAGCATAACTCTCTAATTAGCCTGAAAAAATTAATTGACAGAGGGGAAAATCAAAAGTGATTTTGCACACCATTGTACTACTATGGAAAAAAGACCTGTTTTGGGTCATAGTAGTACTAGTACGTGGAGAACAGGATGCAAAGCAAGTCCTCTTCCTGAGATATAAGAGCAGATGGAAATATATAGGAGTTCCATCACTGGTCTATATTAAGACCCAAGAGAAAAAAAATGTTTGGAACAGTGAAAATATGTCTAGCACGATCTAAAAGTTGAATTCAATCTTATTCATACTTTAGACAAATCCTTTGAAATTGGTACAGCTGTGAATAAATTCTCATCATTTTCAACAGGAATATTTTTTAAATGGCTACTTTTAGATTCAGCTACCGTTAAACATAGAGCACAGAAACCTATGTAATGTTTGGATAGCCAATTTGAGGTGACTTTTTTAATACATTTAAAAGTAATCTTCAGCCTCATAGTGATGCCTGTACATATTTGCCTGGAGGGGAATAAACAAGATTATAATTAATCGTATAGTGGTAAAAAAAAAAAAAGGCATCACTCAATTCTGAGTGGCACACAATAAAACCAACAGAATAAAAACCAACTGTAATAATTATGAAAATAAAGAAATAAAAGAAATAAATAAGAACTGATGGAAGATCTATACAATCACACTCACAAGCAATCTGGCAGGAGCCCCAAGCACCCTAACCCAAGGTCTTTAAGGCTTTCCAGAAAGCCTAGAGAGTGGAAGCCACCTTGGAGAATCTTATTTCAGAGGACAAGCAATGTGACAGAGAAGGGGTGGGTCTGTCTGCTTTTGGAGCTCAAATATGACATTGTTTAATTGAAAGGACCCAGAGTGACCAGCTCTGTCAGACTGAACGAACCAGGCTGATTCCACAGGAGATAGGTTTTCCCTCATGTAACCAGGCCCAATGCCACATAGGGTTTTATAGGTCATAACCAGCACCTTCCATTTTTCTGAGAAGCATACTGGTGTCACTTAGGCATATAAAGACATGTCTATTATTGTCCACAAAACTGAAATCTGGACCAATTGAAGCTTCTGAGTGGGCTTCAAGGACAGCCATATGTAAAGTGAACTACAACAATCACACAATGAAGTGGCTAGGACATTAGTGGCTGTCTGAAGTACTTTCCAAGCTAGAAAAGTGGGCAATTGGCATATTAGATAAAACTATGCAAAGGCTTTTCTAGCCAAAGTAACCACCTGTATGGATTGCACACCACTCTAAAACCATTTCTTTATCTGGTTACGCTTTTAATATAATAAATCAGACTAGCTAATGAAGAGGAGGGAAATTTACTGTGCAGAACTCTAAAGATATTATTATCACC
Source organism: Arizona elegans (assembly GCA_022577455.1). Classification (NCBI taxonomy): domain Eukaryota; kingdom Metazoa; phylum Chordata; class Lepidosauria; order Squamata; family Colubridae; genus Arizona; species Arizona elegans. The sequence goes on from JAKOOJ010000001.1 coordinate 223,024,942, forward strand.
AACTATAAATTAACAACGTAATTGTTTTTTTTTTCCAAAAAGAAAAGAAAAATCAGTATGATATTGCTGCTTGCTAATAGCATCAGCTCACTAATTACTATCCATGATTCATTTGTAGCATTCCAAGCCTGATTAATGTCAGGTCAAGTTTAACATATGACAAGGTTTATTACTAATGTTTTGCTAGCCCACAGCTTGACGGTCTTTCACAGTGAGTGCCATCTGTTACATAAGGGAATAAAAGTCAGAGCACAGCTAACTCTGAGTTGCTCTAGGTCACTATGGTATGTTTTCAAAGCTGTCCAGGGCAATTAGGCTAATAATATTTGGTAGTAATTGCTAACTTTAAAAGCTACTCATCATGTACTTTATTTCATTTGTAGTAATGCTCATATAACATGGCCTTAAAACAATATTGCTAATCATCCATATCTTATAACTGCCAGGCAATTATAATATGCTACACTTTACAATCAGCAATTCATCCTAAATTCAAATCACAAAATTGGAAACAGAACAGTAATGGCTCATTAAATTTGAACCCAAGGTAAAATACTCTATGCCCAATACATCACCACCTATGGATATTCCAGCCTCTGTGTGTATATCTCAAAAATCTATTAGTAGTTAGTCTTCACTTAACAAACCTAATTAGGATTGGAATCTCCACTGCTAAGCTATGCTGTTATTAAGTAAAATATTACAAGACCACACTGCTTAGCGACAGCAGTTCTGGCAGTCTCAGTTGCAGTCATTAAGTGAGGCCCTCATGCTTCTTATGCCCTATTGTGCTAATCTCTGCTTCAACTCCTCCCACCAGCCTCCCATCTCTGCTCTTTTGTCCTCCCTGCACTCTGCCACCTACCCTAACTGTTCTCACCATCCATGGAGAATCTTTGCAGTGTGCCCTCTCCAAAGTAACCTTGGAGTAGTCACATAAGAGCCTCCCAAAAGGCAACCGCTGCCTCAGTCAAATGTGTCTCATGCGCAGCAGGAAGAAAAAGACAGAGGGGAAGGAGTAGGCAGCAGAGTGCAAAGTGGACAAAAGGCAAAAGATGAGAGGAGATGGCTGGCTGGCTGGCTGGCTGGCTGGCTGGCTGGCTGGCTGGCTGGATGGATGGACGGACGGATGGACGGAGCTGAAGCTCACGCTGCAGTCATAAATGCAGTCAGACTGCCAAGAGTCCAGATTTTGATCCTGTGACCATGGGGGAACAATGCAACAGTCACAACTTTGAAGTCTGGCCATAACTACCATTTGTTCAGGATCATTGTAACTTTGAATGGTCACTGAATGAATAGTTTAAGTAAATAGTTTGTTAAGTAAGTAATAGTTTGTTAATGGTAAATCCTATTAACAAGAATTTCTTGTTAATAGGATTTACCTGTTAATGTAGATTTAACATTATAGAGGCTTTTATTTTTTTCCAAATAATGATTTTTTTTCCTGTAATATTTTCAAAATCCTTGAGTGTCTATTTAAAAATAAAACCCCAATAATTTCAATGGGTCTTAGTTCCAGTCAGTAAATACAGGATGCAATTTAAAGTAACAAGCAGCTCTGGATTCTTTGTAACACTGTTTAAATTATACAGCTTCAGCTTCAATCTTGACAATAAGGATTGAATTCACAAGTCATATTTGAACCCAGACAAAAACTGCAAACCAGCTTCGTCATATTTAATGCACTCAAAATAATAACCTTGAAGCTACACTAACATATTTCAATGCTTAATTCAACAATACATACACGTTAGTACATTTGGTATGTACAGGTACCTCAGTACATTTAGGAGAAAGGTAGAGCATATTTTAGAAATGCTCTTTGAAAGGTGCATTTTTTTCATTCTTGTTGCATGTGCTGCTGCTGCTGCTGCTCTTTAAAGTCCACAAGATAAACAGGAAATTCCCCTTTCCCACTGCTAACTAGTGCAGCCATATAGTCACAGTTACTCAGGGTGCATTCAAAAGGGAAAGAGAGCCAGCCATGACTGGCAAAAAGAAGGTCAACCTAATCCAAGCCCACAGCGAGCACTGAAAAAAAATGTGAGATTTTCAAACCAAATTAGTAAACTAGATGGGCTTTGTTCTGACTCATCTTTTGTTATTAGAGCATATGAAAAGTAGCGTTTTATTTAGCCCTTTTTTCCTCAACAGTTCAGTTCAAGTAACTAATTACTCCACCACACATTCCTTTCTTCTGTAATATGTAGACTAATTACCCTTTCAGGGGATAATTATCCCCCCTCTCTCCCTCATCCCCCAAATTACATTTTCTACCTTCCAAAGAGACAGAACAAGCAATGCTAAACATTTTCCACTTTTCTCATTTCATTAATGAGAAAAATGAGAGCAAGATATCATATCCTAAAATTTTAAGACAAAAGCTATTTAATATGCTAATCTGCAAAATAGCATCAACTGATGTTAAAATTGAGAGCAAATTGTGAAATAGTACATGAGCCATGAAAATAACTTTTCTTCTCCTTTGGAAATGTACCCTACATGAACATGATTTGCCTCTCCATATATGTTGTAAGTAATAAGCCCTAATATATATGTTAAATGCCGAGGAGATAGGCATGGCATTCAGTGACGACTGTAAAGCAGGGTAAAACAATTAAGACAACTTGCAAATCATCATCTATAATGCTGAGGCTTAAACAGCCTTGTACACTGACACTCTATGTTAAGTCCCTTTCCCTTCCGAGATAGATTTCATTACATGTTGTACACAAACCGTTAATAACAAATTTGATTGTCAGACAAGCTTGTGTCAGTACTGCCATAAATGGTAAATTAACACAACAGTAAACTATGGAAAGAAGGAAAAATAGAAGCAAAATAGATTTGGAAAATGAAGGTATGCAATACAGGGTTTTGCTATGATTTGTGACTATTCTTCTAGCGGTTGATCATTAAATACTAAAAGAAATATTTTTGCAAGGGGCGCTTCATGGATTTGATCTGCAAATTAAACTAGTTCAGTCACTCATTCAAAACATAAGCCAAATGGTTATTTGAATATTGTAAACAAATAAAAAAGCTACCTTATAGGTTAATTGTTACACTGGCTTAAAATTTTAATTATCCAAATTGATTTTGAGATCACTATTGACTTATTGAATAAGTAATGCTGCCCTGTTGTCTAACCTGAATTACTAGGATGTCATACAAACAGATTTAAATGTCCCCCCCCCCCTTAAAATGGTTACCTCAAAAATGAAAGAAACAGGGTATAATGGTGTCTGTTTGGCTTCAGATACTCATCAGTGAAACCATATAAGCAACTCTCAGTGCTTATTTTCAGCCCAAAGAACTGACAGATATAGCAACCTTATCTGCAGTATTCCAAAAAAGCAAATCCCAGCAGTCAGTAAATTGTGACTGTGTAGTTTATTGTTCAAGTCACAAATGGAGGAGTGGTATGGACAGCTGTTAAGAAAGGAAATGAAGGAACAGTGTGAGAGAGAAACAGGAGCAGCTGGAGGGCAACTAGAAAGAAACAGCAGTGGGGGCAGATCCCAGTAATATTTTTTTTTAAATCTATGTGCAGTTCATCAGCTTGGAAACCTCTCAGTTCTAGTGTATTTTATTTTGATTTGGAACTGGAAGCGTCACTCTTGATGAGTGTTAATCGTGATTCAATCAGGATCGTGTTTCATAGCATGACTTGAAATTAAGGAACAAGTTCTTACACTGTGCAGAAGAAAACAAAATAGTGAAATAACACGGCAAAGAAGAGAACAGTGATCACATTTATAAAAGAAAAAAAATGGATATTACTAGGCATTTTTTCCCCAAGAAAATGGAGATAGCAGAAATGACAATGCAAAATAGAGAAGGCATAGGGAGAAGAGACGAACTGTGAGAAGATAGAAGACAAAAAGGGGGGAAATGGAAATGAACAGATGGAGCTAGGAAAAGGCAGAGAAAAGAATGCTATGTCAATTCTGGCAGAAAATATGGGGCTGATATAGGTGATTCAGACTTACTGATGGACTAGAGAATAAAAACAAAACTGAAGTAAAACAAAGGAAGGAGTGAGGGGGGAGTGTCATGATTTTGGCAAAGTAATAGCTCCAGATGGTGTCAACAGTTCCTCTCTCTAGCTATAGAAGTTGATGAGTTCAATACCCACATATTTCTTCTTGTGTCTTCTAATGTATTTTTGTTCTCTTCAATCCCTAGCACATTTTCATTTTACAATGGCAAAGAACTAATCCATCCTCTACCAATTATTAATTTCAAGTCTGAAATATCACTATTTCAAAACTCTCCCTACTCTGCTAAGAGGATGGAAAACAGTTCAATATTAAATGTGATCACTTTCTAGAGATGAGCAGAACTTCAGAAAATATTGTGGGAACAGAAGGCAGATCCAATTTGCTTGAAAAGCAAACCACTGCCACTTCCTCAAGTCCTACGTCCCTTACCCTATTTCTTCTGTTAGCTTTATAAGCTAACCTAATATATTCTTCCTAGATGGATTTATAAGTGTGCAGCAAGATGGAAATCTGCAGTTGCAGTAATAAATAATAAGAAAGTGACTAATGCTTGCTAAAAAATAATAATGTAATGGCAATCTTTATATCCGAGCACAAAATTCAACTTTCTCACTATTAATTATATGGCTCATGATCAGGCACTATTTCCATGAGAAAGACAGAAAGATCAATTATACAATGCACTTTGATTAAACAGACTCTACCAAAAGATTCAGTATTAAAATGCCATTGATCATTGTTGCTTACTCTGAAGTTATCTGTTTCTGAAGTTCAGAAGAAAACATAAGCTTATTTAGCTAAACAACACATCTGCATCAGCAGTTGGCATCAGCAAAATTCAAAGTTCGCAGAAGCCCAAAATGCTGAGCAAAAAAAAAAAAAAAAAAAGGGAAGAAGACCCTTCAGAACTCTCTAATAAAAATTGCATAAAGGATAGAATTCTGGATAATGTATGTCTGACTAAATAAAATGTAACAAAAGCACTTTGCAAAGGCATAACTATTTACCATGGCAATATATTTAATAAATTGAGCACAGGCCCAACCTGAAAGTATTTAGTGTTAGAAATCATTACCTATTAAAGTTTTTCATATATTAATTTAACATATACTATTATAGGACAGGACTACATTTTTCCAGAAACATCTGGAAATCTGATGACCACTGAAAATGTATTGTCGTACAGACTATAAAGGATTCTTTGGCATACGTACGTAGCTGTTACTAACACAGAAGGGGGGAAAATGAAAAATGAAATACTTGTTACAGATCACAAAACATTCAAATTTTGTGTATTAAGACTTCGTGATTCCATTAACTGAAAGGTTTATTGCTTGTCTAATGAGTTTAGTTTCAGACTGAAAAGCTCTCTTATTCATTCAAGCATTTTACCAGTTGAAATGAAAAAACAGAGCTGTGTGCCCATGTTGATGAGTTTTCCAGACTGACATTTAGTGAATGATATAATAAGAAGTTATGTTTTATACATGAACTTACAAGTATCAATAAAACAGTAATTCCTTTTTTGAAGTATATTATAATGGAAACAAATAAATAAAAACAAATGAAAATCAGCACATACTACTATGGATTTTTTTATATATAAACAAAGATCAAAAGCAAGTGAAGCAGTACATTGATATGGCATGCCTCTTGATTAACAGGGTCATTAGGTCAGCAGAGACCATATTTCTAATACATAAGAGGCCTGTGTTCGATCTTTCCAGGCCTGATTCTTTCCCTATAATCAAGCTACAAAGGAAACTTATCTGTGTTATTTATGAAATAATACTTATTTTTGCTATTTCCCAACCTAGACAAGAGTTTTGCAAAGCTGCTGACAGTTAAGTACTCACTAAAGGACATTTTAGATGTCCTCCTTCACACTCTGCTATGTGTGACTTTATTCTTGGCCCCTTGCTTTTTCCTTGAGAATTTGAGCAAAGAAACATTTTCTCAGAAAATAACTGGCAATGTTATTCATTAAGAGATCAAATCTTGACTTAGTTGCATGCCTGATTTTGTCCTTCACTTTTCTGAGAAAACATAATTAGAAGCTAGAATCCATTGGAAAGCTATTTCTATACACTTGTACATACACATACACAAACACACACACACTTTGAATAGAATGTTTAAATTTAGTAAAGTCTTGTAAGGCTTGAAGCATTATGTGCTAAGAAAATTACTATTCAGCAGATATCAAGAGTATTTTTACCTTTTTTGCAACGTGGATGTCAAAAAATGGTTTGTTACGAACACTAAAAGGTTCTTGTGCTTTGTCAATTTGACCATTCTTCATTTTATCATGCCGTGGGAGTATAATCTCTTTTTCTATACATGACAGACGAATATTAAAATCACATTCTCCAACTGGTTGTGCCTGCCAAATTAAAATATGAGAAGTCCATGAATATACAATTTATAAAAATTAGATAATATACAAGGAAATGTTCACTTAGGAATGCTTAACTCAACAATGACTTTCTAACATTGTCATAATTTTGCTCTAGCAATTAGGGTAGAAACGAAAATAATGACTGGAAGGGAAACAGGACATCTCCTTTTCTTTTGGAGTTCAAATCATTTTGAAAGTTTTATATTTATTGATTTAAGAGGACACTTCAAACTATGGACAAATCTAACATATTTTATTAATAGTCTCCCTTCTTTTTTGTGCCCAGTATATATTCCTACGTTTGCATAGCAGGATTTCAATTATCTAATCTTTTCCTTCATATTTCTCTGTATTCCATTTTCATTACTCGTCTTCTCTTTTTAGTCTTTCTTAAGTATGTACATTCAGTCCATGTTAACCCCTCTCTTGCTCTGGAGCCTCTTGAGCCTCTCTCAATAGTATTCCACATTCCCTCCACTTTCCTTATATAAGCTTGTTGTCCCATCAAATTCTCCACTTCATTTTTTTCCCATCACCCATCTATAATATTCCTTTTACTGCATGAACACCAACAATTAAAAAGGCATTCACCCTCCCAGTAAGGTGTAACACACTGGTGGATAATGCATTATGGTCTGTTTATTACAGTGGATCAAAAAAAAAAAAAAGGTAATGTCGATTGAATCAGAGATGTATTGGAGACTAACAATATAAGCATTCTCTACTCCTCCCTTCATTTACACAAGTGCATTTATTGATCTCAACAAACCTTAGATAAAATAAAACTATAAGAATTCAGAGGGCAGCAAAATGTATAGAGAGAAAGAGCTGTAATTATCCTTATGTTTTGTAGGGATAGTCTACTACAACAAACATGGAGTACAACAATTGACTTTGCCCCAGAAATTCCAACAAAAAACAGCAAATGTAACAGTCACTCTGACCAAATTTAACAATGTATACCTTTTCCTTAAAAAAATACATCATTTTCCCCTAAAGTAGAACATGCTTTCCTTATTACTTAAATCCTTTTTAAAACCACTCATTAGAAGTGCCAGTCTCAACTATACTCCTGCATTTCCCTAAATTGCTTCCTTTCAAACCAATGGAAGACACACATTCCTACTTCAAACAACACTAAAAAGTTTTATGTCTGTAAACTTTGACTTTAAACTGTTATCTTAAATACATGGTCATAAAAATCATTCATCATTGGCATCTTTCAGTCTCAAGAGACTATGGTATCATGCTCTGGAAAGAGGTCCTAAAACAGCATCTAGTGTGACTAAAAAGGCCAATTCGAGAGTGACAATCCCTTCCACTCAGCAATCCCTCAGTGTGGGCACACTGAGGGCAGGGGACAGAATGTATCATAAAAATAACACTTAATAAAATAACATAAGGTTATCCAAAGCAAGTAATCTAAATATATTTCTTATGCCAATGTGACATATTAATGATTCAACACATTAAAATGTATTTAATATCCGATTTCACTTTAATTTCTTAATGCTGACCTTAAAAATAAGGGATTTCTACAAATACTACAGCTAATTAAATTGAGGGCTACAAATATTATAAGATAAAGTATGTAAGAAGGGTTTTGTGTATATGCGTGTGTCTCTGTGTATGTGTCTGTCTGCCGGTGTATGTGTAATTTCATGTTCATTCAAATATAGAATCTGGCTATACACACACATTCATATAGCAGAAAGTTAAATCATCAGATAGACTCCACTTGAGAATATTCCACTAACTCAAAAGTAAAAATGGCTAGTCTAATCAAAATATTTTAACTTTTACCAAAGAACTGGAAGCAGTAATTTTGATACTAGAGTTTTAAAGAAGTCTAAGAGGATCCATGGCATGGTGAAACTGTATGTATTTATGTATGTATTTATTAAGCCTTTACATCAGAGGTCTTCAAACTTGGCAGCTTTAAGACTTGTGAACTTCAACTCCCAGAATTGTCCAGCCAGCAAGCTTAAAGCTGCCAAGTTGTGGACCTCTGCTTTACACCCACAACTCTTGTTGAAGAGGAATCTATGAAGAAACCCTATGGATTTTGGAAAGGTAAACCTCAACAATTTTTCAGTGTAATTTCAGAGTACAAAGAAAAACATGGACAGAAATGATTCAACAGAAATGGCATAATCAGAAGAGCTGTCTTGCCCAATGGGAATGGCTCATTCCACTCACTCCAGTGGAAGAGGCCTACTTTGGATCTTTCTGCCAATGTATTTCAGCTGGTGGAGTCCAAGACAAGAACCTTTCCTTCTCTGGCCTCGCCCTTTGGAATATTCTCTCTCCAGAGGTGAGGTGGGCTCCCACACTCCTGCCTTAATGAAAGAACCTTAAAACCTGCTTCTGCCAGCTGGCCTGGGGCCCCAATAATGGTGTTCTATGCTGGAGATGGCAGATGGACTAGAGCGAAGATCCCCATCCCTAAGTCCCAGTCCTTTGGTTTTTAATCTTTAGATAATCTTTCTTATTTTTAATTGTGTTGTATTTTATTTTTATCATCCTGTAAACCGCCTAGAATTGCTGCAACAGAGATGATGGGCAGCATATAAATTTAATTAATTAACAATGGCGCTTCCCACATCATTCTGATAGAATCTTTCACTGAAAATTTGAATAAACAATTCAAGATAAAGTAAGCCGCCTGTTTGCAGCTGAGAGCCACATTTAGTGTTTCCTTGGTTTACCGGTAGGATAATGATACAGAGCAAACAAGTCACAGAATTTATATGGGAGCAGCAGGGGTGAAATGCTCCTGATCTGGTAGCGATGGAGGTGGGTGGTTCGGAGAACCGGTAGCAAAAATTCCTGGCCCTCCCTCCATGCCCAGCTGACGCGTGCAAACATCAGAGGCTTTTTTATTTTTAAAAGCATTTTTTCTACAACCTTTTCGGCCCAAGAGGTTGTAGAAAAAATGCTTTAAAAAGCCTCTGACAATCCCAGCTGAGTTGCCTGATCCGCAGAGGCTTTTAAAAGCATTTTTTTAACAACCTCTTCAGCCGAAGAGGTTGTAGAAAAAAATTTTTTAAAAGAAAAAAAGCCTCTGCCGATCAGGCAACTCAGCTGGGATCGTCAGAGGGTTTTACAAGCATTTTTTTTACAACCTCTTCGGCCGAAAAAAAAATAGAAAAAGCATAGAAAAAATGCTTTTAAAAGTTAAAAAAAAAAGTTTGCCACACCCACCCAGTCACATTAAACCCACCACCACCAAGCCACGCCCACAGAACCGGTAGTAACCAATTTTACATTTCACCACTGGGGAGCAGCCATTATTTTCTTGGCTTTGTTGGAAAGGGGCTAGAGATTTCTTCTTTTGAAATCTATTTATTACAGTATGTTTTATACATTTCCTGACAATTTTCAACTACCACATGTTTTACTGTCACATATGGCCCAGAGGTCACTGGTTGTTCATCAAGAGGACCAGTCACTTTATGGTCAAATTGATTAAGGAACAGAAAGTAATTTCTTGACCCAAACCTCGTACACTCAAGTACATTATATTGTATATACAGGAAAGTCAATATCTCTCATATAGTCACTGAAAAAATAGAAAATTTTGCACCAATGCTAAATGCATAAATTATCTGTAAATCAAAATAAAATATAATAAAAATTCAGACCATATTCAATTCTATAACATTATTTATAAACTATCATGGTAAGTTTTGTCTAAGAGAACAAAGTAATAGTAACTTATTTCCTAATAATGGACCATATGTGTGAAGAAACTGTCCATTATTCTCAAGTTATCTATTCAAGATGCTAGTACATTGTCATGGTCATTTACATCATGGCATAATCAATCACCACAGATGTCATAAGATTACAGAAATATTAATTTACCTCATCCGCCTCATGTAAATAGAAATTTGATACGCTGCATCTAAAGTGTGCTGGGGGGAATCCATTAAATTGAGGTTTCACAGTGTATCATTTTTTGCAGCATATTAGATTTTAGCTTAAATTTAAATGTGAGGCGCAAAAACTTTAAACACTTTTCAATTAAAGTATTTGCTCAATTTCACAGTTCATTTGAAATAATTAGTAATACTTTACTAGCAACAAAATAAGACTGAAGCATAAGAAATAAAATATTTAGAGTTCTATTAGTGGGAAAGTCTCAGTAGTTATAAGAACACAAACTAGACACTGTTTGGGGTAGACCAGATGTGTATAAAGACCAGACAGGAGCAATGTAAGCAGGGCAGAGAGGCAACTCAAATATGCCACCATCAGACCAAGTTGCAATCGTGGTTGAGAAGAGCTGCCAGAACCACTGGTCAATCATCAGCACAGAAACCTATCAATTTAGGAAAGAATGGTATCTACTGTATTTCCCCAGAACAAAGGCAACCCCAATTTTATGAACTCTGCCCTTCCCTCAAAACATGTGGCCAGGAAACATAGTATAACAAAAGTCCTGTAAAAACGTAGCTTTCCTACTAGATTGCCAACTTTTAACTAAATCCAGTCCTTCCTCTCCCCAATGAACACATGCACATGACATATTTGTGTGACTGCATGTGTGTAGGTACAGTCTCCATCTGCCAAAAAAGCTTCAAAAAGCTCCATGGTTGGGATAAAAATAAACTGAATTAATTACTATTAATTTAAATTACACGCCTCTAAAATTTATTAACTGTAAATAAAATAAATAAAAATAAGAAAATAAATTGAACCCCCTCTAAATAAACCCATAATTCTCTATCACACATAGAAACATACATGCACACATTCCCCAGACTCTTCTTTCAAGCATCAAATAGGAAAAATACTGAATGAAGATGGACAACAGGAACGATAGCTGAAAGGAGTAGAAACACAAAGGAACAAAACTGGATGGAAGTAGGGAAAGGGGAAAGGTAACTAGAGCGAGGATGAAAGGAAAATGAGAGATGTCCTATTTAAATGTTAGAAACATAGCTAAAAGTCACTAGGCAAATCTCCCCTCCCAAATAAACTCATTCACAAAAGCATTCACACTTTTTTATATCTGTAACTCCTGCCCATTTCTTTTATTTTCTACAGCTTTTGCTATTCTTAACAGCCCCCTTATTGATCTAGGAAAAGAAAGCCTACTCTTAAATAGAGTAATGTTTCCAGGAAATCTTTTCATTTAAGTATTTAACATTTCTAATACCTGACCATTTTTAAGTTCGTATTTTTAACATTCAAGTGCCAAACGTGGGCAGAAGGAAGGGAGGGAAAGAAAGGAAGAAAGAAAGAAAAAAAAAAAGAAAGGGGAAAACAATGTAAGATACTAAAGAGACCACAAGGTGGCTCTGATCTGCTACAAATAAACACCCGTTGGCCTAAAATATTACAGGATACAAAACAAGAAATCAAAATTTTATAGATTCCAAGAACATTCTTTAAAAAACATTCTGAATATTCATAATTGTTTGCTATACGAATGAATGCCAAAATCAAACACTCTGCACTATTAACATGTACAGAAAAATAAAAAGAGATAAAGAGTGAACACAACCCAGAAAACCCAGATCAGAAATCTAGCAAAAATTCTTGGCTATTTTCTGAAAATAAATACACACAAACACACACACAAAAACAAACACACACACACATATGAGGAATGGGTAGTTAATGTCACTATACACTACTTTACAAGGAACTATCTCATTTCAGATGATGTAAATTGTGAGTCTCAAGTCTGCAGCCTAACAATGCTTAAACCAATACCCTAGAGCTGACTTTAAGGACCTTGCTTTTTTTTTAAAAAAAAAAAATTAAATTGTTTTTAAGTGTTTTGTTTATTGTTTTAATTAACGGGGCCAAATTTATATATGTATATTTTTAACTGTATTTTAATATTTGTACTTGATGTTTTTACTTGGCTGTTCACCGCCCTGAGTCCTCAGGGAGAAGGGCGGTATACAAATTCAAAATAAAATAAAATAAAATAAAAAATAAAAGACATAATGGAATGATGATATATCTGTCTTAAGTGTCTTGGATATACAACTCTAGATAAAAGTATTCTTAAATGTTACAGCAACTGCGTAAATATTGCTTGTGTACTATTCCAGTGTGATTCAAAGTATGACTTTTGAAGAATAACCAAATTTGGGTTTCAAATTTTTGAAGCCTTTTTTAAGCTGAAGGAACCAATTGAATTCTTTGACACCTATTGTAGAAATGATATGAATAGGAAATGGGTAAATTAATTCATCAGATACTGACTAAATTATCAGCTCAGACTTTGATTCTAAGGCCAGAATGCCCCATATTAATTTGTCTGACCTCCTGTAAAGAAAATTACATCTCTTCCCATTATTTAACATCTGAAAAATCCAATTTGCATTTAGACAGACCTTGTCTAAGAAAAAAATAACTGTCCTCGTTTTGAACAGTACATTTTATTTCTCCTTTCAGAACATTAAGGAACTACTAAAGTAGTTGTACTCCTCAACTACCAAAAATCTTTGGACCAGTTATTTTGACTAGCTTTTAATCTCATTTTTCCATTATTAGGAAGAGAAAGCTGCTTTCTGTTGTCAGTTAAAGAACCAAAAGTCATCAGCAATAGTACTTTTTATCTTCTAGGAAGAACAAGGGGGAGGACAGCTTAGTCCATTCATATAAGCTGCCTTGTGAGGGTAGCAAACAGTCTGGCCTGTGAGCATTTCCTTCTTTGCAAGTATAGCACAGCAGATAATAATTAGCCTGGACTCAACTTTATTGTTGTTATTGTCAACACATTTTTTTGCATTAAATGTTTCCTTTCTTATTGCTTTGGTCTCCTAGCATCTTAAATCTCTTAGTCTTTAAACAAAGAAGGAAGATCCATTCATTTAGGTGCAATTCCACTTGAGCGAATGGTTCATTTTTCAAGCCACTGTAAATCGACTAACCTGATGTCCAAAATAAAACACATGAACCAGAGGTGCCCCAAGTTTAGACATAATGAGAAAAGCTTATGTTTTAAAACTCCACCTTGTATAAATGTCAAAGAAAAAGATGACAGGACTAATAGCCATCACTTAAGTATGTAACATGTGTACGCGCATACACAAATATGCACGCACACCTTCAAGTCATTATCGATTCCTGCTAAAATGCCCGGATAAGTCCTTGCAGTTTTCTTGGCAGCTTTTTCAGAAGTGGGCTGCCCTTGCTTGCTTCCTAGGGCTGAGAGTGAATGACTGGTTCAAAGTCACACCCTGGCTTTGTCTCCAAGGCACGGCTACAACTCAGTCTCCCGGTTTCTAGTTTGGTGCCTTAAATCTCTAGAACAAACTGGCTTTCTGCCTATGTTACTTTTTGCCAAAACAAATATCATTAACCTTTTATTTTTGCAATTAAACCTTTATATCTAGCATAAAGATAGTTTATTGACTTTAACAAATCTTTACAGCTTGGCTGTAAATGCCGTTAATTTTGCTGTTAATGGCCCTTTTCCAATAAAGTCCTGCTTCTGCTTCTGCTGATAACATATAGGCTGAACTTGTCCTTCATTTGAAAGCACAACGCTGCCTAGTAAACTCCCATTAGAGGTTCCCACTGAATTCAATGTAAGCTAAAATATTTTGACTCAAACATTACTGATTGCAACCACATGTAGTATATTTTGCTTACTAATAAAATGTGTCCTGTGCCACAGACCTTCCTTTCTTGCTTACTGAATCAAACAATCTTTTGCATCTTCAGTCCAACAACTTCTAGAATATCTTATTAATAGCTTTATTGAATAAGAATGAATATTCTCTAACATAGAATCTTTTCTGATAATAAGAAAAGCTATGTTCTCTCTGTTCAATAAGGCAAAAGGTAATTGTACTTCCCAAGTTCCCTAAATAAATTTATTTACTTAACTTATTTGATTTCTATAGCCACTTAGCAGGCAACTCTAGTCTATCTACCTAAAAAATGAAGGTACACCTGCAGTTCTTCATCAGTTTCGTACATCTCCCCATTCCTTTTTTTAAAAAACATCAGAGTTTGTCTTACATAATTCTTCAAGAACTTTTAAAAAAGCTTTAGAACTCAGATTAGTTCTATCATTCAAACCACTGTAAACATATTTGAAAGTGCATTCTATATTATCACAAATATGGCAATCTATTATATGTTTTATATCATTTGACTGATGTAATTATGTGCCTTATTCTGATCTTTCCAATGGCACCTTTGATTTATCTATATTTATTAAAAACATTCCTCCCTTCTAAAACCTACAAGTTACATAGACAAATGGGCTAATCAAAATATAACATACTTACATTGAATTTTATTATGTCATATATCAAGTACCGAGGAACAACTTGACCATTTACCTTGTCAATTATCATTTCCTTAAAAAGAAAAGCAAAACAGTATTTTAATATTCACTCAACAACTTTGGCAACAGTTCAACAATTGATTTTAATTAAAAATTATTTTATGCAGATTTCCACAACTGATTTTAGCTAAAACATTATTTATATTGGACACTCTTTTCAACATGGTTGATATATTTTTGTCTTTTGTCAAAATCAAGCAGGCAACTGAAAGAGATGAGTGGGAATAAAATGGAATGATGTAGCAGCTTTCTTAGAATGTTATCGTTTCTTTTTATCTTCAAGGATACAATTTACAATATCAACATTTTAGCAATATTTTTTTGTAAAGCAGATCCATTTAGAACTCCTGTTCATAACCCCTAGCAGAAAATAACCAAAACTGGGAATCCATAAAGATTATACCCAGATATTGTCATTCTAAGGCAAAACTACAGTGGTACATTCATCTGAATAGCACATTCTACCTTTCATTAACATGAAATTAATCAAATCCAGGAATTGCAACATTACTCTGCTGAAGGCAATAACTATTATGAGCCATGATGCAGAATCTGACTCTGACCTTGAATCTGTTGATGTTGCTCCTGTCTGTGCTTCAAGATTGTCAGCCCCAGGAATCAGTAAGCCAGGATTCAACTGAGGCTGAACAGCCAGAGACGTGCCCTGTTCCACTAGAGCAGACAGGTAACTTTGCACACACACCCCAAGTCCTAGATGCATACTGAGTCAAGCAGAGCAACAATCCTTGATGATGCTCTTCACTAAGCAAAAGGTGAAGCATGAGTAATTGCAGACAGCTGTCTGCAGACAGATTTAGATAGCTCCTTTGTAGCCTTTGTTGGAGACCAACCATTGGCTGCCCAGCTCAGGAACAGCTTCTTCCTGTTTCTTGTTTGTGATCTCTTGATCAGCTGACTACCCGATTCGGCTTTCTGTGACTCCTGGAAAGTATTTGGACCAGCTATTGCTTTTTGGACTCTAATGACACTTTTCAGGCAAGCACTCTCTGGTAGGCATTTGAATTACATTTCAGTCTGTTGTTATTTACTTCAACTACAGTAAACAAGTTCTGAGTACTGTATCTGTATGTGTCTGTAACTTTGAAAGAAAACAATAGGTGAGAACAACAGAAGTCTCTATGAAGATTTCTATTATCCCTGTTGTGTTGCTAAGGAAACAAAAAATAACTATGGGATAGTCGGGTGATGCTCTGAACTCCCAATAAAGAATTCTGAAGATTTAGTTGCAAAGTGATTATCTTTAACAAGCACTTTATATTTTATTAGAACTATTCCTGACCTTGAATATGGTTTTCAATGCACTAAAAAAAAAACAGCTTTTATTCAGGTCAATATTAAACCTAAGGAGCCTATGACTCCTGTTAAGACTTGTGCTGCAATGGATAATATGCCCTCTGATTTATTCTTAAATGTCTTTTTTTTTTTTTTAATCTTCTAGGTTTAGATGAAGAAAGAGTCTACTTCTGAAACAAAAACCTCTCACACTGCATTGAAGTCATTGGTCCTGGGAAAAGATAGGGTAGCAAATCTGAAAAAGATATCGCACAACGTTGGATTGAAAGTTATGGGTTGGGTAAGGGATCTTATTACTGCCTGTCAGTTTAAATAAACCCAAGTGTGAAACTATATAAATGATGGTGATTAAAGATTTTAAAAGATATATCATGATTCATTTCTTTCTCTACCAGCCACCATGAACATCGTTGTGGTTACTGTAGGGACAAAATGAAGGAAAATACCCATGTAAATTGCCCTGAGCTCCTGGACAAAAGGCAGAATATTGGTCAAATATATAAACATGCTTAAAATACACAAGAATTAAATCCGCTCAAGAAATGATGTGTAGATACATATTGCTCTAACACCAGGGCATTTTTGTAAAGTTCCATGATAAAATAAATATAGTAGGATCTCCGGCCAAGGACAAATTTCAGTCTTTCAATTGGTGACTAACATGACAGTGACACATTTCACTACTAATGATCTATCACAACTTGTAGCATAAAGAAAACTTGCTTTGTAACGGGATTTTTATAAAATGATGTACTGCTGATACTTGTCACCAGACCAATTTTCTAGAATCGATAAAGTTACTTCAAATACGTTGGAAATGTGAGCATGAAGAAACATTTTAGCATGTTTGATGCAAATGTAAAAAACCCAAAACGTTTTGGATACAAATGCACACACTAATTCAGAAGATTCTAAACGTTAAAATACAACTGAAACCAGATTCTGCATGGAACATGCCGAGGTGGCTAAATTAACTTCTTCAATTAGAGAAAAAACATCTACATTGATAACTGACTGGTAACCCCATGCAGATTTTTCACATGAAATGAGGGAGATTGCACTTATGGTTTGTGGTTTTGATGATTAGAAAAAAACTGTATAATAGAAAAAGAGCGCTTTTTCTTTTCTTTGTAATCACACAGCAAGAATTAATTTTGTAAAGGTATTTCTATTTGCTAGGAGCCATGGTGACGCAGTGGTTAGAACGCAGTATTGCAGGCTAACTCTACTGACTGCCAGGAGTTCAATCCTGGCCAGTTTAAGGTTGATCCAGCCTTCTATCCTTCTGAGATCAGTGAAATGACGACCCAAATTGTTGGAAGCAATATGCTGACTCTGTATCCCACTCAGAGAGTGCTGTAAAGTGCTATGGGACAGTATATAAGCCTAAGTGCTAAGTCTAAGTGCTATTGCTGCAGAAGAAACTGGAAGCTTCTTTTTTCTGCTCTTTCTGCAGTTTTTTCTTTCTTTTCTCCTTTAACTCCTTATTAGTTTGTGCATTTTGTAAAACTTTTAATAACATTTCTTAAAAACAAAACAAGTGTTGATTGATGCATTTATTTGCTATTTCACCAAAGATCACTGCAATCTTAGGTTAAAATAAAGTCATATTCGTTCATCTGTGGAATGACGGTACCAGAAAAAACAAGGAGCTATTTCTATTAAAATTTCTCACTTTTAATGGTTCTCTGATAAGGTCCAACTCTGGAACTTGGGAATAAAAACAATAAAATAATAATATTATTATAGTGTTGCAATAAGAAACCAATCCCAAGGACACATATTTGGTAAATAGCAATTTATTTTGTGAACCCTAGGAGTCTGCCCTACTAGGATAGTATCTGCGCTTTACCATTACAATAATCACTATAAATCCAATACTGAATTTAAGGAAAGCATGATTCTGCGAAGAAAACCTCTTACCCCATCCAAAAGAGTATTTTCTAAATGCACACGTGGATCTTTACGAAATGGAAACTCCAAATTAGACACATGAAACACAGAGTTATCTCTGTCAATCATATAAACTTCATTCTTACCATCAATTAACATCATATACCTAAGGGGAAAAAAGAATGTAATATCAATTGAAATTCTATTTCCTTCATAATGTTTACTCTATAGTTATTGAATCTTATCCCTCTTAACAAACTTTTTTTTTCAAAAAGAAAGGGAAACTACTACTTTCAACTCAAGCTGAGTTTGAACCATTGGTTTTTAGGATCATCTATTGTTCATGTGATTTCATACTACATTTGAAATGACATTAGGCAAAACAGATATACATAATTGAAAATTACACATTGCACACTCTTTAGGCAAGCAAGAACACAATGAATGCTAAAGCATAAATCTTCATGGTCAGATCTGCCTACAGCTTGCTAAAAATTGCATTTGTCAAGGCTGGAACAAAATGAAATTTTTTAAAAAATAATTATATATGCTTAATATATAACATCATTGGAACAAATCTCTGTAATGCAGAAAAGCACATGTGTCCGGTTACTTGCATGTACTGTGTTTCCCTGAAAATAAGCCCTCCCCTGAAAATAAATCCTCCCCAAAAATATTTAAGTGCATGCGCAGCTGGTCCCTGCCATTTCCTTGGGTTAGGGGGACAGAGCTGGAAATCAGGTAAGATGGCAAGAGGAGCCCCAAAATAATAAGACCTCCCCAAAAATAAGGCCAAGCACTAATTTCAGGGTTCAAAAAAAATATAAAACAGGATCTTATTTTCGGGGAAACACGGTGTGCATGAATTATTTTGAACCAAAGGAATAGCAGACAACTTGAACTTCAGAGCGAAATACTTGCCAAGAAAGTCAATAGCAAATCTTCTTGACAGACATACAGTATACAGTACACTCAAATATCCCATTTGTAACTTGATGAGCAATGGAATATACCTTAATGAATGTTCATGAAGCTCTTTTAAAAACTACCTGTAGAAAACTTCAGTATTCATTCAACATTAAAAATATTTTACTTAATATAGTTTACTATCACATTATCTTACTGCTTTTATAGCCAGGTAATTTAAGCATCTTTAATCATTACTAAATCAATCTACAGTATATATTTTTATAAGTTTGATGATTTCAAAATTGTAACTCAGAAAAAACTAAATCTCTATTAGAAATTTAGGCATTTCAGAAATTCAACCTGCCATAAGCATAAAAAAAAACCTCCTTTTTTACAACCCTGTAATCCATTAATTCGGGGTAGAGTGGGGGTGACTGGATGAAGCGTAGCACTTACTGGCTGGATGCCCTAGGAGAGAAACATCTGCCTCTATCTAGGATTGCATTCTCAACCTTCCAAGTGGGAGGCAAGTGTCTTTACCACATGTTGCTCAAGCATAAATAACTGTTAATACTTTATATATTAATTTGTATGTAGTACTGAACTCATAATATACTAAATATTATCTTTCTTTGGGCTTTCTTTTTTATAAAGAAAAACTTTTATATCACTAAAAACTTTTTTCTTACCATAACCTCTGCCCCATGTTACATGGACAACAACAAGGACACTATTAGGACTATCATATTTGGACAAGTATTTAGAGCTATTTTCAGTGGATTTTGTCTATCTAACATGAAAGTATAATGCAATTGCCAACTTTTCAGCAGTTATGAGACTTTAAATTTTTCTATTCTTGCTAGTTATTAGACACCACAATATACATATATATTTACCTGGATATATTTGTATTATAAACCAACAGCCATTTTCAGAATTAACTAAATTGATGTTTCATCTTTTTATTTAAATAATATGATTTTTTCTCTTTGTGTTTCTAGAACAATATTTTCCATGTTGTATTGAACACATGTTCAGAATCACCTTAAGTTCTAGTATAAATGAGATCTCATAAACCTAAATTCTTCCCATTCCTGCATTAAAATATTGCATTGAAAAGAGGAAAAAATGAGGATGTAGTAATTTTCTAAACTATCAGGAAGTGATTTCATTAACATCACTTCAAAGAGATATATCATTTTACCTACTACATCCCAGCAATACTTTTGACCTGAATACTGGTTTTGCCTATAAGCATCTCTGTGCATTTGAGAAATGCAACCACTGTGATTTTATGCTGAATTACTTAAACCAATAGAAACCCCCAATCATCAAAATATTATTTATGCAAGTTAGAAGTTAATCAGGTTCAAATGTAACAACAGATGTTGCACGGAAAAACAGACTGAGCTAGCATGTTCACATTTGGCTTGTTACAGCTAACAACTATGCACATGTTATTAAAATGCAACAATTATTTTCCAAAACAAAACAAAACAATTTCCTCAAGCTAAAGGAACATTGCCTCTATGTGTCTCTTTTAATAATTTCAGGAAATTACAAGTAAACCTCAAAAGCAAAATTATTACATTTCCTAACAATTGGATTTCACATAATCCGTTTTGATCAGTTTGCAAATTTCTATACATAAAATGTAGGATTGCCTTTTCATAACTGCCATTTATTTCGCAGACTACCAACATCTTTTTAAAATTATCTGTAGCTTTATTCTCCTAAAGATGAGTGTCTCATTACCTTTGCTATGCCATTCAGGCCTGAACATTCAACTCTACTCATTAGAAAAAACATCTGCTACAAACATTATTAATGAGGTATGTATCTAGGGATTGGAGAAAGCCACTAACCACCTGGGCTAATTATACTTTTTATTATAAAAGCCGAGAGCACCACATATAGAGAACAAACCTCTCCTTCCTGTGATAATTACCTTTCTTGTATAATTTCAATTTTGATAACCTACTTCTTCCAAAGTTATTATGTTTGTAAAACTATAGCTCCCTGAACTATTAAATTTAGAAGCCACCTGACTCCAAAATGACTCTGGGCAGCTTATATTTAAATAAGAAAAAAAAGAAAGAATTAATTTAAGTATCTGCAAAAACTATCAACCAATCACTCAGGGTTCCCCAAATACCCTATCCTAGGGCTTAGGAAACTAGATAGACTCTTAACAACTTGTACAATATCATCAAGACAGCACCCAAATTAAGCTCTGGAGGTGTCACAATGGAGAAGGTATACCTCCTGGGTCCCAGGTGACAATCCCAGATGTTGGTTCACCTTCAAGTTCTCCTTCTCCATGGTCATCCTGGAGGATGTAGCATACAACAATTTCTGTTCCTACTCTAACAACAGAGTTTCATTTTTTAATTGACTATCTCTAATTTGTACAAGATGCATTATGCATTATGCTAACTTGGAAACTTAGCAATTTGTCTATTTTTAAAACATTGATACCTATCAATATGATATCAGAAAAAATACTAATACCAATAGGCAAGACAAAACAAACTTTTTTTAGTGTTTCTCAGACAGTCCCAATAATTATCTTTGTACCAAGTTATTAAATGTAAAAGCAAACTAAAAAAAAATGTATGGCTATAACCATATAAAAAATTTCCAACAATCAATTCAAAATATCTGAATCTTAACAATCTCAGAATTAGAGGGAAAATATGGAAAGGAGCTTAGCACATTTATCAAATGGCAATCCTACTTCTCAGAAAAGCAGATTAAGGCAAGCTGCATACATAAAGCAGCATTACTTACTCTACAGTTTCATCAAAATCACAGATTTTAATACAGAATACAAGACTTCTTCTTAAAGACTATTACTATATAAAAGTAAGGCCCCATAGGTAAATTATTATATAAATTATATAATAATATAATATAAATTCATTGCCATTTTTTCCTAAGCATTTTCTTACTCATTCGTTGTGCCTTTGAACATTTTCTCTCAAAAAAAAATCATTAATAAAATGAATAAAGCATATTGTGATCGGCCTATGGGACCTGACATTTCGTATATCCTGTCTGTTGGGGAAATGTACAAATGAAATATTCAGCCTTTGTCAGTATATATTATGTTATTCACAGTTGGATGTAATCTTCTTTAAATCATCCTGACTACAGCTGCTTATTTTCTTAACAGGTCAGCTTTCATGTACTTCTGCTCTTAATTTTGGTTAATCGAAGGCATTAGTTAAGTACCCACTTGCACACTGACCAAAACAACCAGCACCCAACTGATCTTATGTTGTTCTTCCCCTATCACATTAGTGAATAAGGTTAATTGGGTGTTGCAGCATTTAATATCCTATGTTAGTACTATAAATAATTCATTGGTATGTGTTAAAAGCAAAAGGATCCCATTTTTATTTGGAGACAGACCTTAATAAGCACCATAGCATTTATACAATAAAAAAACCTTCATGGTAAGACAAAACATGCAAATTAAAATGAAAGATGAAAAGTACTGGTGTAACACATAAGAAGCAAGCTAAAAATATTCAGACTGAAGGTTTTGCAACCTTAGTATAAACTAATTTATTAAATTGTAAGGCTATATAAAACTGTACCAATAGATTTAAAAAAGAAAACAAACCTAATGTATCAGAATTACTGAAATAACTCCTTTGATTCACAAAGAACTTCAACTTACCGCGTTCCATCTGCTTTCCAACTTACTTTATACGGCTTTTGCTCTAACAATTTAATATTCTGTTCATCCATGGAAATAGGCTGTGCCCCAGGGAATCCAGTCCTAATGAGAGGAAGTGAAAAAGGATCTTAAATAGTACCCAGTACCAACCATTTCTAATCAGTCTTTCATGAATATCAATTTTACTATAAGTTTGAAGGTAGGAATATTTTTAATAAGGTGGACAAAACAATCTTCTTCGCGCTCCATTTAATCCATTGCTGGATCTTCAGACAATTTCTAAATTAAAGTAGCTTTTGTTATGAAGATTATTTAGAACACTGCACACTATTTAACCCCATACCCTTTTATCATCATTTTAATACTGCAATTATAACATTAAAATGTAGGAGGTGATAGTTGAGGGTCAAGGATTGACAAGAATTAGTTGAAAATGATATTAGAGATTGTTAGATAGCTGTCACACACCAGTGTAGAAAAATGAACTGTCGGTTCCTTTAAAAAGTCTGAAACTTTCCTCTGTTTTTCAAATGAATTGACTTGCTTTCAGAGTTTTTAATGGAAGAAATAAATATTTTAGAAACAATGACATTTTTGGAGTAGTGCTTCTGGCATTTATGCTTTACATATAGCTAAAAGCTAAGTGGGTTTTGGGTTTGTTTGTTTTGTTTTATTTCATTCTAGATAGGGTCAGGCTGCTATAGATTTCAGAGATTCAAAGACAGCAACAATTGGACTATATGTAACCCATCTCCTCCCACTTATGATTGTATGTCTGTAACCTTGCTACTGGTATCCTTAAGATTTATATTGACTACTTCCCTATGACTATCACTAAGTGTTGTACCTTATGATTCTTGACGAATGTATCTTTTCTTTTATGTACTCCAAGAGCGTATGCACCAAGACAAATTCCTTGTGTGTCCAATCACACTTGGCCAATAAAGAATTCTATTCTATTCTATTCTAACTGAAAAGACTTTGAGGAGGCATGCATACCAATAAAGAAAGCAAAATGTTATAAAATTAAAATTAAAATATGGTAAATCTAAAAAAAATAAAATTAACTATATACCCTGTTTTCCCCAAAATAAGACATCCCCTGATAATAAGCCTAATCGGGCTTTTGAGTGCATGGCAATAAGGCCAAGCACTTATTTCAGGGTTCAAAAAATATAAGAGAGGGTCTTATTTTCGGGAAAACACGGTAATATATTTCAGAAATATTTCCAGACAATTTGGGGGAAATACTATGTTTATTGGTACTGAGAAGACTAATATGGTAGTATGCACGAAGGACTTGGTGCATTATATACTGAGAAGCAAAACAAATATATCCAAACAGACATATAAGTTATATCATTCTTATTTAATTAGTACTTTTTAATAATATGAACAGTATAGTTCTTACACTCATTCATCCACTCACTGAAATAAATGTGGATTCTTCTCGGGCAATCATAGTTGATTCAATATTACTGAAAAATTCTCAGAATTAATTTCAGTGGAATAAATTATAGATGTATCAATGGGAATTTTAAAAACACAATTTTAATGCTGTACAGGTTTGTGAAAATGCTGTCCCTATAGCAATGTTTTTTTATACCAGCATCATGTAGAAGAGCAGACAGAGGGGGAGGAGGCAAAGTTAAGTATGTCATTATCTTAGAGTTGTTACATTGCCACAAGTCCAGACCCCCTTGAATTCCGTTGCCTCTTATCTACTGTCAATATAGTGCTGACCATTAGTTGACTAGATTCTTATGTATAGGCTTGAGTTATAAATTCTGAACTGCAACTTAATGAACAT
This sequence comes from Arizona elegans, assembly GCA_022577455.1. Taxonomy (NCBI): domain Eukaryota; kingdom Metazoa; phylum Chordata; class Lepidosauria; order Squamata; family Colubridae; genus Arizona; species Arizona elegans. Next base: position 223,049,281 of record JAKOOJ010000001.1, read on the forward strand.
ATGGTCCTGATCCTGCTATATCACCACATTTGAATCAACCACTTCATAAGAAGCTCATTTGATCTTATCTGAAGATGCTTCTTATTTCATTATTTCAGTCATGCCAGTTCCTTAAAAAAACCCTAATGATGTAATATACAGGTTCTCATTTACAATCAGGCCTAAGCAAGTCCCATAATCCTTAAATATTACCCATGCTAACTAACAGATTTATGAGAGCTAAAGTCCAGATCATCAGAAGGGCACCACTTTGTTTAGCTGTATTTATTTATTTATGAGATTTATATGGCCATTCATCTTAAGTTAACTCTGGGCAGCTTAGAACAACTCTGAAATGAATAAATAAATAAATCATACAAACAATAAACAAAACCAGCAGAATTGTTTCCCTTGTGGTGCCTGCGGCAGGCTCAGCTACCCTCCTTCCATGCCTTCTATCCATAAAATCCCAGCACCTCAATAAAAAGCCAAATTTTAACAGCCTTCCAAAAGGCTAGAAGGCCTGTCAAATTTCCAGCAGAACGATGTTTATTTATTTATTTATTTATTTATTTATTTATTTATTTATTTATTTATTGAATTTTTATACCGCCCTTCTCCCGAAGGACTCAGGGCGGTGAACAGATTAAGATTTCATATACATATAATATTTTGTTTATAAACAGTAAATAATAAATGTTGTTCTACAACATAATAATAATAATAATAATAATAATAATAATAATAATAATAATAATAATAATAATAATAATAATAATAGATGTTCTACAAGGTAGAGGCAGCTATGGAGAAATCATGCTTTTAAAGTCCCATTAGATGAAAATATCAGGGACGGGACCTAGAGCATGCACATTCTTTCTGATCTATGGAGAACAACAGATATTCTCAGAGAAAGGTAGACCCACAAATAACCAGGTCCCATACATACCATGTCAGGCTTTAAAGAAACTAACCAGGACCTTGGATTGCACCCAGAAAACTGGAAAACAGTGCAGTTTGCACAATAAGGGTGAAACATGAAAAACCTACTGGAATCCTGCTGCATTCTGAACCAGTTGCAACTTCCAAGTGTTTTTCAAGAGCAACTCCATATAAAACACATTGCAATACTTCAGCTGGGAGGTACCTAAGGCATGAATGACTCTAAGCAAGGTCTCCTGGTCCAGGAAAGGCACGATTAGCACATAAGACAAATCTGTACAATCGAACAGAAGCCATGAGTCCTGGAGGGCTCTAAAAATTGGGCTCCAGTTCAGTCCAGGGAAGTTGAACCCCATCCAGAATCAAATCACCAGATCTTGGAGATATAAAAATTGAAATTGCTATTCTGTATTATCAGAGTTGAGCCAAAGTCAGTTCATCCCCTTCCAGACTCTTCTAGCCTCCAGGCATTCAAACTATACCAGAACACATCACTTACCTGGCCCAGGGTACAGATGTACAGACACTCAAAGATTCTACCCAATGTTGCATCTAATGCCTCACGCAACATTCCTTCAATCCAACTCTTCCATCATCCAAAACCCAACCTTTCTTCTTATACCCCATCTCCCCACCCCATTCTTGCTGTCACCTGGGAGTGGAGAAGTCATGCACACACCCAAAAAGAATGGGCCACAGACCCCTCTTAATACATACCGTTTCTCACACAAGGGGACCAAAAAGGATCCATCCACACCAAACAATCACTCAAACCAAAACCAAGCAAAAAAACCTCCTGGCTCATATAAAATCCCAAATGTAAGTGCCAGTGGCCTCCATCCCAAGTCTTTCCTGGTCTGCAAAAGAATCCAGCAAAATGGTTGCTTTACCATGCAGTAATTGGAACAGCAGTTGCAAGACACACAGCAATTTCCCCACAGCTCTTCTGCTTTCTCCTGCTCCTGGTGCCACAAACTGGCTGATGCCTAGGCTATCAGCTCTACTGGGGACTCCAGTAGTCAGGATCTCGCAGCCACTGCCACTTCCTCATCCTGTACCAGGCCAGCCAAGTCTATCTTTAAAATGTTCTATAGCAACATTCCCAAGAAGGTGGGCAAGAGCCAAGTCCTCTGGAGTTTATTCTGAGCCCCTTGTCAACTGAAGTAAAACAACTGATCCACTGCACTACTAAGCACCACAACCACTGAAATGGAGAGACCACTGCCCAACATAGTTCCACTTTTCTATGTCGAGAAAAGCACACCAGCCTCAAACTACTCAATCCACTGTTGTCTTGCCAGCTATCTGCGCCATTGTTATTGCTGCTGCCACTCGTTCTGTTCCTCCTTTTGGCCAAGCAACTGGCACCATTCACAACATCCCCAAACAAAACAAGTAGACATTCATCTTGGTGCCATGATGGAGAAAATGTATTACAGAAAATTCAAACTACATTTTAAAAATTATATTCACATACCCTTTCCAGCCACAAAATTGTTGGCATTTAAGTTGGATTTCTCCTAACCGTGGTTGAGTTGTGACTTGAGTTACACGTTTAACTGATATTCCTTCCAAAAACACAGCACCCTAAAATGTAAAAGAAAACATAACAATTTTAGAATACTATCAGCAACACTCAGAATGTTTCAAATTTTATTAAGATTTCAACTTTCAGTTAATTTAATTTTAAATTTAGAATTGATTTATTAGATTATGTGCCATCAAATCAGAGTCAATTCTTAGCAACCACGTAGATTTTCTCCATGAGGATCTGCCCTAACCTAATCTCCAGTTCTATGAATGATGCATCCATGACTTTAATTGAACCCATCCAGCTTACAAACTTAATTTTTTTTTCCTTTAACAACCTTATAATTCCTTGCATTGAGGTGGAATCGAGGTGACCGAATGGAGCTGAGTATTTACTGGCCAGATGCCCTTCCTGATGCCTACACTGAGTTCACAGCAGATATTTTCTCTTTGTACCCAGAGAGAGAAATATCTGTTGCTACCTAGGATCGAACTCACAGCCTCCTGATTGTGAGGCAAGAGAGTTCCACTTCTGGGCCACCAGGCTGCTCAGCTTGCAAAGTTACAATAAGAGAAAGAAGTCATTAGCATATCATGGTCACTAAACATAACCATAGACTGTAATAGCTACTAATTGTTATGGCTCAAACTGGACGTCTAGGATCAGAAGCAACAATCTGAAGTCACAGGGAAAGTTGCCTGCTCAAAGTAATAGAAAATTTCTTTCTCAGAAGATTTCTAAATGCAAAAGAGAAAAAAACGATCCGAATTTGAAGAATTAAAAAGAACTGGAATAATGGAAATAATTAAATGGGAATTAGAGAAACAATGTGTAACTAATTAGAAGACAACAGACATCATCTTAATCTCAAAATTAAATCAGCCATGAGATTCTGTCAGCCTGAGCTTCAATAATAGAAATGCTCAGTTTCATTTCTGTCTAGAAATGGATTGATTACCAACCTTATCACCTTCAGACAATAATAATAATAAAAAAAATAAGAGTTGGTTAAATTACAGGTAGTCCTTTATTTACAACTGTAATTGAGCCTGGTAATTATAGTCTTAAAATGAGATGGTCATAAAATGTGACTGGACCCATTTTTACAACCTTTCCTTAAGGTAATTGTTAAGTGACCTGTTAAGTGTGATTGTTTAAACAAACTCATTGTTCACTATGGATGGTTTCTTTGCCAAGTAACCACTAGTTTACCACAAAAGTAATCACAAGTGTGCCACAGAACATCATAAATCAAGGTCACATAACCACATAATTGTGGGCTGATTGCCCAAAATATGGTCACATGTTTGGTTACACAGGGAAGGGGTTCGACACTGGAATTTCAAAACCAGGTTAAGTCCATTTTGGGAGGTTTGAAGTAACCTAAAATGATCTCTAAGTAACTGGTTATAAGTCAATAACTACCTGTATTCACATGAAGTTTGAATTAACTACTATGAGCAATGTTTTAATTCAAATAGCATTGACCTAGAAATTCAAAAGTTACACTTAGTATAAACCTTAGTAAATGACAACTTTAAGCCTTGAACATGTTATAAGTATATAAAACTATTGTACAGGGTTTTTATATGGTATATGGATTTTAATTATATTTATTTTTCTTGGATTTTGATTTATTATACACTATCAGAGCAACTATGTTCAAGCTGAGCAGCCTCATTCATTCATTCATTCATTCAATAACTATAATGGGAAAAGTTATCTTAGCTTCTATTTATTCAGCCATTTTATTTTCCATCTTGTATGAATCTTGTTGAAGTGGGCTTCATTGAGATGAAACTGTCACACATTAAATCAGACATTAAAAAATGAAGCCACTAAGCGTATCATTTAATCAACAAGCACAGAGCCAGGAGTAATAAGGAACTTGATTTAAGATGTAGCCAAACCATAAATTTGTCAAAATATTTAAAAGACATAAGGGAAGGAAGCCATTTTATAATCTGAGACAGAATGTGTCATGACAAGGGTAGCTCTCTCCCTATTTACCATTTAGCATACTTACGTGCTTGAGCAAGTTATTTAGAGCGGAGTTTCTCTTGCTAACCTGAATAAATGAAACCCCTCAGATTAATCTGATACTATGATGTTTTTTGTTTAAAGGAGATAAAACATTGTAATTAAACTCAGAAATTAATGTTAGCACTAGATAAAATTCTATCACCTTGCTACATGTAACCTTCCTCATAAAACATGATTAAGGCAAACAGATGTCACTTATTGCATATTTCTGTTGAATAACCACTTGATGACAACTGTGAATTGATTTCTGTAAAGATATGGAATGGCTAGTAAGCCTTGATACAGAACAGGATGCAAAAAAGTTATGTAACTGAAATTTAATTTACATGAAAGCTGGGACATGATCAATGAAGTAAAGACAAGGATAGAGAAAGTTCGAACAGCATTCTTCAAAATGTAAAAGGTCTTCTGTAGTCACGACATAAGCCTAAGACTGAAAATCAGGCTTGTCAGACGTTACATCTTTTCTATCCTGCTCTACAGAGTAGAGAGTTGGTCTCTGACAGAAAACCACTTGAAGAAATTAGAAGCATTTGAAATGTGAATTTCACAACTGTTATGTATAAACTGGGTTAACAAAATCACAAATGAGGAGGTATTAAGCCGCCTGGGAAAGCAAAGGGAAATAATCAAATCCAATAAAAAGTGCAAGTTAGAATATTTTGGACATGTGATGTGACACCCAGAAAAATACGGCATCCTTCACTTAATCCTTCAGGGAAACATTGAAGGCAAATGAGGTCCAGGCAGAAGAAGAATATCATGGCTTCAAAACCTAAGGGACTGGTTTAGACAAAATTCAGCAGCACTTTTTTAATGCGGCTGTTGACAAAAATAGGATTGCCAACATGAACGCCAACGTCCGATGACGGATATGGCACAAGAAGAAGAAGAACTGAAATCAGTATTTCTAGGTAGAAATTCTTGTTTTGGTTAATGCTCTTTTCAGCATATCTCACGGGATGAAAAGTTGATAACATGAAAGAATCTTAATAGAAAAATAACAGAAACAGAAAATAGGAAAAACCCAATCTTAAATTTAAAAAAAGAAAGAAACTAACAACAAATCAAGTGAGCAGCAAGGCTGTCTTTGGCCCATGAGTCTGAGCATATAGCACTCAAGCTGGGATTAGGTATATGTTGCCATGTCAGCATAAGGGCAGCTCCATAGGAGGGAGAGGATTTTCCTACCAGTGGTATGGGGGCTAGTTGTGTTCTGTTGGCTGTGCTGTGTAGATGCTATGCAGAATGGAAGCAAACATGGCTCATTCTGCAGCCAGCTCTCCGGAAACAAAAGATGGACACGTTAATGAAAACTGCTCTGCCCTAGTTATGCATCTTCCAACCCAGGTTGCTCAGGGTTTAAAGCAACATGCCACTACTAAAATTGCACATTCCTAGCATCAGGTAGAAAGGGAGTGCTATGGAGGTGGGGGCTAAGCATTTCCAAAAACAGCCCCACAGGGAGACAGGGATTGGTTCCTGTTATCCTCAGGATCTGAATTTCAGTCCTGTGGAGTTGTGCAAATGGAGTGCTGAGTCAGGCTGGGGAAAGGGGGGGGCGGGTTTGTTGATGTGGGTAAGATAGACATTCACAATAGGTTGGATAGGAGTGGAATATTGAGCAGTAAATGACCCAACAGTGGTGCATCAAGTCTGGTGGAAGAGTTGTGCTTTGGAAACAAAACTGGCAGGAGCAGCCAAAACTGGACAATTTATTTATTATCTAGTTTCAACATTTAGCCACCAATCACAAAAGCAACCACTAATTACAGAGCTGGCTAGTGTACTTGAAAATTCACTTATCATTTATTTATTAATAAAATATTTATGCGACGCAACAGCTCTGGGCAGCCTGACATGTACAAGAACTATAAAGTCACCAGTAAAATGTAATGTAGTATTACCCAGAAAGAACAACTAACAAATTGTATCTCCCACCAGAAAAGTCCCACTTGTGAGAACCTGAGACTAAACTGTGTGAAAATGTGAAACCAACTTGAAGTTGCAATCTTCTAAAAATAGAGGTGGCATGGGTGCGGGGAGGATAAAAGCCAAAACACCTTTCAAGAGATAGATAAGAATCAATTTGTTAAGGAGAAATATTACCAAAGGAGCCTGCGGGGTTGGCACTGAGCACACAGAAAGAACTCTTAATCCCATCAATGGCTACCAGAACTCATGAATCAACAAAGCAAGGACTTTAAAGGATAAAAGGTCTCCTAAAACTCGACCTTGTTGCAGTTGTTCTGGATGCAAACTTTGTGGTTTCCATCTATCTAGCCAGTATAAGGACAGCCTAGTTGAGAAATGCATTGGTTACCAGATGATCAAATGTATGAGAGACAGAAGGCGAATCCAGTGAAGCTTAGCTGAAATTTTGAATTAGTCAAATCTCCATGTATTCCATGAGAACACTATGTACCCCACTGTTCAGTTTATTTGAATATGTTCCTAAATATTTCCTGGCTGTTAATCAGAGTTGTTTCATATACTCTAAACCTAGGTAGCGAGCAGGAGAGCACTATAAGATGTGCAGGCCCATCAGGCCATGTGTACAACTAAATGACGATAAGACTAAGCTAGATGTGCATGTAACATACACAACCATACTAATCCACATTCTTCTAGGGAAAGAGACCTGTTTTCAATTCTCTTTTATAGTCTGGTAAACTAATGGTCCCACAAATCTCCAGGGGATGCTGTTTCAGAGGACAGGCATAATAATAGAAAAGCTCCTGTTTCCTGAGACCCGCTAGATGGTATTGTTAATCAATAGGACAAGCAGCACATTTAATTGCACCCAGAATTCAACTGGTAACCAATGCATTGCACAAAACATGGGGGCTAAAGGAGCATGTACATTACTGCTCATGCTGCTGCTTTCTAAACCAGCTATAGCTTTTTTGAACAGTTTACAAGAGCAGCCCCACATAAAGCACTTTGCAATAATCCTTCCATGAGATGACAAACGCCATGAGTGATCATAAGAAGGATTTATGGGTCCAGGAAAGGGTGCAACTGGTACACAAAATCATTTGTTGAAAGACATTCTGCCATGCTGTCTTTCAAACAGGAGCTGTGAGTCCAAAAATATCCTAGATTGTGCAGCAGACTCAAATGAAGTAGTATGACTCCTTTCTGGGTCAAAGATAAAAGATCTGGAGCACCAGGTGGCCTAAGGACCCACGGCCATTCAAGCTTGTCAGATTAATCCTAAACTTCTTCCTTTCCATTCAAACATTCAACTTCTTCCAGGCACTGCATATGGCTTTAACATTATCATTTGGGTTTGCCTAGCCTTAGAGTCAAGATGAAATAACTTGAGAGGTACCGGTACATTTCTGATATACCAAATGAACTGATTCAGAGACTTCATGTAGATGTTAAACAGGAAGTTTAACTGTTCATCAAGGCTTGAAACTCCACACAAATTACAGCCATCGGATTCAACCTCTTTCTTGCAACCAACATCAACTGGACTGGCCATGGAGAAAGGAGATCCATCGCTCCATGCAGTCAGTCCAGACGTGTACCATAACCAATGGTACTAAAAGCTGCTAAAAAATCAAGAACCAGGAGTGTTGCACTCCCACAATTCCTGCTCCATTACAACATCAAACAGTATTTCCATATTATGTGCCAACCTGAATTTAGCTATATATTTGGCTCATATAAGTAAAGTCAACTTATATAAGTATAATGGGCAACTTTCTCCAGAAACAGAGTTATTAAAACATATCAAATCACTCCTAGCTATAGTTCTGTCTACATTATCTCATGGCATTTCCACCCAAGAAGCCTATAGCTAGAAAAAACCTGGACCTGGTTATCATAACAATTTTTATCTCCAGGCTAAAGCTGCACAAACGGAACAGCATCCATAAAAATAAGACAGCTGCCAAAGCCCTCTTTGGATCTAGGATGTCAGCAATTACTGTATACTCATGAGTATTTCTTTTTGAAACAAGAACTTAAGGGATGGTGACTAGACACTTGCAGACTTTTCAGAGGATACCAAATCATCTTGACCCTTTTAAGACTGAGTTCTTGTTTCAAGAATCAGCCACGGTAGCTCTGATTGATGGCTTCTGCCAAAAAGACATCTAGGATGACTCTGTTGAGCCTACTTGATCTATTAGTTCTCTTACCAGTTTTTTTGCTACTTGCAGGGAAGGCCTCAGAGAACACTAAATGACCATGCAGCCTCCTTGCCAATTTTGCTACAGGATACAAGGTATTCTTCTATTCCCGATGCTATTTAACAACTATATGAAATTGCTGGGGAGAGTCATCAATCTAGTTCTCTGTAACATATGAATGTGGAAAGGATACATGTATTCTGAACCAGCATCTAGATACAGTAATAAGAATTAATAATAAACTGAGGCTAGATCTTGTCAGGGTACAGGCCTTATAGATAGACAGCTGTCTCTAACGTGTTTCCCCAAAAATAAGACCCCGTCTTATATTTTTTTAAACCTCGAAATAGAAAATGAAATATTTGAAATAATTAAGAAGAGGGTCAAATTGAAATTGGAAACCATATTATTATTAATATTGAATGAAACAACATTAACAACTGGAGAAAGAGAATTGGTGAGGATTTTGGTTATAATGGGGAGAATTATAATTGCTAGATATTGGAAATTAAATGTTGACTTAAAATTAGAAGAATGGTCTAATGAAACATGGAAATTTGCATTAAATGATAAATTGACTTGTGATATTAAAATTAGAAGTGGTATATATAAAGAAAATGTTTTTTGGAACACTTGGCAACCATTTGTGGACTTTGCACTTGGGAAATTGGATGAATCGGCACCAGTACCTTATCAAAGAGATTTCTGGAAGAATTGAAGACTTCAAGTTCCTAAAACTTCCTTTCCGTTTGTATAGCACATTGGGGGAAATTTTTTTTTTCTTTCCTTACTATTGATTTTTTGTATTGATTTTTTTTCCTTTTTGTTATTCCTTAACAATAAAAATATAATAAAAACCTTTAAAAAAAAAATAAACCTTGAAATAAGCGCTTGGCCTTATTTTCGGGGCTGTCTTATTATTTTGGGGTGCATGGAAAAAGATGGGGCTCCTCTTGCCATCTTACCTGATTTCCAGCTCTGTGTTTAAATATTTTCAAGGAGGGCTTATTTTCAGGGAGAGGCTTATTTTAGCACATGCGCTCAAAAGCCCGATTGGGCTTATTATCAGGGGATGTCTTATTTTCAGGGAAACACGCTACTTGCTATGTAAGTATAGCTTATTTCAAATGGGATTGCACTACCTTAAGGGGGGAAAACAGGCTAGAGTTAGGCTTATTTGGGATCAATGTCATTAAATGCTGAAAGCAGCTTCATCTAGTATAGAAACTTTCCTTTTTGCTTGATAAACAGAGCTGGCTATTATTGTCCATGCACTACTAATTGCATTATTGTAATGAACTTTAGTAGGTAACCCTTGAATAGGGTTTAAAAGCTGCAGTCCATGCAAAATGCAGCAACACAGTGAAGTAACTGCAATGGCTGCCAATTGGCTACTGAGCTAGGTTCAAAGTTCTGATTATGATTTACAGTACAGATTAGACCTGGTCAACCACTGAGATGAACAGGGGAAAAGTTGCTGTCTGTGCTGATACTCTTCACTACTTACTTGTGATCATAATGGTTTGATTAAAAAAAAGTATGTGGCTCCAAATGAAATTCAGCACTGCATCTGTAACTCACAAACAAAATTTCCCAAAGGCCTTACTTCAAGAGCTGTTAAATCTTTGAAAACAAATATTTGTGAAGAAAATAATGAGCAAGACCACCCAGAAAGCGTGGAAATTTTTGATTCAGTCAATCAAGGAAATGAATTATTTTTTTTTTCTGCCAAATCACTGCATATTATCTTAAGTCCCCAGAGAGCTCAGCCAATAAAAATCCTAGGCATTTTAGACAAGCATGGAAGGACTTGTAGGCAGATCCTGACATGAAATGAATAGGGATTATCTAGTTATGAATAACTGTCCAGTAGGCTCTCAGTTTCCTTGATAGAAGTGGTTAAACTGGTAAGAGTTTTTAAGCATGTAGAAGGAAGCATATAGTGAATTTGTCCTACCTGAAATAATGAAAATGAGCCCAGACTGATGGGCCCCTTTGTTAATTTGTTTGTTAACCTTTTAAAAAACTTTTATTTAACAGATTTGAAACCAAAACAAAGAAAAAGAGAAAAATGAAATAAAAAATTTACAAGCTACAAAAAATTAAACAAGAATTTTTCTATATGACATTAGAATAGTACTGCATATAAAGGTGATCTTAATTTAGTATTAGTCAGAGAAAGCATCTCATAATTATAATGAATCACACAAAGTATGACATTTTAAAGTCTAACATTAAGAAATACACAAACTTCGGATGTGGCGTAAATTCATGCACTGAGTCGTACTCTATAAATGGTTTCCAGATTAAATTAAATTCAGTATTTTTAACTACAAAATTATTTTTTGACAATAATGCATATTCCCACAGCTAGTTTGCTACTGTTCAAAAAAAAAAAAAGGAATTACGTGTAATTTCTAGTAAGAAGGATAAAGTATCAAAGCAGTTGTTATCATATACAACAGCAACTGTCTATGCTTTGTAGGAATATTAATGTTTAATAATATAGAAAAATAGCTCGTGGAAAATACATTTAAAATTTGGCTCATTCTAGGATGAATCATCTTCCAGGATTGTTGAGCTTTATGACATTGCCACCAAGTCTAAAAAAAAAATGATCCATCCCTATTATTGTATTTCCAGCAGATTCTGAAACTGAATTATCAATTTTGGCAATCAACAATAGTATAGTATAGCAACAAAAAATCATCTTGTACCAATTCTGAATATAAAGCAGCATAAATTTAATAATGATCTTCCATTGTTATTCACATGGTTTCATTATCAATCGTTCTATTTAAATTCTGTATCTATTTAATGGTACATTCTTTAATTTGTTTAGTTTTGAATCATATTCCGGTAACAAAACAAACAAATAAGCCCAGCAGGTATTTTGAAGTTTTGTTACAAACTTTTCAAATTTTACTAGGTCTCTTAAGAGTCCACCTTATTTCTGTCATTCCTTTCAAACTATTGTATTTGTTTGAAGATAATGGAACAAATAGGGTATTTCTAACCATTATTAAGAAAATGTCTCAGAAAACATCCTCTTTGTTTCATTAAAGATTAAAGGCCTTTCCAAACTGTCAAAAGTTATCTTTGCATCAAGAACAAACATACCAGCTTTCTTATTTGGCTGATTAATATTACCAACAACATTCAAAATATACCTTATACTGTTTTTCATGTTACTTTGGGACAAATCAAGTCTGATCTCATTCACTTTCACTGATGAAACAGGAAACATCACCAAAGATTTTTATTTGGGGGGGGGGGGGTACCAATTGGTATAAGTACCAATACACCAAAATATAACAAGAGACCTATTAAGCTTTTAAATATAGTAAACAAATTATAAAATTATAAGCTAATACATACACTAAAATTTCCAATACTGGATGGACCTTAGTTGTACAACTAGAAATGAACAAACAAGATTTAGAACAGGGTGTCACACTGTATTTTATTATTATGATTATCCCTTGTTGCTTGTAGGCACAATGAGAGCTTATGCATCAGAGACAAATTCCTTGTGTGTGTCCTATCACACTTGGCCAATAAAGAATTCTATTTTCTATTTATCTTCTATCTTCTATATCTGGTTTTTCTTGATTTCAAATTTGCCTCTGAATTTGAATCCAGCACCATCTTATTAGAAAACCTTAAAAGTGCATCAATTTATATGATTACTTTTTTCCCGATTCAGAAGTTTAACAGATCTTTAAGAATGAGATGCAATCCACAACAGCTGCTCTAAAAATGATAAACAGAGAAAGGAGTGAGGCCCCTGCCCTATTTAATTCTATATTAGTTCCATGTCAAACACTTAAAATCAGGGGTCTCCAACCTTGGCAACTTTAAGAGTTGTGGACTTCAGCTGAGTTGAAGTCCACAAGTCTTAAAGTTGCCAAGGCTGGAGACCCCTGCTTTAAATAACCTAGACATCAAATTGCAGGAGGTAATTCCTGTGTTCTTGTACAAGAATGGTGCAGCGTTCATCTTGCCTGTTTCCACTGGACTAAAAAGAGGAGTACAATGTTTGGTCACCGATTTCCAAAAATTTGGGTATAGGCCAAAAAAAAGCAAAACTACAAGGAGGGCTCACTGAAGACAGTAGAAAAGATCTGGATCATACTTTTAAATATTTTTAGATCAATATTTAATTCCAGAAAGCATGCTTAAAATGTGCTATCTGAATGGTATTAAAACCTTGATGGCCATTACAAGTTTCTTTTTTACTAAAAGGGAGAGAATAAACCATAGCTGCTTCAAAACATGTTGAGGTCCAAATTTAATACAGCATCCACCCAAGTGACAATTTATGCAAACAAAAGAAAAGAAAAAGTGCTAACAAAATTTGTGAGGTCCCCACTCCACAGAGGCATACCTAATGTACTACTGTTGACTTGTGACTGGAATGTCTCACATCAAAATGAGAATTTGGAAGCAAATGATCAGTTTAAGAGCCATTTTTCCTCACATATTTATTATCCTTAGCTCTAGCTGATGACCACTCCATGAGTGTCAAAAACAGCAACTGAATCAACATTAATGTGTTACGGATTTGTGGTAGAATTATTTGTTACCCATTGGTTATGAAAAGATTTAAAAGATTTTTCTTCAAAAACTAAGCGATACGGAACACCAAAACAAAGTTAACAGGATCTCAGAGTAAAAAATAGTGGGCCGCAAAATCTACTTGGGAACTTGGGATCTAAGTACACTTACCTTCCCCAGATTGAGAAAAGAATTTTTAAGGCTAGGCACAACGTTCTGCCTTCTGCACTTTTGCAAGGTAGATACTGTAAAACCCCATTAGCTGAGCGCACTTGCCCATGTGAATCTGGGGAAATTGAAACAATACAGCATATTCTATTATACTATGCTTTCCAGGATCTCTGTAAAAGTTATATTTTGCCCTTCCTATGCCAATATCCAGGCAAAACACATGAGATTTATGTCAACATTCATCTTACAAATACAAAACATTCCATTACCTATATAACAGCCAAATATTGAGTAGCCACCTTGAAAATGAGGCAACAGATGATGTAAACATGACAAAGCCTTGTATTATTGTCTGTATATAATTTTGTTGATCACTAATTACAAATAAAGACATAGATGCAATATGCTTTTTCATCATTGGGCCGCCTGATTTCCAGAATGCTCCTCCCTAGAAATGCATCAAGTAGCTAAATCTTTTAAACTCTTTACAGGGTCTTTTCTAAATGAAATTGGAAGAATGGGAGGTTTTAGTTTTCATTTTCCCCACCTGATTTGTATATGAAACTAATCAAAATGCTTCTGGAGTAATTCATTCATATTCAAACCAACATCTGAGACTGAAATGAGATTGATCCAAGCTCAAGATGGAGTTGTTTCATACTCAGAATGCTTCTAGTATGGTCATATCAATATCAAAATACTTCTGAACATGTCTTCTGAATTCAACAGAGGACATTTTAAAATAATAGAAAATACTTGTAGTTTGGGTTTTAGATTTTGGCAGTGGTTTGCTCTCCAAGTTTGTTTCAATTTAGTTTCTGAACATTTCGTTACTAAACTAGGTAACATCATCAGCAGGATCTTCTTGGCTATTTTTTTTATTTATTTATTTATTTTATTAGTTTGATTTATATGCCACCCTTCTCTGGAGACTCAGGGCGGCTTACAATGCATTCAGCATTGTTTTCTTTAATTTTAATACAATGCATTAAGCTTGTATATGCTTTAATACAATGCATTAAGCATTTTTTTCTTAATTTTCTTTAGCTTATAAATGTATTGATTTTAATAGAGGACATTTTAACTCAAAACAGAATTTCTTCCTTGAAAGTTTTGGAATCTGAACTATTTTGCACACCACTTCTTTTGATTAGGTGTTTTTTGTTTTTTTTTAATTTATATGCCGCCCTTCTCCGAAGACTCAGGGCGGCTTACAATGTGCTCAGCAATAGCCTTCATCCTTTTGTATATTTATACAAAGTCAGCTTATTGCCCCCACAACTGGGTCCTCATTTCACCTACCTTAGAAAGGATGGAAGGCTGAGTCAATCTTGAGCCTTGGCGAGATTCGAACCCTGCAGTAATTGCAGGCAGCTGGTCTTAATAACCAGCTTAATAACAGGGTGCCTTAAACCCCTGTACCACCAAGGCTCTTTTTCCTGTCCTGAGCCCTAAATATCTAATGAATGACCACCCACATCGTCCCCAGATAGTAGGGAAGATTGAGAAAGCTTTATTACATTACATTATCAATATAGGATATTGTATACAAAAGTTAAAGGAAACTGTCATGACACATTTTAAATCTACAAAAAAGGACTATGATGGGAAATATAACTGGTTTCATATTAAAAATTCACATCATGATTATACATCCTTCTTTGAAAAATAAAATATAATGTACATTGAACAGAAATACCTCTTAAGAATCTGGGCAATGTATCATCTTTCACCTTATTATACTTCCTGCATAAATTATAATGGAATCATACTAAGAAAAATAACTACAGGCTATAACAGTGATGGCTAACCTTTTTGCCATCGGGTGCCAGGACGGGGAGGGGGCGGGGGAGGTTTGCGCGTGTGTGTGCCCACACCCATAATTCTATGTACCCCACCACACACATGCAAGCGCAACCCCCCTTGCCCCCCTCTCCTGGCACGCGATGGCCCGGTAGGCCCATTTTTCTTTCTCACCTGGCTCCAGATCCTCTCTATGCATCTGGGGAGGGCAAAAACAGCCTTCCCCACCCCCTCGGAAGTCAGAAGTTGAGAAACGGGCCATTTCGGGCCTCCGAGGGGGTGGAGAAGACTGTTTTCGCCCTCCCCAGATGCATAGAGAGGATCTGGAGCCAGGGAGAAAGAAAAATGGGCCTTCCCCCCCACCAAGCCCTCTTCTGGTGGGCCCAAAAGGGCTGAAAATCAGCTGACGGAGCTGAGCTGGCATGCCAGGCAACATGACTCCGCGTGCCACCTGTGGCATAACTTCACCATCATGGGGCTATATTTTATGCCTAAAAGTGATCTAAACTGAAATCACATCAAGTTTTAATTTATATTTCTAGCTATGAAAATGAATACTTTTTCTCTAAAGCCATCCTATAAAGCTGTTTTTAGCAAAACATATAAAAGGTAAAGTTGCTTTAAACCAAAGGGATACCCATTTTACTTGTTAAACCACACTATCTTCCATCTCAAATATACCCTGCGCATGTACATAATAAAAATAACATAGGAGATTTCACTTTCATCTCACATGTTTCTCAAATGTCACTTTGATAAGCATACAATTGCATTTCTATGCCCTCCCCAGGATAAAGAGTGCTGGAAAAGCTGGAAAACTAAGTTAAATGAATCTACCAAACTATTTTGTTTTTTTCAAATCTTTTCAACTTTGAATTAAAATTATCAATTATGCTTATTTGACCAATAGCCTTGTTTTTTAATAATTAATCCATTAATTTCTGCCCAGCTGGGTTTTTTTGACTTCTGTTCTGAGGATGGACACAAAGATAATGAATCAAAATTACAGCACAAAAATACAAATACTGCGGGGGGGGGTGTTAAAAAAAATACTCTTGTGGTCATCAAGTCACTCAAACCAAATAGTTATGTACAATAAGTCATATTTGTTAATGAATAGTATCTTATATTACATTTCCTGGCTGCATTCCCCAATGCACATTTACACATCTATATACTTCTAACACTTTTCAGTTTGTCCATGTGTAGCCTTTAACTGGGCAAAACAGCACATCATAGGACAACAATTTTTGAATCAAAATACCTCAAACAGGCTAACTCACAGAATGTGTCCAAAATCTGGAACCCATGACTCTTGTAAGCATTGAAAACTGGCACATTTTATAAAATAATTTGTGGCATAATACAAAATGCCATAAAATATTTCTTCTGGTCAACTCTTGCTGTTTGACTCTGCTATACAGTTCAACATGGGCTATTTTCAAGGCAGATACATCTCTAAATATGTACCTGGACTTTTAAAAACTTTTGCAGTGAAGGTAGTACATTAGAAGCTCTGTCACTGTTGAAGGCATTGGGGAATCTGGTAAGAATGAGTCAGGCATTGAGGAATCAGTCCAATGTGTCATGGGGTCATTAAATGTGTGTATGTAGACAGAGACAGGAGACAGGCAGAGATGTAGGCAGAGGCAGAAGCAGAGATGTAGACTTAGAGATAGACAGAGGCAAAGCGAGAGCCCTCTCTTCTCCCCAGGTAAGATTAAATTATGCTTTGTTAATAAAAAGCCTTTGTTGGTAGAACTGGCAGAATCCAATGTCCTTACAGTTCTCAACACAACTGCACCCCACCTTCATTATCACCACAGTACAAAAACCTAAGGTATTCTCCAAAACATCAGGACTGCAGAATTATCTAAAACCTTACTCTTCTTCATCTGGTTAATGATGGGACCTTAGATTCTATCTTTTAGGGCTAGCAGAAAATCAGAAAAAAAGATTTATTAATACTCATATCATTGCTTGACAAATCACATAAAACATACAAAATTATATGAAGTTTATATACTAATTTAATAAACACAGAATTTTAATATCTTGGCTAGCTAGAAAGTCCTACTCATTAACTAAAAGCTCAAAGCTCTTTCAAAATTAGATCACATAAAAGCCATTAGAATGCCAATTATGACCTGATACGATTATGTTCATTCTTAATTCTTTTAAGAGTTAATTCATTTTTTAAAAAAACAATTTTCCATTATCATTCAGAATTCTTTATCAGTTGCTGTATTCCTTCTTTTTTAACAAAATGTAAAAGCATTATGTCTAACTAAAACCATTAGTTTTTAATTGTGCAATATTAAATAACAGTAGCAGCAGAATTATAAATGTAATCAAAATTTGTATTAATTTAACATGGGTGCAAGCCTATTATTTATTTATTATAACTTTTAGAATAGAAGTATTTATGGCTGATAAAGTAAGTGAAAAGGAAAAAAACACATTGAATATGGAAAGCAAAGGCGGACAAACAACCAAAACAGTTATTTAGAACATCGTAAATTTTGAAATATTTTTATGATATTCCAAAACTCTCTGAGAATTTGGCTGCTTTTCCAGGCCTGGGGGTAGACTTGTTAAGTCCTTTTTCTTTGGTATATTGTGTTTTTTAATTCTGGATGTGCCTGATCATTTTCTTTTCATATTATGGTACTTTACTAGAAGCTACCCAGAATAGTTTGGCAGTATATTTTATTAACTAAATTAATATTTCACTAGATGCCTTCCAATCCTGGACCCCAAATTCAGTATGCAACTTCAAGTGTCTTACCGATCAGAGATTTCTTCTCTAACACTATCAGAAAAATACTACACTCTAAACTATTAGAGCTGAAAACCAAAGGGCTCAAAACTTTTAACTTTTTTTTCTTCTATCAAAATGAGATCCCATCTTATCTCTCGTATTGGTCTACCAAGCATGAAATTAATGCTAGATTAAAAGAATGTGTGATTAATACAAATTCGGTACCTTAAACAACATAGCCATTTTGTATGTTAATTGTACTATCTGTATTCTACCAGCACTCTGTAAAGGAGAGGTACTTCTTGTTTTAACTCTATATTTCAGCAGCAACTCTGTGGTTTCAGTACAGCATGTACAATGGGGAAATCAGGATGCTAAGGTTATGAAATTGTGGAAATTTATCAGGTTCTGAACAGCTTAAATTTAGCATGCTCTATTAACATTGACAACATTTTCATAACTGGCTTGCCAATGTCTTCTTTCTAGGGTCAAGAAAGAGTGACTAGCTCAAGTTATCCAGACAACTTAATGTCTAAAGCAGTACTAGAATTCAGTGTTTTGATTTCCAACCTGGTGCCTTAACAATTATACCAAGAAAATTGCAGGGACAGTCCAGGGAGTTGCCAGAAATCAATTCTGACTTGAAGGCACATATTTTTAAAAAATAATTACAATAACATATTTAAAACGACTATTATGCTCTAGTTCATCATTACCAGCTTTAAGTGTTCTTTTCTTCTTCTGCCAGAAAAGGAAGTTGACGAGCAAGCTTCTGATTCTGGATTTCCCAGTTTGCAGTTATCTTCTTCACCGTCTTCCTCATCTTCCTCAAAGCACCATTCTGGTAAAGGAGGTGGCGCTGGCATATCAGCCACATCACCATAACGACGGAAGAGTTCTTTCAAATAGTCACCTTTGTAGATACCAGGCGGTCTGGCTTGAGTAAACGTAGCCACAGAAGCTTCAACACTGCAAAAAAAAAAGTGACATTGTGTGAGACAATGTAGGCGTGAAAAGAAATATTCAGAAATACTGTAGCTCCAAAAAACCAAGAGGATGGAGCAGTAGCAGATCCAAGAGTCAACATGAAATATTCCCAACTGGCTCCCATAAAAACTCACAGCAGTTCTTATTACACTGCCAAGGCTATATTGAGAGGGTTCTTAACCGAGGCTTTCCTAAGGGCCATGAATAGATGTCATGGGACCCATGAACCTGGATAGCAAATAATATTATTTTACTTTGACTAACCTTTAACTAAAACTTAGCTTTTCATTCAATAATATATACAGGCAAAAAACCAATTTACGGGCTGCAGACTCCCAAAAATGTTTCTTAACTTCAATAAAGTGTAGGTATCTAAAATGATTCTGTTACTGATGTAATAAAGAAGCACACAATATTACTAAAGCACATATTTGTTTTTGTTGTAATATTTTGATATCTACATTTGAAATGTATTTATTTAATTGCTTGGCTACCCAACTTGAACAATACATAACTAAATAATTTGTAAACTAGAATTGCTGAGAATTGAGCAGCATATATATTTGATTAATTAACAATGAGACTCTGAGCAGCTTACAAGAAATCACCAAGATAAAACCAACAATCAGGAATTAATAATAATTGCAAAAGGCAACTTTACTTGGAACAGGTTACATCTACAATGATACTATTAATGCCATCAAAAAAATCTGCCTATCCCAGGTCCTTAGGAAGGACTCAATAAGTGGATAAAAATACCAAATCCAGTCTAAACATCTGGTTGACAGCATGACAAACCATAATTACAACTCATTTCTTTTATATAGGTAGCCTTTGAGTTATGATAGCAATTGGGACCAGAATTTCTGTCACTAAGCAGCAGTATGATCATAAAATGCAACATCCTGTGACCACCTAACTTAATACTGGCAATTTCAGTTGTCATCATAATTAAGGACTGCAGAGGATATTAAGTGAAAACCACATCTGATCACAACTTCTGACCTCCTGCCAGCTTCCCCATTGACTTTGCTTGTGGGAAGCCAGCAAGAAACAATGGAAATTGTGATCACATGATTGCAGCTTCTGTAATGTTGTAATCATGAGCTGGGCATCAAACAACCAGATCATAACCGTGTGCCTACAAGAATACTGCAATAGCTGGAACTCCAAGAACCGGTCATAAGTACCATTCTATAGTGCTGTTGTAACTTCGAACAATACAGTAAATGAATGGTCCTATAACCCAAGGATTACCTGCAATACAATATATATCTATGCATTTAATTTTATGCATTTAAAATACATTTTACTGAGAAAGGGTCCATATGTTTCACCAGAAACTCAAAGAGGTCTATAGCACAAAGAACTTACAGTACGTCTGTACAAAAAACTGTATTTCAAAACTTCTCCCAAACCACAGAAAGTTAAGGCGTACAAGAATTTCACTGAGATCACAGAGCAATTCAATGATAATCACAGATTATGAATTAACACTGGCCATGCAGAACAACAGAAACAAAATGATTGTTTCTTCTGTCAAGAAGTAGCTCCCTTTGATCCTCCCTGAAGGTTCATCAGCAGAAAAAAACAGACAACCATAACAATTAAAGAACCATGTAGGTGGATAACCTTGGCTGATCAGGAAAAACTAAGCACAAATAAACCAGGTTTGTGTTCAGATAGGAAACAAGAAATCCGTAGGCTTGTTGATTAAACTGGAAAATAAAAGCAAACAGCAAAATCTAGGAAGGAGGGCATGGCAAACCACTTCTGTATCACTGCTTAGAAAACTCCATGAATTTACCAGGAGTTAAGCTCACCTCAAAGGAGACTTTATTCTTAATGGTAAACACAGGAAAACCAAGCTTGTTTTTTTTCTATCCTCCTTCACAATTCTTTTTTCCTTATTTTTTATATAGATAAACCCAAGTATAAGACTATCTAGGCAAATCACTTTGATAGTATGCTTGCCTAAAAACAGGGAAAATATTTAAAAATTCTAAATATTTTAAATTTTAAAATATTTTAAAGTAAATATAATTCCTAACTAGTAATTATTAAATCTTGGGTTCCCAACATATCCTGCAACAGTAATGGATCTTTCATAATGTGTCAAGAAAATATGAAACTGTCAAGAGAAACCAAAATATATTAGGAAATTACCATGGGTTTCAGTCTTAACATACTTAAGTATTGTTTTTTTTAATATCGTATACTTCTGGTGGAAATAAGGGAGCAAAATTATAAAAGTAATTGCCAATATATACTATGTTTTAATTACAAAAGAAACAGCCTTGCATTTTCATGGAATACAATTGCTTTGGAAAAAAAGCAAAGTAGTTGCTAAAGAAGAAAATACAACAAAGCTCCCCAAACAATTATTGATATGATGCTCTTTTTCTTAAACAAGCTATAAAATCCATATCAGCATTTTGCATCTGTATTTCTACTATATTCACATGCCTAAGAAATGATAATAGAATATTCTGTAGGAAATGTATTCTCATAAATGCAAATAAACACTAAATGTCTATTTGAAACAGCGCTGTAACAAAGGAGACTTTTTTAAATGTGACGATTCTGTTAAACTATTATCTTGAAGAGATTCTCCCCTTGATTCCATCCTTTCCACCATTTTTAGAAAATACTTTAAATCTGCTAGACTGTCAGCCAAAGGTGAGCAGAAAAAAACAAGAACTACAATTATTAATTTATTCATTTAGCTACCGTATCTCATATGCTACTCAATTGAAAATGGTTCCAACCAATATATTGTATCTACAGTAGATACAAAATAATTGTATTTCGTATTTTCAGGTTGTAATCTGGAGAGCTTTAGGAACATAAAATTAAAATCTGGCAGCATATAAATAATGCAAGTAAAATGTATAACAACAGCACAATAAAATAATTTTCTGATCAGGAGAAGCATCTCCCCTCAGTGGCATAAAAGGCACATTGATAGCTAAATGATAAAACTAGAAAACTTTAATTCTAAATATAGTAAGCATACAATCCTTCATTTTTGGTGATCCTTTTATTTGGTGAATAAAATATTCACCAAAGCAAAGCCACAGGACACCGCTGAACACTTAAAATCATGACAGAATATTAGGCAGGAAGGATTTAGTCCAGTAAAAGACATACATACAAAAAAAAAAAATGGAATCTGGTGATCTCTACAGAACCCAAACACCCAAAAATTATGCCCACTGAAGAGCTTCCTAAAACAGTGGGGCAGGATGTCACTTTCTCATTTTCTGCTAAAGACGGGATACCTCTCCACTTGACTGTGATTCCAAATTAAAGCAGATGACCATCTTCAGCACTAAGCAATGACATTTTTTTGAGAAATGGCATGCCTTGAGAATGCAAAAAAAAAGGGGGGGGATGTAATTAAATACAAACTGCAACTATTACAGGAGCTACTGTAAAATATTATTAATATGTGTCTAGACACCACTGAAGTGTGAAAAATTTAAGAACATAAAAAATAGTTACTGCTGGCATGTACCATTCAACATTTAATTAATGGAGAGAAGCAATATAGGTTCTTCAAGAACCTTCCAATTCACCTGAGCAAAGAAACCGTATTCCTAAAATCTTAACTTTTCCTGGATATAATCTTCAAATTATCTGAATAAAATGTAAAAACATATCTCAATGATCTTGAAATTTTAAATCGTATCAAGGACAACAATTGAACACTATTTCAGTGTATACAACTGTGTACCTAAGCCACACTGCTAATGCCACATACCGCCATCTCAAGATGATTTTTTTAAAAAAGTATTTTCAAATCTTTCACCTTTCTATATCACATATAGAGCACAGATTGCGGTTAGCTCTTGAATAAAATAGATTTATCCCTGGGTATGTATAAGATTACCCTTTTTACAAAAACTGGTCACCCTGGAATAACCAATTTGCTCAGCAGAGGGTCTGTTAATGTCAGCTATTCTTTAGAAGAGGTTATTTTCAAGCATGAGGGCATAATAAGCATCTCTCTTTGCATCTTTAAAGCAGCCACATCTTTTATCATGCTAATGATGCAGTTATGAAAGTATATGCACATGCATAACTGGTCTTGCTTCCTTCTACAATCTGTCATGCAGCCCCTGTTAAAAACAGTCCCCCTTCCTTCTCATGTAATGTCAATTTTCACCCTTCCTTCCCCTCCTATTATATGCCTGCCAATTTAGTATTATACTTCAAATTTCTGATGGAATATCCTCCAGTCCATTATGCCAAAATAAAGCACATTAATATTTAATACGCCACAAGCAGCAGCTGCACAAGCCCAGAAAAAGATCTGGTTGATTTAATGATTCAAAGAAAAAGTACTTCTTACACATCCCACACATTGCAATGCACTCCTTTCAAAGGAAGGTCAGGCAGCTGGCTTTGTGCCTGGGGCAGGACTAGAACTCCGGGTCTCCCAATTCCTAGTCTGAAGCATTCACCCCTACATCCAACTGGCTCTTGAATAGTTTTTATAGATATGTAAAATATTTGCATTTATCTTAAAATCATATCTATATTGTTGTGGGCTGAGGGTTGTTTAAATGTGCTTTTCTTTGTTTTACTTTCTTTTAACATTATGCTGGGGGGGGGGAGCGGTTATAAAAGATTATTTTCTACAATCTGCAGAATATGTTAGATTGGACCAAAGTTCAAATTATGGGAATAAAAGCAAAATGACTCTATTAAATTTTTTCATTGAATGAAATGGACAGGTCTGACATCTATTCAGCTCTACCACTGGACTCTTGTTGATTTGTTTTTCCAGAACTTTGCTAGGCAACTAAGGGTAGCAACTAAGGCCACTCCAGAAAAGAAGGGAAAAAATGCTACATGTATAAAACTACAGGTAGTCCTGGACTTACAACAGTTCATTTAGTGACCGAAGTTATAACGGCACTGAAAACAGTGGCTTATGACCATTTTTCACACTTATGACCATTCAGCATCCCCATGGTCATGTGATCAAAATTCAGACAGATGACAACTGACTCATATTTGTGATAGTTGGGAGTGTCCCTGGATCATGTAATCACTTTCTGCGAACTTCCGACAAGCAAAGTCAAAGGGGAAGCCAGATTCACTTAACCACCATGTTACCAACTTAACAACTGCAGTGATTTACTTAATAACTGTGGCAAGAAAATGGGGCGAAATTCACTTAAATGTCTCACTTAGCAACAAAAATGTTGGGCTCAATTGTGGTCGTAAATCAAGAACTACCTGTACAGACTGGAGAGAAGAGAAAGTAGAAACATGTGTTTTGACAGGTCTGCTTTTCTATTAAACATTTATTGCCCTAACAGCAGCATTTCTGGAAGGGAAAGAGAACTCGGTGTTAAGTTTTATCACTTATTGTTCATTATACTGTCACTCACTCTCCTGCTATATGACAATGTTTATAAATAGTTCATGAAATTCATAAAGTTGCTGGGAAACAAAAAAAAATAGTTGTAAGCCACCATGAATCTGATCAAGCTTTGTAGCACACAAATGATAACAGCAATGATAATGGTAGACTAAGGAAAAAGGTGATATTTGTTTTCCAAATTTCAGATCAAAAACAGACATCAAGTCAAAATTATCTTCAAAACATTTGAAACAGGTCAAACTTTTTCTAAAAATCCAGATCAGTCTTGAAACAAATTAATCTAAATATTTCTATCTGGCAATAATAAAATCCATCAAAGAATACTTAAACTTATTTTGCCTCCTTGATGATATACTGGAAAGTTGACAAATACTATATAACACAAAATATTCCATTTTATGGGGTGGAGCGGTGGCTCAAAGTTAAGACACTGGTCTTGTCAGCTGAAAAGCTGGATGCCCAGAATCGAGACCCAAAAGCCACACAACAGGATAAGATCCTGTCCTCATCGCAGCTCCTGCCAACCAGCAGTTCAAAACCATGCAAATGTGAGTAGATAAATAGGGAAAGTAACAGCACTCCTTGATGTCATGTTGGCCACATGACCATGGACAGCTCTGGCTCAATGCCCTTGAAACAGAGATGAGCACTGCCCCTTATAGTCAGCAATGACTAGCAAAGTAAAATCCACAGGGTCTCCTTACTTTTATTAAATTTTATAGCCACTTTAATTTATATACCCCACTAGCAAGATGTAGCAAAAATTATTTATAATTAATTATGTTGATGACATATGTACAATAATGTAATTATGCTATTATTGCTGTATCGCCCAAAAGTTTGGATGCCCAAAAGTTTTTTATAAAAAATTACCTCCAATCCAACTTTGCAACCAGAAAGGCACAGATAAGAAATCCAGTACGATTGAAACCATGTGTACAATGAACACCTAGAAGACAAAATTGAAGAAAAAATATAATTGCAATTACCAAGCTCACATAAAAGCATCAGGAACATTTGCTTGTCATAATCACTTTCCTTTCAAGGGAATTAATCCTCAGCTGGTATGTGATAATTCATTCTGTTCTCCTACCATTTACTTCTTCCTTCTCTGCAAGAGGAAATTGTAGCATGAACAGGGCCAGCCACATAAACAGTTCCTTGAATAAGCAAAAACTTCAGTTCTTTGCTTTGCACATTCAAAACAAAACTAGGGATTGAGGGCAAAAGAGCAACCTATGAACATGGAAGGCATTTTTCCAACCAGTTTTCAATCATCATTCTCTAGCTCTAAAGTGTCAGCAAATATCAATAGCTACTGATACATGAAGAAAATAAATATTCCGTAGGTTTCTGAATACATCTTAAGAATGTTCCTATCAGATTTTTTTTTTGGGGGAGGGGGAAGAATCTTCAGTATATTTTGCATAATACACATTTAGGAGAGAAAGCCAGGACAATAGTCTGCTTTTTCAATACAATATAGTACATTTGCTGAGTTGTCATATTCCTTTGAATGAATGCATACTTCTCTAAACAAGCTTCTGACAAAGTCACATCATATTCCATTCATCCCAAAACCCTGCATATAAATAACTGTATCAATGGCTTTAAATATCTGATTGAACCATAGACACAGTGAATAAATTTAGCAACCAAAACCAGGAAAGGGGAAAAAATGCACTTATGTAAAATCAAATATATATCAAGGTATTTCTTTGAACATCATCAGAGCGTGAGTCCGAAACCTTTCCACACCCTGTTAAACTGTCCTTTCTAACCTATCCTGTACTTCTGTACTATCCTGTACTTTCATCCACCGCTACTTTCTTTCTCATGAGGATCTGGAGAGGAAAATTCTTTCCTGGCCCATTAGCTTCTTCTTGCCTCTACCTTTTATAGTTTACTGTCAGTTTTAATTTTATGACCAAACCTGATTACTGAGTGTTTCATGATGCATGGCACTTAAAGAGACTAGCCATCAACAAGTTGTTTAGCTCAACTTATACAGCAGCGTGGGGGGGGGGACAAAAAAATGCTACTGTTGCCACATAAGGCAAAAAAAATCTTCATATAACACATAGTTAACAATACTCACAATTGGTGAAATTTTGTTGCCTATATAGCACAAAAAAAAGAGCATCAAGCAGATTATGGGAAGTACATTCAGCAGCTATTCTGGAATCAAAAGAGCACATGCTTTCATCTTGATATCAATTGCTGAAATGAGGCTACTGCTTCACCTCTTATTGCCAGAAACCAGGGCCATATTTCTGGAATAAATGAGCCTCGGGGCTCTCCTATTCTCATAGCATTTTTCACTCACTAGCTTCTATTTTAATATGGCTTAAAACTGACTGCACATCAGCAATCAGCAACTGTTATAAGAAAATTCTAAAGACTGCATTCAATTAAAGCAATGAAGCAGTAGCACTAAAAAAAAAAAAATCCAAAAACATCTCTGCCTTATTTCTGTGATAATGTCTCCATCTAGTGGCCAAGAAAAAAAGCAATTCTTAAAAATTACACGGAAGTATCCAGTTCACGTTTTAAAATTCAAATGAGGTTGTTGGAGTGAAATAGTCATTAAATATCTGTTGCAATTATTCTGGACAGCAACTCATTAGAACAAATAAGTTTGCTCAGGAGCACCGTCTTTCATGGATTTCATTACGTTTCAATATTGGAATAATTTAAGACTTTTCATCAGTTTTGAATCTCCCAAATCTGTCTAAATTAGCTCAATTCAATTTGATTATGTCTTGAAGTTGGTGTTCAGTTTTACCAAATAGATAGAACTGCTTCAGGATGACCTGTTCCCAACATGGCCCTACAGGCCTTTCAATGTGCACCCAGCAGGGTGGATTTGATTTAAATCGAGTTGATTTAAATCACAATTTAAATCATGATTTAAATCACTAGTAAAAAGGCTTGATTTAAATCAACTCGATTTAAATCATAATTTTTAAAGAGCAACTGTCATCTCTGCTACTCCTTTGACCCACTGTTGACTCACCGATAGTCCCAGTGTTGCAGAATATACAGCCTCATGCTACATAACTAAGCTCCATTTCATGCTGAATAAACTAAATTATTTATGTATCTTAAATAGAAAACTATCTTACGATAGATTTTTACCCCAAAAGTTTTTTTATTAAAATAAATTCGTTAAAAATCAAAAAAAAATCCAATTTAAATCAAACAAATCTGATTCTTTTTATTTTTTTAAAAAAATCATTGATTTTTATCCACCCTGGCACCCAGTAACTGAATCCTCTGCCTTGCTGTTGGTCATCTTCTTTCTTTCCACCTTTCCCAGAGAGCTAGGCCTTCACATAATATGTTCGCATTTTGGTAATTTGAACCTAGTCATTTGGGTGAGAGCTCTGGACTGTTCTATGATCCATTCCATTTGTTTTTTGGATTATGAATGCTATTTTAGAGAGTCTTCTCTAACAACAAAGTTGAAAAGGATCTCATGGTATCTGGTTTCCTCATCTTTTACTTCCACAAGAACTGTTATTTACCTGATGCCAATCTTTGTTAGTATAGAGGATATCCATATACATTTTCCAAGGCTTTTAGTGCTACCCCACACTAAATGCTAGTCAACAGCGTACTTCTTGATTTCTTGTTCCTTCACATTGCAAGCCAATCCTAAAAGTCAGAAACTATCTATCATTTCAATATCTTCTATTTTAGCACTGGTTGCTGGGCTTGTCATTAGCTTCTTTATATTTAATTATAGTGCTATTTTTCCTCTGTCCCTTGACTATCATTACTAGATCTTGAATCATTCACAGATTATTGATGCTTCTGTGTCAATTTTTATTGGTATTCATTAGTTATTTTAATACAATGTATATGCTAACTATAAAGCAATACACACAGAAGACTAAATAAAAATATCAATATAAAGTTTAACCTAGGTTTTCCCTGAAAAAATAGAGAGTACATTTTCTTTTCAGTTAAAAGAAAATAGTTTACTTATATTCAAATATAGTCATCATTTGGTATTTAACAAATACATTTAACAATTCAAATGGCGACAATTGAAAGAGAAACTCTGAGGAGCACATTCCCTTAATCTTGCTGCTTCCACAGATTTTTTAAAAATCCTTTATTTCTGCTGCTTGTGTTTCGGCTAATAGTAGGGACTAATAAAGCTGTATAATGAAAGTAAAAATGAATGATTTTGTACTCATGTATTTATTTTGAATCTTAATTTACACACAAGCAAATATAAAATATTATATATTTGTAGAGAGACTGGTCTAACGGTTACGGTACCAAGCTAAAAAATGGGAGACAGTGAATTCTAGTCCCGCCTTAGACATGAAAGCCACCTGGGTAGCTTTGGGCCAATCATGCTTTTTCAGCCCCACCTCACAAGTTGCAGGGAGAATAGGAGAAGGAAGCAGTACTTGGTATGTTCACTGCCTTGAGTTACTTATAAAAAATAAAGGTGAGATATACCGTGTTTCCCTGAAAATAAGACTCTGTCTTATATTTTTTTGAACGCTGAAATAAGCGCTTGGCCTTATTGCCATGCATTCAAAAGCCTGATTGGGCTTATTATCAGGGGATGTCTTATTTTGGGGGAAACAGGGTACATATATACAATTGTTGATATGTATGAAAAACAGTTTTCCTAAAATAGTTAACATGTCTGGTCAAGACTTTACAATCAAAATTAGAATGCAGATTAGAATGCACTAAATAGCATGTTCAAATATTAAGAATAAACGTTATTGTGTACGGGTAATTATATTAAGAATTTAATAGGCAACTGATACAATCATTTTGGCCTCTCTCCAAGCTTGTCACTTGTACATAGTCATGTAAAGAAATTGTGTGGTACATAAATAAAAAGGCATACAGTTCTTGTTTAACAATGCTAATTGGGACCGGAAACTCTGTTAAGTAATATGGTTATAAGTAAAAAAAAAAAAAACCATGGGACCACACTGCTTAGCAATGTCCATCAGCATTCAGCATTGCACTGTAATTAATGTCATAAATTAAAGAAGGAAATTAATATTAGAAAAGTGTGTGCAAATCCAGTGAGGCATTTCCATAACAACATTTATTCCAGACCATTAAACATATCTGCTAACTTTAGTTCTTGTACATGTCCCAGTATAATCAAGTGATGAAAAATACTTGCAATCTCGAAGTTGATGTGTGTGTGTGTCAGCCCTATGAGACAGACAGATGAAGAAACTGATTCTATAGGACTACACTAGAACTATACTATATTAAGATGGGTTACAGTAACAGAATCTAGCAAGTTTACTTGAGTTTTCCCTTCCTTCCCTCCCTCTTCTTCTTCCAAGGGTCAGGGTGGAGACAGTGGCTCTTTCTAATACTTCCCCCACCACCGCCTTCATGCATGCTTCTTCTATACCTGTTGTCCTAATTGCTTCTGGACAACATGATCACCTCTATGACTTAACTTTCTGATTAAATTATTTGGATTTCAGCTTAGATTTCATCTTGATGCTTCCATATTCAGCAAGACATTGGTGTTAGCAATCTACTGTGTGATTTATCTAGATGAATGGAAAACTAAATAAAGTTCAAGACAGTCATTCCGGCTTGTTCCTTTTTACAAACATCATCAGGAATTTTTATTTCCAACTTTCTGGTATTTCACTCTATTTTGGGGGTTTTTTTGTTCTATTGCTTGCTGTCATGATTCAATGTTGGCTGGATTATTAAATTGTTAAATGTTTATATGCAACTACAATGGAAAGTGGCAAATGGAGCGTTAGTATATTATATGGAAAAACAATCAAGACAGACGGAAAATAGTCACACAGCAGGTTAATATACATACCTATAAGTTCTGTTGGATTCTTACTGCGAAACTGTTCACATATACGAATGAATGTTTCTGTGTTTTCAGGCGTGGGACACTCTCCATGCCTACCAAGAAGAGAAGAATCAAGTAAAGGCAAGAATTTTCCTCCATAAAACAATATTCAGGAGTCTCATCAGCTTACCCTTTACACTGAAGCTTTACATATGTGATACCATCTTTTTCTACGTCACTCCTGTCATAGAACCTACTGGTGTTTGTCAAGTCTATTAACAGACCCATTTTAACCTGAAAGTAATAAAATTAGAGTTTAATACGGATATGTGAAGTTACACATATGGTGAACATAACTTTTAGGTAGTTTATTTAAAACATGTGTATAGCTGCCAATCTTCTAACCAACTCTCAGCAGCTCTCAACTAAAAGTTAAAACAACATATACAATCATATTAAAACTATAAAATTAAGCCAATTAAAATATTAAAAACAACAAAGACCTGGTGCCAAGTCAATTCCTAACATGCAATTGTCCAATCCTATCCCAGTGCCTGGGAGAAAAGCCAGGTCTTTGGCAGTTTTTGGAAGGCTGGGAGAGTAGAACCCTCACGGGGCAGAAGGTTCCATAGGGCAGGGGCCACCATAAAAAAGTCATAGTTCTTAAGTGTTTTGCTGGTTTCAGGTCTGGCTTGGTATAAAGAAAGAGAGTCCAGGTGTTTACCTTGATAAGCTTTTTTACATGTTTATTCAGCTGAATAAAGACGGGGGGGGAGGGGCTTAGCAAGAGGGAAACCTTGAACGTATTTTGACATTCATATTTATATGCTTGTTACATTGTCCACTTCTCCACCCAGAAGCACTGGCACACTCCACCCAGACAAACTGGCACACTTTAGATAAGAGAAAGAAGTACAGAAATAGTCATCCACCACCCTTGGAGATCTTCCAAGGACATTGGATGTTCTCCTAGGAAGATTGAGTGTTTCCCAAGGAACTTTCCATGGACTTGAAGGCTTGTAGAGTCACTGGTGGTGACATTGGCACATATGCTTCCTCAGAACTATCAATAAAAACATTAAATTCCTGGTCAACACTAGCCCTCATTAGGTGACTAAGAGCATACCCACCCTATCTGATTTGGGAGGACAGGTAGATATCCTTAGGAAAAGGTGGTCCTTCAAATAACCTGGCCCTGTGCAATAAACGGCTTTAAATGTGATAACCAGTTTATGATAAACATGTGTAATTCTAATGGTTAATATTCAGAAGTAACTTTTTTTTATGTTATACATACACCATGGAAATAACATGGCTGTGTACATCCATCCCAACTGTATATCCCATCATTGAAATCCTCATATGCAGAATTTACAAGAGAAAGGATAGTCCATGCTTCACTCCAATGGCCAAAACAGAAAGTGTGGTTTCCCCTTTTATTATTTATAACGTTGTGAGCCATTCAGAATCACTTGTTAGTGAGATAGATAGATAGATAGATAGATAGATAGATAGATAGATAGATAGATAGATATAGACAGACATACAGACAACAAACAGACATACAGACATGTATTCCACCCATAATAAATATATTGGTAAGATATTTCTAAAGTTAGCATACTCAGAAAAAATATATTAATAAAGTAATAAAAACCCTTTATTATTTATATAGCAAAGAAAAATTCAATTATATTCTTTACCTTGAGACTCTTTAAATAGTTGGATAACATAGAGGGATGGAAACGATACTCTTCAGCAACTTTATCATCATATTTTGGTCCTAGCATTGTCTTCAGAGGTAAAAATATTCCTGTTTGGCAATAATTTTTAAAAATGCATGTAACAAACATAAAACCTCATAAAAACATTTGTCTGTTTGAATCATGATTAACATTCTTCATTAGGACAAGTTATAGTTTATGACAGAACTCAATATCATTTATATCAAAATTAAGTGCTGAACTGTAAAATCCAGTACCTGAAAAGCTTTATTAAACAATTTCCCATTCATTGAGAATACTCCGAAAGCATTTCTAGAGAAACTGTTAATTAAACCCCTTATTAGCCATATCATATAATATCTAAACTCATATATATTTAAAATAAATTATATGAAGATGAAGAGACCAAAATTCAATCCAGATAACATGGAATTGCTCAGGGACAAAAAACATGCAAATAATATTAACTGCTTCTGAGATAAAAGAATACAAGGAAATTCCTGGATCTAGCCTAGCTACTGAATTATCAGTTGATAGCCATGGAAAATAAAGTGTTTCATCAGATTTAACGGCCTAGTTGTCAACAAGGTAGAATAATGTCTCAATTTGATTACAACACAGCATTCAACATATGTCTCTGAAAATAAATTTAGCTTTAGTTAGTCCAAAATATGACTGTCATCATTACAATAATTTTGCAAGTGTTCTACTGTTGCAATTTACTCCAACTGAATACATTTTAAATACTAGTTTTTAACCAATAGCTTTGGGGTTTTATGTGTTACTTCATTATAATCAAAGTTACTCCAGTATTCAATATACAGTGCATTCAGAAAATATTCAGAGCCCCTTCACTTTTGTCAATTTTGCTGCGGGCTTATTCTACAGTTGTTGAAATTCATTTTTTTTCTCAGTAATCTACTCTCATTACCTCAGAATGACAAAATGAAAATAGAATTTTAGAAATGCCTGTCAATTTATTAAAAAGAAAAAACTGAAGTACCACATTGGTATAAGTATTCAGACCCTTTACAACAACACTTGAAATTTAGCTTAGGTGCCTTCCATTTCTCTTGATCATTGCTGCCATGTTTCTACTCCTTGATTGGAGCCCACCTGTGGTAAATTAAATTGATTGGACATGGTTTAGAAAGGCACACACCTCTCTATAGAAGTTCTCACAGCTGACAATGAATACTGTAGCACAGCAAAAGCCATAAGGCAGGGGTGCTCGCGGCGTCACATTGTCGCCACATGACACATCGTCACTTTTTGCACCTTTGCTAAAATGGGGATGGGCGTGGCCAGCACGTGACACATCCAGGCCGCAAGTTTGACCCTGCCATAAGGTCATAAGGTCAAAGGAACTGCCTGCAGAGCTCAGAGACAGCATTATTGCAAATCTCGAGAAGGCTACAATAAATTGAAGGTTCCTAAGAGCAGAGTGGTTTCCATAATCCTCAAATGGAAGACATTTGACACAACCATTACTCTTCCAAAAGCTGATCACCCAGTCAAATTGAGCAATCGAGGGAAAAGGGCCTTTGTAAAAGAGGTGACCACCAAGAACCCAATGGTCACTCTGACTGAGTTCCAGAGATCCAGATTTTATAGGTTTGGCAGAAATTATTGGAAACAAGTGTTCCTATAAATAGAATAGAATAACAGCATCAAAATGATAACAGAATAACAATAAAGGAATTGGAAGGGACCTTGGAGGTCTTCTAGTCCAACCCCCTACTTAGGCAGGAAACCCTATAGCATTTCAGACAAATGGTTATCCAATTTCTTCTTTAAAATTTCCAGTGTTGGAGCATTTACAACTTCTGAAGGCAAGTTGCTCCACTGATTAATTGTTCTGTCAGGAAATTTCTCCTTAGTTCTAAGTTGCTTCTCTCCTTGATTAGTTTCCACCCATTGCTTTGTGTCCTGCCCTCAGGTGCTTTGGAGAATAGTGTGACTCCTTCTTCTTCGTTGCAGCCCGAGATATCAAAACACTGCTATCATGTCACCCCAGGCCTTCTTTTCACCAAACTAGACATACCCAGATCCTGCAACCGTTCTTCTTATGTTTTAGCCTCCAGTCCCCTAATCATCTTTGTTGCTCTTCTCTGCACTCTTTCTAGAGTCTCAATATCTTTTTACATCATGGCGACCAAAGCTGGATGCAGTATTCCAAGTGTGGCCTTACCAAGGCATTATAAAGTGGTATTAGCACTTCATGTGATCTTGATTCTATCCCTCTGTTTATGCAGTCTAGAACTGTGTTGGATTTTTTGGCAGCTGCAGCACACTGCTGGTTCATATTTAAATGATTGTCCACTAGGACTCCAAGATCCCTCTCACAGTTATTACTATTGAGCAAGGTACCACATATACTGAAAAGACTTTACAGATGCTCCTTGAATTGCAATTGGAAGCCAACTGAGGGTTGTCCAGCTAGTGCAGCTCACAAAGAAGGGGTATCAGATACACTGAAAATTATTTATGCCAGTACAATCTGGATGAGCTGTAGCTTCCAAGTGGTCTTCAAGGGTATCCCATATAAAGTCCATTACCCTAATTCAAAGAAAAGGTGAAAAAATATAAGTGACAATAAGAAGAGCTTTCTACTCCAGAAAAGGATGCAACTGATGCACAAGCAGATCTATGCAATGGTTCTCTCAGCTATGGTTACAATTTATTCTTTGATCAACTAAGAATTCACAAGGACCTCAAATTCTGTATTGACTTTGTCTAGGGAAATGAGCTATATAGAGCTAGAAAGCTACCAAAAATAATGGATTTTTGAATGCACTGCCACTTGGTCTTGCTACAATTCAGTTTAAGCTTGTTTCTCCCCAACTAGACTAACATCTTACAGGCCGTAAGACAGAACCTCAACAGCATCACTTGGTCAGTCTCGGATTAAGATACAGAACTATCATACATGCAAATATTGATACCAACCCATGTCATTGGATAACCTCACTCACCAGGTTCACATAGATGTTAAACATGAGTGAGAAGAAAGTGAGACCCGAAGAACCACACAAAGCAAGGACCTCAGTTTCAATCTCTCTCCACCAACATCAACTGGAACTGGTTTTAGATTAGATTGAGAAAGGAAGAAAAACATTGCAACGTAATGTCTCCATTCCCTATCCTCTAATGCCTAATATGGTATTCTTTAAATACCATAAATAATGGTATCGAAATCCACTGAAAGATCAAGAATAATCAGGGAGTTGCCCCACTGCTACCCCAATTCCACCAGAGTATAGATTCTCAATGTTGTTTTCGTGCTATAACTATGTCTAAACCTTGCCTGAAAGACGATTACATAATGTGCTTTCCTCCAAGGCCCTTTAGAGCTGCACCCCATCACTTCTCCACAAACATACCCCAAAGCTAATTAGAAATTATCAAATGCTATTGGATCCAGAGATAGCTTCTTGAGGAAGGGAGGCATCATTGCCTTCTTCAAGGCAGGAAGTATTGTCCCCTCACTCAAGAATAAACTGGACTGAACCACAAACTTAATCAGCCAAGACATGGGTCTGCCCCAGGAGTGAAATCCAGCAGGTTCTGAGAGGTTCTGGAGAACTGGTAGCAGAAATTTTAAGTAGTTCGCAGAACCGGCAAATACCACCTCTCGCTGGTCCCAGAGTGGGGTGGGAATGGAGATTTTGCAATATCCTTCCCCCAAGAGTAGGGAGGCAATGGGGATTTTGCAGTATCCTTCCCGTAGAGTGG
This sequence comes from Arizona elegans, assembly GCA_022577455.1. Taxonomy (NCBI): domain Eukaryota; kingdom Metazoa; phylum Chordata; class Lepidosauria; order Squamata; family Colubridae; genus Arizona; species Arizona elegans. The sequence continues at coordinate 223,084,866 of JAKOOJ010000001.1, forward strand.
GGTAGAAATGGAGATTTTGCAGTATCCTTCCCCTGCCACGCCCACCAAGCCACACCACACGCACCAAGACACGCCCACAGAACCAGTAGTAAAAAATGTGAATTTCAACACTGGTCTGCCCTAGTGATTACTGCACTGACAAGTGTTAGAATCCTGTCCACTTCCTTAAGATTCATAGGCTCAAAATTTTCTGATAACAAATATCCTACCTCAGCCAGATTCCAACTCAGGACAAATCTAGAATACGTCCTCACTGCAACGCTTAAGAAGTTCTTCTGATCTCTCCCTAGGGGTATCTGACTCATTCTAAAAAAAAATCTCTGGTCAGCAACCCTCACATATAACAACAATCAATAAACTGTGATAAATTTAGAAAACAAGAGGTGCCTAGGCTAAAACTATTTCTCTTAGACAAACTATGGCTGCAAATATTTGCCTTTTCAATTGCCAAGAAGCTGGCCCAGCATTAGCTTTCCTTACTTAACTGAAGCTCTATTGGACTACTTAATAGTCATGTTTTATTTTAAAAGATTACCGGTAAATTAACTAGCACAATTAAGTGTTGCAAATAATCTCTCCAACTCCCCTCCCTTTTTCCTAAAACAAGCAAGAAGCTGTCCCTGCTATTTGGGCAGCATGGCTCAAGCTTTTGATTTGGGAGCATAATTAAACTAGGCCTTTAATTGGGCAGGTATACCTAATCTAAAACTGGTAATCCACAGGTTTGCTCCTATCAGGCTGCTTGGGAGTTATTTGTGTTTCTGTTAGTTGTAGTGGGTTCAGTGAATTAGTAGTTAAATGTATTCATACATTACAAAAAAGAGGTTTTTTCTTTCTTTCTTTTGGAGTGAGAATGTTAAGAGAAAGGTCTGCATTTTCTCTTCCTTTTCATGGAAATACTATCAGAACAGCTGAAGAAAAAACTTCTCTCTGCCTCCTATCTCTAAAACCAGTCTCAGCACCTGATCAATGATTTTCCTATACAAGTAGTCCTCGATTTACAACGGTTCATTTAGTGACCATTCAAAGTTATACCAGCACTGAAAAAAGTGACTTATGACCGTTTTTCAGAATTACAATGCTTTGTAGCATCCCCATGATCATGTGATTGAAATTTAGATGCTCGGAAACTGGTTCATACTTATAACGATTGCTGTGTCCCAAGCCACATGATCCCCTTTTTCCAACCTTTTGATAAGCAAAATCAAGGGGGAAGCCAGATTCACTTAACAACCGGGTTACCGACTTATCAACCGCAGGGATTCACTTAGCCACTGCGGCAAGAACGGTCATAAAATGGGGCAAAACTCATGTAACAAGCGCCTCGCTTGACAACAGAGAGCTTGGGCTCCACTGTGGTCGTAAGTCGAGGACTACCTGTATTAATAAGCCTGCTGGTCCAACAGAGCCAAGAAGACCCTCAATACGACCTGGACCAAAGGCTGCTCAGCCTGCACATGCGCAGGAGAGACTGAAGCACCATCTGGCGGGATACGCGACAGGCTCTCTTATCAAAGCCCGGCACCCCGTCCTCCGTCCTGCCACAGTTTACCTGCCACGGGTTGTCCGCGCCTCGGGCAGTTCAGCCACCGCGGTGGGATTTTGTTGAAGGACATGGCCGGGCCGAATGCAACAGCCGCAGCCGCCGCTATCGGAAGCGCTTGCCGTTAGAGGGAAACGGGACTCGGTTGGTGGGGGGGAGGGAGACCCCGACAACAGCCGCTTCGCCCGCAAGTAACGACGACAACCCACAATGCCCCGCGGCCTATTGTAACCGGTTCCGGGTTCTTTTATGTCGTTGCCGTTCTGCCAACTCAAGAAGGGCGGGGCGGTGAGTCTCTATGGTAGGTCATATTTTTTTTCTCTCCCTATAGAGATAGAAAGAAGAAGAGTAGTAGATGCGTTTTCACTTCTGGCTTGGCTTAAAAATTTCCATTGTAGTAGTAATCATGCACTGTAACGGTTTTTTTTCCTTATTTGTATTTGATTTATCCATCGTATTTAGAGACTTCCCATCTCCCTTATAGAGCGATTCTGAGCGGTGTACAGATATAAATTTTAATATATTTTTTTAACACTGCTGTAAAAACCGAGAAAACGAAGGGTGGCCCTGGATCTCTAAATTCCATCATAACTTTCACACAGGAATAAAGCCATGTTAATGAGGCTTTGGCAGGGCAGGTGATTGAGGAAGGAGATGAAAGGGCGATTATATATTTAATTAAAATGCATTTCTGATGGGGATCACGCTTCCTCGGAAGTGAGTGTGATCAAGGATTTCATTCAAAAAAATAAAATGCTGATGAAAGCCGAGACCATCTTAGTACAACTCAGTTTTATTAATTGAGGTTATTGTTCATAATGTCCTTGTTGATGCCCGCACCGAATCTGAGCAGCAAAAATGCCAGGAAGAGACACAAAAACTTAAAATGTGGACGTGTGAGTTTTTAACAACCAGTTACAGAAGCCCTACTACTACTACTTAAATGTCATTTCTCAGGCAGGAGTCAGATCAGTTTTGAATGGCATTGCTGGCCTCAAGGATAATCAGCTTAGCTCTCTGGCTCTCTCAATCTCCTACAGCTGTTGTTTCTATCCACACAACAAGCTGTTCTGCTTATTTCACCTCTTTCTTGGCTGCCCACAGCTGTTCTGACCATTATGTTGCCGACTGATCCTACTTCTTCATACTGCTTCTTTGCTGGGAATGTTATGACTTCATTTTTGCCCATGCTGCTGCCTTCAGTAAAGATTTCCTGTTCATCCTGTAAAATGCTTGCTGTACAATTCAATTATACTAAAATAATCAGTGCTGCACACACATTAGCAGTAAAATAATCTAGCATTAGAAGGTTGACTCAGCCTTCCATCCTTTCGAGGTAGGTAAAATGAGGACCCAGATTGTGGGGGCAATAAGCTGACTTTGTATAAAATAGAACACTGCTTGGGGGGGCCGAAAGCCCTACTAAGCAGATATATACAAAAGTATTAAGGCTATTGCTTAACACATTGTAAGCCGCCCTGAGTCTCCGGAAAAGGGCGGCATATAAATCCAACCAACCAACCAACCAACCAACCAACCAACCAACCAATAAATAAATAAATAAATAAATAAATAAATAAATAAAGCTTAGAAACACCGCAAAGACAGGGAAAATTAGAAAAGGTGTTTGTTTTTTATTGTCTTCTTTCTGACATGCATAAACAATAAGAAACAGTACCCTGGCAATCTTAGTGTTAAGAATTAAGCCTAAAATGTGAACAATTTAATGTATTTTGCAGTTTATTATAATGCCACACTCAGCTTTAAATGTAAAATTTAAGCAACCTGATGCTGAACAACATTAATGTTTTAGAAATCACAGTTAATAATTTCTAAATTTTCATTTATCTTTAAAAGTGTAAGCTATCTAAATCATCAGGGTTAATAATCTGTAGCCAGCACTCCATAAATATCACTGTATCCAATAGTATAATGTACTACCTCTGCTTTACAATAAAACAATATAAAGAAGGAAGCAAGGAAAATACAGTAGTTTGGTAAGCAAATAACTCTTATACAGGTTTTTTTCCCCCACAGCATAAAAGTAACAAGTTAGTGTTTTGGTTTTTAAAATTATTGGAAGCAAAATCCATCTGGTTCAGTTCCAAGCCAGGAATAAAATGGAGGCTGATTGGAAAGGAAGGTTCCCTTTATTGATGAACAAAACCACCAGGGTTTGTGGTTCTGGGACAGCTGACAAAATGGAGTTGAGAGTAGGGTGGGTTTTTATCCCTTTTTGATTTCTATGGGGTCATCTAGGGGTCGTGGCTGGCTCTATAGGCAAACGGGGAAATGCAAATCCTAGGTGTTTGTCTGAGCTAATCTTGTCAACCTTTGGCTTGTTGCTTATCTGAAGTTTCTGTCTGACCCAGTCTTTCTGAATGGATTACCAAATCTGCGTTTTCAAAAGCTGGCCTCCTCAGTTTCTGCTTGGGGCAGGGAGACAGGCTGCCTCAAGATTTTTTCCCCCCATTTCTCCTTTAGGGGAAATATTCTATCCTGCCTTTCTAATAATATTCCCCAAAATATTTCATTCTCTAGCGGTGAGGTAAAGAGCAAATAAAGAATAATGTAGATAAAAGAAATAATGTGAATAAAATAGGAATCATACAGAGTCAGATATATGGGCTCTGGGGGACCCTCTCTATTCACATTATTATAAAGGGAAGACGTGCTTGGATACATGAACTCTGAGAGACTCTATCTATTCACATTATTAGAAGAGAGGAAAGTGCTTGTTGGAAATTACATTAACAAACAGTTAAACCCTTTTAAGTGGTAATATATCTTCTGATACCTAGATGTCATGGAAAGGACTGCTATATGGAAAAACATCTGAGTGACTTGACTGTGAATGACACAAAGACCTATATGTTACAAAGAGTTACTTAATCTAATGAACTTACCCAAGGACAGTAGTAACTCTCCCATTAGCGACTCTGAGCACTTAAGAAAAGTTGTGTGGCTAAGATAATTTTGTAAACTAAGATTAATGCTTTAAGTAATTAGATGAACTTATTAACAACTGAATGTAACCATAGAAGGAAAATCGGATGTATGATCTCATGATTAACCATATATGGAAAATGTATGATCTCACTGAATCCTTTGTCTTAGAAATGTATAAAAACCATTGTATCAGAGTTCTTTCTTTGTTCAAAGCTTCAGGTACAAATCTGGCTCTGAACCTTGCGCAATAAACTGTCTCTGACTGGCCTGGGAATGTTTTTTAGTCCTTCCATTCCACTACATTTATGGCACCCTGGCAGATGGGACTAAGGAACAAAGAACTTTTGTTCTGCCAGACAGCCTGCCCCAGCGGAACCGACGCCTCCCCAAGGAAAATCCACTGGCCGGCCATTAGGACTCCTTTGAAGTCCACGGAACCTTTCAGTGAGGAGGTGCCGTAACCCGCTGGCGAAACAGGCTAGTCAAGGATCCTTAAAGGCTAGCCAGACACAGAGACCTTAAAGAAAAGAAAGAAAGAAAGAAAAAAAGGAAAAAGAAAACAGGTAAGTATAAATCAGAGAGTTAAAGTCTCTCTTAGAAGTACCCACCCGTTAAGGGGTGGCAGAGGGGGGCTGATCACTCTCCTGGAGACAAGGTGGCATCCTGAAGTCTCTGGAATTAAGTATTTAAGTATTTTGGAATTAAGTATTGTGTGGGATTGTGCGGGTGGTTAAACCTCTGCGGTTCTCATAGATGACTGTCGGAACGTCCAGCGTCGTGAGCCAGGGGTAGTGTTGTTAGAATGGGTGGTAATAAGTATTGATCGGTGGAAGACAAAAAGAAAAACCCCCCTTAATTACTCAAGTATCAGGCAGAGTTTGCTAGGGTCTGTTTGATGAAAACTAAAGAAAGGGGAGAAATAAAACCTTATGCAATAAAAGTTTTTTTAAAAAATGTGTGATCTTATGTGTGGTAAGAGAAAAGAACTAATTGCAATGTTATAAAGTTTCTGATGAATTGCCATTCTTAACTAAGAATAAAGAAGACTTTGTTTACTGTTCTTCCCACCCGGGGTTTAGCAGGCCGTAAAGAGGTAAAGCCTGTCTAAATGGGAAGTGTCAGATAATTTGACTTGATCAATTTGGTGTGATTTCTGTTAAATATATATATATATGATGGTGTGTAAATTTGAATGGAATTGTGATATTTTTGGCTGGCCAGCAAATTAAGTAAACTTGTGCTTGAATAATTGTAATGATTGGTTTGCATGAAGTGAGATTTTTGCATGTGAGATTGGTGTACGCAGTTTGACTGCAGCGTGAATGTGAAGTGTGTTGAGGGTAAAAGTTGGTGAAAATGCACTTTAATTCCCCTTCATATAATTTGTGGGAAATGTCTGTGAATTATGGAGGTTAGAGAGAAATGCAGAATGTGTTGGTTTGTTGGAAGAATGCTGAATGAAGCAGGTGAATGCTGAATGAAATAGGCTTGGTTGCCTGCTGTAAAACATTTTTTTCCTCTCCCCCCCTCTTTTCCTTTGGAAGTGAGAAGCAGGAAAAGGGTGGGCTGTTGGATTTTTTTTTCCAGCGGACATCTCTCTCTCTGCTGAAAGAGCAGAGAAAGGAGGGGGAAAGATCGGCTAACGTGGTTTTTGCTGCTGATCTCTTTAATTTGCATACGAAAGCTTTTCTGCTCTGAATACAATTTTGATTTTATTTTTTTTCTGGAAATTTTTGAGGTTTAAAACGCTTAATTAAACCTATATAAAAGAAATGATTTTGAAAGATTTTTTAATCTGATTTGCATTTTACTAAAGGCAGAGAATTGAAGCTAAAGTTTGATATATTTCAGATTTGTTTGTTTGATTGTTGTTCCTTTCGAAGAAGGAGCTAATTTGTTTATAAAAGAGGGATATTCACTAAAACACAGAGATGGCAAGCTGAATAATTATTGGGAACAAACAACTACAAAGAGTTAGGAAAAACAGAGTGTGAAATATACAACTATTACTTATTTGCCAGACCCAGGACCGAAGAACCTAATCACAAACAAAGACATTTAACCACCATAAAACCATCACACACACAAAATAAAGAATTCACACACCAAATCAAAAGATTTTTTGGGGGGGAAAAAAGGGAAAAATGGTTACTCTTACAATTAGGACAGGCTAGCCTCCGAACGCTGTGCTTGTGTTTGTTTCTTGCCTGCCTCCCCAGAAACAATAAACTGATTCTACTCTCAAGCAGCTGACCTCCAATCATTTCGAAGTAATCTCCCAGCCGGGAGTTTTGAATTCAGGAAGGGAAAGCTCTGCCTTTCAACAATTCTTAAAGGGAAAGGCTTCTTTTTCCTTCCGACAGGAGTAGCGTCTCAGCCTCTATCTATAAACAAGCAAAAATTAAAATAGTTCTATACAAAATTAATTGTATCTGGACCTTGGAGTTTGAAATGGGAGGGACATGAAAGAGGGAGCCTTGAAAATTTGAAACAAGCTTTGACCAAGGCTCTTTACCAAACTCAGAAAAGCCATTCAATCTCTTTGAAAACACACACACACACACACACACAAATGAAACAATTTTAATGCAGCAGACAGACTTGATTGTAACTACAAATCACAATTTGAATCAAGCACAGTTCTTAGCCAACATCAGATCAATGGATCAGTTTGGATTAGAACATGGTGCTGAAGTGATTGATTAACAAACAAAAATAAGACCTGATTTGGAGGAACACCCCCTGGAGAAAGGAGAAGCAATTTGTATAGGGTGGAAGGGGGAGTACGGAAAAATCCTGGAAACAAGGGGTTTGCCTCGAAATTGGTCTGCTCAAACCTTTGAATTGTATTCATTAAATTAAGCTCTATGGACAGGGAGCCTGGATAGCTCAATAGACAAATGCATTGTAATTTAACACCAGCTGTCTGCACTTACTGTCAATTCGAATCTCACCAGGCTCAAGGTTGACTCGGCCTTCCATCCTTTCTAGGGTGGATGAATTGAGGACCCAGTTTGTGGGGGCAATAAGCTGACTTTGTATAAAATATACAAAAGTATGAAGGCTATTGCTTAATGCATTATAATCCTGAGTCTCCCGGAGAAGGGCGGCACATTAAAAAAAAAAAAAAAGGGGAGGAGGGATGCTGGATACTGTATGGGGATTCTGGAGACTGTATGCATTTGGGATAGTGCATTCATTTGGCAAAATATGGGTGGAGTCATTGGGGAATTCAAGCTATTGTAGATGAACTTTTAAAAAGCTATGGTTGTATTGGGATATATCCTTTAGTAACATCAATTATAAACAAATGTCTGATTTGTAAAAAGGTGAATGAACAAGCTGTCAGGAAACAACAGATGGGTGGGAGACCATCAGCTTTAAGACCATTTCAATGTATTCATGTGGATTTTACAGAATTGCCAAAAGAGAAAGATTATCATCATATGAACTGTTGTTTGGAGTAGTTTTCACTACAGGAAGCATATGCATTAATTTTCTGGAAACCAGAGACAAAGTATTGAAACAATATGTGTATAAACTGTCCAGATATTTTAAAGTTTTTAGGAAACAAGGACTATTAGCCCAAATACCACCTTTGAAGTTTCCAGTCCATAAATTCCACCATGATGATTGGATGTTCCTGGAAGGAAGTGAAAGGGCCCATGCCAGCCCCAAAGGAGTGGAAGGATTGAGTGGTTGCCTATGCTGTTTCCCAACTGAAGAGGACTACAACTGCTCAGATCCCTTTGTGCTCTCTCCCAGATGTATTAGTTTTGTAATTGTGCTTTTAAGATCTTAGGAGGACGGTCCTGGATCCACTGGATGAGACTGAAGCCCGCAGACCAAAGTGATCCAGTCACATACCAGGTGACAACAACTGACCGGCCCTTGGTGTTGAGGTTCAAGAAGAATACACCCTGCTGAGTCCTACCGGCAACGGGCTCTCAACGCACGGTGGTGATCGTCAAGCTTTGCTGAACCACCCCAGAAGCTGGTTCTCTACGCACGGCCGAAGCTTGGAACGGAGGAAGACAACATTCCATGACTATAGTTTGTAATGTAAAACCCATTAACAGTGATAGTATCCAGTAAGCACTTATTAAAAACACTCATGGTTGAGGAAGATTGGGGTGTGGGGACTCTGGGCAACAGCTACTTTAGCCCTTCTGTTGGTATTGTTTTAATACAATTGATATTGCCCTACCCCAAGTTACACATATCCCTAACCCTCTTCCTAACATGGTGAACTTGTAAACTTCGGGTCTTGCGCTCTTAAGGCCTTGTGGGTGTGGGAATAAAGTTACTATGATTTATTTGGGGTTGTGGGTACTATTAGCCAAGGGTCTAGTGAGTGGTGCTAGCTTGAACAGTAGTTCCCCAGGTTGTGTGGATGTTCAAGAAATTCCCCTTGTCTCTGCGGAAGGATTTGAAGATGTCAAGAATCCCAGAGGACCTAGCAGCATCAAGACACTGAATGGGGACACTTTGGGTCAAGTCCACTCCCGCCAACAACGTGGCATCAGAAGGTGGAGTGGGTACCTTATTCCTAAACCAACTCCTAGACCTAAGGTTAAGAGTTTAACAATCCTGGTACAGGGGGGAATAGAAGGGCCCCTACAATAATTGAAAAGAAGAAATTGCATATCAGGGATACTGGAATTGGGTCGAAACCTGGTTAAATCATAGGGTCACCTTCCCTGTGTGTAGAGACATCAGAAACCTGGTAGACCTATAGGATCCCTGACAAAAGAACAATGTCCATCAGAAGTGTACCTTGGTCCTAAAATGAACCTTAAGGATGTAAAACTAACCAAAGATCTTTTTCCTTCTGCACACCACTCACTTTCTCATCACCTCCAACTGCCATCATCACAAAATGGGGAGGATGGAAGAGATCCTGGAAGGTATCCAAGGAAAGGTGCACTAGTCTGTTCCAGCCCCCTCACTTCACTATCTGGTTCTCCATTAGGTCCAACACAGGTTTATGTGTCTTCTTTCCCCCTGGGATACTACCTCCTGGTATCTTTTTGAAGGTCCAATCCTCGGAGATAAGCAAAAGGACCCTTCACTAAAAGTCCCATTACAGCCGCTGACAGGAATGTTTGTGGTAGGGGCTTTTGGGGGTCTGGACTAATGCAAGGAACAACTGAGCACATGCCTTTTCCGTAAATCTTCTTATGTGAAAGGGATGTGTATTTATGTTTGCCAACAAATTGGACCGGAACATGCACACTAGTACTCCTTTTTCCTGAAATAGATGTTGTCAGTGGAGAACATACCATCCCTGTTCCTCTCATGGGGCATGTTCAGAAATGGGTACCAATCCTAGTCCCACTATTGGTAATCATGAGGATAGGAACTGCAGTGGAACAGGCGTAGGTGGGGTAACACACTCAGTAATACAGTTTCAGCAATTATCAGAAGAAAGCCTGAACCAAATTGCTGGAACCCTGGTGGAAGTCCAAGACCAGATAGAGTCATTGGCAGCAGTGGTCCTACAAAATCGACGTGCCTTAGACCTTGTGGCCGCAGAGAGAAGAGGTATGAGAAGATTGTTGTTTCTATGTGAATAAATCAGGTGTGGTCAGAGAAGTTGCCAAGGATTTGCAGGATAGGGCATCCAAGATAAGTCAGAGGTTACAAACAACTGACAGGTGGTTTTCTTGGTTGCCTGGATCCGGCTGGATTACACAAATGTTATTCTTGTTGATATGGCTGTGGCAGGCCTAGCTTTTATTCCTTGTGCAGGCCTAGCTTTTATTCCTTGTGCAATCCCTGTGCTGAAACAGCTATCTGCGAAGGAATTAGTTTTGACAGAGCGCTTTCTTGAAGAAAAAAGGTTTCTGAAACAGACGCATATGTCGAAATAGGGTCTGGGAAAAGAATGGAGAGAGTACCTCCAAGGATTAATAGGGTGAAGATCAAGAAATACCTATCTCTTGCCTAGATTAGTCATATGTTGTGGGATGTTATATGTTGGCTTTGTGTATTAAGGGACATAGAGTGTTGCGTAAGAAGTAATGGAAGTTTATGCATGGAAAAACTTCCACAGGGGGGAATGAGGTAAAGAGCAAATAAAGAATAATGTAGATAAAAGAAATAATGTGAATAAAATAGGAATCATACAGAGTCAGATATATGGGCCCTGGGGGACCCTCTCTATTCACATTATTATAAAGGGAAGACGTGCTTGGATACATGAACTCTGAGAGACTCTATCTATTCACATTATTAGAAGAGAGGAAAGTGCTTGTTGGAAATTACATTAACAAACAGTTAAACCCTTTTAAGTGGTAATATATCTTCTGATACCTAGATGTCATGGAAAGGACTGCTATATGGAAAAACATCTGAGTGACTTGACTGTGAATGACACAAAGACCTATATGTTACAAAGAGTTACTTAATCTAATGAACTTACCCAAGGACAGTAGTAACTCTCCCATTAGCGACTCTGAGCACTTAAGAAAAGTTGTGTGGCTAAGATAATTTTGTAAACTAAGATTAATGCTTTAAGTAATTAGATGAACTTATTAACAACTGAATGTAACCATAGAAGGAAAATCGGATGTATGATCTCATGATTAACCATATATGGAAAATGTATGATCTCACTGAATCCTTTGTCTTAGAAATGTATAAAAACCATTGTATCAGAGTTCTTTCTTTGTTCAAAGCTTCAGGTACAAATCTGGCTCTGAACCTTGCGCAATAAACTGTCTCTGACTGGCCTGGGAATGTTTTTTAGTCCTTCCATTCCACTACAGCGGGGTGGGTAGGTGCTGACTTTCTACAAAATGAATAAATAAGTATGCATTATTCCTTGGGGGGGGCGGAACAATCAACAGAAATGTTTGGGTAATAATGATCAGTAAATATGGTATCTATCCTTTCAGAAATTAAAGCAAAAGCTACCTCAAATGTATGGTTGATTTACAAAACCACCAATATTGTCATCATTATCAATAAGCACGATACATTTTATTAGCAGCATTTTAAGATCTCAGTAGGCCTTTATTTTTTATCAGCAAGAACAGAATGCATGCTAAGGATTTTTGGTGGAAAAAAAATTGTGTGTATTTACATCTGGGCTATAGATCACTAGGTGGCAATATAATACCATCTATTTACACACTAAAAACATTGCAAAACTGAAAGAGTGAGATATTAAGAATCAGACATCAACTGCTCTAATATCTTATTATTTAATTTTTACAATGTATTGTGCAATAAAGACAGTTATTTAAACAAACAAATGTGCATCCTCCTGGACGGTTGTCACTTGGCAACTACGAAATATGATAATTAAAATCATTCTATGTCCTGTCAAAAGGATAATTTTAACTTTTAAATACATTAACTTGAAGATTATGATTTATCTTCTTATGAATAAGTAGTCATGAATATGAAAACATGCCATTGTGATTTACTTTTTTCCTATATTTGCAGGCTTTTGGCAATATTCATGCTCTTCTTGTGCTCTCTTGTGTATTCTTATAACATGCAGTTCAGTATGCACTTGGTTGGATATATGTTATATTAAACACTTTCTGTGCCTTATTAAAGTAATCAGGCTTTACTTTTGAGTAGATGGGTGTAAGGTAATATTGTAAAGTATTGTATTCTTTTTCTATTGATATTTTAACTAAATATTTATTATCTTTCTATATTTGTAAATAGCTAATTAAAAATAAAGCATTAAAAGAAAAAAGGGTTAATGCACATAATTTCAAATGGAAATAATCCATAACTAAGACTAAGATAAAACATGCATCGTGTGGATGCGATAGGTTTGCCCATCAGATTGTCCACATTAAAACAGCAAGCACAGTACCAATTGCTGACTTCCTTATAATAACACAATAGGACTTGATTCTGATGAGAAAGCATGTTATTCAAGAGGATACACTTTCCAGAAAGAAAAACAAATTATTTTTTGAACTACAATTTATCAGCTTTGCATAAACTGCTAAAAAGTAGAATGTTTTATGTAAAATGATTTTGTAAAGCTAACTGTTATACAAAGTAGCATTACTCTAAACTTTGAAAGACTTCATGAACATTGAAGAACTTGAAAGAATTCATGAACATTAACAGGAGTGGAGTTACCTCATTTGGGAACATGTGGGCGGGGAGAAAATGTTCCATACAGTGGGTGCTATACAGAGAAAGCCCGCTTCCTGGGACTCACCAAATGTAGCTTTCTATCAAATAGGACTAATAACATGCCCTTTCTGACAGATCTGATGGAATAGGCAGATACAATCGGGGAGAGGCAGTTGGTCCTTCAGATAACCTCGCCTCATGCCATGAAGGTCTTTCAAGATTAAAACCAGCATTTTGATTTGGACCCGGAAGCAAAATGACAACCAATGAAGCACATGGCATAGATTTAGCATGTGCTATTCTAGAAGTACACATAACTGTCCATGCCCCTGCATTCTGCACCAGTTAAAGCTTCTGGATACTCCTCAACAGCAACCTCTTGGTGGGAATAGGAGCAAAGTACTCCTGAAGTACTTGGTAGGAGCAAAGCAAACTTATCTTGGATGACAAGTGGATGGGGTAGGGGAGGGCAAGAGACATGCTTGCTTCTTCCAAGTTCTTCACATACAGTAAAGAGTTACAATATTCAGGTTGCAAAACCTAGGCAGCCCTCAGATGGCCAGAGAGAGGTCAAAAACTGTATTTTATGGATATTTATGGAATATCCATTAAGTGGATGTTCCAAAGATGATCAGTAAATCTGTAGATGAAAAGACATTTTCAAATAAAAACATTTGAGTAGGACCTTTTATAACCTTGTTCCTGTGGCTGACCATCTGCACATAACCCAGGATGATGCTGGTTCTGAAAAACATATCATATATTGTATGATCAGATTGGATGTTCTGGCTAGCAGATTACATAGTTTGCTACAAGAAGCTTTCTCTTCTTTTATGAGAAACATGAGAAGAGAAAGGAAAGAGCAGAAGCAACCAATTGCTCTACATGAGTGCTTCCTTGCCTGCCTACTTGGAAGTGAAGCAACTGTTGCTTCTGTTTTAAGATTTCAATTGGCCTCATGTCTTGATGCATTATATTATTGTTGTTGTTGTTGTTTTATTCATTAAATATGAAACTCAGGATCTTGACCTGTTCATTTTCAAGAACTTTGTCAATTTGGTGTTCCCAGTAATTTTTATTGCATTCAAAAGCAAACGTCTGGCAAAGCTTCCGATCTATGATTTTGGTAACCCAATCATGACGTAGATAATCAGTTTGTGAGATTTTGCTACAGCCACTGATAAGGTGATCTATTGTTTCATCTTTCTCCTTACATAAGTGACATTTGCTGCTATTACTGTCATGTTGAATTTTTGCTTTCATGGAATTGGTCTGCAAGGGTTGTCCTTGGGCAATGAATCTTTCAGTTTCTTTCTTCAGCACCCCTGATCTCAACCAGCTCCATGTTAGCATTGTAGCTGCTTTTTCTTCAATGTCCTTCAGGTATTGCTGTGCATAGGCTTCTTTTTCCAGTTAGAAACATGATGCTCAATTTTTCTTTTCGATATTCTGCTTTCAATATTATTATTTTTTTATGTAGTCATTTAAGCCGTGTTTTTCCTCTTCCACAGTTTGTTTCACCTATTATTATTGTTGTTGTTATTCGTCGCACAATCTGCCAGATGTTCAGACTGGATTTGGCACCTTTGTCTACCTATCGAGTCCTTTCCAAGACCTGGGATAGGCAGATCTGGATGTTTGATAGTGTTACAGATATCGCCACAGGATCGAAGTTGTTCTGACTAAAGCTGCCTTTTCCAAATTGATTGATGGTAAATTTGTCAAAGCTGAGAATGTTCAAGTGATGCTCAAGTTGTTTTGAGATTACACCCAAGGCTCCTGTGACTAATTGGTACTAGCGTTGTTGCTTTTGCCACAGTCCTTCTATTTTTGTTTGTAGGTCTTTGTATTTGGATATATGTTAATGAAAAGGGTTCATTTTTACCTGCTCTGCCTCTACAGTAGCAGCACATAATAGACTATTTTCTGTAAAATTAAATCAGGCTGCTATCATAGGAGCTGAAACTGAATTTGCTTGAGGGTTGGGGTTTTGTTTTGTTTTTTTATTTGTTCACAGATTTTCTTAGGCTACAAAATCGGCAGATTGTATCCATGTTTTTTTAAAATAGCCTAAAGACCCTTACTAACCACTGTTAAGTAACAATCCTCATGACATCACCTGAATGTTGCCTCTGCCAGCTGCAGGGACAGCTGAAGTTGCCTTTAGTTGCTCTGCTGTTAAAGTCAGTGGTGGGTTGCCCCCGGTTCGGACCGGTTCACAAGAACTGGTAGTAAAACCGGCGGGAGACTCCGCCCACTGACCCAGACGTCATCAAAGTTGATTTGCGCATGCGCAGAAGAGCGCACAATGCAAACCGGTAGTAAAGGTAAGTAGAACCCACCCATGGTTAAAGTGATATTATAATGGCCCTCTTCTTTCAATATAAACCTTGCTGTATGAACAATTGACAGTGTCTCTGAGATAATATTGATGACAGCATGGTCAGAGGCTCGGATCCTCCCATCTCTAGTTTAGTGTAAGGTGACTCTGAGCCTTCTGACTACTAATTTTATGCAGCTGTTTGTAAATTGTGAAGAATTCATATGGAGTCAGTGGTACAAAAATACTATAAAATCAGCCAGTCTGTGCCAGTTTGTCCTGATATGGTTCTGGGCTGATTATCACAGAAGACATTGGTACATGTACTGTTCTGGTACCAACATTGTGTGTAGTGATGTTAAACTGAGAGTTTTTTTTTTTTTTTTGACAAACAACATAGGATTCAATTTCAGCCTGTTCATTTTGAGCCTAACAGCCCCCAAATACTAGGTCACTCTATCATTGGCACATTCCGGGGATATGCAATTGGTTATCATCAGTGTATCAGTGATACTGTTTAGTTTAGTTTAGTTTAGTTTTATTTGATTTGTATACCGCCCTACTCCCGAAGGACTCAGGGCGGTGAACAGCCAACAATAAAATACATAGATACACAAAATTTAAAAAACCCAATAAAATCAAATTAAATTATTTGGCCCAGACAAATTAAAACACCCATACTGCATCTCAAACTGATGGATGACCTCCTCATAGCAGCTTCATGTACTCAAGTGAGCAGCCACTGGATGACTTCCCCTCCCTTATTTCCATCAACTGGTCTGTCCACTCAGGAAGTAGCAGAATCTCTACTTGCACTCAACTTCCAACCCTTGTAAGCAGTCCAGGATATTTTGCTTAATAATGCTGAAGGGCCCTAGAAATGTAAAAGAACCAAGAAGGGTGCACTTTCCAAGCAGGTCTTGAGACTGTCTGTTGTGACCCAGGCCCAAGTAGGTAGTAATCGATGTAAACAGTTCCAAAACAAACAGACTTTATTAGAACAGCTGAGAATTAGCTCATTCTCAGCGTAGTCCAAACTAAATTAAAGCAAACTCTTCATAACATAAATTCTTCAGTCTAATCATCAACCTTGGTATAATTAGGCAAACTGCCAAAGGCTTCTCTTGGCAAAAGTTCAAAAGGAGAAGACGCTGACAAGAGATAAGTGCAGCAAGACTATCAACGTTGTTTTCCGACAAAGAGCCTAAGAGCCGTTGCTGGTCTTTTAAGCTTTATGGGAGGGCCAATCATCTCTTGGCCTTACTCCCAAGTTGTCCTCTTTGCTTTAGCTGCTCTTGCCTTCTGGCAGCTCTTCTCATACGTGCACTAGGAACAGGCTCCTCCTGTTCCTCTGCCTCTCTACTGTCAGCCTCTGGAGGCTCCAGAATCCGCACCTCACTCCCCGATGGCCCTGGCCCCATCTCTGCCTCCAATGCAGAGCCCCCATCCGGGCCTTCCCCAGCCTCCAGGACCAGCCCATGTTCTTCCTCAGCCTCATCGCTGTCCAACTCCGCTGCCAGCTCCGCAGGCTGCTGGCCAACCACAACACTGTCATCCAATGCCCTTTCTGCCTAAGTCTTGAGTCCCACCACTTTTTCAACAATTTCCATTTTAAAAAATTGCCAAAGAAGCAGATAGAGAACATGTCTAGCCTACACATGATACAATTGATATAATGTGCTCATAAGCACATAACAGACTATTACAGTGGTTTAGTGCACCCTGCCATTAACACAGCTGCCTGCAATTTCTGCTGGTTCGAATCTCTCCAAGGCTCAAGGTTGACTCAGCCTTCCATCCTTTCTAAGGTAGGTGAAATGAGGATCCAGTTTGTGGGGGCAATAAGCTGACTTTGTATAAAATATACAAAAGAATGAAGGCTATTGCTTAATGCATTGTAAGCCGCCCTGAGTCTCCGGAGAAGGGCGGCATATAAATCAAATTTTTTAAAAAAAAATGTTTCTTGACTCCATGCATGTGATAGATGTGCTGTGTGCTGCATGACAGTGGCCATGGGATCAACCCCATGGTATGACATGCTAATATTTGTTTCTGCCATTTTCCTTCCCAATTCAAAGGCCCTTTTCCAAACCATGGTCAATTCTTATGGACTGAGAGGCTGCTTTTCTAAATGTTGCTTTTTTTCCCCCTCAGGTGTTTTGTTTGGGCAGAGGGGCTTGTATCCTTTTGTACAGTGGTCAGTGATGTAAACAAATGGATTGTTTGTCATGGGAGCAGGTATATGGTGGAGGGGACAGCATTCATGCATTGCAGCAGATTGTCTCCACCTTCACAGCCCAAAACAGTAGGAAGCGGGGGGGGGGCTCTCTCTCCATGCCCCACTACTTCCGACCATCCAATTGATGAATTGAAAAAGAGATGAATGACATGCTGAACCTTCTCCAGTGCTAAAAGGGACATGGGATAGTGGAGCGACAATGTTCACTATTTTCTGCTGGGTGCTTTATCCATACAGCCCTTAAACATGACTACCAATAATGGCAAATGCAGTTTAATGTATCATCAAAATAGAACACTCACTATTTATTTGTTTACTTATCATATTTAAGAATTGACCATCTCCCTCCCAGAGGGACTATAGGCGCTGTACAAATGAAACAGAAGCACCTATGTAAAATTTAAAAGAGGCCAGCAATGTTAAAAATTAATTAGGAAAAGGGATTTGAGGGCTCTAACCAGCCCCATGACTGTGTATTTCTCTGTGTGTCCCAAGCAAGGTCACAGAGTCATGTTTCCCAGCCTTTCTGGCTGTCCTGTGGATGTGTTTAAACTAAAGCTATTAACACAATTCACCAATAAAGGGCCTGAAAGAAGATGTACAAATATTTTTAAAATATTCAGGTTCCAAAGTTATTCTAAAACAATTTTTGCTTGTTCCTAGATTCCTTCAATTCCTGTTTTACTTCATCATCATTATCATTATTTATGTCATGCTACCTGTCATGTTACCTCTTTGAATCCTACACCCTGGAGTCAGACATGCAAGTTGACAAGTAAGTAAATAAATAAAATAGAGGATCTCTTACCTCAAGGAGGGCTTTCTCCTTGAGGTAAGGAGTTCCTAGTATAGGAACGTCTCCATGATTAATTTAATGTCCTAAACCAAACTACACTAAAGTAGAGTAGAGTAGACTAGATTAGACTAGACTAGACTAAACCTAACTAAACTAAACTAACAAATATAATAAATATGATAAAGAAACAAATAAACAAATGAATACTGTAAAATAAATCAAACCTAAGCTATGTAAATGCATTTAAAAAGAAAACCAATCCTGAGTAAGGAACAGTACACTCTGCGCCCACACAGAGATAAAAACTCTTGAGTGAATAGCTTTCATTCAGCCCACTAAAAAGTTTTATTTACTTCTCCTTTGTGAGGTCATGCACCTGTCAGCACTATTATGAGGCATGACCTCACAAAGGAAAAGCAAAGAAAACTGAATGACTGAATGAATGCTACTCAGAATTTTATCTATTTTTCAATATTGACAGAAATGTAAATACAAATTCCCGTGAATGTGTTTGGTGGAATCAGAGAATGAACTAACAAGAAAAATACCATAGAAAAATTAGTGCCACTGAAGAAAGCAGGGAGATGTCTGTGGAAATATGTACAATTGAGAGTGAAAAAGCGGTGCAGTGGTGAATGAATAGAACTGGAGATATTTCTGTGCTTGGTAAATTGCACTAGGGCTCTTGCTCTACCAAACTTCAAGACAAATACAGTATCTGAACTTAACCATTCAGCAACAGCCCTTTATTTTCTGCCCTGAACTATTGGTATGCAATATGCACATAGTCTTAATTTTAATCTTTGCTTTTAACTTTTTCATGTTTTTTTATTGTTGTTGTTGTTCTTGTTGTTATCTCTTTTATTAATTAAACATGAAACTCAGAAAACTGAACATTTAAAAATGTATCACAAATATCATTGACTGGTGCTGATGGTTGATACGGGTAGCTGCCAGCATTCTAGGTATCAACCAAGTATCTTCTTAAAATGTGCGATGTTCCGAGTAACGCAGTTTTTTGCTGTTCCACTGGTGTTATTGAGAAAGTTGCAATTTCTTGATGTGTTCTGTAAAATTCTTGGACATGGTACCAAATGCCCCGATGACAATGGGTATCACAGTTACATGTTTCATCCATAATCATGTAGTGTCGATGGCCAGGTCACAATATTTCATGATTTTTTCCAGTTCTTTTTCTTCAACTCTGGCATCTCCTGGTATAGCGATATCACTAAATTGTATGCTTCAGTTTTTGACAATTGTCATATCTGGCGTGTTGTGTTCCAAATGACAATCCGTCTGTATTTGAAAGTCCCACAACATCTCCACCTTCTCATTTTTGACAACTTTTTCTACTTTATGTTCCCATGACTTTTCGGATACAGGTAAGTTGGATTTTTTACATAATGACCAATGGATTAATTTAGCAACTCAGTCATGTCTAGCTTTGTAATAATCAGTTTGCGCGATTTTGCTGCACTCATATATTAAATGTGAAACAGTTTCAACTTCGTCATTGCAAAGTCGGCAGTTGATTGTTGTTGTTGTTTTACCCTGCGCATGCTGGGAAATTTTTCTGGGAAAAGAAGAAATCACTATTTGGACTGGCTGCTGAGCCCGATGCTTCTTATGTGCATTCTATGTGTAACCTTGGTCTTAGTCTGGCTTTTGCTTTCTTGGTTGGGGACCCATTTAATCCTGTTACACTTTGCTTCCTTATTAATAGTCTCCAAGCTGTTTTCACATGCCCTGAGATGAAAAATACCGAAGCAATAATTGTATTTGAGTCATTAAGATCACCATTACCATCTCCCAATCCATCTTAATCCAAATTAAAGCCTATCAGAAACTATTATTATTTAGCTATCAGGACAGCAAAACATGGGCATATTTTTATGTTTTAAATCTAGAGTTTGCAGAGAATTAAGAGCCAGTACAGTACCAAGTGATTCTTATTACAATCTTAGCTTTGTATTTAAACCAATGTCCCTTCTCCCTCTTTAATAAAATGAGACTATTTCCCAAGTTTCAGAATCTATCATGATGGCAAATCTCTACCAAACTCCTAATGCTGATGTGAAGCCACTGCTGCATTTGTGCTCCTTATCTAATCACACACCAGTCAGTAAGACTGACATATACCAGGAGAAGCTAAGTGAGGTCTGACCTGATTAATAGTTGGAAGGAAAAACCACCAGGAAAATCGTAGGCTAGTGATGGCTAACTTTTTTTCCCTCGGGTGCAATCCAACAACATTCACTCCATTAATTTGATCAGTTATAAAAAGACCACTCATATAATGGGGAATCAAATTGTAATTGCCCCATTTTCCCAGTTACTCAATGTAACAACAAAACAGTGGAATGGTGTCAATGTGAAAAAACAAAAAACCCAGGGACAATAACATTTGAATTTCCTCCTAGTGAAAGAAAACATTTCATAGGCGTCAGTTTCTATGGCTAAACAAAATTTGCCTTCCTGGTTATTTTTCATCTATTGTGTGTCATGACCATTACAGTTCAATTTGAAAACGTTCTCACTTAAAGCTTTATGTTTCCCAAATCCACCAAAGCAAATAAGTCCCAATATAGAAGTTCCATGGTGTTTTGACTGGAGACAGAAACTAGGTCACTTTGATCCAGGATCTTCCTGACTATTTCTTTAAAAAAAAGAAAATTGTGGCTGGATATGCTCTGAACAAAGCTAGTTTCAAGGCAAACAGTGTTCTGGAGCCTTATCACATATTTTCTGTAAAGCCAAGAGAAAATGCCTCCCTCTTTTGCTGACACATGAAAGTTGTAACCAACTCCCAGTACTACGTAAATGCCAGTAATCATCCACATGCAATGCAGTGTCACTTCTCGTTTATATTAACGCAAACAGGAAACTCCAGGCTGTTAATGTACAATTGCTTCAAATACTTCCCACTCCCTTGTTCAGCAAAAACTTCAAAGTTCAAAAAAAAAACAAAAAAAAAAACAACCCTGTACAAATAAAATGCCATGTATGACACTGACCTCTTACTAATAGTGGATTTTCTTAGAGTTTTATAATCTTGCTATTTTCTTGACATAGTACCCTAAACATTTATTAACATATGTATAGGATACTATAACACTGAATATGAATATGTTGAGAATAACAGAACAATTATATAGCTATTTTTATCAAGAAAGATGAATTCTGAGTGAGAAAGTAAGATTAAAATGTAAATACAAGACAAAGGCTGAGATATAATGCTGCCTGAGTTATTTATTTTGGTTAAAATAAAGTTTTTGTAAGTTTTTCAAACAAGACAAAACTTGTAAAACTATTTGTCAGATCATCAAAAATAGAATAATAGGAAGGAAGGAGGGAAGATGTACACGGGTATTGATATACATGTGCATTGATTGAGATATTGGACTAGGATCACAGCCATGGAAATATATTGGATGACTCTAGCCAGTCTCTATTTCTCAGCCCAACTTGAGGTAACAATTCTTCGTAAGCTACCTTGAGCACGGGGTTAAATCAGAATACAAATCTTAAGCTAAATCATATACAATATATAATTTATAATCTACCGCCCCTAAAGTGGTTTTCACATAGTCAGTCATCCAAGAGCTGATTCACAAAGACCACAATAAAAAGCAGACTTTCAGAAATTTCAAAAGGGTATGAGAAATGTCATTTGTGTGTTCATTCTACCCACTTTTAGTGAACAGATTTTGAACGTTTTACTGTGAAATTTTCTTATCAGAAAATGAATCAAAAGAAACATGTACAGATCCAGAAGTAACTGATGTTTCTCAATCCAATCCTTAATTCTCAATTACAAACTGAACAGAACATATTCAGTGGTACCACTTTGTGGTCTCCAATAGAAATGTATACTTTTTTTCCCCGCCACTAACTGCTTTACACAGAGGTAATCTACGTCAGAGCCCATCAATATTTCATGTACATTTGTCCAGAAAAATCTATCCTTAAATCCAAAGAACATTTAGTTCCCTCCCACAAAATAGAGCATTCATGTGGTTCATCAATATTAAAAATGGAAAGACTTTGATTGTTGCTTTCAAAGATAGTTACTGTTGAAGAGTGTGGGACAAAACAACATTGAACAGGGGGTGATGAAAATCACATATTTCCATTCCATTTTGAACCAATCATTTTCATCATAAATCCGCATTATCTCCCTTTTGTTATGTGAATATAGGAAGTTAGAATTTGAATTGATTAACAACAAAGAAAGGTGTAGGCATAATGTTGGCATTATTGTCTTTTTGTCCACAATGTAGAATAAAAGGAACATTGACCACACCGTGTGTGTGTGTTTGTGTGTGTATATGTGTGTGTTGCTCTCCTGGGAGTCATGTGTATTTCACACTCATTACATCACCTCTCTCTGCACATCACATGAGACTGAGTCATCCACGTTCCTGCTTACAATTTTCAAGAGCAAGTCTAGGCAGCAGCTGTTTAATATTCTCTTATAACAGCCTTTAATTTACAGCAGACAAGCCCTTGATCAGTTATTTTTTTCCAACTGCTTTTGCTATATAATTGAGGTTTGCTACATGTTTTTGCTTGTCAAACAGTTAAAGAACCTCAAAATGCCAACAAAGCCTACAATCTCGTTCCCTGATAAAAACACAATTCTATATTTTTGAGGCATTTCTTTTTACCAGCAGCATTATAGCCATACCAAAGATTTGAGTTTATATTGCTTCGTTTCCCATGGACCGGGAATTTGACAGCCCTGCTCTAAAGGAAACACATGAATAATAATTTATTATGCTATTATTGTTTTGTGAATCTCAGAATAACAGTTCACATTTTCAATCTCACAGTTTTTACATCATGCACAGTAGACTGGACAGTAGCAACTAGCTCTAAAAATCCCCCAGTGAACTTTATGGCTGAAATGGGCCATTCTATCAAGTGTTTCTGGTTCAGTTGCAATGTTCAGTACTACATAAAATGCCGAGAAAGTCTGTTGCCATTTTGTCCACCACAAACTTGCCCCTGGCAAAATAAATATTCAAAACCACTGAAATAGGTATGCCAGTTTTTTTATAAATTGCTTTTCTGGCCTGGAAAAGAATAATTGCAGAGCTGTTGAACATAGGAGCAGTGGTGTCTTGAAAATAGGTCACAGCACCTCCAATGGAATAGAAGAAAGGTCAGCAATACAAATGATTACAGTTGAAAGAACTGTTATATGGCAATGAGTCAAACAAGGATTGCATGTAGAACAAGCCAAGATGAAAAAAAAATGAAAAAATATTATAGTGGTCCTTCTAATGTCAGCATTATATGCTCCCAACAACATAAAAGTTGTAGGCATCTAAGGACATGATTGTTTAACTTTGAGCTTATTCCTGATTTCTTCCTTTCCAAGGTATTTTTCTGGCAAAGCAAAATCCAAAACCTTCACTAGATTATCTGCCACCACCACCACCCCCCACACTACTACAATATAAGAACATAACGAACAGCATTATTTTTACCCTAAGGCAGAAATAACTGTGTGAGCTGCATTCTTTCTACCATGAAACAGAGGTAAACAAGGGTTTTGCCATAAACACAAAAGAACATATTTATTTCAGAACTGAAGTCTAAGTGCTTTGGGCAAGGAAAGTAAAATGAGACTAGATGAAACATAGGTGAAACTATGTTTGTTCTGTGACATTCTGATAATTTTGTTAGAAAAAGAATGTTTTTGTCTACAGATAAATTATACTAAAATTCAATTTCCTAATCAAATATATTCATACCTCTTATTGAAGTTTTGGGGCTTTTCAATAAACTAAATAAGAAAACAAGAACTACACAAAATTATAAATCACAAAAGAGAAATAGCTGAAAAAAGAAAAATATACAAGATAGATATTTACAGATTATACCTATTTTGATAAATTCAAGCCATTAGTCATTCCAGTTACCCCTAGCTGATCTATATTAATCAATTCTGCAAAGCACTGAATTGTTGGAGCCGTATATTTCTTTTTCTTAAATTGAACAGCAAGTCTTTTGACTATAAGCCCACTTTCTTTCTCCAACTCCCATGAGCTAAATTTCAAAAGAAAATAAACACCTGAAAATATTAAATACCAAAAATACATGCAATTGCTTTTTACCTAAATGGAACAAATATATTAAAATAAAGCATCAATTTCACTGTATCTGCAACAATATAATGCAATGAAGTCATTTTTTAAAAAAATAATTCTCGCTGAAAGGATGTAACCTAAAATATTTACTGAAATTTTTAGTTTTTAACATCTCTTTTTTATTGAATAAAAATGCAAGCAAAAAACCCCAAATACATATTGTTTACTTTTTATTTTTATTAATATTATGAAACAAAAAACCCAACAGCTATTGCATTTTTTTTTAAATCATAATTTACTCAGATGAAAATAAATATATCTGGATCCATCCTTCATGAACTTTACATTTTCCAAATGTTATGAATATTCTCTACTACACATGGCTCTTGATCGTGCTGAGGTTTGGACTTTAGAGAGCATTCATTCATTGAGTTGGACAAGCTAAAGACCTGTCCTTATGTATCACAAAAAGATGGCAAAGCTATAAACTAGTGCTGTGTATTTCACATGCATGATCAACAAAGAATCTCTTTTTGAATTATTAGAGCAGCAGTGTTTTTGCAAGGCACAGATGGCTGCTTTGTAAGCTGTACCTGTCTGTCCTGAAAGCAAAGCAATTGCACACATACAGGCCTGTGGGGATAGCTGGAAGCCATTTTCATCCCCGTCAGCTTTGCAGCAGTGTAATTGCTTTAATTATTGTTAAAAATGTTTCTGCGTGTTATGACACATGTTCAAATGCTCTCCATTGCCAGAGTATAACTCAAAAGCAGTACTCACGTTGAACCACAAACTAGCCAACCATATTGTATTTTAGTCTGTTGTGCAAACTAAGGTCATATGATGTTTATACTAGTTTACTAGGTATGTTGGGTGACTCCAGAAATTTGGTTTAAGATGTTAGTATCTTTAGCAAACACAACTACAAAGAATCGAAGTACTTTCTAACTATAGGATTAGGATAATGAACAAGTTAGAGATAATTAAAGATATCTGAAAAACTTACCAAGCAGATTAAAAAAGCATGATTGTGAAAGTTTTATTCTAAACCCTATTAATAAAATTTTCAGCTTTCAACTATGTTCTATAAACTAAAACTTTAACTATAAAGCCCTACTAGAATAGTAAAGCAGCTGTTTCCAAATTAGCAACTACTGTATATTGAATTTCTGCAGTAAATTTACAGTACCACAGTGCTTGTTTTATAGCATTTAAACTTAAGGTTTGAAAAGTAACAAAATATATTATAATTCACCATGTAACTGGCCATACAAAAGCTTGTACAATGGAGATTTGATCCTTAAGATGGCACAAACCTCTAACATTTTTAGAGAATAATGGTATCTTGATTATTAAAAAATTAGTTCCTTTGTACACTGACCCTATGGTATTTTTAAAAAATCAATGGGACATATTAACATAGTAGATTCCTACATAAAAGCATTTCTTTAGTATCATAGATTTCAACTAGAAAATTAATGACATTCTCAAACAGAAGTGCTGAACTTTGAATAAATCTAATGACTACAGTGCAGTTATACATCTTATATTCATATAGGAAATTTTTATTAATATTACTCTTTTTAAACAGGAATATTATGGAACAGACTCTTGATTTCAGCAATAAAACCCAAGAACACAGTTCAAAGTTTACTTTACCATTTTGTTCTTGTTTTAAATGGTAAACATCATCAACACAGATTATTTTGTTAATAGTTTTACAGGTCAATAATTAATATTTCATATATTACTGGTACCTGAGAGCAAATGTTAAATCAGAAGAGATTACTAGAGAGATGAAGCCACTTCTAAAATTCACAACACTGTCAAGGTAATTATAGGCAGAATCAAAAAATAACATTTGACCTTTACATTTCATCTTCCTATAGGAATCAAGGCACTATATATCAGGTGTGTACAGAAATTAGAAAAGAATCTGCAATACATTTTAGCATGATGAACAATGACTTGCAGGTTCATAAATCTTTATTGCTTTTTAAAGTATTTCCCCATTTTAAAGTGACTAAATCAAGAAAACCTGGAGAATAGTATTAGTATATACATGACAAGATTTATGCTCGAATTTCAGGTTCATCTCTAGTAATGAAAATAAATTCCCAAACTAAATATATATTAAGAAGCACTCCTTAATTCTCCTGTCTGGTGATTTCTGTATTTCTACTGAAAAACTACGTGGATCTCAAAAGCCAACCAATTCTCACCAACATGCTGCATTCAACACATTCAAACACTGACTAGCAATCAGCCTGCTTAGTTTCAGCATATATGCAAATCATGTGCTTTATGCCATATCTTGGGATTTGTATATAGTGACTTTCTGCAACGTCATTCAGTCAGTTCATAAATGAGGGCAGATTGTAGCCCAGGAAATTCCCAAATCAGTTATTACTTTGCATCTTCTCAATATTACGTCATTGCCCTCCAGGAATTTTAGTCTAAGTAATGTGGCTTGGCTGATTTGTGAATATTGAAAATAGATGTTGCTTCACCTTAATATTTTCAGTATTTTCAAACTTCAACCAATATAAGCCTATAAAACAATATAAAAATTATGTGGAAATTTAGATGAATTCTAACTTTTAGTTTAAGATAAATGCTAATATTGCTCATATAAACAATTCTTCGTGAAACATAGTTTAGATATTAACATTGTCCAGTACATTAAATTTATCTCAATGAGTCTATAAATTATCTAGTTAAGAATGTCATGTATGCTTACATAAACAGTTGCAAATAAGCAGCATGTTTTATTCAGTTTGCAGTTCGACTTACACATTTATTCAGGAATTAAATTCTATTGTGTGGCAACTCAAAAGACTAAAATCTTGCATGATCTTTATTTTCACATATGCCTCAGCAAACACATTAGGACTTATTTCTGAATAAACATATATGGAACAGACTACATAAAATTTATTATCAAGACTAAATGTTTTAGGCGGTTTTTACAGAACCCTTTATGTGCAAGGAACTATGGATTCGTCTTTACTGGCATTGTTGCAAGAGAGGGGAGCAGAGACTGAGGAAGAACTGGTTGTTTATCAAACGCCAAACCAATTTCATCCAGTTTCTCACAGCTGGTTAACCATTAGTTTTGCAAGGATCCTGAGATTTACCAAGCAGCGGGTTCTGAAGAAGTATCTACTAAGAGACAGGTATTCTTGGCTGGAGACAAGCCTCAAGGTCCGAGAGGCCAGCAGGAAAAGCAGCCCAGTAGATTTATTTGCAGAGGCCTTCCAGTCTGTCCAGCGCACTCTTCATGTCCCGGATGGATCTGGCCAGGGCCGGTACCGGCTGCAGCTCCAGATCCAGCTCTTCGCAGCGGGCCATGAGCGTGTACATGGAGCGGATGCTTGTGTCTACGGCTTCTCCCAGGCTCTCCACCCCATCTCGGTAGGTCTGGATGCAGCCCACGCTGAGGGTCGTCAGAGCCTGCAGGGCGCCTTGCACGTTTCGCAGCAGTTCTTCTACTTGCGTCGCCACCCGGACGGCCAGACTTGCCAAGTCCTGCAGCGCCTTGGGATCGATAGCTGGGATTTGGCAGGCGGGACTCATCCAAGAGCTCAGCCAGACCTGCTGATGATCTAAGCCGGTGGCCACGAAGCGAGGAGGACTCTCCTCCTGATGGACGGGACTATCGAGTTCCTCTAGCAACCCCGCAGCCTCCGGGCCTCGCGGCACCAATATTACTGCAGCAGCCGCCTCCTCTGCCATAGCGCCGCCGGCGTTCCTTCGGACCTCCCGCTCTTTACTCCTTCTCCTTGGGCTGGCGACCACTTCTCACTCTCCTCCTCCTTCTTCCTGATTTACTGTCACACAAATAAGAGAGGCGGGCTAAGTGCCGTTCGGTCCTCCTGATTGGGCGCCGCCGCCCCACAGGCGCAATCCTATGCTTGTTTACTCACAACTCTACCGAATTGAGAGGGAGGGCCCGTCGCTAGACAAAGGACGCTCCCCGCCCACCACGACTCACAGAAAACTTTTAAAGGCCTCTTAGAAGGATGAGACCCCCCCCGCCCCACCTCTCTGTAAGCTTTACGCCTGCCCGCATTGGTGGCGCGGATGCCGTAAAGGAGCGAACTCCCTGCCGATTGGACAGTAGGGACGGGAGGCGGAAGCTCTCGCTGGGGCTTTGTTCTGATTGGCGGTCAACTGGAAGAGGGCGGGCCCCTCTTGGAGTAACAACAGCAGGGCGTTGGGGCTCCTCGCTTCACTCCCCCGCCATGTTCTCCTGAGAGAGGATCTGCTCGCTTCGACCAGCGCAGCCTCGGCTCCGACCGAGGCTCAGCAGTCCCAACCCTCCATCCCCGATTTTTTTGTCCACCCCCCCGCCCACCTTGCTTCTCCCTGCCCCTGCGCTGCTGCGCATATATCCTAAGCCTTCACTATGGTGACTACAACAGCGCCTTCACCCTTTCTAGCCCGGTTGTCAGCCGGTACCGAGGACCGTCCGTTTCCTACGTCCCTTTTTCAACGACTCCTGCGGGCGGACTACAGCGAAAGCCCCCAACCCGGCTGCTGTCCGGGACTAGGATCAAACGGTAGCGCAAGACCGTCGCTGAAAAGAGTCAGGCGACGAAGAAGGAAAATCCGTTCTGCTCCCTGTGGCCTCTTACAGTGTCGCTGCTACCAGCAATTGCAACAACACCGCGCCGGCTTGGGACGAAGGAACGCCGCGCAAGGGACGCGCAACCGCTGCGAAGTCTCCACCGCTTCGTCAGACTCTGGATTAGAAACGGGACGTTCCAGCGAGGAAGCTCTGGCGCCTTCGCCAAGAACGACCCCGGTCGTTACAAACAAGCCCTTCAGGAAAGAGGTGAGGCGAACCACAGGGCCGAAAACCAGCTCTTTCTCGAAGCTGGGAGGGACGAGCCGCACGGAGTCCGCTCCGGGCTCGGCGGGCGGGGCCGAATTTCCGTTACATCGCCTGCGCGTGAAGGCAGCCGCCGCAGGGAAATTCCACGGGCGCGGATAGGTAGAAAGCGCGTACCAATCGGCTTCGAGCCTGCGCCCAGCAACAGACGGCTTCAGCCCCTGGGCTGAGGCGGAGCGGCAGAGCGACGCGACGGCCGAGGCTGTTGCCCAATGGGCGACGGGGGAGGGCGGGCCGCCTCCGTGGCGGAGAAGAGGCTGTTGATTTGGTTTCGCTTCGCAGTGCCCGCCGTGGGGGCGGGTAGCGGATGGCCGCTCCCTCTGCGTGTTTACCGAGAAGTCGATGCCGCTCTTCCCCTCTCCCCCTCGATTCGGGGGTGGGGAGAGTTACCTGCCAATTTGATCTGTTCAATTTGAGCATCTCTTAATCTTGTATATTTTAAATCTGATGTATGGACTATGCCATATTTTAATTGATGCTTCTGACAGGAATAACCAGCAAACCTAACGGTGAAGTGACTTTGATTTGGAAGACGTAGTTAGAGAAGGGACCTTTTGGCTTATTTTTCAACCTGGCAGGCAACTGGTCTTTAAATATTTTTAAGATCCAACCCCCCCCCCCCCCCCCAAAAAAAAATCTTCCAGACCTTAGGGACAGCCTACGGAAAATCCACTGTTTCCTGCTGAGTGCTCTCTTCATTTTAATTTTTCCTCTCCCGAGATCTTTGTCGCATTTGCAGTGTAGTATAATCGGATAGGTAGTTCTCAACCTATGACCACAATTGAGCCCAAAATTTCTGTTGTTAAGCGAGACATTCTGTTGCTAAGCGAGACATTCTGTTGCTAAGTGAGTTTTCCCCCGTTTTATTACTTTTATTGCAGCCATTTTTCAATGAATCATTGCAGATGTTAGGTTAGTAACACTGTTATGTGAATCTTCCCCAGTGACTGCTTGTCAGGTCGCCAAATGGGATCACGTAACTCTGGGACACCGCAACCGTCATAAATATGAGTCAGTTGCCAAGAGACTGGATTTTGATCATGTGACCATGGGGATGCTGCAATGATCTTGTGAAAAATGGTTGTGTCCCTTCAGTGCTGTAACTTTGAATAGTCACTAAATGAACTGTTGTAAGTTGCACCTTAGTTTTAACTGGCACTGTTTCTCACTTAGGGACATTATTTATTTTAAAATGTGTTCTGTGAATTACACATATTAGTAGGAAACAGTATTACAGCTATGAAATCCTTAGATCCTGTCAGATCCTCAGAACTGTAATCGGTCATTTCAGTGGGAACCTCTGCCTAGTTAGAGAAAAATTGCATTATTCTGTTAATCTACAGTTTTAAAGTAACTTAGTTGAATATACAAGATACAGCAGTGGTCTGATTGGTTATAAAGATTCATACATCATATAACAATGCATTCCTCAGCTATTTAGACAGTAACCTCTAATTTTGGGGCTTAAAAACAAACTCTTGAAATCAGTTGCATTGAAGCATACACTGTATAGGATTAGCGTTAAGATCACTAGAATACTGCTTGTTTCCATTTTAATTTTTAATTATGATTTTTAGACAAGTGCTATCTCAAAACTATTGTCTCTAAAGTGAGACAGGTCCTGACATCTAGTTAACAAACTGAAGGCAAGCCAGGAAATGAAGGAAAAGGATAAAACAATTTGACAACAATTGTGAAGTGCAAACAGGCAATTTATAGCTAGGTGAGCCTAACTTTTATTTTTATATGGAACTATAAGCTAATGTAATAGAATAAAGGATTAACTGGAGTTTATTTAATATTAAGACATTAGAAATTATTGTCAGAGATATTTATGAGATTATCTTCTATCTTTGCAGTTGTTGAAAAACAGGATAGGAAAATCTGAGAAGATTCCGCTGCCTTACAATCAGCCTGTTCACAATATGCATCTATCTGACCAATCAAAGAGTAACAGACAGAGGAGTAAATGTAACATATCACTAAATAAATTTCCATCTACAAAAAAGTGTGAAAATACATTTTGGCAAGAATCGTTATCATCTGAACTCATTAAAAGGCAGGAGAAAAAGCCTTTGAAAAATACAGAAAATTTTAAAGCAAAGAAATCTATTTTTGTGACAGAAGCTAACCAAAAAGAAAATTATGCTGGGGCAAAATTTAGTGATCCTCCTTCACCCAGTGTCCTTCCAAAGCCTCCCAGTCACTGGGTTGGGAGCACTGTTGAATTTTCTGACAAAAACAGAAAGATGATGGCAGTCCATTTAAAGACACTCTTAAAAGTTCAAGCATAGCTTCTGACAAAGAACATGCCAACAATCTGAACCCAGCCTTGTTGCATTTTGATGTTCAAAGGACTGACTAGTCTTAAAAACAGAAACCTGTATTCTAATTTTTTATGGATATGTAAATAATGTATATCATGTAATGTGTATATTCATATTTTGAGGTACATTTTAGTTTTGTTATGAAAGGATGTATTTTACACTGCCCATGCGGCAGATGGCTTTTGTACATAATAATGGACATCTTTTTAAAGTGTGTTTGACACATGGAAAGATCTGTCAACATTTGCACAAGGTATTGAGATTTTTCAAAGGAAAAAATACTAATTTTCAAATGGAAATGTGAAAACATTACTGTTGCACTACTGAAAAATTTTACAGTCCATGGCACGCAATGTTTTATTGAAAAATAAGCTTTCAGAAAGATGTGAAATTGTTTGAAAAGAATATATGGAGTTAAATTCAATTACACCATACAAACTTTGGGATTTAATTGACACCTGAAATCTAGCACTTATCTAACATAGATAACAGTGCTATCTGCCAGAAATGATTGGCTAGTTTTAAAAAAAAATTAAATAAAATAATTTGGCCACCCCCTTACTTGGTTATTTTTTATGTGTTTTGTGTCTGGCTGAATCTTGAAAAGCAATACTAAATGCTAAGCATTTTTGTGTTATGTCAGTGATACAGGTTACATTTTCTAAATGCTAGAATTATTAATTAGAAACAATATTTTACAATATAGTATAGTAGTTTCTTTTTATGATTAGTTCACTGCATTATATTAAAATTGCATATAGGACACATTGATGCAGTATTCCATAGCCTTGTGGAATACTGCAGTATTCCATAGTCCTAATGAACTAGAAAATTGGTCATTAAAATCACAACTGGATGCAGCTGCATATTGCAATGTGAATGTGTATACACACACACACACACACACCTCAGATAGGCAGGTCAGAGTTCCATTTACTCTGGCAAATTTATTTTGCTGAATTTAGATATGGAAGGCTGTACAGTACTCTTCTGTATAATAGGAGACTTAAAGTAAAAACTAGTTCCTTAATGTAAGAAACATGAACAAGAACCGTATCTTTTCAACAAGATCACATACCTAAAGGAAGAAGATATCTTCTGAATGCTGTTGAAAATGCAAGCAGATCTTCATGGTAAGTATATTTTTTTCAGCAGTATTCCCAACATTAATTGCAGCCTGTATATACAGTTGCTTGTTCCTTATCAAACTGGTTCAGAAACATGATGTTTACCTGGAATGTCTCATTCAGGGAGCAGTTTGTATATTTTCCATGAGCAAAACTTCCAGAACAGATGAAAGGGAATGTGACAAAAAGTGTTCTGTTTCTGTAACAATGAGTTGCACACTATCATTGCACAGTATACAAGTTGTATACTGAAGTAACAAAAAAGATAATTATTTCCAAGTCATATTACAAAGTATGTTTAATTTACAATAAAGACAAAGCACATTAACCCCAGCTCTGAAATACAGCACTGCTTTTAATAAGTTGTTTGCAAAAGTATGCAAGATAAACATTGTAGTTATTAGAATTGTTTCATGCTTTGAGGAAGAAAGGTGCTTTGTGGTACACAGTTGTGTGGCAGCTTGCAACAATTCCTTAGAACCTTTTATTTTTCCAAGACTGCCTCAGGCTGCTGTAAAATCCCAGAAATAAATGTATTTCATTTCAGGAAGTGCCAACAGGTGCTACTTGATATCTCCACACAAGCACCTTACCCTCTGGATTGAATAGCATTGCATGAACCTAGTGGCTATATCTAGGCCTCATGAAAAGTATATTTTGCTAAATATGTAACAAGGATCTTTAATAGAATGATAGTTTAGCCCATTTTGGTAGAAATCATCCTTCACATTCAATATATTTTCAGGGGAAATAAAACTATGGTTTGGATAAATCCAGTTCCGCCCATGCTTTCCAAAGCAACAAGCAACATTCTGTAGAAATTTCAAAAGGTTTTAAAAATGACAGATGGGATAGATTTCAAAGCTTCATTTTTTCACAAAGGCAGACAATGTACAGTACACGTAGTCCTTGACTTGCAACAGTTCATTACAACGCACTAAAGGGTCAAAATACTTGCACAATTAAGAGAGAATTGTACTGCCCCCATATACTGTAATAAAGCCGCTGCAAGCTAATGGAAGTAAATTGTATTCTTGCTGAATGTGGCGTGCATCTGTCTTGACTATATATTTTTTGTAACAGTGATTTTGGCCTTGGCATATTTATATTGCTTATAGGTCTACCAGATTTCATACATGTTGCCTTCACAATCTGTGGATGGATAGGCATCAATCCTATGTATGAGTTTTTGTGATCTGTAGTTTTGGCCTTTGTGATGATGGTGTTAACTTTTTGTACATGCAAAATGGAAAGCTTTTGCACACGTCTAAAAGATTATTTCAAGGGCAAACATGTACAATTAAGTTGGATTTGCTTCTTTTCATTACTTGTGGCAAATCTAGTTATGTCAGCCGGATTTGAAGGCTCTACGTAATTTACTAATGACAGAGCTTTGGAGCATCTTGCTCTTCTGGTGATGTAGGGAGCTGCCTCACTCCATATGGCTCACACTGCTGTGTCCTGTCTGCACAGCTCCTTTGTGAACTCAGTGAAAGAATCTCTTAATTCCCCAAGTGGGTACTAGCACTGCCCACAATGTAAAAATATCTCAACCATACTGCTCACTACTAGTGCAAAAGTCCCCTCATCAAAACTGAAAGAGCTGTGTGGTGTAGACAAGCCAGTATGAAACCATATGGTATGAGTAGGGTAACTATCTCTAACGTGAGTTGATCTGTTCCCTTGGGCTGCCTCAGTATAATCTGCCATATCTGAGTGAGGGGAATATGCATGGTACACTCTGCAGAAGATGTCTTCAGGAGGATTTTAATTGTTTCAATTTTGAGGCTCTATAGCAGGGGTGTGAAACACAAGGCCTGCGGGTTGGATCCAGCCCATGATGTGATTGGATATGGCCCACAGGGCCATCCTGAAAAATGTAAGTAGCTGGCCTGCGTTGCTTTGGCCCGACCTACCCAATGCAAAGAGGAAACATGCCAGCAGTTTGGAAAGTGGTATCAAGCTGGCCACAACCATCCAGTCAGCCATGGCCACCGCTGCCCCCTCCCCCCTCCCCGGTCAACCTCAGCCCTCATGCGGCCCTCAATGAAATTGAGTTTGACAGCCTTGCTCTATAGCAACTCTTGAGTGGTTTACAGATAAAAGGGGGTGGGGGGGAGACGGCCAACCAGGACCAAACTCAAAAAGCCAAGCAGTCAATAGTCAACCAAAGACGGTCATTCTAGCTGAAGTCTTGGGTGAACAACCAGGTCTTAAGCAGCTTATAAAAGGTAAATGATTGTCCTGCCTGAAAAATGACATTTCTGCTTATAGGCCCTGTATGTGTAACAATTGCTCCCTCCTACTTTCTCTCATTAGAGTTAAACGAGTATTAAACTTAGCTGGCAATTCCTCACACTGACATAATAGGGTCATACATGTTTCTCTGGAAGGTGACTCCCTTTCAAATAAATCTCTTCCCCCTTTGATGCCTTCCTTCTTCAATAATCCTGTCCAGGTCGTATTCACAATTCCTTCAGGAGTTTTGAGTGAGCTCCCCACCTCCAAAACAATGAAACTCTTCAGCAGGTCCAGGACATCCTGGTCCACCTTGTCTCATTTAAGGTGAGACAAGTTTCACCTGTTTCCTTCCCAGCTTCTTGAAATCCATGAGAATATATAGAAACTTGTTTCCCAGCAAGTTTATTAATGTTCAAGAACATCTTGCTTGTTCTACAGCTTGTTTGCAGTTAAGCACTAAGGTTAAGTGCTATACACTGTCACAGATAGGCCATATGTCTGTGTATGTTCCATAGACCAAAGTATGGATTTTGCTTAGTGAAAGAACAATGATATACCTGTTAATCTTAAAGTGACATTGGCTTCACCATTACAGTGGATATTTTCAAAGATTTAAGACTTAAAGATTTAAGATTCCAGAACTTTGGGGCAGTTGTGTGTCCCAATTCATCTTAATAAATATAAATATCTTACATTTTTTGGTTACAATTTCCTATCAGCCTTCTTGTCTGATTATCTGATTATTTTGTCAGTAGCATATGTTTTAATATCATGAGCTTTTAGCACTGGAAAGGAATGACTTCCTCTGCAATAAGCTAAAAACAGAATTGAAATTGTCATTTCAGCAGGCACTGAATATAGCTCTATTTTTCAATTTTAAAACTGATCTATTAAACCTTCCCATTGCCAAGATCCCATTACTGGAAATGACCTTCAGCTGGCCATATTCTTTCTTCACAAGAGGTACATAGTAGAGACTGGATATCAATCTATTTAATAAAATTGCAATTGTAGCCATCTTCTGAACTTCAAAATCTAATAAGGTAGTTACTGTAGATCTTTATTTCTTCTCTCCCTCTTATTTTCCCTCTTCTCTCTCTCCTCTTTTTCTCTGCTTAAGCTAAATTCCCAATGTTCAGATTGCTACTCTTTCTTTGCGTAATTGTTTAAATGAATTTTCAAAAAGCCAAATTATCTTCAAACAACCAAAACAACACCAACGTACATGGATACCATTAGACAGAGTACATAGAAATCAAACTGACAATATTATTGGTACAAGGAATTGGAAGAGCTCAGTTTTACAGCAAAGATCATGAACTGCTCATGTAGACAGATGATTAGACGAAATAGATCATGAACTGCTCAAGCTACCACAGCATAAGAAAATCAACCAATTTCCATGATACGATATAACATATAAGCTTATAACAATTTTCAAGGAGAACATCAGGAATTGCTCTGAAATCTTTAACTCCACTGATAGGGAATCAGACAAACTACAGAATCAAATAAAAACGTTATCAATGAATATAAAAAGACATTGCCAAAGAACAAGAAACAGAAGAAACCAAACCAGATATCAGAACAGTCAGTAGAAATTGCAGAGAAAACAAAAAGAAGCTAAATCCAAGAAGTTGTTCTCCATCATCTCTGGGTTACTCAACAAAAAGCCAATTGGGGGAGGAGATGACATTGCAGCGAAACGGTGTGCTTTCATGGGGCTCCGTGCTAAGCCGCTGAATTCCACCTGCTAGGAGGTCCAATTGGACTCATTTGGACCCAAGCCACCTTGGAGAGGTGGTGAAAACAGAGTGAAAATTCCGTTGATCACAAGGAGTCAGCAAACTCCTTGTTCTAATCTGGAAAATCCCCTCAAACAGGCAGAGGGAAAAGACAACCATTAAACTGGCCGGATCAAGGCTGTGACAGCTTCAATGAAAGAGCAATGAAGGAGACAAGTGGATTGCGTGGTTGATCTGGGTGAAATACTTTCAATTTTCCAACTTCTGTTGAGGAATTTGCCCCAGAAATTAACTTTTTCTTTGAAATGAGACTCTAAAAGGGAAGAGGTGGTCTTTAATCACTCCTCAAGAATGGCAGCAACTAAGCTCATGAGCTGCTGACAGATTCAAAGGAATGAAAAGAGAGCGCTTTTAAGAAATAGACTTTTAAGTGACTGAGATCCTGGGCTGATTGTTTGAGGACATTTTGCCTGATTTCTACAGTGCATTTAAGACATTTTTTTGAGTATTGAAAACTTTGAAAGTGAATCTTGGACATTTTGAAAGCACATAAAAATTCTTGAAGTGAAACT
The DNA here is from genome assembly GCA_022577455.1 of Arizona elegans. Taxonomy (NCBI): domain Eukaryota; kingdom Metazoa; phylum Chordata; class Lepidosauria; order Squamata; family Colubridae; genus Arizona; species Arizona elegans. Next base: position 223,121,826 of record JAKOOJ010000001.1, read on the forward strand.
GTGTGACAGTGGAGAAACAGAGTAAGGGCACCATCTACTGGTAGAATTTGACACCGGGAGGGAGAAGACCTTGAACTGCCTTGAAAAAGTGAATTGTTTGGGTTTGCCTGGAATTGAACTGATAAGCCTGACTTGTTGCAGACTTATGGAATTAACACCTGTCAATTGTTTACATTTGACACGTGGAAGACACAGAAAACTTGTGATTGAAACTCTCTGAATCTGTGTGGATTACAAATACCTGGGCAGTGTGAAACTTGGATTTATTTTGAAGTTAAGTGGATGGCCTTTTGAACAGCTGGAGAGGGCAACTTATAATTATTGGAGGTTTTGTGGGCCTTGTGGATTATAAATACCATTTGCTATAGGAAGAATAAGTGGATTAAAAAGAATGCTGAAGAAATCTTTTGGATTAGTTCAGACATAGACTGTGTGGAATTTAAAGTTAAAGAACACTGAAGTTGGTTGTTGACTTTAAAAAAAGGGCGGGGGAAGAGACCTATTGGTTAATACTAAAAAAGGGGAACAAAAGGGAAGATTTGGCAGAATTTAGAATTATTGTTGGGCATTTGCTTTAATATATCAATTGATATATTGATAATAGTTTAAAATGTCAAACTCAAATTTATCTAGTGCGGGGGAATCCCATTGGCACCATCATCAGCAAAGTCAAGTCCCTCAAACCAAAGGTCCATATAAAGTTTGATTCAGCAGGAGAAAATGAATACAATTCACAAAGACATGCAGGCATTGTTTCAATCACTACAAAGACCATAGCCAAGAACCACAATGAAATGAAGAATGAGATGGGAGAGATTAAGACGGAGATGGGAGAGATGGAGTAAAGGGAAAACATGGATGAAAAATTGGGGAAATTTCAGCAGATGTTAGCCAAAACCGAAGAAAAGATCAAAACTATTGAAATCAGAACAAACAGAGGAAAAAAGCAGAGGAAATGAACCAGAGATTAATGCAGGCTAATAAGGAACTGGAGGGAACTGTAATTCAGCTGCAAATGGAGAAGGCCAAACATTTTCTGAGATTCCAGAATATTGAAGAAAAGGAAGATGTTCCAGCTGAATTGATGGCTGAGTTAATGGCACAGGCCCTACAGATAACGAAACAGGACATGAGGGCTGAGTTCGATGAAGTGTTTAGAATTCATACTAGTTATGCAAGAAAGAAGAAACTCCCAAGGGAGGTGCATATGAGATTCATCAATAAAACAATAAGAGCAGAAATTCTTTAAAAAGTAAGAGATGAACTGTTGAAATATAGGAGAGAGATTGTGGTTTTAAAACAGGTGCCCAGAAGAGTAAGAGACCTACGGAAGCAATACCAATTCCTGACAGGACAGTTGATTAAACATCAGATATGTTTTCGATGGCTGATACCTGAAGGAATTTTGGTTACATAGAATGACAAAAGAGAGATTGGATTCACTAGATAAAACATATGAATTCTATGGCTACCATTTCAACCCGTACGATGAACAAGAAAAAAGAGAGGAAATAGGAGAGGACAAGAGGAATTAACGGCACAAGAAACCACAAGTAACAAGAAGAAAGTGAAACTGAACAAAAAAGAGAAGGAGCAAGAGCTAAAGAGTAGACAGAAACAAGAGCAACTAGAACGGCAAAATCTATTTATAAATGAAATAGAAGAAATAAATTTACTGTTGATTAATATAAATGGACTAAATTCTCCCATGAAAAGAATTCTTTTTTTTTTAATGAAATTTTATTGAATTAAGAACATATTACAATTCAAACTATACAGTTCGGCAACGTGTAGTCATATTGTATATTTACAAGTGCGGTATCTAGTCAATTATCTAATTATTTATACAGTTTATACAAAAATTCTTATGTGTAAAAATAATTACTGTTTAATTAGAGTACAATAATATATAGGGTTAACTAATCGTTGTGCATTATTCCACATGAGTATTAACTTTTGCATTTAATTTCTAACCACCTATGCCACAGATCCCAGAACGTATAAAATTCTGAATCCTCCTTTCCGTTTAACACATACGTTAATCTGCACATTTCTGCGCAGTCAAGTATCTTATTGACTATCTGTTCCTCGGTTGGTCCTTTTTTCTCTTTCCAATATCTGGCATAGGAGAGTCTAGCAGCTGTGACAATATGAATAATCAAATATTTCTTGTCCTTTCCAAATGTTCGTTTTAGCACTCCCAGGAGATAGATTTCCAGGAGGAAGTTAATATCCTCCTTTAATATTTCTTGGATCCATTTTTGTATTTTTTTCCAAAACTTCCTCACTTCCGGACACGTCCACATGTGATAGAAGGTACCTTGGGGGTGACCACATTTCCAACACTTGGGGCTTGCATTTGGATAGACCTTAGCAATTCTAGATGGTGCTAAGTACCATCTATATAGCATCTTATACTGATTCTCCTTATAGCTTGTTGCCCTCATCAGTTTAAGATTGCTATTCCATATTTCTTCCCAATCATCAAGATTTATCTTTGATTCGATGTTTTTCCCCCAGGCGATCATTTGATCTTTTAATATTTCTCCTTCTCTGTCGTACTCGAGAAGGTAGGAGTATAATTTAGCTAACAATTTGTTCTCACCACCTAGCCATACCTTATCCAAACTATTTGTCCCCATCTCTATTCCCTTTTCTTGTTTATCTTTACTATAACGGGATTTAATTTGTAAATAGGGCCACCAATCTATATGGATCCCTTGCTCTTTTAGCATCTCATTGGGTATAAGATTACCACTATTGTCCAAGATATCTTGGTAGGTGACCATTTTCTCCCTATCTAACGTATTTGGGTGGTGGACCAGTGCCTCCATTGTGGATATCCATTTTGGGTATTTTAAATAATGTTTATGCCTGATTTCTTTCCATGTCTTCATTAATGTATCTCTAATTTTGTGCTGGTGGAAACATATCCCTGTCCCTTTTCCTTTATCCCAGAGGTAGGCATGCCAACCTCTCAATAGGTCGTGCCCTTCCAGTTGTAAAATTTTCTTATCTCTTAATAAGGCCCACTCTCGTAGCCATACTAAATTGGCCGCTTTATGGTATAGTTCCCAGACTGGGAGTCCGAATCCGCCCCTATTTCTTTTTTCCTGCAAGGACCGTAGTGCAATTCTCGGGTTTTTTCCCTCCCCAGATAAACTTTCTTACTGTCCCATTTAAGTCCGAAAAATATTTTCTGTCAATACTGACAGGAGTAGTTTGAAATAAGTATAGTAATTTGGGGAGAACACTCACCTTGACAGTGGCTATCCTACCGAGGAACGATATTTGCAATTTCCCCCATCTATCCAAATCTTGCTTTATCTTTGTCAGTAAGGGTGTATAATTATCTTCCTTTAAGGTTGAGCATCTGGCAGTAATCCAAATCCCTAGATATTTAATCTTCTTAACTATTTGAGTACCCAAATTATTTACTAGTATTTCCTGTTCTCTTATTGGGATATTTTTTGTTAACATTTTAGTTTTTGTCATATTTAATTTAAATCCTGACAGCTTCCCGTATTCATCTAATTCTTTCAATACTTTTGGCCCTGTTGTTAGTGGGTCCTCCATTATCAACACTACATCGTCGGCAAAAGCTTGAATCTTAAAGGTTTCATTCCTAATTTCCAATCCCCGTATTTCTTTATTTTGCCTAATTTTCCTTAACAATACCTCCAGGGCTAATATAAATAAAAGTGGAGAGAGTGGACAGCCTTGTCTCACCCCTTTACCAATCCGGAAGGATTTAGTTATATCCCCATTTAATATAATATTTGCGCTCTGTTTATCGTAAATTGCTTTTATCGCATTCTCAAAATATCCCCCGAAATTCATTTTTTGGATTTGTTGGGTCAAAAATCGCCAATTTAAGTTGTCGAAAGCCTTCTGGGCATCGACCATGGCCAGCTGTTTCTCGGAGTGCATTTCATAATACTCCAGCACGTCCATCACTACTCTCATATTGGACCTAATCTGTCTACCGGGGAGGAAACCGTTTTGGTCGGGGTGAATCCAATTATTTAATATTATCTTCAACCTACCCGCTAATATTCCCATAAATATTTTATAATCCGTGTTGAGTAAGGAGATTGGTCTGTAGTTCCTTACTTGCTTGGGATCGGTACCTTCTTTTCCTACCAGTGTGATGAACGCCTCCTTCCACGATTCTGGGATCCTGGAGCCTCTCAGGGCCTCGTTACATATTATCAGAAGCTTTGGTACAAGTATTTCTGCCAGATTCTGGTTTTTGTATAATTCTCCTGGGAGGCCGTCGGGACCAGGCGTTTTGTTACTCTTTAATTTGGATATTATCCCCTTCAGTTCCTCTAATGTAATTTCTCTATTTAACGCTTCCCTTTCCTCCTCCTTTATCTGTGGGAGATTCTTTAGCGAAGTACTGATTAATATTATCGATTGAAGTTTCCTCCTCATTATATAATGTCTCATAGTACTGTCTAACAAATTCAAGTTTCTCCTCCTCATCCTCTAATATTCTGCCTTCCGAGTTCTCCAGGCCGCCTATAACACCCTTCTCTTTCTCTTTTTTTAATTTGTACGATAGCCATCTCCCGGATTTATTTGCTTTATCAAAATAATATTGTGTTTTGTTTTGTTTTTTTAATTTGATTTATATGCCGCCCTTCTCCGGAGACTCAGGGCGGCTTACAATGTGCTCAGCAATAGCCTTCATCCTTTTGTATATTTATACAAAGTCAGCTTATTGCCCCCACAACTGGGTCCTCATTTCATCTACCTTAGAAAGGATGGAAGGCTGAGTCAACCTTGAGCCTTGGCGAGATTAGAACCCTGCAGTAATTGCAGGCAGCTGGTCTTAATAACCAGCTTAATAACAGGGTGCCTTAAACCCCTGTACTACCAAGGCTCTTTTGGTAGTAATATCCAATATTGTTTGGATTGTTTGATTTTTTTCACCAATTCTTCCTGTTCCAATAGGTTTAATTTATGCCTTGCTGTCATCCATTGCTCTTTTATTTTAATATCGCTCGGGTCTTGTTGTAGTCTCTTTTCTGTTTCTTCCAATTGGGCCAGCAAGTCCTTCTGAGCCTTCCTTTTCTCTTTGTTATTATATATATTATGCGATATTACTAATCCTCTTAAGTAGGCTTTCATTGTATCCCAAACACATGTTAGTGGAGTTTCCTGATTCTCATTCTCCAAAAAGAAAAATTGTAGATCCCTCTGCAATCTCTTAGAAAAATTCTACTTCCCTAAGAATATGGGTATTTAGCCTCCATCTCCTTCGTTTAATCCTATTTGGGCTTTTCCACTTAATCTCTAAAGGGTTGTGATTGGCCCAAACATTCGGGGTAATTTCAACCGAATGAATATCTAACCCTAAATTTCTACTGACCCAAAACATATCAATCCTTGACCAGGACATCTGGGGATTTGAATAGTATGTAAATTGCTTATCGCTCGGATGTAGCGTACGCCAGAGATCTACTAAATTGTGCTCATCAACCAAATCAAAAAAGGTTTTGGGGAGTTTTTCCCTTTTAGTTTTTTTCTTTAATCCACTCTTGTGGTCCACCTCCCGTTTACCATCCCGTTGAAGTCCCCAATAATACAAATATTTGTATATTCCAGTTCAGCTATTTTATTGCTTAATTTCCTGTAGAATTCTCCTAGATTTCCGTTTGGAGCGTAAATAGCTACTACTAAAATTGGGATATTACCCCTCTTAATTTCAATTGCGAGAAATCTCCCTTTATCATCTGAATATTTAAATTCAGCAGCAATTCCTTTTTTTATATATAATGCTACCCCCCCTTTTTTTTCTCTGCCAGAGAGGTAAAGCATTTGCCAAATTTCTCAAATTCTAAATATTTCCTCTCCTCTTTCTTTATGTGGACTTCTTGAAGGCAAATTATTTCCGAGTTAAGTTTGATCAATTTTGAAAAAATATGTTTTCTTTTCCTTCCGTTGTTTAAACCGTTTACATTCACCGAGAACAATTTCCAACCCTCCATTATCTAACTAACTACGTAGTTTTTGTTTATATTTACAGCTCTTTGTGGTCTTTGCTTCTTTTCTGTAGTTTCTTTGGCTTCCTTCTCTTCTGACTCCTTATCCTCTAGTGTATCTTCCTTAGACTTTTTTAACTGTGCGTTGGTCTCATCCTGGGAGGCTATATCCAATTCCTCCTTGCTACTTTGGCCATCCTCCTCACTTCTCAGTTGGTCCAAAAGTTCTTGTGCGGAGACTAGACTGTCGATCTTAATCCGTTTTCCTTGCCAGGTGATGAGCATTCCCTCTGGTATAAGCCATCTAAAGGGAATGCTTCTCTTGTTTAGTTGTATCACCAAGAACCTGTAATCCCTTCTCAGATCACGAACCCTCTTAGGAACTTGTTTCAGTACTATTACTTCTTTGCCTTTAAAATTGATAGGTTCATCTCTTACTATATTATATAGCACGTCTTTCACTTTCCTTCGGGCAAATCTGACATGAACTTCTTGAGGGAGTTTATTCCTCCTGGCATAGTTGGTTTGCACCCTATAAATTTCATCCAGCTCCTTTATAACATCATCTTTATCTTGTTGTAGAATTCCAGCTATTAGATCCACCATAACATCTCCCAGGTCTTCGTCTTTTTCCTCCACCACATTCTGAAAACGAAGGTAAAAAGCTGCCCGGTCCATCTCGAGCTGGATAATAGAGTCTTCCAACTCCCTATTCTGAGCCATCAATTTCTGGTCGATCGAGTCAAGGTTTCTCTCATTTTGCTCCACTCTCGTCTCGACCTTCTTTATCTTTTTCTCGTTGTTATGGATGGACTCCTGGATCTCACTCATTTTCTGATCGATAGAGTGAATATCAGATTTAAGTTCAACATGATTATTAGTCATTTTTTCTTGTAACGGGAGCATCGTTTCTAGAATAGTTGATAGCGTCACTTGTATTGCTTGAATGGTTGGTAACATTGCTTATCCCCTTTTGTTAGCACCTCAGTAGATTTTTGCTGGGCTGGAGAAGACATTGTTAATACAGGGTTGGAGGACGTTTTCTTTCCAGTCTTAAATACTGCCGATGAAATGCTTGTCATCTCCTTTAGGATCCTCTTCTGGTTTGTCAAAATTACCTCGATGTTCTTCCAAATTATCATCCACTATCCTCTCTTCTAATAGCAAGATTCACTTAATTCTTCTAATCCTAAATTTCACTCAATTTTCCTGTCTGTACGCAACAATTCTTACAAATATTATTATATGAAATTATATATAAATAAACTCAGTATGATTACTAAGTGCTCATTCCAATTATGATCTAGGTTATATCTATATATAAAATCAAGTACAATTAATTAATCCAAATCTATATATCGCAATAAATACTCGATCTCTTCAATCTTAACCTTACAATACTAATGTAGAGATCAAACACAATCTATAAATAATTCTTATATACAATAGAAATAAATTAAAATCTATTAGGTTTTTTCAAGATAATATATAGTACTCTTAAAGGGAGACAGAAAAAGTTATCTAGGATAGTTGATCAAGAAAGAAAAAAAAAGGCTTCGCAACTATATAAATAGATAATTATAGAATAATTAATACTTAATAATTAATAAGGTAATAAGTTAATAAGTTAATTAATAAATTAATAAATTGATAAGTTAGTATCAATATTAGTATCAGTAATAATATTGGTAGTTGATAAAGAGCTCTATAAACGGTGTTTTATGAAGTTCATTACTCTTGTTTAGTTGACTACTGCCACTTTCAGGGGAATCTTCCACCTAAGGAGATATCTCAGTTAATTAAGAAAAAAGTCTCAAATAGATCCAACAATCAGCAAGTCTTAATAAGCAGGAACACAATTGGGAGGAAAGATCGCAGCTCAGAATGTTACACAATTCTTCCTGTTGTCAAGTTTTAAGTATCCGTTATAACATATGGCTGCACTTCCGGTTTCTTCCTTCGGGAAAAGCGAGTCAGCTGGAAGATGACAGCAAAATGACAGCAAGAAGTATTATTGCAATGTATCCTCACGGTATTATCCACCAAATCTGAGTCTGAGCCTCATTCATCCACGGTCGATATACGAAGTGTCTACAGCTGATTTCACCCTCCCTCAGCACAGTAAATTCTCCTTCCTCCTCGCAGCCTCGCCAGCAGTTCACACTCGATCAGCCTGCTCTGTTGTTGATATTCGCCGCCTTCCCACCGCCGTGAGTCCTATTAGCCGGCTCGGCTCGCAGTTCTTTGAGGTCTGTTCCTACGATCGCCAGAGATCTGTAATCGGGTCTCCTTCTCACGTTAACCGCCCCAAATTTCTCACTTCGTTGTTGGTGGAGATCACGACTTCGGGTCCGCCATTAAACGGCGGACGCACCGATGTCGGTTTGACAGAGGAATCTGTCCAAGCGAGAGGCGTTTGCACGCCGCTCTCTCGCTTTCCAGATCCTCTCTCTTGTCCGAGACGCTCTCTGGGCGGTCTCGCCCCTCAGGGTCCTCAAGACACGGTGAAAAAGCTAGTGCCGTGGAGCGGAGCTCGCTCACACCGCACTCTGCCGCCACAATCCCCAACCGGAAGTTCCATGAAAAGAATTCTTATGAAATTACAAAAAAATAAATTAGATATAATTTGCCTGCAAGAAGTACATATCAAAAGACAATATAGCAAATTTTGAGAATACCCCAAAATTGGTAAATTATATTCTTTGTTAGCACAACAAAAGAAAAGTGGGATAGTCTTATATATTAAAGAAGCAATAAATGCTCAACTATTATCTCTAGCCCTGCCTTTCAGGAGACACTTTGCAAGTTTGTGTTTTTGACTGTGTTAAGCTTATTTCAAGGCATACATGGCCATTTTTATAGGCTTATCTCATGACAATTGAAAACCATGCTGCTATTTTTAGCAATTCTGTCGCAGATGATCTTGGATGTAATCAGAAGTGCTTCAGGATTTTCAAAAAAGAGTTGAGGGTTGCAAATTGCCCCCAAACTGCAAATTGCTTATGCTGTTTTATAACTTAACCTCACGTAAATTTATTTTGCTTTCAGGTTTTTCTGAATTCAAGAGCAGGTGTGAATCAAGATGATACTTGCTTGGGACTTCCTGTTTGCTCTCTGTCGCTGCCAGACGGTCCCTCGGGACTGCCAACCCCGTCGCCTGTAAAGAGCCGCCTTTACATCTGAAAGGCGGCTCGAAAAACTCCATTTCCATAAGGAAATGTGAGACAGAGCAGGTGAGGGCAGGTAGAGCTCTCTGCGAAGACCGAGAGTTTTTTTTTTTACTCTTGGGGACGAAGCAGATGAGGCTCCCTATTTCCCTCGCCGCTGCTCTGGGCTTTGGGAGGCCTCTGCTTTTTTGCAGAGCCAGGCGACAAGAACAAGCTCTTTAAAGAAAATTAACAGATTAAGTAAAGAGGATGAGATCTGGATCTGTGACCCTAAATCGCAAGTATTTTTATTTACTTTATAAAAGATATTGAAGAAAGCAAAAAAAGAATTTTTAAAATGGCGACTGCTTGAGGCTTGAGCAGGGAAAGCTGAAAAGGGAAAGTCCTTCCGTTTCTTATTAAGCCACAAAGTAGTGGAATAAATACTCTTGGCTACAATTGAAGAAAAAGCTCCAGTTTTGTCTTTTCTCTTTCCTGGAGATTTGATATTGATCTTGTTTGGAAAGAAGCTTTTTTTTCTTGGCTTTTCTTTTCTTTTCTAAAAGAGTTTGTCTGTGTGGAAATATGGTGTTTAGACTAACAAAGCCAGATAAACAAGCAGTGGGGGGGGGGATTCCCCCATTTACAAACTATATGAACAAGTTTTAAACCTACAGACTCAGAAAACTGATTTTAATATAATTGAATTTCTCTTGGAGGAGATTATAAGAAGGGATGAGATTGTGAACCAGAATTTTGAAAAATTTAAGCAGGAAATTAAAGAATTGGTGCAATTAAAGTTTGATACTTTGCAACGAAAGATTACAAAAGTGATTAATGGTTTTTCAGAAATTGCTGTGAAGTTGGATACAAACATTAATTTATTAGAGTCCAAAATGGAGGAAATTGAGGACAATTTGGACAATAAAATACAAAGAATTGAAAACGATTTGATAAACACTCAAGACAATAGCTTAGAAGAAAAATCTAAAATGGAAGCTGATCATAAGACTTGTAATGCAGAAAATATAAAACAACGGATTGAAAAAGAAGTTTTAATGATGCAACATAATCTCACAGAATATGCGATTAGACTGAGAGGATTATAGGAAAATAACAGAGATGACTTAAGGAAAATATCTTCTGAAATTCTGGCTGGGATCTTAAAGGTTCATCCTGAGAAAGTATTTTGTAGGATTGACAGAATCTATAGAATAAATTCCTGGATTGCAAAGCAAAGGCAACTGCCTAGAGATGTGGTGATTTACTTTACAGATAAAGAAATAAGAAATAATATTGTGCAAAAATCTTTTAATTTTACTTTGCAATTGTTTGGAAGAAAGATTTGGATTTATAGAGTTACCGCCTAAGATGTTATTGGAAAGAAAGAAATTTGGATTTCTGATGACTGAGCTTAAAAAACAAAATATTTTATTTAGGTGGGATGTTCCAGTTGGTATAATATTGAGATATCAAGGAGAAAGATACCAACTAAATACTGTTGAAAAAGCGGAAGAATTTTATCAACATTTTTTGAAAATGAGCTCAACATTTTTATGCACATCACCAGATAAGCAGAAGGAGTTGGAAATAAAGGAAAAATATCGAGCTACAGAGGTCTCTGTAGATGAATCGCCTTTGGATTCTTTAGATGCCTCAGTTGGATTACCCATAAATAAGAGAGAAGTGGCATCGGATTCTAATGTGATGACTCATCAAGTCACAGACAAGCATGGAAATCAATTAGTTGATACACAATTTATAGAAAAGAAATATGATTGGCAATCTAAGCCACAAAAGCAAAACCAACAAGATCAAGTTATAAATCAGAACGAACATTGATCAGTTGATATACAACTCGTAGAAAGGAAATTAGGATGGAGATCAAACCCACAAAAAGTCAAGAAAAAAAGAAATGTCTCACAAAAACAAAAATTTCTAAATTAAGCAACAGTAAAGCCAGTTATTTAAAAGATGACTGAATACATGAAAAGACAGTTGAAACGAAGTATTGGTTAATATTATCCTGAGGAGAGTGACAGACCTCTGCAATGCCGTAATTTTTGGAATGTGAAAAGGGCCTTAAATTGTTGGATTGGAATTATCTATTTTGAATATTTTTTTTTTTTTTGATAAATGCAGTATGTTTATGTCGAGTTACATGGCAAGAGAGCTATGCTGGGGCATGCAGAAGATCTGGTTGTTACCCCATTATGACGGTGGGAATTAATAATCCTGAAGAAAGCCACTACTACAGATATTACATGGAATATAATTATAATGTCACTCGGGTGGTTGTTTTCTTTTTTTATATATACATGAAGATATTCACTACTGATGGGGACAGATGATAACTGAGGATTTTGAACATTCTGTTGCAAGCAGGATGTTATGTTACCCTAATATGGGTGATGGAGTTAACAATCCAGTGGAAAGACATCAAAGAAGACATTATATGGATTATAAATTTAAAGTTACTGATATTATCTACATAAGGGAATATTTTTTTGTTTTTTTTTTTTGTTTTTTTTTTAGGGTGGGCAGAATAATAAAGTTATTAAGAATTGTTATGTATGAAAATTTTGTAGGGAAGTGGGTGGAGACAGGTTAGTTTACTGATTTTTTAGTTTAAGAAAAGGGAGACATACTTATGGGAGTGGAGGAAATGGATAGATTATGAGCAAAAAGACTGAGAATAAATGTTAAATTAGGATTTATTATATAGTTTTATAGTGGAAGGTTGTTCTAAAATGTTATATTAGTATATTATATTAATATACATATAAGGTTTGATTTAAGAGAAATATGTATGGGGAGGAGAAAAACGGCAGATTATTGTTAAATGGGGTGTTATAATAATATTACTATGTTAAACCAGAAGTTATCACATAATCTTATAGTAGAATGTTATTTTGAAATATATAGTAAAAGGGGGATATAATAATATTACCGTATTTTCCGGCGTATAAGACGACTTTTTAACACATGAAAATCATCTCAAAAGTCGGGGGTCGTCTTATACGCCGGGTGTCGTTCTCCTGTAACCAGGCAGACCAGCCCAAAAGACTCTAACGAGCCTTAAATGGCTCTGGCGATCGAAGCTCTGACGATCCCAGCTTTGCCTGCTAATCAGGCAACTCAGCTGGGATGCCAGAGCCATGTTAAAGGAAAAAGCTTTTTTCCTTTTACGTGACTCTGCAAGCTCTGACGATCCCAGCTGAGTTGCCTGCCAATCGGGCATCGCAGCTGGGATCGCCAGAGCCATTGATCCAAGCTCTGACGATCCCAGCTGCATTGCCTGCTAATCAGGCAACTCAGCTGGGATCGCCAGAGCCCAGAGTCCTGTAAAAAGAAAAAAGTTTTCCCCCTCCAGCTTGCTTACCTTAGCTGGTAATCGCAACGCTTGCCTTGCTTCGCTTGCCTGAATCCATTCCATCAGCAAGCCACTTTCTGCCTGCAATCATGCAGGCAGGAGTTGTGGACTTCAACTCCCAGAATTCCTCAGCCAGTAAAAACAAAGCTGGCTGAGGAATTCTGGGAGTTGAAGTCTACAAGTCTTAAAGTTGCCAAGGTTGGAGACCCCTGTTCTATTGGGTAAGTTTTTTAACCCTTTGGGAGCTTTAAAAAAATAGTTAATTGGGGTTTTTTTAGTTGTTCTTTTTTAGACCTAGCCATTTAAAGTTTAGGAAGTTTTAAATTTAGTTTTCATATAAAAATAAAAATAAAATCATATTTGTGCAGCTTTCTGAGATGTGGTGTCTTTCTGTAGTGTTTCACTCTAACTACACAAACACACAAAATCTCACAAAGCTGTATGTGGAATTTTGTGTGTGTAAAGTGTGAAGGTTGATTTTTTTGGGCTTTTTGTGGCTGTGTGAGGTTCCTGCTTGTTGCAGGGGCCATTTTGGGTCTAGCACAGCTGCTTTTACATTGTGGATGAGCCAGTTGTGTTGTGTTGTGTTGTGTGTGTGTAAAGTGTGAAAGTTGTTTTTTGCGCTTTTTGTGGCTGTGTGAGGTTCCTGCTTGTTGCAGGGGCCATTTTGGGTCTAGCACAGCTGCTTTTACATTGTGTTGAGGCAGTTGATGTTTTTTAATTTTTATTTGGTGTGTGTTGGAAGAGGGGTAGTCTTATATGGCGAGTATAGCCCAAACCCTATATTTTAACAGGAAAAGTTGGGGGTCGTCTTATACGCCCAGTCGTCTTATACGCCGGAAAATACGGTATATGAATTTTATTAGAAAGAAAGGGTCAGTATTTGGGGGATGGAGTAAGGGGATGGTAAAGAATTATATAATCTGTTATGAATTTGGATTTTGAAGAAGAGGTCACAGGGGGAGGGATGGAGAGGGGGGGTTAGGGAGAGGGGGGGAGAAAAAAGGGGGAAAAATCTGTATTTGAAAAACTTTTTCAATTAAAAAAAAAAGAGAGATGATACTTGCTTAAGTTCATAGATTTCTGCTTAGGATCATAGACCCCAATTTTTTTTAATTCATCAAGATTTTGCCCGGCCCTGCCTAAAATAATTAGTATACACATATAGTAAGGTAATTGGTAAGGTCTGATGAAGTGCTTTAAAAAAACAGTGCATAATGCAGCCTTTCTGCTGTTTCTCTCAGTTCTCAGGGATGTAAAATACCATTTCTTATCTGGCAATTTCTATTTTGCAACTTGTTTCAATGATGAGGGAAAGAAAAGTATTGTCACGGTTAAGAATACAGGTGAATGCAGAAGCTGTATGCATTGGCTTTCTCATATTTCATACACATACAATTTACATAACACTTACATATCCATAGTCTTGCTAGTTGATGAGTAAACCACAGGTGTCACCTTATTCCCAGCACTCCATTTACAGTCCCAGAGACAGTGGGTAGGGAGAAATATGGGAGGACTTCTTTTTGCTTCTTTTTTTTAAGAGGGGTTAAGGAAATTTGAGGCTTCTCCAAAAATCTGCCCTTTTCCATAAAAAAGCACCTAGCTATAAACTGAGCCCAAAAGTGAGAAGTATCTGTTTTAACTCAAGTTCATCTTTCCATGAATTTGGGAGATTTTGCTAAACTGCCATATTTCTTGCTGATTCTATTTCATTTTAAACTATATGAACAGAAATACAAACATTTCTGAAAAATTTCTAAATGTCCAATCAGTGAGAATGACCTTGGGAAATGGAGAACAGCCATACCCAAAGGAGCAGTCAGATAAGCAGCAGCTTAGCCCACAGGAGTGTGGGTGCTGCAAACCTCTCAGAAGGTATCCTCTCCCTAATTTCTGGGGCTGTAAAAGCAACCAAGAGAAATGTACTTTCAGGCTTGAAAGATTATGTAATAAAGTAGAATTGTTTTATTTGGGAGTGCTTCCTATCTTACAAAGCCGAGAGGGTGGTATATATGTACATACCAAATCACACAGTGGTTTAATTGGATTTAGCAGCATGTCAATCTGATTTAGCTATAAATGATCATGACCCTCAATAACATTACTGAAATTACTTCAGAATAGGCACATACAAGTTCATGCTATCTCAGCGACCAAACTTGACCGAGAATAGATGGAGCAAGTAAGCTATCAGACTTCTGGTTTGCCAATTAGCAGGTCATACTTTTAATGTTACACCTGTTTAACAAGCAGCAACAAAATAACTCCCAATCCACATTATGCTGCTGAAATAAAGAAACTCTAGGATAATCAGAGGTTATGTTCACATATAAGGATTGTGAACTCAGTTAATTCTAAGTGCATGTCTGCTGTATCAGACTGCTGAGTTCTGAAATAAAATAACAGTTATTTCCATTCCATCCATGCATCATCTTGGAGAGAGGCAGATGTAGAAAGGAAATGGTTGTAACATTCCTGACAATGCAAAAAAGCTTGGGGGAATGTCTCTAGTGTAATTGCTCTTCATGACAGCATTAATCTTCAAAAGCTAACACTCACAATAGGAAGAACACTGCAGAATTTCCCCTATATGGCACCAGTCTTTTCAAGCAACCTGAGACCATAAGAACTGTGTTGGTTATGGTTCCTGCAATACAAAAGAAAAGTCAGTCTGATTCTATTGCAATTTACAAAGTTCTGAAAGCAAACACATTTTTAAAGAAGCAAAGATGAAAACTGCATGTATTTTATTGAAACATCTTAAGTTATGAAATAACAATGATACTCCCAACACTTGCTCATGAAATGTAGTTTTACTGCCACTACAATTATTTTAATACAATGCAGTGCTTGTACCATGTAACAGACATCACAGTTACCATACATTTAAAAAACAAATAGTAAGTTTCCAAACATTACTACACAATGCAGTGTCATATATTGTAAAATACAAAATTGTTTTTAGAATACCCTCTGTTACTTGAGTTAAACACGCTAATAATGACTTTATACTGAGTCGCTTAACTGTTAAATCATATTACAGGCTTAGAATTTAAAATGCTTGTTGGTGTCATCTATACTGATCACCTACTACAATGATATTTTGAAAATATAGATGTGATAAATTTTACACAACAAACGTTAAGAGTTTCACAAAAACATTTAACCACACATGAAAATCATGTGCTTAACAATTTATATTACAATAACCCCAAGTTATCTTATATTTCTAATTATTTCCTTTTTAAAAACCTGTTTAACTAATCTGTTTTCCATAAGCACTAATTTCAATCAAATTAATCATGTGATCATTATTCATGTTGCAGAGCAAAAGATTGCTGCACAAGAGCAAAAGCTGTTTCTACTAAATAGCAGTATGTAATGAGAAAATGAACTGTACTAGTTCAGTCTGCAAATGGAAATTACATTATGAAATGTATGTTTTGTTTTAAGCTCTTTGCAGCAGAGACAGCCCATCCAGGAATAAAAATTCTAGACTTAGCATTTAACTGCCAAGCTTTTTTTCTATTTGCAGGCAAATTATATTATTATTGATCAAAGGTCTAGCACTTCATTTGCACTGGTGTCCTTGTACACCCTTTCACATGCCACATTCCATCTAGAAATCCAATATTCAACCATATTTTATCATTGAAGGGAAAATAATGATTTCCTGAAATTCACCTCCATTTGGCAACAGAAGTGAGATCTAATGTAATTCAATGTTACAACGTATTCACGTAAATTCATAATTTTAGTTCTAGAAAATTCCAGAGTATTACTTGCTTTTCAAATAAAAGTGTGAAGTGAAATTGCCAGATCTAATCAGTTTTAAATATGAAATTAAGAAAGACAAATGCTAGACTTCTACTACCTTATGTCATACATGTATCTCCATGTTATACAAGTATCCCCATTTACACTGTTAACATGCTTTAGAGAAACATAGACAAGCTTTAATTTAAAGAAACTTTACAACTTGAGTTGCAGTGCCTTCCTATCAGTTTTTGTTTCTTAAAACATACTTGTCTTAAGAATATACATGAATGGTTGTCCTCAAATAAAATCTTGGTATCACCAAAAAGGTACCAAATAGTGCCAATTAAAATAACAGCAACAGCAGCAAAATTATTAACATAAACAATGTAAAAAACCAAATTATTGGAACACTTAATCCTATCCCAAGGACAGATTTGCCATTCAAGCATTGAATTACATGTAATTTTACTTTGATTTTTACTCACTTCTGCATGCTCATCTTCCTCTTAAATCTTGCTTGGGAATTTCAGGGGGAGGGGGATGAGTTGCATAGGTGGAATGGAAAATCTGATCCATCAGCATCTCCACATTTCTGGCAGACTGATACAACTGTACTGCAATACATACTAAAGTAAGTAGAAATGGGTAGAGAAAGGCTTTCCCTTCCAACTCCACTACAAAGCACCAGACAGACCTGTGTGCACCTTTAAGCCAGTACAAAATTACAGTAGCATAAATTTCTTGCTGTTCCAAAGGTTTGGAAGAAAGGTCCAAAGACAATTCTGTCCAAAAAAGAAAACTTGATGTAAGAGCAGAGCATAATGCTAGCTTATACCCAATAGAGTCAAACTAGGTTCAAATTGTATTGGCCTCTAAGTTAAAAGAAACTAATCTAGGCTAAATAAATGTTTATTTAATGCTAGCAAATTTTAAAGAGTTCTGCTTATTAAAATATGGACCAAGAGAACATAGCAAGACCTCTCATTAATCAATTATCTTACATTTCAGGTACATTTGGACAAATTTTGTTCTTAATTTGTGCTCATAAAAAACTCTTAGAAAAACACATTAATCTTCTTCAGATACTGACTGGTTACTATTTCTCTGATAGAAACTTCTAGAGCGAGAACTGGAGTTGGCATGTTTCCGTGGAGATTTAGATAGTGATCTGGTAACTGAACCTGAGCGCTTTGGATGTGAGCGTGACTTTGTCCTTGAAGTAGAGCGTCTTCGGTGGGAACTGGATGGCGATTTCTCTGCATATTTTGAACACCGCTGCATTGATTTTGACCGCGATCTTCCTCGAGAGGTAGAATTTCTTTGAGGTGTGATTGATCGTCTTGGTGAGCTGGAATGCCTTGGAAGAGATTTTGAGCGAGACTTAGATTGACTATAAGAATGCCGTCTACGTCTTGACCTGCAAATCATCCACAGTATTAGATCTCTGCTTGATCCAAACAACTACTGTAGTTTATTTGTCTAAGTTTCCTTTATTGTGCGTTCTAGGCAGACTTTATACCCAAAATCCCCAGCAGTTTTTTGAAAGTAAGGAAACTACTGTGGACATTTTTAAAAGGATTTAAAACAATCCCAGAAAGTGAATGTGGATGGATCTTCCTTAGACAACATCTCTAAATTGTTTAGCCTTCTGCTGAAACCAAACACATTCCAAATTGTATTTTGTATATCTTGTGTGTACATTTTGTACCTTGCAACAACAAGAATACAACCACTAAGAGACAGCATGGAAAGCAAAAATAACTCAATGCTTCAAAGTTATAAAATATAAGCATTTGTAGATAACTCTACATTGTGGATCAACTCTAATCTCTACTCCTAGTGTTCAAATTATTTTTTAAGGAGACAGATTTACTAAACCTATACATATAACAGATGTCATTATTCATTCTTTTACATGGTTTCTATGCCATTCTATTCCAAAATAACTTTGAACAGCATTTCCTTTCCCTCATTGGTTACCATCTTTGCTATTATATTCTCTTGAAGCAGTTTATACAATTGAATCATGCCCCACTTTATGAAGTAGCATTTTTTTACACTGGTTGATATTTAAACTACCGTATTTTTCAGACTATAAGACGCAACAGTGTATAAGACACATCAAGATTTCGAAGAGGTAAGTAAGAAAAAAAGGGGTTTGCCCTCCCTGGCCCCCAGAAGCTCTCTGCAAGCCTCCCAAACCCTCTGCGCACCCTGTTTTTGCAAAAAACGGGTCCATTTTTTGCAAAAATGGGACGAGTGGGGTGGGGCTGTGAGAGGCCAAAAATGGCTGTATTCGGTGTATAAGACACACCAACATTTCCACCCTCTTTTAGGAGGGAAAAAAGTGTGTCTTATAGTCCGAAAAATACTGTAACTTACTCTTTAAAGCTGTCAGAGTGTCTTCTACTCCAGCCCCATGATGAACTTCGGCTACGTGTCCTCCTTCGGCTACGGCTTCTTGATCTTCTGTAATCCATTGGAGAACACTGGCGACGTTCTTTTGACTTCATCTGACCTGGGGCTGGAAATTAAAACAAAACTGGGCAAATGCAAAGAAACAGAATCATCTTACATTGTTAGCATGCTATTACTTTTACATTTTAATAAACTGTCCCTCTACATTGTGAGTGTCATGATTTTTGTGCTTGTATAATTCTAAGCAATATGAAAATCTACTTTCTTAAATAAATATTTGCAGAATAAGTAAGTGATGTGTTTATTTTCACTTACTTTTGCGATCCCCTTGTGCAAACTGTATTTCAATTTGCCGGCCACATACCCACTTTCTATTGAGGTTATAAAGAGCATCTTCTGCATCACGAACATCTTCAAACATGACTGTCTGTTAAGGACACTTTAAACATGCACAAAGCAAAAAAATGTATCATATAGCATAGACCACACACTCAAATGTTTTTAAAATAAATGATCTTATTTTTATATTTTACATAAAACTAAACTGTTACATATTCTATGTGGTCTCTTAATTATAACAACATTTCATCAAGGTATATGCTAAGAAATATGTAAAGTGTGAAAGGAAGATCACATCCCCATTCATGAAAAAGGACCAATGGCCACAATTCACTTTAAGGTGTTTACTAAATGTTTCAAAACACTACCGGCTTTGCATTCTATCACTACCAAGGTCCCAGAATAGAAAATATCATTACCTTATCATATAATCATTCCAATTTTGCACAGGCATGCAAAAATTAGTACATAGATTTTATCTGCAAGTATTATCTATTACAAGGTTGGTGGGTATTTGATGTGGGACTTCAAAATCCTGGTCAGCTGTGTTTGGAAATGTAAATCTCCCTTCACACTTTGTCTATATTCACACATTATAGACATAATTGTTTTAATCATGGCTTATTGAATCATACTGGATGGATTTACATAACATTGGCCAAAAGTAAACAAATGCAATAAATCAACATCTGAAACTAGTCAAAAGCAGCAATGGAAGACAAGTATATCTGGTGTACTGCAAAATATGAAGCATCTCAATGTCACAAACAAAATAGAGAAGACTGAAACAAATACAAAATTTCTGCACAGGCTAACTTCATTTCATTTCAATGGCATATCTTTGTGTAACAAATCTGCTTCTTCTTTTATATGAATGCCAAAAGTCCTGACAGGAAGGAATTCTCTGTATAATTGAGCCCTTATATCTCTAGTGCATCTTTGAATGGGTGCAAAAATAGTTATGGTATGCACCTTGCAATAAGGGACTTCATTGGCATCTAATGGATAACTAGAATTTAAAATTTGAAAATATGGTTCAATATTCTGCCACTTATTTTCATAATCATCTGACTTTCTTTTCATTTTGCTGTTTTTTTAATTCTTTTACAACAAATAAATTTTGATGATATAGAAATTGTGCTAGATAATCAAAACAAGCACTATTGCACTTATATCTATTTTGTTAGGGAATAAATTAATAGAAAAAAACAACAAATATTTGTATACAATTATTTTGTATTAATTTAAGAAAACAGTATTTAAAACTAGAACAGTTATAAACAAACAAATTCTTGACTTGAAATGTAAGAGTTTGAGCGATAAGATACAAAAGGAAACTTTGTCAGTTACCTCCATGTCACTTGATCTTGACCGTTACTCTTTTGGGCTTGCTAGATGGACTTGACAAGGGCCGTAGAACCAACCAAATCAGACTTGGCTTTGACTTTGGAACTCGTGCAAATGTCGGAAAGCCGAAGCCTTAACTTGGTGTTGTGGCTTTGTCTTTTTCCTTGAAAAAGGACTTTCCCTCTTCCAGTTTTCTTTTTATCTTTTTCCACCCTCCCTCTTTATTCCTTGAAGCTTGAACTTTAAGGTGTCTTTTGGCTTGCCTGCTTGGACTCTATCTAACCGGGTTCATTCAAACTTTGGGGTGCTTGCCAGCCACTGTGGACTGCTTTACATTTTCTGAGACAAAGAAATAAATACATTAAGTTAGGATGCAATAACAACAATGCACCGCAATAACAATACAATGAAATAAAGGATATTGTATATAAGCAAATCCTCGTGGGCGTCTTGTGTAGAAGTCAAGCGGAATGTATACGTCTACTACAGGGCCATATCGACCAAATTCACGACGCAAATCCTCAGGCCTGAAGTGTTTTAGAAATAAGGCAAAAAAACATGAGTGTATCTCTATAATGGCACCTGGTACCCATGAAATGTTTTCTATATTTAAAAATATTAAAGAAATACTTTGTATAATCCTAATATTTCTTGTGGTATTAATTCAAACTTTAACCACTACTTTGGTTACTTGGGGAAATCAAAACTGGCAAATATTGAGTACTTTCAAATATATGACTATTATATTAAGCAAAAACAGACAGGAACCTTTAAAGCCTCCCTTAAACTTTATTTTTCTAGTAATGGACAATTTTTATTTGTGTTTATTATTTGAACAGTGAAACAATTTAGGCAACTAAATGCATGACAAAACGGCCATAAACAAGAACAAGAAAAACATCTCAAAGTTTTTTTTCCTTCCTGAAACTGCTATTTATACACTGCTCTCTTTTCAAATCTAAAGAAAGAGTACAATTTAGCCTTGTGAATACCAGGATCTATGAAGATGAGAACACTATGGAAAAATAAAAGCACACCTTCTTCTTTCACAAATATAGTGGTAGCTGAATATGAAGTCTACAATTAAACTGATTCAGGAAAGAGAAAATGAAAATGTCTTTACACAGTAAAAATGTGATGTAGTGATGAGTTTGAAAAGGGTTACAAGAACTCATAAAAGTGATCATGCACTACAGAGAACTGAATAAATGAGGATCAGAGAATCATCACATTTACTGAAGGACCTATACTAATTAGTAATTAAGAACTGCATTTCTACAATACATTATACTATGTATTGTATAATATAACCTTAAGTAGGTTAGTTATAAACATAGTAGCTGCAGTAGAGGACAAATATTAAGATGTTAGATTAGCACTGGGGAAAACCAGATTAAATTTCCACTTTCACCTTAGAATCTCACCTCAGAATCTAGTTATCCAGCTCAATCTAACACACATTCAAAAATTGAAACAGAGAATGCTATACAGAGAATGCTGAATGTATGAATGGATGTGCTACTTTGAGATCCTGGAGAAAAGGGCAGGATATAGCACATATAAAAAAATCTGCACTTTAATTGTGTGTGAACTTTAATTGTTATTTTTTGAGTCTTGGTGCGGGAGGAGTCAGAGTTGACCTAACCTATTTGATTAAATCCAATAAACGTAGTATGAACTCAGAAAATGATTAATTCAATATCCACAAAATCTGTGTTGTACAAATGGAATCATGGGCTAAATAACTAGGTATTTATACAAATTTCTGATAGGTTGGACATAATAATCATTTATTCATTACCTAAAAAGAAACTTATTGAACACTTATCATTGATAATGAATCAGCTACTCATTGCAAATAAACAAAAATCATATTATAAACAAGGGAATTTTCTCACTTCTCTAACAAAAATTAAAAGAAATTCTATTCTGGTTGGAACAAAGCCTTTGCATTCAAAAAATAAAATAAAAATGCTATCTCTAAAAACTGAAGGAAATCCCTAGAAGCCTGGATTTAAACAAACTGATCCCAATTTACATGAGTCTCATTCTGCTATATGTATAGTTAGTGCATAAACAGTTGTTTGTTTGATTCATTGCTTGTTGTTTAAGTATAAGAACCAATAAATAAAGATGGAGTATCCGAATATCGAAATACATATTTCAAAAACGTAATTAGCAAGCTACATGGGAGGGTGTGTGAAAAGAACAGTGGTACAGATCCATATTAGAATCTTAGCAAGCAAATTTTAAATGTTTAACAGCCATGATCCTAATCAATTAGCCTTGCACAAAATTAATATGTTTGTTTCAAAAGAGCATTTCTTGATTATGTACCTTTTGCTGGTGCAAAAGGGCCAATCTACATTGCAATTGCATTGTGATGTAAAACAATAATAGTATTTCCCCACTGTACAGCTGTAAGCTAAATTGAATTCTCCCCAAATTTTTATTGAACAAAAAGAAAATCATTAACTGCTTATTTCATCTTTAAAGAAACAGGTAGTTTAATTCTGAAATTCCCATTAAATGAAAGAGGAATTGCAGAAACCCCCCTATAAATGCAGACTATGATGCCTTTCATCCTAAATTCCTGTGACAGTATCTCTCCTCATTGAATATTCTGATAGAAATGGGATATAATACAGTAATGAAAGAGATCACATTCACTGTCCTTGTGTTCTCATTCCACCCTTTCCTTGCTGCAGAAAGAAAGCTGCTAGATCAACAGCAGGTAAAATAACTCACTAACAACATCCTTGCTTTTTCCATCAGTGGGAGTTTCCACAGCATCATTTTGTTTGTATGTAAGCAACCTATAATTTATGGATCCCTTACAATGAAAATAAATTCAGTGAAATTGTCAGAGAAGTTTCCTATTCCCAAATAAATGGCAAATGCCCTTTCTCTATTGGTACCTAAACTATAACACAAACATGGCCTGGAAGCATCTTTATTTTATCAGATCTCCTGATGTTGCCCTCATCCATGAGTGAGATAAACTTAAGATGCACTTGGTTGTAACACTAAAGGAATGTTTCCCTCCTCTCTGATATCATCATGGCCAGTTTTATCACTCATTACCTTGGGGATCAGGGAACTATAAGGAGTTGAACCAGAAATTATAAAGACAGGATATGGTTTAGCAATGATAACAGCGGATTTTATAGGGATGTAGTTTCCTGTTAACGAAAGATAGAAGGGAAGTAGTTCAATAGGGGAAAGAACTATACAAACACATTTTAGTTCCATTCACAAAGTATTGCTTTATAATTTATAGTCAGATGTGTGCAGTATTTAGATTTGAATAAAAGTGTTTCAAATTAGAAGTGAGTACACTCTGTATTTCTTTATAACTCCTGAAAAGAGCCACAGTAGCAGTGTACGCTCAGGAAAATATATGAATTCAAGAGGCTTTCAGAAGCAGCAGCAAGACAGGCTGCCTTGTCACCATCTTGCAAAGCATTAAATATATTATGCAAGATTGCCCAAGACGTGCGTTCTATTCTCTTTTTAGGTCCCAGGAAGACAGAATAATTAAAAACTTTTAGATAAAGGTCTCCTATGTGAAAGAAAAAATGTTTCAATAGGTTTACTATATTCATTTTTGAAATGATAGAGGTAAACAGGATCAGCCCTGATTATATTTAAGTGAAGAACCATTTGGAAATCCCGGGATTGATTATTAGAATGGGGAATAAATGACTCTCTCTCTCTCACACACACACACACACACACACACACAGGAACAAGGCAATTTTGACAATACTGCCAAAAAATTGCATGGATGCAATTACCAGGAGCCAAACTCAATTTGGGAGCATCTTTACCATATATATTAGAAATGATTAAATGTTAATTTAATCAGGGAACTGTACTTAAATCAGTTAAAATTGAAAATTAATCTATATGATACTGATGAAACACAGTAGACATTTTATATCTACTTGAAGTTAAGATTAGAGCAAACAGTTTATCATTTAACATAAAACAAGTTATTTTCAAAACATACCAAGAACTGAAAGCTATACCAACAACTGGATGCAAAGTTTTTGCCTCTTCATAGACAGGAGAGAATTTCAGCAACTACAATCCACTTCCAAATTATAATCTGCACATCTCAAAATTTACAGTACCTACCTTTTATTTAAAAAAAATTACAGAAGACTAATTCCCATTTGCATCATTAAGTTAATTGAAGACTTTCAATTAAACCTCAGGCCTGGAGGTAATAATATCAAAAGAAAAGAAAGGTGAGATTGAATCCACCGAATTATATCCTTGGTCTGATTTTAAGCTTTTATTTCACCGAAAGCGCACTGGAAAGATAACAAAAATCAGTGAAGGTCTTCCCAAATCTTGGGACCAACGTGTTGGGGCATGCAGCTACATTCCCCCAGAGAAACATACTGCTATGGTGATACAAAAGCAAGTTAAGTTTTCCTCATAGGAATTAATTCGTTGTCCCCTTAAAGCAAGGCGTGGGGGAGACTTGACACTAGAGGGGGAAGGGAGAGAAGAAATCCTGCTTACTTCTTAACCTTATGGCGAGGCTTTTATTTATTTTTCCCCCTCGTGCTTTTTCCATTGTGCGTTCTATGGTGGGTTTTTTTAAAAAAACACCCAATAAATAACATTTTGAAAAAAAAATAGTAAGGAAATGAACAACGTTCTCCTTGGGATAGGCCCCAGAGGCCTTAGAAGCAAAGCTTCGCCCAGTAGGTTTAATATTCGGTGCAGGTATTAAATGCACAGACGTCGGTGGGGAATTAAAAACAGAACCTCTTCGAAAATGGTGACGCTTTCGTCCCCCCTAACCCGGGCCGCTCGTCACGCTCCGGCCGAGCCCACGTTGTTGCCCCGCGGCCCTGCTCCCAAAATAGAGAAGCGACGGGCCCCGCTCTTCCGAAAAGGCCCACCGCGCTCCCGCAGCCGCTCCCTTATTACTCCAGGCCGCCTCCCTCCACCGTCTCCTCACCTAGTGGCGTCCGCCACGTTCCTGACGAAGAGCGAGGTGTTGGGAGGCCGCGTATAGCGGGACATGGCGGTCTGAGGCCTGGGATCTCCCCTTCGGGAACTGATCAACGGTGAGCCGAGCAAAACGAGCTCGAGATGGAGGAGGAGGAGGCTGCAGCTGCGGCAGAAAAGGCCGGGATGGAGACGGCGAGCGGCGCCGCGGCGGCCACAGCGAACAGAGGCCCGAAAGAGTCGGCGAGGGGGCGGGAACAATGGCGAGAGCCGGAGGTGGAGAAAGAAAGGGCCGCGCAAGTCTCCTCCTACAGGTCGCGGCCTCGCTAGACACCGCGGGAGCTGTCCCGGGAACTGGTGGGGAGACGGAGACGAGAGGAGGGGGAATGACTGGATTTCTATGGGGTCGGCCGGAGGTTTCGAAACCACCGCGGAGTCTCATGCAGCTAGGAAACCTATCAGGCTAAATTCTCAGTCGAGTTCTGGCAAATTTTAGAAGCAGCCAGACATCCCGGGTCCTTCAATGGTTCCCTCCCTCCTTCCCAACTCTTCAATTTATGTCATTCTCTAGCATCATTAAATAGGAACTCTCCAACGATAAAGGTTACTGAAATAAAGAGCAATCCGTCAAGAGCCGTAGGGATGCAAGAATAGCAAGTTTATTATTTATTTAGCATTACAACTCCCTTCCCCAAGATTCTGGATTTTTTTAAAAAAAAAAAACCTACTTAGGAAGTTCAATAAAATGACATAACATGGGTATTAGAAAAGGAAATATAAGTAAAAAGACTCAATGTATTATACCGTTTCCCCGAAAATAAGACATCCCTTGATAATAAGCCCAATCGAGCTTTTGAGTGCATGCGCTAAAATAAGCCTCCCCCCAAAATAACCCCTCCACAAAAATATTTAAACGCAGAACTGGAAATCAGGTAAGAAAGCAAGAGGAGCCCCATATCATTCCACACGCCCCAAAATAATAAGACCTCCCCAAAAATAAGGCCAAGCGCTTATCTCTGGGTTCAAAAAAATATGACAGGGTCTTATTTTCAGGGAAACAGTATTACGAAAGTTGGAGTATGTGGTATTACTGGCTAGAAACTAGAAGTAAAATTAATGCATAAAGACTATATAGAAAGTATGTTAAACTGAAAATTGTTTATGAATGTGATAAAGCATGCTAAAGGATAAAAGGAATATGTAAGTACATATATATATATATATATTACATATATGAAGAATATACTAAATTGAAGTTAAAGAAGAACAAGTGTAGAATATAGTAAAAGATATTAAGTATTTAAAGGTGCACATAATGTATAGAATAATAGGCCATAAATTGGAATTATGAAATTTGAATTGATACCGATAATTGAAAGCTCTAAAAATGGAAATGTTTTTAAAACTAAAAAAGGTTGAATAAAGACTAATTTTTTGAATAATGACATAACCTCAAACCATTCACTATCTCCAGCTCATAAAATAAAATCCCAACTAAAGGTAGTCCACCATCACCATCATAAATTTCAAAACGAAATGGTCTTTCCTGCCTTCCAAAGGGTCAAATGCATTCCTGGTGGCAAGATGTACCAGACTAGTAAGTCCTCTATAAGAAAACTGCTTTTCAGTCTACATCCCCCTCATCTCTTGAGGCATTGGAAGCCTGAAGTAAACCCTTTTATAACAGATGCTACAAGATGGGCAGAATCCAACTGAAGCAGATAGTTTTGGATGAAATTGAACTGTGCAGGGCTTTTTAGATTAAAGCTACTACAAATAGAAGCCTATTGATAACTACTAAAGCAGCCAAAGTAACATATTATAGCAGTAGTGGCTTTCCCCTTTCAGAAGTCTGACTGCTGCTTCTTATGCCAATTGTAGATGCCAAGTTATCCATTAAAGGCAGCTCCACTTATCACACAATAGTCTAAAATAATGATAAAGATCCAAGTCATTGTCACCAAGGCTTCACAGTTAAGGAAGGGCTGAAATAAGAGTTTAAACTTTAAAGCAACGTTTCTCATTCAGGTAGCAGTTGGAGGCCAGGGTAACAGAGTTACTAATGACTAGATATTGGGATACGGATACGGGCCAAAGGATTGCAATATAGAATTGATATAAAAAGCCAGTTTCATAGAAGTTCATACCTTCATAAGTATGTGTGAGCTTTGTGGCTATATAAATTTGTTTAATAAATAAATGGAATTTAGAAGTCTGTAAGTTCATAGAAGTTCATATCTTCTGCTAGACTGACGTGCCCCCTATCTGCCACCAGATTCTCACCACCCATTACCATGACATTATTCTCTACTCTAATGCCACGTAACAAATCAATCCCCTCTGGCCATCAGATCCTTATCAATTCTAATTCTTATTCTGTAAGAAAGAACTCCATCCAATATCAAAAGGACAAACATACCAAATAGCTAGGTGATCTGGCTCTTTGTATTGCTTCTGCTTTGGAATCCAGCAATTCCTAGTCCATTAGCCAATTTATCCACCTCCCCCGCCCCCCCTGAAAACACATCATATTCTCAATTCCACACTGATTTTTACCAGGGGCAACAGGGGGCCTAAAACAGTATTCTCAGCTTTCTTTACAGGCTAGGGTTACCAGAAGATCCCCAATATGGAACATTAGGCCACTGTGTTCAGAATTTATTTTAAATAATTATTCAGGGAGGGAAAAATCTAGGCCTTACACCATTTCCCAGGATTATGGAACATTCTCTGAGAGCCCAGATGCTGGGTGCTGGATGTAGTACTTAAACAATGTAGCCCTGCCCGAGCTACTCAATGTTATCGCCGCGGTGGCGGTTGATACCCCCAGACTTATGGTCATGGGGGATTTCAACCTGCCGTCCGCGGGTGAGGCATCTGAGGTGGCTCGGGAGTTCATGGCTTCCATGATGGCCATGGACCTGACCCAGCTAATTTCTGGCCCTACGCACAGGGGGGGAAACACACTGGACCTGATTTTTGTCTCTGGACAGTGGTTGAGTGATCTTGAGATAGGGGACATAGTCACTGAGCCCTTGTCATGGTCGGATCACACTCTCCTTCGCCTTGACCTTCAAACCGGGGTACCCCGCCGCAGGGAGGCGGAACCGGTAAAATGGTACCGCCCCAGGCGCCTGATGGAACCTGATAGGTTCCAAAGGGAGCTTGGGCCAATCCCCGAGGATCTTGCACACGCCTCGACTGGAGACCTAGTGGCCGCTTGGGATAGAGCGGCCGCTGGAGCTCTGGATCGAGTCATGCCTTTGCGGCCTCTGACCCGGTGCCGTTCTCACCTGGCTCCTTGGTTTACTGAGGAGCTGAGGGAGATGAAGCGCCGGAAAAGATGCCTAGAGAGTCGTTGGAGGGCTAGTCTTTCTGAATCGGACCGGACACTGGTAAGATCTCATATTAAGAATTACCTAGTGGCGATAAAAGCAGCAAAATGTACTCATTGGCTGCTCTTATTGCGTCATCAGATAATCGCCCGGCCACCATGTTTAGGGTGACCCGCTCCCTGCTCCACCAGGAAGCGCGGGAGGACCCCTTGGAGGGAAGAGCCGAGGACTTTGTACAATATCTGCATGACAAAATCACTCAGATTCGGGAAGGTCTGGACTCCGACTGGGTAGGTCCAGCGAGGGTGACGGGGGCAGGTCTTGAGAAGGTTATCTGGGACGAGTTTGATCCTGTGACCCCAGATGACGTGGACAGGATTCTGGGTAGACTGAATACAACCACATGTTTGTTGGACCCGTGTCCCTCCTGGTTAGTACTGGCTTCCCAGGAGGTGACGCGAGGTTGGCTCCAGGGGATTATAAATGCTTCATTGGGTGAGGATGCCTTCCCCGCCGCCTTGAAGGAGGCGGTGGTGAGGCCTCTCCTCAAGAAGCCTTCCCTGGACCCGGCAGTATTGGCTAATTATCGTCCAGGCACCAACCTTCGCTTCGTTGCGAGGGTTGTCGAGAGTGTGGTTGCACGACAGCTTCCCCAGTACCTGGATGAAACGTCGTATCTAGATCCATTCCAGTCGGGTTTCAGGCCTGGGTACAGCACAGAAACGGCATTGGTCGCGTTGGTTGATGATCTCTGGAGGGCTCGGGACAGGGGTTGCTCCTCTGTCTTGGTCCTGTTAGATCTCTCAGCGGCTTTTGATACCATCGACCATGGTATCATGCTGCACCGGTTGGAAGAGTTGGGGGTGGGAGGCACCGTATTACGGTGGTTCCCCTCCTTTCTCTCCGACCGGTCGCAGTCTGTGTTGACGGGGGCAGAGATCGACCCCGAGGCCCCTCATATGTGGGGTGCCGCAGGGATCGATCCTCTCGCCCCTTTTGTTCAACATTTATGTAAAGCCGCTGGGCGAGATCATCCGTGGTTTCGGGGTGAAGTACCATCAGTACGCTGACGACACCCATCTCCATCCCGGACCACTCTAACGATGCCCTTGAAGTGATGTCCCGGTGCCTGGAGGCCGTACGGATCTGGATGGGGAGGAACAGGCTCAGGCTCAACCCATCCAAACTGAGTGGCTGTGGTTTCCGACGTCCCGATATAGTCAGCTGGCGCCATCGCTGACTATTGGGGGCGAATCATTGGCCCCCACAGAAAGGGCTCACAACTTGGGCGTCCTCCTGGATTCACGGCTGTCTCTAGAAGAGCACTTGATGGCCGTGACCGGGAGGATTTTTCATCAGGTTTGCCTGATTCGCCAGTTGCGTCCCTTTCTAGATCGGAACTCCCTACACACGGTCACTCATGCCCTCGTCACCTCTCGTCTGGACTATTGTAACGCTCTCTACATGGGGCTCCCCTTGAGGTGCACTCGGAGGCTCCAACTGGCGCAGAGTGCAGCCGCGTGGGTGGTTATGGGAGCAATGTGGAGGTCCCATGTAACACCTCTCCTGCGCGAGCTGCACTGGCTCCCGGTGGTCTTCCGAGTGCGCTTCAAGGTTCTGGTTACCACCTTTAAAGCGCTCCATGGCTTAGGACCTGGTTATCTACGGGACCGCCTGCTACCACCAATAGCCTCCCACCGGCCAGTACGCTCCCATAGAGAGGGGCTCCTCCGGGTGCCGTCGGCCAAACAATGTCGACTGGCGGCCCCTAGGGGGAGAGCCTTCTCTGTGGGGGCACCTACGATCTGGAACAAGCTCCCCCCGGAGATACGGAGGATCCCGGATCTGCGCACCTTCTGCCGCGCGCTTAAAACGTTTTTATTTCATCAAGCTGGCCTGGCCTAAATCTTCTCCCTTTTAAAATTTTAAAATTTAAATTTTAAACACCAATTTTAATTTGTTTAATTATGGGATATTTTTAAAATTGAGTCAAATTTTTTAATCTGTTTTAATCTATTTTAAATTTTGTATTTCTGTGTTTTATCTTTTGGCTGTTCACCACCCTGAGTCCTTCGGGAGAAGGGCGGTATAGAAATCTAAAAAAAAAAAAAAAATTGTAAAACTATGTCCGAAGATATTATATGAAAGCAGGCAATGTTCCTGCATTTTTAACAGACATGGAGAAGAGAGGAAGAGATACAATGGCATTTTGCCATAGGGTTGAGAAAAGGTGCAACTATTGAATGATAGTTCCATCTTCTACATGATATGTTATCTGTCACAGCAACCATCTATGCTGAAGCTATTCATTAGTATGGGGAAATGGTGGTAATATAACCTCTGGTTTGATGTGCAGTGGCAAGAAATCACATAAGGTGGCAGTAAAAGACTGTAAAACATGTAACTTTTCATACATTGGAAGGATTCAGTCTCTGCAACAAAAATTACATAATGGGAGATTAACTAGAAGTGTTTATTCTTTTGATTTTTCAGTAGCCAAAAACCTTCTCTTTGACAATTGTTTTTTTTTTGTTTTTGTTTTTTTATATATATGCATTGTGCTTGTTTATTCCCAAATTTAGTTCACTGATGAAATCAAGTAATATACGAACATGTAGCTCCTTTTAGGACCAAGGTGAGAGATTTAGATATAGTTTTCAATGTAAATCAACAGGTACTTCTAGAAGTTAAGAATTTGCTCGACAAATTTATTTTACAATACACTCTATAACTGCCCTTTTTCCAGTTTTATAGAAAAAGAATAGATGTTCCAGCCACCATTTGCTGAACTAAAGACCAAGATCTTCCCCTGAAAAATATATGTTTTGATTATACTAAATTTCTTAGCTCCTTTAAAACAAGTAACTTTTCTGTCTTGGTAGCAGCAAAATAGAGGTCTAGCAGCTTAATATAACCCATTGCTTTGAATAAACCAGTGATTTTATCACAAAATGCTGTCCTCAAAAGAAAGGAGCGGCAAGCAGGCATTAATGCAAAACATGGAATGATTGGAGTGAATTTATGGCACTTAATAAAAGATTGCCTTGTTTCTGCAAATTTCCATAGAAATGTGGTTATTTGTTCTGTCCAACTATAGGTTCAGAAAAATAAAAGTTGGAAGATTTCTTGCATGAACACAAGTTTATATAACCGTCAGAAATTATTAGTGCCCCAAACAAGTGCATCTTTTAAAAATAAATGAACTGTGCTAAGCAACTATTAATATAGAATATATACACATATATTCCCTTTAAACATCTTCAGCTGCAAGAGTTCATTCACGTATTCAGTAGCTCTCAGACTTCAGGCGTCCTCCATCTCCTTCACTTATAAAGTGTTTCCTTCCCCTGGAAGGACAGAGATCCCTTAATGGTTTTGAAATTATTCCAGCACTAAAGCATTCCTCTACAAATCACTCAAGTACAGAATATGAATGTGGAACATCAAGATTAATGTCTGGGATTTCATGATAAACACGTTCATAACCTCTTTTCATTTGGTCCATAGTGATGACAGCAGATCTCCAGAGGGATTTCAACAAACTAAGCATCATTTTAAAGTTTGTTTCTCCAGTTGATTCCAAAACCATCACAACTGCTTCATATACAAGTTCATGGTGAAAATGGGGGTACTTCTAACTCTTGAAGACAATGTTCCGCTTCAGAAACATCTCCGGAAAGAAGGTACTCCTTCAACATATCAATCTCTTTAACAAGATGATTCACAGATTGCTGCCCACCACCTGAGCCCCATACATTGTCTATGCGTTTTCCCCCTTTACTCATGCTCAGCAGTACAGTAGCTCGATCCAGAGCAGCCCGAGCCTGAACACAATCCACAGTACCCTTGTAACCATCTATGTAAGTATTGCATAATATGCCATCTCCAACTGATCTTGCAATAAACTGACCCACCAGCTGTGGAGCTCTAGGAGTGTCCAGTACCAATTCTGGTAAGTCTTTTAAAAGCCTGTCAAATGACTTTTCCACATCATGTTTGGAAATAATTGTTCCACATAAGTCAGCAAGAAGTTTTGAAGTCATTTCTCTGTGACTAGCCTTTCCCTCCAATGCCAATGACACAGCCAAAACTGGAACACTATATTTCATTTCACCAACATTGAGGTCTTTCAGCATTTCCACCACTTCATTAGTATCACCGTGTTCAAAATATTCTTGAATTATTGGAGTTAGTGTTTTTTCACATGCTTTTTCATCCAAAGGTAGAACTACAGTTTCATACACACAGTTATCCTGATCATCATCATAGTTGGGATCTTTAATATCCACTTCCTCCAAATCATATACTTGCCCTGGTGTTCCCCAAACACCTTTGCCTCCTGCACCACCCTTCTTTGGTAGGCCCCTTCCCTTTCCAGAACGAGACCGCCTATCCAGATATTTTCCCTTTGGACTTGTTGGCACAACGACTCCACTTTTCAGGGCTTCACCAGTATCACTCACTGAGTCACCTCTTCCAGTCTCTAGAGGGATTTTTTCTCAATCTTCTCTTTGCTCTGGCATTGATTTTAGCTTCATTAATTGATTTTGCAGGGATCCAGTTGCCATTGATTTCAGCTTTTATTTCATAGGTCCAACATTTTCCTCCTCACCAGAAAAAGGAGTATCACTAAGATTATCCACTTCTGTTGTTGTATTGATGATGTCTGTCTGTTCATTTTCTACTTCCATAGTTGTTCAACAGTATTTCAACTACACTAAATATAAATGAAATTTTTATCTTTTTGTTTCTGACCTCACAGCAAGGAGTTTTTCTGCATTACCTCAGCCAATCATGCACAAGTTATGCAGGTTGCTGATATATTTTCTTTTTGCTAGAAAAGTTCACTTAGATCTTTCTCAAAAACTCAAGATGTCCACGTAACTGATTAGTTTGCAAAATTAATTCCTTTCCTCTTGATAATGTCTTCCATTACATAAAGTCAGTCTCCGTAGGCGACGGCCTCGGAGCTGCTCAGACGGCTACACCTCTTTCTCCCCCTCCCCTTAAGTTGCTCCCGCCGGTGCTCGCTTTCCCTTGGTTTCTGTTTGTTTTGTCTCTCTTTGACAATTGTAATGGAAAAAAAGCAGAACGGTTGTTTTGTAAAATATTCTTTCTTAGGCCTTTATCTCTTTAAGAGTTATGCAATGGTCAGAAAGGTGTTCATTTATAGCATCACCCATTCCTTCCAACTGCCTGTCCTTGGAAGAGATCAATTGTCCCTTTTGTTCAACATTTATATAAAGCCACTGGGCGAGATCATCCATGGTTTCAGGGTGAAGTACCACCAGTACGCTGACGACACTCAGCTGTACATCTCCACCCTGGACCACCCCAACGATGCCCTTGAAGTGATGTCCCAGTGCCTGGAGGCCGTACGGATCTGGATGGGGAGGAACAGGCTCAGGCTCAACCCATCCAAACTGAATGGCTGTGGTTTCCGACGTCCCGATATAGTCAGTTGGTGCCATCACTATTGAGGGTGAATCACTGGCCCACACGGAGAGGGCTCGCAACTTGGGCGTCCTGGATTCACGGCTGTCTTTAGAAGAGCATTTGACGGCCATGACCGGGAGGATTTTTCATCAGGTTCGCCTGATTCACCAGTTGCGTCCCTTTCTAGATCGGGACTCCTTACGCACAGTCACTCATGCCGTCACCTCCCGCCTGGACTATTGCAACGCTCTCTACATAGGGCTCCCCTTGAGGAGCACTCGGAGGCTCCAACTGGCACAGAGTGCGGCTGCGCGGGTGGTTATGGGAGCGACGTGGCATTATTTTATTTATCAAACTTCTTAACCGCCCATCTCCTTCATAGAGGGGCTCTTAGTAATAGTAATAGCCAGACCCGTAATTTCTCCAAAGCAGCACAATAGCAAAAACAATGAATTGCTTCTTTTGTTTTTGAATAGCACCTAGTGGTATTACTTGCTGCATACTACGTCAAAGTAATGTCTTGAAAACTATATTATTTACTTTTTTACACAATCAAATTTCTTCTCTGAGTTGTTTTTAGTAAAGCCTGGAAACTGTTAACTATTTTAAAACAGTATTATACATATATTTCCTTGTTTTAATGCTATATCAAATTAAGAAAGTGACATTTTATTAAAGCTTTATTAACCTGTTTATTTTGCAATAGAATAATACAAAAGAACTGGATTTGTATAAGAACTATAATCTATTTTTGATGTATTCAAAGATAGCTTGCTGCTAAAGGATTAAAATTCTAGTGACAGAAGGATGAAGAGATAACATTCCCAATTGTAACTTGCTAAAGTAAAAAGTCAGCAATTGAAACATTTATTTCTCTCCCAAAAACCGAAGGACAAATCTTAACAGGGAAATTGCCATTCATTTCTGTTTCACTAACAGGTATTAATTGGATCTGGGAGCAAAGCTCTTCTAAACTACTCTCCAGAATCATTTGTAGTTTGATTTGATTCTGGCTATCTTCTGCTATTTGCTGTAAAAGCACAATCAAAATTAATTTTTAACGTGTTATAAAAGCTTGCTTGCAGAGGTTGATCTAACAGTAATCTTTTAATTCAAACCACTAAAAACTAAGTACCATGGGAATTGAAAAAATAAAGATAATTAAATATCTTCTATTTTAGTTCACTTGGGTAGTATAGTAAAAATAGGAGACTAGAAAGAGGTGAGACAATGCTGCCTCAGATGTGTAAACATTAAACTTCTCATCATTCTTTGCCTCATGGACACTGGTATCCTGCTACTGAAGGGATACTAGATTGGGGAGAGATCTTTAATGGTTTTCAAGAATTCAAGATAAATTAAGCTGAAGAATTGCGATGTCAACCAAGTTTGTGAATACATGAAACATTCATATAGACAGTCTCTTTTTCCATGATGGAGTACTATCATGTAAGATACTTACAGCTTAATTTTATCAATCACTTCCTCATATTTAGTTATCAGTGCCTTTTTCATGTTCAGTTTTTGACTCACTATGCAGTTTCTTGTTCTTTTATTTTCTTCTGACATCTGTGTCAGTGATTGGTTCAATTGGATTATTATGATTCATAACTTCTGCTAACTTATTCACAGCCTGGGAAAGAGAGTGTAAGAAAGAAAAGTTGCTATAAACATGTACTGATGATGTTACCTAGTTAAGAAATGAAACATCTGCAAGAAAACAACCAAACTTAGAGAGCACAAAAGACCCACAGTGCAGTTTCTCTATCTGATTAAAACATAATATTGTTGGAAGAAATATCCTTCTGGGTTCAGTTCCAACTGGGGAAAAAAGACATTGGAAATATGGAGACTGCTTGGAAAGATGGTTTAATGGTGGGCAGGATCACATGGTTTGAGTTCCTGAGC
Source organism: Arizona elegans (assembly GCA_022577455.1). Classification (NCBI taxonomy): domain Eukaryota; kingdom Metazoa; phylum Chordata; class Lepidosauria; order Squamata; family Colubridae; genus Arizona; species Arizona elegans. Next base: position 223,157,848 of record JAKOOJ010000001.1, read on the forward strand.
AGAAAAGGGCAAGATGCTGAGAGCCCCTCGGTTTTATACTCTCTCTGGCTTTGAACTTCCTGGGGCACAAGAAGAGTATCCTGATTGGTCACTGTCAGAGGTCATAGCTAGCTCTGCTGGCTGATGTAATTTCCCAAGGTGCCATGTGGGGAGTTTCTGTTGCTAGGTGGGTCCTATTGTGTTGCAGATGATGGTTCATTGACAAAGGGGGTGGGTGGGTTTGTTTCTGCCTCTAGCCCATTGACAAAGGTGGTGGGAGCCAGGAAGGTGGGAGCTGTTTTGTCTTTAAAACATGTTTCTCCATTTCTCATCCAAAGAAATATATTCTGCCTTTTTAATATTTCCTAAAATATTTCATTCCTCTTTGAGAGGGGTGGGTGCTAACTTCCTACAATATATTTCCTTCTCCACTTTCTTATGTATAATATTGCAGTGATAACTGTGGTCACTTTCTCATCACCTCATTTATACACACACACACACACACACACACTGTACAAAACTGATGGTATGTAGCTTGGCCTTAGTATTTGTTAGAAGAATCTAGGCATCCTGGTAGACCACAGATTAAGCATAGTCCAGTGCAATTGCCAAAAGATCAAATGCAACCTTGGGATGTATCGAAAGATGTGTAGTGTTCCGATTATGGTAAGTAGTATTTCCATTCTATGTTGCATTAGTCAGGCCACACCAAAAATTTTATGCCCTGTTCTGGCCAGCACAATACACGAAGGATGCTGAAGACTTGGAACAAGTAAAGAGAAGAGAGACAAAAAATGAAGAGGGACTTGAAAGCTAACTCCTGTGCAGAATGGTTAAAAGAACTGGGCATGTTTAGGCTAAAAACTCCCCTACGTGGAGGCTTGATAGCAGACTTTCAATACTTTAAGGACTGTCACAAGAAAAGAGGGCATGAATTTATTATGCCTACCACCTAAGGGTAAAACAAGAACCAATCTTTACAGAATGGGATCCAAAATTTTATGAAAGAATTTTCTTAATAATGTGAGGAATTTTAAGTAGTGTAAAGCCTACCTCCTGGAGTGGTGGATGCTCTTATCAGTGAAAGTTTCAACAAAGGTCAGACTGCCATTTGTTGGGAAGGGTCTGAGGATTCCTGCTATGGCAAGGAGTTAGGCTTAATAAAATTTCCAAGGTTCCTTCCAATTTTGTGATTCTGAATTGCTTGGTCTGATAAAAGGATTGTACAAAAGTAAACAAAATGAAATTGGTTATCCGCTGCGGCGCTGTTGGTCAAGACAAAATTAGGTGGGCATCAAGCATAGCTGATTTTTTTTTTTTTTTTTTTTTTTTTTTTGTGATGGCACTACCAAACTACCTAGAAACAGGCGTCCTGCTCAGAAGCACTGGATATTTTTTTTTCGTTTCAGTCTCACTCTCTGCGGGATTGATGGGACTAAAGCTATACAAAGTTGGACGAGATCTGCATCATTCTGCACCAGACGAACCTTTCGCTCGGCTAAAACGCTACTTGCAAAGGATAGGAAACCAACTGCGGCTGCGCGCGGGGAGCTACTCCCCCACCCACCCACCTTGGCTCCCAATCGAGATTCCGTCTTATCTTGCGACTAAACATTGCTCCGTCGGCTTCTCCCTTCCTCCTTCTCAAGTTAAACGGCGACTTTTGCCCTATCCGGTCTGGCGTTGAACTCCGCGTTGCACACGCTTCCCCACCCCCAAGGCTGCCCTTCTTCGGCGGCTCCTGCTCCCCCTGGTGCCAAAGTCGAAACGGTCGGGACTCTGGGGCATCAATTCAGCGAACACCCAAGCCGGAGGTAGCGGCGGCAAAATGCATTCGACCGCTGGTGCCAAGAAGGGAACCGTTAAACCAGGGGTCCCCAACCTTGGCAACTTTAAGACTTGTGGACTTCAACTCCCAGAATTCCTCAGCCAGCTTTGCTGCTCCACAAGTCTTAAAGTTGCCATGGTTGGAGACACCTGCGTTAAGCACACGTTAGCAACGGACGAGACGTCACGAGCCTTCGCCCTCTTTTCCCCCCCAAGGGGTGATGGAACTTGTAGTTTTGTCGGGAAAAATCGCGTGAAAGCCCCGGCCCCGCCCCGAACTGAAAAAGGGCGGTAGGTTGTGTGCTCCCGCGGAGTCTTCTCATGTTGTTGTTCGCATGTTGTGGTAAGCTGCATTAAACATGATATAATAGCTCCTTATGTGACCTTAACAGATGGTATCCTTGTAAACCAATTGAAAGTTGCAGAATTTTACACACCCATGGTACAAAAATACAAGTGTAATTGTCTGATGCAATGCGCGGCGTAAAAATATCCTCAATATTTGTCAATATCAATATTTGTCAGATAAATCTGATCAGTTTCAGGAAAACGTTTATATGAATATTTTCGTTGACCTTGTTCTCAAATTACTTATATAAAACTGGAAGTAGGTTAAATTTCTAACAATCCTAACAATTCTAGGAATACAGCTACAATGGATCAAGCTGTAGCTCAGAAATGGGTTTTTAAATGACAACTTGCCTTTCAAGAATATATAGAAAGTTAATGTTGACAGTATCAAGTCTAGTCGTCAGAATGCAACCCTCAAATAGATTAAAAGACATGACATTGCAAATTCCATCGCTTTTAGAATCTTACATCATGTTTTCTTTTACATTGTTTACAGTTTCAGTACTTCAGCGCCCCGGTGGTGCAATTCTGGCAGAAGTCCAGTTCAGAAATACTTGTACAGTATAAAATTAAAACAACAACAACAAAAAAAACTACTATTCCCAGCAGGCTCCAGGGAAAGAGTTGCGAAATAAACGAGGATATATAAGATGCCTCTCGGGCAACGTGAAGTTCAGACTGCTCGGCGAGTTTCGCAGCCGCTAGTCCTTTTTTAGGGGTATTTTTTTTAATGCAGCAGCAGCAGCAGCGTTATTATTATTATTATTATTATTATTTTTCCTCTCCTCGGAAAGCTGAGCACAGTCTCACTGCTCCCTTTTATTTTCTCCGGCGCTTCCTTTCTTTTGTCCGACCATTGCAATGAGACCCAACGAAGCAGGGGAGGCGTCGTCCGCCTCGGAGATGCGCTTGGACGAATGGAAGCGATGGGCGGCTGAATGTATCGACGAGTCTTCGCAGCGCCTGGGTGAGCTAAGCCGGGAGATCTGGAGCCACCCGGAGCTGGCTTTCGAGGAGCACCAGGCTCACGCCGCCCTGACGCGCTTCTTCGCCGGCCTGCCCGTCTCCTCCTCTTCGGGCGCCTGGTCGGTGCAACGCAATTACAAGTTAGAAACGGCCTTCCGGGCGGACTGGAAATGGGACGGGGCGTCCTGCTCTCCCGCCGAAGCCAGCCAGGCTCTCCCGCAGCCTCCGCCGCTTCGGCTGGCCTTCCTGTGCGAGTACGACGCCCTGCCCTCCATCGGGCACGCCTGCGGGCACAACCTCATCGCCGAAGTGGGAGCCGCCGCCGCACTGGGCCTGAAGGGCGCCCTGGAAAGCCTTCGCCAGAGTCCCGCCGGCCTCCCTCGCCAGGCGCCCGCTGTTAAGGTGAGAAGCTTAGAATAACTTTATTGTCACTTTAAACGTACACTAATCGACAGATATTAAAATGAAATTTCGTTGCATACAACTCACAAAGGGTCACCACCTCCAATATACACTACATAAATATGAAGAAAGAAGGAAGGAAGGAAGATAGGAAGGAAGGAAAGGAAGGAAGGAAGGAAGATAGGAAGGAAAGGAAGGAAGAGAAAGAAAGAGGAAAGAAAGAAAGAAAAAGAAAGAAAGAAAGAAAGAAGAAAGAAAGAAAAGATTATACATATATTATATGACACAGAGAAACATCACAGTCTAAGTGAGTTGGCATCTTGGTCCTCTTCACCACCCTCCTTGGTTTTAATGCTAGGGAGCACATGGGATTATAAAGTGCTAATTTTAGATTTTGAGCATATCTCCCCCCTTCCTCCTTCGTTGTTGTTCTGTAAATCTCTTATCTTTATCTAGAAAGCTATGCATTTTGAAAATGTCAGTCTGAGCGCAGTGTTGAAGAGAGGAGCACACGCATCCCAGTAAACAGGCTTTCCCTGGCTGGGATTCCCAGGCGGGATGTGCTGTTGTTGTTTTTCCAGACCCTGATGTCTTGTCATCTTCTCGTTTTAGATCACAGTGCTGGGTACCCCTGCTGAAGAAGATGGAGGAGGCAAAATAGACTTAATTAAAGCTGGGGCTTTTGATAGTCTAGATGTTGTTCTTATGGCTCATCCCTCTCAAGAAGATGCAGCTTATTTACCTGATATTGCAGAACACGAGTGAGTACGGAGGAGTGGGAAAGCTTTGCTGAGAGTGTCTGAAAAAGGGTCCTGTGCCCTTTGATCTCCTTTTAGATTCGGAAGGCTGCTTGGAATCCTTTTTCATCTTTTGTGTCAGTTCATGAACAACACCCTACAACACATTTATGTAGTTCAGCAGTAAACTTCTTCATTTTGCCTGTGTTATGCAAAAGTTGAGGTTCTGTGCTTGGTATATAATATCCTGAAGGGTCTCTTTGGGAGGAAAATGGTAGATCATATAGGAGGGACATCAGAAGTCCGTATTTCAGTTTTTATTGCTTTAGAGCCACTTCCATTATTAACATTTTTGTTCCTTTGACTGACAGTTGTAGCAACAGCATGAATTCTTGCTCCTACAGTACTCCTACATTTGAGGAGTCCTACTAAAATGGCCCTTGTTCTTACTCATGGTTAGTACTCATTATTATATTATACCTTACTAGGGAAGCAGCAATGGTCAGAAATAACAGTTGCCACCACTACCAATAATTCACTTGTATTCAGTGTTGCTGTCTTAATATTTGAAGGCGGCAGAATGCCAAACTTTAATCCCCAAAGAGAAAGGAACAATATCTACAATAAGCAAAAGCAACAATTTCTTGCAACCATAGCTTACCCAGGGCTCTGTGTTGTTTTGTTAAACACGGGGGTAAGCATTTTCAGAAACTGCTTCTACAAAAAATAGTTATTCCAGGTAGCCCTTGACTTATTATTACTCATTTAATGTCGGTTCCAAGATATGGCTCTTGAAAAAGTGACTTACAACCAGTCGTCACACATACAACTGCCAAAGTCACCACGGTCACATGATCAAAATTTGATACTTGGCAAATGGCATGTGTTTACAACAGTTACAGGTCCCATGGTCAAGTGATCACCGTTTGCAACCTTCCCAGTGGGCTTCCAACAACCAAAATCAGTGGGGGAACTAGGGTTCACTTAAGGACTGTGGCAAAAAAGGTCATAAAATTGGGGGCAACTCACTTAACAACTGCATTGCTTAATAAAGCAAGTTTCAATCCCAATTGTGGTCATTAATTGAGGATTACCTGTAATAACTTGCCTGTATTGTTTTTGATTTTTTTTCCTTGTTTTCTCATTTTTAAGCAGTGTAATTCTGAGTTCGGCCCAGTAGTATTGGCCAATTGTTTATAACTAGTAAATATAAGCCAGTTGTTTATAACTAGAAAATGGAGCAGCCATTACCTTTTTACAGGGGCTTCTGTCATTGTGAGGATGTTAAAAAAAAAAATAGTGGATGTAACTGCACAGTTGAATCCCTCACCTCTTTGTATGTTCCACCAGTTGTACAAAGAGGTAGGGCTTTAATTGTAAGGGCATGCCTGCCATCTTGACTTTTTTGACACATACACATATACACAACCTTGCAGGCATTCCTGATGATACCTCTATTGATTTTCTATAAACTCCACAGCTATATATTACCCAAACATCTGCTAAACACCAAAGGCTCCCACATTATTGTTATCCCAGAGCAGGGCTATGGAATTCCTTTCTTACCTGCTTATTTACATTGCTCCATATTTGCTTATTGGTTCAGTTTTGCTTGGTAATATACTTGGCAATATGAATTTGGTAATTGTGAAGTAAGGAAAATATCACAAATGGCATCCTGTTTTGTGACCTTTCAGTAACTTCTTTGGTAATGTATTACATATAAAATTAAAGTAAAATAAAATAGTAGGAAATCAGGAGAAATCAGTTATCAGATATATCTGAAATATGCAGTATTCATTTAATCTGAATATTTTTATATTGTAATTTTTTATGAATGTGTAGCTATCAGTAGTCCAATATTTTATTTAAAAAAAAAAACTAAGCAACTATTTTTAAAAGTTCATGAAACTTCATCATTATAGAGGTTGCAACAAGTACATCTTTCTCCCCTTTTACCATGTTATTATTTTCAGTATTTCCAAATGACTACTTTGTCATGTGACATGTAGCTGTACTATAAGGCTCATGGAACGCTGTTACCTTCCCACCAAAGGTGGTCCCTATTTTTCTACTTGCATTTTTTAAATGCTTTCGAACTGCTAGGTTGGCAGAAGTTGGGACAAGTAATGGGAGCTCACCATGTTATGCGGCACTAGGGATTCGAACCGTTGAACTGCCGACCTTTCAATTGACAAGCTCAATGTCTTAGCCACTGAGCCCCCACGTCCCTTACTCCTTATGCTTAGCCCACATTTTATAGAAAGTTATTTCTCATTTACTTCTCAAATGAGTCAGCATTAGATTTCTAGTTTAGAACCGATTACATTTCTAACACAGAATCCTAGGAAACAAAAATATATTTTCTAACTAATAATTGTTTACAGTGTTTATATGCCACATCTTATTAGCTAAACAAAATTATAAAAATGTACAGGTACAACCTACCTTTTGCTTCAGCCTTAGGACCAGATATTGCCTGCTAGTAGTATTCCTTGTCAGAGGCACTATTTTGTGTGCTTCTCTTCATCTGAAAAAGCCTGCAGGTCATCTCTATCTACAGATTGATATAGTATAAAAGATGCAAAAGAAAGGAAAAAGCTGAGATGGAGCAGGGAGAAGAAAGCAAGTTCAGATAGTAGGTCTTACCAATGCGTTTAACAGAAAAACAGACGTAACCTTTACATGAATAGGTTTATATCTTAAATTCTGTGTTTCATTTCATGCTCACTCTAATTAAAAATGTATCTATAGACATAAATAGGCAGAAGGATTCATGGATACTGGAAGGCTGAATTTACCAACAAATACTTGTTCTAGAAATGGAATCTTTGGTTCTTCGTATATTGCCCTGTTTCATTCTTTTTCATGCTAATAAATTAAACCCAGGCATGACCCAAATAAATTAAGTTCTGAAGTGTCCTTTGCAAGTTGCTTGGTTATTTGAGACAATGCTGATAATGCAGCACAAATCCACACAATTGTTTTGTGCTCTGGAAAAGAATATTCTGATGTGTTTGTAAAGTTTATTTAGGAAATGATTTGGGAAAACCATTTGAAATTCTTTTTTACGCTCTAAGTTCTACATTTAAAATTAATGTGTAGCACATTTATTGTATGGGTTATATGCATCTTCTAAAACAATGTTATGAAATGTGCAGATCTTTGCTAATCTTAAATGTTCTGCTTTTTTGTCTTTGAGCTTTGGCGCTCATCATTTTTATGAAGGCCCATTACATGGGATGGGAATTGATTATGTATCATCAAGCCAGTGTCAGATCTTAATGAGTGCATAGATAAATTTTCTCTAAGGCCATTGGTCCTTAACCTAGGCCTTCAAGTCTTCAGACCTTCAGCGCACCCATTGTTGTTGTAACTGAGTTCATCCACCTTGCTGCTGATCATCCTTTTCTTCTATTACCTTTCATCTTCCCAGCATTCAGTGATCTGGCATGTCCTCTGTGACACACATATCGTATCATCAATGGACTATGCATACAGATTTTTCATTTGTGTTTAGAAATCTATCATGCTTGGTAGTTACTTATATGAAATACAATATGAGTACAGGCACCTACCAGTAGCATTAAGTGAAGCATAATATTCAGTGTTGTGAATGAAAAATATGAGCTATAATCCAGAGTTCCTCTGTTTTGAAAGAAGTGCACATTCCTTTATTTATAATTCTTTGCAGAATCAGAATTCCTAGCATGCTGAGTAAATTATAAATATATAAGTAGAATAGTTTTAAATGTATTTTTTCCTAAATTCAGAAATCAATAAGATGAAAAGAACATGAATGTAAGGAAAAACAAACTACAATTATAGTTAGTTTCATGTATTCATGCAGTGATTTTTGGAAGGCTGTGATAAAGTGAAATAAGCAATAATTACCAGCTGTTATTATATTTCCCCCACTGTAATTATGAGACACTGATGGCTTACTGTAATAAGGAGTAATACAAGGATTTAATATAAAACATTCACAGTTGGAACTTAAATATATAAAATTTAAATACCTATGCCTAAAAACAGTCCAGATGGGCATTTTATCACTCATCATAGAGCCCTCATCAGGAATATCTGGAGCCTGTAACAATTGAGACCTACCTAATCTCTTAGTGAAGACTATTCTACAATGAAGGTGCAGCTACTGAAAGATTTCTGTTTCAGTTTTAGATATTTGCCAATAAATTCTAAATCAGCAAAATAGGGTTGAAATTTTAACATTCCCAAATTCTGTTTCTTGATATACCGGTAATTTTTCATAATTTCATAATGCTTTATAAACATTCAGTTTTCACTCATTATTTTTAAGATTGCATTTGTAACTCAGTTCCTGTTAGTCAAATGTTATATTTTATCATGTTTTTCATTATCAATGCTGTCATTTTAGTATATTACTTTTCTAGATTTAACAAACACATGTTTATTTGGAAATAAACAGATGGGTGACCACATTTGGGCAATTAGTTGATCCAGTGGTGAAATGTAAAATTTGTTACTACCAGTTCTGTGGGCGTGGCTTGGTGGGGTGGGGTAGGTAATGTGACTGGGTGGGCGTGGTCAACTTTTTTTTTTTTTTTACTTTTTACTTTTTTTTTACTTTTAAAAGCATTTTTTCTACAACCTTAAGAGGTTGCAGAAAAAAATGCTTTTAAAAGCCTTTGACGATCAGGCAACTCAGCTTTTTATTTTAAAGGCATTTTTTTTCTACAACCTCTTCAGCCGAAGAGGTTGCAGAACAAAATGTTTTAGAAGCCTCTGACGATCCCAGCTGAGCCGCACGATCATCAGAGGCTTTTTTTTTAACTTTTAAAAGCAGTTTTTTGGCTGAAGAGGTTGTAGAAAAAATGCTTTTAAAAGTAAGAAAAAAAGCCTCTGATGATCGTGCGGCTCAGCTGGGCGGGGGGGGACAGGGAGGTTTGCTACCAGTTCTCTGAACCCCCCGCCGCCATCGCTACCGGATCGGCTGATCCGGTCCGAACCGGGAGCATTTCACCCCCTGAGTTGATCTCAAAAAAGCTGATCAGAGTTTGACTCAGTATTCAAATGAGAGGCCACCAGTAAGAAGGATGGCTGCAAGTGAGGGAGGTGAAACATACATTCTGTAGGAAAGCAATGGCAAACAGCCTTCATTTCATTGCCAGCAGAACTACAGGGACATAACCATAGTCAAGCTCAAGTCAAATAAGACTTTATCTTTGGAAAGGAAGTAAAATATATTTTACCAGTCATGTACACTGCATAAAAGAAACATCTGCTGTCTTACCTCTTTATTTTGGCCTAGTTCAGATGACTTGGTCTTCTATGGAGCTCCTCTGTGACACATAGATTTCTTTATTTGAATTACTGTGAGAAATTAATCTAATTTCTAATGCAGGTGTATTGTGTTCTGTAAAACATTTTTTCCTGTCTAGAAATGATTTCTGGGTTAGCATATAGAAGTAAACAATAGTGAGATTTGTTCATTTTCCTGTCCTAGGAAGAGCAAATGAGTTAGTCTTATCTGGGTTTGCTCTGTACTAGATACTGGCCAAGAACAGTGGAAGGAAACATAGGAATGACCAAACAAAGCACATTTAATATGCTCATTTTTTAGATAGGCTCTGGCTTAAACAGTAAACCATGGATTAAACAAAATTGGTGCAAGCAAAACTACTGTAGAAAGAAGACAGTAGAGAAGATAAACCTTTAATAAAACTTCAGGATGTTTTCATCTTCATACATGTTTAACATGTTCTTTTTACATGGTTTTGCTAAAGATTTTAGGTACTAATTCACTAATTTCCTCCAGGCTTCATTTTATGTGCCAAAGATTAGCTTTGACTATGGAAGCTCTGTATCACCTTCCATTCATAACCTTGTGTTGTTGAGTTTCAGATCTTTGTAGAGCTTTGAAGTAATACCATACAATGCAGCATGCACTTACCTCCTTAAAATTATTTTCATGAAATGAACCCAAAGGGATTTTCTTTCCTTTAAAATTGTTTAAAAACAAGCGATGACTTTTATTTCCTAGTGTGACTGTGAAATACTATGGAAAAACTTCTCATGCTGCTGCTTACCCTTGGGAAGGACTAAATGCATTAGATGCTGCTGTGCTTGCATACAACAATCTGTCCCTTTTAAGACAGCAAATGAAACCGACATGGAGAGTACATGGTGAGACCTTCCTTCACTCTTAAGTCCAACAAGTTATATAAGACCCTGATTAAGCAAATGTGTTCTATCTGGCATGTTAAAAATGTTATACACAATGAACAGCTGCTTACGTTTATTAGTTTTAATTATTCCAGTGTGGTATTAAATGCATAATGGTAAGAATTCTGTTTTTCATATGAAAATATGAAGCAGCTAATGCTATCAAATTAGCTTTTACATAATCATTAAATCCATGTTTTCAGAGTGTAAAGTTAAATTAACATGTTTAATTTTAATTAAATGTAAATAAAATAAAAATGTAGCTTTAATCCTCCATTCTGAAGTTAGTTTAATTCAAAAACTAAATATGGCCTTTGCCCGAGGAAGAACTTGCATTCATTCTCTAGATATATAAAGGAAATACATATGTATGCATTTAGAAGTAATCATGGTGAAATCAGTAATTTTATTATATAAATGCTTAATTTAAGGACATTTCTTGAAAGAGACTGAATTATCTTGCATCCCAAAGATAATTATTGTGGATGCTTTAAAAATAATTATATGCAATATGTATCTAATAGCTACATAATATTAATAATGAAAAATGGAGTTAAATGAAATCCATATGGTTTCCTTAAATATGATATATATATTAAAAATCTCTCATAAATTATCTAAAAAGCAAAAGATTCTTGGTTAAGGGATAAATAATTTGTTTTTCCCAATATTGTCTTTAGGGTATTTTAATCACCATTTTTCCATGCCATTTGATCTTGTTTAATAAAATATTTGGATTTTATTTCCAGTTGTTGGGGTTTCCTTTCAGAGTATTACACATATATAATAAGGGAATTAATATACCTTAAATAGAAGATAAAAAGTGTTCCACATGTGACATGACATCTGTTTTGACCTAGATAAAATATTTATTTAGTGACTTATTGGTAGAGGCAAATTATCTCCTTTTCCAGATAATTCTCTTTTCTGTATTTCATCCATCCAGTTTCTGCTTTGTGAAGGTTTCATTTCATACTCTCTTAAGTTAGAACGACATAGCTTCTGAAGTCTTAGGCAGAAATCATTAATTTAAATTTATTTCAATTTATATACTGCTCCCTTCAAACAGTAATTTGTACAGTTCACTAACACTATAGGAGAGAGTAAGTGATGGTGTGTTTTATCCCCCAGGTGATCTACCTCCTCAAAATTGCATGGAAGTTGGTAGGGGACTTCGAGGAAATCTGTAAATATTGCTATGAAACACTCTTTTTCCAGGTGCAAATCTGTGCTGATACTGTTTTTGTTTTTGTTTTTTCTTCTGTCCATTTTGGGTCCATGTTAGCTTGATCATAATAGAGTTATTGTAGGTGAATTTGTTGCTAGTTAGGCTGGCTACAGAAGATTATTTTTCTATAATTTTAAACTAAGCCATCCTTAAGTTGTATTTATTACATTAACTTTCTAGTAAGCATTTAGCTTTTCTTCTGACCATTGAAATAAATCTAAAGAAAAGCATTTAAGTAGACAAGGCATCTGTATGCCAGTTTGTAATTCAAGCAGCTTTCTGCTTTTAAAATGAATATGTTATGCCACTGAGAATGATTAGCTAAATGTTAAGCATCATATAAAACACCAATCTGTAGGGTAATTGGAGGCACTAGGTTAGAAATCAGAAAACTAGGGGTTTTAGGCAGGAAGCTAGCTAGATTACTTTGGGCCAGTCACTCTCTCACAATACTAAGAAGTAGACAGTAGCAAACCACTTTTGAAAATGTTGCCAAGAAAACTGCAGGGACATGTTCAGGAAGTCGGCACACACCTCAACAAGCATTATAATAAGTGGATTTTTAATTGGTATGGCGATTGTTTTTTAGAAAGATGTAAATTGGTTCATAGCATTAGTTTTTACATTCTCTTCAAATGAGCAATTTCCCAGGATATTTATACATCAGTATTTGTTACTATATAAATATTTTAAGTATGGAACAGTTTGATTGGGTATGGGATGTTCGATTCTTTTATTTTCATCTTGCTGCGGAAATTAATTCTGTGTGGCAATAGCAGTTCTAAATGTTTCATTATTTAATGGGCTGCTGACAAAGCAAGATGATTTTGTATATTAATTTCAGAAACATGTGGCTCAAAGAATCTTTATGCTTTATATCATATAAACCTTAATATGATGGATAATCTATGATTATGAAATTATAATCTCAAATATTGGGAAGCAGATACTGCTTACCCAAGGATTCAAAAATACATACTTGGTCTTTTCAGATATTTCTAATAGATTATGAATATCTGTACCATGGGATCTTTTTGGAGATATATATATATATATATATATATATATATATATATATATATGAATGAGTCTGGAGGGTGAAAAATTTCCCCTTCCCTGAATGAAACTGTTTTATTAATACCATAGATATAATTTTAAAACTTTCACATTACATTTAATGAATAGAAGCTTATTATAGAAGTCACATTGCAAAGCTTAGGATATGGCAAATTTACAGTAGTTTAAGACAATAATATTTTGATTGTAACTCTTTTAAAATAAGTATAGTGTTCCAAAATGAGCAAAAGAATTAATAAAACTAGATTATCCAGGATGAGACCAGGTTGGCAGCCTCTAGCTAAGCTCCGCAGGACCAAATCACCTGCTCTGCTGAGAAGACAAAGAAAGAAGCCAAAAGGTGGTTGGACCACTGAGTCAAACCATACCTTCCCCAGATGTGCTGTGAGAGGCAACCCTCCTCACCTATCCCTGGCCATCACAACTGGCAGGTTGGAAGGAAAAGAGATCCCAACCCTTTCTGTGTGTTTTCCCATTTTGTATGCCCAAGAAAGCTGTATGAATCAGGCGAGTGAAAAAAAAAATACAAGGCACTTTATTATCACAACAGGACCTATGAATGTTACTTATTATTACAATTAATTAAAGATTATTCCAGCCAGCCTCTGCCAATTATTTTGTCCGTTCATTTGGTGTTTTGCTGACACAGCAGCTTATTTGTCTGAGCTGCATCCAAGTTGCCAATTGTCCTTTGCTCCGTTCTCTTTTGTGCCCTGTGGGTACAGTGACCATATTTTGTTGGAAGAAAGAAATAAAGAATAACCCTGAAAGGGAGCAAATCTGAAGCTCCCGGATGCCACCTGCTTCCTCCCAACCACCCCACCCATCACCGCCACCATCAAATGGTCCAAACTCCAAATGGCCTGGAGGTTGACATGGAAGCAATGGCGGTGGCAGCAGGGGATGTGAAAATGGGAAGCCCCTTTAGATTTGCTCCCTTTCAGGGTTATTCTTTATTCTTTATTTCTTTCCTCCAACGAAATATGGTCACCGTATCCCCACAGGGCAAAAAAGAGAGCAGAGCAAAGGACAAGTGGCAACTTGGATGCGCTCAGACAAATAAACTGCTGTGTCAGCAAAACACCAAATGAATGAACAAATAATCCTTAATTACTTATAATAATAATTAACATTAACAGATCCTGTTGTGATAATAAAGTGTTATCTATTTTTTTTCCACTCGCCTGATTTGCAAAGCTTTCTTGGGCATACAAGATGGGAAAACACACAGAAAGGATTGAGATCTCTTTTCCTTCCAATCTGACAGATGTATTGGCCAGGGGTAGGTGAGGGTTGCTTCTTGCAGCACATCTGGGGAGGGCATGGTTTGACTCAGTGGCCCAACCACCTTTTGGCTTCTTCCTTTGCCTTCTTGGTGATTTGGTCCTGTGGAGCCCAACTAGAGACTGCCAACCTGGTCTCATCCATGCTGGTAGCAGGTAAAGCCGGAACAGAATGCAGGTGTGAAGGGCTACTGAGCCCAGGGAGAAAATGCCATTAGCGACACTCCAGACAAGAAATTTGGGCTCAGGAAGACCTCCCCTTCCTATTATTATCCCTTCTGTTCTATAGAAACGCACTCTGCACATGACCAGAAACATCATGAAATCACCCTCCTGGCTTTGGAGGGAACGTTGCTCCAATGCTCTATCAGCTCCTCTAAAATCACTCCATAGTGGCTGTGGAGTTCCCACCTTGGCTCTTCCTGGCAGAGAAAGGACTCATGGCTGTCACTACCACCATACCTTAACATTCCTTGACTCTGGTGCTCTGCAAATGTTTGTGTGCCCCAGTGCTCTCTCCGACTGTCTCACACAATATCCAGCGGGGCAGAAGCCCAGGCCCTGCAATTAAGCGGTGGGGGGGGGCAGCAGTGATAAAGCTGCCACCCATCCCCAACTACACCCTCACTACCGTCTTGCCTCGCCTCGCCTTGCCCAGCTGGATGAACAAGGCAATGGTGGCGGCAGCAGGGGATGTGAGAATGAGAAGACCCTGATTGCCACCTCCACCCACCTGCTCTGTTATCTCTCCTCACTTGCTCACCCCCACACACACCCCTGGCTCTGCCACCTCTCCCCCTCGCTCACCCACACACCCCCAGGCACTCACAGCAAGTTGTTCCCGCAACAAATTGTTCATGTTGGGTTGTTCTGCAACAACCTGGCAGCAGTGAGTTGGTAAGAGGACGTGGTGGTGGTGAGGGGGCTGCCCCCAGCTGCCCACACCCAGTTGCCTGCATTGAGTTGTTATAGAACCAAATTACTTGCCTAAAAATTATTGTAATGTCCCATAAGAGAGAAAATAAATTAAACCTTTTGGGGTTAGAATTACGGTGATTTCCCACAGAAAAACATGGAGCGCACCTGAAGAAAGAAATAGAGAAAATAAATAATTGTAAACAAACTGTAGATCTATCAGGTGTATCATGTCAGATTTCAGTATTTCTTCCTGATTTTATATTTATTATCATGCATTACGAATTTTGATTTTAGTAATATTACAATTATGATGTATTTCCATTTCAGTTTCATGACTAAATTGTTTCTGTGCTAGAATGAAAGTAAATTTGAGATCAAGTCATGCTTTCAAATCAGAGCAGGGAAGTATAAAGTAATTCCTACTCTTAAAACTGGCATCAAATGTTTTTTTCTTGAGGTATATGTTAGAATTAAGCAAATAAAAACAAATGTATATATACATACACCCCGCACCCCCCATATTTCACAATATTTTTCAGGTCTGGAAAAGATTCAGGGATTAGAGTAAATGTGCAATATACCATGGATGTCCTTCAGAGGTTTTGGCTGATAATAATATAATGTACAGTACAAAAATACATTAGCACTGTTCTTCTTTATAGCATAATTATACTGAACAGAAAAAAAGAGAAATGTATTTGAAAATGCATTGATATGGATGCTGAACTAAATATGACATTTTAAATTGTCCAGTTTTAACCAAAAGTTGAGGCCCTAAGAATTAAAATACGAAAGGATGGTTTTATCCTAATTTCTTCCTAATATACTGTAAATATATTTTGCTTCTGCTTGATATTTCTTATTTGGCTCTGCTTGGTATAGATAGGGTGAGAAGTTTTGTTTTTTTTTCAATTTTAAGAGCAATAAATAAGCAACAGAGAAATACAGTAGAAAGTGGAAACTCCTGATTTTGGAATTCAGATGTCCATTGCTTTTCTTTAGTGCCTGAGTGTCTTCAGTGTAAGTTCTCATTTATCTACTGGCAAAGCAGAGAGCCTTGGATCAAGTTAGGACTTTTCTGTTTAGCTGTTTTGCAATAAGCCTCAGAAAACCTAAGTGCCAAACTAATTTCAATTACCTATTTCTTCTTCATTGTAGGAATAATAAAGAATGGAGGTGTGAAGCCTAATATCATCCCTTCTTACACTGAATTAGAATTTTACTTGCGTGCTCCTTCCTTAAGGGAACTCTCTACCTTAAAGGAAAAAGCAGAGAATTGTTTTAAAGCTGCAGCTCTAGCAACTGGGTGTGAAGTAAGACTGCTGGATAACTTTTCCAAAGAATAATATAAACTGATTTTTTTAAAAAACATGGATTATTTGAGTTGAAAGAATAGCAGTGCAATATAAAGTTTGCCTCTTGTATAATTGTGAATTGTTCAAGTACTGATCAAAACTACCATAGTATGTAGGGAAGAGATGGCTAAAAAGTGCTCTGTAACTACTATAATTAATTGTATCTATTGGCAAATTCATAAATTATTAACTCAAACTCAGTTATTTAGCTAGTATCCACAATTTCCATTATTCTACATTCAGATAGTCCTTGACTTAGAACATTTGTTCAGTGATCATTCAAAATTACGATGACACTGAATGATGTGATTGACAACCTGTACCCAAAGTTGTGGCCACTGCAGGGCTTCCATCATCGCATGAATAAAATTCAGACGCTTGGCAATCCTTATGACTGACCACCTATCTTGCCACCCCCCCCCCCTCCTGCCCCACTGGGTCCCTAGGGCCTACTTCCAACTTGGCTGGGTCCCACAGAGCCGATGCCTTTTTGGAAGGAACCACAATTCTCACAATCTGAGAATTTTTATCCCTTTAGGATAAAAAGGGTGGATTAGTCCTAATCAGTTACAAATAATGCAGTAAGTTTTTATATGTTTACTATAGTATAAATCCAATTGTATTAACTATGGTTTAATTTCAAATACCTGTGTAAAAGATTTAAATTTTATTGTTATTTTTAGTATATTAGGGTTGTTCTCTGAATGAAATGTGCCTAGGATTGAATAATAAGCTCTTTATTTCCTATGGCCTGATATTTCCAAATATTTTTTTCTTGTCTAGGTGGAATTACAAGATAGTGAAACTGATTTCTACAATGTGCTTCCTAATAAGACTCTACAAAAAATTTACAAAGAAAATGGCAAGAAGCTTGGCATAGACTTCATTTCTGATGACAATATAAATGAGTTAACAGGTAACAGATAACATATAACCCCTTTTTTAAAATATAATTTTATTGAAGAATATCTGCCTGAGAGAATTGTCAAAAGAAACCATTTATCTGGCCTGATCATATTTGTCATCTCCTAAATTATGCCAAAGAAAATCTCAATAAGTTTGAAACATTTTGGCATCCATTAAACATGGGTGTGGCTTTATTATGCTTGGAGGATGTATGGTAGCCAGTGACCCAGAAAATACTGTGCCGTTGAGAAGGGGTTTAACTAAATATGTATATATTTTAAAAGCTAATATCCTACAGTTAACAAAGAAGCTGAAAAGATGTTGCATATTTCAGAAATATGAAATATACACCAAGAATTCCCATGAACTTTTTACAAGAAACATAGTCCCAAGACATCAGTATTATCAAAAATCTGTGGGGACCTTTGAAACATGCAATGCATGCAATGAGATCTGACATAACGCTATTCCTAAGCTAGAAAAAATCCATAAGGAATGGGAAAAAAATAAAAAACAAGAATAGATAAAAAGCAAAAAATAGCTGGCTATCCAAAACATTTGGAAGGTTTTTTTTCTGTCAAAGGAAGTGTCACCTAATGTTGATTGACATAATAACCAAACTTAAATTCACTGTTTGCTTATGCTGTATGATAGACTGGCCCTACATTCAGTAATGATGGATAGGAAGTGTCAATTTTTAATAAGGATTCTTGTTTCCTCATTGTTTTTATTTCTCACGTTCTTAAAATGTCCTAACATTTGACATATAAAAAAAATCCACCTTAGCAGTTAATGTGTGGAAGAGGATCTATATGGGAGCTGAATATTTTTATTTGCTGTACCCTTTAATAATACTTTTATTTGCTAACCCAAACAATAACATTCCACCTTGTAGACTGTTTGGTATATTCCAAAACCTAAAAATGTTTTGGCTCTCTTTAGGTTCTACTGACTTTGGAAATGTTAGTTACGTGGTTCCTGGGATTCACTCCTATTTTTACATTGGTTCTGATGCATTGAACCATACTGAGCAGTATACAACAGCTGCAGGTTAGTAGTTAAAAGTGGGTATATCTTTCACATTAAAAAAAAAAACACCTATTGAGAATAATGTGGCAAAATGCACATGGAGTCATGTTTGAGTGATCACATTATTCTGTTGTGGCAGCCAGTGCCTTTTGAGAGTGGTAGAACAGGGCTGATGGTAAGGATGCACATCTCTACCAAGAAAACATGAAAAAAAATCATTTTTTTTTGGTCTAGGAAACTAACCAGCTATGTTCTCTATTTGTGTAAAAAGCATGGCCTCTTTACAGCTGTTCTCTCCTATGAGGCCAGTATTTCAGGATGTAGAAGGAAGGGATAGAAATAAATGCCTAAAAGGCGAAAGATTTATACGATCTGAAGAGAAATCAGAGTAATATGACATAGAGATAGGCAGCAATGGGTTCGACAAGATATGGATGGGCACGGATAATAAATTATTGGCCAAATTATATAATTATTTGGTGGAGTACGACTTGATAGAGGAGGTGGTTAAGGACCCAATGCTAGCATGGGCCAAAAATATTGGACAAACTATAAATCTGGATGAGTGGGACCAAATTTGGAACAACAATCTCAAAATGATCAGGGCAACAACTTATAAGGAAAACCAATATAAGATGATTTATAGGTGGCACTTAGCACTGTTGGTGGTCCTGTCCACAAGCCAAAGAATTTTGGAGGATGATATGTAAATGGCTGTCGGAAATAATAGGACACACTGTTGAGTTAGAACCAAAAATATTTCTCCTGGGAATCTTGAAGACAGAAATTGCAAGAAAGAAGAAGTATCTTATTGTACATATAATAACAGCAGCAAGAATCTCCTTCGCTCAACATTGGAAAGAGAAAAAGTTACCACCCAAAGAGCATGTAATTAGGAAAATAATGGAATGTGCCGAAATGAACAAACTGACGTTAGAAATTAATGATAGAGAGCGTGTGGGATATGTGGTATGAGTAGTTAGAGAAAAGAAAATCGAAGTGAAGCTCGAGAGAGCTAAAGGTCAATCTGATGATTAATTAAATGGGTATATTGAAATGAGTTGTACTACAGGCAGTACGAAATAAAATGGAGTAAGGATATAAGTTTATGTAAATAAAATGTAATAATATGTATTAAGGATGATATAAGTAAGAATTCCTACGGGTAGTACTTTGTAAATTAAGATAATCAGGCAATACCATGTAAATAATAAGTAAATATTATGTATATGTATATGTATGTGTTTATCAACACCATGAAACCGGAAAGGTGGAATTGTATTATAATTTTCTAACAATAAAAACTTTATTAAAAAAAAGAAAAGAAATAAATGCCTAATTTTGGTGCTAAATTCATGTATCCAGATTACATTTGCATAAGCATGGAAAGTTATATTCTGTGCATAACAGTGATTAATTTTCTTCTCAGTCTCTTGGCAAAAGATCTGATGGCTTCACAACAGCTGGCTCTAAACTGGACATAAAATGAGTTTGTGGAATTGGTAAACACCAATTCTCTTTGTTTCATCTTGGTTTCTAAATTGAGGAGCAAAGGCAGAACCTGAGAAAGATACCTTTTGCCAACTAAAGGGTTCAAGTAAATGGATACATTAGTTCCAAATCTGCTGGCCATTCATGCAAGCCAGAGCATCCTGTGAGTGGAGTTCTTCTCTCACAGATACTGGATACAACTCAATGCAAATGTATAAATACAATTTTAGTTGAATAATGTGGATTTTACATTGGTAGATACATCTGCATCTATAAGAGAAGATTGTTCTTTAGTCTCTATTTCCAGCGGAATTGAGATTGCAATCTTTTAAAAAGGAAATTGTTTTAAACATATCTTCAGATTTGAAATTACACTACATTGTTCCTGTACTTAAATGAAATCTCTATCTTTCGTGGGTTTGATTATCCTAGGATCGGAAGAAGCTCAGTTCTATGCTTTGAGAGCAGCTAAAGCTTTAGCCATGACTGCCTTGGATGTCATTTTCAAGCCAGATGTGTTGGAAAAAATTAGAGAAGATTTCAGATTAACAAAACTGAAAGAAGAAGGTCATCTGAATGTTCCTGGAAATGCAAAAGGACCAGATAATAGTAATGGAGCAGAATGTGCATCACATTGAAGTAATGCAGCATATTACAACATTAAAAAAAACTCTATGGAAAGTCCAGGACTGATCTACTTCGACGGAATATTTTTAATAATTGGAAAGATATTGAAACCTCCATGTATTTTTTGCAAATAGTATTTTTGTCTAAAATTATGTCATTTGTCTTAATTTCAGACAAAATTACATGGTGTAATTCTAATTGAGCAAAATATGTATATTAGACTTTTGAACTGTTGCAAGTGCTAGCATTATTTTTTTTAAAAAAAATATTTTATTTCTGTAGCCATTATTCTAATGTCAAGGAAAACAGGGAGCCATGCTGTTTATATGGAGAGCCAGTTTGGAATAGTGATTAAGGTGCTGGCCTAGAAAGCAATATATTGTGAGTTCTGGTCTCACCTTAAGCATGAAAACCAGCTGGGTGACTTTGGGCCAGTCACTTTCTCTCAGCCCAACCCACCTCACAGGGTTGTTGTGGGGAAAATAAGAGGAGTAAGTAATATATGGTATATTCTTTGCCTTGAGCTACTTCTAAAAAAAATAAAGATAAAAATCTAACAAATAAATAAACATAAACATAATCATCAGGAAAATTAATATACTTTGTTAAATTATGTGTAATTGAATTATGACTTTTGCAAAGGGGAATACCAAAGGTTAAGCATTGTTTGAAGGATGTGCTTGTGTTTTTAATATTAGAAATAACTTCTGTTCTCTTAAATACATTCTCATAAATGGAGTTTAGTTTTCAAAATGCAACATTTTTCATT
This sequence comes from Arizona elegans, assembly GCA_022577455.1. Lineage (NCBI taxonomy): Eukaryota > Metazoa > Chordata > Lepidosauria > Squamata > Colubridae > Arizona > Arizona elegans. Next base: position 223,179,000 of record JAKOOJ010000001.1, read on the forward strand.
ATCTCTCAACTTTCCTGGAAGGCTATTTTTAATCACTAGATATTTCATACCTGAAATACATTCCTATATTCCTGTTCTGCACAATTTTTAAATCAAATGTCTCAGTAGAATGTATAATATTTATTCAAATAATAGAACTATGTAATGTTTTGGATTCAATTCTATTTTGATGTTTTAGAGTGAAGAGTAGGGTGAAAGTAGCCTCAAAGGGTCAGTTATGTGGACCTAGGAAATGATGTTATCGCTTTAAAGAGTTGTGTGCAGGTGGAACATTTGCATACTTGCATGTTCAAAAAGTGCCTTTTTGAAATCATACGCGAAGAACTACACAGTATAGTACAGAAGTAACCAAGCATAGCAATTAAACTTGAATCCAAGGGGGAAAAATCTTGTGAAAGTATCTAATTAAACAAGAATGGGTGATTCTCTCTATATTATAGATAAAGGCGCAATATAAAGCAGTATTTTGGGTTTTTGTTTACCGTACCTTGCTTTATAAAATATTCAAAAGAAAAAACAACAAAATTTCCTCTATTGCATTTGCTTAATTGTCCATTTAAGTACTGGAAAAATCATTCTTTGAAAATTAATTATTCCAAAATTTATGTTATGGGTGCAGTACAAAGTAAATTAGTAGACTGGAGAATTGATTTATGACTGTTCCTTTGTGTGGAAAATAGCACTTCCTTCTTCACGTAAAGAAACAGAATTTGAGATTAAACTAGAGTAATCTTTAGGCTTCTTTTTCTGCTATAGAACACTTTGAGCCTTTCAAAATCATTTTATATGGGCATCAAACAGTTCCTCTCCTTCAGAAGATCATAATCAGTCCTCTGAAGTATGTTGACTGAGAGCAAATTGAGAATCTGAAATTCAGTAGCTGCCATCTTGAAATAATAATTTGCCAAGTAGCTAATAGTATGGATTTGGCCTCTAAAGTATTTGGAATAATGCTACATTTTTTCTATTGATGGTGAGAAGCAAATAAACAGATGAGAAGTGAGTAACCAAGAAAAAAGAAAATGTTGCTATTTTCTATTGCAAGGGGATATCCTATGAAAGAGGAAAATTAATATTCATTGTAAAAGAGCACTTATAAAATTCTAGATTTTTTTTAAAAAAAGTATCAAACATTGATTCTTTATTCTAAGGGATAGTTATTTCTGAATGTAAGGTAATACAGAATCTTGCCCTTACTGACAACATTTTTAGAGTTGATTAGTATTTTTTTCCATTTTAAAAATTGGTTAATTCTTCCCATATTATATTAACACTAACTAGAGCTGTTCAAGGTGTTCTAGAATATTATATTGCCAAACCGCTCCATTAATTAGATTACAAGCATCAGTTGGAAAGTAGTCATGTGGTCTGTTTGTTTTGTATTGATATTGTCAGCCTTTGTATTTGGTATTTGTAATATAATAACCAGTTTAGTGTAGTGGTTAAAGCATCAGGCTAAAAACTGGTTTATTTCCAACTTGGGTATAAAGCCAGCTGGGTGATCTTAATCCAGTCACTTTTTCTTAGCCCTAGGAAAGATAAAATGGCAAAACATTTCTAAACAACCTTGCCAGGAAAACTGTAGGGATTTGTCCTGTCACCAAAAATCAGACATGATTGAATAGGAGGGAAAACTATAATAGTGTTAGATCAAGCCTTACAATGCAGTTCTGTGAATACCTACTCAGAAGGAAATCCTATTCATAGATTTTATATCTACTGTCTGTCTGTGTGTCTATCATCTATATCTAAATATCTATATGCATATATAGTATACAAACACTTTCACATTGCACCTACTTATCTAAGCAGTTTTCTCTATAAAGATCAAGTGTTTACTCATTTTTCAACTGATCCAATTTATTTTTAACATCTTTGCAACTTAGAATAAATGTATCTCATTTGAATTAACATTCTAAATATTGTAGCAAGTTCAACAACTGTAAATTATATGGATTTATGATTGAAGCAATATGCCTACTTTCTTAGATGTACATATTCATATGCAATGGAGGAAGAGACAGTAGCTAAAAAGCTCTAAAACTATTTGAGAGTTTTGCATGTTGAACACTAAATTGCATGTTGGAAGATTTTACACCTAAACAACAATAATGTAATGTTTGTTGCCTGACAAGATTAGGATATTCTTTAAAATGAGCTGCCTTTTTAAATTTTTCTATTATATCTGACATGCTGGAATTTTTTTTTTATCTTCTACAGCTGTTCTTGGAAGACAAATCATAAATTATTTGTACAACTGTGATATTGTAGTTGCGTATATAAATGTATTAAAGTTACAGTTCATTGCTTTGTCTAAGTTGGTCAGTCCTACTGTGCACAAAAAATAATTTTATCATGTTATATCTAGCATTTCAGTTGACTGAACTACCACTTGAAGTAACTTTGCTTTTTCAGGAAAAAATGTGGCTTTGGAGCAGTGGTGGGATTCAAAAATTTTTACTACTGGTTCTGTTGGCATGGCGTGGTTTGGTGGGCATGGCAGGATACTGTAAAATCTCCATTCCCACTCCACTCCAGGGGAAGGTTACTGCAAAATTCCCATTTCCTCCCAATCAGCTGGGACTCGGGAGGCAGAGTATAGATGAGCATGGGGCCAGTCAGAGATTGTATTTACCGGTTCTCCAAACTACTCAAAATTTCTGCTACCGGTTCTCCAGAACTGGTCAGAACCTGCTGAATACCACCTCTGCTCTGGAGAGATTTTTCTCTCTGTCGCGGAATCCAGTTGTGACAATACTACAGGGAGTAGAGAGCTATCGGACTGGCCAAACCAGGTTTTCCAAAGTTCTTGTCAAGGCTACCCCTCTCAACTGCAGCATTTTGTTGAACTCCAGAAGGTTTTCTTCAAAGGAGCTAGCCATATTAGCTAAGTTGGGAACATTCCCATGTTTGTGTTGACTGCTAGCTGCAGTTTGGCAGTGTCTGGCAGTGCACAAATCTTACTTTAAATTGGGTTTCTGAAAAACACTGTCTTAGATAGAATGCAATACAATAATCGTTTATTAAGAAGTTGCTAGGCTGTAAAGTTAATGGGTTTCATTATTCTCAGAATTCCAGATGGAGTGAAGGGAAGTAGAAACCATCATAACAACTCCATATTTGTTTCTTAATACCATTATTTTCCTAAATGGATTTCTTAGCCTGGTCTCTTAAGGATGAGAATTGACATTCAGAATGGAAAAGAAGTAGTACTGCACACTAGGAACATTTTTTTCCTAGACTATTGATAAGACGGTTAATGAGAACTTAACAATATTTCATCTTCTTGTCCTACCCTTTTCAACTTGTATCAAAATTGCAGAGCTTGATCTGTTTTTTACTGTTTAATAACTCTTTAAATTAATTAATTAATTCAGATTAATTAATAACACAATAACACAAAAGTGCTTAAAAATTGATTTTGTTATACCCAGAAACATTCCACTGTTAAAAATTAACTTCTGTCACCTGAAAAGAAATAGACATGAGAGAATGCTCTGCAAATGCTACTCCACTATTCATATTTTGTTGAGCAGTAAAGTTAATCAATTGCATAATTTTTACTTTTGCACTTCATAATTATCTGAAACTGCTTACAGCAAATCAGAATGACATAGTAAAAGCATCTATTAGTAGTAGTATAAAATAGGAAGAATGCTTGACTTACTAAAGCCTGTCTCTCTAAGATAGCCTAATTTAGTTTTAAACTTCTAAAAGAATATTTATAAATATATACTTATATATATTTATAAATATTCAAATCTTTGTGTACATGTACACATTTTACTTTATTTCTATTTTTCCTCCCCCTCTCATTATGTTTAACCTATATTTTGATTCTGCACAAAATTATCTTTTACCCCATGGAATTTTCCAGATTTTCTAACCTTTCTACACATGATGGTTTGAAATTAAATCTTGAGACACTCCTCACTGAAGCATGTAGTGAATTCTCAAAAGGTGCTATAGAACCTTCCCATACTACACACATTTGCTCCTATCTGAAAAACATTTCCTACAGCGAGAAAAAACTTAGCAGCTGTATTTGCTCCATATAACGTGTGAGAGTTGAACAAATAAGCTGAGTACAAAAAGTATAAAGGGAGGGGAAGAGAAGGCATAGTACATTCCAGAGTGAGGCATTAACTGCGGTGTAGCAAAGGAAGAAAGATTACCCCAAAGGCGCTTTTTCAAAAGGCAACTTGACTTTCTTGGTTTTTTCCCTTTGAAAACATTTCACTTCTTAGCCATGAAGCTTCTTAAAAAGGCAACTTGACTTTATTGGGATTTTTTCCCTTGAAAACATTTTGTTTCTTAGCCACGAAACTTCTTCAACTCTCGCTACAGCTGTCAGAATTGAACAAAGTTCTTGGATGAAAAGTGAAAGGTTTTCAAGGGGAAAAAAACCCCAAGAAAATCCAGTTGCCTTTTGGAAAATCAATTTTGGGAGAATCTTGACCTGAATGATTAAGGATCTCCATAAACATGAAGAAAAATTATGTTTCCCAAAGAGTGTAAGGTGATGAGTCTGTATCTCGCAAAGGGTGGGAAGGACAGAGCGAGTCAAGAGTCCTACAGTATAAGAATTTTGAGCTGTGAGAATGGGAATTTCATTTTAGCCTTCGTGATTATTTTGGAGCAGGCATGAGAGAATAGAATAGAATAGAATAGAATAGAATAGAATAGAATAGAATAGAATATAGAATAGGAATAGAAAAAAGAAAAAAAAAGTTGGAAGGGACCTTGTAGGTCATCTAGTCCAACCCCCAACCCCCCTCCCCGCCCAAGCAGGGGACTACACCATTTCTGACAGATGGCAGTCTGGTGCTGTTTAACTGGCAGCTTCATGGGCCTGAGGTGAAGGGAGCGGACAATAGGAATAGAGAAGCATTTGGACAAATGGAAGGGGTGGGTGATGGAGTGCATTGATGAATCACTCGGAGGTCCTGAGAGAACTAAGTGGAGAGATCCGGAGCTGGCTTATGAGGAGCACTGAGCCAACGTTTCTATGCCACTCTGCCCTTGTCCTCCTCTTCAGATCGGTGCAGCGCAGCTACAAGTTAGAAACAGCCTTCCAGGTGGACTGGAAGCGGGACGGGGCGTCTTGCTATCCTGCCGAAACGAACCAAGCGTCCTCCATGTCACAAGTAAATGCCTAACATTATGTTCCCATGGCAGGGCAAGGGTTAACACCATCCGCCTCACCTAGCCCTTCCCTTGACCCCTCCTTCCCTTGACTCTGCCTCCCTGGCATATAAGTCTCTGTCCAGGAGTCCAGCGGCATTCCAGATGTTCACCTGCAAGAGATAAGTAATATGTAAATAAATGCTTTTGATTCAAACTTAACTTGTACTGGAGTTATTGGGCTGGATCCTTGGAAACACTTAACAGATTGGTAGCAGAGGATGGTTAGCCCATAACTCAAAATAATGGCAGAATCAGTAATTTATTCTGAAGCAGAAAACAGAAGAAACACAAGAGCCTACACCAAGCAAATGGCTGAGCTACAGGCAATTGAAGGCGCCACAGCAAGAATCGCAACGACTGAGAGTGAGATGGACTGCAATCCGAACCCACTCACAAGAAGTGAGAGACCACGAGAGGAAGCAAGCAACTGCAAAAGAGAGGAACCGCCAGAGAGAGACAAATTCAGGGCGACCATACTGAAGATGATGGAAGCGCCCATCAGCAACAGGGAGCTCATCGCGAAACTCCAAGGCCTCCTAGAAAACCATGGAGCAGCGATGATCACCCAAGAACAAAACCATGAAGCCGCCAGTCTGGTAAGGGAAAGGTATTCCCAAGCAGAAGCACCGGATATGGTCAATTCCATTTTCGCGCCATGTTCCCGGCGGCCATCTTGGGATGACCAACAGCCAATGGGAAGCCGAGATTCAAACCAAATGGCGCGAAACAAGAACCCCAAAACAAATGGGGAACAACCCGAAAACAACCAGAGGGAAGAATCCAAACCAACGGGAGCTCGCCTACCGAGCTCGAAGTAGAAAAGGCCATTGAGACTTTAGCGGCAGCATTCGGCTCCGCATTCAAGCCTCCTGCACCAGCCGCAAACCACAACAAAATATTTGGAAGCCAAGAAGACAACAGAGTGGCCATCGAAGTCGAAACATCAACCCAGCCACTCCTCAGAGGAACGACACACCCTGAAAACGAACACCGAACCCCGGCCGCCTACGGGACCAACCAACGGCAGGATTCGAACTCACCACCCAACAACGCGAGACCCAAGGGAGGGAAGGCAAGCCAGCTACTTACCTGCCCCACGACCTCTGCCAGGCTTCCTTGCTCGTCTGGAGACCAACGACGACGAACTGGGGCCCATCGTCGCAGCTGCCGCCACACTGCCGAACTTCGGAGTTCCTTGACTTACGACTGCCGCCTCTGCGCCGCCGAGCTTCGGAGATCCTCGACCTGCAACCGCCTCACCTCCACAACTCCTGCCGCTCTTCGCCGGGGACCCAGCCGCCCAGCAACGATATACGACATCCAGCAAAGGGTCAAGACACATCAGGGGTGAGTCCAGCCTCCCACTGGCAGGCCTAGGTCTAGGCCTGGGAGCCACAGTGGCGAGCTCCTCACCTGACGACCTCCGGCGCGAAATGAGCTTCGCGCATGCTCAGTCACCACCTGTAAGAAGAGAAGAGAGGAACAAAGAGATAAGTCCGTTTAGAGTTGTAACCAGTATCTCTATACCATATTGTGAGTCATCTGCAAAACCATGGACAGCAACAGACAGTGAGTAATTTTCCACATAACACAATGACTTTACCAAATGATTTTCACAAACTGAAACTAGATGGGTCAAATCTTCTGGAGTGGAATCATCAACTCCAAATTGTTTTCTTAAGGGAGAATATGCTGTACTTAATCAATGATCCACCTAGAAAACCTTGGATTTTTGAAGTGGACTACTTGCACCACAGGGCTTATTACATATTAATAGCAAGTATCTCACCCAGCATCTACCCTAGCCTTGGCCACCATTTGACTGTTGTAGAAATATTACAAAAAATATTCAATTTATTTTATAGCAAAAGTGTGGCCACCACCACCAGAATCTCCAGAGAGTTCCACCCAGCTAGGCACACCCAGCTGGGACTCCCATGGGTGAATATATCTTAAATCTGAACGCTACCAGGGCCGAACTGATACAGAGAGGGGAAGCCATCTCTGAGGGAAGCATGAAAAGTATAATTATTAATTCCCTAGACTCAAGTTGGGACAATTTCATAGTGCAGCTAGATAGCCTCAATCTAGAACACCTCACCCTAGAGACACTCACAAACAGACTCATAGCAGAAGATAGCCTGAGGCGAGATCGCTCCATGTGTCGCAGAGATAGTAGAACAGTAAAAAGGATTGAATTCCAAACCAGGAACCACAACACCCCGGAGTGCTTCACCTGTGGTTCCAGGAACTATCATAAGAGGGACTGTCCCAGGAACTCAAGAGATAAGGACCACACTCACCACAGAGACAGGCAAGGCTGGAGACCAGGGTTTTCAGATAGGCATTCACCGGACAACAGGTATAGATGCAGGGATTCCCCGAATCCAAGGGAGAGAAGGGGGCAAAGAGACAGCTCCAGGGAAAGCCAATCAGGGTCATCGTATGGCCTTGGGGAACATAAGCCCAAACACATACAGCTAAGGAAAAGGAATGTGTGGCTCATAGATTCAGGAGCCACCAACCACCCTACCCACGATAGAAAAATCCTCACATCATTCACAGAAGAGAAATACTACATCAAGGTAGCAAACCAGGATAAGGTTTTAGTGACAGGAAAAGGAGACACGTACATAAATGGGATAGGCAAAATAGAGGGGGTATTACTCATACCTGAGATACCACACAACATATTAGCCACACTCAAATTTAGCAAGGACTTGGATATCGAGACAACTTTCAAGGGAGGAAAGGTATACATGACCAAGGACAATAAAGACATCGGAAAGATCATTATCAATGGGGGGCTAACATACCTCCAACCCAAAGGGGATTGCCATTCAAGCATAAACACTCACCTAGAGAGTAAGGAAAACAAAATAGATACCTCCGAAGAGACAGAGGGGGATAAGACAGAATGCAACACCAAAGACAAATACACTCATGATACAGCATACAAGGGGAAAATGTCCATTGGCAAGCCTATTCATGATGACTGTGCCCACTTACTTCACAGGAAGTTGGGTCATGCCAGTTTTCCAGTCATTCAGAAAATGACTGACTGTTCAAATGGTTTGAAAGTAAAAAACTGTAAAAATTACCTAGAGTGTTCCGTGTGTAAATGTTCCAAACTCAAGACCAAACCCAAACCAAAGAAAGCCACTTGCTCCACCAACTCAATTTTCCAGTTAGTACACATGGACTTGGTGGGACCCATGAAGCCATCTATAAAATACAAAAAGAGGTTCTTTTTGACTATAGTAGACGATTTCAGTCGTTATGGGTTTGTGTATACACTCAACCATAAAAATGAGGTATTTCAAAGCTTTAAAGAATTTTACAAAAGGGTGGAAACACAACCCAACACAAAAATAAATAATGATGGACAGGGGGTCTGAGTTCCTATCAAGGGACTTCTCAAATTGGCTAAAGAAACATGGGATATTACATTTTACGTCTTCACAGTTCTCTGCATTCCCGAACGGGGTAGCGGAACGAAAAAACGGTGTCTTACAGACCATGGTAAAGTGCGTGCTAAAAGACGCAGGGCTAGGGCAATCTTTCTGGGCAGAGGCACTCATGTACTCTAATTACACCCTAAACAGACTGTGGACTAGAGTAATAGGCAAGACCCCTTATGAGGTCATGTACAACAGGAAATCTCAAATAGCACATCTACACATATTTGGGGTCACAGCAGATGTGCATATCCCAAAGCAGTTGAGGCGCAAGGGAGACAAAGTCTCAAGAAGGTTAAGATTCATGGGGTAGGAATCTGGGACAAAAGGGTACAGATTTATTGACAAAGACAATAAATTTATCATATCCAGGACAGCAGTATTCCATGAAAACACTAATTGGTCAAAAATACACCTCAAGTATTCCCAAGGCAGGAAAACACAAACAATACAAGGGATAAGAGTAAGCAAGACACAGTAGAAACCAAAACACATGAGAGACACAAACCTAGACACCGAGAGGTAACTACCAAGGGGTGGAAAGAAGACCACCCCATCATAAAGATAGAAGCACTTACAGAAAAGGAAGCCAGGTACATGCACGACACAGAAACACAACCCAACAGATCTGTTAGACATAACAGAAATAAAATCCCAAAAAGGTTTGAGGATTACATCCTATCAATACACCCAAACATGACAACACCCAACTCATACAAAGAGGTACTTAGATTGCCACAGGAAGGGAGGATTAGGTGGGAACAAGCCATGGAGAAAGAGATGGCCAGCCTGAGAGAGCTAAATGTGTTTACCCCTTCTAAGGCACCAGCAAAGTACCCATTGGAACAAAGTGGGTCTTTAAAATCAAAGAACTTGAGGACAACTAGACTCTATATAAGGCCAGACTAGTGTCACGGGTTTGCGCAGAAATATCCCGAGGACTAAACTGATAAATATTCACCCACGGTTAGGGCTGAAAGCGTCAAGAGCGCCCTGGTAATAGCATCCATTCTAGACCTCAAAGTTTACCAATTTGACATACAGACAGCCTATCTCCACGCAGAATTAGATAAGGAAATCTTTGTCAAAGCACCCCCGGGGAAAAACACACAAAAAGGAGATACTTGGCTGTTGAACAAAAGTTTGTATGGACTGAAGCAGTTTGGTAAGAGGTGATATGAATGCCTGGCAAAAACTCTCAAAGACATGGGTTTCACAGCCACTTCTGCTGACCTCTGCTTCTTCATCAAGAAAGAGGGCACATCTATTGAGTACGTGCTCGTTTATGTAGATGACATTTTATACTGTGGCCAACATAAACAGAAATGCAATGATTTCGCTGGTAAGCTAGGAAAACATTTCACACTAAAAACATTGGGAAAGGTGAACAAGTATCTAGGGGTTCAAATCAACAGAACACAGAAGGGATTCAGAATCTCCCAGAAAGAAAAGATATTGGAACTCCTACACAAATGCAACATGAAGGATGCCAAACCATGCGAAACACCCATGCAGGCTGACTTTCTAAAACATATGAATGAAGAAGGTGAACCATTTAAGGACAATACCCTCTATAGATCTGTCATTGGATCCCTACTATACATAGCTAACTGGACAAGACCAGATATCATCCTAGCAGTCAATCTTCTGTCCAGGCATGTCAGTGAGTCAAAAATATATCACTGGGAGGGGGCAAAACGTATACTCAGATATCTAAAATATAGCATAGATGCCTTTCTATGTTTAGAGCTGGTGAACTCCAAAGAACCTATATTATCCTGTTATGCAGATGCTGACTGGGCAGGTGACACGAAAAGCAGGAAAAGTACCTCTGGCTACGTATTCTTCATCAACAACTGCCCGGTGCACTGGTACACCGGAAAACAAAATTTGGTGGTTACATCTACAGCAGAGTACATCTGTCTATCAAAGGCAGCCAACAACTTGACGTGGTTCGATGACCTGCTTTCTAACATTTGGACTGAACCAACTTATCCGATAATTATACATGAAGATAATAAAGCAGCTATAGACATATCCACGGCAGACACTGTGGGTCAAAGATCAAGACACATCGATATCAAACATAAGCACGTTAGACAATTAACAAACATTGGTTTTATCAAAGCTACACACTGTGAGACTGTTAAACAAATTGCTGACATCCTGACTAAACCCTTACAGAACAGACAACATGCTTACTTAACTTCAAAATTAGGTGTACATATGCAACACACGCACAACTCCAACTGTTAGGCATTTAGAGGAGGATTTGTCACAAGTAAATGCCTAACATTATGTTCCCATGGCAGGCCAAGGGTTAACACCATCCACCTCACTTAGCCCTTCCCTTGACCCCTCCTTACCTTGACTCCGCCTCCCTGGCATATAAATCTCTGTCCAGGAGTCCAGGGGCATTCCAGATGTTCACCTGCAAGAGATAAGTAATATGTAAATAAATGCTTTTGATTCAAACTTAACTTGTACTGGAATTATTGGGCTGGATCCTTGGAAACACTTAACACTCCCCCCATGGTTGAGTTTCCTCTATGTATGTAAAGCGCTCTGCCCGCCACCAGGCATTCCTGTGGGCACAACCTGATCGCCTAAATGGGTGCGCCATCGTCCTGGGCTTGAAAGGGCGGCCCCAGAGAGCCTTCTCCAGGCGTCCCGGGGTGTGCCCTGCAGTTCACCCTTTTCCTTTTATGACGCTGACCCATATTCTACTGCTTCAGTGAGAAAATTACTTTTGGGCACATCCTCCTTTCTCATTTTAAAAATAGTCCTAGTCTATCTTACGTATCTTAGAATATCCAACTTGAAATCCAGTAGGATAGGACAGCATTGGGTTTTTAACCAGTTACAGGTAAATGCTAAGAGAAGGCTTTGCCTGCCCCCTGTAGTATTGATGTGCGCCTCTTGCAGTTTAAACAGGCACCTGCCTCAGTTACACTAGGCCTAAAGCAGGAGTCTCCAACCCTGGCAACTTTAAGACCTGTGGACTTCAACTGCCAGAATTAAGGATTCTGGCAGTTGAAATCCACAGGTCTTAAAGTTGCCAGGATTGGAGCAGGGATGAAATGCTCCCGGTTCGGACCAGATTGCCTGATCCGGTAGCGATGACAGTGGGTGGTTCGGAGAACTGGTAGCAAAAATCCCTGCCCGACCCCCATGCCCAGCTGAGCCGCGCAATCATCAGAGGCTTTTTTTTTATTTTTAAAAGCATTTTTTCTTCAGTCGAAAAAAGTAGTGCGTAAGCCGTAGTGCGGCTCAGCTGAGATCGTCAGAGCCTTTTAAAAGCATTTTTTCTACAACTTCTTCAGTTGAAGAGGTTGTAGAAAAAATGCTTTTAAAAGGCTCTTGACAATCCCAGCTGAGTTGCCTGATCGTCTGAGACTTTTTTTACTTTTAAAAGCAAAAAAAAAAAAAATGCTTTTAAAAGAAAACAAAAGCCTCTGACGATCAGGCAACTCAGCTGGGATCGCCGGAGCCTTTTAAAAGCATTTTAGAAAACATTTTTTTTACGTAGAAAAAATGCTTTTAAAAGTAAAAAAAAAAAAAAGTTGGCTATGCCCACCCAGTCACATTACCCCCTACCAAGCCACACCCACAGAACCGGTAGTAACAAATTTTACATTTCACCACTGGATTAGACACCTCTGGTCTAAAGTGAAAAAAGGATAAGATAACAAACTGATAGCACTACGCACATACTTTACCCCCCCCCTTTTTTTTGTCCATTCACCAAACAGCATCCATTGTCTGTAAAGCAACCCAAGTAGAAGAAAGAGGCAGGATGGCGCTTAAGAAAAATTATGCATAAGTCCTAGATTTACAACCACAATCGAGCCCAAAATTTCTGTTGCGGGGACAGTTGTTAAGTAAGTTTTGCCCCATTTTTCAATCTTTCTCGCCACAGTTATTAAGTGAATCGTTGCAGTTATTAAGTTAGTGACCTGGTTGTTAAAGGAATCTGGCTTCCCCAATGACTTTGCTTGTCAGAAGGTTACAAAAAATGATTACATATGACCCTGGAACACTGCAACCGTCATAAATATGAACCAGTTGCCAAGCATCCAAATGTTGATCACGTGACCATGGTGATGGTGCAACGGTCATCAGTCACTATTTTCAATGTTGTTGTAACTTGGATCAGTTGCTAAATGGATGGTTGTAGGTCAAGGACTATCTGTAGTCATCCACCCATTTTGTGTGTTAAATTTCCCAGATGGATGGTGATGGTGATATTGACTACTTGGGGAAAAAATAAGTTGAAACAAGTGTTTTACCTTTTAGCCAGGGGTGAAATCTAGCAGGTTCTAATGGGTTCTGGAGAACTAGTAGCGGAAATTTTGAGCAGTTCGGAGAATCAGCAAATGTTACCTCTGGCTGGCCCCAGAGTGGGGTGGGAATGGAAATTTTGCAATATCCTTCCCCCAGGAGTGGGGAGGGAATGGAGATTTTGCAGTATCCTTTCCCTGGAGTGGGGTGGGAATGGAGATTTTGCTGTATCCTTCCCCTGCCACGCCCACCAAGAAACGGTAGTTTGAAAAATTGGATTTCACCACTGCTTTTAGCTAATCCTTGGAGAATCAGTGGGAAGTTTTTTTTTTCTTTCGAAATGTATTTATAATTATTTAACCCCACTGGAATAAATTAAAGTTCTCAGGGATGCTTCTGGACTCGTCCCGAAGTTTAATCTGTGTTCTTGACTGTTCCTCCAATCAGTTTTAAAGATGGAAGGTTGTAGTGATGTGGCTAATTGATTGACTGATTGTTTGAGGTATACACACAGTATGTGTGTGTGTATATATATATATATCTGTTCTGAACCTCTCTATACCTGTAAAGAAATTCAGAGCTGATATAGATAGAGAGCCATTAAGGGAGAAAGAAAGGAATGAGCCATTAAGGAGGAATGTGGGTAAGACATTGAACAGTTCAGATATAGGGAGAGAAAGAAACTCAAAATAACCCTGTCTTAATTTTATGTAATATAAAATGAAACAGGGAGAAGCTTTTGAGGCTTTTAAGGCCTTTTACTAATTTCTTAAATCCTTGTGCTAGTTTTTCACCTGATCTCCGTCAAAAGGTTGACATACCCTTGCCAGGTGTCCACTATTTGAGTGGATAGTCCGCTTTTTTCACATTATGTTCACTATTTTTTTTCACAAAATAGTGGACATTTTTTTATTCAAAAGCTTTATGATGAAATGGTACGTAATCTAAAGCTGTACAGTCTAAGAGAATAAGGATAGGAGAATCGCGTTTTGTCTTTTTTTTCCATAAGTTAGAATGAGACAAAGATCGAATATCCATTGAACTCGATTCTCCGAAAAAATTAATGATGAGATTAAAATAAAAATATATTATAAAATTATGTACAGTTCACATTTTAAAAATGTATTGTAGCTTGTGTCGACTGACCTAAAATGGCGTCGAGTGATGAGAGTGACAGCGGCGAGATTTCGAATTCTTTAAAATGAAAGAGAGGAGTGTTCAAATACACCAAAGACTGGGAAGCTACTTTTGCATGGATTACCAACAACGAAACCGACAGAACAAATACGACGGCCTACTGTAAATTGTGTCAGAAATCGTTCATAATTGATGGTATAAAAGCTGTCACACAGCATGCAAGCACAAAAAATCATTTAGATAAGGAGAAAATAGCTTCCAGCAACAAGCGAATCAATTCGTTTTTCATTGTTAAAGACTCCTCTTTCAGTGAGAAAGTGACTGTAGCTGAAATGGCTGAAACTTACCATGGGATCAAACACCATATTTCTTTCCTGACTCAAGATTGCGGTATTAAGTTAATGAAGCAAATTTTTGATGATTCAGAAATTGTAAAAAAGATGTCTTGTGGAAGAACCAAATCATCAGCTATTGTCAATGAGGTTTTGTATCCTTTTTCTATTGAGTTGGTTCTCAATGATCTTAAAACTGGAATTCCATTTTCTATCTCCACTGACGCATCAAACAAGGGAAATCGCAAAATGTATCCCGTTGTTGCACAATATTTTACTTGTGAAGAAGGACTGTGTGTGAAAATTTTAGACTTTTATGAAGATTCTTTCGAAGATTCTACATCAATAAAATATCAGTTGTGTCGAGTTCTTAGTGATAACAAATTGGAAATAAATAATGTTTCAGCTTACTCAGCAGATAATGCATCGGTCAATTATGGAGTGAACAAATCTGTTTACCAAAAATTATTGCTGGAAAATGACAATATTGTAGCTGCTCATTGCAATAATCACATTTTACACAACAGCACAAAAAATGCATTAAAGCAGTTATCTTTTGATATTGAAAATGTAGTGCTGAAGGTTTTTGCCGAATTTTCAAATTCTGTGAAGAAACAAGAAGAGCTGAAAACATTTTTTGAGTTTTGCAAGTCAGAATTCCATGAAGTTTTGCGCCATGTTGCAACACGTTGGTTAAGTTTGTTTAAAGCGGTCGAAAGACTTCTTTTAAACTGGATACCTCTAAAATTGTATTTTATTTCTCTTGGATCTGATGAGATTATCTGGAACCTTATTTCGGATCAGGAAAATGAACTCGCAAAGGACGATGAACCAACAATTTCAGAATTGTATTTATATTTCACGCAATTCTTCATGTCAATAATGCAAGACACCCTACTGAAGCTGGAAAGCAAGAAAATTCTTGCATGTGATCTTCACATTATCATGTGTAAACTGCGTGATTCTTTGCAAAAAAAATACGATGAGCAGTTTTTTGGAATGAAAGTTTTATTTGCCTTACGTAAAAAACATTTGTCTGAGAATGCTGTGCAAAAGTTCAAGAAAGAAGCCATCAACGTGTATCAAAGAGCCATTGCTTACCTATAAAAGTGGTATAATTTCACCAATTCAGTATATGAGACGCTAAGTTGTTTCAATCTAATTGATCGCAATAATCCTCCAACTTTAGAAGAAATGACGAACATCTGGTTATTATCACCATGGTGAGAACAACTTCCACCCAACACTCTCTTCGATGAAATTTCTGCCTTAGAAGAAGTTTATGTTCATCTGCATCTGTTCATCATCCCTTGATAAGTGGATGTACTTTTTCAAGAAAGAGCCAGCTCCGAGTTTACTGAAACTGTTCCAGTATTGTGCATCAATTCCGGTATCAAATGCAAACGTTGGACGAATTTTCAGCGTCATGGGAAATTTGTGGACTGACGAACGTAACCGACTGCTTGTACCATCAGTTCGAAGTGAACTTTGTATATTTTTTAATATTTCTCAATGTTGTACTGAAATTAAAGAATTATTCCTTAAACACAAATAATTGATCAAAGCTGCGCAGTCAAATAAAAAATACACGTGACAGCAAAATAAAATGTAATTTAATATTTTACATATTATTATATTTGATGTTTTGAATTTTAAGTAAAGTTTTGAAGTGATTATTTTAATACGTGTTAAAATGTTTGTAAGAAAATATATAATTTAATTGTAATTTTTTTTATTTTTTTACTACTTAACTCCCCCCCCACTTGTCCGCTATTTTTTGGAAGCAGACCTGGCAACCCTAGGTTGACAATAACCACAACTGAAAGACTCACAACTCTTTTCCTAGGTCAGCCTTCTAGGTCCTTCCCCAGAAGAAGGTAAACCAGGCAAAACAGTACTGATTAAAACTGGAACGTTTGACAATTATAATATGTTTATGGATTTTCCATTTCAAGAGTGTGTCGTGCTATAGCAGTTCACAGGTAAGGAAACTACATTGTTGTGTTTTTTAGGAAGAAAGACATTATCCAAATGGATACTATGGCAGTTTACCGAATCAAACTAAAAATAAAATCAGGAATAAGTAAATATAATAAATTTAAAAAAAAATTAAAGTGTGAAAGGTATTTTAAAAGCTGAGTGTAGAAAACATGTTTGTCCTAATGAAAACAAAATTAATACTGATAGTTTAAAATACAGCTGTGTTTTGTAAAGGATATAATATGAATTTTCCAAAACTTCTGAATACCAAATAATATATAGGCATATATTTAATTATCTTTAAAGACAAAATATTTTTTAAGTTATAGCATCTGCTTTTTTATGACCAATAGTTTTGGTCCAGCCTATCTTAGAGGACTGACAGAGTCATTCTACAATGACATCTTAACTCTTAGTTGACTACTTGGTTGGTGAGGGATACTGTAAATGCTGCTCAAGGCTGAATATTAATTGTGAATTTGAATTGAAACTCCTGTTACGATATATGCACTACTTTGTAAAAAAAAGCTTGACTTAATTTAAGGCTATAGCTATATCCACAGAATGCAAAGAATGTGGCTTTGGTCATTTAAAACATTGTGATTATTATTATAATAATTCACTGTCTTTTTGCTGACACTAGTACTAAGTTAATAGTGCTTCATTTATAATAGTAAGGCAGAAAGATAAACAAATTTGGCTGAGGGAGGTAATTAGTATCATTCATTGCTTGTATAGCCTTTATTTGATTATATCCTCTTTTCATCCAAGAGCTGATGTCAGTGTACGTAATGCTCTGTCCTATTTCCGCCCAGAACATCTTTAGAGGGAGGGTGGCTGAGAAAGAATTATAAGCTAAATAACCTTGGACCTTTTGCTCTTAATCCAGCATCTTAACCACAACACTACACAGGACTGTTCTACTCCAGACATGATTAATTCAGTATTCAACTTACATATTTTTGTAGCTTCAGAAAGGTTCCTTTGTGGTACTTGAAAATTGAGTATTTTGGGCAGATACCGTAAATTAATCTAATCTTGGCCTTCTAGTTGTGTGACCAAAGGGATCTCTCTCAATTTTAAAAAATCTGATTAAAAATGATTTGCAAAACTCCTTAATTTTGTTAAAAGTACCACTTTAGATAAATTCTACTTTAATTTAGAATGCACGCTTTGATTCTGAGACATGCTATCATGTGCATGGTTCTATTGTAATTTTCTAAGTAAGAGTTCTACAGCAGCTGTCCAGATTTTTACAATGTGCTTCAGAAAAAAAAAAAAGCTTGGAAAATAGAGATCATTAGCATGGAGTTTTCTAGCAAAGCTGTATATGCTGCTTTATTGGTAAGACAGATTTTTGATCGTTAATGTGTGAAAATCCTGGGAGTCCTACTCATCCTTTTAATAAAGAGGGTGGACATGTTCAATATTGTATTTTATTATGCCAGAAGACCAGAGGTCTATGAAGCATTATTTAATAGGCAGTATAGGATAGTCTGTTCTCTTTTGCCAAAGTAAGAAAAAATTCTGAACACAGAAAATGAAATGCCTCTCTGTGTTTGAGGACAAGCAGCTCCATATGTTAAATATATGACATGAGGTAGGCAATCAGCATCTAGAAATGAATTTTGCATATGAAGGCACCTAAGCCCACCATTTTTCACCATATCCCCAAACCAGGGAAACATTTACAGCAGTTATTCCTCTTATTGGTATTCTATATGTGTGTAAGAAAGAGAAAATTCACAAATATATGAAGATGGGCAAGCATCATTCCCTCTGACTTATTAGTCTGCCATTGGCAGGGCAATTCTGAATTCTTTGGAATGCTCTAAACGAGACATTTTTGTACTGTAATACAATACTTTTTCTATACTTCAGGCTCAAATTGGCATACTCGGTTCATATTATGAAGTGAAGTGGAAAAAACTCCAGTGCTGAAAAAGTGGGGGGGGGGAGGGGGGGAGATGACCAGCAGCAAGATGGATGGTCTCAATTATAATGGCGATGAGTCCACCACTAGAAGACCTAAAAGACCAGGTTAGGGACAAATCATCATGGAGAAAAATCTATTTTCCCAACAATGGAGAAATACTGAAAGTGAAATGGTGATTTTTAGGTTTGTTAATTGAAATGGGGTTGAATATGGGATAGAAGGGATCTCTCTAATGCAGGGATGTCAAACTTGTGACAACACGTTGTCACATGATGTATCACAACTTTTCCCCCTTTGCTAAAATAGTGGGAGTGGCCAGTGCGTGACACATCCAGTCCACAGGCCACGTGTTTGACACCCCTGCTCTAATATGATATGAAAAATGGAAGAGGGATAATAACTTTATTTGTAACCGCTACAAAGAAAATCAGAAATTGCTTCTTTAGGTTTTTTGTCTTTATTGCTTTTCTCACATTTTAACTTTTCCATATATATTTTCATGTTTATCTTTTATCTATGTAAATTTTTTCAATAAAAATTATACATAAAAATATATATGGTTTCTAGGAATTAAAATTACTTGATGACTTATAATTCACTTATTTGTTTGGAAATAGGAAAGAATGTGTGTTAGCAAAATGCTTTTTTAAAAACTATTTTGTTTATTAAAGACTTGAATTGGTTTTTTTCTACAGCGGATGAGTGTCTGTGACTTCAGGTAACATCCAATAAACCTATTGCTCAGAAAAATACAATTTCATTGAAGTTAATAGAAACATGTTTTGCTACTAAATCGGGAAAAAAATGTTTCTTATTCCAGATGTTGGACTTTGTTTCCCATGGCTAGGCAATTGACTGAAACCATTTGTTTTGTTTTTAAAATAAAGTAGTTCCACTGATTTGGGGAATGTTTCCTATGGTATTCCTGAAATTAATTCCTATTTTAATATTGGTTCAGTTGCTCTGAACCACACATTCATTCAGCCTGCTTATAAGTAGTGTTAATTCAGTTATATCTGGGCATCATATTTCTGTTTGTCTGAAAGGCTAATGAAAGTCACTAAAGTGCAAAACAATCAAGCTCAGAGAACAATACAGATTCCACAATTCAACCCTGAGCTACAAATATTCTCTTCTGTTAGTATACCTAGTTTATATTAGATTTATCTTCAGGATCAGAAGTACATAGCTAGCCCTTGGGGACAATTAAAATGTTATGGCAATGACTGCAGTAAATATAATTTTTGTACCAAGCTTATAGGAACAAAGTTTCAGACAAGCAAAGCTCTTAGTAGAAAAAGAAATGTGAGAGAGTAAATTCTGATCTTCACACAAATGTTTTTGGGGTGTTTTTTTTAAACTTACCTGTCAGGTCTATGGGTACAAGTCAGAGTTAAAATAAATGGAAATTTTGCATTTAGATAATTAAAATTCTATGCCAACATCATTATATTTTCAATTAACAATTTTGCATAAATCTGCTAGGTTTCATTATTCTTTACCATCTCTTAAGGGTTTTAAGATTTTTACAGGATTGCATCTAATCTAGAAATCTTAAAAGTTTGAATGGAAAGTTAAATCTTCTGGATCTATTTTACTAAATGTCTATGCAGACATGCATAGACATTTTGTGTACATTCATGTCCTTATAATGTTTCTGCCATTTCTACAGGTAAAATTTAAAGTCTAAATTGGGAACCATTCATCTGCTTGGTTCTAGCCAGGGGTGGGTTCTAAATTTTTTTACTACCGGTTCTGTGGGCATGGCTTATTTTGTGGGTGTGTCTTGGAGGTGTGTCTAGTCATGTGACTAGGTGGGCGTGGCTAGCTGGTCAGAGTCATTTCTGGAAGGTCCTCGCACTTACGACCAGTCCTTGCACCAACCCATTTGTTTGCTTTTAACACTGATCAGCTGTAGGACGGCCCTTTGAAGCCCCGCGGCAAGAGTTTAAACATTTTTTTTCCCTCTAGTCATCAGCTGGGACTCAGGAGGCAGCAATAGATTGGGGGTGGGACCAAATAAAAGGTAAGAATAATGTGGGGGGGTGGGAGGGCGGGGGGGAGAACCGGTTCGGTGACATCATATCGTAGCCGCTACTGGCTCGGCCGAACCGGACCAAACCGGGAGGAACCCACCACTGGTTCTAGCTCTTCCAAAGTGCTAATTACTTTATGATCACAAGTATTGCTCTTAAATATTAACAGGTCTTCTAGCAAAAAAGAAAAAAAAACCACACACCAAAAACAAAAAACTAAAGTGTTTTTTTAATGTTTCAAAACCCACCTGGATTTGAAACATAAGGACTGTGATATCTGAATAAAAACCTTTATTTATTTGAAAATTGGTTAAAAGAAAATACTAGCTTCGGTTTTAATGCTTACCTAAAATTCAATTCATCACCTTAATTTTTAATTAACATGTAAACAATATTTCTTTATATTTAAGGTCATGTGATATATCCAATGGAGAGCTTGGAGATTAAAAAGCTGCTTCTTTAGTTGGAAAAATGTTGTCCAATGCAACAATGTCACTCTGAAAAGAAGGAGAGCTCTCAGCATCATTGATCTCTGCCAACCTTAGTGCTGTTTTCTCCATTGTTGTCCAAAAACCTCATATTCATAGAAGGAACCCTTCTGCTGGAATCAGAATATATAACTCTATTACAGTGTTTTAAATATTCATGACCTATAGTTAAGCTGACAAATTTCTGGGAATCAGAAATAGGGAATTATGACATTCCATATGCCAGTGGATCACTGCTCCCAACAAGCCCAGTCCTCAAGGAAGTTGGGAAATGTAGTTCAGCATTTATATGGTCACAGGTTCATCACCCTTGCCATAATAGGGCATTGTAGAAAAAAAAAAAAAGGATTCAATTAAGTAGAACATGTCATCTGTGATACTGCTTACAATAATGCCATAAGATCCATCAGAGTAATCCACAAAGCCGATGCTATTTTTTATATATATATAAATATCTGTCTCCTTTAAAATGTCAGATTCGTTGATTTAAACAAAAAAAAAAAAAAAACCCAACCCATTCAATTTAGGCACCAGCAGTATTGATAATTCATTAAATGGCCTTCATAAAATGTTTTTCTAACATGTCATAATACTTTTAGGTATTCTGTTTTCTTCAAAGTACTGTATCAAAGTATCAAAAATATTTTCTAAGGCAGAAAATTCTAAGCAAAATAAATACAAGCTTAACATTTACACTTCTTTTAAGATTATTAAATCTTGTAGAGTAGCTGTAGAGTATCTACATTTGTAATTAAACTACAATTTTTTAATTTATGATTTTTTTAAAAAAAAAAAATATCAATGCTTTTGAACTTTGGTGTTGGAGACGACTTCTGAGAATACCATGAATAGCCAGAAAACAAACTGATCATAGAACAAATCAATGCAAAGTTCCTATTGAAAACAAAAATCGCCAAGCTCACATTTTGAGGTCAATAATTATGGGAAATGTGGGAAGACAGAGAAAAAGAAGACAATCAGCAGCAAAGTGAATAGACTCAAACTGGCAATGGGTACATTGTTTGAAGATCTGATGGGCCAGATTGGAGATACATCACCCTGGTATCTATATGGTGGTTAAGAATCAATACTGACTTAATGGCACATAATATATTTACAAATGAAAACAAAAATTTAAAATATAGTCCATTTCTGTAGCTGAAATAAAAATGCCATAATTAGAAGTTTCAAAGGAGGACTTTAAAGTATCTTCTTGCCTTCTTTTGTCCTTTAGTAATAATTCAGTACAAGTCTTTTAAAATGCAAACACTGTTCAAAGAATCCCCTTTGCAAAAGGTAGGCTTTTCTCTTCTCTTTGCTATTTCCCATTGAAACCACAAGAAAATGAACAGGAGAGCAATTTAAGTGATATTCATATTAGAGTACCAAACTTTATCAGGAAGAATGAAGAACATTCAGTTCCCACTCTCAAATTTACTTGATAATTCATGCATGATGTTGTTGCAAGCACATAAAAAATAGCTAAAGAAAAAAATAACTATGAAAAAATGGACCAGTATATCAAATTAAATAAAATGTATGATCCTGGAAATATTATTCTGGAATACTTGTCAATGGCATGAGTGTCGATTCTCATGCTGCTATATCTCTGGATTTTCCTTCTATTTGAATTTCCTTCTGATCCAAGACCCAACTGGACCATCATTCTGTCTTCTTTGCCTCCATTTTCAGACACATATTGCCCTAATTCATTTACTTCTCCATCACTGTAGCTGCCTTCCATCCCTGTCATTTGCTTTGGCTGTGGTATTGCAGAAGCACAAGAAAGCTGCAGAGGAAAGAGAAGGAATGACATTCAAATCGACATAACTACATCCATTGGTTAAGGTCAGTTCCTGCCATAATTATATATGACTTTGTTTTTAAATTTGAATATTTAGATTATTTAAAAATACTTTATGCAACTAAATATCTTACCAAAGTAACAGAATATTTGAAGGTTAGGGTTGAATTGGGGGGTGCTCTCTGACCATTGTTGTTTTCTTGCAGATGTTTTATTACCCAACTAGGATATATCATCAGTGCTAGAACTCCACTCCCTTCTAGCACTAATGATGTTATCTAGTTGGGTAATGTAATGTCTGCAAGGAAACAACCAAGCTCAGAGAGCAACAAGGATTCACATTAATGTCTCAGTTGTTCCCTCTTAGTTCCTTATGACAGTAACATTTACCTTCTCGCATTGTTTCCGTTCTTTTCTCTCTTGCACCGTGGTCAGGTAATTCACTGCAGCATACTCTAATACTGAGAGGAAGACAAACACAAAACTGACCCAGAGGTAAATGTCCACAGCTTTGATGTAGGAAACTCGAGGCATGGAGGCATTGACACCAGTGATGATGGTAGACATGGTCAGTACCGTCGTGATACCTAAGGACATTACAATTTTCCAATTGAAGATACTCATTTTTAAATAATGCATTTACTTCACCAAAGGGCAAGTTTTTTTTTTTAAAGAAAAGAATATGTTGATTTAAAGAAGTTGGTCTTATTTATACTGACAGCCTGGCATCTTTATTTCTGTTTCTGCCTTTTTAGGATAAACTAAAAGCCTGTTTGTACACACCCTACTCAGTGGTGGGATTCAGCCAGTTCGCAACAGTTCGGGAGAACCGGTTGTTAACTTTCTGAGCAGCTGGCAAACTGGTTGTTGGAAGAAATCATTAGGGCAGAGAACCGTTGTTAAATTACTTGAATCCCACCACTGACCCTACCCAGTATTGCCCAGACTGATGCATAGATAGATGCCTTGAGGATAATTAATTCTGCTTTTGAGCCACAGAACCAGGCTAGGGTTGCCATCCTAGACACATTTGGTGGAGGAAGTAAGATAGTAGAAAAGAGCAAGACCTATTTATGAGAAAATAATTGTTGAAAAGGGATCTCACATTTGCAGTCTAAAGCAAACTTATCTCTGATAAAACTCATTGGACTTAGTATTGTTTTCAAATAAACAATTGATACAAATGGCTAAATCTACATAGTTTTAGTCCCTGTGATTATCTGTCTGACCGTCTATCTATCTATCTATCTATCTATCTATCTATCTATCTATCTATCTACAGTATCTATTATCTTTCTTTCTTTCTTTCTTTCTTTCTTTCTTTCTTTCTTTCTTTCTTTCTTTCTTTCTTTCTTTCTATCTATCTACCTTCCTACCTACCTACCTACCTACCTACCTACCTATAATCAGCTCCCACCTGCTTTTTATCCATAGGCTAGCTAAGACTTCCTATGGGGAAGAAGAGAGGAGGTAAAAATACAAGTAGTCCTCGACCTACAACAATTTATTTAGTGAAAGTTACAACGGCCCTGAAAAATGTGGTTTATGACCAGTGGTGGGATTCAAGTAATTTAACAACCAGTTCTCTGCCCTAATGATTTCTACCAACAACCAGTTTGCCAAACTGCTCAGAAAGTTCACAACCGGTTCTCCCGAAGTAGTGCGGACTAGCTGAATCCCACTACTGCCTATGACCATTTTTCACACTTATGACTTTTGCAGCATCCCCATGATCAGGTGATCAAAATTCAGATGCTTGGCAACTGGTTCATATTTATGACCGTTGCTGTTTCCCACCTTTTACATGTTTTACACCTTTTACAACCTTCTGACAAGCAAAGTCAATGGCGGAAGCCACTTTTTTTTTTTTTTATTTGATTTATATGCCGCCCTTCTCCGGAGACTCAGGGAGGCTTACAATGCGCTAAGCAATAGCCTTCATCGTTTTGTGTATTTATACAAAGTCAGCTTATTGCCCCCACAACTGGGTCCTCAATTTACCTACCTTAGAAAGGATGGAAGGCTGAGTCAACCTTGAGCCTGGCGAGATTCGAACCTGCAGTAATTGCAGGCAGCTGGTCTTAATAACAGGGTGCTTTAGACCACTGTACTACCAAGTACATTCACTTAACAAGTGGGTTGCTAACTTATCAACTGCAACAATTCACTTAACAACTGGGGCAAGAAAAGTCATAAACTGAAACAAAATTCCCTTAACAAATTTCCCACTTAACAACAGAAATTTGGGGCTCAATTGCGGTCATAAGTCGAGAACCACCTGTATTACAACTAAGTTTACTTGTCAATACACGCTGTCCTAGGTTGCAGCTGTTCTAAATAAAGCAGAGATGGATTCCATCACTTACCTAAGGGAACTCTTGCAGGCACAGCACGGCGGTCTATCCAAAAAGAAACCCAAGACAACATGACCATCAGAGTGGCAGGGAAATAGGTCTGAAGCAAGAAAAAGAAGATATGTCGTCGTAATGTGAAGTTGATGAAGAGACGGTTATACCAACCTGCAAGAGAAAGAGGAGAACCAGATCACATTGAAGTCTACCAATGACAACAACCACATAAGCAGCAAAGAATTCTTAAAATATTTACTGTGGATTCAGTTTAGGTGTTTTTTAAACATTGAGCAAAAGAGACTGGTTTACCCAAGTTTAATGAAATAAAATAGTCTGCTGCAAATAGATCTGGTTTTTTTCTTCCTAATTCCTGTAAATATTTTTGTACATCGTGAAAGAGACAAAAAATGTCTCCGCGTTCTCTATCTCTGTGAAGCAAATGTTGCAATTTGTTTTGACACTTCCTCCTGTCAAAATACCCTCAGTCACACTGGAACAGGTGGAAAGTAACATTTTGGCAAATAGAAATGCCCTGGTCCTACTAAGTTCCACTAACAGTTCTATTTGTACAAGAATGACTTCTGTTCCTTCTCTCTAGCCTTTCTACGTGAACATGTTTAGAATTCATAAGACTGAAACATTTTTTCAGACAATAGCAATAGCACCTAGACTTATATATCACTTCACAGTGCTTTACTGCACTCTCTAAGTGGTTTACAGAGTCAGCATATTGCCCCTAACAGTCTGGGTCCTCATTTTACCGAGCTTTTATATCTTTCACACACCACTTTTAAGTACTGATGAACAATTATACAGCCGTTCTTGAATGCAACATCATTAATCTTGCCAAGGAAATCTTATATTTGTGAATATTTAAGTTATATAATCTTGTTGGATTATATACTTTAAATCTTCTTTCTTGGTAAAACCTGTAAAATAATGTTATGAAAGTCCTTTTTTGGCCTGATGGACAATTTGGCAAAAATAGATTCTTGGAAATAAAAGAATGGCAACTCTATAATATACTTTCTTTTCAGATAGGCCTAGAACTTTCTCGAGAATTGATGTCATATGCGTTTCAAAAAGGTGGCTAATTAGATAGTTAAGGTAGATGTCTTACCTAGAATATTTTCTGATCATAATCCAGTGATGTTAACACTCAAGGGGAAAATCTACAATTTTTAGATGGAGATTAAATGTACTATTTAAAAAAAAGAATTGTTTAAGACTGTAAAAAGAAGTTAAATGATTTTTTAAAATAATAATTTGGACAAAGGCATAGATTGAATGACTGTCTTAGATGCCATCAAAGCTGTTATGAGAGAAGTCCCTAGAAAAAAAAGAACTTTAAAAAAACAGGAAGATTTACAGAAAGTATCAACAGACACTGTTATTTTATATCACATTAAAATTTTACCTCCACAATTACCTATGCTAATTATAAGAGAAATAGAGACCAAACTAAACTATATGAAATAGAAGAACTTTGAATTTGCAGATAAACTAGGGAAATGGTTGGCATATGAATTGAGAAAGGAGAGAGAAAAGAACACAATATTAAAGATCCAGAAAAGGCAAGATTGTACTAACAGATAATGTGAGTATTCATTATCCACGACTTCTATTTAAATTTGTATAACAAACAGGAAGTTTCTCTGGAAAAGATTGATGAATACTTGAAAAAACAGTGTCTACCAAAACTTTCACAACCTCAGTAGCAAATTATGAACAGGCTATAAAAAAAGATTAAAAGTAGGAAAGCACCAGGTCTGGATGGGTTGTGAACTCATATTATAAATGCTTTGAGGATCAACTTTTATACCTCTTAAAAAACGTGATGAATTCCATTCTACAAAGGTCTGCTATGCCAGAATCCCGGAAAGAGCCACTATTTATTTATTTATTTTATTTTATTTGTATACCGCCCTTCTCCAACAGGACTCAGGGCAGTGAACAGCCATGGTAAAAACACAACATATAAAATTTAAAAACAATTTAAAAAACATTAAATAATTTTGGCCATCAATTTAAAATAACCCAATTAAAACCAATTATAAATTTAAAACCGCAAGGACGGGGTCAAGCCAGCCCGGCTAGATGGAATAGATGTGTTTTCAGGGCCCGATGAAAAGTCCGGAGGTCTGGTATCGTGCGTATCTCTGGGGGTAGGTTGTTCCAGAGGGCAGGTGCCTCCACAGAGAAGGCTCTCCCCCTGGGGGTCGTCAGCCGACATTGTCTGCCCGACGGCACCCTGAGGAGGCCATCTCTGTGTGAGCAAACTG
Organism: Arizona elegans; assembly: GCA_022577455.1. Classification (NCBI taxonomy): domain Eukaryota; kingdom Metazoa; phylum Chordata; class Lepidosauria; order Squamata; family Colubridae; genus Arizona; species Arizona elegans. The sequence goes on from JAKOOJ010000001.1 coordinate 223,206,272, forward strand.
GCCGGTGGGAGGCTATTGGCGGCAGAAGGCGGTCTCATAAATACCCCGGCCCTAAGCCATGGAGCGCTTTAAAGGTGGTCACCAACACCTTAAAGCGCACCCGGAAGACCACAGGAAGCCAGTGTAGCTCGCGCAGGAGAGGTGTCACATGGGAGCGCCCCGTTGCTCCCATAATCCCCCGCGCGGCCGCATTCTGGACCAACTGGAGCCTCCGGGTGCACCCCAAGGGGAGCCCCATGTAGAGAGCATTGTATATTGCCAATGGAAACAGAGCATATTGCCAATGGAAGGACAATGTCTCACTTCAGCCAAGAATTATAGACTGATGTAGTTGCTGAATAATGGTTATTAAATATTTGCAACAATATTGGCTGATAAACTATTTTTTTTACAGGATATCATTCATAATGATCAATGTGGGTTTCTATTCAAAAGACAATTAAGAAATCACATGATAAATGTATTGGATGTAAGAGCATTTTCTACAGCAAAATTAGAAGCAAGTGGCCTTGATTCTTGCAGATACAGAGAAAGCTTTTGACAATTTGAATTGGACATTTATGTTTAAAGTTTTGGGAAGTATGGACTTTGGGGAGAATTTTATTCAGGGAATCAAATCAATATATACCTTACAGGAGGCATATATTATTATTAATGTAGATTTAACCACGCTTATTTATGGAACAATTATGTTAAGGTATGAAATGATATTAAGAAAGACGTATTGAAGTGGAATAAATGACAATTGTCATTATTGAGCAGAATTTCAGTGTTTAAGATGAATGTTTTACCAAGGATATTGGTAAATTCCAGACAATACCGATGCTGACGATTGATATACCATTCAAACTGTGGCAAAAAGATATCTCTAAATTGTACAGCAAGGCAAAAAAACAAGAATCAAATATAGGATTACCTGATTTGAAATTGTATTTTGCTGTTTGTTGTTTGGTACGAATGAAAGATTGGGTGACTGAGGAATAGGAGGTTACTGGAGTTAGAAGGACATGATTTGAAATTTGGTCAGTGGCTAAGATGCTGAGCTTGTCGATCGAAAGGTCGGCAGTTCAGCGGTTCAAATCCCTCATGCCACATAACAGCGTGAGCTCCCATTACTTGTCCTAGCTTCTGCCAACCTAGCAGTTCGAAAGCACATAAAAAATGCAAGCAGAAAAATAGGGTCCACCTTTGGTGGAAAAGTGTTCCGTGCGCCTTTGGCGTTTAGTAATGCCTGCCACATGACCACCACATGACCACAGAGACGTCTTCAGACAGCGCTGGCTCTTTGGCTTTGAAACGGAGATGAGCACCATCCCCTAGAGTCAGGAACAACTAGCACATATGTGTGAGGGGAACTTTTACCTTAACCTTTTATGACAAAATTAATATAGATTTTCAAGATAATTTTGTTAGATGTCCCATAATGAGGGTTCGGATTAGGTATAAAATAAGACTGACTCCAAAAATTCCTCTATGTATGTCACCCCAAGAAACCTTTCTTAGAAGAGAAATGATAGCTACACAAACTTGGTTGACCTATTCTGATTTCTTGACTTATTCTGAAATAGAACCTACGCTAAACTAAATCTTTCCAGAAAAAAAAAGGATTGTTATATTTGACAATATTTTGCTTATGCTCAGTTTATAGATTTAAACTGGATAAGAATAATTTTATGAATGAATAATCTGTGTTTGAAGTGGATTTATGTACTAAACCTGACCATATTATTGCTAAGATTTATAAATTATTATTGAAAATGAAGATAGAAGATAATTACGTCAAAGAATGTATGATTAAATGAGCAAAAAACTTTGGATATAACATAGTGCTTGATCAATGTGAGAATATGTGGAGTAAGAGATTGAAATTTACATTGAATTATAACTTGAAAGATAATTTTGATAGGATTATGTATCAGTGAAATTTAATAACTGATCAATTGTAAAATATGTACAACAGTATGTCAAACATACATCTGCTTGTTTAAGTAGAGGTGGCACTCTTTCTGGGGTGATGGGGGAAGACCTGCAGAGGGTGAAGATCCCAAAGAGAGGTCTGGCCAGATGATGTGGATATTTGTGACAGACAGACAGACTTCTTCCTCCCCTTGCTACAAATCCAACGAACGCCAAGTTACAACACTGCAGATAGAGATGTGCAATTCAAGCCTGAGTTTGGGATTTATCTGCTGAGCTTTTGTAGGAAAGAAAACAAATTAATTCCCATTGTAAAAGTATGAAGAAATACGCTTTGTGGTCCAAGCGAACTTACCTGTGCTGCTATAAAAAGCAAGTTTGGTGGTGGTGTGAAACTCTTGTATAAGGAACTGAGATAATGATATTCTATCATCTGTTTTCAAGGACTCGTTCCCATTCTTCCAATACAGCATAAGATCATCTTCAGTATAAGCATCTACAGAGAAAAGAAATATTTATGGCAATGAATCCAGGTAACATACAGCACAGAGTTTAGTCCAATCCTCAGCAGCCTGGTACCCATAAAGTAATGTCTTATATTTCAACTCTCAATCTATTTTATACACATCATAATTTAGTTCTTGCTATTACGAACATGTTAGCAGTTCTTCCCAATGCAATTGTAGTCCGATCAATGCTGTTAATATTAATGATGAGGGGCAAGTTTTACCCCTTGACAGCAGCATAACAAAAAGCGGGAGACATTTCCTAAATGTGAAATTGGACAGCTACCACTTTATGTAGTACTTAATATGAATCATTATATGCATACTTAAGTTTTCTATGTTTAGTTGCAAAATATGGATCTGGGGTCCAATATCATTTGTCAGTCAGTTCATAAAAGAACTGTTGTAATCTAATTGTTCCCTCTGTTGTTTTTGACTGTGAGAGATGCAATATCCAGTTTGGTTGCCATGTGTGTAGACTTTTAGCCATTTAGTTAGAGTAGAATGTTGCCCAGTGTATACCATTGTGGAGGTAGTCTACAGTTCATATCTTAGATAATTAGCTTCCTTAGATATCAAATTATAACTTCAAATTATTATGTGACTCTATGATGCCATATTATGATTATTTTCTAATAGTCTTATCTTAATTTAATATTTTATCTTGGATATTTTATTGTCCACATACAGGTAGTTACAACAGTTCATTTAGTGACCATTCAAAGTTACAATAGCACTGAAAAAAGTGATTGATGACCACTTTTCACACTTACGACTGTTGCAGCAGCCCCATGGTCATGCGATCAATATTCAGACACTTGGCAATTGGCTCATATTTATGACGGTTACAATGTCCCAGGGTCAAGTGATCACCTTTTGTGACCTTCTGACAAGCAAAGTCAGTGGAAAAGTCAGATTCACTTAACAAGTGTGTTACTAACTTAACAAAACTCCAGTGATTCACTTAACAACCGTGGCAAGAAAGGTTGTAAAATGTGGCAAAAGTCACTTAACTGTCTCACTTAGCAACAGAAATTTTGGGCTCAATTACGATCATAGGTTGGGGACTATCTGTACACGCTCTCTCTGTCTCTGTGTCTGTCTGTCTCTCTCTCTCTGTGTCTCTCTCTCTTGATTTATATTTATATATAGTGATTATATGTAGTGATTATATACAGTGATTAATGATGGTTTATTTAAACTTATATTTGTGCCTGTTTGTTTTATTAGTGTTGCATACCAGTGATTGCATAACCTCTGAAGATGTCATATGCTAAATAAACAAAATAAAAAATTGTATATATAATTTTAGCACAAAACTTTATTGTCACTATTGCCATAACAAATCAGTCAGCAAAGGAATTGTTTTATAATTTCCAGATTATTTGCTAAAATCGTGTTGACTGCTGTAATGCTCTCTACATGGGGCTGCTCTTGAGGACCACTCGGAGGCTTCAACTGGTGCAGAATGCGGCCGGGCGGGTTGTGATGGGAGAGTCCCGATACTCCGTGTTACACCCCTCCTGCGCGACTTGCATTGGTTGCCGGTTGCCCTCCGGGTGAGATTCAAGGTGCTTTTGATGACCTATAAAGCCCTACATGGCTTAGGCCCAGGATATTTGGCGGACCATCTGCTGCCAGCAATAGCTGCCCATCGCCCGGTGCGTTCTCACAGGGAGGGCCTGCTTCGGGTGCCGTCGCCTAGACAGTGTCAGCTGGCAACCCCTAGGTGTAGAGCTTTCTCTGTGGGCGCACCCACCCTCTGGAATCAACTCCCCCTGAGGCTCCGGTTGGCCCCTGACCTTTGCACCTTCTGCCGCAAATTAAAAACATGGTTGTTTACATCGTCCAGCCTGGACTGAGGGGGTTTTAAGAGTTTGGGGGTTTTAATATAACTTATATATGTACATTATGTATTTTATAATTTGAATTGATTGTTTTATTATTGTGAGCCGCCCTGAGTCTTCAGAGATAGGGCGGCATATAAATTTTACAAACAAACAAACAAACAAACAAACAAATAAATAAATAAATAAATAAATAAAAAATCTGCACTACAGGCTACAGTATTTCCTTTTTTTAAAACAAAAACTTTAAAAAACAGTTGGTTGGTTTTATGTGAAATAACTAAACTCAGTCTAGACACAGATCCTTATGGACTAAGAAGAAGAAGACTGAATCTGCAAACAACATCAGTTACAGTATTAGAACACCTTCTGGGAAAATAACATGCAAACCTACTTAGAAATCAGTTTTAAGGAATCAATATGTGGTTTTTAAGTACTTTTTTTACTTACAGCTTTCAATTTCCAGGGAACATGTCTGTGTGTCAAGGGGAAAACGACTGAAATCCATGTTACACATTGCTGTTACAGTGACCCTAAGAACACAGTAAGTATATTTAATGAGTTAAAATGAGAAATGGGAGAAGAAAAGAGGAATAATGCAGGTTAGAGCCACATTCCATTTTTAACAAGTTTTAATGGAGTGCTGCGTAATAAATGCCGTTTTGTTCATGCTTGGTTATAGTAATTTCCAATATTTTCAATAAGATATACACCCAGAACTGCAATAGCCACAGTAGCAGTATAAATATTGAATAAACTCCAATTAAGTCATGGAACGTGCTCCTGAGTAAAGATATGCAGCTGGAAAGGCAGAGGTGTAACATGGCTGTATTGAGGTGTGCTAATATACACAGTGGCACCCCAGTCTGGACCAGATGCAGTTTCCAGATGGTCGTCAAAGGCAGCCACATTTAGAGCACGTTGCAATTATCTGCTTCAGAGGTGTCTAAGCAGTGGTGGGTTCCTCCCGGTTTGGTCCGGTTCGGCCGAGCCGGTAGCGGTGACAATATGACGTCACCGAACCGGTTTTCCCCACCGCCTTCCCACCCCTGTGTCTAAGGTATGAGTGACCATGAACAATGCTTCCAATACAGGAAACAACTGGCACACAATGTGAAACTGCAAAAGCCTTCCCAGCCACAACTGCTAATTAGCCTTTAAAAAGGAGTCATGAGTCCAGGAGGATCCCCAGACTGCCTACCAATTCTGTTCATAATACTGCAACATCATTCATAACAGTGATGGGTTCCTACTGGTTCGCCCTGGTTCGGGCGAATTGGTAGTGGCGGCAGCGGGAGGCTCCAGCTACCCACCCAGATGTCATCATGGATGCTCTGCGCATGTGCAGAAAGCATGCACATCTCACCCAGTCTTGAGAAAGAACTTCCACAGCATCACTAGATTGGCTTTAGGGATCTAGAGCTCTGCCTCATCCTATGCCATCAGGCGATCTCATCTATAGCACTTTCTTTCTTAAAAAAATAATTTCATTAAGAATTATAATTATATAAATAAAAACTAGTGGAAACTACAAAAAATTCAAAGAATAAAAAGAAAAGATAGAGTGCAGGAAGAAATATATATAAAAAATAGGGGGGGGAGAATGTAAGGAGAAAACAAATACCTAAAGAACTTCCCCTTCATCACAACAAATATAAATAATTTGACAATTTATTATCTTCCCTTAAGGTATAACACTCTTTATCCAATATTTCATCTCTTATCTATAAACAAATCCTTAAAACCTTGTCATCCAGTCCTGGTCAGCAAAAATCCATTAATGGTTACCAGAAATAACAATATCAATTTTAACCATAATCAAATAAACCACCTTAATATTCCTTCCCTTTATATTTAACAATCTTGATCTTTAGTTCCTTCAAATAATATCCCATAACTTGATTTGATTTCCTTTTTCCTTTGTTCCTTTTTACCAAGTCTTTCAACACTTCAACAGATCTGCTTTGTAAATCCAATATAGGAAAATTATCCAACTCAGTCTTCTGGTTTGTTATTTGTATGTCCTTTTTAAGTATTAAAACATCAGCCGGTTTCATTCATATAACTAGTATATCGTCTTTTTCTAGATCATTCTTGTAGCCTGTCATTTTTAAATCCAATTCAAATTTCAGTCTTGTACAGTAGAACTTGTTCCTCTTCTCTAACGTTATTTACACGTACTCTTATCTATTCTTAAAATTAACTTCTGAATCCATTGTTCACAAATACCTTTCAGTATGTCACGTGTTAAAGCATTTTGCTCCATGCTGTGTTAGCAAGTCACATTTGAGTGTTCTTCTCCTTTAATTATAATCTTTAATTCCTTCTGACTTCCTTCAGCTTACAACCTTCGAAATCCCACTTATCAATATTTTTTAATTTGTTAACAACAGCAATTTGAAGGATAATTTTAATAAATTAATTTGATTATAATTTATTTGATTTTTGTAACCTACCAACAGTCATTGACAGTCAGTTAGCATACAAGTTGAAATTATGATTATATACACAAGAATGTGAAATCACACTTGCCCTTTCTTTAATTGATGTTGGTCTTTGTATACATTGAGTTCTTCCCACAAACCTAAGATGTTGTAATGTATCAGTGTAGTATATGTGCCAATCCAAGCAGTATGGCCTTTTGTAACTGATAGGTGGAAATTTTGTCAATGAGCATATTTTCTAAATGACATCCAAGATATTTTGGTATGGCATCCAGTGTGCCAATAACCATTGGGACCACCACTGCTGGTTTATGCCATAAATGTTGAGCTTCACTTTTCAGAACTGGATAGTTTATGATCTTCTCAGTTCTTTGACATCTATTCTATTATCCTCTAGTATTGCCACATCAATTATCTACATTTTCTTCTTTTCAACCATAGTTAAATCTGGTATGTTATGTGCCAAGACTTTATCAGTTTGTATTCAGAAATCCCACATTATTTTAACTAGCTCATTTTTTAGTTTTTCAACTACATGTTCCCACCAATTTTTTTTACTGGCAGATGATAATTTTAACAGAAGTTCCACTGAATCATTTTGGCAACTGCTGTTATGTCATTGTTGATGATCAATTTGTGTAATCTTCTTGCATGAGCTGAGTATATGATCTACTGTTTCTTCTGCTTCTTTGATCAATTATTATTGTGATTGCATCTTACCTCAAGCTGTAAAGTACTTGCCCATCTGGCTGTACTCGAAGCATGACATTATCTGTTGTTGTGTCATGGATAAAGGAACGCTTTGAATGGACAAAGAACATGTCAGGCACCCAGATCTTTTTCACAAGTCTGCCATCAAAGGTCATACTTTGGTTATTGGTACTTGGAAATGACAATCTTTCATCTTTCCAGTAATGTCTCAGGTAAAGCGTCATGGTGAAATCCTAATTTTAAAAAATGGAAAAGAGATATTTTCACTGCCAATCCTACCTTTTTCCCATAAATATTATTTAATCACATGTGGCAAATACTAAAAATACAAAAAAAACCTAAGTGTTTAAGCACTTAATGGAGTAAACAGTAAAAAAAAGATTTACAAATTTTCATCTACCTTAAAAATGAGAAAAATTCTCTTAAACTATTTGATTGAATGGTAATTATTTGTAATAAAAAAACCCATAAAAACCACTAAAACTAAAACAGAAGCCACTTTGATAATGCAAATTTCAACATCTGCATTATGTTACATTAACCCTACAATAAATATATCCCCTGCATGGAAGCAGAAGTAGTGCTCCTAAATGATACTTAGCAGCTCCTATGTTCTTCTAGAAGGCTCGGGTGGGAATTCCCCTGTTTATAAATGTGCTCAAAGGATTATAATAATTATGAATGTTTTCTATTATGTTCAGGTATTTCTGAGCCAAGGTTTATGAGTGGCATTTGAATGGCATTGCAAAAAGCATTAGGTTCAAACAAAACCTAAATTGGATTCCATTTTATTTATATTTATTGAAAATTAAATATTGTTGATGCAATTATTATTCAGTCATGTTTATAATAATTAAACTCTTTTTTGCTATTAATAATTACATGAAACTTTAGGGAGTTGCATAAAGCTTTAGGGTGATCCTGGAGCATCTATTTGCATACCTCTGGGTCCAATATTGCTAACTTTATATTGAATTTCATGAGAATTTATGGGACTGGGATAAATTTATGATACAGGAGGCCCTGTCTGAATTACTTTTGTAAATATATATGAATGTGCAAAAATAACTCCTTGAATACTCCAGACAATGCTGATGTCAATAAATGTCTTAAGAGTCCAGGGAATCCCGGGGTACATTCATGAACCACTAAATGAATCATATTCCAACTATCCATTTGCATTTTGAATCATAAAATGGATACTTACCATGTCTACCTCTGAAATGCTGTCCAGACTTTCAACTTGTACATCAACTCCAACAGGAATTGAAGGGCCTGGATAAACATAGAGGATATTGATATCAACCATTAGGATAGATATTCAAAAAGAAAAAAAAGTAGTGCCTATTTTTTTTTAAATAGAATTTTTAAGGTCTCCCACTCACAGTTTGGGACTCTTGGTGGAAATCATCATTAGTAACCAAAAACAATAACATCAAAAATAGATATCACAGGAAAGGTAGTGGTTAATTAACTACAACTTGTTCAGCAATCATCTGAAAATCTTTTATTTATTAGATTTTATCCACCGTTTTTACTTTAGAAATAAATAATACTTTTATTCCTCTTCCTATTTTCTCCACAACAATAGCCCTGTGAGACAGGTTGGGCTGAAAGAGAGTGACTGGCCCAAAATGACCCAGCTGGCTTTCATGCCTAAGACGAGGCTAGAACTCACAGTCTATTGGCACGCCACAGATCACAACCTAGATACTTGGCAACTGGAACACACTTATGACAGTTGCAGTATTTCATAGTCGGGTGATGGCCATTTGTGATCTCCCCTGCTGATTTCACAAACTCAGTGGGGAAACTGGCAAGGAAAAGTTACAAGATGTTCCTGTAACTCACACTACTGCAGCTTTTCCCCCTGAGAAGTCTGGCTGAGGAGTCCATGCATGTCCTCAGTACAATTTAATATCATCAGCATTCAATAATAGCAAATAGGACTGGAATTGTGGTTGATAAGGAATGTCATAAATAATAGTGTCACATGACCATGTTGCTTGTTGACGGCACATCTAGTAGTCCCAGTTGCTGTTATTCAGTGAGGACTACATGTGTCCTTAAACGAGGACCTCATGTGACCAAAACTTCAAACTTACTGCTCGCTTCTCCATAGATTTTGCTTGGGAGGACCAGCAAGAAATTTCATAAATTGTAATCATGACAGCTCACTGTGACGTTGTAATCATTAGCTGGGCACCAAGCACTGGATCATGAACACATGACCTCAGAACATTGCAATGATCAGAACTTTAAGGACTGGTCATAAGTCCCTCTCATTCAGTGCTGTCATAACTTTGAATAGTCACTAAATGAATAGTCCTAACCTGAGGATTATTAAAAGGTAAGGTAAAGGTTCCCCTCGCACATATGTGCTAGTCGTTCCCGACTCTAGGGGACAGTGCTCATCTCCGTTTCAAAACCGAAGAGCCAGCGCTGTCCGAAGACGTCTCTGTGGTCGGCATGACTAAATGCCAGAGGCGCATGGAACACTTTACCTTCCCACCAAAGGAGGTCCCTATTTTTCTACTTGCATTTTTTACTTGCTTTCGAACTGCTAGGTTGGCAGAAGCTGGGACAAGTAACAGGAGCTCACCCCTTTATGCGGCACTAGGGATTCGAACCACTGAACTGCCGACCTTTCGATCTACAAGCTCAGCGTCTTAGCTGATTATTATTATAGATTATTAGTACTGTACTAATCATTTTTACCTCCATGCTGGGAAATGGCCTCACCCAATGTCGTCAGGTAGATGTTAAACATTTTCCCAAAATCCCTGCCCCACCACCCTCATATTAATAGCACCCAGTTTTTGCAGCTTAACAACAGGCAGAAATTCAATCAGTAAATTTCTGAGTACCAGCATGCAGTGAGCAAAAAAAAAATGAATGCAACATTTATGTCTGTCCTGCAATATTAGCAATCCTTGTACCCTTCAAGACTGTAATTTAAATTTATATCAAGGACACCAGGTTGGAAATGAATGCATTCAGATTACAATCACCTCTTCCCAAAAATGCCTATAATCTGAAAAACTACATTCGAAAAAAAAAACTATCCCCTATTTAAGCAAACATTTATTGTACATTTCACAGGATGCAGTGATTCTTCCTATTCGTTTTTTGTACAAAATCAATGCAATGTTTTTGCAAGAAGCAATGCAATGTTTTTGCAAGAAGCTATCATACCTCCAAAGCCTGGCCGCATGCTGAAGTCATGGTCATCTATTTTGAGAAGCTGTTCTGACTTTATCAATGGTGATTTGGTGATATCGGGACTTCGTTTAAGTATAGGGCTATATGGCAGGGAGACAACAAATACAATGCAACAAATTATTTCTTAGTTTGGGAGTTGGACCCCCAAGGAATCAGCATATATCAGAGGGGTAGGAATATGTTTTTCATATTTATGCTGATGAACAATATCCATAAATATTCAAAAATGAGGATTTTCTCCAGATTCTATGACAGAGTCTGCAAGTTCACTGAAAAGACTGGGTGTGTCAGATAATTCTTGAATATGTGGGAGCCACATGTGGGTAACTGATAAAAATGATAACATGGTAAATGATAGACCAAACAATAGCACTGGAGAGACAGGAACAAATAACATTACAGTGGCACTTGTAAAGAATTTCTAAGCTAATTTTGCAACAATTTGATTAAGGGGAACTATTAAAGAACTATGCATAATATAAAATCTAGCTGCAGTCCCCCCCAAAAAAGAAAAGGATTTGAATGCTTTATGAACTCAACAGAGCTGGGAGTATAGCAGCCAAGTACTACAAAAGCCAAGTATCTGAGGGCACTCTAAGTACTTAGAACAGGGGTGTCAAACCTGCATCGTCACGGCAGTGTCATGTGATGTATTGCAACTTTCCCCCCCTTCGCTAAACTGGGCATGGGCATGGCCAGCGTGTGACACATCCAGCCCATGGGCCACGAGTTTGACTTAGAAGATAACAATTGCCTTGAAATTGCTCAGCCATAGTGTCATCTGAAGTACCTGAACAGGTACTCTGGTTACAATCATATTTGAGATGGAGACATGGAACGCTATTTAAACCATAGTAATTATTTGCCACGTTGCACCATATGCAAATCTTGTTAAATCTCTGTTCCTGTTTTGTTTTCTCTAATTTGGCAATGCACAAGGGTACTCCGTAGAAGAACAGGCTGCACACTTAAATAAAGAAAGTGGTTGTCCTAAAGGTGCATTTTTTCAAGAGCCAACTGGAGTCTCTTGCTGTTCTTCACTTCTCATCCAAGATACTTCTCATCCAAGATATTTCTTCAGCTCTGACTGGATGGTGGGGAATGGAAGGATTTATATTCTATCATCCAGTCAGAGCTGAAGAAGCTTCTTGGATGAGAAACGAAACGTCTTCAAAGAAAAACAATAGATTTCAGTTGCCTCTTGAAAAAGCACCTTTTTCATCACCATCATCTGGATGACTCAGAATCTCCATAGACAAAGAAAGTGATTGTTTCCTTCTCTTGGAAACCTCTCCCACACCCTTACAAAACATCTTCTAGGGGTTCTCTACATTGCCCCTTTCTCAGCCTGACTGTAGAAGCAGTTCTGTTAATGGAAGAGCAGGTTGGATTCTAGACTGATGCACCAAATTCTGCAAAGAGCGTAGGAGATTGGAGAGGAGGCCTAGCAGAAATACTTCTATCCCTTGCTGCTTCAAACCCAATAATCCATAAATTCTATTGCTTTCTAAGTAGAGCTGTAATGTGAATCAGTCAAACCAAGTATATACATGTGCAAATTAATCCTTTAATAAAGACTGTTACTGCCCAGGAATTCCTGAGTTGTGCTCTTGATTCTATCCCTCTGTTTATGCAGCCTAGAACTGTATTGGCTTTTTTGGCAGCTGCAACACACTTCTGGCTCATATTTAAGTGATTGTCCACTAGGGCTCCAAGATTCCTCTCACAGTCACCACCAGGGTAGGTTCTACTTATCTTTACTACCGGTTTGCAAGGGGGCCCTGTGCACGCGCGCACTTGCTTCGCTCACACGTGCGCGCTTCTGCACATGTGCAGAACCTTCCTGATGACATTGGAGTCGATGGGCGGAGACTCCCACCGGTTTTACTACCAGTTCTATAGAACCGGTCCGAACCGGGGGCAACCCACCACTGGTCACCACTATTGAGCAAGGTACCACATATACTGTGCATTTTGTTTTTCTTGCCTAACTATAGAATCTTACTTTTTCACCATTGAATTTCATTTTGTTGAATAGCGCCCAATGTTCAAGTCTGTCAAGATCCTTCTGTATCTTAAGCCTTACAGTCCTTGGCCTAAGGAGCTTTTTTTTTAAAAAAATTTTTTGATTTATATGCCGCCCTTCTCCGGAGACTCAGGGCAGCTTACAATGCGTTAATCAATAGCCTTCATACTTTTGTATATTTTTTTTATAGAAAGTCAACTTATTGCCCCCACAATCTGGGTCCTCATTTTACCTACCTTAGAAAGGATGGAAGGCTGAGTCAACCTTGAGCCTGGTGAGATTTGAACTTGCAGTAATTGCAGGCAGCTGATGTTAATAACTGTTAATAACAGTGTTTTAGTCTGCCGCGTCACCAGGCTCTTCCCAATATGTTAGTTCCCCATCTCCTGAATTAGCACAGTTGTGAAATCAATCCATATTTTTAATTTTTATTCTAATAAGGAAAATAGATGATCCATGAAAGGGTTAGAAAACTGGGAACCTCCAGATGTTAACAACTAATGTGAGTTGGAGAACAACAACTGTAAGGACACAGAACCTTGGTCTGTGGATATCTTGTTTGAGAATGGCAGACTAGCTCTTAGAGGAAGTATGAAATGGACCTTTCCCATCAGATGCTGCAGGAATATAATTTACCAAGTTTTGAAAGTAGTAAAATAATACATGTACTATTGCCACCTAAAAAAAAAATCTCATTCCCTCCAATCAAACTGCCAAATCCAGAATAGCAAAGCCATTCTACTAGTTTCTTGTTTATATATGGGGATAAGAAAGGAAAAAAGCTATAAGAATTTCAATTTTCAGTTTATCACTTCAATTTTAATTGCTTACCTGCCTTGCTTGTGTGTTGCTCCATGTGTTTCTCTTCTCTGTCTTTGTGGCTGGCTATAAAACCAAAAAGAACAACAACAACAGTAACACAATTTTTAGAAACTTCCATAAAAAACTGAAATCAACATGTCAAGTCAAGAGACAAAACAGAGTTTATGAATCAACCCCAGTGTAATCTAAGCCCAAGCAGGGAGAGACTTGGCAGTACCAAGTGTGTACAATATACCAAGCCTCGTAAGATGGAGGTAATTCCTCAAGGTGGTTATTTGGGCATATCCTAGGTCTGTGATGGCGAACCTATGGCACACGTGACCAAAGTTGCACACCAAGCCACGTCGCCTGGTACGCGCTGATTTGCCTGTTTGTTTTCCGGGTTTCTGGGGCACATGTGTGCGCGACAATCAGCTGTCCTTTGCACGTGCGGCAGTGCCAAAAACCGGTGTGCCTATGCATGCCGGCCAGCTGATTGTCAAGTGCATATGCGTGCCAGAACCCAGAAGTTCAGCTTTCCCAGAGCGTGATCCCTTCGTGCGCACGGCAGTGCCAAAAACCAGCCTGTGCATGCGCGCCAGCCACCAGAAGTTCAGCTTTTCCAGAGCATGGCCCCGATGAGCATGCACGCACAATGTTTCCATGGTTCGCCATCACTGTCCTAGGTATAAAGGAGCATTTGTAATATCTTGTTTGTGAATCAAGGATCCAGTTTGGGACTGGATTGTTCCTCTTGTTATATGGACCTGAAAGCCTACTTCAGAATGGCCTTGATCTAGAATCTAGATCTACATCTTTCCTGTTGTTGCTCACCAATCACCTAAAAATGTAGAAAGCATACATATTTTTAGACAGTAGAGGACATAAACTCAGAAGTGGTTCCCACTACTCAGACTCAATGTGTGTTTTGCAGAGTAATAATAATGATACTCTGCTTAACTGTGCTTACCCCCATCTCCCCCACAACAAAAGTCATGTTCTAAGTTTCATTATACAATGGCTATTAACTTGATTACAAGTTTTGCAGGCCACTTTGAAACATAGTTAACACTGATGCTGAATTCTTGAGAGCATCTATCTATCTATATCATCTATCTATATAATCTATCTATCTATCTATCTATCTATCTATCATCTATCTATCTATCTATCTATATCTATATCTTTGTCTATGTCTATGTAGACATAGACAAAGATATATAGATAGATGATAGATAGATAGATCTGTCTGTCTGTCTGTCTGTCTGTCTGTCTGTCTGTCTATCTATCTATCTATCTATCTATCTATCTCTGTCCCTTGTGATATCAATTCCCATACTGTACTTTGAACTTTCCTAGTTTTCCATTGATGGTTCACTATTAATCTGGATTAGATGGCTCAGATGGTATAGCAAAGATTCTACTCTTGCTAGTAGAAGATGGAGGTGACTTTTGAGGATCCACTTCTTGGATCCTCTAAAAATCTATGTGGAGAATTGAGAGAATCTGCAGAAAATGCCAGCTGCAGAGAGGCAAAGATTTAGTGAAAATTGGATCCCCTTTTCATACTCCTCTGCTTGATAATGGAAGAGAAGATATGAATCTTCTTCATCGCTGGACTGCATATCCCATGTTTCATTATGAAGCCAGCAATATTTGGCTTTTCACATCAAATCCACTGCATTGGTTTTAAAACAGCAAATAATATTTTATTTTAGTGCCAGCCCCATTCATTTTGATTCTCTGTTTTTACTTTGGAAGGTGGCCTTCAACACATCCCTCAAGGGGTAAAGACTTAAAAAACTTCATTCTCTACATCCCATAGCAAGGGCCATTTCAAGAGGAAAAGGAATTGGTAGCTGTAAAATGCCAAGGATGTTTGGGGGAGGAAGAGAATAACAAGGCAGCAAGAAGGAAAAGATCGTAGATATTCATTCTTCCATTGCTTATGATAGATTATTGAGCTCATTGTATGAAAACCAAAGGGCTTAGACAATAGTAGTTTAGTAGAAATGACAGCTGGATGTGAAGGGGAGGATGAAAACGGATAATAAAATGGGAGAGATATAAATAGATGAAATCTGGGTCATAGTAGGATTCCCATGGCAGCAGAGGAAAGAAGTGTATCTGCTTTGTGGCAGCAGGAAACTCTGTTCTTCCCCTTCCACCCACCCCTGAGTATCCCATCCCATTCCTCAATTCCCTCTCTTTGGCAAACTTGGTCACCCTGCACATACGGAACAAGGAAACAAACTTCAGTCCTTAAGTTCTTCTTTCAGCAGCTCTTGTGTCAAGCTCTTAACTCACTTTTATAACAGGCTCACTTGCAGTTTTCCCATAACAAAATTATCCAGTCGAAAGTAGCTCTGATTCTGACTAGGAATTTGAGAAGCTCTGCTCGAAAATGAAGGCTAAAAATTATGTTGGTTATGCTAAATGCCTGAATCTGCTCATATGGGGTATATACATGTTTATACCCCATAAGGAATATTTGTAGCTCAGGGTTGAAACGAGGAGTCTTTGTTGCTCTCTCAGCTTGGTTGTTTTCTTGCAGACTTTTTATCACCCAAACTAGATAACGTGATCAGTGCTAGTGGGAGTGGGGTTTGCTCTCATTTTATATTCTAGTGACTTGCCCTGTCGGTGTTGGTGGGAGTGGTTTTGGAAGTTGTTTGGTTGGGCTGTTTACTATTAGCTTGTTTGAATGTAAAAGGTCACTCTTTGCTAGCACTGATGCTGTTACCTAGTTTGGGTAATGAAACATTTGCAAGAAAACATCCAAGCTCAGAGAGCACCAAGGACCCCACATTTTTAGGTATTTTAGAATGCCAGTTGAAGATAAAATTTATGTTATGTAATTTATGAATGCCTGCTGGGACAATAATTTCCACCTATTGAAAATAAAACATGAAACTACTGATACATTCATGAGTTTCTCTGGGCAACAAAATAAAAACATTTTGCCATTGCCTTCTTGGATTTTTCCCTACTTTCCTAATCTAGTCTATCATCCAGAAATACCTTAATTGGCCTCCATTCCAGGTATTAATCAGGCTGAACTTTCTTAACTTCAAAACTCACAGAAGGTCAACAATATGTTGCTCTAAGATCTTGGCTTAATAAAAAACCTACAATTAACTATAATTTCCAGTTTCATCCAGTTTGGAAAACATGGTTCCCAGCATGGGGGAGCGAGATATTCAACCAATCTTAAACCATCATGGTTTGCATTAAAGCTAGCTCATAGTTTTGACTGAAAAGGGCAAATTATGACTAAACTTTCTGATGTGCTTGCTGTTTAAAAGAGTGGATTCAGGACTTGCAAGCTTATCAATAGCTCAGAAGATGAGGAGGAGGAGAAATACATTTACGTATATCCTGCCTTACAGCTGATACAAAATCTCATTAAATCTTAGTATGAAAGTGGTCTTAAGGACAAAAGATAAGCTATTCAGTGCCAGTATGCCATTCCAATAAAGTCCAATTACATGTGAATCCTCTTTTCAAATGCAGCTTGCACAATGCAGATTGAAAGAATGTTCTGCACCAGTAAGAAAGTAAGATTATAAATAAGAAATAAAAGATTAGCTGAGACAGGTAAGGCTCTTTGCCGCCATATTCCAAACTACTTTCATCTTCCCCATGCCTTTTGCTCCCTTTTAATTTGCCGCCTCCCCAACCTTTATAAACAGTGCTAAGAGGCAAACAGCCATTCAGGCATCCTGTGCAGAATGACTGTAAAGAAGAAAACTTTAGAGGCATAGCTGAAGGATCCATCCCTGGCTTAAATGTATTTGTGTCAATGGCTGAAATGTATGGTCAGAGATCCAGTGTTGGAAAGGAAGCAGTCTCGCAATGATTCTGAACAGGCATTGACCAATGGAGGCTTAGGATCTCAGAAGATTAGGGACCTAAAATATAGAAAAATCTCTGCTTCCTGAGTCCAGACGCCATTTATACATTAGTATACCATACTCTGACCATCAGAGTCAGTATAAAACCACTCTGTATTAATGATTTACACGCAGTGTTTCTCAACCTTGGCAACTTTTAAGACCTGAGGACTTTAACTCCCAGAATTCCTCTGACAGCTTGGCTGGCTGGAGAATTCTGGGAGTTGAAGTCCAGATGTCTTTAAATTGCCAAGCTTGAGAAACACTGATACAGGATCACTGATTGGGTGATGCTATGAAAGCACATATGAGAAAATAAGCTGAGCACAAAACAAGGCCATCTGTCCCAGAACACTGTGTTTCCATAGCATGGGCCAATCCAAACATCCTGGGGTGATTTGTCCATTCTTAGAGGTGAATCTTCTGGAGATGAAGTTGATAGCTACTTTCTGACCCTTGTTTTCAGCCAGCAGACTATTGGCATTTCTATATCCCTGAGAGCTTCATCTTTGCAGAGTGTGCAGTTTTAAATAAAAAATAAATCTTTATTCCCATGATAAAACAATGCTGACAATTAAGGCATCTGTTAAACTATTGCCAGGGCTGGGTTAAAGAATTTGGAGGCCCAATGTAACATGGAGTTTGGAACCCCTCCCCCTTCTAAACCTAGACTGATATTACACAAGAATTCCTGCAAATTGAGATGCTGAAATATTTAAACTGGAATATTCACAGTATCTGAACTAAAACTGAACATGTGTCTTAAAGAAACATAGGTTACACATGTCACCACAGTACAAAATCCATCTTAGGAGAATAGCCTCATTGGCCAACATAGAGCAATATTATTCTGTAAGAAGACTTGGTTCCCTGAAAACCTTCTTAGATTGATAAATATCTTGCCTAATATGGAGCTGCGTTAGCTAATAGATAGGGTGGCCTGCTTGAAAACCTCATTGGCCTCAGGTAAACTCTCTGCTCTCAGGTACATAATGATGGACACAGGAAGGCATGTCTGTACCTTCAGGCACCTATAGCTTGCTTCAACCTGCTGCTCCTCAGCCTATAGCTACATACACTGCAGTCCCCTTAAATTGGCCTTGCTATTTCCATGAGCATTTTCACGAACAGCTTAAAAATTAAGTGATAAAGACCTCAAAGGATTTATTTTGCCAGCTTCTTTACAGCGCTCTTCAGTTTAATTTTGCTTTTAAGAACTTGATTTGGCAGACAGTACTCTCCAGACAGATGTGTCCCAACCTGGCATCTCCAAGATATGGCAGATGACACTTCAGAGAATTCCTAGCCAGCACCTGGTTGTTGTTTTTTAGTATAATACACTTGGAGATATATTAAGTTGGAAGAGGCTGTTTTAGGACAATGTGAATAGTTTCCAAAGTCAGGAGTTGGAGGGTATATTTCTTTAAAATAACATTTCATGTTGAATTCCACTTCATAAAATAATGTTTCTTCAAGTTTGAGGAGGAATCCCTCTACTGATTCCTATTTTGAATTTTGAATTGACTCAGACAAATAAAAAAATCAGGAATTCAACAACTTGGTGCTTTTTTATATAGCAGGTAGCTTATTCCTTGTTTCCTTTAACTAGAATTCTTCAGGGAGACTGTGTTGGATGCAAAATTCTGAGAGGACAGGAAGGGGAAAGGGGGTTATTTTTCTGAAACTTCCTGAAATTAACTTATCTAAAAATTCAAGCAATTAATGCTAATACATTCACTACACTAAACTTCTTTGCACTAAGAAAATTTTGATCTACCTAAATCATTTGGAAGAAAAATACTACATTGGGTAATTCACAATAAATATCTTTTTAATTAAAATAATTTCCAAGTATAATGGACACCTTACAGCACATAAAGATGGTACAAATTCTATAGTTCCACAGAGTTCAGTAGAGTTTGCCTTGTAATGAACACAACCTTATTTACTATATTTCTTAGGTTATAGTTTTTGTTAGAAGTATTAATATTATGAACCAATGTATAGAAGCATAAATTTGACATACTGAACTCATGCAAAATGGAACCCCTTAGTTTTTACTAAGATCCTCAACAACAGCATATTGACATTAAAAACTCAAGGAAACTTTATGTCCCTGGTAGAAAAAGAAGCAAATCTAGATCAGGAATATAGAAGTAATTTGTTCAAGTCTTTTAAAATTCAAATTATGTAATAATTTTGATATATTCTATGATAATGAAAATGTTAAATAATTGTAATTAATTTATACACAGAAAATAAAATGTAGAAGATGTCTGGAAGAAACGTATCATGGATGTTTGGCACAAGAGACATTTTCACTTGGTGCAAGTGTGAATGGATTGAAAAATATATTCAAAATATTAAACTGAGAGAAAAGAAGGTGCGTTAGTTTCTCATTTAGTCTAATTATTCTAATTGCATCAAATGAAATGGTTGATCGGTTGCTATCAAATAATTTCTCCTGATTTCCTTCCTCATAATGTTCATGTGAAATTAAACTGATTTATATTTATTTAGTGTATTGATTATAAACTCATCACATCAAAAAGGGACATACTTTTACAATAAATAATTTTAGTACAAATGAGAGATGGATGTTTGGATGTCTTAAATCTGGGCTGTATATTTTCTTGAAAACTGCATCACTTTTCATCTTTGGGGTTTCACTCACCTGCCCTTTTTATAGACTTCATGGATTTCTTTTCCATTAGCTTTGCATTCTCCAAATAAAACCCATCCACAAAATAGCAAGACGACGCTTGATTGCATTTTATAAATCGTCAACATGATAGCTGTTGTTCTTGCATCCAGAATTATTCCACAAAATAAACAAAAAAAAAAAAAAGAAGAAGAAGAAGAAAGCAAAACGAAGGTTCGTTTTATCTTTTTAAAACATGATCCGTCTGTTCGTTATTGGAAGGATGTTTACTGGTAGGAGGGGAAAAAAGGCATCCCACAATGTTTAATCTGGACAGTGGAGAAAGCAATTTGCACTAAATCTATAAATCCTCCTACGTCAGTGGCAGGGATTTTCAAACCATGCAGAATTCCTGAATCTGCAGATAAGAATTCTTTTGCTTGAAAAGGGATGTTAAAAATGGTCTAAAATGAAGCATTTAAGGTATTTTAGGAAATGGCTTTTAAACGTGTCCCCCAGGAGAGTCAGCATTGTACAAAAGGATTTGGCAGAGCTTTTTATCCAGCAAGAGAGGATCCAAGGGCAACAGGGGCACCTGTTGAGATGCCTTTAAATACCAGCACTAATTTTAACAAACAGTCGTTTTGAGTTCTATCCTAGGTCAGTGCCTCATCCTTGTAGCTTGGCATCTAGGCAGTGAGAAATGTTTGATCCCCCGGCTCTGTTTTCTGGTGGCACTTGACACTTGTTTCTGGGTATCCTGTTATTAGTTTTGTGCTAAAGCTGCTTAGAGGCCTGCAGGGGTGTTCAAATACATCCTATGAAAACAGTAAAGCTATATGAAGGCCGGATGCCATCCCCTTCCCAGAGGGGGGATATTAGTAAGCTGTTGTAGTAGCTTGCTGCTTTCAGTGGGCCCCATCCCTGAGTGCGCCCCCTTCATTTGCATCACTGCTCTTTTGAACCCAGTCAGGGAAAGAATCAAGTTTCTTCTCAGAACTGACCTGTTTATTCAAAGCTCATGATTAGTCAGTGACTTAGAAGAAGGAAATCAACATGGCCAAGTGAGGTTTGCTATTTGTTAATAGACATTCCTACAGGGAATGGCACCGTGGGCATTTGTCCACTGATATCACAGTCTGATGACAGCCCTGAGATTAGCTGTGCTAGAATGATAAAACACAGCAATTGATTGGCTTAACACTCCATTCTTAAAGAACTCATCGACCTCTCAATAGCCATTTTTGGTCTCTAAAGTCCAAATGGCTTGATATTTGGAGTCTTTCTATTGCTTCTTTTACTATAGTGGGACAGTACTTACTATTTATATTACTGTGGGTGTAAAGGGGGAGTTTCCCTTTCCCCCCACCTTTTTCTTCTGTGTGCTCTGCATGCTGTTTGATTTACCTGGTGATGTTCTTGTGTTCCTGAATAACTTGTCTGCTATGAATATAAATGTAAAATATATCTATTTATATAAAACTACAAGTTTCGTTTAGGTGTCTCCGACTTGATTTAGACAGCTGCTACGCAATCCCTTGACAAAAATCCACTACTATTGAACTAGACTGGATTATATCATTATATTTCTACTACATTTCTGCTTTGTAAAGTATTTCCACCACCAGGAGATGGTGTGTTCTAGTCCTACTTAGGCATGAAAGTCAGTTGGGTGACTTTGGACTAATCACTCCCTCAACCCACCTGTTTCTACCCCTTGTGGAACTTCTGTGTCCTTTCAAATCTCAATTACATTCAAATATAACGAAATTGGTTTTAGCCTCACTGGTGCAATCTGTTGTGTATGTATCTATTTTGTGCGGGAAATTCAAATGCAACAATGCTTGTGATTGGTTAACAGGTATTTCCGAACTGTATATAAGGAGGGCTGTTGCCTGTGGTTCTTTGCTGAAGTCTCACCCTGAAGTAAAGAGCTGTTGTCACTAGCTTGCTTGTGCCTCTCGTTATTCCCGCGCTACAACATTGGCGACGAAGGTGGGATTGAGGCCACAAGAAGCAAATCAAAAAGAGCTCTGAGTTTCAGCCAGGGTGACGAGTGGACTAAGGAGACATACTGCGATGTCTGCCTATGTCCCGCCAAAACCCTTCGACCCGACCCAAGAGAAGTGGGGGGGTCGTATCTGACCAGGTTCGAGTGTTCCCTGGAAGCAAGTGAAATGCAAGGACTCTCCGTGAATTGTAAAAGAGCCCTTTTCTTGAGCCACTGCAGGCCAGACGTTTTTGAGATGGCCGAGTCCCTCTGCGAGCCAACTCCAGTCCAGACGGTTCCCTGGGATGTCCTACAAGCAAACCTGAGAGCCCACTACGCTCCCGTTCCTTTTTAAGTTTGTACAACACTACGAGCTCCGGCAACGAGTACAAAGAGAAGGAGAACCGGTCAGCGCATATGTGGCTGCCCTTCGAAAAGCCACAACGCACTGTGACTACCAGGATTTAGACAACGCGCTCCTCGAACAGTTGATTTGTGGCATGAGAGACACTCGATTACAAAGGCGCTTACTAGCGAAGCCAGATTTGACATTAGCTGGTGCGCTCGACGAAGCCAGAGCACACGAAGCATCCACTAAGGCTTCTGAAGCACTACAACGGCCACAGCCAAGCAAAGACGGGCCAAAGTCAGCCCCTGTTCACAGAGAGGAGGCGCGAACCAGTACAGAGGAAGAGTCAGACGAGGACGTCTTCCACATGGATAAGAAAAAGAGCGAGCAAAGTCACCGCCACGAGAACTGTTCGAGTTGCGGCGGAAATCACGAGAGACAGTCCTGCAAATACAGAGGCGCCATTTGCAGGCGCTGTGAAAAGAAGGGCCATCTGGCTAGAGTCTGTAGAGCTCAATTTCCGCGTAGTCACAAGTCACGTGACTATTCCAACCAACCAGAACCGACACGTTCAAACCAGCCAACCAGAGATGGCGGCGCAAGAAAATGGCGCGAGAATCAAAAGCGAGAAACCTACAGCACGAGAATAGGCCAAGCCAGCACATCTGCAGAGGAAAAGGTCTACACGAGAGTAGAAATTGATGAGAGACCATGCGACATGGAAATCAACACCAAGTCTACCTTGTCAATCATGTCCTGGGCTACGCTTAAATCGCTTCTACCGAAGTTCCAGAAAAACCAGCTATCAGGGCAACGAGTTCGCCTCCTCGACTACCAAGGAAACCGAGTTCCTGTGGAAGGCATGGGCACATTCTGTGTCACCTACGGCGAGTTCCAGAAAGAGCTTCCCCTGACCATCGTCAGCAAGCCACTACCAAGTCTCCTGGGCCTAGCATGGTTTCGAGCCCTCGGCATGGGCTTCACAGATGTCCACAGCATCGGCGGACCATCACTTAAAGAAAACCTCCTACACGAATTCCAGGACGTTTTTGAAGAGACGCTAGGCAAGTACGTGGGGACCCCTATCTCTTTTAATTTAGATCCTAATGTAGCCCAAATTAGGTTAAAGGCAAGACGAGTACCATTTGCCCTAAAACCAAAAATAGATGCAGAACTTGACAAATTAATCAAACAGGGGGTACTAGTTCCTGTAGATCACGCTAAGTGGGAAATCCCAATAGTCACGCCAGTAAAGTCAAACGGATCGATCAGAATCTGCGCTGATTATAAATGCACGATCAATAAGATGTTGCAACAGAGCGCCTATCCCGTTCCGATCGTCCACCATCTACTACACTCCCTGGGCCGTGGCAAGATATTCACCAAGTTAGACCTTGCGCAGGCATACCAGCAGCTGCCGGTAGTTGACACTACGGCAGAATCACAAACTATAGTAATGCACAGAGGTGCATTCAAATGCACTAGGCTACAGTTTGGGGTTAGCATTGCCCCAGGGCTCTTCCAGAGCACTATGGAGCGCCTCCTACAAGGACTTCTGGGGGTTGTCCCCTATTTTGATGATGTCCTCATTAGTGGCCAGAATGAGGCGCAGCTTGGAGACAGAGTTAGACAAGTTCTAACTAGGTTTAGAGAAGCGGGACTTAAACTCAAAAAGTCCAAATGTAAAATTGCGGTACCCTCCGTAGAATTTTTGGGCTACCAAATCGACGGCACAGGCATTCACCCCACAGAGAGCAAAGTAAGGGCTATCCAAAATGCACCCACGCCCAAATCAAAGCCCAAACTGCAGGCCTTCCTGGGACTTCTAAACTTTTATACCATGTTCCTCAAAGACAAAGCCACCATTGCGGAACCATTGCATAGACTACTAAGGAAAAACGTTCCCTGGGTGTGGGGCAAAACTGAAGCGGCCACGTTTAAGGCTGTTAAAAAACTTTTGTCTGAAGACAGCTTCCTTATACAGTATAACTCTGAATTGCCGCTTGTACTTGTCAGTGATGCGTCCCCTTTTGGTGTGGGCGCTGTGTTGAGCCATAGACTACTGAATGGGTTAGAGGCGCCCATTGCCTATTACTCTCCCATTCTATCTAGTGCAGAACGAAATTTCAGCCAGCTGGACAGGGAGGCCTTAGCGGCTGTAGCGGGGGTCAAAAAATTTCACGAATATTTGTTTGGCCGGACTTTTGAACTTATCATGGACCATCAGCCATTGTTGGGACTTTTGGCTGGCGACAAACCGACCCCGGCCGCTCTCTAGAATGGTCTATTTTCCTGGCTGCTTACTCATACAGACTAATCCACCGACCGGGCCGGATTCTGGGCCATGCTGACGCCCTCAGCCGATGCCCCTTGCCTGATCTGTTGGACAACCCAACTCCAGAAGCCCCTGTATTATTGAGCGATGTTGTGTCCCTGGGGCCCCTTCGTCTGGCAAGGTGGCGAGGGCATCGGCCAACGACTCTATTTTACATACTGTGATGGGCTGGGTCATGCGGGGTTGGCCAACTAAGGTGGACGGTGGGGATTTTCAATTGTTCTTCAACAAAAAGAATGAATTGTCTATGTTGGGGGGCTGTTTGCTGTGGGGCGACAGAGTGGTTATCCCCTCTCGTTTAAGGTATCGGGTGCTAGAGTTGCTACACGAAGGGCACCCTGGTATAGTTAGAATGAAGAGTCTGGCTCGGAGTTATGTGTAGTGGCCACATCTCGACCAAGACGTCACTGAATGGGTGGGGAAATGCAGGCCCTGCCAGGAGTCCCGCCCGGATCCCCCTGTAGCTCCCGTTAGAGAGTGGGAAAAGCCTAAGGGACCATGGGGGAGGATCCATATTGATTTTGCAGGCCCGTTCCACAGCCAGAATTTTCTCATAATTGTAGATGCTTTTTCCAAGTGGCTGGAAATAGTTTTGATACCTTTAACCACTTCCAAGGCCGTAATTAAAGTCCTCAGGAAACTATTCGCGACCCATGGGTTGCCAGACACCCTGGTCTCTGATAACGGGCCTCAATTCACGGCAACTCAATTTGAAAGCTATCTGGCCGAGTTAGGCATACGACATGCATTATCTGCTCCTTTCCATCCGGCTTCGAATGGCCTTGCAGAGAGATTCATACGAACGCCCAAAGAAGCACTGTCCCGACTTGATGCGGGAGACTGGCAAGCTAGGATTGATCAATTCTTAGCAATACAACAGGCAACCCTGTGCACTGCCACAGGGCGCAGCCCAGCAGAGCTCTTAATGGGCCGTAAACTCAGGTGCACTCTTGACCGCTTACACCCAAACTACTCCACAGATAATTTTAAGGGGGAAGAGGGAGGATTAAGACAATTCCAAATCGGAACTCCAGTATTCGCTAGGAATTATGCCAGTGGCCCACTGTGGATTGGAGGAATTATTGTGGGGATCACCGGTCCAAAATCATACACAGTAGATATAGGGCAAGGTAAAATTTGGAGAAGGCACATAGATCAATTGCATAAACGTTTGAATTGTGAAGCCTGTGAAAACTCCAATATTCTAAAACCTAACTTCCAAAGTTTCCCCGAAACAGCTATCTCAAGCTCGAGTACACTGGAATACTTATCGGGAAAGCCTGAGTTCCAGCGCCACCCCTGCGAGTTGACACTCCCAGCCAGGGATGGCCACGCCTCTGGAGAAATCCAGGAGGTTCCATTGGCGGAGCTAGGAGAGACGGGAGGTCCCTCTGACCGGCTCGACACCTCTCCAGCAACTGAACTGCGCAGGTCAACCTGAGTAAAGTCACGCCCTGGTCACCTGCGTGATTTTGTATGTAAATATGTAAATAGATAGGATAAGTGCCTTCTGGGAATGGAGGGGTGTTATGTATGTATCTATTTTGTGCAGGAAATTCAAATGCAACAATGCTTGTGATTGGTTAATGGGTATTTCCGAACTGTATATAAGGAGGGCTGTTGCCTGTGGTTCTTTGCTGAAGTCTCACCCTGAAGTAAAGAACTGTTGTCACTAGCTTGCTTGTGCCTCTCGTTATTCCCGCGCTACAACACAATCCATGACAAAAAATACAAAAAACATAAATAGTATAAAGAATAATTCCTATGCAAGTAATTAGGCAGGAAAAAAGAAAAAGAAAAAGAAAAACTAGTCATACGTTTCTGCGTGTGCTTGGAGTGATTGTGGTTGTGTTTAAGAGTCTGACAACCCAAGGATAGAAACTATATTTAAACCTATTTAGCTGACTATGCTTCGATGTCTTCTGCCTGATGGTGGAAGTGCGAAGAGACACTGACCATGTTGTGAATCATCTCTGAGTATCATCTTTAGTCTGCCAAAGTTTTCTGAGGAAACACACAGACACACACACATAAAAAAAGCCATTCAAGTACAGGTATTTTCTTTCAGTGTTCTTTATATTTCAAAAATAAGATTTTCCACACCTACAGCACCTCTTTTCTCCTATTCTCTATTTAGTCTGTTTTTCCTAGACCTACCATATGTGGAAATGTTTTATTTGCACAAATACAGCTATATATATATTTTAAAATGATACCTTATGTGATATTTTTTCTAAAATGAAAGAAGTCAAATTAAAGCTGAAAACTGAGGAAGTGGCTAATGATAGAAAACTAAACATCTAAAACAAAATAAGAAAGCACTCTAAGCAAATTGCTGGTGCAAACCTGGATGTCCTCTTCAGCAGGTGAGAATGCCTTGGTTTCTCCTTGGGATCACAAGAAAAATACTGCAATGTGATCAGTCTTCCAGCCTGGCACAGCTTGGATGCCTTAAAAGAAAACAGAAGAAAGCTTCTCATTGCCCTCACATATCTGGCTAAAATTAAGATCCAGAATGTCCAGGACCTTGGCTTCCTTAAGCCAGAGATAAAGTAAGAGAGAGGCAGGATACAGCTCGTCATGTACGTTAAGTCTATGTAAATCCCTAAATGGATGTAATGCTATCTAAAGAAAAAGGGGATACGCTAGAGCAGTGATGGCTAACCTTTTTGCCATCGTGTGCCAGGAGAGAGGGGGCGGGGGAGGGTCGCGCGTGCACATGCTCACGTGCATGTGTGCACAACCCCCTCCCCCCTCGCTCCTGGCACATGATGGCCTGGTAGGCCCGTTTTTCTTTCTTACCTGGTTCCAGATCCTCTCTGTGTATCTGGGAACGGCAGCCTTTCCCACTCCCTTGGAGGCCCTATGGAGGCTGAAAAAGTCCATTTCCCAATTCCCGGTGGGACAGGAAGTGAAATTTTTTGCTGTCCCCAACCTCCATAACCTCTCTAGGAGTCTCTAGGAGCCTCTCTAGGAGTCTCTAGGAGACTCTCTAGGAGTCTCTGGAGGCTGGGGAACAGGAAAAAATGTTACTTCCTGTCCCACCGGGAGTGGGGAAATGGGCCCTTTGAGCCTCCATAGGGCGTCCAAGGAAGTGGGAAAGGCTGTTTTCGCCATTCCCAGATACACAGAGAGGATCTGGAGCCAGGTAAGAAAAAAAAAACCCACCACACACACCCCCGGCCCTCCAGAGGCAGGAAACAGCCTGTTTCCCTACTTCTGGTGGGCCCAGAAGGCCCGAAAATCAGCTGGCCGGCACGCGCATGCGCCCCAGAGCTGAGCTGGTGTGCCCACTAATATGGCTTCGCGTGCCACCTGTGGCACGCGTGCCATAGGTTCGCCATCACGGCGCTAGAGTGTAGCCAAGATGCAGACAACTCCAATGCTGTGCCTCCAGATTGGCCACCGGCCAAAGTGAGCTAATGCCCCTGGATGATGCTCAAATCTATTTTGTGTAAAAGAATGACCTCCAAACTGAAAGACGAGATTTAATTTGCATCATTTCTCTCACCTAAGTCCAGTGGTGGGATTCAAGTAATTTAACAACCGGTTCTCTGCCCTAATGATTTCTTCCAACAACCAGTTTGCCAAACTGCTCAGAAAGTTAACAACCGAACTGGGTGAATCCCACCTGAAGTGGTTCGGGAATAACGAGAGGTACAAGCAAGCAAGTGACAACAGCTCTTTAATATACAGTGAGACTTCAGCAAAAACTCAGGGGCTGCAGTCCTCCTTATATACAATCCAGGAGGGACTGTCAGCCAATCAGAAACGTATGCGGGTTTGAATCTCCCGCTTAAAAGTATCAATACATAACACCCCTCCCTTCCCAGAAGGCACTAATACTCAAAAATTAACATATGTACAGACAAAATCTCGCAGGTGCTTAGGACGAGTTCTCGCCCTAGTTGACCTGCGCAGTTCAGAGTCTGGTGGGGCGTCGAGCTGGTCGGAGGGACTCTTTGTCTCTCCCGGCTCCGCCAATGGAACCTCCTGGATTTTGTCCGGGGCGTGGTTATCCCCGGCTGGGAGTGGCGACTCGCTGGGGCGGCGCTGGAACCAGGGCTTGTCAGCTAAGTATTCTCGCGACCCCGGGCTTGAGTTAGCTGTTTTGGAGAAGTGGTCAGAGTTAGGCTCGGGGATGTCTAAGTTAATATTCGCCTCGCCTACCACCCTTTTCCTAAGTTGGTCTATGTGGCGCTTCCAGAGTCTATCTACCCCCACGTCCACCGTGTACGATTTTGGGCCTGTTATTCCCACTATGGTTCCTGCAACCCATAGAGGACCGCTGGCATAATTGCGCGCGAACACCGGGGACCCGACCTGAAACTGCCTTAGGCCACAGGTCTCTCCCTTAAAGTTTTCGTGCGAGTAGTTAGGGTGAAGCCTGTCTAACACGCACCGGAGCTTCCTCCCCATGAGGAGCTCTGCTGGGCTTCTCCCTGTTGCTGTGCATGGTGATGCATGCTGAACCGCTAGGAATTGATCTATCCTGGCCTG
Organism: Arizona elegans; assembly: GCA_022577455.1. Classification (NCBI taxonomy): domain Eukaryota; kingdom Metazoa; phylum Chordata; class Lepidosauria; order Squamata; family Colubridae; genus Arizona; species Arizona elegans. The sequence continues at coordinate 223,235,454 of JAKOOJ010000001.1, forward strand.
CCAGTCCCCATTGTCTAATCTGGACAGTGCTTCCTTAGCTGTCCTGACAAAACGTTCAGCCAATCCGTTGGAAGCCAGGTGAAATGGAGCTGATAGGGCATGGCGGATTCCCAGGCCGGCCAAGTAACCTTCAAAAAGGGTTGCTGTAAATTGAGGCCCGTTGTCCGATACCAAGGTATCCGGCAGGCCGTGGGTGGCAAACAACTTCCTTAGGGCCTTGATAACGGCTTCGGCCGTTGTAGATGGCATTAATATAATTTCGAGCCATTTTGAGTAGGCATCCACAACTATTAAAAACGTTTGGCCATGGAACGGGCTGGCAAAATCAATGTGGATCCTCCCCCATGGGCCTTTTGGTTTCTCCCACTCTCGGATGGGCGCTACTGGGGGATCGGGGCGAGACTCCTGGCAAGGTCTGCACTTCCCCACCCACTCGGAAATGACCTGGTCCATGTTGGGCCACCAGACATAGCTGCGGGCTAAACACTTCATCCTAACGATGCCCGGGTGCCCTTCGTGCAGTAACTCCAAAACCCTATCCCGTAGTTTCGTTGGAATTACCACTCTGTCACCCCACAGTAAGCACCCCCCTTGCATAAACAGTTCATTTCGTTTGTTGGCAAACCCTTGGTACTCCTCCCCGACCACCTTGTCCGGCCACCCTTTCAAAACCCAACCCATAACAGTCCGGATCACTGGGTCTCTATTTGATGCTTTCGCCACCTCGCCGGAGGAGATGGGGCCCAAAGTTAACGTGTCCAACAAAAGGACGGAGGCTTCCGGCGTTGGGTTGTCCAGCAGGTCGGGAAGGGGGCAACGGCTAAGGGCATCCGCATGACCCAGGGTCCGCCCAGGTTGATGGACGAGCTGGTACGAGTAGGCCGACAAAAAAATCGCCCATCTAGTCAAACGGGGGGAGAGGGCAGCGGGGGTTGGCCTGTCGCCTGCTAGCAGTCCTAGCAACGGTCTATGGTCAGTCACAAGTTCGAATTTTCGGCCATAGAGGTATTCGTGGAACTTCTTAACCCCCGCAATCGCAGCCAGAGCCTCTCTGTCCAATTGGCTATAGTTTCGTTCTGTGCTGGACAGAGTACGGGAATAGAAAGCAATGGGCGCCTCTAGGCCGTTCGGCAGTCTATGGCCTAGGACGGCACCAACTCCTACGGGGGAGGCGTCACAGACTAAGACGAGCGGCAGCTCTGCATTGTATTGTATCAGGAAGCTGTCCTCGGATAGGAGTCTTTTCACTGCCTCAAAAGCGGCTGCTTGCGGTTTCCCCCAGACCCATGGTACGTTCTTTCCCAAAAGCTTGTGAAGGGGATCTGCAACCGTGGCTTTATCTTTTAGGAACATGGAGTAAAAATTGAGCAGTCCAAGGAAGGCTTGGAGCTCTGCTTTGGATTTGGGGGCTGGTGCGCTCTTAATAGCTCTCACCTTGCTCTCGGTAGGGTGGATGCCTGTGCCGTCCACCCTGTACCCCAAGAATTCCACAGAGGGAACAGCTATCCTACACTTGTTCCTTTTGAGTCTTAGTCCCGCTTCTCTGAACCTAGACAGGATGTTCCGTACCCTGTCCCCCAGCTGGTGTTCGTCCTGAGCGCTGACTAAGACGTCATCGAAATAGGGCACCACTCCCGGGAGTCCTTGCAATAGGCGCTCCATGGTGCTTTGAAATAAGCCGGGTGCGACGCTCACCCCAAACTGGAGCCTGGTGCATTTAAATGCACCCCTATGAGTTACGATCGTTTGTGCCTCTGCCGTGGCGTCGTCGACTGGTAACTGTTGGTAGGCTTGGGCCAGGTCTAATTTGGCAAAAATTTTTCCGGGCCCCAGGGAGTGTAGTAGATGGTGCACGATCGGCACCGGATAGGCGCTCGGCTGCAAAGCCTTGTTGATCGTGCACTTGTAGTCGGCGCAAATTCTTATTGAGCCATCGGATTTAACTGGGGTCACTATGGGGGTCTCCCACTTAGCATGGTCAACGGGAACCAACACCCCTTGCTTAATCAGTTTGTCTAGTTCCGCATCGATCTTCGGTTTCAATGCGAACGGTACTCGTCTGGCCTTCAGTCTTACTTGGGCTACGTTGGGGTCTAAGTTTAGTGAAATAGGGGTCCCCACATACTTGCCCAACGTGTCCCCGAAGACGTCTTGGAACTCAGACAGGAGGCTGTCTTTCAGGGTTGATCTGGACATCAGGTGGACGCCGGTGAAACCCATGCCAAGGGCTCGGAACCACCCCATGCCCAGGAGGCTAGGAAGCTGCTTCGTGACGATGGTCAGCGGCAGGTCTCTTTCGTAGTCTCCGTAGGTGACCCGGAACGTGCCCACGCCTTCGAGGGGGACTCGGTTCCCCTGGTAGTCTAGGATGCGTAGTCTCTGTTTGGAGAGTTGATCCTTCCGGAACGACGGCAGGAGGGTCTTTAGGGTCGTCCACGACATTATGGAGAGAGCTGATCCGGTGTCGATCTCCATTGAGCACGGCTTTCCGTTGATCTCGACCACCGTGCTGACCTTGTCTTCGATTGCCGTGCTGGCCTGGTCGATGTGTATGCTGCGGCCATCTCGCGGTTCAAATTCGTGCCGTTTTTTCGCGCCGCCTTCTCTTGTTGGCTGCTTCTGGCGCGCTGATTCCGGTTGGCTGCGGCGCTCACGTGGTTTGTGTCTTCTGGGCAGAATGGCTCTGCAGACTCGCGCCAAGTGCCCTTTTTTCTCGCAGCGTCTGCAAATAGCCTCTCTGTATTTGCAGGACAGTCTATCATGGTGCCCGCCACAGCTGGGACAGCTTCGCCAGGGACTGCCAGTGTCTTTTCTCTGATGCTCCGTTCGGAAGACGTCCTCATCCGACTCGGACTCCGAGCTGGATCCGGCGTCTTCTCTGTGCACCGGGGCAGACTTGGGGCTGTCTTTGCTGGTCAGCGGACGCTGCAGCGTTTCAGCGGCCTTTGTGGAGGCTTCATGAGCCCTAGCCTCGTCTAGGGCTCCGGCAAGCGTCAAATCAGGCTTGGCGAGCAGACGCGGTTGCAGCCTAATGTCCCGAACACCACAGATCAGTTGCTCAAGCAACGCATCGTCCAAATCTCTGTAGTCGCAATGGGTTGCGGCTTTTCTCAGGCTGGCCATGTACGCGCTGACCGGCTCTCCCTCTCGTTGAACGCACTGCCTCAGTTGGTATCGCTGCACGAACTTGGAGGGGACGGGAGCGTAGTGAGCCCGGAGAGTTGCCATCAGGGTGTCCCAGGAGACTGTTTGAACCGGCGTTGGCTCACACAGTGACTCAGCCATCTCGAACACGTCCGGTCCGCAGTGGCTTAGGAATAGGGCTCTCTTTCGATTAGCCGAGAGGCCCTGCATGTCGCTGGCTTCTAGCGAGCATTCAAACCTCGTTAGGTACGAGACCCATTTTTTGCGGGTCGGATCGAAAGGCTTGGGCGGAACGTAGGCAGACATGTTTGGTATGCCTCCTGTGGTTCGCCTCGTCGCCTAGCTGAAGCTCGTGGTCTCACTGGTTGGCTTCTTGTAGCCTCTATCCCACCTTCGTCGCCAATGAAGTGGTTCGGGAATAACGAGAGGTACAAGCAAGCAAGTGACAACAGCTCTTTAATATACAGTGAGACTTCAGCAAAAACTCAGGGGCTGCAGTCCTCCTTATATACAATCCAGGAGGGACTGTCAGCCAATCAGAAATGTATGCGGGTTTGAATCTCCCGCTTAAAAGTATCAATACATAACACCACCACTGCCTAAGTCTCTTATTCAAACCATTTTTGTTTCATTTGTCATCTTTTTATTTAAGCAGGAAAAGGAGCAGAAAGACACATGTCTGCACCCTCTCAAATGCTCTTCACTTTCTCCTGCGCCTCCATCATTTTGGCTCTTCATAAGTCCAAAGTAATCCTAAACTTTCTTCTTGTCTTCCTCTTATTTCATCATCTCTGTTAGAACCACATAGGTAGATGTGATTACACGGAATACCCATGGTACAGTTGAATAAATGCTTCGAATGAGCAAGTATATTCCTATTCATAGCAATAAATGAACATTTCTATGATGTGGTAAAAGGTAAAGGTTCCCTTCGCACATATGTGCTAGTCATTCCCGACTCTAGGGGGTGGTGCTCATCTCCATTTCACAGCCGAAGAGCCAGCGCTGTCCAAAGACGTCTCCATGGTCATGTGGCTGGCATGACTAAATGCCAAAGGCGCATGGAACACTGTTACCTTCCCACCAAAGGTGGTCCTATTTTTCTACTTGCATTTTTTACATGCTTTCGAACTGCTAGGTTGGCAGAAGCTGGGACAAGTAACAGGAGCTCACCCCGTTACACGGCACTAGGGATTCAAACTGAACTGCCGACCTTTCAATCGACAAGGCTTTCTCAGCCACTGAGCCACCGCGTCCCTTAAATGATGTGGTAAGTACAGTCTAAATCAGTGGTGTTTGCAGGCTATGGTTAAATAAAAGTTAAGATGATGGCCATAATGTGATCAAAGTTCCAGAGTCACTTGTGTCACATATTTTTATAAGAATAGGTAGAGGTTTGATTGTATCACTGTGGCTGTCATCTTGACTTTTTTTTTTCCCATACCTTTTGGTCAACCCTGGCTAAGTGCTGTCAAGCCTGAGTTTTTGGAAAAGGTTTCTGAATGAGTAATTAAAAAAGGTTATTCCCCCTTTATTATTTTATAAACAACTCAAGGCAGCAAACATACCTAATGCTCCTTCCTCCTCCTATTTTTCCCCACAACAACCCTGTGGTGGGTTGGGATGAGAGAATGTCTGGCCCAGAGTTACCCAGCCAGCTTTCATGCCTAAGGAGGGACTAAAACTCACAGTCTCCTGGTATCTAATCGGTCTTAACCACTAGACCAAACTGACTCTTATTGTTCTTTATGTTATTATATTTTCCTTTAGCTCATAGTCCCCAACGTAATAGCTTGCATAGCCAATTCAGTTTTTGAATTGAAACAGTAAAGCCCCCTTCTTGCTATGAAACTTCTGGGCTGTTTGTTCATGCTAAATTTTAGAGTGGTAAGTGATGAAAAGTTGAAAGTGCTTTCAGGTTTTTGCGATACCTACCTGTTGTGGCCCGCCAGTGGCCTGCACGGATTGTGGCTGATCCCGACGACAAGGAGGCTGGTGTGGTGTCACGCCAGCAGCCTGTGCAGCCGGAGCTCGAGTCGGACAGCGAGGAGGCTGAAGAGGATGTGGTGCCAGAGGCAGAGACTCAGCCAGGGCTTCAGAACCTCCAGAGTCTCCTTCAAGTGGAGAGAGTGAAGTGGAGAAGCCTCTTCTTAATGGTCGAGCATGCAGGGCTGCCAAAAGGCAGGAGTGGCTACTCAGGAGGAGGTCTCCTCGAGAGTAAGGCTTGGGGCTAATTGGCCACTCCCTTAGCCTATTTAAGTTCGCTCACAGATAGCACACGCTGCTGGAAACAACTTTTAATTTCTACGCAGAGCATTTTGAGAGTGAGTTTCTTGTTATATCTTGGTTTCTGGGCTGGTTGCCAACCCTTGTCGGACTTTGTTTATTCTCTGTAATTCATAGGAGGCTGATAAGGACATTTGCACTGGAAGCCTGCATTTTGGAAGGGGTCTGTTTGTATTAAACTGCGTTTTTGGAGCTTTGTGTGTGTCACACTCCTTGGGATCCAGAGCTGGGGCAGAACACCTACCGTACCGATAATAAAAAATAGAAATACCAAGAATATAAAACCAAATGAAATATAATTTGAAATTTTAATTAAAAAAATAAATAGCAAGAGCCTAAATTTGAGGCTCTGTAAGCAGGACAAAGGGCCATCTGGAAACTGACTGATTGACTCATGTGCTATCAAGATGGGGTTAATTCTTATCTACCACAGATACATTTTGCCCAGGATGATCTCTTCTTAACCAAGCCCTTTAGATGCATCCATTGTGCTGTAATCAAGTCCGACCATCTTGTTGCTAATCATCATTTTCTTCCATCTTTCCCAGCAGCTCCGGAGAACTAGAACTCTGCTTAATATATCCAAGTTCAGTAATTTCAGCCTGGTCATTTGTGTTTTGAGTAAGAGCTCTAGAGACAGAATACTAAACACTATTAGCCAAGTTGGCGCCCTGAAATGTTTGCTATGAAAACGATTGTCATTGAATGTTGACATGCATGGTTAGTTCAATGAGAAAAGTAAAAGGGTTGCTAATTCATAATGTGGTTTTCTTGTTTCTGTGTCAGCTGCTCCTATCATTATGGCTCAATATTATGTGCCAACAAATCTTTAGGCTTTAATAAATTGGGGGTTTTAAATCCAGGTTTAAGATTATGTTAACCTAGTGTGGATATCTGTGAGATTGCATGGTCACATGAGCATTCCAAGAAGAATCAGAGAAAAGAACTTGGTGTACAAGTCGCTTGGTACTATTAGAAGTAAGATGTCTTTTTTACAGGTTCAATAAGGCATTAGAGAGATCTCCTGATCACTTCGTTTCCAGTTCACTGCCATCCAGTCTGGGAATTGCTGTCATTCCAGGAAGTAAAGCAAAATGGATTAATTAAAATTTGTACATCTTGAGTTGTGTATTTACCCATCCAGAAATATCATTGGAAACCATTGAAGGGTTAGCAGATTTGGTGGGTTTAATACAGTATCCTCAGTTGCTTTATGATCAGAAGCTATTACTAGCTGAACTATGCAATACAGGTAGTCCTCGACTTAAAACAGTTCATTTAGTGACCGTTCAGTTACAACGGCACTGAAGAAAGTGACTTATGACCATTTTTCACACTTGCGACCATTGCAGTTTCCCATGGTCACATGATCAGAATTCAGATGCTTGGCAACTAGTTCATATTTATGACCGTTGCAGTGTCCCAGGACATGTGATCCCTTTTTGTGACCTTCTGAGAAGCAAAGTTAATGGGGAATCCAGATTCACTTAATAACTGTGTTACTAACTTAACAAATTCATTGATTCATTTAACTGTGGCAAGAAAAGTCGTAAAATGGGGCCAACTCACTTAACAAATGTTCCACTTAGCAAGGTAAATTTGGGGCTCAATTGTGGTCATAACTTGAGAACTACCTACAGTTAAGAGGATTACCATGTTTCCCCGAAAATAAGACCCTGTCTTATATTTTTTTGAACCCTGAAATAAGCGCTTGGCCTTATTGTCATGCACTCAATAAGCCTATTCAACTTATTATCAGGGGATGTCTTATTTTGGGGGAAACAGAGTAATATATCTTGACTGTAAATATCTGGATGCTAGATGGCAGGAAAGAGACAGAAAACACTCACTCTTTGCTGCCATATTAGAGGTGTCTTGTTTTTAACAGCATCTCTAAACCATGGCTTTTAAACCATGGTGGCTGGGAACACCCAACATGCTAAGCCACAACTGCCAGTCTTGCACAGAGGTGGGAGAAATTACTTTAGCTGAAAAATCTCTGATTTAATAATAGCTTTCAATAATAGTGAAAAACCTTTGAGTGAAGTAGCCTTTTTAAAGCTAAATAAATCAGCTGCAGAGGTCTGAATAACCTTTTATAAATCATCTTGAGTCTTGCTGGAAGATTGATTTCTGCTGGGAGTACTATAACAATAAGTTTAAAGACTGAAAGGAAAAAAATGTGGATTTATTTCCCCCTTGTGGAATAAACTTGAAATTGCAGGTTTCATACCCAAATTACTCTTAATTTTTTTTTCATGTAATATAAAATGCACATTTAAATTCAGCTGATGCAAAACAGTTGGTGAGGGTTTAATTTGAACAAGGCATTTTGACATGGAACCAGAAGAGCCCAGGCTGACTTTTCTGGATTGAAACATTTTTGGGCTGGATAGTTTCTATCTTCCAGACCAGTGGTGGGTTGCCCCCGGTTTGAACCGGTTCGCAAGAATCGGTAGTAAAACCTGCGGGAGGCTACGCCCACTGACCCGGATGTCATCAGGAAGCTTCTGTGCATGCGCAGAAGCCCATGAGCGAAGCGAGTGTACAAGCATGGTCCCGTTGCGAACCAGTAGTAAAGTTAAGTAGAACCCACCCCTGTTCCAGACATGTTCTAAGTTACACTTCAAAAGTTATTGTTAGATTTTTGTTGAGTTCCTACAACTCTGCTTATAGCTACTCTCCAATATACTCGTTTTTAATGTGCAAAGAATTAGGGGCACAGGATTTGTGGCTTTTAATCAATAATCCTTATTCTACTTTCTTAAAAGACTCAGTTCCAGTACTGCAAAGTTATATCTTGAGACCGCAAGGCTCAGAGTTCTCCAGTCATACTGGAGGGGAAGCAGTGGCTACCTGAAGCAATTTTTGAAACCAAGGAATTCAGAATCAAGGTACATTCAACAATGCATCTACTGTTGTGCAAAGAACACAAACCTGATTGGTTTTTTTTGTCTTGAAACAAAAACTCCGTTTTAAGTAAATTTTAGACTACAACAAAATTCAATTGCTGGCCCAAGTTCTGACAGGTTATGGAGAACTGGTAGCAGAAATTTTGAGTAGTTTGGAGAACTGGCAAATACAACCTCTGGCTGGCCCCTGAGTGGGGTGGGAATGGAGATTTTGCAATATCCTTCCCCCAGGAGTAGGGAGGGAATGGAGATTTTACAGTATCCTTTCCCTGCCACGCCCACCAAGCCACACCCACAGAACCGGTAGAAAAAAAATTGAATTTCATCACTGCTCCCCCCCCCAACTTCATTTTTGCAGCGCATACAATCCCAAGAAGGTGCAGTCAGTTACTGAGGAGGGGGAGCATTTTAAAACTTTTAAACCTTCGGTACACCTGTATTAATTTGCTTATTTATTTACCATTATTACTTTTACAAATATCTCAAGGTGGTGAACATATCCAACATACCTTCCTCCTCCTATTTTCCCCATAACAACAACCCTGTGAAGTGGGTTGGCTGAGAGAGCATAACTGGCCCAGTCACCCAGTGGCTTTCATGGCTAAGGTGGAACTAGAATTCATGGACCCCCCCTTTCTAGCTTGGTGCCTTAACCACTAAGCCAAACTGGTTCTTTATAGACCTTTGGGGGAGAAATCCCTTCTCTCAAAACAAAAATGCGATAACCACCACAAAAACTTCATTTCTCAATTACTTCTTTAAAATATTTGTACTTTAGAGCACAAGTCTGGTTCACAATAAAAACTACACCATTACCTCTGTCTCTTATAAAATTGTATCACTGCAATGCTCCAGTTTCAGAGACTAAGCTGGTACATTTAAGAAGTACATGTTCCCAACTTATGCAATCTGTCCCAGAGCATCATTCATCTCATGGAGATGAAGAGCCTTGGTAGTACAGGGGTTTAAGGCACCCTGTTATTAAGCTGGTTATTAAGACCAGCTGCCTGCAATTACTGCAGGGTTCGAATCTCGCCAAGGCTCAAGGTTGACTCAGCCTTCCATCCTTTCTAAGGTAGGTGAAATGAGGACCCAGTTGTGGGGGCAATAAGCTGACTTTGTATAAATATACAAAAGGATGAAGGCTATTGCTGAGCACATTGTAAGCCGCCCTGAGTCTTCGGAGAACGGCGGCATATAAATCAAATTAAAAAAAAAAAAAAATGGAGGCCACTGAGAATTAATGGGTTGGAAGACCTGCAGAGTTCTTCTCCCTATCATACCGTAACCATCTTTTCTTAGGATTAGTTAGAATTCAGGTTTCCCAGTTGGAGGATTCGACTTTCAAATGGGAATTAACATCGCAACTTCTCAGTCACCACATAGGATGTGCACTGGGAGATGTCATCACAGAAATCGCATTTCCTATAGCATAAGAGTAATTGTGGAGATCTGTATCCAACAGTGTGGAAAGGGCAGATGGTGGATATATGCTTTTACTTGAATCATCCTTCATTCAGAACTTCTCTCTGCCCTGAGGGGAAACATACCTGTAAAATGAAGGCATCCAATTTCTTGATTATGTTCTTAACCAGTTAATGGTTATATATAGGACAAGGGTACAGGAGGAGGAAAAAGGGACGTGGTGGCTCAGTGGCTAAGACACTGAGCTTGTTGATCAAAAGGTCGGCAGTTCAGCGGTTCGAATCCCTAGTGCCGCATAACGGGGTGAGTTCCCATTACTTGTCCCAGCTTCTACCAACCTAGCAGTTCGTAAGCACGTAAAAAATTCAAGTAGAAAAATAGGGATTTTTGGTGGGAAGGTAACAGCGTTCCGTGCGCCTTTGGAGTTTAGTCATGCTGGCCACATGACCACAGAGATGTCTTCGGACAGCGCTGGCTCTTCGGCTTTGAAACGGAGATGAGCACTGCCCCCTAGAGTCAGGGACAACTAGCACATATATGCGAGGGAAACCTTAACTTACAGAAGGGGGGCCACTTCTTCACACCCTTTTATATCTATGTAATAATTGCGTGATCAGGGAGATTTGAAAAAATGGCAACAGCACCATGGCAGATTGTTCTGAAATCCTCTGAGGGATGTTGTCTCTCTCATGATTTGAAGCAGCAGATTTGAGGAGTGAAACTTACAGTAGATTAGTCAGGCAGTATTTGTTGAAAGAATCTTCCCTCTGTTCATCAAATGCAAGAATTGTCATTTATGTTGCCATGTATGCACAGAAAGAATAAACTGTGGACTAGACTCTCCATATGTTACAAATTTATTGTTGGCCATTTGTTATTCCATGGCATTTTACCATTGCCATTTCCATTTGCTCCTCTTGTCCATTTGAAGAAGGAACTGAAAATAAACAATGGCTTATTAGTCTGAATCTATTCCCTCCTATTGCTCATAATGGACAGAAAGGACAAGAAAATTTAGATTGATGGGAAACAGCAGAGAAACCCTAAAGGGTCCCTAACCTCATTTCTGCCCTGCCAGCCTGCCAAGGATGGGATATCCTGTGAATTCAGGCTGGAATGTTCTCTCCTGATTCTTCATTTTAAAAAAATCACACTTGAGTTTCAGATTCATTTTTCTATTGTTCACTGATCTAAATAAGTAAAACATGAGTGATGCAGCTTGAAAATGTAGTTTTGTTACTGCAAAATAAACTATTTATAATGCCTGGTAATCCTACTTTCAAAAAGGATACTAGCATTTTATCAAGTAACTACTGAAAAGATTTATAAAATAGTATATATTCTACATGCAAAGGAGGAAACAGAATTATAAAGAACAAGTAACTATGCTTCTTTATAGACAAATTTTAAACAGCAAGAATAAAAACTTGCTCCAGGAGGTCACAGATGTTATCTGCCTAAGATAAAGGGTAGAAGGCTAAAGGTATCATAAAACTACCAGTCCCATCAATTTCCATATGACGAAGAGAGGACACTTCATTTCAGCAGCAAAATGTCTTGGGCTAGCCCTATGCTGCTTCCAGATACTGAAGCCTAGTGGTTCCTTCAACATCACTGAAAGTGATTACAGAACACCAGACATACAAGTAGTCCTCATTTTGCAACCACAAACTGAGCCTGGCAACAAGGTTGTTCAGCATAGTGGTTGCTAAGTGAAACTGCCACTGTCCTTATGATATTACTTCAACTTTCCTTCGCTTTACAAACCTGTGAAGGTCATCAATGTGGGGATTGATTGCAAACTTTTTCATCACTGTGGTAACCATGAATGGTTGCTAAATAAAGCACTTGCTAAATGAGGGCTACCTGTATTTCATTCAGAATACTTGCATGGACCAGTAAATGCAACAGCCCGAGGTGAAGAAAGATATCTAGAATAGTGCAAAAAACTTGCTTCTGAAGGCATTCTTTAGAAGTATATTTAATATTTAAGCACATGTCTTCTTCGTTCTTTTAACTTATCAACTGCTCAGTTTAGTGAAATTTGAGGATAATTTGAATTGAGGATAATGAAAATCAAATACATTGAATCAAAAATCAATGTATTTTTGAGAAAAATTTGTAAGTGCATGATCCTGATAAGGGCAGTCCTTTCCAAGATCCTTGCATGTATCCAGATGCATTCTAACCTGTCAATCTAGCTTGGGGACTGCTTCACAGCGCCTGCTTCTTAACAAAAGAAATTTCATAAGGGGTGCCAACAATCCTTTATGATAAAGATGGACCGCATCATTCTGCTGGCTGACAGATTTATCTTTCTCCAACTGTCTCAATAAAGATCACAGAGCAGATTCCTAGCCACTTTTATAAGTATAGCCTTTATGCCTACTATGATGACACTGCAATGGCTGAGACTAAAGTTCAACAGCTGCGTATTTTCACATATGAAAAGCAAACTGGTCAGAGAGCAGAAAGTATCCAGCTTGAGTCAATCATCTCCAATACCATTGTATAAAATGTTTCTTAGAAAAATATCCAGTGTTTCCATGCGCCACAGCCGATACAGGATGGATTATTTTCTCACTTGGAATCCAAAATTTTATTACCGGAATCTTCTACATATCTCCTGAGTTAACATGCTACAGCATGTTCAGCAGAAGACAGACCAGTATACTATGTTAAAAAATATATAGGTGCCTGGAAATATTAACCTTGAATATTTGTCAATTGCATGAGTGTTCTGGATAATACGTAGGCTAACATGCTCTTTGAGCCCTTTCTTCTTTGATGAGTTAGACTCATTACTCATAGTCAAATGGATCACCATCTTCTCTTGTTTATCCTCCTCAGTTACCTCAGATACTATTTGATTTTTGGGATCTCCTTCTGGGCTACAAGCATCCAACTCACTGTATATGCCATCTATTGTCATTCCTTTTGTAGAAATTCCACCCATGCATGGAAACTGGGAAAATAAAACAATAAAGGAGAAGGAAAATGTAACTACAATATGAATCAAACGGAAGACAAAGATTGCACTGCAGTTTCATATGAAATTTTGGTACTCTTGTATTTGCAAGTTCTTTTAAACTTTGGTTGAATCCACGATCCACCAAACGGAATTCATAGAATGAAATGGTCAAATTATTTTTTTCACTATCTCTTTTTCTATCTACAGCCTGTATCTGTCTCCCAAATTTTCTCCGCAGGTTTAGGAATTGGTTTGTGACAGTAAAGGAGAAATGACAAGAATGGTTACCTTACATCCTTCTTCCACTCAGGACTATTCTGTTAAAGCTAAACAACCAGCAGACTATGCTCTTCTACTCAATAGAAAAATAACCCTAAATATAAATCATGATCTTTTGTTTTTCAAAATTATTACTAAGACAGAATCTCAATATATGCGATTACCATTTTACTATATATGAAATGCCATCAGTGTTAACCAGAAAACTTAAAATTAATTGTTAATAGTCGCATTAAGTGCAAAAAAATTAATCTTGAATTCCTTAAGAAATTTAGACTTGCGTTTGAGTTACAATTGTTTTGAGAAAAATACTTGAGATAATATTGATGGTATGTTTCCAAAACAGAACAGAGAAAACTTTGAATGATAGAGACAAAGATTCATATTTCTAAGTATCATATTTATTTGTTCATTGAAGTGATTAAAATGGCTTCATTAACTCAAATGTCCATATGCGTTTCATTTTATAGACTTCACCAGAAAGCAGTTCTAATGGAAGAGTATCCATCTGGATTGCATGGTAAAAATAATTTTTGTTGGGGCTGTTTCTCCTCTTGAAGATCGGATCTGAGGTTTGAGATTTGTGGAACTTGCCCTTTCACAAATATACCCATTGAGATCTTTTACCTAACATAGGATTCTCAAATGCTTTCTAGTCTGCCATTCCCTGGACAATTAAAATTACCATTTTATTGGGGAAACTGGTTATACATTTAAGAAAAAAAATATTTTAAATATAAATAAACTTGGCTTGTATCAGCTATTATGCAACTTAAAACAATAACATCAACAACACTAATAGGGTAACATATCATCTCATACAGATGACATCAAGCATCCTGTATAGGTACATTCTGTGCATGGAAATTGGCTTTGTTTTCCTGTCAGTTTAGTCACAGCTTCCTGGCCATCCATCAGCTGTGACTGAAATAAATATAGAGTAAAACTAGGGAAATACCATATTGAATTTCCCCATTCTTAATCTCCAACCCTGTTTCTGCTAAAGTCCCAGACTTAACCAGTTCAATTCTTAGGAATTTATTTGCCTCTGTTACTCCTACTGTTATGAAATTCCTACTTTTGTAATATCTATTCATATTTCATAGTTGGATTCTGACAAGCAGAGTCAATGGAGAAGCCAGCTATAAAATCACAAGTTGGGCCCTGCTATGTTGAGCTTAATGATGATGGATAATTTTCTTAATGACCATGGTGTCAGGGTTCCAAGTAACAGACACAACGCAATCAAACCTCTGAGGCCTAGGTGTTCCTCAAAGTACAGATTTATTAGGCATGTCATATTGGCATATCTGGTGAAAACCCAACTCTGAAGGTCCCACGGTTTTCCCACCCAAATTAAGTCATTTCCCCAATCCACATGTCCATTGCACAATCCAATCCAATCACATCCCCAACCCCAGCTGGTTTCAGTCCATGCCTCCCCAGCACCTAGTGAGAACATCCTTGATTCCCAGGAGAAATAATTTTATTTTAGCTATAAGTCCCCAGTCATCTATACATCCACTTCCTGTTCCCACAGCTTCAATCAGCCTAGCTATGGCAGCCCTGAAGATGCTCCCAAAATGGCTTCAGGGTTGACAGGTGATGGAAATATAGTTTACAGTAGAGTTGTCTAGCTTAACTACTGTGTTGCTTAACAATGAGGTGGCTGGTCCCAACTGTGGCCATTAAGTGAGGACTACCTGTATGTACATCAGAAATTTCTACTATGGATTTCCCCAACAGGGCCAGCTGGGTTGGAGAAGGCTGCTCGAATATAGTCATAAACCCAGGCACTTGGTAAGCATTTCTCACCTTTTCTTGCTCCTTTCGCTCTTGCACTGTTGCCAGGTAGTTCACCGCTGCATATTCAATGACTGAGAGGAAGACAAACACAAAACTGACCCAGAGGTAAATGTCCACAGCCTTGATATAGGAAACGCCAGGCATGGAGGCATTGACACCAGTGATGATGGTAGACATGGTCAGGACTATTGTGATTCCTGAAGAAGCCACATGTACAAAGATGGCATTAACACAAGTCAAGCAACAAGCTTACCAATCAAGCCTAATAACCAGATACAGTTAATTTCAAAGTCTTTGTGGAAATGATAGTAAAACTGCAAACCTCTTGAGCTTATACTGAATAACTATCATCAGGCAGTAACTACCATCCCTAGGCATTACCTGTTAAGTATCCAATAACTTAGACTTCTGAGATCCTAGGCTCTGTTGCTTGCCAGATTTTTATTTTTTTTTACAAAAAATCTCATCTATTGCTAACAAGGACCATTTGCTTTACAAATGGTTACAAGACAGCAGTCTTTGGCAGAGAAAGGACCAGTCATCCTACTCAAACCAGTTGGCACCTTTGAAAGGACATTAAATTTGCATACTTTTATAATCACTTTTAGAAATAGCTTATGTTTTTTCAGCTATTAGAAACCTTTGGATTAATAAATTTGAAAGCCCAGGGGGGTGGGGGTGTTGCCTTAACAAAAAGAAGTTTTAACTACAGGTAGTCCTTCAGGTACAATAGGCTGTTTAACAACTGTTCAAAGTTACAAATGTACTCACAAAGTGTATTTATAATAGAGGTTCAAAATTTCAACCAACAAGAGACCTCTGCAGTCCTGTGACCTGGATATAGTGACTCCTGAAGAGGCAACCATTTTTAGACGTGAGACCTCCCTTTTGGGGATCCAGAAGTTGCTTGCAGTTATGACACGATTTCCAAGGTCCTTGTAGTCAAGCACCTTTTTTTTCCATCACATGACCAATCAAGATCAGGAACTTTGCAGCCAGCATGCTTCCCCGCCACCCTTCTCATTGATATCATGTAGAGGAGTATGTCTCTCATTACTGCTCGTTGCTTCTTTTGTTGCTGTTGCCTTGAGGATTGGAGGATGACAGTTGCCTTTGTGAGTACTTTCTTTTTTTCATTATAATACTGTACTTGTTTGTAAATACTTTACAGGGGTTTTTTTCCCCTTCGTTTCTTGAAATTGCTTGCGGAAATACTTGCCAGCATCTACAGAAAGTACATTGAGTAAAGTTTCTTTGCATACTATACTGTATTTGTTTGCACGTGTTTTGAGATTGCTTGCAGAAAGTTTCTTTGCGTTCTACTGTACTGCGTTTCCTTGCTTTTGCTTAGAGGCTTGGTATGTACAGTACTACTGTGAATTGCTTATAGAACAGCTGATGGGTGGGGAGCAGTGGTTCCCTCTAGAGGCTCCATGGGAGACCTGCAAATTTATCCTAGCCCTACCCCAATTTAAGTCCAGGCACTTGCATGGAAATGGTGCAGTTTGGAGGCAGAGGGCCAACTCGCCTTGCCAGAAGAGCTGATGAGTGGATGGCAGCAGTTCCTTCTGGATCCTCCACTGGGGAGCCCTGCAAATTCTCGACTTTGTGAGTTCGCTTAACAATCGCAGAGGTCACTTCACAAAAAGAAGTGAATAGCACATCTGATCTTCCTTCACTTAACGTCCCAGTTGATTTGCTTAACGAGCGTAGTAAAAAACTGTCTTTAAAATAAGTCTGATTCATTTTACAACAGATTTACAAGATTTATGACCCAAATGGACAAGTCCCACTAGGATTGTAACTCAAGGACTATCTGTACAAGCTTAATTTAAAAAAAAAAAAAAAACAGCAAAAAAAAATTTGATTTTAGAAAGCTACAGATGAATAAGGATCAATATAAATTTCAAATAATATTTTGGAATTAATTATAATTAATTTTCCTGTTGAAAAATGCTTTTGTTTTGATTTTTTTTTTTAAAAAAAAATAACATTTCAAAAATTGGATACTAAAGGGAACTACAGATTTCAGTTAAAAGAGAAGAACACAAACTTGACTAAGTGTTACAGAATGGCATAAAATATTCTAACACTGGAAATATTGGACATTTTTGAAAAATGGAGCTAGAAATTAATATTAACAATAACAGCCTCCAAAGTTAGACTGTATCTAAAAGATATCATGAAAGAAAAATAGGTTTTACCTACAAGACAGAGTTGAAAAAGGATTTACAAATGACAAATGACAGGCTAGAAAACTATACTGTACTACTGAAAAAGATGTTGCTGTGGACATACAAAGGAAACGGACTGATATTTTAACAATTAAAATTGCATATAAACAACAAGCCAAGAGAATTGACTTGGATATTTTTATTATATTGGTCTTACAAAAGAGACATGTTAAAGTTTTGAAGGGACAAAGAAAAAATGAAAAGAAAACAAATTCTATGATGTTATTTGAATGCACTAAAGATTAAGGAATATAACTGGTTTATTTCATCAAGGTTAAAATAGATTATTTATTTCTGGTAACCCTTAATGGACTTCTTCTGACACAAAAACTAAAATAACTATGCTTTATAGATTTGTTTTATAGATAAGAGATAGGATATGGGAAGAAGATATCATTGTAATTTAAAAGAAAGTGAAAGTTATTAAAATTGCTTATACTTGTGACTGAAAGTTGGAAATCATTTCTGTATATGTTTTGTTTCCTTTTCTTTACTATATTCTTCAAATTTTATTAATTCCATTTTTTCTTTTTTTCTTGCACCTTTTATTCTATTTTTTACTCTATTAGTTTTTACTATTGTGATTATAATATTTAATAAAATTATTTTGGGGGGAAAAGGGACACCATGAGAAGATTGATCCCAACTCTGCTCATTTTCTGAGAAGCTTCCCAGGCCTGGAGGTGTTCCTGGGCCTGGAAGTTTATTAAATTTGTTTTTACTTTGGTGCTTATATATTGGTTGTTAATTTTGTATGTGCTTTTATTTGTTGCTATTCACTAAGTCACTCTGTCATATAAATCTAATTAATTAACCTAATTAAATCTAACTGAATAAACATTTTATAGCTAATACTAATCTATAAAAGATTAATTTCTAAGATATATTTTTATTTCTGTGAAGACAAAGCAAAATATATACCTTTTGCATACCTTGCCCTATTTTACTTTTAGAATAGAAATCTTAGACATAGAAATCAAAACGAATGCATATAAATGAGATATGTTGTAAGAAACAGTCATGCCATATCTTATGTGTCTAGACAGGAACCCCTCACCTAATGACACTCTTGCAGGCACAGCTCTATGGTCTATCCAGAAGGAAACCCAGGATAACATGACCATCAACGTGGCAGGAAAATATGTTTGGAGCAGAAAGAAGAAAATATGGCGATGTAGAATAAAGTTAATGTAAAGGCGGTTGTACCGACCTATTGAAGAAAAATGTTAAAATGTGAAGTGAGCAGAAACACGAACAGTCAATAGAAAAGGCACCTTATATGCCACACAGATAAAACATAAAGAAAGGGAGGGGAGGGAGGAAAAAATAGATAGATTGAAAGAATACAAAAAGAAGAAAATAAAAATGCTGATAGACTCTGTGTATGTGTGTGTGTGTGTGTGTGTGTGTGTGTGACAGAGATATAAAGGGGGGGGGAGGGAGAAGGAGAGAATTTAAGTACTGTATTTGTCCTTAACAATTATGCTGTTTACAACAGTACAATGATGCTGAAGACACACCACTGAAAAAACAGTAACTTAATTTTATTGTTATAAACCATGTATCTTCCATTAAAAAAGGGAAACAATGCTGAAGTACACAGCCTAGCTGCCCCAGCAAGTTCTTTAATAGTGAAGATCTGTAGAGATTCTCAGTCATCCAGGTCATGGTTGTCCCAAAGGTGTTTTTTCAGGAGGCAACTGGACTTTCTTGGTTTTTCTTTGAAGATGTTTCGCTTCTTCAACTCTGACAGGATAGATTCTTCCATTCCCCATTATCCTGTCAGAGCAGAAGAAGCTTCTTGGATGAAAAGCGAAACGTCTTCAAAGAAAAAACAAGGAAGTCCCGTTCAATAGCGAAGGCATTGATAGTTGTAATTCTGTAGTATCTGGAGAGATGTCTTCTCAAGAAAGTTATTGTCTTTTTGCACTTTTATTCTGAAGCCTGAATTATACAGAAAGTGCATTTGATTTTTTAAAAAATCCTAAATGCTACTTTAACAATAACTACCTCATTTTGTAAATAACATGAGAAAATGTTAGGAAGTCTTATTACAGCTATACTAGATGAGATAGCAAAAAAGCTTTTTAATGTTTGATTAAATATTCTTTGTTGATCACTGGTTTACATGAGATGCTTTATTTACATTCACCAAGCAACTGTATGAATAGAGAACACAAGGCCACAGTGATGTGGTTTTTAAAATTCTGTACCGGCATCAAAGATTTAAATATGTACTTAGCAATGAAGCTCACTTTAAAAACTTCGAAAAACTCAGTATCTCAGTTATCTCTAATACTATATGCTGCACAGGATAGTTGGGAGAATTAAAAAGAGTACAGGAAGACCAAGTGGGCTGCCTGAGTTTGTCAAAGGAAATACAGTTAAAAAATTAATAAAGAATGAAAGAATGGGGTGAAATGTTCTTGTCATACCAGTACTACTATAGAAAGCAAGTCTGGAGGTTGTGTGAAATTTTTGAATCAAGAATTGAGACAAGGAAATCTTTTCATCTGTTTTTAGGGATTCGGTCCCATTTTTCCAATATAACATCAAATCTTCATCTGTATATGCATCTGCAAAGGTAAGATGTAGAAACAGCAAAGTAATTATTTTACCAGTCAGCAGCAAAATTATGAAATAGGCCAATTAATCAGAGGCCTATGTTTCGTGACTCCCCCAAAACCCATCAGACTACCCCACTGCATACTGATTTTCTAAATTTAGAGATTGGAAATAAATGAAAACTACATTAAAAGCTTCAAATGGGTTTCATGCAGTTAAGAGAAACAAAAGTAGTTCTCCAAAGAGAAAGTAGTCCAGAAAATCAGAGTCCCATCTATAGTTATTCATCTACTGGACATAATCTCCCCAATGCATTCCCCCTTTTTTAAAAAAAGCACTCTGTGAGTCCCCCATCCACAATCATCTTTTTTTATCTCTCCTTGAACATGAAAAGGCAGAGGAAATAGTGTATTTTAAAGGCAGAAGAATGGATACTGTAGGTTTAGTTTAGTTTAGTTTTATTTTAGTTGGCTCTGCTTTAAAGCAGAGAAGTAACCAACTCAAGCAGAAATAATGGCTATCAGTAAAGTCAACAGATTGTCTGCTGTTTAATTTGTTATCCCTGTAGTTTTACCACCAAAGATAAATAAAAGCTACTGACAGCTTTCAAGCTCCAATGAACACGTCTGTGAATCTAGGGGGAAACGGCTGAAGTCCATATTGCACATTGCTGTCACTGTGATCCTAGAGTAAATAAAAAAATAAGACTTGATGTCATTACAAAGAAAGAGCTACAGGCATGGGATTAATAGAGTAATATATGAATGAATCCATGTAGAAAAATAAGAGTTGATGTTATCACAAAGGAGGATAATTGTATAACTTTTATATACTGTTGTTGCTGTCTAGCCCCATCTAGTGGCTGGAGAGACAAATACCAAGTATATTGTTTGAAGCTGACCTCACCCCATTATCCATCAGCCCGCACTCTCAAAGCAAGTGCACGCTGGGAAGCCAGACTCCATTTCCTTTAGCATTTGGAGAAGGCAGAAGCACAAAGAAGAATCCATCTTAATCTGTGGCACATGGTCATCCAAGGACAAACCCATATCCCACACACACAGCATCGCTGGTGAAATTTAAATTGCTTGTGTTTATTAATTCTTATGTTCAGCAGTAATCTTGTATTTGGTTCTCATTGTATGTATCCCTATTTTCCCCAGTTTCACCATATCCTGTTCTTTCAATAAAGCATTCAGATCTACGCACACAATCTGTTTTATTGGAGGATAGGTGGGTTTAGTTGCATGTCAAGCTGCACACAGACTAACACAGTGTAATGAGGACAGAACAAATATGGTAATATATGAAGCTACATATTCATATTTGAAATCAGCCCATGCAACAAAGATCTGCTTGAATTACAATACTGGAGGAAGAATATGGAATAGTTCATGTAGAAATGTGGGATTACCTCGTGCTATAGAGCACATGGCCATCTGGGAACACCCGCAACATGATGTTGTCAGTGGTGGTATCATGAATGAAGGATCTTTTAGAGTGGACAAAGAAAATGTCTGGCACCCAGATCTTCTTTACCAACCGTCCATCAAAAGTCATGCTCCTGTTCGCACGACTGGGAAAGGAGAGACGCTCATCCTTCCAATAATGTCTCAAATACAGTGTCATTGTAAAGTCCTGAAACAAAGTGTGGGGTGGTGGGAGATATCTTGTGATTATATCTCTTGATCTTATAAAAAACTAGATTAATTGATAATTGTGGGTTTTTTAAGTTATCAGAAAAAAATCAGAAGAAATTGAACCATCCCATCACAGTGAAGAAGGCTGTCTCCCAGTGGCCATCTGTTGCATCCCAGATGCTCTCCAAATAATAATATTACCTTAGTTCACATATTGCATGGTTGGTTTAATGATAGTTTACTGAATAGGCTATAGTTGCCTGGAAACACATTAAACCATTAGGATGATCTGTCAAGTCCAATCATTATTGCATTTCTTGCACAAATGGTGACTAGTTCCTGGGAGAATCAGTTCAAGAACTTGATTTTTTTAAAAAAATAAAAAAGCAAACCATTGAAGCCAAGAAATAGGTCAAGGTTTCCTGAGAGACCTAGTTCCGCATCCTCAGATGCACAGACCATCCTCTTAATTTCAATCTCTCAGTATTACTTCTTCACACATTAGGCTTTATTCAACTCCAACTAGGCTTCATTTTAAAGAAAATCTGTAACAATCATCCCATTGACAACATATTATTTTGATTGCTACATCACAAAAAATCAGTTAGTGCAATAAATATTTAAACATACATATATATGTCTTGGTGTTCTATACCATATAAGGCATATACAAAAAGAGAAGGTCAAGAACACAAGCCAGACCCAGAAGAAGATGGAGAGACAATATCAAAGCATCAAATAACAATGGTTGAGGCCACCAAAAAAGCAAGAATCAGAACTTTGCATCTCCCTAGATGGAGATGGAGGAGGAGGAGGAGGAGGAGGAGGAAGATGAGGAGGAGGAGGAGGAGGAGGAGGAAGAATAATACATTTTCTTTAATCTGTGGGAAAATTCAAGTCACATCTGGTTTTGGATAAGAAATCTAACATTAAGTAGCGTACCATATTGACTTCTGAAATACTGTCCAAATTTTCAACCTGCACATCCACCCCAACAGGAATAGCTGGACCTACAAGAGAAAGAAACTGAGATATTGAATATAAGTAGTTCTTGCTTAATGACTGAATGAAATAAGTTTTTCTTTTCCTACATCTATTAAACAAAGAACAGCTCCTTTGTAGACGTTGAATTATTAATATGTCTTCCCTGCAGGAATGAGGGGGTGGGTGGGTGGAGGTTGGCTGTAAAGATAGAGTTGGCAATGGGAAAAGAGCACTGTTGAAGCAAACAGAGGGAAAGGTCCAACTGAGAGTTGAAAGGGATTAACATTTCCTTGTGAATAAAAGAATGATAGAAATGTCCATTCCAGAATAGGTGCCTTAAGTTATATTTCAGCTGCATGTAAATGGTTTCCTCTTTAGGATTTGTATTTGTAATATTGAAACATGTTCTTTCTCTTGGTGATGTACATTTAGGGCTAGTTCTTCGACCATGCACTGCCAAGCCTAGCTATCAGATTTTGCTACATCAATTACAAAGGAGATCTCCTATTTTCCCAGAGCAATTGGATCATGAAACTAAAATAGGTGACATCACCCTCTCTTGGGTCGGATATGATGAAGAGGACTCAGCATACCATAGCAGAGAGCAGGCAACTTGAGGAGAGTGTTTAAAAAAACACTAAGCAACTGTAGCTATCAAACAAATCTTATAACAAAATTATTGGACATCCGTTTAGGAATTAAAGCAGTGCTGGATAGGAAGGTTTCTTTTTAAAAAAATAATTTAAGCCTACAGGTCCACAGTGGATTAAATTTAATGAATTAATAATTAGATGCAAATTACTGTGCTTGGGGCATGGAGAAAGATCTGTAAGGATCTTTCACAAAATGAAAGAGGACCAAGAATCTTGTACCATTTTAAATACTAACAAACAAGCATCAGTATTCCTGCATCCAGATGCACAAAGTACTAATACTCCTACTCAAGCTGTGAGAAAGAGCTTCAAGTCAGAGAAGAGAAAGGGAAATATAAATTCCTTGTTTTTCTTAGCAGTACCCTCTGAGAAACATATCCCTGCAGAATTCCATGGCATGGAGTGTTGAAGTAGTGTTTCCTCCATGGCACCAGCCTTCTAGTCCTCAACAAAAATAAGATATCCCAGGAACCAGTGAGAGATAGAGATAACAGACATTGTTGTGAGGTTGTTGTTTTTTGCCACAAAGAGATATGTATGTAGCAGCTTTGTGATACCAATCCTCTCCTAAATATTTGGGTGATCCTGTCATATCTCAAGGGTTAGGAATAAACTATGCATTTGGAAATATACTGCTCAAAAAAATAAAGGAAACACAAGCAGAAGACATCTGAGATCTGAATGAATGAAATAGTCTTATTAAATACTTTGTTCTTTACATACAGTAATTTATACACTGCTCAAACAACTAAAGGGAACACAAAACTACTGTACGTAACGAAGAAAGTATTTAATAAGGCTATTTCATTCATTCAGATCCCGGATGTCTTCTGCTTGTGTTCCCTTTATTTTTTTGAGCAGTGTACATATAGCTAATATTCTCTTTCTCACTTCTGTCCTGCTTTAGTCATGAGGTGGGTGAGAGATGCTGTTCCTGCAGCTTCGATCCAGGATAACTCAAGGACAGCAATCGGTGGATTCCAAAGCTTCATCTCGGCCTTCTACTCTGTGTTTCATCCTAGCAAATAAAAACCCCAATCATCACTTATTGTGCAATGGCAGGCTGGGCAACTGTGATGGATGCTTCAGCCAACTTTCAAGCTGAGTGACAGATAGCTATAGAAGGATGCCTCCTCTAACCTGCTCCTGTGCTTGTCTTCTGTCCCATTGACCTGTCAGCTAACCTGTTTTCAGACACGGGTTTAGCACTCTTTCAGAAGAGTGATAAGCACAGTTTCAGAAATAATCCAAGAAATGCCTGATCAATGTGGTGGAGGGTCTGAAAGGGACCCTCTTATGTTTCACTCCACTCTTTCGCTGCCCACCTCCCCACCCTCTAGCTAACAGGAAAAACTGACAGGCCTCTTGTCAATTTCACCAGAGGTCTCATCTATGCCAAACTGATAACTGCTGCAAAAGAATGAGAAGAGTCTGTGGACACCAGCAGGGAGAAGTACCCTGTCGAGTAGGCAAAATAATGCTGCGCCTCAAATGAATTAAAAACAATAGAAATTATTTCCACATGAATCATCTGGTCAGCAATAATAGTAAAAAATCTAATGCACTTGTTCAGGACAGAACCAGTAATATAAAGCTACCTAGTAAATTCTTTCCCAGTTTAATTGACCTCCCCCCCCCCCGCCCCCAAGAGACTAGGTAGCAAGCTTCTATTCCTCTATGCCCCACACAATGCCATCTTTGTCTCTTTCCAATCCCAGCCTGAATTTTTCGGGAACCTTTCTTCTTTTCAGGATGTAATATCTCCCCAAAAGATGAGAGATTAAGGGCCTAGGAGGCTGATTCTCTCCTATATCTGCTCCTGCCACTTTTTTTTCACCATTCTCCTTAGGGCTGATTTTTAATTCAGCTGGGCATTGCCTGAGGAAAAAACGTATTTTTTTATTTCTAATTTATTTCTAATTTGCACTTACCTGATCAATCAACATAATTTTCTGGTGTCTCATACAACAACATCTTGAGCCACATGAAAATTGATTTGCAGAAAGCTAGCATTGGGTTGGCTAATATGTGTTCAGTAACTTATACACAACCACAGTCAAAATGGCAGGGGCAGCATTTGAAAGAGCAGCATTTGTAGGGGAAAATGTATGGGTACTTCCTCCCATCCATTTACTCTCCCTTGCAACAACACCCTGTGTGTATCCACACGTATAACACCAAGCACATTCTATCCTGCATCTACAAAACCAGGTATTTCATAAAGTTCTGAAGTCTCCTAGAGCTCCAAATTATTTCAAACTGTTTCATTAAAGTGATACTTAAAATCGTTACATAAAGCTCTGAAATTTTAGAGGCTCTGATTTACAGAGCTTTCTAGAGAAGTCTTAACAGAGCATCTTCTCAGCGTGCCAAAGTAGGGCACGCAACTACTGTACTCTGATACTACAATCTGTTTCTCCCTTGGATGGTCCTTCCAACAATTTCTTTTACAAACTGAAAAGCGATTCTGGAAGGAGGCTGAGAATTTGCACAGCCGTTTCTTGATTATTTTCCCCGATATCATCTTTCTGAACAAAACTCTTTTCATGCTGCTTTCCTACCTCACAGGGAAAAAACATCCTAGTGTCTTCAATATCTTTCTCCTGAAAATAGGAAGGCCCTGTAGATACTAATTTTCAATGCAGCCTTTCCTGTAGTACTTAAATAAGTAAATCTAGTCTGACCTAATCTTTTTTTTTTTCTTGCCAGAAGAAAAACAGGTGATGGAGGACAATGTTTCACACAAACACAGACTGAAAGTCAGGATGGTATGTGAATCCTGCACAAGTAAATTTGACTGCCCCCAAGTTTCCATTCCAAGAATATATGAATCATTCCAATTCCATGGAACTTGTAGTTCAGCTCTTATGGTTGTTCCTGTTTATTTTCAGCCCCAGAGCTTCCCAGCCCAAAGGACCAAAAAATTTCAGCCACATCAAACCTTCAGACCCAAAAAACAAAAAACCAGGAGGCTGAACTGTACTGAGAGTGCTCAGAAGGTGCCTATTCATCCTTATGTGCTGGGTG
This sequence comes from Arizona elegans, assembly GCA_022577455.1. Lineage (NCBI taxonomy): Eukaryota > Metazoa > Chordata > Lepidosauria > Squamata > Colubridae > Arizona > Arizona elegans. The sequence continues at coordinate 223,261,380 of JAKOOJ010000001.1, forward strand.
TTTAACTGGTATGAGCCCTGGTGGCGCAGCAGACTAAAGCACTGTTATTAACATCAGCAGCCTGCAATCACTGCAAGTTCAAATCTCACCAGGCTCAAGGTTGACTCAGCCTTTCATCCTTTCTAAGGTAGGTAAAATGAGGACCCAGATTGTGGGGGCAATAAGCTGACTTTGTATAAATATACAAAAGTATGAAGGCTATTGCTTAACGCATTGTAAGCCGCCCTGAGTCTCCACAGAAGGGCGGCATATAAATCAAATTAAAAAAAAAAAAAGATCTGCAAGAGCAAGCCATAGTGTGCAATCACAATAATAACCTCTTCAAGGAAAACAGAGTACAATTCAGAAGCTTTATATTGCCTCTTTTCTGTTGCAGAATGCACTACCTGGGACTCAATTTTACCTGAGGCACCTAGGTGGGATGTACGGCAGAGGACCTGCAGTGCCAAACTCCCATGTAGAAAACCAAACCCAAGGAAACCTCCCAAAGCTCTGGAAACAACGGGATAGTTATATACTAGATACTGTAGGGCACTGTGGTATTCTTTCACCTGTGACAATGTATTAACAACAATAAAATTTAGCAATTAGGTTTGCCCTTGAAGTGGGCCCATTTATATTTTCAGCTGTACATCCAGATTAAAGGCCCACCAGTAAAAGCTGTTTGTTCTAAGTTGGGGATAGAGGAAATGAATAACAACTCTGCTACAACACATTTAGGCTGTTCTCCCACAGAAAAGATAGCGCTATTTTAAGTATCAGCTAAAGCTGCTTATTCATGGAATCCCAGTTGTTTTCGGTGGAAAAATGAGCTGACCTAGATGAAAATGCTTTGACTCAGAATTTGAGGAAGGGAGTCAAAGAGCAACATTTACATAATGGTTATATGTTAATATTTGTAACAAATAATGCCTGAACATCTGCTAGCAATAGCAAAGTCATTGGTGTGGAGGAATCACTTAGGAGTGGTCAAAACAAGATGTGTCTCCTATTTAGACAGAAAAGGACTTGGTTGAAGGGGAAAAGAGGCTTAGCCACAAGTGAGCAGAAATCTTGAATGCAGGTTCATATGGAATCCATCTTTCCCAAGGAAAAATGGCATTTTGGGAGTGGGGGGTGGGGTCAAAGAGCATAAGGATGAGAAAATGTTACAAAAGAGGCTGCAATTTCCTGGTTTTTTTTTTTCTCCCATTCAGCTTTTTTGGGGAGGAGGGTGTTTATCAACTATGTAATCTATTTTAGCAACCCAAGATTTGGGATCCAGTCAGGGAAATCAAGCCTGGCCTCTAAATTATTGCTCAGCAAAATGCACTGTATTAGGCTTTAATATGGTTAAATATAAGGAACTTAAGGCAACTGCTGTTGGGCTAATAAATATTTTACTTACCTTGAGTTCTGGGAATTATATTATGAAGTCAGTTCAATAGAACAAGTATGTTGTGTGTTTTCTCTATATTTTCAAAATCTATAGTTCCCCAGAATAAAAGTATCATTTAGTAACCCAGATTTCCTGAAGACGGTTGACAATAAGATGGACGTACAATCCTTCCATTTCTTTCTGGAAAATCACTAGTACATTTATACTGTAGTTTTAGCAACACTCTGAAATCATAATCTCACCATCCAGTTGGGAGGCTTAATTAAAAAATTAGCTTGAAGTAGCTTGTTTGGAGCTTCTAAGCTCAATCATTCAACTTTACAGAGATGAGTAAACACACATTTCTTACCTCCAAAGGCAGGCCTCATGGAGAAATCATGGTCCTCTACTCTCAGAAGCCTTTTGCTGCTCCCTGGCCAAGTTTTGGTCATGTCATAGTTCTTTTTATATGAGTAACTAGATTGAAAAACAAGAATACCAGCTATAATTTCTGGTAACTGTGAGAAGGACCACTTTAAAAAGCTGAGGGGTAGTTTGCTAATAATAATATACTGAAGTTACATCTTTGCAAAGGGATTCCATGCACTGGAGTGACCATGAAATGATTTATTATTTATTAAATTTATAGGCTGCCTGTCTCACTATCCAAAGTTATCATGATGGGAGAACATGCCAACATATTGAGTCAGGTCTAAGTCCCAACATGGTAACTTTGTGCTAAATTGGGAATATAAAGAACTCTCCGGAAGAAGCAGAGAAAATGTAGCATAAGAAAAATCCTTACAATATCATATATCTGGACTTCTAGTTGTCCTGATGACAAGCGGAAGCGTAGGAATTGAAAACATGAAAACTGAATGCACTGATACTATCAGTTACAGCAGTAGCCTTTCCCCAACCTGGACCACATCCAGACAACAATGATCCTCATGATGTTAGGGTTGATGGGTATTATTTACCAACAAATTCCCAGGACTAGACCAGGGAAAACTATTTTAGTACCTTTTATGCTGACCAACACAACAGCATCTTATCTACGGGTAGTCCTTGACTTACAACCATTCAGTTAATGACAGTTTGAAGTTACAATGGCACTGAAAAAAGTGACTTATAACCATTTTTCACACTTACGACCGTTGCAGCATCCCCATGGTCACATGATCAAAATTCAGATGATTCATATTTATGACAGTTGCAGTGTCCCAGGGTCATGTAATCCCATTTTGTGACCTTCTGAGAAGCCAAATCAATGAGGAAGCCAGAATCATTTAACAATCGTGTTACTAACTTAACAATTGCAGTTAACTGTACTTAACAACTGTTGCAAAAAAGGTGGCAAATGGGGCAAAACTCAATAACTGTCTCACTTAACAACAGAAAAGTTGGGCTCAATTGTGGTTATAAGTTGAAGATACCTGTACTTTTAAGGAAAATAAGATCTCATGTATGAATATATAATCTGATTGTATCTGTAGTTCAGTTTCCCTCTTCAGAATCAACTTTAATGTGTTCATTGAGCTATCTCTCCATGCAATTGGTCTGACTGAATAGGTATCCATAAATTTAATCCAAAAATTAATTCTTTCTATTTATTGTACGCAGGGTGGATTTGATTTAAATCAAGTTGATTTAAATCACAATTTAAATTATGATTTAAATCACTAGTAAAAAGGCTTGATTTAAATCAACTCGATTTAAAGCATAATTTTTAAAGAGCAACTATCATCTCTGCTATTCCTTTGACCCACTGTTGACTCACCAATAGTCCCAGTGTTGCAGAATATACAGCCTCATGCTACATAACTAAGCTCCATTTCATGCTGAATAAACTAAATTATTTATGTATCTTAAATAGAAAACTATCTTACGATAGATTTTTACCCCAAGTTTTTTATTAAAATAAATTGGATAAAAATAAAAAAAATCCAATTTAAATCAAAAAAATCTGATTTAAATAAAAAAAATCTGATTTTTTTGATTTTTTTTAAAAAAATCATTGATTTTTATCCACCCTGATTGTACTTATATATTATTAATTGCCTGAATTCATACAAATAAAGACATACAACAACAGGTTCTCTAAAAGGTACAGTTAAACATAACTGAATGAAATTTTGGTGGTATAAACCCAACCATATGAACTTTGAATTCAGTGTACTCTGTTTAAATGAATGAATAATATGGGTAAACAAGGCTGCACTGTACTAGATAGCTAAATAACACAGTGCTTCTAATGCTCCTTCAAAAGGGTATTTGACCAAGGATATAAAATCCAGATGGCTATTAGATAGCAGCAAAGAGATGTAAAAAGCTTACTATCTGCTATCATCTATCATAGTTTCTCAATTTTAAAATGTGTGGACTTCAACTCAAAGAATTCTCCAGCCAGCAGATCTAGCAATTGGCTGGATCTTCAAAATCCAAATCTGGTGGCCCTGTTAGTATGGAGATAGCTAGGCATTAACAGTTCTTCAGGAAAAAATACTGACTTGCCTCACTCCCAAACTACAGAACACATTGGTAAGCACTAAGCAGGTATTGTTGCTAATCTTGCTAAATATCTGATCCTTGGGCTGATTTGATATTGGAATGGGTAAATTATACTACTACGCACTAAATGAAATTACATTCTTCATTTACTGTATGTGTGTATGTATACAGGTAGTCCTAACTTACAATAATTCATTTAGTGACTGTTCAAAGTTACAACAGTAAAAAAATTACTTATGGCCATTTTTCACATTAGCAACCATTGCAGCATCCCCATTGTTACGTGATCAAAATTCAGATGCTTGGCAACTGGTTTATATTTATGACCTTTGTAGTGATATGGGGTCATGTGATCATCTTGTGACCTTCTGACAAGCAAAGTCAATGGGAAAGCCAGATTGACTTAACACCTGTTACTAACTTAATTGATTCACTTAATAACTGTGGCAAGAAAGGTCATAAAATGGGGCAAAATTCACTTAACTGTCTCACTTAGTAACAGAAATTTTAGGCTCAATTGTGGATCATAAGTTGAGGACTGCCTGTATATATCCCAATTCTCCAAATGTCTGCTCCACTAAAATATAGTCAAAACCTCTGAAGTTTGAGAACAGGATTTGTACTACAGACCCTGTTTCTCCGAAAATAAGACATCCCCTGATAATAAGCCCAATCAGGCTTTTGAGCGCATGCACTAAAATAAGCCTCCACCCGAAAATAAGCCCTCCCCAAAAATATTTAAACGCAGAGCTGGAAATCAGGTAAGATGGCAAGAGGAGCTCCAAGAATATGTGCATTATCTATAAAACTCAAGAGAAAACCTAGTTTTCTCTGCATACCATTGGGAGAAAAACAGATTTAAGTGTAAAACAATACATAACTGTTTTCATCCAACCAATTTTACTGTTGAAATAGTAGGAAAAGGAAGAGTTTACGGAGCCCAATTCCCTGTGAAATAACATTGCCGTATGCATACATTGATTAACAGCTTGATAGCAGATTAAAAACAGATTAACCAGAGTCAACCATCTGGGCATTTCTGATGCCATTTACAAGGCCATCTTCAAGTTGTCTTTTTCCTCCTCCTTCCTTGCACAATCTTCCATCTTCCCACAGAAGAAATCTTTTGGAAAGTTACTTCAAGGTAGGGTAACCCTAAATCTTACTCTACAGAGTAAGGTACTCTACTTGAGCAGCAATTAGAGGAGAGTCTTCCATTTTGACAGCCTCTCCTTTGGGCTTGATCTGTCTATTCAAGACCACAGAAGTGCAAGTTGAACAGCCACAAGAAAAGAGGGCAAAACAATTAAAGCTTCCCCCAATTACACAAAACAATATAATAATCACACACACAGTTTGCTCACACGCTGCCTGGTGAGAAATATTTGTGTTTCTGTTTAAATTACATCTAGTACATATGATGCAAATGTTATTCAACTTGTCTCCTTTTTAGTATTTTTTCTTTTGATGAGGGGGTTCATTTCCTCTTTCCTGGGGAATGCAGAAACAGTCACTCTGCAGTTTAGTCCTCCTTGGATTATTTCTCAGTGCATGCACAGATACAGGTAGTCCTCAATTTACAATCACAATTGAGCCCAAAATTTATGTTGCTAAGTGAGAAATTTGTTAAGTGAGTTTTGCCCCATTTTACAACTTTTTTTGCCACATTTGTTAAGTGAATCATTGCAGTTGTTAAATTAGTAACTCAGTTGTTAAATGAATCTGGTTTCCTCATTGACTTTACTTGTCAGAAAGTTGCAAAAGGTGATCACAGGACCTTGGGACACTGCAACCATTATAAATGTGAGTCAGTTGTCAAACATCTGAATGTAAATCACATGACCATGGGGATGTTGCAACGGTCGTGTGAAAAATGGTCATAACTCACTTTTTTTCAGTGAACTGTTGTAAATCCTGTACTCAACTTACAACCAGTTACTTAGCGACTATTGGAAACTACAACAGACCTAATCAGGGCAACTTGCAACCCAGATTTGAAATTCCAACACCCCCCCTCCCATTGTAGTCACATGATTGAATTTTGGTCACTTAGCAACCTGCCCCCCATTTACGGCTGGTTGCAATGACCCATGGTCATGTGACTTAAATTCATGATGGGGTTTTTTTTTGTCAGAAACCAACATTTACTTCTGCTTTCTGGCAAATCAATCAATCAATCTCATTATGAACAATGGATTCGCTTAATGATTCACTGCATTTGCTTAATTGTGGTGATTCAGTTATTGACCACCACAATAAAGGTCATAAAATCAGGCTTTGTCACATTGTAACCCACTTAACAGGCACAATTTAGGACTATAAATCCAATTTATGATGATAAATTGAAGACTGTCAAAACACTGACTTTTCCCCCAAAGAATCGTGGGAACTCTAATTTGACAAGGATGTTTAGAAACATGCCAATCAAACTAAATCACATATGTGCTATAAGTAAGGCCAACTACATCAAGGTACATAGATTGCTCTATAGGTAAATAGGAAAAGCCTGGGAAATTTGCCTTCTCTGCCCAACTGAAATGAGAAAAACTGCACCTGAAGGACCACTTTGCTCATATTACATATTTTACTAATACATTCTGCATGATATTATGGATAGAATACTAAATATTTATTTATTAATCCTTGGTGCTCTCTAAAATCGGCTGTTTGCAATGTTTTTTTATCCAATTAGGTAACATCTTCAGCCAGTGCTAAACAAGAGTGGGCTTTACTCTCTATTTACATAGAGTAGCTTGTCCTATCAGTATTGGTGAAGGTGTTGTTTACTCCTGGTTAGTTTCTTGATTAGGCTGTTGTTGGTAATTCCTTCATTAGGAATTGTTTGCTGCTTGATTGTCTAGTTTCAATCCTGGTGTTAATCTCCGTTTATCTGAGTACTGACTGCTGGCAAAGAAGTATTCTGGTCTTTTTCTTTCCTTTTTTAGCTTTTTTATTGTCTCTTTTGAATGGTCTGTAAATGATGTTTATGCCTATGCATATGTTTGGTGGTTGATTTGTCTGAGTGTCAAGCTCAAATTTCCTAGCATTTTTGGATTTATCTTGGTCTAGGATGCTCAGTTTCCCAGTTGAAAGTATGGTTAACTCTGTCCATATGTTGTGAAATTAAGGAGTGTTTTATCTGGTCTTCTCATTGCTAGTTGGCGTTCATGGATGTGCTCTGCTAATCTTCTGCCTGTCTGTCCTACATAGTAGCCGTTAGAATCCTTACACTGTATGTTGTAGATGACGGCCGTTTTTTTCTTTTTGAGTTACTCAGTCTTTAGGTTTACATAAGATGTTTTGGAAGGCTTTAGTTAGTTTGCGTGCTAACTATGCAGGGCCAAATCCCATATATTTCACCCATTTGTTTTATTAATAAACCAGTAGTCCAGTCATACAAAAGAGTTTTTCCCCCCCAAAAAAATCATTGTTAGTGTTCTGTCCCTTCCCAAGCATTTGTCCCCATTTTACAGTGTACTTGTATTTGCTTCCATGTTAATCTTCATATCATATTTTCTTGAGAAAATGCTATCAGATGAAAGGCCATTGGACTTTTTCAGCAACTGATTATCTAGTTCAGCATTCGCACTGGAAAACTGTTTTGTGCAAATCTGGTACAAGTTTTTTCCTCCACTGGAACTTTACTACTTTTTTACCAAGTCTTAACCTTTTCCCCAAATCCTAATATTGAGCTGTATGTCCAACAGCAGATAAATTCTTCCTCCAAGCCTATATACCTCTGCAATCCTAACTGGCATGGAACAGCAACAAGCTCTTGGGGAAGATTTGGAAAAGCTTAAAAGATGAAAAAATAGAAAAGGGAAGAAAAAACTTATAGTTTTGCTAAATAGTTTGCACACCTGAGTTAGCCAAGTAGTCTGAAAAGGAGTAATTCTCACTGGACAGCGGAATTCAAGAGCAAAATGTATTCAGGGTTTGGCAACTATTTTAGGTTATTTTTCCCCTATATAAACATGCTATCTTGACATGAAATCTGATAACTTTAAAGATCTTTCTTGCTATTCCATAGCTGTTTGTCATCATTAATACTTAATTCATTTATAAATAAAATGCCCAGGGATCAATAATAACAGGACAGCTGCAAATTTAATTAGTAATAAAACTTACTCATCTAAACATTATTTCTCTCCAACTAAACATGTTCCAATTACAATTTCTTAAACTGCAACAACTCTTTACAGAAATATTTTTTCTCAAAACTTTGGCCCAACAGTGCCCAGATCCGGCAAGATTCTAAGTGGCATCCCAGATGAAGATTGTGCTAAATGCAACTCCTAGAGTTTAGCATCTCTCCAGAAGCTGCCTTCTCTTTTAAATCCTGTGAAAATACGACTTGCTACATAACAGTATAACAGCATAAAAACAATTCAGGAATTCCTAGGAAATCATTCTTGTGTGTTTTCTGATTGCTTTGAACAGAGTTCCTGTTTCAGCAGCAACCTGGTTTGTAGTCGAACTCCACCTGACTCACAAAGTCAAGAATGAAAACCACATGGATTTCAGAGGCATTTTTAATGCTAGACAAGAAATCTTGGAAACCATAAACATTTCTACTTACTGTACTTGTACTTTTAGTACAACGCGCGCTCTTTACAAATTTCTTATGCAGGAACGTATATAATAAAACTCGCAAAAACTACACCTCTCCGCAAATACATGCAAATAGAGGGAAACCAAAGGAAAAGGGATACATTGATTTAATCGTAAGGCTCTCCTTACCTTATTTTTTGCACGTGGGCTTCTGCCGTCCATCTCCCCTTTCTGTGCTTCCTACTTTCTCCAAGAAGGACCCCGCAAAAGAGCAGCAATATGAGTTTTGCAAAATACAGCATACTTTGGGAATCAGGGCTCCCTGTTCCTTCCGTCCAGCCGCCTCCTGACGGGTAAAATGCACTCCGGTTTAAACATCCAACTATCTGCATCTCTCAAGCGTTGCATTTGTCCGAGCGACCATTCTTATTAGAAAAGCTGGTGTTTTTTTTTTTCCTCCAGATTTTAAACCAGCTTCCTAAACCGTCTACCTCGCATCCATTCCTCCCCTCCTTGCTCGCCGATTAGCCGTCCCTCGGGAAAGAAAGTAATCCTAGCTGGCCGCGTTCCCACTGAGTTCTACATGGGTGTCCAACAGCCAATGGAAACGCGGGATGGGATGCCATGCGCTAGGCTTTAGACCAATCAGGCGTACCTCGCGGACGGGGACGCCCTTCTGTCCGGCATCTCTACGCTTTTTTTAAAAAAAATATTATTATTATTAAGGGTTGCCCTGAGTTGAATGTTTGTGCGCTACGTTTCTCCATTGCTGCCTATGGAGAGCAGGCTGTTTCGAACCTGGAGGGGGAGGGGGCGGTTGAAAATAGCTGCTCATTGGGAATTTGGAAATGCCCTACCTAGTTGGTCGTTTCTTTCTAACCCTTTATGTGTTTCCTCTTTTTTTTTTCCTTTAGTTTTCCAGCCAGCTGGAAACTCCACTGTTACCTTCATTCTCTCTGTTCTGTCTCAGTACCTGTCCCTGGGGCTAAACCTACACGAAAAGCCATGGTTTGTTTGCTCCAACCATTGTTTAAAGTTATCATTCGTAGTTTAAATTACAGGTTAAGACATTAAGCCATAAGCCGTAGTTGACAAATCAGTGGTGTGTAAAAATTGTGTTGGTTTTAGAGAGGATTTCGAGAGCAGCGTTGGTCAAGATTTTAAGAAAAGTACTGAATTGATAAAGGCATTGGATACTTTGTCCGCATCCAACCAAGTTCTTTTCCTTGTGGTATAGAATCGAGGGATTACTTGGTGTCCTACTTTTCGTTTTTCAGTGTATAATTTTTATTAAAGTCCAAATTAACATGAAGTAAGGAAGAAAAAAAGCAAAGCCAAAAAGTGCAAAAAAAAACCCTTCCTTGAAGAAAATAGGAAAAGAAATTATAAAATAGCTTCCAACATTTTTCATAGCAGCTATAAATACAAATATCTTTTAATCCCGTCTTAAAGTTGCCACATTTTTTTTTCTAATCTTGTATCTATTTACCCTAAAAGGAAAAATTCTGGATTCCATTTTGGTCTTTAAAATTCTCTAAGTATCTGAATACAAACATTTTTAGCTTTTTTACATGTCCACCAAACATTTTTTAAAATGCTAAAAGAATTTGGATTCAAATGCATACTTTGATTTAGAGGATTTTAAAGATCAATACTCAATGGAATCCAGAATGTTTTATTTTAAATGTCACCAAACATAACATGGTGGTTAAGATGCTGGGCTTGTCAGCTGGAAAGCCAGCGAGCCAGTTTAAGAGGAGCTCAGCGTGACAGGGTGAGCTCCTTTCCTTGTCCCAGAGTTCCTGCCAACCTAGCAGTTTGGAAGCATGCAAATGCTAATAGATAGATACCATTTTGGTGGGAAGGTAAATACTCCATGATGTCTTGCTGGTCACATGATGTGGAAATGTCTTCCGACAGCGCTGGCTCAATGGCCTTGAAATGGAGATGAGCAAAATTCACTATAGTCGGCAATGAATGGCGGAGTAAAATTCACAGGAACTCCTTTACCTTTTTACTACCAAATATAATAAATGTCTCATGTTCATATTTCCAACATACATTTGAAGTGCTTTTATACATTCTAGATAATTTCTCTGGCATCATGTGTCAACAAAATATATCATTTTATTAAAAATATATTTGAGATTGTAACACACATTTCAACCCTTTTAGCCACATCTTTTCCCACTGATCTATGTATTATAACCATTATTAGCCCATTTAATCATATATTCTGTAACCTGTTCTTCCTGCTTTAAATTTCAACAGAAGTTTGCAATTTCAGCAATTATATGTTCATCATCTGTTCGTTGTATTTCAAATTCTGACTAACTTTGCCATACCATCTTTATATTCATTTAAAATCTTTCTGATAATTGTAAATGGAAAAATCACTGACAACTAGTTCCTTCTGCTATTGTTTTCTTGATTTGATTTCTTGCTTATCCACAAATGATGTGTTTGTGCATAAGACCTGATCATTGCTATTTGACTAATTGCCAGAGGAAATGGTTAAACAAATTAGAAACTGACTGTATCCTGAGGTGTGAAAAGGAGAGAGCTTTGAAGAAAATATTCAGAAACTGTTACTGTATGTGAACAAAGGGGACAGAGCATTCCTTAAAACCTGGGTAAAGAAATAGTATTAGGAAGAAGCTCAGACTGGCTCCTCCCTGGGATAAAAGATTGAAGGGGGAAACACAGCCAGCTTGCAATGGTTACTAGAGCCCATTTCAATAAAGTAGAGTTCCAGTCTTCCTGTGGAGTCAGTTTCCTGATCTGGTCTACTCTGCAGGGCTGACAACACTGCCTTTTAGCTCCTACTTGGAATCAATTGCTTGCAAACTCAATGAATGAAGCAATTAGGCAAACTCAATTAATAATAAAACTTAATTTTCCCGAAGCATTTCTTAAATAAACTTATGAAAATATTCTAACTTTGTTGATGGGTTTTTAAAAAGCATTTTATTTTTTAATGATGGGCACATGAACAATCAATTCAATGCATTATGTATATTTCTCAAATAAGTTATAGTCAATAATGCTTGGGTAAATATTACATAACAATTTGGGGGATTTTCAGCTTTTAAAAAAGCAAAATATACACAACCGAATATTTTAAAAGTAGCCTTCAAAACTTGCAAAAGATTATTCTAGGCTCAGGACAATTAAAAGTAAAAAGTAAAGTATATTCTGGTTCTCCCAACTTTTTTTAAAAAAATGCTCACAATTTACAGCATTTCATTTCCTGGAATTTTTATGTAGGAAATAAATGTGCCTACTATATATTACCAACTTTCCTTTATTTAATAACATTTACTATGCAAACATTTCTGCATTTCAATTTAAGGAGCCCTATCATGAATAAACCTATTTTTTCCTGCTATTTTGAATAATTATCCATAAATCCATATTGGCATAAAACACAATTTTAGGGCTCTGTCAGTTAAAAGTGCCCATCAAAGCTTGTGCACAATGCAGTAAGTCCGTTCACCCTTAAATATCCTGCTAATGCAGAATATTCTCAAAAGACATTTTGGGTAATCTGTCAGTTTGTACAGATTATTAATCATTCATACTTTCACCACTATCAAAGTGTATATTCCTTGAAAATATTAATGTACCCCTCAGGTACATTGGCATTCACTTTTAAAATGAGAAAATACAAAAAGTAATCTTATGTAAACAATCCTCATGACATACCAAACATAGAACATTTCAATAACACGTTCAAGTCACTGGTCTTCAAAATAAGAGAATTTCATAATTCAAATACATACTCATTGGCTAGAAATATACGTCTAACGACTAGTACTGCCAATGCTAAAACAAGAAGGAGAATCAGCATATTTGATCCCATGTGGCTTGTGTTGACTCTTGGCTGCTGAACCTGATTGAAGTTGGTTGAACCTGGTGCTCTTCTGTGTTGGTTATGTCTTTGGCGAGGGCTCACTGAAGTATTATTGGATGCAGGTTGAGAATGGAGCTCTTCTTGATTTGAAGTGGCAGAGTTGGTTGGATTTCCAGACTAAAAGTGAGAAAAATGAATTCAGCAAAACAGAACTGAAAATAAAATGTCCTATATAGTAGCATTATTTAGCTAGTATTTAAAATGAGAACAGCAAGCTATCATTTTGCTTGAGTTAGCTATTATATATATATAAGTACAATGTTGCCAGTCAGAATCATAATATATTAGTATTAATTGTTCCCAGCAGAACAGGGAATCAATTATTTGAATTCTGAATTTTATGTGTTTTTTATCGTTCTGAACCGCCCTGAGTCCTTTGGGAGAGAGGGCGGCATACAAGTTTAATAAAATAAATAAGTAAGTAAGTAAGTAAGTAAGTAAAGTAAGTAAGTAAGTAAATAAATAAATAAAATTTTAACACAAAGATCTTTGGAAGTCCATAAAAAAGCAAAGTATGATTGGCAAGGGGTGAGAGCTTTCTAAAGGAGATGCTGGTACTGAAGAAGCTCTCTCTGGATCCAGTTAAATTGCATAATTATCTCCCTGCTTCCAACCTTTCCTATTTAAAGACAATTGTTGAGCAGGCATAGAAGCTTCAGCTATACAGTACTCTATATTTGGACCTATTTTAATCACAGTCCAGCTCCAGAGAATGGTACTGGTTCTGGTGGATGACCCTCATCAAAATATGGATGAATTATACCTCTCCTAATCAAATTTGACTTTCACTGATGTTACTATACCATGAACTACTTGGACTGCCTACAAGGGTTGATGAATGAGAGATATTGATTTGCTAAGTGGAAATCGAGCACTAATCAATGGAGGGAGAAGAGATTGGCCTAGTGGATGCTCTCTTGTGAATTCCTGCAGGTATCTGTCCACTCTACTGTATTAATATCCACATGAGGATACTGGAAGAGATTATATAAGGCGTCATCAAGTGGGGGGGAGAGGAGGGAGGGAGAGTGGGGAGAGAGAGGGTTGAGAAAGTGAGAAAGAGATCAACGTTTAAAATATTAATGTACTTTGAATAACTGAGGATTGATCATATGTAACTAATAAACTTAGATTTTTGTTTATGGAGGGTGCTTATTCTGAAAAGTCTGGCAAAAAGGTAATAGGAATAAATAATATCACTTAAAACAAGGTAATAGCATTCTGTTTACTTTTTTTTCCCCAACATAAAATAAGGTGATTATTTCTGGTGTTCACAATGGGTCAGTTTGCAAAAAGAAAGTAAAAGAGCAACACATATCAAATCACACATTCAAAAGTGATGAGCCTTGTAGAGGAAAAATAATGTCAAATGCCATGAAATTGCCATTGCGTATCAAGAAAACTTTATTGGGAAAATCTATATAATATTAGCATGTCTACATCATTTAAAACGCTGAACAATACTCTGTACCCAGGAACAGATGCTTTCATGTGATTTGACATGATTTTTTTTAACCAATCTGTAGCCCATCAACTCTAAAAACCCATACACCCACTCATACAGCTTAACTGGGATTTGTCTACAATTTATCAGTGAATTTAGATTGCATCTACAGCCATAGCAGCAGCTGTTCTGGATCAACAGCAAGTCTCAGTTACTTTCAAAGTGGAAAAATTATATAACCAGCTCTCCTTGGTTGTCATAATTAAAAAAAAACAATGTGTCATAATTTTAAAAAACACAATAATTTAAAATGGATAAAATCTTCCTTCATGCAGTTACATTTACTAAAGTGTTTGTGAAGAAACGGGAAGCATGTTTAATAATAAATGCCAAAAATCATTAAAGAGCAAAGCACAACTCGCATTTCTCTTGTACTGTATATCATTAAAGATTTGGGCTGACAAGAAGTTGGGTCTATGAACAAGTCCTTACTGTGGTGACAAAAACATTTCTCTAGGTATACAGGTAGGTAGTCCTCGGCTTACAACAGTTCGCTTAATGACCGTTTGAAGTTACAACAGCACTGAAAAAAGTGACTTCTGACCATTTTTCATACGTATGACCATCGCAGCATCCCCATAGTCCTATGATTTACATTCGGATGCTTGGCAAGTGGTTCATATTTACGAGGGTTGCAGTGGCCTGGGGTCATGTGATCCTCTTTGTCGACCTTCTGACAAGCAAAATCAATGGGGAACCTATCACTTAACAATCATGTTGCTAAGTTAACAACTGCAGTGCTTCACTTAACAAATGTGGTAAGAAAAGTAATGAAATGGGACAAAACTCACTTAAAAAATTTCTCACTTAGCAACATAAATTTTGGGCTCAGTTGTGGTCGTAGGTTGAAGACTACCTGTATTCTAAAAAGGTAAGTTGCTCAAAGGAAAACAGCTTTCTTACCTGATTATAAATAAGCACACTTCAAATGGAAAGTGATAGGGAAGTTGGAAGAAAAAGTAATGGGGAACTACAGCTGATGACAAAGAAGCTGAAGGCAAATATTTACAAACGATACCTTCAGAAGCAAGCTGCAATAAATTCAGTGGCTTGTACTTTTAGATGCCCATAAGAGTCAGAAAAGACCATGGGACATGCAAAAAACCTCAGTGGTTTTAATCAAGGCTATTGGGAGGGCCAATAATGTCAAAATGGTAGATGCAACAGAGCAACTGAAGGCCTCTCTCTTTTTACACGTGTGCAATAGATGTTGAAAAGGGGCAAGAGTTTGATTGTCCAGTCATGCCTGTCATTTCGACATAATTGATCCACTCCTATGGATGCCGCTGCTTTTAATCAAATGTTAACATGTACAGTCTTAGACTTACAACCACAACTGAACCCAACATTTCTGTCATTAAGCGAGACAGTTGTTAAGGGAATTTTACCCCTTTTCACAACTTTTCTTGCCACAATTGTTAAGTGAATCACTGCAGTTGTTAAGTTAGTAACACAGTTGTTACGTGAATCTGACTTCCTCATTAACTTTGCTTGAGAGGTGGTCACTTTTTGACTCCAGGACACTGCAACTGTCATAAATATGAGTCAGTTACCAAGTATCCGATCACGTAACTTTGGGGATGGTGCAACTGTTATAAGTGTGAAAAACGGTCATAAGTCACTTATAAGAACCGTTGTAACTATGAAGGGTCACTAAATGAACTGTTGTAATTTGAGAACTATCTGTATTTAAATAGGTTTCTAGTTGCACCTAAGCAGTATTAACTTGACTTTTCCAAGATTGTGCCTCATTTATAAAGTACCCACCATTTCACTGGTGATGGTATCCTGGAATGCTGGAGTTGTAATTTCTTGTTGATGTTCAGAGGAATTCCCAAGGTGATTAAACTCTGACATATCTAAAGGTTCAGTAACAGATTTTCTAGATGCATTACCTTCAGCCTTAAGCAAAATGAGAAAACACCATAAATTATTACATCAAAGGGACACTGAAATTCTAATCAATTATGGGAACAGATGTTATGTAATACATTTTTCTTGCAAAATTATTGAACACTTGTAAGAGGTATATCTCTGCTTAGGCACCTTGTTAAATTTAGGAGAACATGTTATTAAACAAGGCAAGCAATTCTGGAATAGATGATTGACTGAAATATGACACAGAAAGAAAATCAAGTTGTCCCTTTTTGTTTTTAGTTTATTAAATTCCCGAAGAGCAAAAAAAAAAAAAAAAAAAAAAAAAAAGCATATCCATAAAATATAAACGATGCTAGGTGGCAATGAGATGAACTCCAACTGAATGCCAGATCAGTCCACAGAATGGCTTTCCATTCTTATGGGAAGAAAACATTATTCCAGTAACCCTCACCTCTCTGAATTGCTTGCAGCATTATTGACTTTGAGAACCTGCTGTGTTTTCTCTTGTATAATAGCTGCTGGGGATGGAAAGGGGCATGTTCACTTATAAATATAACCAGTTAAAGTAAAGGTAAAGGTGTCCCTGTCCAGTGGTGCCCGACTCTAGACCATGGTGCTCAGCTTCATTTCTTGGCCGAGGGAATCAGCATTGTCTGAAGACATTTTCTGTGGTCATGTGGCTAGTATGACTAAGTGCCAAAAATGCATGGAACACTGTTACCTTCCCACAGAAATGGTACCTATTTATCTACTCACATTTGCATGCTTTCAAACTGCTAGGTGGGAAGTAGGTGGGGCAAGGAACAGGAGCTTACTCCGTTGCCCAGCACTCAGGTCTTGAATCCGGGCTGTCAGCTTTCCAGCTGACAAAGCTCAGCATCTTTAACCGTTGAGCCCTCACGCCCCATAATGCACCTATTTCCAGAATGCAAACTATCCTCCCTTTCTTCATACTACAGAAAGCCCTCTATTATTCCCATTTATTTTTTTTCTTCTAGAAAACTGGATCCGCTTCAAAACTAACGACTCAACTGCAGTCCCCATCATTTTTATTTTCTCAGAAATGTCATAAGGTCTATCTGGGACATGGAGGCTCTGCAGAATATGCATGCACATATGTAATACAGAACCTATCAAGCACCACATGCTTGCATCCCTAAACATCATATGGAGGATTTCAGCTCTATACCCAGAGTGCTGCAAGATTTTTTTAAATAAAATAACAGAATTTCCAGCCACATACAAAGTTCTGGTCTATAGCCATGTTTGCATTATTTTTATTATTTAAAACACAATGGAGATATTGCTTCTGAAGTTACCAAGGGATTTTATGATGGCTATTACTATGCTTAAAGGCACACTGGTATTCTACTCAAAAATGTTAACTTTTCTCAAAGTTTTATTTGTTTTTAAAAAAGCAACCAAAGCAACACTTAAAAATCCTGCTTTGCAAGTTAGTCTCACCACAGGATTGTAATTAGTTATTTTTTGTAAAGATTGGCACCCAACCCTTTCAGCAGTATTATAATTGTAAAACAATAGGATGCATCAAATTAAATGCAGGAAAAATACTCCAATAACAATGAGAAATGGGTATGATTCCTTACCCTTCTTGAAACCTGCTACAACTTGCTCCTGAGCACTGGAGAGTTATTTGGAATAAATTTAGAGAAAAGGGGAATATGAAGAAAAATGAAAATTCTGCTATGGGCGTGGGACTTGATCTATTTCACCAAGCACATTAGATGTATCAATTTTTAAACCAAACATAGCTAAGAAAGAAGGCAGAGTTTGGATTCTGTGAAAAGGAGACAAAACAATGACTTTCAGGAGCCATTTTCCCCTTTAATCCATGTTGCTTTGATTGGTATTATCTGCTGGACAGCACTAATCCACCACCCTAGGTATTGTCCCATGCACCAAAATAATCAAGAGAAAAGAAGAACAAATAGTTATTTTACTTTGAAATTGATTTGCCTGGCAAGTTCCTTGGCTTCTTGGTCAGCCTGGCTTGAGGCACTCCCTGAAGTTAATGGTAAGAGGACTTCTTTCATAAGTGAGCCACATCCTTCACAATAGAAATCTTGAGACCTAGGGAATAATAGCAGGCCATATATTAATTTAACAATCAGCAAGCATCAACATAACATATTGCATGCAATGCTAAGCCTTGCTTAGCATTAACCTTGGATAAATGACTTATCTGTGAAATGTGTGGAGTGTTCGTGAAGGCTCAATTGGGGATGCAGAAGTGTACACAAGCTGGCAGAAGATCACCTCTTTCCCCAGACAACTGCCAGAGTAGTTCTGTTTATACATCTGCTGCATAACTGTATGCCCAGATGTTTAAGATTGTAAAAAGAGTAGAAAACAAGCCATCATCTTTAATTCTACTTTTAAAGAGTCATTTAGAATTACATTAGATCCAACAAAATATATTCTAAAGCACAGTAATCCATTTCTAATAAATTTTGCAACCTGCTCAATGATGAAACACTCTCATTTCCTTCTTTCCTTCCAACCACCAGCCAACATTTTATCTACATACATCAGAATAACTCTTGATCTAGGTTGGTTTTGTGTCCCAGCTAAGTTTTAATTGATTTACAAAGGTGTAAAATAGGAGGGAGAGTAACCCAGGATGAAGTCATGATTGCTTCAATCAATTGCAGTATTCTAACTGTTCAACAAATCATATAGTAAACAAATCTTGGTTTATTTGAAGTATAAACACAACCTGAATAACAGGGTATTATTGTCAGTTAATGATGACAAACAATAAATTAAAATGACAATACTACTGCACTGGCTCCCGGTGGTCTTCCGTGTGTGCTTCAAGGTCTTGCTTACCACCTTTAGAGCGCTCCATGGCTTAGGACCTGGTTATCTACGGGACCGCCTGCTGCCACCAGTAGCCTCCCACTGGCTGGTACGCTCTCATAGAGAGGGGCTCCTTTGGGTGCCGTTGGCCAAACAATGTTGACTGGTGGCCCCCAGGGGGAGAGCTTTCTCTGTGGGGGCACCTACTATCTGGAACGAGCTCCCCCCAGATCTATGGAGGATCCCAGATCTACGCACCTTCCACCACGCTCTCAAGACCTTTTTATTCCATCAGGCTGGCCTGGCCTAATTTTTCTCTTTTTTCCCTTTTTAAAACGCAAATTTTAATTCGTTCTTAATTTATTGGGGCGTTTTAAATCTGTCTTCGGCCAAATGGTTTAATTCGGTTTTATTCAGTTTTAAATTTTGTATTTATGTGTTTTTATCCTGTGGCTGTTCACCACCCTGAGTCCTTCGGGAGTAGGGCGGTATATAAATCAACTAAACTAAACTAAACTAAACTAAACTAAACTAAACTAAACTCAACTCAACTCAACTCAACTCAACGGGATTTACTTCTGAAACAAGACTGACCAGTTAATGAGTGCATTTGCATGACAAAGTAAGCCGGAATACTTCTCTATCAACCTTCTCATCTGGTCCTTCTGCCCACAGAAACAGCTAAACAAATTTATTTTATGACTTGTTTATCTACTTTTTTTCTTCTCCTATCCAGATAGAGTTAGAAGTCATTGCTTGCCCTGACTTGATTAGGAAGAAAAACCAAGAATATTCCTTCATGTTTCATGGAAAATAAACCACAAAGCACGATTTGTTAGCTGCTCCCATGGTCAAGAAAAGGCAAACAGAAACAGTCAAGCAATGTGTACCAAGGACAGGTTTAGCTATGAGTTTCCCAGAAAATGTAATGCAAACTAGTGTGATATGAATTGTCATTCTTTTCTGAAAGTCCATAGACTGCAGAAATATTTAAAATACATTATTTTCTGTGAAAAAATCCAACCTATTTTATGAATTTTGAATTACATTATATTCAAAATTACATTAAAAAAAATAAAAAACTCTGATATGGAAAAATACTTTGTTGGATAGAACTGGATAGAATGTTACGGAATAAGCAATAAAGTGATATGCAATGTACTTTTGGCTTTAAATTTTTTAGAACCATTGTTTAATAAGCAAACATCATGCAATCACCACACCAATCTGAAGTAAACATTTTCTGCATAAAATTTTGACCCTAGTAAATTTTCCATTCCTGGAAAATGTTTACTCACAGAAAACCACATTTTTTCTGAATCCAGGCTATACTGAACAGAGCTCTTGACTTAAGCACTGTGGACTAAATAAAGAATATTGTGTAATTAACTAGTTCCATTTTATAAAGGAAAAAAATATCACAAAATATTATGATTAAAGAACAAACATGTCTATTTGTCTTCTCAGGCAAATAGATTCAGATAGTTTAAAAAAATTAGGACCAGATGGCTATTCATTTTACTACCGTGTTTCCCCAAAAATAAGACCCTGTCTTATATTTTTTTGAACTCTGAAATAAGTATTTGGCCTTATTTTCAGGGAGGTCTTATTATTTTGGGGTGCGTGGAGCAAGATGGGGCTCCTCTTGCCGTCTTACCTGATTTCCAGCTCCGGGTTTAAATATTTCTGGGGAGAGCTTATTTTTGGGGAGAGGCTTATTTTAGCGCATGCGCTCAAAAGCCCGATTGGGCTTATTATCAGGGGATGTCTTATTTTCGGGGAAACAAGGTAATTAAATTTTCATTGATGCAGTGTTTTTCCCAGTTAAAGACAAGGCAGCTTTAGTAGTATATAGTGTTGTTACTGTCTATATAAGATTCTTGAAAAAGCTAATAATGGAGCCAAAACAGAATCAAATGCCTAATTCCACAGCAACAAAAAAATGAGATTACAAATAGGGATGAACCTAAGGCAGGATAAATAGATAATGTGATATGTGGTTCTAGAAGCATCAGTAATACAGCAGGTCTTATCACACATCAGTAGAAGCCTCTGGTATTATGATACCATGGGATTAAATGTGACTACAATCTAAGACCTTTACAATTTCTAAGACCAGAAAAAGAGGAATCTCAGTGGGTATTTGGAATAAAAATTTGCTGAAAAATTTCTAGAAAAAAATAGATGTTCTATCAGAAATTAAAGGGGAAAGGAGATGCTTTCTTTCTATCAGAAATTCTCAAAATGAAAATCATACTTAGTGGTGTATGCAAAAAGGCATCATATGTGCTGCCCCAAAATTTCTTATGCTGCCCCTCACCTGCCCAAAAAGATTTGGATAAATTGTTAAAAACTAGGCAAGCTGAAAGGAGAGGAATCAATCTAGGCTAAAAAAAAATGATAAGGCTAATAACATGTGGCTTTTGTAATGCCATTTCCCCCTGCCCTCTCACAGATAACCCACAGCACAATGTTCACAAGCAGTTTTCAAAAGGTGGCACTATCTTGATTTAAAATATACTCTCAGATACTGAAAGGCCTGAAAAATTTCAAAATCCAAGAACGTTTTTATTCAGAAATACAACTGAGCACAACTGTTTATTTCACACAAAACTTAACCCATACTTCTTAGCCAATGCTCTTCTTTCTTCAGGTGTGTAATCTAAAGATCCTATGGCTCCTTCTCCTTTTGTTGGCATAAATCCAATAATAGCAAGCAAGGCAGTTCTTACTGTAATAAAAATAACTTTAATTAGCAATTATATAGACATACACATACTCAGAGAGAGAGAGAGGAGGAAGAGAGAGAGAGAGAAACAGAGAAGGAGACAAAATAAATTTTAAAATCTGCTGTACTGAGGTACTATGGTCTTTTTAACAGCAGAGATTTGCTTCTTTATCAAACTTTCCTCACTGCCAATAACAGTTGATACTTACTGCTCCAAGATGGTTGCCAAGTTTCAGGATGATGTCCTGAGATGCTTAAACAAATTTTCTTTCCCACTTCAAATCTACCATTGGCCTTAAAAAGACAAAAAAATCATTTCATCAAACTTTTTTTTTTAAAAAAAAAAAAAACTAAGATTTAGCATTACTCACTGTGTGGCATAAGGATTTGAGGTGTGTCATGGTTGTGGTTTTGCTGAAGTGAGCCAGATATGGAATGACAGAAAAGCGGGAAAAAAGCAGCTCAGTTGTGGCCTTAAAAGGCAGCTGTGTTGTCACAATCTTGATGAGCTGACCTGGCTGCTATCAAGGGCTGGTGTGGAAAAGTTTTGAGTGAGCAGTCCCATTGGCAGAGTGAAGGAGAAAGCTAAAACTGCTTTTCCAGCATACATGAATAAAAAACTACTTATGATTTCCTAAATAATTGATCTGTTTATTATTTTAATCTGTTTATCATTTTAATATAGTAAAGCTCTCAATACCAATAAAAAGGAGACAACTGGAATATTTCCAAATACCACTTGCTGCTGATAATCATTTCCAAAAATTTTAAATTTATTTTTCCTTTGCATGCGAAAGCAACCGTGCCCCATCCATTCTTCAAACATTTCCAATTCTTCCTGCATAAAAGAGCAGATAACTGCTAACATGACCCTGTATTTCATGGTGATTTTACGACTGAAAGATTTTATAGGTGTGTCATTGTTGTGAACCATGCCTGATGCAGTGGATATCATACAAGGGGGGGGGGGAGTGGGCCTGGTGGCTCAGCAGACTAAAAGCATTGTGATTAACACCAGCTGTCTGCAATTACTGCAAGTTCGAATCTTACCAGGCTCAAGGTTGACTCAGCCTTCCATCCTTTCTAAGGTAGGTAAAATGAGGACCCAGATTGTGGGGGCAATAAGCTGACTTTGTATAAATATACAAAAGTATGAAGGCTATTGCTTAACGCATTGTAAGCCGCCCTGAGTCTCCGGAGAAGGGCAACATATAAATTAAAGCAAAAATAAAAAAATAAAAAATGATTATAGCTTAATCCTAAAAATCCAGTGTAATTTAATGGCTGTGTGTTGACAGTGAAAGGTTAGAAAAAACAATTACTTAATTTTTTTTCTTAAAATTATTTTACATATTAAGTAATTGAGACTTTTAACAATGATCTAATAATCTAACAAAGCATTTGTAGTTTTCTAGCTGACACCTGAAATTTGTTACCGTTAAGAGAATAATACTTGGTGGTTTCATAGGATATTCTGGTGGTAGCACTATTCTTCCATGATAAACTCCTCCATCAAACTCTGAATCTGGAGGACCTCTTACAGTGAAATGCCACTCAAAAAGATTGTCCTACAAAAGAAAAAATGGAATATAAACAGCCAATCACTCTCACTGAAAAATACATTAAATTAAATTTGAAGTAACATTTCCCTGACTGCCATCATTATGGTTCAATAGGCCATAACTGGCATATTAAAGTTTATTTCCTTGAATCAACAATCTGACTTACCACCCCAACTTAATAGTCCCACTCAGTTGCTAAACAAGTGACCGCAGATTGTTAAGCAAGACATGATCATGTCTTCCAATTTTATTGCCAGTTTCTCTGTTGACTCTTGCTTGTTGGAAGCCAGTTATAAGGCATGAAAATTGCAATCACATGACCATGAGATGCTATGATGGATGAAAATAGGATGACGGTCATAAAACTACATTTTCAGCTCTGACATAACTTCAAATGATTGCTAAACAGGGCAGTTGTTCAATGAGGTCTATCTGTATCATTGTTTTCTAGGTCTACCTCTTTAAGGGTCATACTCAAAATTGGTTGGGGCAGCAAAGCTATCAATAGTTACCAATAAAAGTGAATATTGTACATATCAGAGGTGAGGTCAGGATTTCCCCCTGTGCTAGGCAGAACATTGAGTGTTTTATTTTTTTTTAAACTACCATAAGCCTTTCTTAGGGCATATATCTGTTTACTTTCCATCAGAAATGGTTAGCAGCTGTGCTGATTTTTGACAATTATGATTGAAGATGATGGGGAGAGGGCACTAAAAAGAGGTTCAGAGGCAGAACATCCATGCTTGCCTCCTTTTAATTCTCTAAATTGAATTTCTCCAAATCCCTTAGCCATGAATTTCATACAAAATGGGCATCTACTAACCTCTAAAGGCTGGGCATGATAATGATCTGTTGCCTCTTTCAGTTCAGCAGCTTCTTTCATTAAACGTTTTACAGCTGAAAAAAAAACCAACAGTATATGACTATGTGAAGTATTACCGTACTAACTATTGGCTGAGCACATCAAAACTTATTCCCAACACTTAATGATAAAGGAAGTTCCAAAATGTACATTTGTCTCTCAAATGTTATGTTTAGAAAGAGAACATCTGAAAACAAATGTAATTTGGAAGTTTTTGTTTCAGTAATTGGATTCAGACTAATCTACAAAGGAAACATTTTGATGTTTCCAAGTTTGCTATTTTTAATTGTTGTAAATGAAAAAGGAAGGGAAGGAGAGAGGTGAATCACATATTCAGCATGAAGTAATGGAATAAAACTGATGTTCTGTCACATGAATTAGAATCCCAAGCACTCCTTGTATTACTAAGAAAAAGACTCACAAAGGAATTATCAAACTTTTCTTTTTGGGAAATGATACATACAACAACTAAACTGAATGTAATTGCTTCCCAATCTTTGGGGACAGAGTTTATGGAGAAGTCTTTGAGAAATGCTGGGGTGAATCTGGAAAGAAAAGCTAAGCTTAATGGACCCTCACCATAACTATGCAAACATATTTTTGTTAGTTCTATTTAGATCTTGGCTCAAATACTTCTCAGGTACAATTGAAGTTCACTGGGGTCAGTTATTAAGCCCCCCTCATCTGTGATCTTATTTTGGAGGGGGGTGCAGACCTGGCAGGTATTACGGAGACCTGGTTGGGCCAAGAGGGGGGGGTCCCCCTCGTCGAGATGTGCCCGCCAGGTTTCCATGCATTTCATCAGCCAAGGGCCCAGGGGAGGGGTGGGGGAGTGGCGGTGATCATTAGGGAGAGTCTCTGTCCGAGGGAGACCACTCAGATAGCTGGATGTGAGTCCCTTTGTGTGAAGTGGGGCCGTGAGGTGCAGATGGGTTTGCTGACTATGTACCTGGCTCCCTGCCACGTGGCAGCGACCCTGCCTGAGCTACTCGACGTCATTGCCGGGGTGGCGGTTGATACCCCCAGACTTATTGTCATGGGGGATTTCAACCTCCCATCCGTGGATGAGGCGTCAGAGGTGGCTCGGGAGTTCATGGCTTCCATGACGGCCTTGGACCTGACCCAGTTAGTTCAAGGCCCCACTCACATAGGGGGACACACTCTGGACTTGATTTTTATCTCTGGTCAGTGGTTGAATGATCTTGGTAGAGGGGACCTAGATATTAAACCCTTGTCATGGACAGATCATTCACTCCTTCAACTAGACTTTCCTACCGCCTGCCCCCGCCGCAGGGAGACGGAACCGACCAGATGGTTCCATCCCAGGCGCCTGATGGATCCCGAAAGGTTCCTGACGGAGCTTGGGCCGTTTCCTGAGACTCTAACACACGACTCGACTGAAGAGCTGGTGGCCGCCTGGGAAAGGGCGGCCGCTGGAGCTTTGGACCGTGCCGTGTGGCCTCTGACCCGATGCCAATCTCAATTAGCTCCTTGGTTCTCTGAGGAGCTGAGAGAGATGAAGCGTCGGAAAAGACGCCTAGAGAGCATTTGGAGGACTAGTCAATCCGATTCCGACCGGACACAGGTGAGGTCTTATATCAAGACCTACCTAGTGGCAATAAAAAGCGGCAAAATCTAACCATTTTTCCGCTCTTATCGCCTCTGCAGAGAACCGCCCAGCCGCCCTGTTTAGGGTGACCCACTCCCTTCTTCGGGGGGGAGTGCGGGAAGATCCCTTGCAGGGTCGTGCTGAGGATTTTGTGCAATTCCTGCACGATAAAGTCGCTCGGATTCGGGATGGCTTGGACTCCGATTGGATGAGTCCACGGGAGAAGACCAGGACAGGTCTTGAGAATGTTATCTGGGAGGAGTTTGATCCTGTGACTCCCGAGGATGTGGACAGGGTTCTGGGTAAGATTAGTGCCGCCACGTGTTTATTGGACCCGTGTCCCTCCTGGTTGGTACTGGCCTCCCGGGAGGTTACACGAGGCTGGCTCCAGGGGATTATAGGTACTTCTTTGAGTGAGGGTGCCTTTCCTGCCGCCTTGAAAGAGGCGGTAGTGAGGCCCCTCCTCAAGAAGCCTTCCCTGGACCCGGCTGAATTAGCCAATTATCGTCCAGTCTCCAACCTTCGTTTTGTGGCTAAGGTTGTTGAGAGCGTGGTGGCACGACAACTTCCCTGGCACCTGGATGAAGCTATCTATCTAGACCCATACCAGTCGGGCTTCAGGCAGGGGTACAGCACAGAAACGGCATTGGTCGCGTTGGTGGATGATCTCTGGAGGGCTCGGGACAGGGGTTGCTCCTCTGTCCTAGTCCTATTAGATCTCTCAGCGGCTTTTGATACCATCGACCATGGTATCATGCTGCAGCGATTGAGGGGGTTAGGAATAGGGGGCACCGTTTTGCGGTGGTTCTCCTCCTTCCTCTCCGACCGCTCGCAGTTCATGTTGGCAGGGGGACAGAGGTCGACCTCGAGGCATCTCACATGGGGAGTGCCGCAAGGGTCGGTCCTCTCGCCCCTCCTGTTCAACATTTATGTGAAGCCGCTGGGTGAGATCATCTGTGGTTTTGGGGTGAAGTGCCATCTGTACGCTGATGATACTCAGCTGTACATCTCCACCCCAGACCACCCCAACGATGCCCTTGATGTGATGTCTCGCTGCCTGGAGGCCGTGTGGGTCTGGATGGGGAGGAACAGGCTCAGACTCAACCCCTCCAAGACCGAGTGGCTGTGGCTTCCGGCACCCGATATAGTCAGCAGGTGCCATCGCTGACTATTGGGGGTGAATCTTTGCCCCCCACAGAGAGGGCTCGCAATCTGGGTGTCCTCCTGGATGCGCGGCTGTCTTTAGAAGAGCATATGACGGCCGTGGCCAGGGGGGCCTTTTATCAGATTCACCTGATTCGCCAGTTGCAGCCCTTTCTGGATTGGGACGCCCTGTGCACAGTCACTCATGCCCTTGTTACTTCCCGGTTGGACTATTGTAATGCTCTCTACATGGGGCTCCCCTTGAAGAGCACTCAGAGGCTCCAACTGGTCCAGAATGCGGCCGCGCGGGTGGTTATGGGCGCAACTCGTTGTGCCCATGTGACACCCCTCCTGCACAAGCTGCACTGGCTCCCAGTGGTCTTCCGGGTGCGATTCAAGGTGTTGGTTACCACCTTTAAAGTGCTCCATGGCATAGGACCCGGGTACCTCCGAGACCGTCTTCTGCCACCAATAGCCTCCCACCGACCAGTTCGTTCCCACAGAGAGGGTCTCCTCCGGGTGCCATCGGCCAAGTTATGTCGGCTGGCGACATCCAGGGGGAGGGCCTTCTCTGTGGGAGCACCAGCCCTGTGGAAAAACTGCCCCCGGAAATACGTAAGATCTCCGACCTCCGGGTGTTTCGCTGTGCACTGAAGACCCTGTTGTTCCGCCAGGCCGGACTATCAACATAATAGTTTTAAATTGGGGTATTTAAATTTTTTGGGGTTTTAAATCTGAGCCAATTTATTTAATTATTTTAAATTTTAAATTGCTGTTTTGTCTGTGTTTTTAAATAGGCTGTACACCGCCCTGAGTCCTTCGGGAGAAGGACAGTATAGAAATAAAATTATTATTATTATTAATCAAAGAAATTGACACAATATTTGAAAAGGCATACGGGAGTTTTGTCTTAGGAAGTGCCCATGACTGACTAAACCATTCTAGGTTCAAACTAAGCAGATCAGATTTAGTTAATACTTGAATGAGGACTATAGGCTAAACTGGGAAATCACAAAAATATTCCAGAATATTCCAGAAGAAGGTAATAACAAACCATACTGTTGCCAAAAAACCTGCACAGATGCGTTTAGACCAGGAATCAAAACCAATCTAAAGGAGACTGTCTTTTCAAGGAACTCCAAGTAATCAGAATTAAAATACAGGTCATTCTTGATTTACAATTGAACCCAAAGTTTTGGTTGCTAAGGAAGACAGTTGTTAAATGAAGTGTCTCATTTATATGACTTTTTTGCCACCGGTAAGCAAGTCACTGCTGTTATTAAGTGAATCATGTGGTTGTTAAATGAATCTGGCTTACCCCCACTGATTTTGCTTGTAGGAAACCAACTGGGAAGGTTACAAATGATGGTCACATGACCCTGGGATACTGCAACTGTCATAAATACATGCCAGTTGCCAAACACTTAAATTTTAATTATGTGGATGCTGCAATGGTCATATACGTGAAAAACGGTCATATGGTACTTTTTTCAGGACCATTATAACTTTGAATGGTCATTAAACAAATGGTTGCAGGTAGAGGACTAATTGTACTTTTAATAAAAACAGCTTGCTATTACCGGTAGTTATTCCTGCAAGGGTAAAAGGAATTTTTGAGTGAGCTTGCTTTTCACATTATACAAATTATGCAAATCATAAAAATCATAATGCCTTGTCCTCAGATGAGAGATTGCCACCTGCTGGATTAAAACACTTTGTTCTTCATCTAGATTATGAAACAGAACATTAACAGACATTAATAGACAGTCAAAAATTATACTAAATCGAAGACATAACATAGGCTTTTAAAATAAACCTGAAGACTTTGCATTTTCAACTCTTGGCAACTATTTGTGTAAAAGTTTCTAAGAATTACCCTTATCAAGGTAATTCGAACTCTAGGAGCAAGTACTGTACCATTACAAATATACCCATTATTTGTAATAGTATGGTACAGTAAAAATAATTTTAAAATTCCCACAATAAACATTAACAATGCCACATATTGCAAAAACAAAACAAAACAAAACCTTAACTTCAAATTTAATACTATACTTATTTATCCATGTATACCATATATAAACATGCAAATTATAAATTGACATATATAAATTTAATAAGGTAAAAATCAATGGGCCTTATTTTGGTCATATCAACATTTATATAGCCTACAAGAAATAAAGTAATATTTTTATGGTTTTTAGGGTGTGTTCAAGTCAGGTTTTTACTTTGGGCAACTACCTGAATAAGTTCCTGAAGTTTTCTTGGCAAACTTTTTTCAGAAGTGGTTTGCATTACCTCCTTCCTACTGGTGTGTGTGTGAAAGAGAGAATGGGAAGGGAGGGGTGGAGAGAGAGAAACAGAAACAGAAACAAGGGCCCAAAGTCACTCTCTTGGTTTCCTGCCAAAGGCGGCCGAGAACTCAGTCTCTGGGTTTCTAGTCTGATATCTTACTACTACACCACTAAAACATAATGCAAGCTCTAGTCTCAAAAATCCATATGCATAGACCAGGAAAAATTGTAGCTAAAATCTCAAATGCATGAAACTTTTTAACCAAGAAAATTACTTGGATTTGGAATGACATTCAGGCAGCTGCATATTCAGAAGCACTAGTTAATCAGGACACAAGTTAGGTTTGATTACACTTATTTTTCATTTACTTAACATTAACCATAGTAATATATTTTTCCTATTTATGTATTTAATAATCTTCCCTTCCAAGCACATCAAAATATATAATTTGGTTCCCATTTTCAGGGATTCTAGGGATATCACCTTTGCTGTTGGTCAAACCTAGAGTTGAATTGGTACCCCCCCCCCCCAATTTTTAGGAGAATCAGTAGATTTGATTAATCAACATTCACTGGCATCTGCAAGGTCCTGCTACTTTCATCATTTTATTGTGGCATTATGGTGCAAGCTCGAGTCTTTATGGTGTGCACAAGACAAGGCACACAAAATGGTGGGACTTCAGTTGCAATGTTGGAAACCCCTTTTCTCCCCCATGACTAGGCCATTCAACATAGAAGGCTCTGCAGTGTTAACTTAATCCTAAAGAAACATGCAACAGGAGAAAAAGGTTATTTCAGGAGAATTAAAAAAGAAATCAGAGGGAAGATGGAAGA
This sequence comes from Arizona elegans, assembly GCA_022577455.1. Lineage (NCBI taxonomy): Eukaryota > Metazoa > Chordata > Lepidosauria > Squamata > Colubridae > Arizona > Arizona elegans. Next base: position 223,290,946 of record JAKOOJ010000001.1, read on the forward strand.
CAAGAGCAATAAAGCCGAGGTGTGTACAACAGGTCTAATGATGTTTAATGGCTGTGGTCTCTACGACATTTCTTCATCATCTAATTCATTTCTGAATTTTGGTTTTCCAAATTGCTACCAAGTGCCTTTCTTGTCCACCTTCTCTAGTCTTTTAATTTTCTACATATTATTTTAGGTTTATTTTAATAATATATTTTTATTTGTTAAAAAGTTGTATTAATGGATCATCACATTTTATTGAGGATTTCTTTCCCTTGTAACTGTACAAGATAAGCTGGTTTTGGTTAGTGTATATCTAAAAGCTTCGGCATAACAACCACAAACTTGATTTGGTATTTACACAATGAAAGTCCCCCAGTTTCAGGACAGGGTTAAAATGTGGCATGAGAAACACCTGTTCAAAGTTCCCTGAATACAAAGAATGACACTGTTCTTTGGATCTTAGCCGTATTGATTCTAAACATTTACTTAAGTAAGGCAATAAATGGTAATGCAACATAGACCAGATTAAGAAATAGATGCTATAGCCCAATTTTTTTTAAAAAAAATAAGATTTTTTATTTTTTCATTTTTTATTTTGTCACATGCTTGCAAGTCTGAATGTATTTCCCCTCCTCCATCTTTTATATTCATATGAATTAGGGGAGTGCTTTTCTAAGATGGTTTTGTAACTCTCCATCCTTATCTGGGTTTTTGCAATGTTTACCTACTTGCTGCCTTGATAATGGAGCTTCTCATCAAGACCATCCTTTTACTTTCTACATCAGGTGTCCAACCCATGGGCTGCATGCGGTCCTGGGCAGCTGATAATGCAGCTCCACAAGATCGTAAACTTTTAACATTATGTGATTTATATATATTAATTTTACTATTTATATTTTATATGTGGCCCAAGACAATTCCTCTTTACTTAATGCGGCCCAGGCAAACCAAAAGGTTAAGACACTCATGTTCTACATTATCACCATATCTTTTGACAATGACTTCCACAAGTTAATGCACTGTGTGAAAAAGTATATTCGTCTGTTTTAAATTTTCCAGGCAACTTCACTGGATGATCAGGGTTTCGAGAAAGAGAGAAAAATGTTTCCCTGTCCAATTTCCTCATGCCTTCATACATCTCTATCATGTCCCTCTAGTCACTTTCTTTCAAAACTAGAGAGTCCCAAATGTTCTAGCTTTTTCTTCTAAACAAAATGCTCAAGCTGATATTTTGACACCCTCTTTTGCCCTTTTTCTAATTCCGTTACAAATGTGGTGGCCAGTATTGTACATAGTATTCTAGATACGAAATTCCATAAATTTGTAGAAGAACATTACAAAGGTTTTAGTTTTATTTTCAATCTTTTTCATAAAGGCCTAAAATAGAATTTCCCCTTTTTCATCATCGTTGTGCATTCAGCTATGCACTGTGACCTTCAGTTTTTTTTTCCTGGGTAGCTACAAAGTCTTTCTCAAACAAATGCCCATTAAAAAAAAGGTAGCAAAACATGTTTTGCTCTTGTTTAATGTAAACAGCCTGTTGTCGTAACTACTCGTTCTCAAACAAAAGACATAGAAACCAAACTCAAAAGACAAAGATCTCTAGCCTGCTGCATCACTCAGAAGCAGCACAATGATTTTAACTTTAATTTCAGTATAATAGGTTGCACATCTGATATACAGCAATCACTGACATTCTCTTGGTGTGGCTTCATATATTTTCTATAATAAATCTAGTTATCCAAGCTTTTATCCCTTTGGAAATCTCTTGATGTTTTTGCCTTATCAGTCAAGACAGGCCTGATAGAAGCAATTCTGCATTATATAGTAAGAAAATAAATTTTCTTGCACTTCCATCACTCTTATCTGTACTTTAGTGTAAGTGCAAATAAGTAGTTTATATACTTTCCTGTTTTTTTAAAAAAAACAGGTTTGATCTGTTTGTATCTGTGTAACATAACTTATTATTTATATCACACCTTTATTATTTAATAACTTAAGATGCAAGCATATCTACGGTAGCACTCCTTCCTCCTTGTATTTTTCCCAGAAGAACCACCCTGTGAGGTGGGTTGGGCTGAGAGGGGCATGGGCCCAAAGTCACCCAACTGGCTTTCATGCCTAAGGTGGGACTAGAACAGTTTCCTGGTTTCTAGGCTAGAGCCTTAACCACTAGACCAGGGGTGTCAGATGCGTCACATGCTGGCCCCACCTGCCCACTGTAGGACTGGGAAAAACATCGCAAAACGTCATGTGACGGCAATGTGATGCGGTGAGTTTGACACTCGTGCACTAGTCCAAACTGGCTCTATTACTATAGCTAACTGAGTTACCTTTCCTTTTTAACATTACATTTGTGGGAGTGTGGACTTCCTTCACTTTTATGGATAGTGCATAACACTGTGAGGGCTAATCAAATTCTACCTTTCCAACTTGGCTAGATGTATAACAATTAGTGGAGGTTATTCCTATGCACAATTAATATCTGATGCTATTATCAGACAGGCATACTACAGTGCACCTTTAACATGGGTAGCTCTAGTTGAAAAATGATAGTAGGCAGCGATAATTATGGTAACTTTCATTCTTGATAACAGCATCTTGGCTTTACATATTTTTCTCCTTTTCTTTTAAGACTATTTTTGCTTTTCTACTCAGAGCAGATGGAATATTTTTCTGTGAATGCATAGTCATATGGTACCATTTATTCTGAAGAGGACAGAGAGGCATGAAAAACAATGGTCACTCTTCTAGCAAATAAAATCTGAACACATATTCTCCTGAGACAATTCTTAATCTGCCAGATCTGATTTCTATCTGTCCTATCACAACAGTTTTTGTTGCAGAGAAGTGATGTCATTGTTGCATATTATATTTTATAGAAGAGTTCAAAAAAGGAAACTGAATAGCTGAAATATTCATAAATTCTGGATGTACCATCTGTCCTTGTGTCTTCAGGGTACTAAAAAGGAGAGGGAGCAGGGAAGAAGGGGAAGAGAAGATAGATAACACTAAAGTCAAAGTACATTTAAATAATCTCTTACACAATATCAGTTGGACTTCCCTGAAATAAAATACTTAGTAGGAAGATATCCTAAACATGACACTGCAATTCTTCAAGTCAACAATGAAAAACACCACCATAATCATCCAGAAATTTTACATCTGCATGAAACCTTACTTCGGGCTGGCTTATCTTTTGACAACACTGCATGAAACCTTTAAGTCTGCTGGTTTATCTTTTGACAACACTGGGATGACTTATTAAAAAAAAAAACCCCAACCCTGAATCAATTGTACATGCCCCATTGAATATAAGCCTATTCACTCAATTAATATCCTCTACATTTGGCAGTGGAATTGATAGTGCAATATTGTGTGATCATGCCTTTATTTTTAAAGGTTCTCTAAAATATGTCTTTTAAGATATGGTGTGTGTGTGTGTGTGTGTGTGTGTATGTGTGTGTGTGTATGTGTGTGTGTGTGTGTGAGAGAGAGAGAGAGAGAGAGAGAATGACTATTATATACATATTCATGACAGCAATAACAGAAGTTAGATACAAGAACGAAACTAAGAGTCCTTGTGCCGCTCCCCCTCCCATCATCCGCCCGATGGGTTTCGGGGTTCTCAGGCTCTTCTCCCTGCCTCTTTAGGGAATTCGGCAGCCAGAGACAGAAATACAAACCGAAGTTTCCTCCCTTGGGTGGAGGAAAGGTCCTGATGGGGGGAAAAGCCGGAGCAGCGCCCACCGGAGCTCAGAAGAGCCCCCCCCCCCTTCAAGTACCAAACGGGAGCGATGCAAAAGGCGAGACGGAGCCCCCCGCCCCCAAGCCGGCTCCGGCCTAGCCGTGCACCAAAGCCTCGGGCTCGCGTTGGCGGTGCTTTCCCCCGCCCCAGGCGCTGTCAGCCACCAAAGCTGCCTCCCGCAAAAGACTTCCGCGCTCCCCCGGCTTCGCTTCCCCCTGTCTTCGGCGACTCACCGGGGCTTTTGAGATTGTAGCGAGCCTCCATGACGGAGCCTGCCTTGGGATGCCTTCCTCCTCCGCCGGGCCGGGCGGAGCGCAGCGCAGGGGTCCGGCCACGTAAGGCGCTTCGCAGTGACAACAACGCCGCCGGCACCAGAGGCGTCGAGGCGAGAGGAGGAAAGTGAGCAGGGTCCCTCCCTCCCTCCCTCCCTCGCTTCTTCCCGGCGGTCTCGTAAGCTTTGCTGCCGCCCGGAACTTCCCCTGACGTGGCTGCACTGCAGCCCTTAATGGCTCTCTTCTCTGTTTGGTTTCCATGTAACTTTTAAAGAAATACAATACTGTAGCCTCTCTCAGCTAGGTTATTTTGCTTAGGTCCTGTTGTTTCCTTCATACAGAACCCAAAACAGGTGCATCCCAAAGGTGCTTTTTCAGGAGGCAACTGGACTTTCCTGTTTTTTCTTTGAAGACGTTTCGCTTCTCATCCAAGAAGCTTCTTCAGTTCTGACAGGATAGTGGGGAATGGAAGGATGTATACTCCTTGCAGACTGCTTGACCAGCTGCATCCTTTTAGAGGGTCCTTAAAGTATTTGGAGGTTTAGCTGTGTCCTCAGGCTCAGGGTCATCTGAGTAGTGCTCCTGGTTCCTGTAGTCTGAGGACACCGATAAACTTTCAAATGCTAAAACAGTGGTTCTCAACCTGTGGGTTGCGACCCCTTTGGGGGTCGAATGACCCTTTCACGAGGGTCACCTAAGACCATCGGAAAACACATATTTTCAATGGTTTTAGGAATAATTTTATGGTTGGGGGTCACCACAACATAAGGAACTCTATAAAAGGGTCACGGCATTAGGAAAGTTGAGAACCACTGCTCTAAAAGGATGCAAATGACCAGCTGTCTTGCAAGGAATATAAATCTTTCCATTCCCCACTATCCTGTGACAGAGCTGAAAAAGCTTCTTGGATGAGAAGTGAAACGTCTTCAAAGAAAAAACAAGGAAGTCCAGTTGCCTCCTGAAAAAGCACCTTTGGGACAACCATGACCTGGATGACTAAGAATCTCTACAAAACAGTACATGGTCGAGTACATACAGGTATGTACTCGACCATAATGTGTTTGCTTTTGTTAAGTACCACAATTGCAGTTTGCAAACCATGATTTATTACTAAGTGTCATGCGTGAACCCAAGCACAATTCTTTTTAGACGTACTGCATGTAGCAGGTCACACGGTGCTTTGCTCCAGCTTTTTTAGTTAGAATTTCTGATGTCCCATAATACCAACACTATCAGAGTTATGTTGCTTGCCAGTTGGCTTCCAGGTTGGTTACCCTCTTTAAAATCCAACATAGTGTGGTCCCCAATTTGGATCCGAGCCTGGTGCTGAGGCCGATGAAGGACATCAGACAACGAGGTGAAGGTTTCATTTCCTTTTTATTGGAGCGCTCCAAACCGCCCTGAGTCTCCAGAGAAAGGCGGCATATGAATTGAATAAATAAATAAATAAATAATAAAAGGGGTCCCAAAATGCTAAGAACCCAGGACAAAGGATTAAGAAAGCTTTATACGTTTCTGCTAAAGCAGAAGGCAGGACAAGTGGGGATAATAAGAAATATCATCTAATAAAACATTTTAGTAATGAACTAACAATTTGTACTATTGGTCTAGCCGTGTCTATTGCTAAATCTTGCCTAATGAATGCTTCAGGAGTTATCTAATATACATTCTATTTGCTCCTGGCTATCTCTATTCCTAACTTTTAGCTGAGCTATGCAAGATGTCTCTTTGTTACCATTCTATCAGTCTTCTAGAATTGCTACAAGTGTTACATGTGCATATTCTCTGTGAATAAGCATTCTTTGTTCTTGCCAGACAGACCACAATTACAGGCTTCCTGGGTCTCCTTTCAAGTGTATGCCATAACCTTGCTTTGTTTAAGCAGCCAGCCCATCAATAGCTTGGACCCTGCATCCTTTTATTCCATCCTGAAACTGAAGGCTCAAGGTGTGCCCGCAGAGTGCTTACTGAGAGTCCCTATCTTTTGTGAACTGTGACGGTTCACAATTGGTCATATGAAGACATATGACCAATTTTTTTTCCTTAGAAACTCCCCATTTGTGGAATATTCACTAGATATAAGGTTGGCATATTCCTAGTATTTAAGAAGCTGTTGGAACTTTGGCAATGGAAAGGTTGCATTTGTCATGAGCAATAGCACCATAAGCCTGATTGCATTAAATGCAATTACGTATTAGAATTTCTGGTATTTGCTGTAATATTGTACATTGCAGACAATCATATGGTTGAAGTAGAATAAAAGCTCCTCAACCAACCATAGAAATAAATCCAGACTCATGGAGAACAGTTGACAGAAAAATGGCCTATTATCCCCCACCCTCACTTTGTATAGATTCTCTTCTGAATATGAATGAAGCAAGGCACTGCTATAAGCAGAGAAACAGCTCTCCCCTCTGGCAATGTTAGAATTGTAACTGTTGAATTGTGGACTACTTGATTCTAATCAATTAAGTAGATTCATTTTGAGTTGTGCAAATTGTGTAGCAGTTCTCTGCTCATATCATTGGAGTTTAGATCACTAAATGCTGCCTGAATGCCCCCAGATATCATTCGAGTACTGTACTCTTTTCTTGGCAGAACTGAATTTGAATGATAGAATGGCAGATAGATTGCTGACTTCCTCATTCCAAAAGGCTGTGTAATACTGACCTTCAGATACATATCCATGAGTTAGGCTTGTCATTGAATTGAGAAAATTTATTTCAGATGAGCAGATCTTGAGATACTTGCTTTGTTCAACACAGATAATATTACAATTCTTAGGCAATTTGTAGCTCTATTTTTTTGTATGAATACGAGTTTGTCTGTACACTAATATACACACGTACATATGCATAGGCACATGCTACCAGAGGAAAAATACCTTTATATAATTCAAATGGGTTAATCATTCAAATCAGAATTTAAAAAGTAGAAGATTATGGGGGGGGGGGGGGGATCTTTACAAAAAGTGAGGCTTGAATAACTAATGACCTACCTTTGTATCTTTCCCTGAAATTCTACTGTTAAGGTACTTTTTTTTACTATATTAGCAGTCTCTAGTGGGTCACTTTCAATGATTGTAACATAATAATGAAAAAAATGATTGTAAAATTGAATATTACATGTACACCTCAATTTATAACCATGAGCATTTCAAATATTATACTAACATTTTGAATCCATTCTTTGGAAAAACTAGAAACAATTTTACAAGAGCAAGAGAGAAAATGGCATACATCCTGAATAATCTCTTGCTTTTCAAAAGCTTTGGTTCCAGATGGATGATTTCCTTTAAGTTTCTTTTTCATTTTTAATTTCATTAACTGGAAAGAACAAGCTATCCTTAATTGCCCAATCATGTTTCTGGTGTGAAGAAAACCAGAAGAAATTGATATACTTTTCAAACAAACAAAATGTCTGTTGTATATATTGATAAGCAAAACTAGAGAGAACCCTATGAGTGTAGGCATTGTTATTTTTTAACTCAAAACAAGTATGTCTTCAGATCCTTATAACGTTATAATATACTACTGTTTACCAGAATTCTAGCAAGCATATGCAAAATCCATCAGTTCAAAACATTCAGTGTCTCTTTGAACTATGCCATTCAAGGAATGAATAGGTAGTTTCCAGAAATAAATCATCCACACTGAAAATGGTTTCAGGTGTTCCAGCCAAGATGTTTCATATGAAACATCCTTTCTGGAATACTGCAAACAGCTTCTGGAATTCTCAGAAATGTTCCAAGAAAAAGTCAACTCTACAATCTTTCAATGCTGGTTATTACCAATTAATATTTGTACAAATTACTGGTGTTTTCTAGCACACCAATCTTGCAATTAAAGGCAGGATCCCTCTAGAACGGGGGTGTCAGACTTGATTCCATTGAGGGCTGCATCAGGGTTGTGTTTGACCTTGGGGGCCAGGGTGGGCGTGGCCAGAGTGGATGTGGTTAGGTCAACGTCACTTGTGTGTGTGGGGGGGCACCTGTGGTGGCCCGAGCACTCTGCCAGCAAAAACAGGCTCCCAAGCTCTGTGTTTGGCTGTGACGGCCTCCTGAAACACTCTCCAAGCAAAAACGGAGCTCTGGAGGGCTGCCTGCAGCCTTTCCAAGCTCAGTTTTCACTAGGCAGAGGCATCAGAGGCCAGTCCTTTGCTATTTCTAGGGCGGCCCTGCGGGCCAGATCTAAGCACCCTGCGGGCCGGCTCTAGCTCCTGGGCCTTGAGTTTGACACCCCTGCTCTAGAATCTAGATCTCCTGCCTTGTTAGTATACACTTTATGATGTAACTCTCAGGAGTAAACAATGTCACTCAATCTCAGATTTAAAAGGGACTGGACATTTCTCTTTTGGACTCATTATGTACATACTTGTGTTTACCCTTTCTACACAAAATTATTAAAATTCCCATTTTTATTAAATCAGGGTACTTTTTTCATTCTCAAATTTACATTCTCAAATGTAAAAATAAACCAGACCCAGCATGCATCCATTTCAAAATAAGTCTGTTTATCGAAAGTTACTTTTATGTAGAGACAATATAAAGAATAAAGAGGATTTCCCCCCCCCCCCAAATTTATGGAATGATTGGGGAGATAAATTTCAAAGATTTTTTTTTTAAAAAAAATTAGTGTACGAGTAAGGACACAAATATTTTTATTGCTATTGTACTGTACTTTTAATTTCCAACTTACAAGATGGAAAATAGATATTCACAATGTTAAAAAGTCTCATTTTACCACGTTTTCTTGATTGTTCATTTGTGTGCAGCATGTAGGCATACTATGATATATATTCTACTCAAGACTATACATAAAAAGTAACATTTTGTTTATCAAAAGTCCATTTTCATCATGAAATCAGGCAAAAGTGCAAAACAGGTCTGTCCTTAACATGAACACAGAATATGATTTACAGTGTTTTGAGGAGTGGCTAGTGTAGAAAATTCCAGCTGAAGAGTACACCAGTCCCATTTGCCTGCTGGTTCTCAAAACTGATAACATTACAGCAAATAATAGGCCTCAGGTGCTACCAGTGGACATTAAGAGTTCAATTACAGTGGCATTCTAGGTGTGCCATTATGTGTGGCCCTTTTATTCTTCTGTACTTGGTTCTGATTCTTTTGAGTTTTGACTACTTTCATTCTCACTTCAAACACTTCATGTATGGCCTTGCGGAAGCAGTGGAAATTGTAGTCTATTAGTCCTAAGGAAAAAAGAAAACACATGTGAATCGGTATGTCCAGTCTGAAAATCAAGAGGAGGTGTGCTGAATGTCTCATCTCCTCCAAAGTTTCATGGGTTGTAGAGCCGCAGAGCAGCTTTTTCAATGCTAATCCTCAAACTTTGGAATACACTTGTCACAAAAACATGTCTGGCTCTTTCCCTCCTTGCATTTCCTAAGGGTTTGAAAATTATCTTGTTCAGGTGTGCTTTTAGCTTGGACAACGGAGCAACTATTTTTGTTTATTATGTTATTATATTCTATTGTTTTTGTTTTGCTCCTTTGAACTCCTGCCCAAAGTCATTATTTACAATATTTGTAATTTCCTTGAACTAAAACATGAAAAACAAAATTATTTTCCATAGTGCAACCACCATTCCCCCCTTCTTTTTTCCCTATTCAGGTTGCTCAATTAAAAAAACGTTTAAAACTTGAAAGTTCACAACAAACTTACCCATTAGATCTAATTTAGTATTATTTAAATGGGTTTTAGCTTAGTTTTAATCACCAGCCAGTACTATCATTATTTAATTATCAAAAGAAAAAAAATTATCCTGGGCCCATGATTTAAAGTATGCCTGATGCATATAGAGAAAGAGAAGGGGATTTTTTAAAATTGAGAAAGTATTTTCCTGAAGCTTTGGGGGAAGGAAACAACAAAGAAAAAGGAAAAAAAAAACCTTTGGACAGGATCCCAAAAGGTACTTTAGGCATATTCAGTGGTATTTTTCCCTTGGCAATTTTCCCAAAATTGACTCCTGTGCAATTTTGAAACTTCTTGTAAGTACAGTATAACAGTTTGCTGAAACCTGTATTATGATTTCCTGTTCTAAAATAAGTATGCATTAATGTAATTTTCTGTTCACTCGCCAATAAAAAGGAGCAAACTGTTTGTTTGTTTACTTATTAAGCACAAATTCTATCTCACAAATCCTCCACAAGCTCAAAGCAATGGACACTGGTCTGAAAATGTGTAAGTGGCCCAAAGTCACCAATTAGTTTCCATGACTGTGAGTGGACCTAAAGCTGGTTTTCCCCTATCCCAGCTAACATCTTAAACCTTAAACTGAATCACACTGCCACTGTCCACAGATCGCTTAACTATGTTTATACATCCTAACAGCTTTACAAAGAAGAATGTAAATGACATTTTACTAACTATTACGCTGACATATAAGACACATCAGTGATGGGAAGAAAGAAGGAAGGAAAAGAAAATATAAGAAAGAAATATATGATTTCATGTAGAACATCTTTGATTTCTTGTGTTCATTTGGAAATCTTTAATATGTAGTTAGGTTTAACAATTTAGCTGCTTTGCAGTGACTACATATAGTAAAACATTTAACAAATTGTTTTGTTATAGGAAATGTTCATTAAATCTAAATTTAAATCATTTGCCTTACCTCTGTTTATGAATCTACATAATTAGAAGCTCACTACATTTGTTTTTATATTATTATTATTATTATTATTATTATTATTATTATTATTATTATTATTTGAACTTATATGCTGCCCTATCTCCGAAAGGACTCAGGGCGGCTCACAACAATAAAAACACACGAAGTTCAATTTTTTAAAAAAATACCCAATAAAACTATAAGCAGCATTAAATCCCCTCTAAAACCTCTTCAGTCCAAGCCGGCCAGGCCGAATAGCCATGTTTTAAGGCCACGGCGGAAAGAATGAAGGTCAGGGGTCACCCGGAGCCCCAGGGGGAGCTGATTCCACAGGGTAGGTGCGCCCACAGAGAAGGCCTGCTCCCTAGGGGTCGCCAACCGACATTGCCTGGCCGACGGCACTCCAAGGAGGCCCTCCCTGTGGGAATGCACCAGGCGATTTTAGCTACATAGCAAAATACACTGCCACAATCTAGTCATTCTAACATAGAATGCTGAAATTCATTCCATTCTTCAACCTATTCCCAATAGTATCTCAATGCTTACATTTACTAAATAGTTACACATTTTTGGTATTTTGATTTTGATACGATGCTGGCTGGAAGCATACTAGCTGGGGAGTTCAGGGAGTTGAAGTCCACGTATCTTAAAATTGCCAAGATTGAGAAACATTGTGTTCAACTGTAGGATCAATACAGGAAAACGTTTTCTTACAAAGGAAAACAAGATTGTAGATAGGTTTAGGCAAAAAAATTGAATACCTTTTCTCTCAAAGCTTTCTTCTCTGACAAAGCAGACTAGTGCAAGGAACTTTGTCACTTCTTTTAGGTAAAGGACTGTGGCGTTGTTCAATTTTATAATTGCTGTTGATTCTTTATCATAAGGTGTTCCAGCACCATCTTTTTTGAGCCTTAATAGCAAAGGATTGTGAAAGAAGAAAGTTGGGAAAATACACCATTAATTTGTTATGGTCTAGAGGCTGTATTCTTCTTATAGTATTATTTAAATATAAATTACATATTATGTGCTTAGAGTATAGCCAAATATAATCTACTGAATTATAAAACAGATGTGATAGTATTGGTGAAGGTACCACAGTAAATTAAAAGAATTCATATTAAATATAACAATGGAACCTATGTGATACATAAAAGCATTACTAACATAGTGCTGTAATGTTAATTTTTTAAAATCCACAAAAAAAATCTTAATATTAATACTGATCATAAGCTAAGAAGTGAAAATATACATTATACGAAATAAGAAAACATTAATCTACAATAATAAATAGACAGTATATAAAATGGGAACAGTTCTCATTTAATCTATTTATAGATTGACTATAATTAAAACATAACATATATGAATACATTTTAAAAGTTGGGGGAAGAACAAAGAAACATTCAAACAGAAATGTACTGGATGAAGAGATGGCAGTTCAACAGCTGCCTGAAAACTTTAAGAGTGGGACCTTTCAAATACTACAGGGAACAACCTTTTAGACTTTATTGCAGAGATAGCTTACTTGCAACAAACCACAATCTGCACATGCAGATTTTCTTGGATGATTTTAGTAATCATCGAAATCTATAGTGGCATAAAGAGAAAAGGTCTTCCTTTATTAAAAATTATTTAGACTTTGTATTTCACAAAACCAAACAAAAATACTAAATTTGGCTGAATGGCTAATTAAGAATCAATCAAATTGCTTTGTTAGATGTTCTACTCTTACTGCACCAGTTAGCACCATTGCAACTGCTGAAGTATGTGTAAAGGAAGCCACAAACAGAATGCCCTACTGCAAAATAAGTAGGAAGTTAACAGGAGTAATTTTTTTAGAAATTCTGTTTCAACATCAAATAATCTATTAATTTATAAAGAGGTTTTCTGAAAACATGACTTACCACAATATTGTTCCTCAATTTCTCTTGTATAACCAAATAAAGCATGATACTGTATATATAACCTCTACCTAAAAAAATCAAGTATCATATCTACCCACCCCCACAAAAAATATCCTGAATTTAAAAAGTCTCTCCTTAAAAAAAAAAAAATTAAGCAATCCTCTTTCGCTTCATTACCAGATTCTCATCACATCTAAAACTATTATTCCATTTTAAGGATAAACTATGGGGAAATAAACTAGCCTTATTCTCTTATCTTCTTCTTTACTAATTTTTCTCCACGTCGCCCCAACTCTTTCTATTCCAGGCAGGAATTTCATCATAGGATCACCCTGATCTTTATATATGTTTGTGTGTCTATATGTACATGTACTTAAACACAAAATTTAACTGCTTGATTCTCATTGGTATTTTCAAGAAAACTTGGACTATTTTTCCCAACTTTGACAAAGACCAAATTGCATATCATTTTATATGCAAATGTTAGGTTTTTCATTACAAATGCATTCCCATGTGATGTTTATACAGTACATTAACTGCAAACAAGCACAAATTAGCAAAAATACTCCAACTTACCCATAGATGGAGGAGATGTCAATGACAACATCTATCATATCACAGCTGAGCTCATAAGTTTGCATGTCCACGGGGGTACTATCAGTAGCAATATAAATTTTACTTACTACATCAAAGAGAAATGCTTTCTCAATTCCAGAATTCTACAAGGGAACATGGATTTCGTTACAAGGAACCTAATATATAATGCATACTATACTGTACATAATGCACATACACAATTATATGCACAAACACAACAATCCATCCATCATCCTATCATCCATCCATCCATCCATGTCTGTCTATCAATCATCTTCTCTACCACACTCTCTCTACATTACATAATACCGTATAATATAGCTGTCCAGAGATGCTGAGAGTCAGGATATAAATTTAAAGAATAATTATGAAATAATACATGGCACAATAGAAATAACTGTCCTACAACTCTAGGATTATCTGGGCTTTTTTCTGTCAATATTCAGTTGTAATACTGAGATGGCACTAGTTGCTCTTCTTGATGACCTTTGGTGGGATCAGAATGGGAGTCATACACCATCTTGGCCTTCTTTCATCTCTTAGCAACCTTTGATACCATTGATCATGGTAATGTTCTGGATTGGATTAGGGGACTGACAGTACATGGCATGGTGTTCCCATGGTACTTTGTCCAGGGCTGGCAATAGTTAGTGTTAGAGAAAGATTGGCCCCAGAGCCCCTGCTTTGAGGGTTCCTCTGGGCTTTAATCTCTTACCACTTCTATTTTGAATCTATATGAAGCTGCTGGAGAGATTATCTGGCAGCACAACTCTGTGACCTGTGTAGTTCAATTACACTTCTCTCCCCCAGGCAAACCGAGTAATGCAATCGAGATTCTTTCCTGACATCTGGAAGCTGTGGGGACTGAGTGAGGGAAGGAACAGGCTTCAGCTGAACTCTGGCAAGACTAAGTAGTAGTGGGTTTTGAGATCCTTCCACTTCTGAAGATTTTCCATCCCTATCTTGGAATGTACTTTTGGTGTTTCATACAGAATCTCATAATGGCTTAAATAATAGCAATATTTTTCAAAACATTAAAAAAAATAAAATGTCCTTTTGCAATAAACATGAAAAACATAGGAAATACATGCACATGCAAACATATTACCGAGACAAAAATGTTAAGCAGATTTTCCAAAGTTGGGAGCTGTGGAATTAATTTCTGAACCACTTTGCTGAATGCTTCAAATATAGAATGATCGTATATACTTGTCAAATAAAAGCTGAAAAATAAAAATAATCAACATGTTCATTTGAAATAAACACTTGTGAACAGAGTTTAATAAAAATAGAAAAAGATGCTGAAAAAATAACTTAATATTCTATTTTATGGCTGATTTTATAAGCCATACAGAATATATTGATGGAAAGCAAAGCAGTAACAGAATGAAGGGCAAAAAACCAGAGCATTGGATTAAAAATATCTCTTGAAATTGAGACTTGATCTCACAATTTTCAAGGAATTTATTTTCACCAGATAGTGGACTAATAGTAACATGATTCATGTACTGCCTAATTGGGTGTATAGAAGTGCTGTTTTTAATGAAGTACAGATACAGGTAGTCTTTGACTTACGACTGGTCATTTAATGACTGTTCGGAGTTACAACCTACCTGAAAAAGAGGATTTATGACCCAGGTTCAAATTTCTGATGGTTGGGCCCTCCCTAACATGACTGCACTTGGTAACATGGCTGCATTTATGGCCGTTTGCACATCCTGTGGTCATGTGACCTTGGCCTTATGATGATTTTCCCCAAAACTTATCTTCAGTTTTGGGCCAAACCACACCATAGCGTACAATGGGTTCAATTAACAATCACGGCAATTACACTTACAACCACATTCACATAACAATCACCATAAAAAAGTCAACCATTATGACATATAACTGTAATAAGCACGATCCATTACAGTCGGATGTCAAGGACTACCTGGAGTCCTTTGTTAACAGCAAGTGGGACTGGTAACTCATTCGCTAACCAATGCAGTTGTAAAGCGCAATGTCACATGACCCTGCTGATTTATGACAGCAGTTCAGAACATCGGTAAGTGAGATATTACAGGATTGCCATTTGCAACATCCTGCTGGCTTCCCCATTGACTTTGCTTGTCGGAAGCTGACAGTCAAGGTCGCAAATGACAATCAGGTGACTGCGGGACACTGCGACCATTGTAACTGCAAGCTGATTGCCAAGCATCCAAACTGCAATCACACCTGCAACCTTTGAGGACTGGTCTTAAGTTTCCTCATTCAGTACTGTCAAAACTTCGGTTGCCGAATGAATTGTTGACTATACATAAAGTTCATTACCACACAAAGTCAATTAAAATGTTCTGGTGTGGTGGCTCAGTGGTTAAGAAGCTGGGCTTCTGATGGAAAGCCAGCAGCCTGGGTTCAAGTGCAATGTGGTGGGGTGAACTCCCATCCTCATCCCAGCTCCTGCCAACCTAGCAGTTTGAAAGCATGCAAATGCAAGTAGATAAATAGGTACCACTTCAGTGGGAAGGTAACAGCACTCCATGCTAGCCATATGACCATGGAAATGTCTTCGCACAGCGCTGGCTCAATACTTGAAACAGATATGAGCACCACCCCTAAAGTCGGCAATGACTATCGGAGTAAAATCCACAGGAACTCCTTTACCTTTACATACATACATTCTCAATATAGTTTTCTCCAAGTTAGGACCATCAACAACTTTGAGGCTAGCAAAATGCATCACCCTAGCACAGCCTTCCCCAAAATGGTGCTCATTAGAAGTATACAACTGGGAATCAATACTATATTGACTGAGAATGAGTGGAATACTTGCCTCTGTTAATTTAAAAAGTTAATTTTAATGATTTAAGCATGGCTACACTAGCAAACATTTATTCTATTTGGTCATGAAATACTGTAAAACTAAGCTTACTAAAACTTTTCCCAAGTTTGACACCACAGTGCTTCTTTTAATATTACTTGCAGTTTCCTTTTTCTCCCCAGCAAACTCCAGCCATTACACTGCTTTTCTCACCTCAAGTGGATTTTTTCTAGTCCAGCATCTGCAAGGTCATCATTAGCCCGCTGATGAATGTCTCTTTGTGTTTCAATTTTGTGATCATCAGACAAACCATCTACTTTATGGATAAATATTTCAAAGTTTATATCTGGATTTACTTTATATGCTCTTGTCACAGTAAGGTGCAATCTAGCTAATGCTTCCATGTAGTCATCCTAAAAAAAGAATTGAATAAAACACGTGACTTAAAATTTCAACCTGAATTCTTTTTACTCCAGAAGCATTATATGAAACTCCCATTCCATTAAAATAGTACTTCATTAATAACGTAAAAGACGGAATCCCAAAGGTGCTTTTTCAAGAGGCAAGTGGGACTTTGTGGTTTTTCTTTGAAGACATTTCGCTTCTCATCCACGAAGTTTCTTCAGTTCTGCTCAGCTCAGAGCTGAAGAAACTTCTTGGATGAGAAGCAAAAGTCTTCAAAAAAAAAACAAAAAAAAAAAACAACAACCCATAAAGCCCTCTTGCCTCTTGAAAAAGCACCTTTGGGACAACAATGACCTGGATGACTAAGAATCTCCATAGACATTTTGAAGAATGAATATTTCAACTAGTTATTAATCATTAACTCTCTTCTATTTAAAGACTACAAGCACTTTAAGGCTACCTAATCCAGAATTCTATTCCCACAGTGGCCAACACTCATGCTGTTATTCCTTGCAGCTGTTGCTAAGATATTTCACATTTGACATTGGGGATAATACATAGATATCATCACTAATAATCACCAAAAGCTTTAACCTTCCTCATTTCTCTCATTTAAGCAGTTCCTTAACATGACACGTTGATTTCTCATTATATACTGTATATATTTGTTACACTTATATCACACCTTTCCTCAAAATACTTGAGCTGATATACTTCACTCTCCTTTCTGTTTTTTCTCCACAAAAACAATCTGTAAAGTTGGGCACGCAGATGCACAGGGTAAGAGTGGATGAGGAGCTGAGAGTAGATTTGAATTTGGATGACCTTAGGCACTCTACCACAAACATAATCCATAATTATGGATTATATGTACATGTAGTCCTCAGTTTACAGCCACATTTGGGGTCAGAATTCTGTTTGCTAAGCAAAGTAGTTGTGAGTCACACCTGATTTTATGAACATTTGTCAAGTAAATCACTGCAGTTGTTAAGTGAGTTGTGTGGTTATTAAGTGAACCCAGCTTCCGCCATTGACTTTGTTTGTCAGAAGCCAGTAGGAAGGTCGCAAATTGTGATCACATGATCCTGGGACACTGCAAGCATCTTAAATACATGCCGGTTGCCACATGCCTGAATTTGATCATGTGATCATGGGGATGCTGCGATGGACAATGCGAGGACTGGTCATAAGACACATCTTTTCAGTGTCATTGTTTAGCAGCGGAAATTCTGTCCCAATTATGGTTATAAACTAAGGCTAGCTGTAATCATTTCTATATTTATTGCAGGAAATAATTTTAGAAACTGCAGAAAGTTGAAGGATTGCAAATATGGAAACAGAAGTGCAAGCAATCAAAGGTATTTGTGCAGTAGTTTCTAAATAAAAACAGAATGTACTGCAAAATCCAAACGAGTCCCTTTTATGATAAAAGGCTTATTGCTCACACAAGGGTGAGAATTCTGGTTTCTATACAATTGTACCAGTTAAGGAGATCTCACACTGCATTTCCCAGTTCCAATAACATTTAGGAAAAAGGTTTAAAAAGGTGGATTGTGCTGCAGTGAGAATCCAGGATGTGGAAAAAGTCTTGTTGTAAAAGGAAACTTTGCTTGCATTCTCTAGAGCAGAGGTCTTCAAATTTGGCAGCTTTAAGACTTGTGGACTTCAACTCCCAGAATTCTCCAGTCAGCTGTGCTCTAGAGCTATGCTGGCTGGAGAATTCTGGGAGTTGAAGTCCACAAGTCTTAAAGCTGCCAAGTTTGAAGACCTCTGCTCTAGAGAGTCACATTCTACTTAACTTTCCATCTATTCTATTCTATTCTTTTACTCTCAGGTGGTGTTCATTTGTGCAAATTCAAGGTTTGAGAATGATTTTAAAAAGTCAAATTGGTCAGTTATCATCTTCTTCTTCTTACCTGAGAATCAATCACAAATATCAATGCTCCAGTGCCACGAAAAATCATTTCGTAGTCAAAAGTGGGATCAAAAAAATCAATTTGGCCGGGAAAGTCCCATATCTGAAAGTTAACAAAGGAACTGTTGGAAACATCTTCTCGGCAGATCTTGTTAGTACTCTCCAAGAAAAGAGTTTCATTTGGTGACATTTTATGAAAAACAACTTTCTGAATGGAAGATTTTCCACTTCTTCTCAGTCCCATGAGCAGGATTCTTGGCTTAACTTCAGTACTAAAAGGATCATTGAAATCTAAAACCAAATAAAAACATTTTTTTTTTAGTTTATACTGTACCTAATGTGCAAAACTATATTTTATATCCAAACCTGAATGCAATTTAAATGTACTATTTTAACTCTTCTTTGCAACTTAAGAATTCTTTTCTTTTCTGGTGCCAGAAAGGGCAGCTTAATTTGAAATGATCAATATTTATTTTTAAATAGTATTTTTCCACCTATTTTTCTGTCTCCCCCTGCTAGTTTGAAAAAACTTACATCTCTCACAAAATAAGCCAAAGTGTGGAAATAAATGCAGATTACAGTCAGAACTCCATATGGCACATGTCTTACCATGTTCCTATCTCATAGTCAAGCAAACTTTAATAATGAGATGAAACACACACATATTTGTCCCACCTTGTTTTTTTTAAATGTACAACTCATGAAAGCGAACTTGTCAATGCTCCCTTTAGAAACTTTAGATAACACTGAATCACAGGAATACATCTGATGAAGAACCTGGAAAAGTATACCCATTTCTGTGGCATGTACACTTGAAATATTTATGTTCAAGTGCTTCTCAAAACACTATTATTAAAAACAATTTTTGCTTGAGTATCAACTGCACGTCAGCTATGTTACTTAATACAGCCTCTCTGAAACAAAGAGGAAAAAGTCTATGCATTCATATGAGAACACACAAACCATAATATTTAGGCCTATACTGCACAAAACCTAACATTCGAAGCAGCTCTACCCATTCTTAGCAAAGGCAAAGAGAATATAGCCTAAAAGGAAAATATCCCATGCGTTCCTGAAAGTGTTATAAAAACTATTTTCTGTTTAAGCCCAAAGGTTTAGCTCTGTTGATCCATTTACAAAAAGAAATTTCTCTGTAAAAGTACCTATATAAGTGTATGTTGAGTGCCATCATTCCAATGCACTGGTTTTATTAAAACAAGAAAACAAAACCAATGGGACAACTGTCTGGAGTACAGCCTTGCAATATGGAGACTGACATTCACAGCTGCAGAGACTCTGAACCCTTCTATGGCTCTTGCCTTTTATGGATCTGAAATGGGCCTTCCTTAAAAAAAAAACTTCATGTCTTTGTGATACATGCACTCTGTCTGCACATTGAATACCTGCACCATTATACAATTTTAAAAGTTTGCTTAAATATTTTTTTTCTCCAAGTTGTGCTTAAACTCTCAATCCCTTAACGAAGTTTTTTTCTTCATTTTTGTATATGACACAAACGAGAAAGATCCATGTTATAAACTGAATGATCACCAATCTATCAATTCTATATTAGTGCTAGGACTTCTCATTATTGTTGTTGTCAGTCACATGCACATTTCTTTCCCTCTTCCCTCCCCCTTCTCTTCCTGTTCTTTCCCACAAAACACAGCTACAACTGACAATACATGTGATCTATATTATGTTCTCTCTTCAAACCCTCTGTCAATGTTCTCTCAAAGCAATTGGAAACAGAAAACCTAGCCATGTAATCTTTGAAAGATCTCACCTTTCAGAGCATTAGCTGCCTATAGTATTCATCTTTATATGTATTTGGGGAGCACAAGTGTTTTAAATTTCTTTTTTAAATGAAAGATGGGGTCATGTGTAAATACATCTTTTTAACTGTAAGATGTATATTTAAACAAATATATAGATATGTTGTAGAAATGTAAAAGGCCATTTTTTGGCCAATCACCTTGGGGATTTGGGATATTTGTGTTGTGCATGAAAATACAGTTAGCTGCCTATTCAGACTTAAGTCCTCTGCAATTGTGTGGTAGGTAGGGAAGTAGGTAGGGAGGTAGGGAACAAGAATTTATTTTTATTACTTTACACCCGTCTCACCATTAACTACTTTTCCAGCTGGTAATTGTATCAAAGTGTTTGAGCTGCACTTGAAAAATTACCAAATCCTAGTTCACTAGGGCAAATGCACACATTCTCAGCCTCCAGGCTTAGTGTTCCACCTACAATATTAACCAAAATTCCAAGATTTTTGTAAAATGTAGCTTGCTAATGTTTGCAAAGTATCTCTGCTCTGATGTTCTGCAAGAAATAGGAATAAAAACACATTTAAAAAAAAATCCAGTCCCAATATCAGGATCTATTAAAAATTTAGAACATATCCTAAGAGGTCAGGTCAGATTTCTCTGTAGATCATCACAATGCATGACACAAATATATATTTCAATCTAGCACACTCACATATTGGTAGCAAATCTTGCCTGCTGTCCAACACATCTTAGTCTTAGCATCATTCTATTCTCATATTAAAGGCCAATGGTATCCCAGCTCAAAGTCAAACTCTATTCAGTTATTAATTTCTCCAATTCTCCAATTCTCTAAAACCTGTACCAACCTGCTCCTAAATGATCTCTATTTCATTTATTCCAAGTTTTTCACCTTCTTCCCTCACTTAATACTAATGTTTGTTTTTGGTCATACATACATTTAAATTTTGCTTTACAGCATTCTCATTCAATTAACTGGGCCTGGTGGCTCAGCAGACTGATAGCATTGTGATTAACACCAGCTGTCTGCAATTACTGTAAGTTCGAATCTCACCAGGCTCAAGGTTGACTCAGCCTTCCATCCTTTCTAAGGTAGGTAAATTGAGGACTCAGTTTGTGGGGGCAATAAGCTGACTTTGTATAAATATACAAAGGTATGAAGGCTATTGCTTAACGCATTGTAAGCCGCCCTGAGTCTCCGGAGAAGGGCGGCATATAAATCAAATTAAAAAAATAAATAAATTACTTCTCTATCCTCAAAATTCAGTCTCCTTGCTCCCAAACCTCAGTTCCTCATCAAAACTTTCCTTTCTCCACCAGTGTTGCCAGAGTTTATGGTCATGAGAAAAATATTAGGATTCCTACTTAGTAGCAGAATTATTAAGGGGATAGAAATCTTTGAATTTATGCAGTCCAGATTTGGCAGCCCTGGCAAAACAATACTGTGTGTGGCCAGCAAAGCTGAAGATAGAGGGCCAAGAAAATGAATGGCCAAGAAGCAATTTCCTTTTCCATTTCTTCTTAAAATCCCAAACTATGAACACTTGTGTGTTTTACTGCATCTCCTATCCCTTCTCTTCTCTATAGCAGTAACAGGAAAGAAAAGGAGCAGCTTGGATTGTGGGAAATATTTCTAAGCAGCAGAGATGGAAAAACTGAGTTTCTTCTTGTCTTTGTCCAAGAATACAGGTGACCCCTCCCCAATCATTTCCTTTAAACTATGTTAGATATAAGAAATGATTCCACTATACTACCAAAGTTGCATACTTTCCCTTAAAGGAGGGTGAAACCAGGACCTATTTTGATCAAAAGGATCTGGAATTGAAAAGAATCCTTGCGCATCCTAAATATCAGGGCACTTTTTTCCCCCCCTGTAAAACCACACCAACTTCCAATTTGCAAAAAAAAAAAAAAAAAAAAAAGGCCTTATCCATTCTGGTACTAAAAAAAGGTAGCAGCTTTTTTCTTCTTCTTTCCATCCTTGCTATAAGAAGAAAGGCTGCCTTTAAGGCTAAGGCTTAAAAGGATTGTGGTAGGGAAAACTAGGCAGAGCAAGTTCCTGAAGGAAAGGTGAATAGTACCAATTTAATTTTTAAAACAAGTATCTTGCACACCGCTTTCGCCCTTTTTGCCAGTTCCGATCGTTAAGACATTATCTCTCCCTGTGGCGAAATAAGATTTAAGGACTAGCCTTAATACTGACTCTTGAATACTGGAATCAACGGCGGGGATGGAAGGGAACCATCTTTGCTTTTCTCCCCCCACCCAAGCCAGCTGATTCCCCGTTGCTGCCCCCCGCAACCCCTTTCCGCATGCGTTCACACGGCACACCGAACTGTAGAGGAGTAGCAGACCATTGAGTAAACTGACCCAACCACGACTCAGTTTAACCACGAGTAAACGTGTGCCAAAGAGCGTGGAGGGTGGAGGTAGTGGTAAATGTTAGGGTGCAGTTTTCACCCACCACGGAACCAAACGTTTCGAAGCTGGGAGGTGCCCAAGTTTAACTCCCAGCCGCCCCCCCCCCCCCCCAGCTTTCCTCGATCCCCGCTGCCCCATCCTCCTCTCTCGGGGCGCGCTCTCAAAAGGACGCACCTCCCGGGTGCCACCGCCTGGGCTTCTGCCCTCCTCTCTCCCCCCCCCCCCCCCCCCCCCCAAACAAAAGGCCTGGCAGCAAAGTCGCCCGAACAAGGCTGCTCGCTCTTCCTTCGTCCTCCCTCGGTTTCAACCGCAGGAACTACTTACACGCCCCGTCCCCGCTTTTCTCGTGGTCGCCATCCGAGAAAGACTCACTCTCATCCCCATAGTCGGCTAGCCCGACAATCTCGTCCTCTTCTTCCTCTTCTTCTTCCTCCTCCTCCTCCTCCTCTTCCTCGTCTTTTTCCTCCGCGTCTTTTTCCACCGCTCCTTCGTTCTCCTGCTGCTGCTGCTGCTGCTCCTTCAACTTCCCCGGCACCTCACTCATCCTGATCCCGCCTCGGCTTCGTCCTCGCCAAGCACCGCTTTCCCCGCCGCGTCGCCCCTCCAGGTTGCCTCTCGTGGGTGGGTGGGGGATTCGAGCCTAAATTGTTTCCTTCCTTCCTTCTTTCCTTCTTCGACCCTTTTTATTTTTCCCCTTTCCTCCTCGTCGCAGTTGTCAAAGGAAAGTCAGCCGAGGCCCTGCAGTCCCTCCCAGAGGAGAGAAAACTGCGTGACCCAAGTCACCTGACAGACACACGCATATACATACACACACACACACACACACACACACACACACTCGATCATGGAGTAACATAATAGTTAGGCGCACAGAAGTGAGAACTGCAAGGGAGGGGTTGCTGTCCAGGAGCGCGAACCCTTGTTTCTTGTTGTTGCAGCAAGCGCTTGGGGGGAAATCGGTAGGTAAATATAAAAGGCTGCTCGGGGTCGACAACGCCTGGAAATGGCCTCTCTTACTTTCCCTCGAGTATGAGCATGTAGTAGTTTTATAACGGTTAACAGTGGATGAAAGAGGGGGGGAAAAAACTCTGCTTATGCTCAAAGGCAGCATAAAGTAAAAAGATTCGCTGCAGGAGGATTTTTCTCGACAGCTGAGGCACTAGGAAAGGAAAAGTTGCCCGATTGCTTAATAAAAGGCAAACGCATGGAGCACTTACAGAGTGTATCCTTTTATTATTTTATTGGCTTCCAAAGAGACCAGAGGAAGAATAAAAGCCAGTATCTGCAATGCACAATGCTGTGTGTGCATGTGTGAAGCCTTGATAGTAAAACCTACTAGTGAGTGAGTAAGCATGTAGTCATACTACAAATGCCAGTGTTCCATAGAATCAGCTTAGCCAGGGTTCTGTTTTTTTTAAAGGGCGATTTCACATGGGGTGAGGTTATGAATTTGCTTCCGTTTATGCTCTCCCGTTGTGTTTGTGTGCCCTGCGCAACACGGACCAACTGCTATTATGTAGTACTATTCTCATCTGAATCACATGACAGCAATAGAAGAGGGAGCTGACCAACTGCTTCACCCATAGGGATGCGATTGGTTTTTGTTTTTCCTCCACAGTTTCCGGTCTGATCGGCTCGGTTTTTGAACTCCGCCTTTCTTTTCTCGCCTTTTCTCCCCAGTCCCAAACGTCGTCCTGTTCAGTTACGATTTTGGATAGTTCTGCTACTGAGAGACAGACAATTCCAAGTTCCTGTACCCAGTTTCTTTCCGGCATTTAGGGCAAAAGGAAAAACAATTGATCAAGGTTAATTAGAAATCTTGTTTTACATTCCAAAAATATTTCTGCAGTATCATTTTGATTTTCAGCATGTTTTACTATACGTTTATTATAACCCACCCACACTGTGTTTCCCCAATAAGAGCCTGTCTTATATTTTTGGGGGGCTTATTATCAGGGGATGTCTTATTTTGGGGGAAACGGTATATGTGTATGTGTGTGTGTGTGTATGTATGTATATATATACATACACACACATACCATATACGGTCCAGGTTCGGACCGGATCACCCGATCCGGTAGCGATGGCGGCAGGTGGTTCAGAGACCTGGTAGCAAAAATCCCTGCATCCCCCTCTTGTGCAGCTGAGTTGCACGATCATCAGAGGCTTTTTTTTTTTTTACTTTTAAAAGCATTTTTTCTACAACCTCTTCGACCGAAAAAATGCTTTTAAAAGTAAAAAAAAAAGCCTCTGATATTGCGCGGCTCAGCTGGGATCGTCAGAGGCTTTTAAAAGCATTTTTTTTTCTACAACCTCTGGCCAAAGAGGTTGTAGAAAAAATGCTTCTAAAAGTAAAAAAAAAAAAAAAAGCTGTCCACATCCACCGTCACGTTACCACCACTCCCCCCCAACCAAGCCATGCCCACAGAACTGGTAGTAACAAAGTTTACATTTCACCACTGATATATATTGTGTGTGTGTGTGTATACATATATATCAAATTTATATTTCGCTGATAAAGAAATAAAGGGAGACTATTTCAAGCTATTTAGCTCTCATCAGCTTATCCTTACCCTTACTTGGATTCGAATTTGGGCTGCCTGCATATTAGGCAGTTGTATTAACCTCTGAGCCACAAGTTCTCCTCTCTTCATCAACTTGAGCCAGGGGAGAAATTTATATTTCTTTATCAGCGAAATATAAATTTGGTATAAAATGGTTGGTCATGAATGCGACTGCTTGAGGGCTCCTGGATTGGAGCTGAAAGGCAAAAGGGAGGCAGTATGCTCCTTCCCACATGCTGGGGTAGACCAGGTGTCTCGATAGGAAAACACTTAATACATATATATGTGTGTGTGTATATATATATGTATAAATCCAACTAGAATCACCAATGCAACATTATATTGTCCATAAGCATGCATGTGACTGAGTAAGGAAACCATTCTCATAGCTCAGACATAGCTGAAATGCATGCCTTGTGACCTATGATGGTCCATGGCCTTATTATGTCTTCTGAACTACACTTGCCATTTTAGCTCTATATTTTAAAACTAATAGTGTGGAATGTAGAGAGTGATATACAAATTAGAAAATAATCTTGTATACTGCAAGCATGGATATTCATTTCACTTTCCAATTGAGGTCCTTGGGTAGGTCTAAGAAAAGTATGTGAAGAAGAAACAGAATTACTGCAATTCAGCATGCCAGTGCAGGTATACCAAAACTGGATTGAAAATGAAAATTAGGTTATCTTGAATCCTACATGGATACTCATTTTAATCCTTTTTACACCAAAATAGGGGACAGAAAATGAGGTGACAAGGTTTGAAGATACACTTCATCACGAGAATGCTTTGAACGTCAAAAACTCTCTTCTATTCTGCTTACTTATGACATAACCAAGAAAGCAATTTGCATCAAAAATGCAGAAAAATATTGCCACTTGCCCTTTTGACTTGGTTTGGTACCTATAGCTGTTTTTCGGCCTTTTCCGTGGTGTACATCATAACACAGGAAAAGGCCAAAAAACAGCTATAGGTACCAAACCAAGTCAAAAGGGCATATATTCAGGATGTATGCCCTTCCTTGATAATGTTCTACTTTCAGTAAGAGTAGAGCTAGAATCCCTTAAGTAAATAAAACCTCTGAAAAAGTTGGAGGTTACTATTTGTATATATTTGTTCCATGTATTTTTTAGTCACTTTAAATTTTTTCCCTTTTAGTCTCTTCTCACTTTCCCCTTTATGTTAGTTTGGATTTTACTGGTTTTTTTTTTTAAAAAACAAACAGCTATATATAAAATGCATAAATAAATGTAGTCTCTTTCATATGTACTGTGGACTACCTTTGGACAAATAAGGATTAGTTTTGATTTCTGTATTCCTTTTTGCCTTGCCTTGTACGTCACTTTAATCATTTTAATTTACTGCTTGTATTTTAACGGGCAATTATAAACCAAGTTCTGCAAAGCTAAATAAATAAATAAATAAATAAATAAATGTGGATATATTAATTCAGACTCTTTATTAAAAATAGGAACGTTTTTTGAAACAATAGACTTAGATAATTTCAGTTACATTTGGCCCGGGGAATATTTTGCTGTTTCTTCTTTCCTCTTTCTTCCAGTCATGGGACTGAATCCAGAGCCTGTCTGTGGGAGGAAGTATTTGTTAGTCCTCTGATTCATCTCTCAGCTGTATTAACTCCCCCTTCCCATTTGTATTTGTGCAATAATAGGACTTTGGTGTTTTCACCTTCAATCCTGCTTAGTTAGGCTGCTTAAATATGATGAAATTTCTTTGACTCTATTGTTTTGACTAATAAATCTGGTGACTGACTGGACAATTGTCCTTAATTTGCCTCATTAAAAGTGGAAACTTAATCTCTTTTCCAGTTTCATTAATTTTTTATCTGTTATTCTGTGCAGAGTGGATAAATGCATTGTTCCTCTCTGTGGAGTGCTTAGCACTCTGGAGCTTGGTTATTTGCTTATAGATATGTCATTATTAATAACATACTGATGCTACCTAGTTGAAATGTCTGCAAGCAAACAAGTCCAGAGAGACCAAAGGACTCCACAGTTCCACCCCGAGTTACAGATATTCTTATGATTCACGTAAACAGAGGTACAGAGCCTTTTGTTGCTTGTGTCACCCTTCTGGAATCTGGTAATGTGGGAAACTCATTGTACCTATCTCAGAATATTTACCAATGTAAAGATATATATGTATGTATGTATGTATGTATGTATGTATGTATATGTATATATATATAAAGCATCAAACCTGTTTCAGATATAACCATGATCTTTGATTCACTCTGAGGTTGCTTTCAGGCAAATTTTATTATGCAGTGTTCATTGTATAATTTTATGGGCATTCGGACATTATTTTCTTTTAATCATTCAGTTTCACCCTCATCTGTTTTTCCTCTTGACAAAAAAGCAATTTAGAATAGAGCAAAAATGGGGCTCTCCCAAAATATGGATGTTCCATAGATATTTTCTCCTTTAACTTTTAGCCATGTATGGCTTTCAGACTAGAATAATATCCATTATCTCCCATTACTCTGTCCCTTCCCTGGTGATTTTCTAGAAAACCCTATTTATTTTAAAAAGTACACATAAATTCCACACCTGTCTTTATTTATTTGGGGGAGGATTGGAATCCTTTTGAAGTACTACACACTTTATTTCCATCTAACTTTACTCATTCATTGCTGTGTGCCAAAACAATAGTACCTATAAGAGGTGCTTAAAGAAGTTGCTAGGCTTCCAGGAAATATTATGTAGGATCCATTGCTCAATAAATCCACCTTTTCTGGCACAACATATTGCCCTTGTTGATTTCAAGAATCTTCTTATTCAAAGTCTCATTGTGAATATTACTGCTTTATATTGTTGGAAGAAACATCCTTCTAGGTTCTGCTCCAAGTGGGGAAACAGACACTGGAAACATGGAGACTGCTTGGAAAGATGGTTTAATGGTGGACAGGATCACATGGCTTGAGTTCCTGAACAGAAAAAAGGGCAGATACAGGGAGTCCTTGGGTTTTTATGCTCTCTCTGGCTCTGCATTTCTTGGGCCCCCCCCGAAAGAGTATCCTGATTGGTTGTCAGACTCCCAGGGGGTGGGGGCCTTGCTGGCTGATGGTCACATGTGCTTCCCAGGTCACATGTGAGTTTCTGCTGCTATTGTGTAGAGGGCTAATCCTATCTTTGGCAATTCCTACTATGGCTCTGCCTGAAGGAGGCAGATCTTTGTTATGTAGAATAGACTGGCCCAGGCCTTTATGGCCCATTGACAAAGGGTGGGGGGCAGGAAGGTGGGAACTGCTTTGAAACATGCTTATCCCAGGGAAATATAATATTCTGCCTTTTTCATATTTCCTAAAATATTTCACTCTTCCAGGAAAGGGGTGGGTGCTAACTTCCTACAATATTATAGAACATGATAATAAGACTATAAGGGGGCTCAAAAAGTGATTTTTAAGTATGTTTACATTTTGAAATTCCATCTTTTTTTTTTTTTTTTGTAAATGAGTTATGTATGTAGAGATGCAAGCACTTTCCTGTATACACTGGTAGTCAATTTCCAATAATTTAGGCAAATGGACAGGAGTGGAACAGAGGAGAAAGCTAGATCAACTATTCAGAAGTTCGCATATAACTTCTTGTGATCTTAATACTGGGGTAGTTGTGGAGTTGGTAACATTCTACTGTCCTTTATTTCCTGTTTCTTCCAGTCCTGAGAGCGAATAAGTATTTTCTAGTCCTCCACTTCATCTCTGCTGCATCAACTCTCCCCTCCTTATAAGTTATTCAAATGAAACTAAATAAATAAAAACCAACTGCATAGATTTAGCGTTGCAGCTCCACAAATTACACATAAAACGCATTCAAATGGGAAAGGCAATAATATTTGTAAAAATAATAAAGGCGGGATACAAATAAAGCAAACAGTTCTTATCTGGCTATATATCTTTTGAGTTTTTGTCCTCAGAATAAAATTGTATTTTTCATCCAAGAATGCCATCATTGCGTTTCATTTGCGTTTGAGCAGCTTCAACAAGGAAAGCAGCGTAAGGTTGCTCAACAAGTTTCATTACCAAATTGTTCCTCACACACACCCTCCTCCCGTCGTTCCAAATACGGGTTTTGTTTATTGTTTTCTGAGTCGTATTTTCCACGCATGGCCACTAGATGGCACTGCGGGAGCGGCTTTCGAACGGAGCACACCCGTGTTCTCAAATGTTTTGGAAGCCAAGTTACTTGAGGAGAGAATAGGAGCGAGATTTCGCAGTAACTTTACAAATCCTTCTCCGGGGGTGGAGCGAAAAGGAAAGCAAAGCGGGCGCTCCATTGGAACTAGTGAAGTATTGTAGCTCTTCTTTGGCCGCTGTCCTTTTGCACAAACCGATCGCCTACCCAGAGCTGTTTTTGCGATCTGCCGAAGTGGGATATGCTTAGCAGATTCTCCTGGAGGAAAATGGAAAGGTAGGACTTTTTATTTACTGAGAAGCGGAGCTGTCTGCCTCTTGCGCTATCTACGGAAGGGTGAGTTGTGCGGGGTGGGTGTTGGGGGGGGGCTCTTTGAAAACAACAGCTGCTAAATAGAAATAATCCCTTGTCGGCCGGATTGATACGATTGTGAGACTGTTTTAAAGGTGTCCCTTTCCTCCTTCCCTTCCTTCTAACCTCAGGATCTTCCAGGGATTTAATCTGCCCCAGAAACAAATCTATATAGACAGGAAGCAATGGAGCAAACCAGATTCTTGAGTAGAAGCTGAACTGAAGTTCAGTGGCAACTTGCAACAGGAGTTTAATGCCTGTGTGTGTGTGTGTGTGTGTGTGTGTGATAGAGAGAGAAGGGGACTTCTAAACAAGACTGACCCGACCCTCATTTGACATTTACACATTGACAGTCCTCAGTTTATGACCACCATTGAACTCACCATTTCTGTTAAGTGAGACATTTGTTAAGTGTTTTTTTTTTACGACCTCTCTTGCCTCTGTGGATAAGTGAATCACTGCAATTGATAAATGAGTAACCCACTTGTTAAGTGAAACTGGTTTCCCCCATTGACTTGCCTTGTCAGAAGGTTGCAAAAAGCACAGTAACGATTACAAATGTAAACCAGTTGCCAAGCATCTGAATTTTGATCACATGATCATGGGGATGCTGGAAAGGTGGTAAAACTGAAAAAGGTTCATAAGTTACTTTTTTTCAATGCCGTTGTAATTGAATGATCAGTAAATGAACTGTTGTAAGTCGAGAACTACCTGTATGTGTGGTTTGTTTCTTACACGCCCCTGACAGTGCTTCATTTGGGCTACGAGATGCTTCCAGATGGGAGGATGCCACTGTTCTACAGGTTGTTTTGATTGTGTAGCATCCCGTCCCTTTCTCCTGGATGGAACACTGACAGTAAAAGGGGAAAAAAAAAAACCACACAGGCGGAGGATCAGTATCTGGGCCTCCAGATGAAATGGCAGAGGACTGATTGTGCAGTGTAAGGCTTATGAGGAAGCAGCCACTATCCAATGAATTTGCCACCTAGAAGAATGTGAGTTGTTGCAAAACCATGACAGGCCCTTCCTATCCATTTGACTGGAGCATAAGAAAGGAAAAATGTTGAGTGACCAGCGAGTCCCTGCTGGTTGACTGTCTCCATTAATTAAAAGCATCCTCTGCCTATAATTTGTGTTAGGCAGGGCTGCTGCTAAAGCATTTTATATTTAGGAAATTAATTTTAAGAACTTTATCACTTCCTATCATCTGCCATTAAGCGGTCTCATGTTACACCATTCCTAAACCTGTTCTTCCCCAACTCTCTGTCATCCACATGAGGTTGGATTACAGGTGCAGGTTTTGGTTCATCACACTTCGGAAGAGAGAGATCAGGGAAAGCTGCCTGAAGAGCAGACATATTTAAATATTATGGGTAAATAGTTTAGGAGATTGAGCCATAGATGGATTTTTCATTGTGTGGAAATCTTCTGTGAAGCTGCTAGTTGAGTTTATATGCCCTTACGTGTGTAGAAAAAAAAAAATCCAGTGCATTTGCTGATTTTTGAAATTAGAAAGTTTGTATTCTTTCTTTACAAGTTCTTTAGTTCTAATCCATTCTATTAATGTGTGTGTAGGCGTGGGCATGTTTTAAGCACAATGAGACCTTGTCATAAACACAGTTCTTGAAAGAGAGACGAATTAGAGAATCCATGTGCCTGGAGCACAGATTCCTGCTTTATGTCTCTTTTTTGGAATAGCTCTGTATTTGCAAGGCTAGATACCAAAAGACAGATGGCTGAGTCTGTGCATCTCCAATTTGAAGGCTAATTTATCAGGTCAGGAGAAATAATCTCTAGTTTGGACCTGGTAGAACTGTTGGCACATGACATATTGACATAAATTGGACAAAGAATTGGATCTGATGTGAAGGTGTTTTCTAGAGCCAAGTATAGAAATGGGTATGATTATTTCTCTTTGAATCAGAATTTGGAGTAATACAAACAGGTACTTCTCAAAGGACAACAGTTTGTTTGATGACGATTCAAACTTACAACACCACTGAAAAAAGTAGTTTATGGCCATTTTTCACCCTTACAGCCATTGCAACATCCCCATGATCAAAATTCAGCCACTTGGCAACTGACTCATATTTATGACAATTGCAATATCCTGAGGTCATCTTATCATCTTTTGTGACCTTCCGACAACCAAAGTCAATGGGGAAGTCAGATTCACTTAACAATCACATTACTTACTTAACAACAGCAGGGATTCACTTAACAATGGTAAGAAAGGTCGTAAAAGGGGGCAGAACTCACTTAACAAATGTCTTGCTTAGTGACATAAATTTTGGGTTGAATTGTAGTCGTAAATCGAGGACTACCTGTAATTCAATGTTGTTTTGGTAAGGACGACTTGAACAAGAAAGATAATCTAAATGCTTTGAAGCCCACTACAGATTAACTACTATAATCTGACCAAAGTCAGCTGCCTTGATATTTTCCAGTTTTAATCACTGAGTAATGTTATCTGGGCAGGATCATTCCTGGAATTTATTTGGAACTGTGGCATTTAATTAAGTACATTATTTCAGATTAATATTTGGATTCCACATAGGAATCATATTGTGAATCCAACAGAGTGCATATTATACTAGATTTACTTTTAATTTGCTTCTTGCCACCCATCACCTGACCTGATCCAATACTTGATTATGATTGCCTTCTCTTATAACTGGAGAGCATAACTTGGAGGTTCAGATCTGCACATGCCTTGATATGGTTGTCATAAAGTCCCCTTAAAAATGGCCAAATATAATGTTAATGGATGAAGAAAAAATGATTAAATGTTCAGACTGGCCTCAAGAGGGATTTAATTCATTTGGTTTAAATTAAATCAAATTTAGGATTTTGTCCTGGTTTTGACCATTACTTTAATCTGGTCTTTTCTGCATTTTGAAGTGTAATTTCCAGGATGTACTGGTAATTCAAAAGGGGCAGATCTGGTCCTGGGTTCACAAACAAAGAATATACATTTGTTCTAGGATTTTGGTTTTGTCACTCTGATTTTTGATATACAGTGAAGAGGGGTTTTTTTTCTCCAACAGATATAAGTAGCCGTAGCAAGACATAAAGATATCAGAGTGACAATGCATGCATTATGACATTACATAAGTATGCCATTTGTATGATGTCATGACATCTAATGCAAGTCAATAAAACATGTCACTTCCATCTTTACAAACTACTTGTCATTTCCCTCTCTCCAGATTCCTGTACTTGTCTCTGTACAATGTCCTTGGAGAGGAGTTAAAATTGTATTCTGTGCAGAGGTTTCCTTATTTTAACTATTTATCTGATCTTGGTTTCAGAGAGACAATCTTTATCTTCTACATTTATTTCTGATCTCACTATTTAGGCCTGTCCCTCCCCTGCATCCTTTTACCTTCCCATAGATCAAAACATTACTTCACATATTGTATAATATTGGTGCCTTCATATCAGTGTTGACTCCTGGTGACAGCCTGAACAAGTCATTAACAATTTTCTTGGTAGGGTTTTGGAAATGGCTTGCCATTGCCTCCTTCCTAGGGCTGAGAGAGAGTGACTGGCCCAAAATCACCCAGCTGGCTTCATGGTATCCTGTTTTCTAGCCTGGTGCCTTAACCACTACACAGATTGACTCTCCTCATGTGTATCTCAATGGATTGTGTTTTTTCTATAACAAATTTATCAGTGTGTACACAAGATTTTTGATATTATTATTTTTTTATTATTTTATTATTTAAATTTCTATACCGCCCTTCTCCAAAATAGGACTCAGGGCGGTGAACAGCCAAAGTAAAAAACAATATATACAAAATTTAAAAGCAGTTTAAAATAATTAAATATTTAGCCAAAAATTAAAACAACCCCAATTTAAAAACGATTTAAAATTCACTCAAGCCAGCCCAGCTAGTTGAAATAAATGGGTTTTCAGGGCCCGACGAAAAATCCGGAGGTCTGTTATTGTACGTATCTCTGGGGGGAGGTTGTTCCAGAGGGTAGGCGCCGCCACAGAGAAGGCTCTCCCCCTGGGGGTCGCCAGCCGACATTGTCTGGCAGACGGCACCCTGAGGAGGCCCACTCTGTGCGAGCGTACTGGCCGGTGGGAGGCTATTGGTGGCAGAAGGCGGTCTCGTAAGTACCCCGGCCCTGAGCCATGGAGCGCTTTAAAGGTGGTTACCAACACCTTGAAGCGCACCCGGAAGACCACCGGGAGCCAGTGCAGCTCGCGCAGGAGAGGTGTTACATGGGAGCGCCTCGTCGCCCCCATAATCCCCCGCGCGGCCGCGTTCTGGACCAGCTGGAGCCTCCGGGTGCACCCCAGGGGGAGCCCCATGTAGAGAGCGTTGCAGTAGTCCAGGCGGGAAGTGACGAGTGCCTGAGTGACTGTGCGTAGGGAGTCCCGATCTAGAAAGGGGCGCAACTGGCGTATCAGGCGGACCTGATAAAAAGCCCCCCTGGCCACGGCCGTCAAATGATCTTCTAACGACAGCCGTGCGTCCAGGAGGACGCCCAAGTTACGAGCCCTCTCCGTGGGAGCGAGTGATTCGCCCCCAATAGCCAGCGATGGTGTCAGCTGGCTATATCGGGACGCCGGAAGCCACAGCCACTCGGTCTTGGAGGGGTTGAGTCGGAGCCTGATACACTTGATATATATTTTTGATACACTTTCAGTGCCTTTGTAACTTTGAGCTATCGTTGAATGAACTGTTGTAAGTCAAGGACTACCTGTATTTACTATTTCACTTGTTTTTATTTCTTTGGTGTATTTTTATGATATGGCAGTAAATCACCCTGTGTATTTTATTATAAGCAAGAAAGTGACATAAAACTTTTAGAAATGACAGTAGGTTGTCAGATAAAATGGTGTCACCTATCCTGTCTTTTCTATTTTCCAGTTTATTTCCTGAAATAATGTAAGGAAAGATGCTTGGGAACATGAAGTGCTGTATTGTTTCCTTGGAGATGAATTACTGTAAGGTGGCATGGTCTGCATCAGTTTTATCACAAGAATAACCATTCAGTGTAAAATGGTTTTGTGGGTTTTTTAAATAGCTTTTAGCTGAATGCTACCTTTTTTGTAGCTAACACTGGCATGGATGAGTGCTTTTGAGTATTCCAGTTGCAAAATATAACCTCTTGTGAATTCAACATGTTTTAAAAATCCAAACTGATTTGTTTCTTTAGCTGGGTAAACAAAGTTCTCAAATTGGAAATGATAAGAAAGCATAATAGTTAGCACTGCCAGAAGTAACATGTGAGATAACAGTAATTATTTTGTTTGCAGTTGGCTCACTGTTGTCCTTTTTCCTATTATCTGATAAAAGCTTTATAGAAACTGGAAAAACCACACAGGATAAATATTTATTATAGTGAACATAACTCCAACGTAGGTATTACAAACTTGAAGCATTATAATAATCATGGAAGCAATGAATTACAAGTTAGCATTGCACCTCTTCGTTTTCCATAGGAATCATAATGCCTGGTAGTTTTGTCATGTTTACCAGTGTTTTACCCCCTTTAATGGGTTAAAAACATCAACATTCAGGCTTTTCAAAAATGTAAAGCGACTTGTTCACATCCTGAATGATCATTTTGAATGTTGTCTTTGCTGTTGATCCATAAAGGACACTCGAGTCTCATGCTTATTTTACTAAACTCTGGAAGAACTAATTCCCGAATCTTCATGTATCACAATTTATATAAGAAGATAATCGAGCAATAGGTTGTGCTTAATCAGTGATAACTATTATCCAGTATACTAAGTGTAGATATCACAAGGCGTAGTTACAGTGAATGGGTTAGAAGGAGCCAAGCAATAGGGTTAGTAAAGCTATTGAAATAATGAATTCATGTCGTATGAATTTAGCAACTGCTATTTGTAAATCAAAGTTTGTGGTTTAGTACAGGTAATCCCTAATTTACAACCATAATTGAGCCTGGAAATTATGCTTGACGGTCGTAAAGCAAATCATGTGGTGGAATGTGGTGCAGAATCTCAGAAGGAAGGCAGACTTTCCCAAGGAGCTAAGAGGCAAATCACACTGGAATCGTTGGTATCTAAGGAAGGGGGTTTCTCTTCCTACATACCTATATATGATCTACCTTCATACAAGGTAGATCATATACAGGTAGTACTTGACTTACAACAGTTTCTTTAGTGTCCATTCAAAGTTACAACGGCATTGAAAAAAGTGACTTATGACTGTTTTTCACAGTTACAACCTTTGCAGCGTCCCCATAATCATGTGATCAAGATTCAGATGCTTGACAACTGGTTCATATTTATGACCATTGCTGTGTCCCAAGGTCATGTAATCACCTTTTGTGGCCCTCTGACAAGCAAAGTCAATGGGGAAGCCAGATTCACTTAACAACTAAGTTACTAGCTTATCAACTGCAATGAGTCACTTAACAACCGAGACAAGAAAGGTCATAAAATGGGGCAAAATTTACTTAACAAATGTCTCACTTAGCAGAAACTTTGTGGCTCAATTTTTTTTTTTTTTAATTTGATTTATATGCCGCCCTTCTCCGAAGACTCAGGGCGGCTTACAATGTGCTCAGCAATAGCCTTCATCCTTTTTGTATATTTATACAAAGTCAGCTTATTGCCCCCACAACTGGGTCCTCATTACAATTGTGGTTGTAAGTTGAGAACTACCTGTAGTGATGCAGGTTATGCTTTAGTCAGGCAAGCTTCATGTCTATTGGTGATGAACAATCAATTATTCCGAGTAAATCCTTGCATTGTTCTTGGTTCCTTGCACTAGGCCAGTGTTTCTCAACCTTGGAAGCTTGAAGATGGGTGGACTTCAACTCCCAGAATCCTCCAGCCAGCACTGCTGGCTGGGGGATTATGGGAGTTGAAGTCCACCCATCTTCAAGGTACCAAGGTTGAAAAACACTGCACTAGACAGATCAGTACATAACCAGACCCATTTCTATGATCCTTTTTTGCCAGAGTCATTAAACAAATCCATTGTTCACAACTTGTGATTGAACCTGGAAGAAATGCCGGTTTCCAGCAAAACTGTCATAAGTCGTGGTTGTGACCCCAGGCAGGGTGCTGCAAATGGCCATAAATGAGGGCTGGTTGCCGAGCACCCAAAATGCAGTTACATGGCCATGGAGGGTGTGTGTGATAAAACTTTGAAATTGGGTATAAATAAATAATTATAGGGAGGTCTGTCATAACTTCGAAGCGTCCTTAGGCGACCCGTTGTAAATCAAAGGCTACCTGTATCATGTTAGATGAATCCACTCTGTTATCAGTTATTTGGCAAAATATGGTTAAGAAAAATAGAGCATAGTGAAGTATATGAAGCCGGCCAGAATTTCTTTTGTTTTGGTTATGTTAGTACACAAAACCATTCTGATATCAGCCTATATACACCTTTCACTATGTGAGAATAGAATAGAATAGAATAGAATAGAATAGAATAGAATAGAATAGAATAGAATAGAATAGAAAAATTTATTGGCCAAGTGTGATTGGACACACAAGGAATTTGTCTTTGGTGCATATGCTCTCAGTGTACATAAAGAAAAAATAGAATATATTCGTCAAGAATCATAAGATACAACACTTAGTGATAGTCATAGGATACTAAAGCAATCAAATCATACTAGGAAACAATAAAAACAATATAAGTTGTAAAGATACAAGCAACATGGATATATGTGGCTGTTGCTATTGTTAGCATCAACATATTCATTAATGCAGTTTATTACACTAATAATAATAAAAAGAAAGCAAAGATAGCACACCTAATAGGCACCTTGGGTGCAGTCCCAAAACATCTCGACCATCATTTGAACGCCGCCATAATCTGTCAGCTGCAAAAGGTACTTCACTTGGAACAGCTTGCATGCTGCAATGTTACTTTTAACACCATCAAACAACATCTTCTTGGCATCTTCCTATGCCAAGTTCTTGGGGAAAACATAATAGGTGGATAAAAATGCCAAATCCAGTCTAAATATGTGGCTGACTATGCAACAAACCATAATAATATAACTTAGTTCCCGAGAGTGGAAATCCTTGTTTTGACAGATAAACACCAGTAATTGTTGTGTATACACACACACACACACACACACACACACACATATATATATATATATATATGAATGAATGAAAAAATTGTTTTGGTGGAGTGAAAAGCTTATGACAATTATTATGGCTAATTGTTATTAAATTATTAGTATAATTATACCTACTGTAATTATACAGGGAGGTCCTCTGCAAAAGAACAATTAATTTAATCCCTGAACCACCTCAGTTAAAGACACGTACTCTACATTTATAAGGAACTGTATTGAGAGATGGGGGGAGGAGTATGGTTATATATCAGGATTGTATTTTCAATACAGAGAGTCCTCATTTACTGACGACAGTTGTGACTCGCTCCTCCGTTGCCAAGCAGTGCAGTCATTAAGTGAAATGTCACATGATTGCACCACTATATGACATCAGCTGCAGTTGTTAAGCGAATTGTGTAGATGTTAAGTGCAACATCCTGTGACTGTGACTTGTGGCTTCCTGCTGGCTTTCTCGTTCACTTTGCTTGCCAGAAGCCACCTGTGAAGGTTGCAATTAGCCATGATGTGATTGCAGGTCACTGCAACTTGTAAATGCATGCCGGTTGCCAAGCACCTAAATTGCAATCACATGACTGCAAGGGTGCTGCACCGGCCTCATTGAAAGTCTCCTTTTTCTGCCCCACCATAACTCCAAACAGTGGCTGAACAAGGGGTTAAGAAATGAGGACCATCAGTTGATGTTGATCAGCCAATAGCTGACATACAGTGGGGGCTAGTTGCAATGGTTGGCATAGTGGGATAGGAGATCCGGGTTCAAATTCACACTCGGACATGAAAACTTGCTGAGTGGTTTTAAGACTCTTGTTGTCTTTCAGCCCAGCTAGCTCTTGGTATTATTGTGGACACAAAATAGGAGGCAAGAATATTTTGGAGGCAGGATATAAATCTAAAACTAAGTAAATAAAGCTTTGTCATTTAAAGGTAAACTTTTATCAAAACAACCTGTTGATAAAAAAAAATAGACTGAAAATCAATTACATCTCAATCTCTATGAATAGCTTTCTCCATACCTGAAGCCTGAAAAACAGATTATTCTATGTGTGGTTTATAGATTTTGTACTCACTAGTGTGCATTTATAGTAGTTATAATGTTGCAATATACCGTGTTGATTTTTTCTGTTTATTCTTTTTTAAAATATAAAATTAGAGGGGTTTGTTAATTAAAACTTGGGGTTGCCATTACCCATCATGGCTTTTTATTTTTCAAGCAACATAATTTATCATATAAAGATCAGCTTTTTTTTTTCTGTTTATTAATGGCCATTCTGTTTTTATGCCTCTGTCACTTTTGACATTTGGTACCTTAGAAATCTGATTCCTCTCTATGTTGATTTGCCCAGCAATTCCTGAATGTTTCAGTGGTGCTTACTTTGACATGATTGGCATGCTTTGCTCCAAGTTGTTTGTATTTTAAATGCCGTATTTTTTGGAGTATAAGACGCACCTTAGTTTTTGGGGAGGAAAATAAGAAAAAAGCTGATTGGCAGGTGGAATACCCCCAATCAGCTGTTCCCAGAATTTTAGCAACTGGTTCTTTGGTTGTGAGCTCTGTGCCTTGCTTTTTTTGCTGCCTCTGAAACTTCTGAAACCCTGTTTCAGAAAAAACTTTCTTTTCTGCCTCTGAAAGCCTCCGAAACAGAGCTTCAGAAAAAAAAGCCTCTGAAGCTGTTTGGGGGCTTCTTTTCTGAAGCTCTGTTTGGAGGCTTTTTTTCTGAAGCTCTGTTTGGGGGCATCTTTTCTGAAGCTTCTTTTCTGATGCTTTTTTCAGCCTCTGAAACCTCAGTTTGAGAAGCTGGGCGGGTAACTACAGGTGGCTACATTCGGAGTATAAGTCACACACAGATTTTTACCTTCTTTTCTGGGAGGAAAAAGTGCATCTTATACTCTGAAAAATACGGTATCTACTTTGCTACAAGATAGATGATAATATTTCCTGCAGTTTTCTCCACTGTTTGTTGCTAAAAGGTTAATACAACTGTCAGTAGATAACACTTTGATCTATTACATGCTAAACATTATGTAAGGTCAATGTTTTGTTCAGAGGTGAATGTTTCAGTCCATTTCATGAGTAGGAGGCCAGAATTTTCCATGTGATGAACTCAGAAATAGAGCAGATTCTTTTCTGTTTCACAAAGTATGTTTGAACTTTTGACTTCAGAAAGTACATCAAAGATAACAAAAAAAGAACACCCTACATCTTCCATATAATACACATGTTTGTACAAAACTTACTTGCAATTTTTGTGTAAACTAACATAGTTATTAAACCATGCAATTATTTACAAAAGACTACATACTGTTTTAAAGCGCAAAATGTTCTGGTTGTTTTAGATAAAAGTAAACATAAAAATAAATCATGATACATTCATACTCAGCTAACCATTATTCCAAGTCTTTTTTTAACAAAAGGAATTTATTAGATTAAAATAATGTTATGTTCATCTTGCTGTCAAAAGTATTCATAGCTGCTATGATTTAATTATCATTTAATTCTTTGAATTTTACTTGTCTTGAATTAATAATCATCATAAAATATTTGCTTAATTCATTTTTCATTTTTTTAGAAGGATATCTAAAAAATAAGAACTTTGTTTCATTTATACTGTGTGTCCTAATAATTTCTTACTTGGTGAACACTGGAATTTTGCCACCTCAAAATGTATCCTAAGCATTATTTACACATTTTACATATTAGGAGTTTTATAAAGCAACACTATACATATTTTTCAAAAGGTACTTTGCTTGATTGTTTTTTTTTCTCTGTCAAGATGAAAAAAGATCATTTTGACCAAGACTAACAAGGTATTAGTTTGTCCACCATAATGTAGTGCTGGAAAAGATGATCATGTTATAGCAAAAGGCAGGATGAGACTATATGTATATTTTAGCTTTAGGATTCAAAACAGAAGTTAGGTTTTAGCCAGTGAAAAATAGTGTGCTGTATTATAAAAAATAAAGGGCAGATATTTTCTTTTCTTTCTTTTTTGATAAACCAACTACAAACCATAAATTGGGTTTTATTAAAAATTAATGGACCAGTGGAATGCTGTCAATATAATTTACTTGAACTTCATTAAGGCATTTGATAAAGTAGACCAGTGGTAGGTTTCTACCAGTTCAGCCCCATTCGGGCGAACAGGTAGCGGCGGTGGCAAGAGGCTCCACC
The DNA here is from genome assembly GCA_022577455.1 of Arizona elegans. Classification (NCBI taxonomy): domain Eukaryota; kingdom Metazoa; phylum Chordata; class Lepidosauria; order Squamata; family Colubridae; genus Arizona; species Arizona elegans. Next base: position 223,331,744 of record JAKOOJ010000001.1, read on the forward strand.
CACCCACAGATGTCATCACGGACGCTCTGTGCATGCACAGAAGGTTCTGCACATGCGCAGAAATGCCGCAAGCAAGCGAAGAAAGCGCACCTGTGCTCACAGTTCCGAACCGGTAGTGAAGGTAAGTGAAACCCACTATGGAAGTAGATCATAACTTACTACTTGATAACATAGAAAAATGTGGGTTAGACAGCATCACCACCAGCTGGATTCGTAACTGGCTGACCAACCACACTCAACGTGTAGTCCTCAATGGAACTGCATCTACATGGAGGGAAGTATGCAGTGGGGTACCCCAAGGTTCTGTTTTAGGCCCAGTACTCTTCAACATCATCAATGATTTGGATGAGGTGATAGATGGAGAACTCATCAAATTTGCAGACGACACCAAACTAGCAGGAATACCCAACACTCCAGAAGATAGGCTTAAGATACAGAAGGATCTTGACAGACTTGAACATTGGGAGCTAGCTAACAAAATGAAATTCAATGGTAAAAAAAGTAAGGTTCTACATTTAGGCAAGAAAAACAAAACACACAGGTACAATATACTGTATGTGGTACCTTGCTCAATAGTAATAACTGTGAGAAGGAACTTGGAGTCCTAGTGGACAATCATTTAAATATGAGCCAGTAGTGTGTTGCAGCTGCCAAAAAAGCCAACACAGTTTTAGGCTGCATATACAGAGGGATAGAATCAAGATCACATGAAGTGTTTTTTTTTATTGAAAAAGTTTTTCAAATACAAATTTTTCCCCCTTTTCCCCCCCTCCTCCCTAACCTCCCTCCCCCTCGCCTCCCCCGTAGCTTCTCCAAAATAAAACCCAAGTTAATAACAGATTATATAATACTTTACCATCCTTTTGTTCCACCCCCATATACTAACCCTTTCTTTCTAACAATATTATTATATCCCCCTTATACTATACATTTCAAAAACAACATTCAGCTGTAAGATTATATAATAAATTCTAATTTAGCAATTTCATCTATTCAACTCATAATTTATCCTTCTAACAATATCATTATATCCCCCTTATACTATACATTTCAAAGCAACATTCAAAGCAACTTTCAGCTATAAAACTATATAATAAATCCTAATTTAGCAATTTCAACTCATAATCTATCCATTTCCTCCTCTCCCATACATATATCTCTTAATTCGAATCTTTTATGTATATTGATATAACATAACATCCTTTCTCCTAAACTAAACAATCAGTAACTAACCTATCTCCACCCACTTTCCTACAGGTCTACATACATAATATTTTCAATATCTTTATTCTTCTGCCCATTCCACTAAAAAAAAAATATTTACATATATATATAAAATCCTCAATTGACTTTAAGTTTGTAATCCATATGATATCTTCTGTAATGTCTCTCAACTGGATTGTTAATTCCATTACCCATGTTAGGGTAACATCACATCCTAATTCCAACAGTATGTTTGGTATCTTCAATTACCATCTGCCCCCATCAATAGTAAATGTTTTCATATATAAAAAACCACCCGAGTGACTTTATATTTATATTCCATATAGTGTCGTCTATAATGTCTTCCATCTAGATTATTAATTCCAATCACCGTGTTGGGGTAACAGACAGATCTTCTGCATGCCCCAATCCCATAGTTCTCTTGCCTTATAGCTCAGCATAAACGTAATCCATTTGTCAAAGAATCCAAAATAGAAAATTCCAATCCACTCAATTTATAGCCATCTTCACATCCCAAGAGTACAGCACTGCAGAGATCTGTCACTCTCCTCAAGATAATATAAACCAATACTTTGCCTCAACTAAATTCCTAAATATTCAGTCAGCTCTTAAGTAACTGGCATTACACTGTTGTTTGGTCTAAAATTTTTTATTTTTGTAGGACCTGCTTCTTCTTTTCTTAACTTTTTGTGGCTTAAGTCTCCATCCTGGTTTCCTTTCTATGAGTTGTATATCAACTGTTTGGTTTCCATGCTGATCTGTAACTTGATAAGTCATCACATTAGAATCCAAAGCCGGCTCTCTTGTATTTATAGGTAATCCAACTGTAGCCTCTGAAGGAGAATCCAGAAGCGGCTCGTCCACAAAAGCCTCTGTGGCTTGTTGTTTTTCCGTTACCTCCACCTCCATCTGCTTAGCCTGAATTTCAATCTCTTGTTGATTTTGCTTTTCTTTATTCCCCTTGTGTATTATACGTGGAGATATTAAACCCATTTTAAAAACCTTATAGTAAAATTCTTCCGCTTTTTCAACAGTATTTAGTTGATATAGTTCTCCTTGATATCTCAATATTATACCAACTAAGACATCCCACCTGAATGGGATGTTTTGTTTCTTTAGTTCAGTCACCAAAAATCCAAAATCCTTTCTATCTTTTAACATCTTGGGCGGTAGTTCTTTAAATATCCAGATCTTCCTTCCATGCATTTCAAGAGTGGAGTTGAAAGACTTTTGCACAATATCATTTCTTATTTCTTTATCAGTAAAGTAAATCACCACATCTCTAGGCAGCTGCCTTTGCTTTGCCACCCAAGAATTAACTCTGTAGGCCTTATCAATCTTGCAGGATACATCTTCAGGGCTAACCTTTAAAATCCCAGCCAGAACTTCAGCAGACATCTTTCTCAAATCTTGTCTTTTATCTTCCTGTACTCCCCTAATTCTAACCGCAAATTCCATGAGTCTGAATTGCATTATTGTGGCTTCATTTTCAATCCTTTGTTTTATATTATCTACATTGTAAGTCTTATACTCAGCTTCCTTTATTTTTTTAAACTCTACTTCTGAGTAGAGTTTTTCTGAGCTTTTTTCTTGAATCCTTATTAAATCATTTTCAATTCTTTGTATTTTATTATCCAAATTGTAAATCTTATCGTCAACTTCCTTAGAGTCTATTTTTAAATTTATAATTTCATCCATCTTCAGAATTAGTTCTATGAAACTTTTCATATGTTGCTTCAGAATATCATACTTTTGTTGAACCAACTCTTTAGTTTCCTGTCTAAAATTTTCAAGATTCAGATTCACAATCTTATCATGTCTTGCCATCTCCTCCAGTAGAAATTTCTTTAGGTCTATGAAGCCATTCTTCTGCATCTGCAAACTTTCAACTTGTTCATGCGATTTATAAATGGGAGAGGCCCCCCGCCACGGCTTGGTTATCTGGCTTTGTCAGTTTTAGCGCCATCCTGCCACACAACAGATTTTTTTTTCCTTTTTCCTTTTAAAGAGAAAAACTTCTCTCCAAACAATATCAATAACAAGTCTCTAAGAAGGAAGAAACATGAAATAAGAGTTTTTTCTCTTCACTTCTAACCAGCACTTTTGCTAGATACTTTGTAATTTTGTAACGTTATAAACTATTCAAACGGAAGGACTTTCGCTTTCAGCTTTTCTCAAGCCTCGGCCAGTCGCCATTTTAAACTCTCCTTTTTCCTCCTTTCACTCTTCTTTAATTTTAAAATCAGTCTTGGGGTTAGAATACTTGCAGTTTAGGATCCCCGATCCGGATTTCATCCTGCTTATTCAGATGATCTGTTAATTTTGTTGATTGGTCCAGTCCCAGCGCCTGGCTCTGCAAAAAGGCAGAGTTCTCCCGAAGCCCGGAGCAGCGGCGAGCGGAAATAGGGAGCCACAACCTGCTTTGTCCCCAAGAGTAAAAAAAGAACTCTGGGGACTTCGCAGAGGGCTCTACCTGCCCTCGCCAGCTCTATCTCACATTTCCTTTAGGAAACGGAGTTTTTCGAGCCGCCTTTCAGATGTAAAGGCGGCTCTTTACGGGCGACGGGGCTGGTGGTCTCAGAGGACTGTCTGGCGGCAATGGAAGCCAGACCGGAAGATCACATGAAGTGTTAATACCACTTTATAATGCCTTGATAAGGCCACACTTGGAATACTGCATCCAGTTTTGGTTGCCATAATGTAAAAAAAGATGTTGAGACTCTAGAAAGAGTGCAGAGAAGAGCAACAAAGATGATTAGGGGACTGGAAACATATAAAACATATAAAGAACAGTTGCTGGAATTGGGTATGTCTAGTTTGATGAAAAGAAGGAAGGAAGTATTCCAATATCTCGGGGGCTGCCACAAAGAAGAAGGAGTCAAGCTATTCCCCAAAGCACCTGAGGGCAGGACAAGAAGCAATGGGTGGAAACTAATCAAGGAGAGAAGCAACTAAGGAGAAATTTCCTGACAGTTAGAACAATTAATCAGTGGAACAACTTGCCTCCAGAAGTTGTAAATGCTCCAAAACTGGAAGTTTTTAAGAAAAAATTCTAAGAAACAGTCATGGGTTTATACATCAATTGCTATTTGGATTCAATGGTCTATTTGGTTTTCTCTTAGGCTTATGGTTTGAGGTGCATATTTATAATTAAATGATGGATATTGATATTTCTTCCAAAGATTGCCTCATGGAGTTGAGCGGATATATTTTAAAATAAGTACGTGCATTTCAAATGAAAATCTTACAGTGTTACATTATATTTTAATAGCATTTAATAATTTGCTTTGTATTTTCTTGGATGCTTCCAAGCTTCTTGGATGCTTGTATTTTCTTGGAAGCAAACTTTAATAGCTTTCAGGAGACAGGACAAAAATTATTCAATACCACCAGGGATGCTTCTCAAGGAGTGGGAAAATCTCTGCTTCTTTAAGTGCAGATGGAACAAAACTCTTCCCTCAGGGATGAAGTCACCACCGCATGGACCTAATCACATGTTACCCTGTTTTCCCCAAAATAAGACATCCCCTGATAATAAGCCCAATCAGTCTTTTGAGTGCATGGCAATAAGGCCAAGCACTTATTTCAGGGTTCAAAAAAATATAAGACAGGGTCTTATTTTTGTGGAAACATGGTATCTCCTAATGCCACAGCCAAACAAGAGGGACATGGCTGTAATACCCAGTAGGCTCCCAGTGCCAAAGACGTTTCCCAGAACTAACAGGTTCAAACTCTTCCTGAGTAATAACTAAGCTAGACTGTATCTTTGTCAAATGCACAGGATATGCACACCTGAAATCCAGCTTGCACTTCATGTGATATATGCATCAGATATTCCTCTCAGTGGACTTGCAGATGTTTCTCTGGCTCTACCTCCTCAAGAGGGACCAGATCACAAACAGAGCTGCTAGCTGGCTATCTGCAGATGCAAAAAGAAAAGAAATATAGTTAACTTATGTTGATCTGATCTCCACAAGGTAATCCTTAATAAAGGCTCGAAGTTCACAGTTGATGTCTACAACCATTGTAACCCTGATGGCACTATGGTTAAAGAAGAAAATGAGCACATCAGCATTGTCTCTTTGTTTGTTTGAAAAGATCATGGAACATATGTTGCTTCAAGGAGTTGGAAACTGGAAGTTTCTTGCATGGGAAACATAGAGTATGCAGGTTTTTAAAAAATGACTTTAGACTTAGATTAGGCCATCCAGAAGAAATTCCTTTACAAAGAAAATTAAAGGTAGAAAGGCAGGAAATCTACACCATAAAAAGCTTGTGATCCTAATGACCATGCCAGGTAATTTTACACTTTAGGGCTGAGTTTACATAATTGTATAAGTTTTTGTTTTGTTTTACAAGTGGTATAAACCCAGCCTGTATAATTGGCTGTGTCCAAATCTCTCCAAAAAGAAGAACCTCACAATATATTCTGTTTTTTTTTTATTTTAACTTTTATTGAGTTGCAAATCTGTCTTGTTGGGTGTCTACTTCCATAAGGGTTTTTTTACCTCTTTACTAGGTTTCTTTTTCTCTTGTGCAGTGATGTTTTTGGCTTCAGTTGTGATAATTGAATTTGATTTTTTAAAATCTCTTTGGATTTAAAATATGTATTTGATTTTTATCTTTTTAACTGAAGTGGTATCCTTTAAAAATAAACACTCATACAGTTTTGATTTTTTTTTTAATTAAAATTTAAAAGTCCCTAAAATATATTTGAAGCAGCTAAATGTGAGACAGTTGAACAGTGTTGATGTTAGCTAATTTGAATAATGAAACGTCTGCAGGCTCAGAGAGCACCAAGGACCCCTCACTTGAACATTGCTTGTATGGGGAGTCTAAACATAGGAGGTTAAACTGGGTTGGGGGCAGGGGTGAAATGCTCCCGGTTCGGACTGGATCGCCCGATCCAGTAGTGATGGCGGGTGGTGGTTCAGAGAACCGGTAGCAAAAATCCCTGCGCCCCCCCACCATGCTCAGCTGAGTTGCACGATCATCAGAGGCTTTTTTTTTTTTTTACTTTTAAAAGCATTTTTTTCTACAACCTCTTCCGATGAAAAAATGCTTTTAAAAATTAAAAAAAAAAGCCTCTGTGATCGCATGGCTCAGCTGGGATTGTCAGAGGCTTTTCAAAGCATTTTTTTCTGCAACCTCTTGGCCGAAGAGGTGGTAAAAAAAATGCTTTGAAAAGTCTCTGACAATCTCAGCTGAGTTGCCTGATCACCAGAGGCTTTTCAAAGCATTAGAAAAAATGCTTTGAAAAGTTAAAAAAAAAAAGTTGGCCACGCCCATCCAATCACATTACCCCCCACCAAGCCACGCCCACAGAACCAGTAGTAACACATTTTACATTTCACCCCTGGTTGGGGGTTTGTGCAAAATTCCTTCAAATCCTTTAACTGGTCATAACTTTTGGTGTTTTAACAGATGCCGGCAAATTTTATATGTTACTGAGAAGCTTTTTGCATTGGAAGAAAACTTCTCCAATTTTAACAGTTTATAAGAGAAGAACAGTTTATAAGAGGAGAAAGGAGAGATTACTTAATGTACTCTGGAAAATGAGAGGAAAATATCTTCAAAGGATGCTCAGAAACACGATCCTGGTAAATTGTAACTGCAGGAAATGGACGATGAAACCTGACTTGTGTTTCCTCTTGAAAATACATCCTCAGGATGTTATTCTCACTGCATCCAAGCGAAGAAAAAGAATAAAGAAAAGTTTAAAATACATTTACCAAGTGGGGTCGAAAGTGGGGATTTTTATGAGCTACGGTGGCACAGTGGTTAGAGTGCAGTACTGCAGGCTACTTCTGCTGATTGCTGGCTGCCTGCAGTTTGGCAGTTCAAGTCCCACCAGGCTCAAGGTTGACTCAGCCTTCCATCCTTCCGAGGTGGGTAAAATGAGGACCCAGATTGTTGAAGGCAATAGGCTGACTCTGTAAACCGCTTAGAGAGGGCTGTAAAAGCACTGTGAAGTGGTATATAAGTCTAAGTGCTATGGTTCATGGTTAATTATGTCACAGGAAATGATTCTTGAGATTCTAATGGTAAACATATGAAGGATTTTGGTTTCTTAGAAGTCTTTATAGAAATCATGCTTGTTCTTTATGAAACGTTGCCTGCAACAAATGGTTGATATAGAAAATCAGCTGAAAGAGATGGAGGAATGAAAGCATATTGGCTTAATTTATTTCAGTCATTCAGCCATCAACCTTTTTTATGATGATTTCTTTTTTTTTGAAATCATTTTGTCTGGACTGCAAGAGGGTTGAAAGGAGTTTTTCATGTGTCAATTAAGGCAGTTTGCAAATCTAAATTCCTTGCTGTAAAGGAATTTGTGGCCCCTGAAGCTGAACAAACCAATTAAGTTATCACTTCTCCCTAAGATAAGTTGAATAAATACATCTATTGTAATAAGATAACATGTATCAGGCACCTTTTAGCTAAAGCGAAATATTTTTAGGTTCATTGATTTTAGTTGGAGAAACTTGAAACATTTTCATGGCATCCCTGCCCACTTTTATCTAAAAATAAAATCAGCCTTCAGGCATAATTCAACCATTTCGTCATTGCTCTCTTTATATACTAATGGTTTATCTCAGCATAACATACTGAGGTTGGCTTTAATTTATAATTATTTTATTCTTTTAATCTCATGAAAGGAATACTGATATCGAATGCAATCATTTTTAGTCATTCTTAATGAATGGGTTTGAAAAAATTCTAATACTTGAAAGTCAGCCAATATCAATATTTGTACAGACTTTCTATGCGTAGTTTATTTAATTGATTGTATAGATAGATAATTTTTAATTTGCATTGGGGGGGAGCTTATATTGATAACATCCATAGAATTTAAATTTAATATGACATAGCTTACTTGTTTATTTTAATTTTCGGCCGGGGGAGGGGGAGTGGAGTTGACTGTATATTCTTCTCCAAAAAAAATTTATTGTGGTTTTTTCCTTTTCCAAAATTCCAGTACATAATTGATCAGACAGTGTTACTTTTCCCATAGGTTAGATTAATTATTCCTATATATTCTATAACTCCTAAATATATATATATGTATCTTAAACTTTATACTAGTCTTTATCCATTTTTAATTCAGTTATCAATCCACCTGTACCAATATCCCACACCATATAGTATTCTGAATCCTCTTTTTCATTTAGTTCTAATGTTAGTTTATTCATTTCGGCACAATTGAATATTTTTTTGAATAATAGATTCCTTTGGTGGTATATTGTTTCCTTTCCAATGTTGTGCATATGTTATTCTCGCTGCTGTGAGTATGTGTATGATTAAATATCCTGGTTTTTTTAAATCATATTTAGTCTTTAGTACTCCCAGGAGAAAAGTTTCTGGAATCAATTCCATTTTATTATTAATTAATTCTTGTAGCCAATTTTGTATTTTATTCCAATACCTCTTCGCTTCGGGACGTGACCACCACATATGGAAGAAGGTATCTTGGTGATGCCCACCAAGATGTATTGGGATATATCATAGCTTCCATGGTTGATAACCAGTTCGGGATTTTCATATACTGTTTCCTTCTAATTTCTTCCCATATTTGTATTAATGCTTCTCTAATCTTATGTCTATGAAAGTACATTTTGGTCTTGTTCTTTTTGTCCCACATGAAGGCGTGCCACCCTCTTTGTAGGTCATGTCCTTCCAGGGTTAAAATTCTTTTATTCCTTAGATTGACCCAATCGCTTATGACTGTATATTCTTAAAGTGCCTTGATTAATGTTACATTCTTGGAGTGTTGGGTTTTTGTTTGTTTTAATTATAATATTGTCTTGTCCAAACAACACAGTATCAACTTTATAATATGATCACAAATGGGTGGATGGAAATATTTGATTTCTGCACAAGTTGTGTGGAAGGTGAGGCATCGTACGGAGATGAGGCATCATACGAAATAATATTCAGTCATTTCAGGGTTTTGATTTATAGCTTTTCCATGATGTGCTGCAGTTAAGAAAGAAACATAGAACACCTCCGCCATGATTTTTTGATTCAGGAGAAGTTGCCCCCTGGAAATCTCCTTTGAAGTCTTAGACAATTATATGTACAGTATGTCATGGTATTGCTTAGATCTAATTACCTCACCTTTCTCTCTTCTATAGAGACAAGTTCCAACTACCAACAAAATTGTGTTGCCACCCCTGCAGTATTTTGTCAAGATGGAGAAGACTTAAAATTTTAATTTTAATTAAAATTTGAAAGGGGTATGATGAGTGAATGTTCCCATTCATTGACAAGGCAAGTCTCATTTGTTTTTAATAATAATAGACTTCATGTGACTATATCTGAACAAAGAAAAAAGAAGATAAAAGATCAGCTTTATGGCACACCCTGCCATACATCAAAAACATTTTGGAAGCGGTAGAACGCAGCTTCCAAGATCTGCAAGTGGGTATTGCACACTGCCCAGAGGCTATCATACGAGGATAAATTATGCGTTGTAAAGATCGCTTGAAGGTGGGAAATATTTCCAATGTAATGTACCAGATCACCTGCATGGATTGTCACTGTGACTATGTAGGACAAATGGAGAGGAAGCTAACAACTAAGGTGCAAGAACACAAGTGAATGGTCAGACGAGGAGACCCAAACTCATTACTAGCCTTATGTTGCAATGAACAAGGACACACATTTAATTACGCAGCTACTAAGATTGTTGGCCATGCAGATATAAAGATAGCCAGGGAAAGGATGAAAGCCTAGGAAATAGCTTGTTAGTGAACGAATGCTGATTTACCACCAGTTTATCAAATACTTAGCAGTAGCACTTAGACTTATATACCACTTCACAGTGCTTTACAGCCATCTCTAAGTGGTTTACAGAGTCAGCATATTGCCCCCAACAATCTGGATCCTCATTTTACCAACCTCGGAAGGATGGAAGGATGACCTTGAGCCTGGTGAGATTCGAACTGCCAAATTGCAGGCAGCTGACAGTCAGCCGAAGTAGCTGGCAGTACCTACTGTATTTTAACCACTGCGCCACTGCGACTCTAGGTGCCAAGGGCTTGGCAGCACAAGGAAGCAACAACCAATCGCCAGCCATCAACACACCAATCAGCCAATAGGAAGGCATTACATAAATACGATTCACAGAATAGCCCAAAGCACATATTCTAGTAGGGAGAAGTTCCTTGAAGATGGTCTGTAGCATGAATCAAAAAGCTCGGAAGAGTAAATCTCTTCTCTTGATGACCGACCCAAATTCAATCTTGAATAATATTTTCCCAAATAACATCTGGAGTGTGTTGGATAGTTCCTTCCAATTATACCTAGCTCCCAGATAGACGGGAATTATAATCCATCACAGATGAAAGGCACTAGATTAAAGAAAGAGTGTGCTTTTAGATTGCAAAATTAACAAGGCAATCCTTCATATGCCTGCTCTGAAATACATTTTATTTCATTCTGTAAAGCTTACTGTCTGGTAAATTTTATTTCATTCTGTAAAGCTTACTTTCTGGTAAATAAATGGTGGTACAGTTGCAATCTGAATTATTTAAGAAATATAAAATTACCGTAGAAGTTTTGAGGAATGGTGAAACATCTGTTAAAAAGAAAGCATTGTTGCAATATTTTTGAACGATGGTATTTTTGTTTTCTCATTAACATATTTACATAGGATAGATTTTAAAAAAGAGCTGTACATGGAATAGAATCCAATCATAGCAATAGTGAGCCCCAAAATATAGAAAAGGAACATTTATTTATTTATTTATTAGTTTGATTTATATGCCGCCCTTCTCCAGAGACTCAGGGCGGCTTGCAATGCTTTTAAGCAATAGCCTTCATACTTTTGTATATATCTGCTTAGTAGGGCTTTTTGGCCCCCACAAGCGGTGTTCTATTTTATACAAAGTCAGCTTATTGCCCCCACAAACCGGGTCCTCATTTTACCTACCTCGGTAGGATGGAAGGCTGAGTCAACCTTGAGCCTGGTGAGAATTGAACTCGCAGTAATTGCAGGCAACTGGCAGCTAAATACTACTTTAAGCAGTTTAGTCCACTGCGCCACCAGGCTCTTAAAGTATAAAGTATAAAGAACAATTGTCTTCGTTACTACATACCAATGTTTAAAGTCTACTTAAAATATAAAGACCAAACCATGGACTATATCTCTATTAAGCCAATTGCAATTTAAATCCAGATCTAAAATACATTATGAGATTTCTGTTATTGAATACTACGAAATACTTGGCACATTTTAAAATTTATTTTGTGAAATGCTAACTTTAGTAAAAGATAAAGTGGGTAACTTGATGGATTTGGTAGACAAGGATCTTATTAGTTGTGCTGAAAGGAAGCCTTTCAGGAAGAAGATTGTGTACATGAGCTCCAAATATAATATGCGAATTATAACTGAGTTTCACATTTCTCCTAATGCTATTCATGAGAAAATGGAAGCTTGAAGCTATTCATATCGCTGCCTCTTGCATTCTTACCTTTTTTTTATATTTCAATCAGAGTTTTTGCCATCTGTTTCTATAAGTTGTTAAAATAAAATCCCATACCAAAACTAAGAAACAGCTTGCCAAAAGGAGGTAGGTACTTGCTGGCTCTTCTTTAATTCACATTTCAAGTTTTCTAAGAATTATCTATTCAGTTATCTCTGTCAGATATAGGCATATATACACAGTCCAGGATCCACTGATCCTTTACTTTTATTTCATGATCTGTGCCTCCTCATATTGGCCATCTCATCTTTTATATACATACAATGACAATAAAGTTTATTATTTATTTATTTATTTATTTTATTTGTCCTCATGAACCATCATGTCACTAGGGGGAAAAAAGTTACTCCATCCTCAACTTACAACAGTTCATTTAGTGTTGAAAGTTACAACAGCAGTAAAAAAAGTGACTTATGACTGTTTTTCCCACTTACAATCATTGAAACATCTCCATGATGACATGAACAAAACTCAGACTGACTCATATTTATTTACGACCGTTGCAGTGTCCCAGGGTCATGTGATCACATTTTGCAACCTTCTGACGTGCAGAGTCAATGGGGAAGTCAGATTCACTTTAACAATTGTGTTACTAACTTAAGAACTGTGATGATTCACTTAACAACTATAGCAAGAAACATCGTAAAATGTTTCAAAATTCACTTAACACATGTCTTGCTTAGCAATAGAAATTTTGGGCTCAATTGCCGTAAGTTGAATACTACTTGTATTTCCATGATAAAGAGATGGTCTACATAGGGATTCCTATTCACCTCAAAGATGTCCCAAGTGATGGGGTTCAGCAAGCTAAGGATAACTGTTGCATATCATTCATTGGATTGGAAGAATGCACAGTCTAATTAAGCGTTCAGTATTTGAATTATAATAGTTTCAAAACTATTAGTAATTGGTATAAGTGGGCAATGTATACAAGGCAAACCTGTAAACAGGTAATCCTCAACTTACAACCACAATTGAGCCCACAATATATGTTGTTAAGTGAGACATTTGCTAAGTGAGTACGACCTTTCTTGCCTCAGTAAGTGAATCTGGTTTCCCCCATTGACTTTGCTGGTCAGAGGTCGCAAGAGGTAATCACATGATCTTGGGACACAACTATCGTCATAAAATATGAACCAGTTGCCAAGCATCTAAATTTTGATCACATGATTGTGGGGATGCTGCAAAGGTCATAACTGAAAAACAGTCATAACTCACTTTTTTCAGAGCCGTTGTAAGTTTGAACAGTCACTAAACAAACTGTTGTAAGTCAAGGACTACCTGAATTAATCTCATAACTATTAGAAATAAAGTAGGCATGTGATGTCTTCCACATGCATTTCAGCTCCAATGTTATTATACCCAATGGCAAGGGATGGTAGGACGTGAAGAGCAAAATATCTAGAAGGGGCTACTCATTCTACAAGTAGAATATTCCTTATTCCGTAAGCATCTATTCCTTTGTAATTTAGGTTTTATTTACCCATAAATATTATTTTAAAGGAAAATGAAGAGTAGTGAGGTGACATATATCCTTGTGGCCCTGTGATTTAGTGAACTAATTTAAATATTTGGAAGCTGCATCCTTCCTCTCTGGCTGTAGTTAAATGAAAAGCACAAGAAATAAAAAAAACCTGTAGCACAACAAGTATATTCTCTTCTTCAGTATCTTTACTGTGTAAAAAAAGAAGTTACAGATTGTTTTTGACAAATGGTGCAGCCATATGGTCAACTGCATACAGAATAAAATGTAGTTAGATGCTCTGTTTGACTGATCAGACAGCATAACAGCTTTAAATTACTATGTGTGATGCCTTCGATCAAAGAAAGTTATAATATATTTTTTCTCCTTAAATATTTCATTTACTATCTTGCACCAGTAAACCCATTCAAATTAAAATGTGTGTAATGCCTTTATTGTTGCCAATAATATTAGTGTAGTACTCCATGATTTTTTTTCTTATAACAAGTGTTTCTATTGGGTTTAAAGATATATAGTTTTGCATTCACATATTGATTATAGGTGCAAAGCTTACTCTCATATCCAATATTTACTGATATTTGTAGAAAATGGATGACAGACATTCTCTAAGAGCTTTCTTAGAAATTTTTAATTTTTTATTGTATAGATATGTTCAACATAACCTATAAAATAATATTTAAGGAGCCTACTCTATAAATATTTATATTAGAAAGCTAGATAGTTTTGGAATTCTATTAATGATACCACGTTTCCCCAAAAATAAGACCCTGTCTTATATTTTTTGAACCCCGAAATAAGGTGCTTGGCCTTATTTTCGGGGAGGTCTTATTATTTTGGGGAATGGCAGGGATTGGCTGCGCATGCGTTTAAATATTTTCGAGGAGGGCTTATTTTCAGGGGGGGTTTATTTTAGTGCATGCGCTCAAAAGCCCAATTGGGCTTATTATCAGGGGATGTCTTATTTTAGGGGAAACAGGGTACAATTTTGAGGTGTGCTTTACCAAATAAATATGGGCAATGTGAAATTGGTTCTGTTTCTGGAAAGACTTTTCTGTACATGCATGTTAGTTGAGTTCTCTAAACTTTGAAAGATTAGTATCGAGGTATTGCAGGATCCATTCTGGGTTGGTGACTGACCCAGGTTGGCTCCTACATCATTATTCTGGGACGCATATATTTGCCTTCATTTGTGTCAAGGTATTAATCTATGTTTTTGCAGATATTCTGCTATACCTCTCTGCAAGGCTTCCCTAGTGCAATGGTTGGCAAGGGGGTGTGGGCCGGTGTTGCTTTGCAGTATTTGTAGCCTGCACAAAATTTAATCCCAATTAACATTTCACTCCCCCAAATTCAAATCGGTATAGGTTCCCTGAACCCAGGAGAACCTAATAAGTATGCAGAGTAATCTGAATTGCCTCTATTCTAAGAAATCCCTAAAACTTTTTTGTATGATGATATTAACCCATCAAAGTGGACCAAATTAGGAAACCAACATTATGAATGCTAAAACTACTACTACTTTTTTCCCCTGAAATATTTCCTTGGTGAAAGGATTTGCTGGTGATATCACTGTTGCCCAGAGGACACCCAGTTGGGGACTTCTTTGGTGTCCCCGTGAAGTTGCCCACTGGAGTAGTACCCATTAAGCTACTTATGGTCACCCTCTTTCGAATTGCTGGGTCTGCAGGAGCTGGAGTGTGTGACGGGAGCTCACCCAATCCCATGGCAGCAATGGGTCTCAAACATGAGCCTGCCGATTGTCAGCCCAGCATTCTAACCTCATGAGCCACTGCACTCCATTTACTACTTTTATTATAAGGTGAACGAATATTGCAAGTCTGAATGCATCTCCTCCCTCCCTTTATCTTCAAGAGAACTAGGGAGGGTCAAGTCTGAGATCTCAAATTACATTCAACTTTCTTTAGTCTGATCATCATCTTGGTTGCAGTTCTTTCTGTTGTTCCTCAAGGTTATTTTTAAAACCCATTATCTATACAAGTTTTTATTGTTACATAGAGATACAAATAGCCCTTCTATGGATGGAATGGTTTGTGCACATATTCCAAGTACAGACCAACTCTGCCGTGCTTTCAGTTTATGAACAAGTCACACATCTTACAACAGCAGCAGAAATAGGTTGTAAAAAGGGAATACATTTTTGTTGACACAACAATGTTTGACTTAGTGTTTCTAATGAAAAACATCTTTTCCTGCCTGTTCATTTCTTGGAGGAGGAATTGATTGGGGAGAGGGAATTCCTACCATTGCTTCCTTATGTTGGTTGTCTGTAGTCAACCACATTTTACCAGCTGTCCAAGTTAATAAATTTTATAATGCTGCCTTAGTCCTTCTTACAATATTAATCTCCATCTTGGTTTTCTCTTCTTATATAAGTAATACAAATTTACTGATAGAACTACATTTTTGAAATTTATTATACCTGGCAGTGATGCGATGAAAGAATCATTGTAAAAGCAATCAGGAGGAAAACATGCATTTTTAAATTGAAGTTGTACAAAAAAGAGTGGCTGGCTCATGAATCATATGTTCTGAGAATAAAGCAGTTATTTCAGTAATGATAAACAATGCCCATTTAAATCCATCCATTAATTAATTTTAGTTTGTCACAGGTTGGATAATCACATGACTTATAGGTAATGAATTACATAATAATGTTTTGTTATTATACATTCTTATTCTTAAATAGGAAAACTAAATTGTGCAGCATAATGGAGGTGCAAGAATAAATTCAGAATATTAAATTGATTTCCCTGCATACAAGAACACTGGATGGGAAATACATGGGTGACTCTGTCTTCTGAATTCATGAAAATGTTAGCTACTATTGTCAGATCCCAGCAGAATAATAATCAGTTTTCTATATGATTTCTTCTCCGTAGAGAGAATAGGATGGGAAGGAGTAGCTGGTAGTAGAAGTAGGAATATTTTTTTATAGACACCAAACATAATTTATCATTTTTTAGCTTATGGAGATACAGTAATCATCCTGCTATTTTTTTAGCAGATGGATTCTATAACTTGCTTATACTCTCTGCTGGCCTCCATTGTATTTTAGAATAGAATAGAATAACAGAGTTGGAAGGGACCTTGGAGGTCTTCTAGCCAACCCCCTGCTCAGGCAGGAAACCCTACACCACTTCAGACAAATGATTATCCAACATTTTCTTAAAAACTTCCAGTGTTGGAGCATTCACAACTTCTGGAGGCAAGTTGTTCCACTGATTAATTATTTCTTGAAGCCATGGTTCTGTGCCCATGTTTTCTCTCCTTCCATACCTTGGCTGTCACCAGAAAGTTTCTTTGCAAGAGCTGTTAACTGTGGTGCTTATTGAGAGAGAGAAGCTATGAGTTCTATGGTTGGATGTGTTTGACAATGTACAAAAAATATTGGAACTGTGCTTCAGTATGTATTAAAATATATACTACTATAATGCGGCACTTTTAAAAAAGTGTTGTACTTTTTAAATCCGAGAACAAGGTAAATCCTAAAAAATCAATTGCAAGTAACCTTCCCCTTATGGACTTTTGGAGTAAAAATGGGGGAAAAAATGAAATTGTGATTTATGGTTATGATGACAACAAATTATAGAAAGAACAATTATAGAATGAAGAGTGTTTTAATGTTACTTTAATGAGAGAGGTTAAAATATCATTGTACTTACATCTGTTGTGAAGAATATCGGAAGCTACTTTTTTCTATTTTTCGTTACTTTTTTCTACTTTCATCTACCCTTTTTCCCTCTTGCACCTTTAGCTGTCTTCTGTTATTTCTCTCTTTTTCATTTTTCTGTTTTATTTTACTGTGTATTATTTCTTACTGCTGTTAAAACTTTCAGTAAAAATTATATAAAAATGCAAATAGCCTCACAAGAGGAAGCTTCTCCCTCCCTCCCTCCCCACCCCTCTGTGTATTTGTATGCACTCTGCTTCTAGACCTTCAGCCTTAGATTTTAACATGCCCAGGGGATTCCTCTATTGACATGGAAATTGGTTTGCCATGTTATGTCAGGCAGGCCCAGTGTTATTCATTTCAGCTGTCCTCTTCTGGCCATCCTTTTGTTTCTTCATTTTAACACCGCCAAACCCATAGATTTGCTTCTGTTGAGAGCAAGGCAAACACATGTGAGTAAGCTGCTGTAAATGTTTGTTTCCTGTGTATCTTTGTGTATATAATATGATAGATTCTGGTGTTGGCCAGAAGTAGCTACCAGGATAATGTTTGCATTTAAGTATCTGGGATATTTTACCATTTATAGTGAGCCTCATAAAGAACCCTTAATCGCCTAAAATAGTAATTGAAGGTTTTTCCTTCTTAAAACAAAAGACTATTTATGAGCAAGAAACTTTGTGTGGTAATTGGCAAACAGTTGTAAGCTAGCTTGCTTTTGTGGGAGTTTACTATAAATAGATACATTTTCTATTGTGCTTTGTAAAATAATAGCCTTCATATTTAGCAATTAAGTGAGCCGGCTGCAGACTTTATTTCTTAAGATCTGCTTATCTGTTCTTTTTGTTTTTTTTTTAATCATCACTTTCTTTGGTAGTTAACTGTTTCTACTATTTATTTTTTACAAGATATACTACTCTGATTAGACAGAAATGGGGCTTGACAAAGAAAACTTGAGAACTGTCATATAGAAGTTAACTGTTTTCAACTATATTAAGGAATGGTTAAATAATGCATCTGATGCATGGGAACAAACAACTAAATGCTATAAAAATATGTATTACATATAAAGCACTGATACAGTTTGTTTTAATTGTTCTAGAGTAGTGGAAGAATTATAATTTTTTAAATAACATTGGTCTTAAACTTTCAGGCATTTTCTTTAGTTCTCATGAGGAATAGGAGAAGAGCTGATTTCCCAGGCAGAATGTTGTGCCTCCAAAGTGAAAAAATAAAATCCAGACCAAATTCCAAACCATTATTTTTTTCCCCTTTAATATGCACATTTGTGGACAAGCGAAATGGGTTTGTTGTTGTTATTGCTTTGCCAGCCTGAAGACATTTCACTGATAAAATTTGAATAAATAATTTGGATGAATGTAAATCAATGTAAATCAAATTAAAGAAGCCATTTGATCTAACCAAAGTACCCAGTAGGTTCCTGGAGTCTCCTCAGTCATTGATCCCAAATTGTGGAGGTTCCTTAGTTTGGTGACCAAGTGGTACAATTCGGTTTCAGGAAGTTTTAAGCTGCACCAAGGCCTTTGTGGGACATCATAGGTTTTGCCGTGGCAGTATGTCCTATCCCAGTAGATTTCATATTCAGGCAGGAGAATCTGTTAGTTTCCCAGAGGCAGAAGTAAAGTGATGAACTGCTAGGAATACATATTCCCCCATGACAGTAGGACTTCTGAAGGTCAATTGACAAGCCCCACTATTTACACTGTGCTGGAAAATGACTCTGGATGTGTTGGAGTATACTTTTTTCCCTAGGGATCCATGGAACGTAGTTTAAAAAAACCCTGGTCTGTGGCATTACTGGCAGAAGAAGCAGCTGCTAAGAGTTCATATAAGGTGGACAGAAAAGGCCTCTGTTGGCGTAGCCCACCTAGTACTGGAGCTTCCATCTCCTGGGCTATTGCTTCATCATTTCCTTTCTGCTATGTTCCACGTTTCTCCTGCCCACTTATTTTCATGCTGTGCTTTCTCTCCCATCTATCCAACTGGCTCACTCCCCATCCCTCACCTTTCCTTGCCACTACCCAGCTAGATAACAGTTTAAGGCACTGTACTTCTGCATTCATTTTCTAGGGCTGGTTAACTGGTTTGCTTGTTTATGATGTTCCTCTCACTTTCCTGAAGTCTACTCTATCTATGCCCAGTTAGGCAGCAGCATAACAGCCCAAAGTGAACTTGCTTAAGCAGAGTTGGAATACTTTTACTCATCCTTTACTTTTACTTGTTGTAGTATTTTAGTTGTATGCTACCCAGAATAGCTCTGTGAGGTAGGCAGTTTCTGAATTCCCTCTCTCTCTCTCTCTCTCTCTCTGTGTGTGTGTGTGTGTGTGTGTGTGTGTGTGTATCTCTATCTATGTATGTATGCATTCTACACTCCTGGTGATCTAGAGTAGATCACCAGGAGGGTAGGCTCTATTGAGAATTTAAAACAAAAATCCTGGAAAAAGTTATTGGCAAAACCATTTCAATCTTGTTACTAATAAGTGATATAGATGGTCCATGCAAACCTAAAGAAATTTTAGTTCATGCTTGACTCAAAGGAGATTGTGAATGTTTTAGGTAGGATTCTTGCTTGGCTAATATTCTGCCACTCTCCTTAGAAATATTTCCTTGTATTTTTTTAAAAAAAAATTGGTGATAATCATATGCAGATTCTTTCAAATGTAGCTTTGCAATGATAAGAACCAGAAGCATGTTTTCCTGCAAAGCATGCCAGATATCCAGAAGGTATCAGGTGGTGCTTCACTTTTTAGAGACATCTTTACAGGAAGTATCTGTCAAAGCAAAATGCCCCTTTGAGGCTTCAGGAGCTCTAAGATAAAGATTCTTGGTAATTTTATAAACTGTTAGATCTTTAAGTTTGATATATATGTATATGTATATGTATATGTATATGTATATGTATATGTATATGTATATGTATATGTATATGTATATGCATATGCATATGCATATGTATATGTAGGTCTTTGGTTATTCAGGTTTTCTCCCACATAGAATTAGAAGTGTCTTGGCGATGTTTCGACGAAGTCTCATTCGTCATCTTCAGGCTGGTGTTTTCGGCTTCGTGGTTCTAGGAGCAATGAGCACGAAGTGCTCCTAGAAGCACGAAGCTGAAAACACCAGCCTGAAGATGACGAATGAGATTCGTCGAAACGTTGCCAAGACACTTCAAATTCTACGCGGGAGAAAACCCGAATAACCAAAGATCTACATACAAACACCTGCAAAAACCTCCGAAAACACACACACACACACACACACACACACGCATTTGTATGTATATGGGTCTATAATGTGTGTACACATGAACCTTTTTCATTCACTCCTGTGATTTTCCGTTTAACATTATTTGAAGTGATTCTTGAATTTAATTGACAGTGCTAATACCAGGAGATTAAATACTGCAAGTTGTGGCTTGGTGTAGCTCTCCCTATTAGAGAATTGTATGAATGGAATGGAAGCTTTGGATAGAAGTCTTTCCCATTTGAACTACATGTAAAGTTAATTTTTTTTTTAATGAGATGTTTCGCTTGCTTGTACAGAAATGCCTTAAATTGTTAACAAATTGTAAGCAAATGGATTAAGACAAAATTTCAGTGGTGCTGCTTTTCCCAATAGATTTTTATTCTGATTTCATTTTTTTGGGGGGGGTGTGTGGTTACAGATATGTTAGCCCTAGCTAATCTCTACTTGCATCGTTTATTCTTAGGATATTGAACATGATACAAGAGTAGCATTCCAGAATCACCTTCATTTGGATATGGAGCCTTTGATTTTTAAAGTTGTTCAGATTCTAGATTACACTGAGAACTATACTTTTATTTAAGTGGATGTGAGTGTAATTCCCTATCATGCTACTTGCCTGAACATATGGATGGGCAGAGTTCAGAGCATATTTCTATTTTTTCCAATTTTGATCTTGTCATGCATTCAGGTGAATGACCGAACAGAATTATAGAATGATCAAATGTAAAATTATTATGTTTTGTTATGTGTTTAGTATCTATCTGGATTTTGGAAATAATCCCTGTTTGTCATCTTCCTAACTGCTTAAGATGCTAAATATTATTTCATAAAATATGTTTGACCTTCCAAAGCACAGAAGGAAAAGTAATTGTTTCAGACTATAACTGATAAGATGTTTGTGAACTTTGACTTTACTTTTAACTGTATTAAAGTATAACATAGCAGAACTATATTAAAGTTCTGCAAATTCACTTGCTGTTATAGGACCAGAATATAATTTTTTTCCTAATTATTATGATTTACTAATAGAAGGAAAGATCTCTAATTTAGCGTTGTGTTGTAGAATTCTTGGTGCTCTCTGACTTGGCTGTTTGCTTGCAGATATTGCCATAATTCTTCTTTCATTTTATTTATGTGATAGAAACATTCCTACTAAATATATATAATATATTGGATACGAAGTTCAAGAACCCACTGAAGCATGAACTTCATATTTATCTAGCATTTACAGCTACTTCAGTGGCTGCTTGTGTAAACCCGAGAAGCAAATATGTTTTGGCTGAAGCATAACATCTTCTATTGAGCAAGCATCACTCGTGTGAGCTTAAAAATATATTATAATGATGGTTCCTCAGGAAGGCAATAAGAGGACAGAGTTAAAGAAGTGATATCTCAGTGACTATTGGTTCTGTGCAGTTGCAGGTGGGAGATGCTGCTGTAGGAAGAATCTAGACACAAGTTAAAGGAGCAAATGTGTGTCCACATACCATTGCCACTGTCATGGACCTGTTTCCTCTCTTGATTTCTACCCCAAGTTTGAAAGAGTTTTACTGTACAATTTAGATTTACAGACTAACTGAGTACTTAGTGAGGGTCTGTATCATAATTCCTCACCTTGATGTTCTCTTGAAGTTTGGGCTGAAGAATCTAAAAGCTGTAATACAGTATATCTTGTCAGCATAATAGTACAACAGAGTATTCAAAAGTACAGAAGTTATTTTAATTGCAGTTTGATTATGGCAAAAGTCTTGCAGGTTGAACACAATCAGCAGCAATGATAGTTCTGAATGAAATGGATCTCTCTTTAGTGAGGATAAGGTTTGTAGACAAAATATTGTTTTTGATCATAATTAATAGTGGAGAATGAAGAATAAACTTTTTGGAAAATTCCAGACTCTGTAATTCTAAACCACAATTCCTCTTAGATAACTATAATTCCAGCCTTGATATGAAATCCACATAATTATTTGTGCAAGATGGACTTTTCTGTTTGTAATAGCTTGATTTGCATACTGATTTTATGGTTGTTTTCAATGTACTTTGGATAACATACCCTAGAAATGTTCTGACATTAAAGAATAAGATGATGATTCATAAAATCAATGAGTAGATAAAGGTTGTGATGCTATAAGAGAAAAGTTCATTCTTCTTTAAATAAATTATCCTCAATTTTCCAGTGTCATTCTTATTCTTAAAATGCCAGTTTTAAGAAGACCTGAAAAGTAGGTTAGATCTGTGAAGTTTGGTCAAACTTGATCACTGATTGTGGATGAAATCCTGTGAAAATTCATTTCAATTGAACAAAAATGAATAGGTCACCATTTAAATTTCTCAGTGTCCCAAATAACATATCTTGTCAATACATTGAGGAAGATGACGGTGAAAGGCAATGGCTAAACTCAATATAGGAGTCTAGGGTGTGGCAAAAGAAAACTGATGATAGCACACTCATGAAAACAATGTGGCTTAATGCTTGTGTCAAGTGTCATGACACATTTTCATGTTTATCCATTTACGTGATGAATCATTATACCATAGTGGATTGTTACTCACACCACTGAAATCAAATTATGACTTGCAATTGATTCTTGGCACATTCCAATCAATGTATTGTCTGAAGGCTGGAGCTCAGTCTTTGGAAAAAGTGCCCCTTAAGGAGTCTTGAAAATCCATAGGCCAAAGAGAGTGCAATGATGAGGAATGTAGGATTTTTAAAGAATCTTAAGACTCAATGATTTTTTAATCTTGCTAAAGCTCTAGAATTCTCAAGGGCTGCTTATTTACATGTATAATAAGATTTGTATATCAGTTTGTTCTTCCCAGTCTACCTTTAAAGCTGAAGATGCATTTGAGGCAAGGCCTCATTTCACTATAAAAAATGTTTCCAATATCCTGACAAATGTCTATGGAGATTCTCAGTCATCCAGGTCGTGGTTGTGCCAAAGGTGCTTTTCTCAAGAGGCAACTGGACTTTCTGGTTTTTCTTTGAAGACGGTTCACTTCTCATCCAAGAAGCTTCTTCAGAAGAAGCTGAAAAAGCACCTTTGCCTCTTGAAAAAGCACCTTTGGGACAGTGGTGGGTTCTAACTGGCTTTACTACTGGTTCTCTTCATGCATGTGCTTCGCACGCGATCGCCTCTTCTGATTGCTGATTGCTCACTTTGCTCGCATGCACGCCAAACTTGCGCTCCACGCAAGCACGTTACGAATCTGCCCAGCTGAGGTGCGGCAATCCACTCTGCCGCACCTATCAGCTGGGCTAAAAAAGAAGAAATAAAAGGTAGGAATAACGCACGGGTGGAAGGGCCCAGCTCCCGAACAAAGAGAATCAGTTCGGTGACGTCATATCGTCACCGCTACCGGCTCGGCCGAACCGGGCCGAACCGGCAGGAACCCACCATTGCTTTGGGACATCCTGACAAATGGCTTTTTTTTTTTTCAAATATTCACTCACTTGTTTTCTTTGAATTTCTCTTTGCCTCCCTTTTCTGCATCTCAAAAACAAGATAAACAATTGATATCTTGTGCTTATTTGTATTTAATTATGTTAGTTTTTATACAGTTTATTACCATTAATGGTAGCTGGGTTTCATGCCTTAGCAGCACTATTTAAAGAAATATATTCATTCATTCAATTTATATTCTGACTTCCGTCTACGAGATCAATGTTATATACACAAAAAAATCTCTCCCTTAATATTCTCCCCAAAATAGCAACTCTGTGAAATAAGCTAGACTGAGAATTAACCTAAATCACTCAGTGATTATCATAGTCAAACGGACTGCTGATCCTAAGTCTCCATATATTTTCTTTCCATTTAAAAAAGACCTTAGCTTTTCAGACCGTGGATTATTGCAGTACTGCGATCTATTTTTATATCAGACAGTCCTTGAAACCTGAACTTCTTATCTACTTTGCTCCTTTTTTGAAACCTCTTTTCTTTCTAATAAATGCTTATTTTATTAGAAATAAGCATTTCTAATATGTAATAAGAACTTGAACCTTCAGTGTGCATGTGAGAAGAAAACCAGATACTAGGATTAAAGAACTACTCAGTCTTCTTATGCTTTGATGGAAAAAGCTTACTTGAACACACTTTAAAATCTTCAAAAATAATTTAACGGTGAAGTCCTTCTTGCCAGGTATCATGGATTAGCATGCCTTTTTTTGAAAATAAAATAACTTTGGACTTCACTTTTTCTTCCTTTATCATACACGTAAGTAATTCTAATTTGCAATTGCAGGTATGTCTAAATATGTAATTACAGGTAGTCCTCGAGTTATGATCACAATTGAGCCCAAAATTTATGTTCCTAAGTGAAACATTTTTTTGTGATTTTTCCCCATTTTACAACTTTTCTTGCCAGAAGTTGTGAAGTGAATCATTGCATTTGTTAAGTTAGTCACGTGGTTGTTAAGTAAGTCTGGATTCCCCATTGACTTTGCTTGTCAGAAGGTCGCAAAAAGGGATCACATCAGGGGTGGGTTCTACTTACCTTTACTATTGGTTCGCAATGGGAGCCCATGTGCTTGCTTTGCTCGCGTGCGCTTGCGCTTCTGCACATGTGCAGATCACCCATGATGATGTCAGGGTGGGTGGGCGGAGCCTCCCATCGGTTTTACTACCGGTTCTATAGAACCAGACCGAACCGGGAACAACCCACCACTGGATCACAGGATCCTGGGACACTGCGACCATCAAAAATATGACTTATTTGCCAAACATCCGAATTTGTATCATGCGATCATGGAAATGCTGCAATGGTTGTAAGTATGAAAAATGGTCATAACTCACATTTTTCAGTGCTATTGTCACTAAGCAAACTGTTGTAAGTCAAGGAATATCTGTATGCAAGTCTCGTATACATTGGAATTTCATGTAAAAATGGAAGGCATTTATTTCTAGCTTGGCTCTCCCTGTAAGCAAAACATAACATTGGATAATATTGTCATACAATCATGTTAACATTATATGAATTGGATCGTTTCTGAGTTTTTGTGTAGAACTTAAGGATTCAACTCATAGATTGTGTAATAATATTACATAATTAGAGCTTGGTGACGCAGCAAACTAAAGCACTGTTAAGTAACACCAGCTGCCTGCAATTATTGCAAGTTCAAATTTCATCAGGCTCAAGGTTGACTCAGCCTTCCATCCTTTCGAGGTAGGTAAAATGAGGACCCGGTTTGTGGGGGCAATAAGCTGACTTTGTATAAAAAAGAACACCACTTTGTGGGGGGGCGGGGCTGAAAGCCCTACTAAGCAGATATATACAAAAGTATGAAGGCTATTGCTTAACACATTGTAAGCCGCCCTGAGTCTCCGGAGAAGGGCGGCATATAAATTGAACCAATAAATAAACAATAAATAAATAGATAATATTATTGTAATATGAGTGTTACAAAACCAAAAAGAATCAATGTCAGGGTTCCTGACATTATCATTTATATAATCCTTTTAGCTGGCAATTTTCCTACAATTACTTGACAGTAAATTTATCTAAATACAGTGGAGAATATTTCTGTTTCACATATGAAGCAATTAGTTTATTGAATGTTTATTTTTGAAGTGTGTAATCTTCATTATAGAACAGAAAGAATGTGGCTAGACTACTTGATTTCTTCTATCTTCTAGATGCGAAGTAACCATTTTAATTGGATGTTTGATTGATTGAATCAAAATTAATTCCAATTAGTTGTAGTTTGTTGGCTTGCAGTTAAAAATGATATTTCTTAGGTTGATAGCATGATACAGGTCTAATATTAATATTCTGCATGTTAAAATATCTCATACCCTCCCTTTCATAGGAGGTCCCAGAATCAAAAAAATCTCTACTGTATTTACTTTGAGCAACAATTGTTGATCAATTTCATTTATGTAACTGTTGCTAAAGCAGACAAGTACATTTAATATTATTCCTTTGCAATGGAAATTATGCAACAAAATGCCCAAGTCTTTTGTTGAACTGAAGATGGCTTTATATTGGATATCAGCTCCGGAAAGCTTAGTAGGCATCTGCTGGTGCATGTTATTATCTGTCAAAGCAGGAATTACAGGTAAAGGCAGAAATGTGAATTTTCTGGGCTAACAAACACAAGGATCTTCTGATGTTGTGTTGATCTTTTTTTTTTTTAAATTTGATTTATATGCCGCCCTTCTCCAGAGACTCAGGGCGGCTTACAATGTGCTCAGCAATAGCCTTCCCCTTGTTTCTCTCTTTCTTATGCTAAGCAGCCTGGGGAGAGGTTGGCAGGAATCCAAGGGCAATGGCTGACTGGTACCCTCATTTGCTCCATTATTTTCCTCATGTCTAAGGCAAAAGGTACCCCAACGAAGCACAGATCCATACGTTATGAAAAGAGAAAAATGGAAATATAAAGAGCTGTGGAGAGAGCTTGTTAACTAGCAGATTTGTTTCGCGAAAGAAGTAGTCTCCATCCCACATTTCCAAAATGAACAGTAGCACATTTTGAGAAATGTATCGGAGCTCACCCAAAATGTAGGCCGTCAGGTGTCTTTATTCAAGTAAAATTCTTTGTCTCTAACTTGGTGAGTTTATGAACACATCCCTACAAGTACCTTGGCAACTGTTTTTGGAAGTGGATTGCCATCACCTTCTGCTGGAATGCTTTTCCAACTGCCAAGTCTAATTTAATTGCGCAGAAATGGGACATCACAATGCGGTCACTTTTTTAAACATTTGACAAACAGTATTGACCTTGAAAGGTGGTATCCAGAAGGATACCATGATTGACTGCATTGAAAGCCACTGAAAGATCAAGGAAGGCAGGATGGATACATTGTCAAATTCTAGTCCCACTAAAGGTTATCTATAAATGCCATCAATGCCACCTTTGTACTATATCCCAGTCTGAAACCTGAGCGAAAAGAATCCAGATAACCCATTTCCCCCTCTGCAAATGCAAACCAACCATCATCTTTATTAGATAAAGGTAAAGGTTCCCCTCGCACATATGTGCTAGTCGTTCCTGACTCAAGGGGGCAGTGCTCATCTGCATTTCAAAGCTGAAGAGGCAGAGCTGTCCGAAGACGTCTCTGTGGTCATGTGGCTGGCATGACTAAATGCCAAAGGTGCACAGAACGCTATTAACTTCCCACCAAAGGTGGTCCCTATTTTTCTACTTGCATTTTTTACATGCTTTCGAACTGCTAGATTGGCAGAAGCTGGGACAAGTAACGCGAACTCACCCCGTTACACAACACTAGGTATGTGTAACTAATGTTACACAAAATCTTACACTCATCTCATCTGAAAGTCATACCACTGTCAAGGGAATAATCAATGTTGCTTCTCATGAAATGTTTTGTAAAATTTGGGCTGCATGTAAAATATATAATATAGTAACTATTGCTAAAATCACATAATAATGTTAAGAGTTTATGATCTTATAGGGCAGCATTTGCTAGCTGTCCAGAGCCGCAATGGAGCCCATTGGACACACTTAGTTTAGTTGTAAATGTCACTTCATTTTGTTTATAATAACAAGCTTTTTTTTCCCAGAAATGTTTCAGGAATTGATTTGGGAAGTGTGATTAATTTAAAATCTGTTTTGGAAATGGAATAAATAATTTGGGCACACCAGTGTATCTACTTTCAAAGGTACACCATTTAATTACTACATTGGCTAGATGAAGCTGCACAGCCCATCTAACTGGAGAAACATAATGTTCTTTTGTAAAAAAAATAAATAAAAATGAAATCCTTCACATTGAAAAATTAAGCAACAAATACTGGTAGTTCTAAAATATATTAATTTTTTTGGCAGCACTGATTATTTTATTCCAGAAAGATTGATGCTTGCATATGATAAAAGCAGATAAATTAAAATCATATTCTTGAAGATTTATTATTGTCAGAGGGCAAGTTGCTCTCTATAGTGCATTGTTGGTCTAGCGTGCGGTAATAATTCTTAACCAGCATTGAATGATTGGGAAATTTCAGCCAGGTTGAGCCAGCTAAATGAGGATGCTTGAGAATTGTGGCACAGTGTGTGGTATGCGCCCAACCATTGTGGTTTGTAAAACGTAGCTTATATTTGCAAACTTAGTGTATGTTGTGTAAAGTCAGGCAGCTGAGGCTTAGTCACTAAATCATGGTTAGGTGCATTGTATCTTAGGTTTATGCGTGAATATACTTTTATTGGGAGATGCTATCACAGACCTTTGGAGAAAATGTTTCATTCATTCATTCATTCATTCATTCATTCATTCATTCATTCATATAGTTGTAACTCATTTAACTCTGTTGATCATCATAGATGTTGTATTTCATTATAGGCAGTCCTTGTTTAGTGACTGTCTTGTACAGTGACCATCTGCAGTTATGATGGTGATGAAAAAATAACTTCGCGACTAATCGTCACATTTATGATCTTCACAGGTCCGTAAAGCAAAGGAAAGCTGAAATAAGATCATAAGCACACTCACGGTCTCACTTAGGGACTGCTTTGCTTAATGATTGCTGGTCCCAGGTGAGGGTGCTAAATAAGAGCTATCTAAACATTTGCCATGAACTTCCATCGTGCTTTTACCAACTCCTGAGTGGTTGTAGCCTAATGAGTACAGAAAAGACTGATTGTATACTTCCTGCTTGCCCCTGTGTGAGAGAACAGGCCAGCGCCTGTTTTGGAAGGGCAAGAACAGATGATGTTGGTGCCCTCAACTCATCCCTATCCTATGGGAAGGCAGCCTCCACCTGAGCTTTCTCGCTCTGCATCAAACATAGTATTTCCCCCCCCCCCCCCTCTGCTGGCACAAGCAAGGCAATCTAGTTTGCTTGCTGCCCTTCAGTCTGTTCTGTCCAGATCCTTCTGATCAAGGTGGTTGGTGAGGGCTCCTTTGAGACTCCACTTCCCAGTCTCTGCCTTCGAGAGCCGCCTCATATTGGACCCTGGTCTGTTTGCTTTTTAAAAACAGGTTCAACAAAGGAGCAATGGAATGCTTGGCATAATTTTGCTTTTAATTGGAGAAGCCGGTAACAGCTCTGCTTGACAAGAGAAGAGTTTCTCCTTTTAGTCCCAATGACAGCAGGAAGAACTTATCTTTTTAACCAGTTCTTAAAAGACCAGCAAGCCAATTGAGGTTTACTTCCTAGGCCAGGGTGAAAAGGGAAAAGAAACAGGGAAATCCACCAGTTGGTGTCCAAATTAATAGCTGTCCAGTCCAGACACCTGACCATCACTGTGACTTACTGGTAAGTCAGTAGCCCCAGGGGTGCTATTCAGCAGGTTCTGGAGAACCGGTAGCGGAAATTTTGAGTAGTTCGGAGAACTGGCAAATACCACCTCTGGCTGGCCCCAGAGTGGAGTGGAATGCAGATTTTGCAATATCTTTTCCCCAGGAATGAGTTGGGAATGGAGATTTTGCAATATCCTTCCCCTGAAATGGGATGGGAATGGAGATTTTGCATTATCCTTCCCTTGCCACGCCCACCAAGCCGCACCACGCCCTCTAAGCCATGCCCACAGAACCGGTAGTAAAAAAAATTTAATTCCACTACTGAGTAGCCCCCAACCTTTTGGGCACCAGGGACCAGTTCCATGGAGAGAAGTTTTTCTGAGGACCGGTGGAGGCATTGTTTCATGTGCTGCCTGCATCCTGCGGATGGGGCTTTGCTTGTTTGCGCAGCCGGTTTCTGGCATGCGGTGGCCTGGTGCTGGTCCACGGATCGGGGGATGGGGTCCCCTATTTAACTGGTAAAAGGAGTTGAAATCCAAACATTTCCTTATTTCATCTCCAGCTGGTTTATGCACAGAAGACAGGAGGAAATAAAAAGCTTTTCTGCCCAAAAGCCCAAAGAATACAGTTACATAAAATGTGATCCATGGTATACAGCCATTATTCAAAAGTACCAAAAACTGTCAGTTGCTGATTTATTTTTGAAGCAGGCTAACGTTGTTTGTTTTGAGATATCATTTTTTTTACTCTTCAGCTGTGAGCAGCAGCGAATGAGTCATCCAGGACCGTTCTTGGAATTCGTTATTTAGAAGTGGATTTCAGCTTTGCCTCATTGCTAGGAGTCTGAAATTCTCATCTGTTTTGTCAGCTACACATAGAACCTCTTTGGAATGGAATATATACTCCTTCGTGTTTGATGGACACATCTGCATAGTTCCCTTGGCAACAGTGTGAGAGTGGTTTATCACTGGCTTTTTCTGAGATGCTGAAAGAAGACAAACAAAGCTCAGAAAGCACCGAGGACCCCATAGATTTTTTGAAATGGTTTGCCAGCTTCCCAATCTAGCCCACAATCTTGGGATTTACAGGTGGAGCTCATTCAAGTATTTACCAGATCCAACCCTGCTTGCTATTTTGAGATCAGGCAAGGTTGGCTAAATGCTACAACAGTGTTCCCATAAGCAACTCTTTGGAAGGAAGGGTGATTGTTGTCTTAAAATGCTGTCTTCTCTGCTAAGCTTGTTGGGGGACAATTTTTTTCCCTTCCTTTCCTTTAAACAGGAATAGCGGGGTAATTGGTGACCTGTGTGAGATAAAGCACCTGGAGGTCCTTCAGGTGCAGAGAGTCAGGGAATTGAGGCAAGAACTATTATGGAAGAAAAGAGGGCTAAAACACTTCTTAAGTCTTGGGAAAGAAGATAATATTTGGAAGAGACCCAGGCAGGCACTTCTGTGATTCACTGGGATTTAAGAGGGAGGGGAGATAAAATACAATCAGACTTGCAAGATCCTGTTATCATGTCATAGCTCAACAAAATATGTTCTTCCTGTGATGTCAGTTCCTCATCTGGGTTATCTATACCATTTCAGACAAGTGACTGTCCAGTCTCTTCTTAAAAACCTCCAGTGATGAAGCACTCACAATTTCTGAAGGCGAGCTGTTCCACTGGTTTATTGTTATCACTGTTAGGAAGTTTCCCCTTAATTCCAGGTTGCTTCCCTCCTTGATTAGTTTCCATCCATTGTTTCTTGTTATGCCCTCTGGTGCTTTTGAAAATAAATTCAGTCCTTCCTTTTTTTGGCAGCCTCTCAAATACTGGAATACTGCTATGATATCCCCCCCACTAATTCTTCTTTTCTCTAGGCTGACCATACCCAAATCCTGCAACCATTCTTCATATTTTTTAGTCTCCAGGCCTTTAATCATCTTAGTTGCTCTTCTTTGCACTTTTTCCAACATCTTTTTTGTAATGTGGTGACCAAAACTGGATACAGTATTCCAGATGTGGCCTTACTAAGGCTTTTATAAAGTGGTACTAATACTTCACGTGATTTTGATTCTATGCCTCTATTTATACAACCAAGGATTGTATTAACTTTTTTTTGGCTGCTGCTACAACTGTTGACTCATGGTTTAAGTGATCATCCACTAGGACTCCAAGGTCCCTCAAAAACAGTTACTGATTTTGAGCCACATTTCATCTAATCTGTGTTTGTACCTTTGGGTTTTCCTGCCCAGTGTAAAACTTTGCTTTGCTCCATATTAAAGTTCATTTTGTTGGAT
The DNA here is from genome assembly GCA_022577455.1 of Arizona elegans. Taxonomy (NCBI): domain Eukaryota; kingdom Metazoa; phylum Chordata; class Lepidosauria; order Squamata; family Colubridae; genus Arizona; species Arizona elegans. The sequence continues at coordinate 223,363,377 of JAKOOJ010000001.1, forward strand.
AGGATCCATTGTTCAAGTCTGTCAAGATCTTTTTGGATCCTGAGTTTGTCTTCTGGGGTGTTGGCTATTCCTACCAACTTAGTTTCATCTACACTAAGGGCTGAGGGCTGACAACAGGCCTCTTCTCATGTTACAGGTAGTCCTTGACTTACGATCACAGTTGGGACATTTCTGTTGCTAAGCAAGACGGTTGTTAAGTGATTTTGCAAGCTTTTTTTTTTTTGCCATGGTTATTAAGCAAATCACTGCAGTTATTAAATGAATTCCAGGGTTGTTAAGCAGATCCGGCTTTCCTTCATCGACTTTGATTGTCGGAAGCTGACTGGGAAGGTTGCAAATGGTGGTGACATGAAGTGAGGAGGCTGCAACCATCATAAATACATGCTGGTTGCCAAATGCCCCAATTTTTTTTTTTTTTAATTTGATTTATATGCCGCCCTTCTCCGAAGACTCAGGGCGGCTTACAATGTGCTCAGCAATAGCCTTCATCCTTTTGTATATTTATACAAAGTCAGCTTATTGCCCCCACAACTGGGTCCTCATTTCACCTACCTTAGAAAGGATGGAAGGCTGAGTCAACCTTGAGCCTTGGCGAGATTCGAACCCTGCAGTAATTGCAGGCAGCTGGTCTTAATAACCAGCTTAATAACAGGGTGCCTTAAACCCCTGTACTACCAAGGTTCTTATTCTTATTTTGATCACATGACCATGAGAATGTCGCAATGGTCATAAGTGTGAAGGCCAGTCATAAATCACTTGATTCAGTGCCTTGTAACTGTGAATAGTCACTAAACAAATAATTTTAAGTTGAGGAGTATCTGTATATAAACTGGAAAAGAAAGTAAGGAAAGAGAGAGTGGTTTTCTGTTTCCATCCCTCTCGAACTGGATGGATAAATTTAATTAATAAGAATTTTAGTACTGAAGAAGTCTCAGCTAATAGCCATATGAAATGTGGTTTATTGAAATGTCCTGTTTCTCATCCCCTTCCCTGATCCAGAGAGGTGTCACCTTTGACTCTCAAGAGGACAGAACATCCCAGCAGATCTGGTGTACAATTTGGGGATCTTTCTGGATTCATGATGCCCATTTGGGGAGCAGGTGGCAGATATGGCTAGGGGACTTTTGCATAGATCCATCTTGTATACCAATTGTGCCTATTCCTGGACCAGTGGCCTTTCTCGCAGTTGCTTATCCCTTGATTACTTCCTGGCTGCATTACCTCGGTGAGTTCTACATGAGGATATCCTTGAAGACCATCCAGAATGTAGTGGTGCACTCAGTTCTGGCACCCCATGGTTTCCCATATTACACCCAAATATATATGTATTGCTGCATGAGCTCTGCTGGTTTCCAGCTCTTTTCCAGGTGCAATTCAAAGTCCTGTATGAGATGGAACCAGCTTCTTTGTGGGACTACCTCTTCCAGGGGGTATTGCAGGATCGCGTGAAATGCTCCAGGATCGGACCGGATCGCCCAGTCTGGTAGCGATCATGGTTGGGCGATCTGGTAGCAATGGCGGAGCAAAGCTCTGCCCACCCATCTGGGTGTCATTACTTCCTGGTTTTAACCAGGAAGTAGTGTTTTTTACCTTCTGCGCATGCGCAGATGTTTTGCGCGTGCACGTGACGCACGGCATGTGCGCGAGTAAACCGGTAAGGTAAGTAGATTTAACCCCTGGGGTATCGGTTCACTCCATTTGGTTGGATAGGGTGGACACACTCCAGGTCCCTTCTCCTAAATATCAACTAGGAGCACCTAGAAGCACGTCTTCACAGTGGCGGGCCCTGCCTTGTGGAACATCCTCCCCTCCTGAGATCTGGCAGGCCCCCACTCTTCTATCCCAGAAGGGGTTAAAAGCTGGCTTTTTCCCCGGGGTGAGGTGGAACCCAGGGATTCTGAAGTTTACTTACTGGGGAGTGCCTTTTTAGGATACCAGGTGTTGGGTTTTGGGGATGCTGGTTTTTATTATTCCTTTTATGTTTCGATCGTAAAAGCTGCCCAGAGTTAGGTTATATATAGTGAGCCTTTTAAATGAAAAAATGAATAAGTAAATATGTGTACATTTATAAGAGATTGAGTAAACAGGCAAGGAGAAATAATGGCATGTGAAGTAGGGGTGAAATGCTCCTGGTTTGGACTGGATCGCCCGATCCTGTAGCGATGGCAGTGGGTGGTTTGGAGAACAGGTAGCAAAAATCCCTGCCCCCCCCCCCCCCCATGCCCAGCTGAGCCACGTGATCATCAAAGGCTTTTTTTAATTTTTAAAAGCATTTTTTTCTACAACCTCTTCAGCCACATGCCCAGCCAGCGAACCGGTAGTAAACCGGTTCAGATTTCATCACTGATGTGAAGGCATTTTGAATCCTGACTTCTGCAGCCACTTTTTCATTTTGTTTCCCTTTTGAAAATGATTGTGAAACCCTGAAATTAATTATTCCATTTCTGGCATATAGTATATAATTGAAAAGGCTTGATCTTGTGCATATGCTGCATGGTGGGTTTCTGTGTTTAGCAAGTCTTAAGTCCTCATTTCTTTTTTTTTTTTTCATGTACCTATTGGTAGGGAATAGATCTCATACCAGTCCCTTTTTGCCAACTCCTGTAAATTTATCTGCTGGCTGCATTTTGGTTTTCCTTGGCACACAGTTTCAGACAGCAAGTAGATGGCAGCCAAGAAATACAAAAAATAAATAAATAAAATCCTTTCATTGCTGCCCTTTTGTTGACCAATAATCAAAAAGTTTTTGTTTTAAGTTCACCAATTAAAGCTGAAATGGGAAATAGAAACCAGAAGCTTTGATGTACTGGATGAAGTTGATCAAGACAGGAAATTCATTTGAGAAAGTTACCAATCACGGCCCTTGATATGTTGCAGATTGTATAAGCAGCAATGCAACAAGAAGCTGTTCTGTATGTGTGGTAAAGGCACACTATGGTAACAGCAAGATTTAGAATGGCGAGGCTGGCTTCTGGATGTGCGAATGTAGTTTTTCAATGTGTTAATAAGTAGTATGGGTCTTTTCCTAGTTCAAACCCCCAAATATCACTAGCAGAAAATTTGCAGACACAAACAGACATAAGCTGCCAACAATAAAATGAAAAAAAAAACAAAACCCAGCATTTTTACTTCAAGAAAACTACATTTTCCCCTAAAATAAGACATCCCTGATAATAAGCCCAATCGGGCTTTAGAACACAAGCGCTAAAATAACCCCTCCCTGAAAATATTTAAATGCATGCGCAGCCAGTCCCTGCCATTCCCTCTGGTTAGGGAGACAGAGCTGAAATCAGGTAAGACGGCAAGAGGAGCCCCATCTTGCTCCATGTGCTCCAAATTAATAAGACATCCCCCAAAATAAGGCCAAGCACTTATTTCGGGGATTCAAAAAAATATAAGACAGGGTCTTATTTTGGGGAAAACACGATAATCAGCTTAAGAGAGGGAAAGTCAGATAAAATAGTATCCTTACAATTTTGCAGGATAAACAAATTTAAATTTTCTCTTTATTTCTTGATGAATTTCCTGGACATTTCCTGGAAGAATGCTTGATTTGGGTCAAGATTATGGACTTCACTTATTTTTATTTATTTATTTTACTTATATTCTGCCTTTATTATTTTTGTAAATAATTCAAGATGGCAAACACACAAAATATGGCAAGCTTGTAAGAAACTTATTCACCTGTGACAAAGCCTATTTTGTGACTATTATTTTAATGTTCCCACTATAAAAGTAAAGTAATCCCAGAAAGTTTTAAGAGCTGTGTGATATCAGGAAAAAATGTTCTACCTTACCATTTTATTTTTTTTTGGCTAGTTATTGCTAGCAAAATGCACCTCCCTCTTTTGGTTTAAGAAGAGGAATATAAACATGTGATCTATTTACTCTGAAGTGGTACAGACTGTTCTCTCATTTTAATTTGGTGTGTAAGCAATCTGGACATGAAATGTTCCACCAAAGAAGCTGGCGTTTTTGTTAATCGGAAAGGACAATTTTTGATCTGAGTTAAGAATGTGCTTTTCACATATACAAATAGGTGGGAGAAGGCAAAGGAGAATATTTGTAGTTCAGGGTTGAAATGAGGGGTTCTTGGTGCTCTGAGCTTGCTTGTTTTCTTTTAGATGTTTCATTATCCCAAACTAGGTAACATCATCAGGACTAGTTCTGATGATGTTACCTAGTTAGGATTAGGTACTGAAACATCTGCAAGAAAACAAGCAAGCTCAAAGAGCACCAAGGCCCCCCTCATAGTTTAGTTTTCTTGTGTGAAGCATCTTCCAATAGTTTTTTGTTTTTGTTTTTTTGCTCTTTAAGGCTCTGCTTCTTGAAGGATGAAGTCTGACAGTTAGGAGACACACAGTAGGCTGAGTTGTTCAAGAGCACGGTCTGTGTTGGATTTATGATATGCTTAAAACTCACAAAATTATAGCCAAAGGAAATCTGGACACAGGTGACTGGTGGATACACATCCACACTGGAGGTAGTATTTTGTGAAAGCGAGCGTCTCAGGAGGAGATTCGGCGCTGCTCTCTTGTAACAAGAAAGGCTGTGAAGAGGTGTTCAGGCTTGCAAATGGACATGCTGAAGGGTCTACAAAATAGAGGTTGGTTACCAAAAAGTGCCAGGTCTGTGCTTTATACACCCAGAGATTAGAATGTACTACTCTGGGTGTACTCCAATGACTGTAATTCTTACTAAATGTGTGACTTGCTGATGGGTGGATCAAAAATATCTCTCCTCCCCATACATTTGGCTGTGTTCGGTTCCTAGCTTTGTAATCTTCGCAAGTTACTTTGCCACTCCTTTCTCCTTTTCAGAATTTTTTTGGGGTGGGGGGTGGGGGGGTGGAAGGAATTGCTACTGCTCTCTTTTGTTTACAAGATGTGGCTGACTGTGTATTTTGTTTCTCCTTTCCAGCTGCTCCAATCCACAGAGGCAGAAGATGGCTTAGCAACAGACCAACCTTCTCCCATGCTGGGGTCCCTCTCTGCCCGGCAGTTGGACTGATGTGAATCTTTTGTTTTTTTGGATCGAAGAAGCTTGTTCCCAAAGCCATTCTTCCCTAATTCATGAGCCAGCAGGATGTGGTCGCCGTCCTTTCAGAACGCCTTCTCATAGCTGCGTACAAAGGGCAAGTGGATAATGTGGTGCAGCTTATCAACAGAGGTGCCAAGGTAGCTGTTACCAAGGTAACAAGAGAGGGAAAAAAAAAAAAACTCCTTACAAATTCACTGAGAGCTAACCTCGCTTCCCAAAGTATTTTTTCCCCCGTGTGATAAATGTCTTCTGGCTTTTGAAAGTGTAATTGTTCCAGAGACCAGTATGGATGAATGTGTTTATGGGTTTTTTTTTTTCTTCTTTTCATTCTGCAGTAGCATTTAGGTGTCAAATAATTATCCTTCACTTCTGCTGGTTTTGTTTTTTTTTTTTTTACCCCCTCTGAAAGGGGAAGAAGCAAAAAGCTTCGGCTAAAAATGTGCAGAGTTTTCAAAGTGGATTTTGCATTTGTGCTGGCAAGATTAATTGCTGTGAAGGGGGGGGGGGGCAAAATTGAACCATGGTCCTTTGGGCTTCCCAAGATGGGGGAATGGAGGTAAATACACTTTAGAAGGAAATGGGGGGAACAAGCAAGTGCTACGTCATGTATTCTGTATTTTTAAATGGCTGAGAACATGTTGAGTGCTTCTAGTGTATTGTACATTGTGCCCATTCTACTGATTCCTCCAAGTGAAGATTTTAAAGCAGTGAATTAGACTTACAAAATCTTGAACTAGTCCATTGAGTGATCCCAAACACCATCAACATTTAGCTTTATATAAGATTTTTTGCAACCATGAAGCTTAAAAATGGGGGAATGCTCAATAAAAAAAAAACCACAATCCCCCCAATTGTTACCATCTCAAGGGAGAAAGATTTATTCCTCTGAGGTTGTTCAAAGAGACAGAACTGAGGAGCAATTCCTCGCTGACTCTATTCTGCCAGGATCTCATCCTGTAAACTGGGACAGGTAGCTGTGATCTGACTTAATTGCCAGGTTTCTGTGCTTCCACTCCAGATACCAGAATGATCAGGGAAAGATAGAAGAGGAATGCAGAGTTGCACATAGTTTCTTCCTCTGAGCAAAACAACACTGAGTTATTAAGATCTGGGGACCACATTCTGACAACACTGACAGTCTTAATGCCCTAAAAAAAGAGAGAGAAGGAACTGATGGTACTTTCAGAATGGCTCACTTATCTATAAATTTAAGAATAAATGGGCTTCCACTATCTGCCAGTGCAGCTCCCATAAAAGGAGAAGAAATTATTTCCCTCTCTCTTTTCTTGTGTTTCTTCATCTTTTTTCCTTCCTTCCTTCCTTCCTTCCTTCCTTCCTTCCTTCCTTCCTTCCTTCCTTCATTTATGTATGTGTATTCTGTTTCTTTTGATAATTTCTTGGGGCTGGTGCAGAGATGAAATGCTCCCGGATCGGACCAGATCACCCAATCCAGTAGTGATTTTTCCCTGTGGTTCAGCGATCCGGTAGAGATCACCGCCTGGGTGTCATTATTTTCTGGTTTTAACCAGGAAGTATTTTTTTTTTACCTTCTGCGCATTCGCAGAAGGTTTTGTGCGTGCGCAGAAGGTGTGCACGTGTGTGGCATGTGCATTTCCAAACCGGTAAGGAAGGTAAGTAGATTTCACCCCTGGGCTGGTGCATCACAGCTCAGATTTGTAGACATTAAAGTAGTAGGTGTATATCTAAAAAAGAAAAGCCAGAAGGCAAAGCAAACAAAAATGTGTTTGTATTCCTCAGCATTATATAAATAAACTTACCATCAGTAAGCGATGATTGACTGCAGCTCATTGTTAAGTGAACATGTTTAGCAGTACGTCTATGTTTACCTTGAAGTAAAGTACTGTATTGAAATGACGTTGTAAGTGAAAGTTGGGGGGAGCCTGTCTCAGTTTAGGAAAATAAAATGAACTGTATGATGGATCAAGAATCGGTTTTCAGACAGAATATATCAGAGTTCTTTGAAATAACTCACTAAACCTTTTTTTTTTTTTGTATTTGGTTTGGTTGGAATTTTAAAATTAACTTTTGAAACCTTTGGTGTTTCCTGGAATTGTTTGGAATAATGGCTGGAGGCTGGCCACAGACACTTTTGCATTTGTTGGTTTCGCTGCAGTTAGCTTTATACTTCAATAACAAACAATTACAGTAATTTTAAGATGTGCAGTGCATAATTTATACCCATACAAGAATCAAGGTGCCAACTTACCCAGTCACCATAGTTGCAAAGCTGGAAAATAAAGGACAGAACAGTTGATTCCATCAATATTTGGCAGGGGATGCCATGAATGGTAAAAATAGGTAATTGTTGTAGACCTGTTTTAAAACAGGATAATCTTTTAGACGTTATGCTTCATGTGCTGTTCAGCTCAATATCTCGATTTACAACCACAATTGGACTGGAACCTTGGTTGTTGAGCAAAGCAGTTGTTAAGTGAGATTAAAATCCTCCGTGCTGAAATCCAAGTAGGATTTTCAGTCCTTGAATTGAGACACACTGGTGTGTGGCTGGTGCCGGGCTTCTCAAGGCCACTCCAGTCCCCTAAGGCAGGGGTCCCCAACCTCCGGTCTGTGGATTGGCACCGGGCCATGGCATGCTAGCAACCGGGTTGCACAAACAAGCGAAGTCCCATCCGTGAGATGCAGACAGCACAAGAACCATGCCCCCTCCAGTCCATGGAAAAACCTCTCTCCATGGAACCAATCCCTGGTGCCCAAAAGGTTGGGGGCCACTGCCCTTAAGGTACCCCATGCTCCATTTCCTTACCACACTGTCTATGCTCAGGAGCTGAAAATCTTCCCTATTGAAATACTGTATAAAAAGGAAGCTGGGAAATTATTTTATTATATTTTGTTGGTGATCTGAATGGCAGTTGTTCTGTAACAAGTTTGGTTTTTTTTTTGTTTTTGTTTTTGTTTTTTTGCTGAATCTGAAAATGTTTTGTTTCCGTGGGAGTGAATTCAATTTGCATGGAGGTTTTTTTTTGTTTTCTTTCCATGAAAGCAGCCAAATGGCCTTTTATAAATAGGATGATTCCAAAAGCAAGGGAGATATTCCATGCGATTAATATAACTAAAAACAACGTAACATTTTATTTGGTACTTTTTATTAAGTATTGGAATAAAGTGTATTTAACCCAAGATATATCAGATATATTTCTAATAGAATTTCATTAGACTTTTTCATCCTTTAAATGGCAAACATCTGCTCTTCTAACCAGTTCCTTTTAAAACTGGCCTAGGAGAGAACATAAGAATTGGCCTGCTGGATCAGGTCAAGGTCCATTTTAATCCAGCATTTTGTTTCTTACAGTGGCCAACTCAGTTGCTTCTAGAGTGCTCCTAAGTAGGAGATGGAGACATTTTTTCCTGCCTGATGTTCTCTTGCATCTCTGGCCCCAAATCGTTCAATGAACTTCCACGTCTGAGAGCAGTCTTGAACCTGGATCTCCCCAGTCCTAACACAACACTATAACCACCACAGCATCAACAAGTCTTTAGCCATCCCTGTATCTTTGCAGTAATGAATTCCCCAAGTTAGTTATATGCTGGGTGAAGAAATACAGTAACCCTCGATTTACATCCATTCATTTAATGGCCGTTCAGAGTTAAAAAGGCACTAAAAAAGTGGCTTGCAACTGGTCCTCACATTTACAACTGTTATAGCATCCCCACAGTCATGTAATCAAAATTCAGATGCTTGACAACAGGCATATACGGTATTTATGGTGGTTGCAGTGTCCTGAGGTCATGTGATCATTAGTTACAACTTTCCTGGCTGACTTCCAACAAGCAAAGTCAATGGGGGAAGCCGGATTTGCTTAACAATCATGTGATTCACTTAACAATGGCAACATTTGCTTAACGACCATGGCAAAAAAAAAAAAGATTATAAAATTGGGTGTGCCTCACTCAACAACCTCCTTGCTTAGTAGCAGAAATGCTGGTCCCAATTCTGGCCTTAAATTGAGGATTGCCTGTTATTCCTTTTGGTCTATTCAAACCTCCTGCCCATCAGCTTCACTGAATGACCTCATGACCAGTCCTGATGTTTCGAGAGGGAGAAAAATTCCCTATCTGCAGTCTCCATGCTATGCATGACTTTATATAATTCTATTATTTTCCTTTTATTATCAACTTTTTTTCTAACCTAAGGGTCCCACCTAATCTAAGCTTCCTTCTAAAGAAAGCGTTTGAGGCCCCGGCCCTCAAAAGCACACCTGCCCTACCATGAAAGTCTCTGTCGGTCAATGCAGATCAGTGGTGCGTTTCAAATTTTTTTACTACCGGTTCTGTGCGTGTGGTCTGGTGGACGTGGCATGGCATGGCATGGCTTGGTGGGTGTGGCAGGGGAAGGATACTGTAAAATCTCCATTCGAACCCCACTCCAGGAGAAGGATACTGTAAAATCTCCATTCCAACCCCATTCCAGGGGAAGGTTACTGCAAAATCCCCATTTCCTCCCGATCAGCTGGGACTCGGAAGGCAGAGAATAGATGGGGGCCAGGTCAGTCAGAGATGGTATTTACCAGTTCTCCGAACTACTCAAAATTTCCACTACCGGTTCTCCAGAACCAGTCAGAACCTGCTGAAACCCACCTCTGGTGCAGATGACTAAACCAACCTCCCCCCACCCCCCAAGATTAAATCTTCTTTGTAAGACATTGACTTTAAATAGAGTCTTCCCAGAGTCTGGGAAGTGAATTTATAGTATGTGTCTGTAGAAGAGGGGCGCAATGCCAGATGTCCTGCTGCCAAGCTGGTAGGAAAAGAAAACAAAACAAAAAGACTTTATAACCTCCGACCTCTGCTGGAAGAAATCTGTCAGGGCTGGTGACAGAATGGTATCCTTTGCCACAACTGAGGCAAGGAGAAAACTAAGAAAGGTCATGTTACATTTTCTTAGTGTGCAATGTCTGAGGAGTTTTGGGAATTGCTGGAAAACTGCTGCTATCGGCATCAGCTACCTGACATCGTCTCCTCACACCTGAGAGTTTCACTTGATTGTAATACCACACTTTTGTATACAGTACTAGAATTTTGTATTATGTGAACAAGACTTGGACACTCCACCGAAGTTTGTATTCAAGGAGCAATTGGAAATGTTCACATCTCTTCATAACATATTTCAGTTGTTTATAATGTCCAAACTTTGCATAAACTGAATAGCTTGTTTTCCCAAACTCTAGGAAAGACTAAACATAGCTAAGAATTTAAAACCATTGAAAGCTGATCCTTAAGGAGAATTTGGAAAGGCATAAGGCTTCGCCCATCTAATGGTATCACATATTTTCACCTGAAAGTCCTACAGATTGGTAGTCTGGGACTCTCAGATTTTCCAAAATTGAAGTCATGCAGCAGGAAGGTACAAACGTTGGAGAAGAAAAAACAATTACTACCAACCTGCCTTCCTTTGAGGATCTGTATACCGCACGAGTCAAAAAGAGAGCTGTGAAAATATTTACAGACCCCTGGCATCCTGGACATAAATTGTTTCAACTCCTACCCTCAAAACAACACTATAGAGCACTGCACACCAAGGCAACTAGATACAAGAACAGTTTTTTCCCGAACGCCATCACTCTGTTAAACAAATAATTCCCTCAACACTGTCAAACTATTCACTAAGGCTGCATTACTATTACTATTAGTCTTCTCATCGTTCCTATCACCCATCTCCTCCCACTTACGACTGTATGACTGTAACTTCGTTGCTTGTATCCTTACGATTTATATTGATATTGATTGTTTCCTGATTGCTTATTTGTACCCTATGACTATCATTAAGTGTTGTACCTTATGATTCTTGACAAATGTATCTTGTCTTTTTATGCACACTGAGAGCATATGCACTAAAGACAAATTCCTTGGGTGTCCAATCACACTTGGCCAATAACGAATTCTAACTATTCTATTCAATCAGCTGCCACCACCTTAGGCCTTGACTTTAGCCCTGGTGCTTCCTCTGCCATTGAGAAATGTCACCTATGTAGGCCACCCCACATAGCAACACTCTGTAGCAATGCCGAGGCTGGGCCTGAAGTAGGGGCTTGAAGCCTTTAGTCTTGGGCAATTGCTGCTATTCCAGCCTTTGCATTAGCCTTGTGTTTAATAAATCTTGCAATCTCCTCATGAAGAGCAGCTGTCCAGAGCACTTGTGGGTGATCTCATTCTTCTTATTTGGAGAGGAATGACTCTCCATCTCTTCATTCTGCCACAGTTGTCAGTTCTGCTTTTCACAGAGCTTTCACTATTTCTTCCCTGGAAGTCCCACAATACTCTTGATGATGGAGATGCCAGCTTTATCTTCCCCTGGAGCACCCTGGCACCATCTCCAACAGCACTCTGGAAATTCCCTAAGCTTCTGAAGCAGATTTTCAAAAGGACAGAAAATTTTGCAAAGAGGGAGAAATTAATAAAAATGACATTGTCTGCTTCTTCTTTTTGTTCATAGAGTCTAATCTTTATTTTTTTAAAAAAACCTGAGTTATATATTTTAACATAGTATTTGGGAATTCTTATTTGGTGAAGCAACCACTAACCATGTAGACTTTCAGACATTAATAACATCATGGTCTCAGCTTGCCAGCATTGACAATAGATTTCTGCTTTCTCTTTTCTTGACTGGAGGTCATTAAACTAAGACAGGTTGAAGAAATCTAGGGTGAAAGTTTAGATTCAGTGATAATTCAAATATGCACAATCTGGTAAACACTTCATAATAAGTGTTCTGCAGGTTCAGGCATATACTTAAGCTTGTTCTGAACCCTATAGTTGTTAGAAGTAGGAGTAGCCTAAACATTTCTATTGACAAGAGTCTCTTTCAGTTAATCTCTAGTGGTATGTGCGTCATATAGTTCTGAAAAACATGCCAAACCTCTCAGTATTAGAATTACATAGTTCATTTTCATGTACTTCTGAGAAACTATTGATAGTGTGAAGATGCGTAAGAGTCCCAAGAAAATTGCGGATATTTACAAATGTCATTGCTAACTAAAAATTTTGAATAGGTCATGCAACAATGGCATTTTACCACTTCGCAGTAATATGTATTGCAGTTTGCCAACTTAAATAGCTTCCTTTTCAGTTCATCCAGTTTTCTGGAAGGTTTGAAATTATGTCTGGTGATTCAGCTGTGTTAGTTGATTGTCATAAATATAGATTCTTGCATTGGGACAAATGTTGGTTTCCTCATCGAGATCATGATCCAGAAACAATATCTTCTATCTAAAACAAATTTTAAAGACATATCTGTGTTTTCAGTGCAAGCAGCAGAAGCAGCTATGATTTTGCAAACAATGTGTAGTCCTCATTTAGCGACTCCCATGTATGGCGACTGTGCTCAGTTACAACACTGATGAAAAAGTAAGTTTACGATCAAACCTCACATTTACAATCTTCACAGGCTTGTAAGGCAAAGGAGAATTGAAGTAAAATGTTAAGCTCAGACATGGTTTCACTTAGCAATTGCTTTGCTTAATGACAGAGTTGCTAATCCCAATTGTGGTCCCTAAATAAGAATCAATTTATGAGGCAGTTCCTTTTTCTATTGCAAGTAATTTTTGCTTTACTCCAACTATTTTTCATTAGCTTCTGGCTTCAGTGAAACTTCTCTCCCCTTTCCTACTTCAGAGCTTCCATAGCATCCAATGCTCTCAAGCAGAGAATTTTCTTTCCATTTCCCTTTTACCTATTTTAAATCTGCCATGGTTATAGGTTGCACTTTTGAAAGTTTGTGCAACTGATATTCGCTCATCTTTAAGCAAAATGGGGAGCATATTACTCTTTTCCTAAACCCTGTCAAGAAGTAAAACCACGGTGTTTATTCCTCTTTCCTGATGTCTTCATCTCCTTGATTTGAAATAAGGGGCTCTAGGCCACGGGCGTCAAACTCAATTTCATTGAGGGCCGCACCTCAGGGGGTCAGGGTGGGTGAGACCAGGATAGGGGTGGCCAACTCGACATCACTCATATCAGGGGTGCATGTCGTTGCCCACGTTCTCTGGCAGTGAAAACAGGCTCCCAAGCTCCATTTTCAGCTGCAACGGCTCCTGCAACCCTCTGCCAGTGAAAACGGAGCTCAGGAGGGCCGGCTACGACAGCCTCCTGCAACCTGCCCCCTGCTGTAGACCATCTCTATTACTTCTTCCAGGTTTGACTTCCTTTCCAGATAACTAAAGTCTCCAATAGCAGAAAAAATATGCTCATTTCTTGTGTGATGTGGGTAGAGCAGAAAAAATAATTTACAGCAGAGAGCTATGTCTCTAAATCCCAGAGGTGCTTTCTCAAAAGGCAACTGGGCTTTCTTTGTTTTTCCTTGAAGACGTTTCACTTCTCATCCAAGAAGCTTCTTTAGTTCTTCAGAAATTACCTTTGGGACAACCATGACCTGGATGACTGAGAATCTCCATAGCCTATTTCTATAACACTTTGTAGCTTGTCATTAGGGTAAGGTGTCAAAAAGGCAAGTGACTTCCAAGAGGAAGATCAGCAGCTTGGGATCCCTAAGGAAGGTTTAGCAGACTTCAGATCAGGAGTGTCAAACTCACGTCGTCAGGTCGTCATCACATGACATATCGGGACTTTTTCCCCCTTCTCTAAACCGGGGGTGGGGGTGGCCAGCAAGTGATGCATCCAGCCCGCGGATCGTGAGTTTGACACCCCTGCTTCAAATGTTCTAATTCTCCTTCAGATCATTACTATCAGCCCAACCTATTTCACAGGATTATTGCTAGGGGAAAAATGGAGCAAAAAGTGCTAGCTATACTATTCTGAGCTTCTGGAAAAAATGTAGCAGATAAATTGAACAAGCATAAATAAAACTGAGGTTGAGAATTGGAGCTGGATTAAACGTGGAAAAACAGAAGTTGTTCATCTCTACCAGGGGTGAAATCTAAAAATTTCCCCTACCGGTTCTGTGGGTGTGGCTTAATTGGTGGGCCGTGGCCAAAATAATAAATAATAAAAATAATAAACAAAGTACACAAAACAATAAGAGGTACCAAAAACCAACTTTCACACTTTACACACACACAACACAATACAACTGGCTCACACACAATGTAAAAGGAGCTGCACTTCACCCAAAATGGTCCCTGCAACAAGCAGGAACCTTACACAGCCACAAAAAGCTCAAAAACCAACTTTCACACTTTTTCCACACAAAATGCCACATACAGCTTTGTGAGATTTTGTGTGTTTGTGTAGTTAGAGTGAAACACTACAGAAACACACCAAATCTCAGAAAGCTGCACAAATATTTTATTTTATTTTATTTATATTTTTAGATAAAAGCAGCTAAATTTAAAACTTCCTTAACTTTAAATTGCTATGTCTAAAAAAAAAAAAATAAGACTCCTAAAAAAAACCCCAATTACCTATTTTTTTTAAAGCTCCCAGTTACTTACCAAATTTAAGGCACAAGGCAGGCAGACAGGCAGATTGAGCTGCTCACCGATTGCATTGATTGCAGGCAGGCAGATTGAGTTGCTAGCGGATGCAATGAATTGCAGCAGCCGAAGCAAGGCAGGAAAAGCGAGCAAGCCCGAAAGAAACAGCAAGCTGCCAAGTGGGCAAGTGAGGACCAGGCGATTGGGTGGTCATGGGCGGGGGGGGGGAGAGATTTTTGCTACCGGTTCTCTGAACTACCTGCCGCCATCGCTAACGGATCGCCCGATCCGGTCTGAACCAGGAGCATTTCACCCCTGACCTCTGCTCTAGTTACCCTCAAGTGCTTCTCTGAAAGTTTAAATGTGGTTGAGGGGAACACAGTGGGAACATATAAATGGAAATATAGGTTGTCCTCAACTCACAACAGTTATTTAGAGACCATTCGAAGTTATAATGGCACTGAAAAAAATGACTTATGACTTACCACTTCTGACTGGCCCTGCCTCCATCTATTCTCTGCCTCCCAAGTCCCAGCTGATCGGGAAGAAATGGGGATTTTACAGTAACCTTCCCCTGGAATGGGGTTGGAATGGAGATATTACAGTATCCTTCCCCTGCCACGCCCACCAAGCCACGCCCACAGAACTGGTAGTAAAAAAAATTGAAACCCACCACTGGTTGCAGTGTCCCAGAGTCATGTGATAAACTTTTGTGACCTGCTGACAAGCAAAGACAACGGGGAAACCAGATTCACATAACTGAACTACTGCAGTGATTCACTTAGCCACCATGGCAAGAAAGGTTGTAAAATAGGGCAAAACTCTCTTAACAAATGTCTTACTTAACAATATAAATTTTGGGCTCAATTGTGGTCCTAAATCGAGGACTACCTGTACTGGGTTGCAACCATAATTGGCCTTTCCTGTTAACAGAAGGAGGCAGAGCGGGAGGAATTGTCGCTGTGTCCGTGTGGGTTTTTTTGAGCAACTCTCAAAAATGGCGCTCTAAATCGCCTGATTATCTATCCTTAGGAAAGTTTTTATGTCTCAGCCTCAGCTTCTGTCTACAGTGAAAGGATAATGTTTATGTGTGCTTAACAGCAAAATGCTGAAACAATAGAAGTTCTATTGTTTTATTTAACACATAGCCTGATATGAAATTCAAGACACAAATTTTCTGACACTTCATTTGTGTATTCATATTTGCTTTTTAATTATACGTAGTATTTTTTTTATAAGTACTAACATTTTTCAGTAGTCAGAACATGCCAGAAAGTTTTCCCTCTCAGATAAATTGTATTGCACAATTGTCAGTTGAAATTCCATGCTCATTATGCATTTCGGTTTCATTAAAATGGAATTCTGTGGTTTGGATTTCTTTGACTATAAGCCATGACTTAGAAGTAAAACCTTGTTAACTAACCATGCTAATATGCTATGGTATGTTCCAAAAAAGCAAGGGTTGTTACTCCTGAGGAAATACATTTTGTACAACCTAACCGGAGGCTTCTATTTGGGAATAATGAGAGCCAATTTGGTCTAGTGGTTAAGGCACTAGACCAAATTAATTAGAAGACTGCAAGTTCTAGTCCCACCTTAGGCATGAAAATCAGCTGAATGAATTTTGGCCAGTCCCTTTTTCTCATCCCAACCTTCCTCACATGATTGATGTTGTGGGGAAAATAGGAGGAAGAAGGATGTTCACCGCTTTGAGGTATTTATAACAGTAATAAAAGCAAGATATATACTAAATAAATAAACAAATAATTACCGAAAAGAAAAACAGCTAAACAAATTATGAAAATAAAGTCCAGAGATCAATTGTGTACATACAGTCCTTGATCTATGACCACAATTGAGCCCAAAATTTCTGTTGCTAAGTGAGACATTTGTTAAATGAGTTTTACCCCATTTTACGACCTTTCTTGTCACATTTTGTTAAGTAAATCGCTGCAGTTGTTCAGTTAGTGACACCGTTGTTAAGTCTGGCTTCCTCATTGACTTTGCTTGTCAGAAGGTCACAAAAGGTCATCCCGGGACACTGGCCATCATAAATATGAATCAGTTGCCAATTTTGATCATGTGACCATAGGGATAGTGTAGCAGTCATAAGTGTGAAAACCGGTCATAAGTCACTTTTTCAGTGCCGTTGTAACTTTGAACAGTCACTAAATGAAATGTCGTAAATTGAGAATTACGTGTATTAGAGATAAATGATCATATTAATCTGCATGCTAAATATCTACATTGGTAGCTGTTGAAGTAGGTGTCAAGCCTGAATTTGATCGGGGTATGGAATTGTTTATATCCTTGGTTACTCTAACATGAATTCAGTTTAACACAGTTTGGAGCTGAAGGGGGGAGAACTGAGGAGGATGGAGTCTTCAGCCAAAACAACATAGCTAGCCGATGAGTCAGGTAGATTCCAACGGCTGGCTGGCCAGAGGAGGAGAGAAGTCACCAAGCAACCAGCTCTCATCTCGGTTTGACAATGTGACAGATTGTTTTGGAAAATTGAGAAATTCTTACTTATACTGGGGTAGAAAGTGCGGGAACTTTCAGTACTGGCTTTCCACCAGTTCGTGCCAAGATGCTGTATCTAAATAAATTTGGAAACGAAATGTCTCGGAGTTTGATTTGTGATGGGTACATTACTTGGAACCTGACAGTAGGTTAAGAATTTCCTTTCATTTTTTATTCCATTCCAATTATTTAAATATCCGTAATTTAAGATTTAGAATTTAGTTCAAGATCTCCAATGTTACCTGGCTCCAAAGTGCAGATTGCACAATCTCCAAATGGCTTTTTGAGACATGCTGCCTACAGAAGGGGAGGTGGTATAATGGATTACAGTGAAACGACAGAGGTAAACATCAGGGCAGAACTATCCACTTTCTAGTATATCTACAGCAGAGTACCGTAAATAATATGTTGGCCTCCAGTGAGAGATCATGTCTCAATAAGCAGAAATAAGACAACAAGTTGGGAGAGGAGGTGATGAAAAGCCTTACTGGCAAAATCTGTTTCCCCAAGATTAGAGAGTCCCTTGGCTTAGTTTAGACCAGGGGGTGTCAAACTCAGGGCCCAGGGGCCGAATCTGGCCTGCAAGGTGCTTTGATCTGGCCTGCAGGGCTGCCCTGAAAACAGCGAAGGACTGGCCTGTGGTGCCTCTGCCAGCGAAAACAGAGTTCGAGAGGGCCGCGGGCAGCCCTCCCAAACTCTGTTTTTGCTGGCAGAGGGTTGCAGGAAGCTGTTGTAGCCTAAAACAGAGCTCGGGAGCCCGTTTTCACTGGCAGAGTGCTCAGACCACCACATGCGCCCCCAACACGAGTGACATCAAATTGGCCAGGCCCCCCTGCCCCCCCAGGTCAAACACAACCCTGATGGGGCCCTCAATGAAATCGAGTTTGACACCCTTGGTTTAGACTATCTAATTGGGGACTTATTAGCTCTTCAAGGACTTCTCCATTCATCCCAGCAGTAGGAAAAGAGAGCAGAAGGTGCTTTAGATTTTCCCATTCAAAGCCTAGAAATATAGAACCAAATAGACCTTCTGCCAATGCTGAACTACAGAGACAGCTCTGTAACAATGCATAATGCATATCTATCCACAAGGAGGATTTTAATGAGAATTATCCTTTTGAAAGGATAATTGGTGCAGAGAAATCTTTAGATATTTGGAAGAAAAAAGTTTATCATTGGAAAAAGGCAGGGGGGAAATCCAGCATGTTCTGACAGGTTCTGGAGAACCGGTAGCGGAAATTTTGAGTATTTCGGAGAACCGGCAAATACCACCTCTGGATGGGCCCAGAGTGGGATGGGAATGGAGATTTTGCAATATCCTTCCCCCAGGAATGGGGAGGGAATGGGGATTTTGCAGTACCCTTCCCCTGCAGTGGGATGGGAATGGAGATTTTGCAATATCGTTCCCCCAGAAGTGAGGAGGTAATGTATGAATCAATGATTAATTCAGGTAGGATGAGCAGCTCATGGTTGATGAACAGATAATGAACAGCAACCAGTTCAGTTATTATTATTTATTATTATGTGTGACAAACAGCCAATTTTTGATAGCCAATAATGTTTCCCCACAAAGTACTGTACCTAATAATATCGCCTCATGCTAAGGTAAAACGATGAAGTTTTCCCATAAAATTGCTAAAAGGGTTATTTATGCCTGTATCATTTCCCTTTCCACCAAGATTTATAGGAAGGTAAGTTCAGTTACAAAATAATTTATAATTTGCTGACTGGACCAAGGACATTGGCAACAAAGCATTTTGCTTGACTGGATAAAGTAACATTCCATTTTCCAAGCCTTCAATTATGTTTCTTTAACCTTTCAATTATCTTCCAAAAAAGGAGGAAAGCGCCTTGCCTAAAAATACCTAAACAGAAGGCCCAGATGGTGATCTCTCTCTTACCATACTGTTTTGAGCCTCGAATATGTACTGACATCTAAGATCTTATTCACAAAGACAGTATCGTAAGTAACTAGTTTAGCCAGGCTGACAGTACTGATTTTATTTAGAAGTATAGGTACGTAACGGGTTGCCTTTCTTTGGTTTTCCTGTATTTCCCCTTTTTCCAGTGGTGAAATTCAAATTTTTTTACTACTGGTTCTGTGGGCATGGCTTGGTGGGTGTGGTGTGGCTTGGTGGGTGTGGCAGGGGAAGGATACTGCAAAATCTCCATTTCCACCCCACTGCAGGGGAAGGATACTGCAAAATCCCCATTCTCACTAACAAAATGAAAGGTTGGGTTTAGCAACGTGCTACACGGACAGGTTCACTCCAAGAAAACCCATCCCAATCTTTTTGACTGGTTTACTGTGATCTGTTAAGAACAAAGATAAAGAATCACTGTGGCTTCTTAATTGCAGTTTAGAATTGCAGACAACCAGAAACCGTTTGCTTAAATCCATTTGAAACCTATTTATAATTTAAATGCTTTAAAACAATATTAATCCTCAATGAAGGAATGATTAATGTTGCCTGGAGCCATCTAAAATGTCTTCCTTCTTGATTAACAACAACTCATGTGAAGTCTTGGTCATCCAGGAGAAAAATGTATGGCTTCTATTTGGCCCACCGGTTGCTTTAATGACAATTTTTGGAAAAGCCATAATTGAATCAAGGGAAGCAGTGGTGCATTTAATGTATCATCAAAGCTACCGTTGGTAGAAAAATTGCATTTTGGCCTTGATGAGTCATAGCTACATTTTATATGGGACAGAGATCAACCCAACAAGGTAAACTAATGATAGCCCTAAAAATAAAAGTGCCACCATATAAGGGTTTGAAGGGATGAATGGGTAGATTCTGGATTTTATTAGTAAAAGTGATTTCAGATATCTGCATTCCTTGGTTTTGTCATGACCCCAAGGAAAAGAATGATGGTTGTGGCAATGTTCTGCAACTGTGATATGACCTTCTGGAGTATAAAGTTAAACTGTAAGGAGATGTTTGGGTTTCTGCTGATGGACCATCTGTCCTGCTGCCTGGTAGACTCATTCCTGACCTGGATATTATGATTGTGTTGTTTTGGAGTTCCACAGTTATTGATGGGGATTTTAGCCTCTATGCCCTCAGGTCAGTGGCAGGAAAGACCAGGTTTGCCTGATCACATAGGTAGACATACATAAAACCTCATTTTTACTTGTGTGATCTGAAAATGAAGGACTTTGCTTTGAGCTCTTTGGCATGGTCAGATCACTTCCTGGTCCAGATGAAATGTGTTGTCACCCTGGTCCTCCTCCTTCCTGATTAAGGTCTAGTTGGGTGCTTATGAATCCAAATGGATTCTAGCAAGCACTTGGGAGTTTTCCTACCACTTTGACTTGCAATTATGTCAGGCATTTATTGAAGAGTCAGAACTGGAACATGATCAAGATTGTTCTCAAGCACTACATCAGGTTGGTTTGTGCGAATGGCTGACTCACTGTTGATAACTGCGCTCAAAGTCAGTTCACAAATTGTCAGATTTCTCACGTTGAGTGTTAACTTTACTATTTATATTAATACTTTCATGTTTCAGTTAAATGGCCCATTTTCATGAATTTGGCTTTGGCCAGTAGATTGTTGAGAAATATGAGGAGGCTGTGGTAGATCACCTCAATGGACCACCAATGGTCTGCAGAAAGTAAGTGTGTGTGTGTGTGTGTGTGTGAGGGCAAGGGTGAGGAGTCAATATTGTTCAATATTAAAGTGCTGGATTAGGAGAGATAAAACCCAAGTTCTAGTTCTGCCCTTGAAGACAGCTGGTGACTTTGGGCCAATCAATCTGTCTCACCTCTAGGAGAAAAGCCTTGTCAAACTACTTCTAAAATGTTGCCAAGTAAACAGCATGGAGTTGTCCATGTGGTTAAAACTTGAAGGCGACGCATGTATGCAGATGCACACAGAAATCCATACCCATGCACCAAAGACACACAAAAATAAACAAGGCACCCCAAAAAGAATGAGAACTGTTTTGAATATTTTAAAATAAATAAAAGCAAGTTTCTAAATTTGAGTTCCCTTTGGAGATTGGGGTAAGGTGGATTTTCCTGCTCCCACCATATCTTGGTTGGGGTCTGAACACTGTTTTACGCAAAATCTTTCTTTTTTTGTTTCTTTTTAAAATATCGTAGTCAGATCAAACCACATTGTGCATATATGAATATTTGCACATCGCATTAAATTTATCTTTTTAAAAGCTACACTATAGCAATGCTTATTCTCAAACGAGATGTATAGTTTTATTCTGAGAGACTCCTAAAGAGGACTACTAAGTGCTAAGTGTAAAATGACTTAATTACATCTATGTGGTTAAAATACTGAAATAGAGATTCAAGCCATTTCAGTGGGCTTGGAAATGTAAGATCATTGCCTTTAATTGATTTCCTTCCAATTTATTACGTTGTATACTATAGCTATTACAGTGCTGTGTACTAACCTTTGGTCTTAAAACTTGTTCAGTTCTTGGTATCTTCTGCTTTCCAGCATGGGAGGACACCTCTCCATCTTGCAGCTTACAAAGGCCATCTCCATGTGGTCCAGATTCTGCTCAAAGCAAGCTGTGACGTGGATCTTCAGGATGATGTGAGTAGTCACCACCATTCTGGCAGGGAGCTTTTCACATTTGTAATCTTAAAAATCGGCTACATGTCACCCACTGTGGAAACTGTTTGCTTGGAAAATACTTTTTTAAAAAATTGATTCCAAGCCTGTTTGGGTCAACTTGCAAGGGGCATTAGCAAATATGATGACAATGCAGATCAATTACTTTAGGCATTCTTTTCAAAAAGCCTAAATGAATGTTTCCCAGATACCTTAAAAAAGTGGTTGCAGAAAGAAATGAATATAGGTAAATTAAGGACTAGTAGTTATAATCTGTTGGAAGCATGTTAGATTTTTTTTTTAAAAAAATATATACATTTGCCCTTCCATCAAGGACATTGGAAGGGACTGATTTATTTTTCCCTGAAGAAACATTTGGTAGGAGTTTCTACTTTGAAGAGGCCAAAATGCCAATTAATGTTTTCACTGCAGTTCTGTTTGGCTGTCTTCAAGCGGTCAATGTCTACATCTCTGGCAGTTGCATTAAAAGGGTGAAACATAGTCCAAGAAGGCTTGTATTTATAGAAATGCATTAGTGCATATCATTAGTTCATGAAACTAAGAAACTTTGGGCAAGAAGGTTCATGATTGATTAGTTGCACCCTTTGTCGATTAAACTACTACTGCAATGCTCTCTACATGGGGCTCCCCTTGAGGAGCACCCGGAGGCTCCAGCTGGTCCAGAATGCGGTCGCGCGGGTGGTTATGGGAGCGACGTGGCGCCCCCATGTGACCCCCCTCCTGCGCGAGCTGCACTGGCTCCCGGTGGTCTTCCGGTGCGCTTCAAGGTTTTGGTTACCACCTTTAGAGCACTCCATGGCATCGGACCGGGGTATCTACGAGACCGCCTTCTGCTACCAATAGCCTCTCACCGACCAGTACGCTCCCATAGAGAGGGGCTCCTCAGGGTGCCGTCGGCCAAACAGTGTCGACTGGCGGCC
Source organism: Arizona elegans (assembly GCA_022577455.1). Taxonomy (NCBI): domain Eukaryota; kingdom Metazoa; phylum Chordata; class Lepidosauria; order Squamata; family Colubridae; genus Arizona; species Arizona elegans. The sequence continues at coordinate 223,385,865 of JAKOOJ010000001.1, forward strand.
CCCAGGGGGAGAGCCTTCTCTGTGGGGGCACCTACCATCTGGAACGAGCTCCCCCCAGAGATACGGAAGATCCCGGACCTGCGCACGTTTCGCCATGCTCTCAAAATTTTTCTATTTCAGCAAGCTGGCCTGGCCTAACTCCCCTCTTTTAAATTTTTTAAATTTTAAATTTTTTAATTTGTGATTTTATAAATTGGGTGTTTTAATCTGTGTTTCGGCCAAAATATTTAATAATTTTAAGGGATTTTTAATATTTGTATTATCTGTATTTTATCTTGGCTGTTTACCGCCCTGAATCCTTCGGGAGTAGGGTGGTATAGAAATTTGATTAAATAAATAAATAAATAAATAAATAAATAAACTTGGCCATTTTCAACCTTTACAAAAATAATGAGTGCATATATACAAAAATGGTGGTTTTGTTACTGTCCACAGTATTTACCAGGAGTGAAATCCAGCAGGTTCTGACAGGTTCTGGAGAATCGGTAGTGGAAATTTTGAGCAGTTCGGAGAACCGGTAGTGGAAATTTTGAGTAGTTTGGAGAACTGGCAAATGCCACCTCTGGCTGGCCCCAGAGTGGGGTGGGAATTGAGATTTTGCAGTATCCTTCCCCTGCCTTGCCCACCAAGCCATACCCACCAAGCCATGCCATCTCACGCCCACCAAGCCACGCCCACAGAATCAGTATTAAAAATTTGGATTTCACCACTGGTATTTACAGAATCTTGATTATTATTATTATTATTAAATCTGGGCAGTATTTCTCCCAGCAATGTTGTTGAGCTTAGATCAAAAATTAATTGATTGATGAAGATTCTCAAGTGATCTTAACTTGAAAATGATTACTGTACTATTTATTAGATTAAATAATGACATTCTCTTTTTCTGTAGCACCCCAATTCTCTGTCTGCTGCTTTTGATAAAGTATAGTTTTGCACAAATGCCCATGTTCTTTTAGATCAGGACCTTGTGGATTAGTTGTATATATATATTACCTTGTGAAATATATTTGGACTCTTCTTTCATTAATTGTATTTTCTACCCTACAATTTCTTCAGGTGATGTACAATACTTGTTTTTCCTCCCTCAAATTTATCCTTACAGCAGTCCTGTGGGATAGTCAAACTGAGTGGGACTTAATGTGCCAAAGACATACAAATTGAGTGAGGACTGTCATGGCTCTTCAATATTAGTCCCATATTTCCCCTTAAGTATGATTAATAATGTAGTCTTGCGGCAACCAAGATAACTAATGTTTCCAACTTTCAAGAGACTGTCTTTAATTTTGACTATTTTCACTAAGCTGTGGAAGTAATTAATTATTTTATTTGTAAATATCCAACTCTAAATCAGTTTATTGATTATCTGTATATGTATATGTACCTATCTCAAGCTACCAATCTCAACAAGTTAACAAAATCATCATGATCAGTATCCTCATAATTAGTGTCCTCTGCCAGATGATGTAAAGAAACTTGTTAAATGTGGTAGAATATTTTAAATGCTGACTTCATGTTCTACAGATGTTGATCGTTAACATATTGTTAAAGACCTAATCATTAATTGAAGAATGACCTCCAGTGACCTTGAATGGGATTATTATGAATTTCAGCCTGTGGAAACCAGTTCTCTAGGCTATGAAACCCCACGAAGTAATTCTTTCCTTCTCCCTGCTAATCCCGCAAGCCCCTATTGGAATCCAGATGCCATCTCTGATTGGTCAATGAGTGTTCATACAGCACACGCCCCAGAAATAGTCAAGGGAGCAGTGGTCCTGGTCACAGAAGTCGAGGAAGAAAAAAATAAGAAAAAACAGAGGAAAAAGGCTAGAAAAGATCCTAGAAGATTGCAAAGAGAGAAAGAGGTTAGCACTCTTTTCAGCTTGCATGTAGCATTCGGACTGGCCATCTGGCATGTCAGATCTACTTCAAAAATGCATGGTTGCATGTCTCACTTATTTAGATGTTTCTCCTCAAAGTAATTTACCTTTTGTGTAGAGTCCCACTGTGTGTTCTAGGGTTTCCCTATCTAGAGGAATGTACTGTACCCCAAATGCCAAAGGATTTTGTTTCCATTTATATGGACTCATCCCTAAACAAGGAATCTGAGGGTTGTGTACATGAGTCATTCACAGGCAACCATGGGTTCTGGGAGCATTTTTAATCCTTGCTTTAATAAACCACGTTGTAGTGGCTGTAAGGACTGTCATCTCAGGCATTATTCTGAACCATGATGATGCCCAAATGAGGACTTACACAAATAAACTCCGCCCTTTCATTTTTATATCACAGTGTTGCACACAAATATATATAATCATGTACATAAAATGGAGTCATCAAAATACAAATTTCATCGCTTCTGTCTCCTTGGATGAAAATGATCTCAGGATCAGTATCCGGAATGGTTGAAGAATACATATTATCTATGACGAGTTGCTCATTTCTGTGAAATGGTTGAGGTATTGGAAGATAGCTTGATTAGGACTATTGGCTATGAATGTTTAAAATGTTTGAATTGTGCATGCATTTACCGACCTTCCAAACTGTGCAGGGAGGTTTTGGCAACGGGCTTTTTGTATTCTCATTTATTGATTGCTTTTGTATTCTTTTATTTTCTTTTTCTTTTTCTTTTTTTGCTGATCATTGAATACATTAAAAAAAGGATGGTTAAGATAATTCAAATATGTATTTTTATTAACTGGATTACTATAGGGAACACAGTGGGCAGTGGCTTAAAAACACTGGATTTGTCAACCAGAGATGGCCAGCACTCCCGCAGTTCAAGCCCATAGCATCACGTGGTGGAGTGAGCTCCCATCATTTGCCTTTAGCTCTTGCCCACCTAGCAGTTTGAAAGCATATAAAAAATGCAAGTAGATAAATAAGTACCACTCTGGTGGGAAAAGCTAGTAGTGTTCCAGATGGAAGTGGGAGCCAGCGCCGGACCTGCTCCAATGTGAGGCGAGGTCAGTGAAAGAAAGCCCGGATGACCCAACATCCCTCGAGCGCTGGTAACCAGCTGGGGTAAAGCTAGTTTGCCCGCAGTGGTGCACTATGAATAGCGTGCATTTGTGAACAAAATGAACTGGAAATTTTAGACTGAACTGGTCTGTGGTAAAAAGCATTGTAGACTTCCCTGGCTATCTATGCTGTGCACTAAAAAATAAAACAAAACCTGGGTTGTTATTTCCCCTTCTTATAAACATGAGAGTATTGATTTCAGGCACCAAATCAGTGTTATCCTGTATAGAGAGGACTATTCTCTTATTCTGATAGCTGGATTATATATCTTTATATCATTATTTCTACATCAACACAGATTTACAGTAGAATTTACATATTAAGCGCAACATCTAGCTTCCAATTGCTATTGCACTCGATGGGATTTGGTTCATTCTGAGTTGCCAGAGAAGAGTCCTCTTTTGACCCAGAGATGTCATGTGACCATGTCACTCAGTGACAGAAGTTCCAGCACTTCCAATTCCTGTTGCTAAGCGAATCCTGCGCTGTTATTAAGCACAATGTCACGAAGTCGCCATTTGTGACCTGCCAGATTCCCAAGTGACGTGACTTGCAGGAAGCGGGCAAAGAAGTTGCAAATAGTGATCACATGACCACAGGATGCTGTGACCATCATAAGTACAAGGACCAGTCATAAATACCTCTCATTCATCACCATTATCATTTTGAATGGTCCCTTGAAGTAGTCATTAAGCAAGAACCACCTGTATTATTTTTTTCATAATCTTTTAAAAACTGTATTATACCTCTTTATAGCCTACTCTTTGAGTTCGCTTGTCCTAGATATTTTGTATTGCAGTCACCAGCTCATCTCCCATGTGTGAAAGCATCATTGCTACAGCCACAGAAAGCTGGCCTGACTAACTATTTTGTAGGCTTTTCTGCTTTGATATGGGCAGAAACTATCAGTGTTGCTTATTAAAGCAATTTCCTGATGTGTGACATGAGATTCTTTTTTAATTGGAGGGAATTTTTTTCCAGAGCAGACATTGTCTTTCTCTAATGTGAGCATTAGGCTGGTTTTTGTTCATGCGCTGATCTGATTAAAGTTACTGTTACAACAAAAATCTATTGGGTGGGTGAGCAAGTCAACTTCTATTATGAATTAATAATCAGTCTAAGCTATTTGATAGCAAGAGGCTATACAAGGCCCAGTAATAAAAAATAATTGAACTTCTCTTAGGTTATCTGTCATTTTTTTAAAAAATTGAATATGGTTTCCTTAAGATTGTTTGTGTCAAAATCATACAAGCATAAATATAGATATAGATATGGATATAGATATAATTTTATCCCCATATATATTAGTAGGAACTGTTTCACTACTACTTGTGACCTTCCTTCCAGTTTCCCCATTGACTTTCTGGGGAAGCCAGCAAGGAAGGTCACAAATGGTGATCAGATGATCACAGGGCACTGCAACCAATTGATTGTGTGTGCCAGTTGCCAATTAATCAGGCCAGATCCTGATCACAGGACCACAGGAGTGAGATACAAATAGCCCTGCACTTATGACCATTTGTTTAGCGCCATTGTAACTTTTAGTGGTTGCTGAACAAATGGTCATAAGCCAAGGACTATTTGTATCTCAAATTCAGACAGTATCTTTATCAAATCACTGCCAACAGATTCTTTCCAACTAGCTACATCTCAAGTTACAATTTGTATAGGTCTCTCTGAGACCATCTCTGATTGGGATAGTTGCATAGAAGATGAAGATTCAGAGGGACAGTTTTTTTCTGAGGCTGGAGCGATATTGTCAATAATCCCTATATACACACAGTTATTATAAACTTCAGCTTTTCTCTCTCTTAGTTTTTATTGTTGTTCTTCTTTCTTATAGAAGTGAGTAATTACCAAACTCCAATCTGGTACTCAAAGTTCTGTATCTGTGGGCCTATCACCTACTGCTGGCGACATTAAACTCAGGGCAAAATAAGATCTGTTTGAAGGCACTTAGTAGAAAGCAGTTCCAATTCAGATTTATCTTCTTGTAGATAAATTTGTTTTGCAGTGATGAATGGCTAGGTGTAGATGGAGCATCCCCCTTGGGGAATGGGTTCTCCATGCTGCATAGCTTATAGCAGTGATGGCTAACCTTTTTGCTGTCACGTGCCAAAAGTGGGGGGAATGGGGGGGGGTTGTGCACGAGCGCGTCCATACCCATAATTCAATGTGCCCTGCCCCCCCCACATGTGTTTGTGACAACCCCGTGCTCTCCCCGCTTTTGGCACGTGATAGCATGGTGGGCCCAGTAGGCCTGTTTTTCGCCCTCCCCAGGCTCCAGAGGATTTCTAGGAGCCTTGGAGATGGCGAAAACTGCCTCCTCCCACCCCCCGGAGGACCTCCGGAGGCTGGAAATAGCCCATTTCCTGACTTCTGGTGGGCTTGGAAGGGCCGAAAATCAGGTGGCTGGTGCGCACATGCATGCTGGAGCTGAGCTAGGGCAATGCTCGCATACCCACAGATACGGCTCCGCGTGCCACCTGTGGCACATGTGCCATAGGTTCTCCATCACGGGCTTATAGGAACATTTCGGTAGATTGTTCAGGCTGTTTCTCAGGGCCCACTTGTAATACGTAGATCATCAACTACAGACTTATTCTCCAATGGTTATGTGAAGATTATGCGACATTGACCGCTGGGTGTTTTTTGTTTTTTGTTTTCCTTTTGTATAGTTTTGCTTTGGACTGGAGCACCTTTTTTATTTATTGGGGATTTTGTATTCTCAGAGGCTGGCCTTAGTAGCATTTCCATAGTGGAGCAACTTGAAGGGAGTAAGCTGTTAGGAGACCCAGTTGCGATTGTGGCTGACTGCACCATAAATTTAACTATTTGAAGGTTGCTTAAGATCAGTTGTGTTTCCTCTGGAGAGACAGTGACAAATAGCTGAGCTAAGACTTTCTGATTTCCCAAAAAAATTACTTGAAGCCTGTATCTTTAATTAAATCCAGGGTATTTCTTTCCCTAGGTTTGTCCTGTTCTGACTTGATGTTAAAGGAGTCCTCTGTTTTACACATAGCGGATGGTTGTGATTAGGAGCTCTATATAGTCTTGTGCCGTCTTCCTTCACCGGCTTGGCTCTCCTCCCAGAATTTAGCAAGGGCTGGATACAGCTGTTATAAAGAAAGTATTGGCAGAATATAAAACCTGCTTAAAAAGTTCTTAAGTTTGAAAAGCAGAAAATAAACTGCCTAAAAGGTAGCATTATCCTTTTGGATCCGTGTCTGCCGAGAAGGCAGGAGATTTCTCTAAGCGCATTAGAGCACACTTTACAACAAAGAAGTAATATTGCCTGCCTGTGGTGCCACCTGCTCTCCTTCAGGGGAGTTTCAGCAGCTTGAAGCAGGATCCTGTGTCTCTGGAAAATTAGTTTTCTCTCAGTGGCTTCTTTAACTGGAAAGAAATCTCAGAGCGGGAGTGTCAAACTCGATTTCACTGAGGGCCACATCAGGGTTGTGTTTGACCTCAGGGGGATGGGTGGGCATAGCCAGGGTGGGCATGGCCAGCTCAATGTCACTCACGTCGGGGGCTCCTGTGGTGGCCCGAGTGCTCTGCTAGTGAAAACGGAGCTCGGGAGGGCCATGTGTGGCCCTTCTGAGCTCCGTTTTTTGCTAGCAGAGGGTTGCAGGAGGCCATTGCAATCAAAAATCGAGCTCGAGAGGGCAGTGCATGACTCTCCCAAGCTCCATTTTCACTGGCAGAGGCACCGGGGGCTGATCCTTCACTGTTTCCAAGGCGGCCCAAGAGCCAGATCTAAGTACCCTGTGGGCCTTGAGTTTGATACCCCTGGGTTAAAGGTAGGTTTCAAAACTTATGAGCTGTGAATTAGTTTCATAGCTAGTTTGGAAATACAGTTTTCCATTGAAGTCTTTAGTTCATCTTTTTTTTTTCATATTTTCACTGGCTGATTTCATATTTTTACTGGCTGATTACGTGTAACAATGTCTGTTTGTGCTGCTAAAGGGCAATTCTTAGCAACCAAATCCAGATCTCCATTTAAATTACTCTTAGTTTAAAGAGCAACCTCCCTTCTGTCAGATACCTATGAAGTAAACGGGTCTTAAAAATTTGATAAATAAATAAAAATAAAACCTATTGGAACTTCAACTTGAGAGAAAGGGCAGTCATTCACTTCCCAGTCTAATGAGGAATAAGAATTAAAAGTTAAAAGAAGAGAGGAAGAAGGAGAGGAGACGTACATACAATGTATTTAAGATGGACTAAGTCTTTTTATCTTTGGTTGCCTAGAGGCCATCTCAGTCTTATATTGTTTGGGATTTTGTCTTTGCTGAATCTCTGGCTTGCACTTCCCTTTCATCTTTTTTTCAGGTTCTTCTTTTGTTTCTGCTTTATAATTTTGTACCTTTGATTAGCATTCCAATACGCCAGGATACCAAAATATTTTATTTCTAATTACTAATTTTTTTAAAAAAAAATTTAAATATTAATTCCACTTGCTAAAAAATAAAATAAAAGTAAAAGGAAGGTGAGATACTGAATAAAACTAAGAAAAAAAAACCTAAAATTACTTGATTAAAAGTAAAAAAAAAAGATGTAAAAGGAATGGAAACTCAGGAGCTCATTAAAGAGTTGTCACTCTGTCACCATCTTCTATGGGAAAGGTTGAGGGGTTGCTGCATTATGATTTGTAAACTATAATGTTTTGACTTCAGTTTTTACACCAAACTAAATAGACCTTTGAGTTGGGCCCTTTCCTGGTGACCTTACTGACCTGTTCATGTATTTTAATTTTTAAAGGTATGGAAGTGGTTTTTCCCCTCCCTTTTTTCATTTTTATAAATAACTCAAGGTGGTGAAAATACTTAGTACTCCTTTCTCCTATTTGCTCCACCTGTGAGAAAGTGGTTGGGCTAAGAGAGTGTGACTGGCCCAACTCACGCAGCTGACTTTCATGCCTAAAGTGGGACTAGAACTCGCCATCTTCTGGTTTCTATCCTTAACCACTAGACCAAACTAGCTCTAGGTTTGTTGGGGTTTTTTTTCCAGAATTTTTTAAAAAGAATTTCCCAGTCTCATGTACTGCTCTAAAATTTTCCGAAAGTTGCTCATCCTAAACGTCTCTCCACCAACCAAATTTGAACATGTGCTGCCACCTGCTGTGACCAAAAACAAGTAAACCACATGATAAGTTAGCAGAATGTGTGAATCAAGCCTGTGACTGTTACAGCTAGAGTATATCTTTGCTATCTATCCATGGGCTGAATGTATTTCACAGTCACTTAGTATGTTCTCCCCATGAAAAAGACTATATCACTGTGTGTAACATAACATCATTAAATAGAAACATCACTGCTTCTCTTTGCAGAGTGATCAAACAGCTTTGCATCGGGCGACTGTTGTAGGGAACACAGATGTTATCTCAGCTCTTATCCATGAAGGGTGTGCACTGGACAGGCAAGACAAGGTAACAATTTTGGCCAAGGTCCTTGGTTTGTGGTTTTTGGTGTTCCATCCAAGAGTGTTCCATCAAATGTTAGTAGCGTATTGCCAAATTTGGTTATCCAGTTGTATAGCTTTCTTTAAAAAGCAAACAACAATTCCCTACCATCCAGGCAAAGCTGAAGAAGCTTCTTGGGTAAAAAGTGAAACGTCTTCAAAGAAAAACCATAAAGTCCAGTTGCCTCTTGAAAAAAGAAAAATGCACCTATGGGACAACCATAACCTGGATGACTGAGAATTCTTGATTGACATCAAGACGCAACAAGCAAAATAGATGTGCTAAGCTTCTACAAAGAGAAAAATAGTAGTAGTAGAAGAAATAATAAAAATGATGATGATGGACCTAAAAAGTGAAATTGAAAGATTATAGCATAAATCTGCCATAGTGATCTCATGGTTATTGGCATATTGACATACTGAGTGCCATATCCAAAAATCTTGGACGGCACTTAGAAAATCTGTGCATTGACAACATTTCCATCTGTCACTTGCAAAAGGCCACACTGCTTGGATTCACACATATACCACGCTCATACATTATGACATCCTAGGTTCTTGGGAAGAACTCGATGTGCATGAAGGACAACAACAACCAAAGAACTGGCAGCTGTGATTTCATATTTTCGGGAACAGATAATAATAAAAATAGGGAATAATGTGGTTCAATTGCCCAATCTCCAAGGCGGAGTGCTTAGAATGTTCCCTTTGTTATAACAAGGTTTGATAAGAGGCATTTCTTTGGTGGTGATGCCCAATGCATGTAAAGTAAATAATCTTAATTCTTTCTATAAAATGGCTGTTTTTCTGTTTTGCTCCCCAGGATGGGAACACTGCTCTTCATGAAGCTTCGTGGCATGGATTCAGCCAATCAGCCAAGCTGCTTGTTAAAGCAGGAGCTAATGTCCTTGCCAGGAACAAGGTGAGCTACACACCAAAAGGAGCTTTTCAATTCTTGTAGTTTGACAAAAGACACACAATAAATAAGACATCAATTTTTCCTTGTCAGTTGCTTTTGGCAGTGACATTTCCTGAGTAGTGGTAGTACATTTCTTTTGCTTTAATTGGCTGTGCCTCAGTTGTTCCTCACAAACACATTAGAAATGAATTATCTTGATTGCCGACACAGTTACATTTCATTTTGGCTGAAAAGACTTTTAGCATTGCATTCAAGGTAGAAAAGATCCATTATAATAGAGATGTGAATTGGAGCAACAAGGAAATAATGAAGAAACAAAAATAAATTTATCAGAAATAGGAGAGTTAAGCACAAAAGTAGAAAAGCAAAGGAAAATTGACTTGATTAATTTCTTTCTTGATGGAGCATTATCCCTGTTTGTGATTGTGTTTCTGTTGTTCAATTAAAAGCAGAGTTTCCATTGATTGTCGATACTTGAGGAATCCCATAGCTTTGATTATATTCATCTTGCTCAGTTGTATATAATTTAACAGTGTTAATTCTTTCACCTTTCCTCAACCTTACCGTTAGTACACAACTATTCCCCCTTTTGAAGCAGATGCTTTTTTGGAGCTCAGGAAAATAGAGGTTTCTTGTTATTCTTGTAATGCATTGATGCCTCATATTATTATTAATATAAGTGGAAATGGGCTTTTGTTGATAGAATCTTGAAAATGTTCCTATGTCATAAATAGAGAGAAAAGTATCTATGTATGCTTGCTAGCAGACAGTGACGATATGTAGTATGAAATTTAAGTATCTGCATTCCATTATTTTTAATTCATCAAATTCGATCCTAATAAGGTAAATGAAGATCAGCATTTTTATCACCATTCATTGCATCATACAGTTTATCTAATCTTCACAGCAACAACACAGTGTTGTTTGCATATACACCTGTTCATATTCATGTCTTCCAACAACCGCTTAATATTCCAGGTAATCCTTACTTATAAGAAAGAGAGAAAGAGAGAAAGAGAGGGAGGGAGAGAAAGAAACCTTTATTGTCGTTTTTTACTGTGAGCACACTGGCCCACATTAAAAATGAAATTCTGTTGCCTGCTTTCAGAAGAAAGTATATATCTACCCCAGTGGTGGGTTTCAACATTTTTTATTACCGGATCTGTGGCTGTGGCTTGGTGGGCGGAGCGTGGTGTGGCTTGGTGGGCGGTGCAGGGAAAGGATACTGTAAAATCTCCATTCCCACCCCACTCCGGAAAAGGATACGGTAAAATCTCCATTCCCTCTCCAATCCATGGGGATCCAAAATCCCCATTTCCTCCTGATCAGCTGGGACTTGGGAGGCAGAGAACAGATGGAGTGGGGCCAGTCAGAATTTTTACTACCGGTTCTCCGAACTACTCAAAGTTTCCGCTACCGGTTCTTCAGAACTGGTTAGAAACTGCTGAAACCCACCTCTGATCTACCCATACACAACACACAAATATATACATGTATGTAGTTACAGTCATGGCCGTAAATGTTGGCACCCCTGAAATTTTTCCAGAAAATGAAGTATTTCTCACAGAAAAGTATTGCAGTAACACATGTTTTGCTATACACATGTTTATTCCCTTTGCGTGTATTGGAACAAAACCAAAAATGGGAGGGAAAAAAAGCAAATTGGACATAATGTCACACAAAACTCCAAAAATGGGCTGGACAAAATCATTGGCACCCTTTACTTAATATTTGGTTGCACACCCTTTGGAATAAATAACTGAAATCAGTCGCTTCCGATAACCATCAATAAGCTTCTTACACCTCTCACCCGGAATTTTGGACCACTCTTCCTTTGCAAACTGCTCTAGATCTCTCTTATTCGAAGGGCGTCTCTTCCCAACAGCAATTTTAAGATCTCTCCACAGGTCTAAGATCTCTCCACAGGTTGAATGAGATTGAGATCTGGACTCATTGCTGGCCACTTCAGAACTCTCCAGCGCTTTGTTGCCATCCATTTCTGGGTGCTTTTTGATGTATGTTTGGGGTCATTGTCCTGCTGGAAGACCCAAGATCTCCGACGCAAACCCAGCTTTCTGACACTGGGCTCTACAGTGCGACCCAAAATCCATTGGTAATCCTCAGATTTCATGATGCCTTGCACACATTCAAGGCACCCAGTGCCAGAGGCAGCAAAACAACCCCAAAACATCAGTAAACCTCCACCATATTTCACTATAGGTACTGTGTTCTTTTCTTTGTAGGCCTCATTCCGTTTGCGGTAAACAGTAGAATGATGTGCTTTACCTAAAAGCTCTATCTTGGTCTCATCTGTCCACAAGACGTTTGCCCAGAAGGATTTTGGCTTAGTCAAGTACATGTTGGCAAACTGTAGTCTTGCTTTTTTATGTCTCTGTGTCAGTAGTGGGGTCCTCCTGGGTCTCCTGGCATAGCGTTTCATTTCATTTAAATGTCGATGGATAGTTCGCGCTGACACTGATGCTCCCTGAGCCTGCAGGACAGCTTGAATTGCTTTGGAACTTGTCTGGGGCTGCTTATCCACCATCCGGACTATCCTGCGTTAGCACCTTTCATCAATTTTTCTCTTCCGTCCACACCCAGGGAGATTAGCTACAGTGCCATGGGTTGCAAACTTCTTGATAATGTTGCGCACTGTGGACAAAGGCAAATCTAGATCTCTGGAGATGGACTTGTAACCTTGAGATTGATGATATTTTTCCACAATTTTGGTTCTCAAGTCCTCAGATAGTTCTCTTCTCTTCTTTCTGTTGTCCATGCTTAGTGTGGCACACACAGACACACAATGCAAAGACTAAGTGAACTTCTCTCCTTTTTATCTGGTTTCAGATGTGAGTTTTATATTGCCCACACCTGTTACTTGCCCCAAGTGAGTTTAAAGGAGGATCACATGCTTGAAACAATCTTATTTATCCACAATTTTGAAAGGGTGCCAATGATTTTGTCCAGCCCATTTTGGGAGTTTTGTGTGACATTATGTCCAATTTGCTTTTTTTCCTCCCTTTTTTGGTTTTGTTCCAATACACGCAAAGGGAATAAACATGTGTATAGCAAAACATGTGTTACTGCAATAGTTTTCTGTGAGAAATACTTCATTTTCTGGAAAAATTTCAGGGATGCCAACATTTACGGCCATGACTGTATATATTAAATAACAACCACATCCTTACCTTATTTCTCAGTTATTGTTGAGCCATTTACTAGGAAAAGAAATATTTTTTCCCTAAAGCAAATTCTAACTAAATAGCATTCATATTCATTCTTTCCTCCCCAAATAGAAATACCGCTTTTTTAAAAAAAATCCCATACTTGTTTTTCTAATGATGTTTAGTGTGTTCCCCTCCTTCTTTCTTAAGGCAGGTAACACTCCACTGCATTTGGCCTGCCAAAACAATCATTCTGAAAGTGTGCGAGTTCTATTGCTTGGAGGCTCTCGGACTGATACCAAAAACAATGTGAGTATTACAAAATATACTGTGTTTTTTTTTAAAAAAAATAAATGTTATTAAACCAAATGTATTGAATGTTCGGATACAGATATTTCAGAATCCGTATTGAGTCTCTTGTGTTGTGATCCATTCATTGTTTCATTATCTGTATAATAACTGCAAGTATGTTGGTATTAGACATGAGTCATTTAAATATGCATTTGGGATTTTAGTGGACCCATGCCAAGAGAACATAAGCTTATGTTCTTGGAATGAGCATCACAAATGAATCATCAATTGAAGGGAGTCAAATAACACATTTTTCAGTTATGGATTGGGCGAAGTTTTAAAGTTCTGCTTGGTACACTGAGCATAAAAGCAGCAGTAAAGGAGAATATGTATAAGAAAAGAACCAAGCTCAGAGAACACCAGGGATTCCCTCATAAACGGAGCACTTGCAACTAAAGGTGTCAGGTGGCTTGTTTGTGATTACAAAAATATAAGCAAAGTATGCTATCATAACAGTGCAGCTACCAAGTAAATGGGCTATTGACATTTGAGGATAAGAATTCTCAATTCCCGTCCTTGTCATTAGCAGAATAATGTAGTGATCAATATTTTCTGCATGTTGGTTTAGAGCAGGGGTGTCAAACTCAAGGCCCATGGGGCCTTCCTCGTCTATCCAATGTGAAGAGGAAAGATCGGCCAGTGTAGCTTCGGCCCAGTCTACCCAACGTGAAGAGGAAAGATCAGGCCAGCGTAGCTTCAGCCCAGACTATCCAGTGCAAAGAGGAAGGATCAAGCCAGCGTAGCTTTGGCCTAGTCTACCCAATGTGAAGAGGAAAGATCAGGCCAGTGTAGCTTCGGCCCAGTCTACCCAGTGCGAAGAGGAAAGATCAGGCCAGCGTAGCTTCAGCCTAGACTACCCAATGTGAAGAGGAAAGATCAGGCCAGTGTAGCTTCGGCCCAGTCTACCCAGTGCGAAGAGGAAAGATCAGGCCAGCGTAGCTTTGGCCCGGTCTACCCAATGCGAAGAGGAAACATGCCAACAGTTGGGGGAGTGGTGTCAAGCTGATCAATCCCAACCGGTTGGCCATGCTCAACTGATTGGCCACACCCACCCAGTCAGTCACGGCCCCCCAGCTCTCCGAGGTCAACCACAGCCCTGATGCTGCCCTCAATGAAATTGAGTTTGACATCCCTGCTTTAGAGCCTCCTAGGGAATGTGTACGTTGCTTTAAGATGGGACATCTCATTAGCGGAAGCTCTTTTTTTTACTGGATTTGCTTAGCTCCTCCCCTTTATTTTTAGGCAGGAGACACTTGTCTGCATGTTGCAGCTCGTTACAATCACTTACCCATCATTAGGTTGCTCCTCACTGCTTTCTGTTCCGTCCATGAAAAGAATCAGGTCAGTGCATGTCCATATTTAATGTCCATATTTCATTTACTATTAGCTTTTCACATGCATTCTGGTACTCAAGGCTGGGATAGAGGTTGTGGTACTCTGGATCTAATAGAAAGCAATTGAAGTAAGTATTTATTAGGAACCTATTGTTATGTCCAAGATATTCTTTTGGTGTTTAGAATGGCCTTGAAGAAATTGGGCATCTTCTGTTGGCTACATTGGAAGTTCGTCATGACATTTATATTTTAAAATGAACTTTTTGGTCATGTAAAATAAAATTAAAAAACTGTGGGGCAGTAGTAATTCAACTCTATGGATTATCATTGGGCAGACTTTGAATGCAGTAGAAAAAAACCTGACAACATCATTTAGTGTTGTACCTTATGATTCTTGATGAATGTATCTTTTCTTTTATGTACACTGAGAGCATATGCACCAAGACAAATTCCTTGTGTGTCCAATCACACTTGGCCAATAAAAAATTCTATTCTATTCTATTCTAGATTTCATACCCAAATAACAGGAAGGTCTATGGTTTGGTGGATCCCACAATTTACATATGTTTTTGTAATTTGCATTGTATGAAAATTTACATATTAACCTTAAAGGAATTTGTTTTATACGAGCTACGGTATATTTTATGAATATTATCCACCCCTTACATAAATTTGAATGTAATAACTTTAACAGGTACTCCTCAGGGGTAGGTTCTACTTACCTTTACTACCGGTTCGCAACGGGGCCACGCGCACATGCACAGAAGTGTTCTGATGACATCGGGGTCAGTGGGCGGAGCCTCCCGCCAGTTTTACTACTGGTTCTATAGAACCGGTGGGAACTGGGGGCAACCCACCACTGGTACTCCTCCTTCCTAGCTGATCTGTTATATCAGGATTTTACTGTAAGGATTTCAAATAATTAGAAAATAACCCAATAATTTGGATTGTTCCAGTCATGCAGTTTTGCTTACAAAGTACCAAGTAATTAGGTACAATCTGCTTTTGAGAGGGGCGGGAGAGAGAGAGAATGAGAGAGATGAATGAGAGGGAGGGAGGGACGAACAGACCGACCGACCAGGGCTGAATGTGAAAATCAAGGTCATGATGAATAGGCCATTCTGATTTTGTAACTTTTAGGTTGGAGATACAGCACTTCATGTAGCTGCTGCATTGAATCATAAGAAAGTGGCAAAATTGCTTTTGGAAGCTGGAGCTGATGGGACAGTAGTTAACAATGTAAGTGTGGAAGTTTTTTTGGGTTACTGCTCTATTTTCTGTTAAATACCAATTGAAATGTTGCTATGGGCAACATGAAGGTCACGGGCGCCTAATAAGGTCATATGGGTAGTCCTTGACTTACAACATTGACTTTAATGACCGTTCGAAGTTACAACATCACTGTTTAATGACCATTCGAAGTTATAACATCACTGGAAAAAAATGACTTGTGACTGTTTTTCACACTTACAACCATTACAGCATCCCCATTGTCATGTGAGCAACATTTGGATGCTTGGGAACTGACTCATACTTATGACAGATGCAGTGTCCCGGGGTCATGTGATCACCTTTTGCAACCTTCTGACAAGCAAAGCCAATGGGGAAGCCAGATTCACGTAATGACCGTGTTACTAATTTAACAACGGCAGTGATTCACTTAACAACGGTGGCAAGAAAAGTTGTAAAATGGGGCAAAACTCACTTAAAAAATGTCTCGCTTAGCAACAGAAATTTTGGGCTCAATTGTGGTTGTAAATCGAGGACTACTTGTACTGCAGGCTCATAAATTAGGAGATGTGTTATAAATGTAATCATCATAGCTGGCAGCGCCTGGTTGACTTTGGCTAATCTTGATAAGCTAAGCAGAGTCAGGTAATAGAAAACCCCAAGAGTAGGCTAAACTGGGGAATTTAAAAAAAATGGTGTCAATCTACCACTTTCACTTTAAGAAGCTCAGATCAAAAAGAGTGTTTACTTTTCACCTGTTTAAAAATGTCCTGTCTTTTGAGTTGCTTAATGGTTTTGGAGCAGCATAAACCAATTTCTTCTATTACAGGCTGGCCAGACCCCACTAGAAGTTGCACGGGAACACAACAATCCTGAGGTTGCTCTTCTACTTACTAAAGCCCCTCAGGTATATCATGCACCATAGCTGAATTGGAAACTTAATTTAAATTAATGGGAGTACTTACGATCTGGATTCACATGGTAGCACTTGGCAGCCAAGCTGCGTTTACAGCTGTTTGCAGGGTTCCACTGCCATGTGACCATGGTTTAAAATGCCGAAACCCAGTATTTACTTCTGGCTTTCAGACGTATTTCAGTATTGACTTCTGATTTTCAGCAAAACTGCACCCATAGTAAGTTAATTGGTTTGCTTAACAACCACTGCACTTGCTTAACGACGTGGTGATTAACTTAACGATCAGTGCAAAAAAAAAAAAAGGTAGTAAAATCAGGTCAGTTATGTGGGTGACCTGATCGACAACCACCATGAGTTACAGCCGTGATGAAAAGTCTTGAGGACTGCCTGTAATTAAGCAATAATAAGTTGGATTCAAACTTGATCACAGATAGATGTTTAATTGATTGGGTGAAGTATTAAAATTCAATAGGATTTAACTTGGCTGCAACCATCTTAAGTCAGTTTAGCTTTAGTGAGCCTTTTTAAAGTTTAACTAACGTATTTTTTGGAGTATTTGGGTGCGTCTTATACTCCAAATGTAGCTTTTTTGAAGCTGAAGCGATCTACCTCCGATTCTCAGCTGTGCTTTAGAAGCTTTTTCAGTGAAGCGATCTTCCCTGCTTTGCCTGCTCCCTCCGACTCTCAGCTGTGAAGTTTTTTTTCAGCCCTAACAAGGCGCTAGCGAGTGAAGCGATCTCGGTGGTTTGCCTGCTTTTCTCATTGCTTCTGTCTCCAAGGATCAGTTATGCTTTAGCAGCTGTTTGTTATCCCCAAGTAGGGGATAAAAACCAGGAAACTAATGTGCTGAAGCTGACCAGACTAAGGACGCTAGCCAGATGAATACTTGGTAGGCAGATCCCCCCCCCCATTTTCCTTCCCAAAAACTAAGCTGCATCTTATACTCCGGTGCGTCTTATACTCTAAAAAATACGGTAACTTTGGATCTAATTCTGTCATTCATGAAAACTATGCTGAATCTAGATTTCACGCTTTAATCGTGGAAGGAGCCTGAGGAAGAAAAGGGAGAGGCTTAAAGAGGAAAGACGTGCTCAGTCCGTGCCACGCGATGAAGTGGTGCAAAGTAAGGTACAGCCATTTCTGTGTATTTAGGAGGCAAGGAAAGCAGTATGAGAACTGAAAGACTCCATTTGTTGAAACTATATGAATTTGCCATGGGTGTGTCTGTTGTGTCTTAAGCACTTGGACCCAACTATTAGTACTTATGATTTATAAGCTTGAGTGCTGCCTCTCGGTGCTTATCCTCTGCTTGGAATTTATGCAATACCAGGATCGGGCTATAAAACCTGAAAGGAAAAATAGATTTGCTTGTATTTGGAACAGGATAGTGCGTCTGCTGCTGAAGACACTCCCAGCAGCGATCCTGCGCAAGGGAGAGGTGACTTGAAAAATGAAAGCCAATTGCCTTTGTCAGAACAAAGAGAGAAGAGTAAAAAGAAGAAACCAGGAGAAAAGGTATTAGGGGATGGACTTCAACAGAGAGACAGTGGTCCTTTGATGTAGGCAGTGTTTTTCGCCTTCTATCAACAGTATGCGTCTTTCCTATGCTTTTGTTAGTCTTTGCCAAAAGCCTCCAATCCTACTATATTCAGCTATAGTATATATATATATATATAAAATTAAAATTTTATTCTACTAAGCTTTCGTCAGCCATCTGCTCGTCAGAGTATTAAACTACCATTACAGAGATCTCTGCCTTTATATGTCATTAGTCAATTTGGCTTAGTAGAATAAAATTTTAATTATTTTAGTTCCGGAATTCACAGAATGTCTGTTTCTACCTTTACAAGTATACCTGGAACTTCAAATCAGTGTAAAAGGGTTTATAAGATGTGAAGAGTATTTGGTAGGCTGTATAGGCACACGTTTGTCAGCTAACAATTATTTCAAGCTAAGTTTTCCACTTAATGAAAATATATTTCAAATAGAAATAAAGCTTTGGTGGTAATTAGTTCAAATTTAATTCATTAATCTACCGTAATTAAAACAGCTCAATATTATGGAGATCTTTTCAGCAGCTGAGGGGAGGGAAGAAGGAAGGAAAAGAAAGGACTTGATAGACATCAGCCTTGCCTCTTCATTACAGTAAATCAATATCATGGACATCTTTGCGCCTGTTATGGACAATATTAGGAACAATAATAAATAATATTCTATGTGTTTCTTTTAACTTCATGGAAAATACAGGATACATAAATTTGGATGCAGGCTGTGAATTAGGGTTGTGCAAATACAGTTGGTGTTTGGGATGATCCAGCCCCAAATTAAGGCACATATAATTTGGAACTTTTGTTCCATACAGAGAACAAAGCAGAGCAGTTTTGTTTCATGCTGAGAATGAAATACGGTTGTTCTAGGCCAGTGATGGCTACACGACCGTTTTGCCGTCGTGTGCCAAAAGCGAGGGGAGCACGGGGGGGGGTGTTGTGCACATGCACACGCGCATGCCCACATCCATAATTCAATGCCACCACCCCCACATGCATATGCTACCATCACCACACGTGACCCCTGCTTTTGGCACGTGATGGCAAAAAGCTTACTGGTGGGCCCAGTAGGCCCGTTTTTTGCTTTCCAGAGGCTTTCTTGGAGCCTGGGGAGGGCAAAAACTGCTCCCCCATCCCGGAAGCCCTCCAGAGGCTGGAAACGGCTTGTTTCCCAACTTCCAGTAGGCCCAGAAGGCCCAAAAATCAGCTGGCTGGCCTGCATTGGAGCTGAGCTAGGGCAACGCTCACTTGCCCACAGATATGGCTCCACGTGCCACCTGTGGCACGTGTGCTATAGGTTCGCCATCACGGTTCTAGGCAGAAATAGTTTGGCAGGTGTGTTTGTGACCAGAAGAATGGAGAAAAAGCCAAGAACATTAGTGGTAGTGACAGAGAAACTGGAGAGGAAGAAGGAAGGGAAGATACTGATGTAGATGAAGGAATCAAGAGGGTCGATGGGAGATTTCATGCTGAGACATTAGTGATGGAAATTGAGAGAAAGGAACCACTTTCTCTAAGAAGCTCAGGAATCGGTGGTAGGATATATTGTCTTAAAAATAACTTCATCTGGAACTGAGAACTACCAAAACATTCTGGGTTTAGTTTCTGCTGAACTCTAGATTCAGACCAAAACATATTTTCTGTTTTGTTGGACTCCTTCTGAGAGTCAACTGAGATCATGATGAGCAGGGAATGTTTCAAAATTTAGCTAACAAAAGTAAAAAAGAGGTTTAAAAAAAGAGCCCAATTGTTTTGTTTGCTGATAAAAACGCTGTTTCTTCCTTTCCTTGAAAATTAGGTATTGGCGCTTTCTGATCCTTTGCCCCCAGCGGATCAGCAGATACCTCCTGGTCCACAGCAAAACCCGACAAAACGCAGAAGCAAGCATCGCTGTGCATCTCCACCACCACCTCATGAATTCAGGGCCTATCAATTATATACTCTGTATCGTGGAAAGAATGGAAAAATCATGCAGGTATAAATCTAGAAGCAAAGTATTGCTCGGGATAGTGAAGGAGTAAAGGATTTTCAAAGAAGTTCTGTAATTTATAGGAGTCATATTTGTGCTTTATCATGGGAATATCAGGGGATATTGATATTGATCAGGGGAATATGAATGTGCCTTCATGACTAAATTATTTAGCTTTCTGAATTATTTCTTGATAGCAAGCACAATGCTTCCTTAAGAATTAGAAACTGAGGATACTTATTTTGGAATCTACTTTTTAGTTTTGATTGGAGGCAGAACTTTTGAATGATTAAGTAAGTAAGAAACATAAGTTTGTAATCCCAGTAAGAATTCCTTAATAATATTCCTTAATCGGTCTTTTTGTTTAAGTTCTTGTTTCGTGAGGGTAAAAGAACAGTTTTTTTGGCCCTCTTTAAACGAGGCATCACATAGGTCAATACTTACAATTGCATGGATTTCACTCCCAGGTCTGGAAGATGCCAGCATTGAGAAACATCAGGGCTAGATCCAGTGGTGAAATTATTATTTTTTTTTACTACCGGTTCTGTGGGCATGGCTTGGTGGGCGTGATGTGGCTTGGAGGGTGTGGCAGGGGAAGGATACTGCAAAGTCTCCATTCCCACCCCACTCCATGGGAAGGATACTGCAAAATCCCCATTCCCACCCCATTCTGGGGCCAGCCAGAGGTGGTATTTGCCGATTCTCCACACTACTCAAAATTTCCGCTACCGGTTCTCCAGAACCTGTCAGAACCTGCTGAATTTCACCCCCGGCTAGATCACAATGAAATACATAGATATTGTGTCATATATATCATGTATTTCTAAAACAAATTTATTTTTACACTTTTGTATCAATTATTAAATTGATTTTTACACTTTTGTTTCAATTATTTAATTGATTATTTAAACGGTTAGCTGTACTTTTGCATCTTCAAAACAATGAGAGGTGAGAGAGGTGAGAGAAAGATGCAAACTCCATAGAACTATCCATAATCTTGCAGTACTGTGGCCTACGATGTGATCTGAGGTTCATGTGAGTCCTTCTAATAAATAAAGCAACTCATATAGATGATGCCATAAAAGTATTTCAGTGTCATGTTTCAGTGTCTTTGCTATAAAAAGTTATATGAAGCCCCACAACAACACATATACTTAAGAGAATAATTCAGTCAGGTGTTCCAATCAATGAGATGACCATCAAATATGAGTTTGAGAGTCCTTCTCCTACAAAAACTAATGCCTGTTGACTACAGAATAACAGAGTTGGAAGGGACCTTGGAGGTCTTCTAGCCAACCCCCTGCTCAGGCAGGAAACCCTACACCATTTCAGACAAATGGTTGTCCAATCTCTTTTTAAAAACTTCCAGTGTTGGAGCATTCACAACTTCTGGAGGCAAGTTGTTCCACTGATCAATTGATTCTATGTCTCATGTCATGGACCTCAGAAAAAGAGCTGTCGATATTCACAAAGTTACAAAACCATTGCAGACAACGTACAAATGGGGAATATGCAAAACAAATGTAATTCCTTCTAGGAGTGGTTATCCAACAAAAATAAACCCAAGAATAAAACATACAACATTCCAAAACAGAAGAAACATGAAGAAATGGCTCAGTCCCAAAGGGTTCACAAACTCTGTCGTACCACTGTACCATGTTGTTTTTTATTTCCTGTGTTATTAATGTCATAAATGTAAAATATTAACTTGGAAATCAAGTTGGCTGGGAATTGTAGTCCAAATTTATTTTTAAACTTATCAGTCATGTTTCCTTTTTCCCATTAATTGGCTTCCAGGAGGCCCCAATCTGGTGTATCTTCTGTGATTGTCTTTGCTATATTAACAAAATATGTTTGTTCAGAGAAAGATGCTTATGCATGTGTGCATGTCATTTCCGGTAGGCACCTATAAATGGATGTCGTTGTGAGCCACTAATACATAAAGTAGAGAACCAGCTGGTAGCTGCTATGGAAGAAATAAAAGCTGAGTTAGTAGCAGTGCAAGATAAGATGAACAGCAAATTAGGACAGATGGAAAATAAAACACAACATCAGGTAAGGAAGAATCAAGGGATGCAATGTGTCTCAAAATGTGGGGTTTATAAGGAAAACAGATGCAGCAGAATTCACTGGTTGACTGCCTATTATTACCCTGTGAAACACATTCCATGATATGATAGCAAAGCTGCTTTATCTGATATGGTTGCTACAATGTGGACATTATTTTCTACTGTCTTCACCTAGGAAGCACAAGCTATAGACCTGCCAATGTTTTATCTTCCTATGTTACATCTTAAAGTACGGGTGTCAAACTTGCTGTGTCATGTTGCCGTCACATGACATTTCACTATGTTTTCCCCTTTGCGGAGCTGGGGTGGGTGTGGCCTGCGGGTGACGCATCCGGCCCACGGGCCACCAGTTTGACACCCCTATCTTAAAGCTCTCATTATTACACAGTGCATTTAGAAAGATCACTGCTGAGCTTCAGAGGTTGGTAATCATAGTCTAGGCAACAGGTTTCCTGATGTTAGGCCATAGCCACCAAACCCTGAAGCCCAATACTACCCAACTGATACTGGCCGTGAAAACCAAACCAATACAGGTAGCCATTGCTTATCAAGTGTATCATTTAACAACCATTGGAAGTTACAACAGTACAGAACTTCACAACTAATACGCACACTTACATCCTTTGCAGTATTCCTTAATCACATAATCGCTGTTACAGTCAGTACACATTGTCCTATGCTGATCTGTTGGGGGTTTTTTTCCTTCCCTTTTAAAGAGATTGTAGAGGAGGAGATTACAAGAGAATAAGCAGGCACACAATGAGGAATATATCAGGCTCTTTGTAAAATGCACTCGCATTGCTTTCAATATATATATTCTCCATTGCGCATTTGCTTTCTCTCTTGAAATCCCTTCCTTTATAATGAATGTAAGTACACAAGTACACATACATAATATCCCCAAGGTCCTTCTGGAGAAATCAGTTTTTACTACTTCTGGGAGGCCATTGTAATCCAAAGGGCCAGGCAAAAGCAAAGGTGTGAAACTGGTCAGATTTAGTCTTATCAGTTTTGAGCCAGCTATCCTAGGGTGAGCATTCCAAAGGCTGGGGGAGGGAGGGAGGAAGAAAGGAATACATAGTTGTGATCACAATTTTTTGCTTAGTGAGTGAAATCTTAGTGGCAGAGTTTGTGGTTGTTAAATGAGGACTACCTGTATAAGACTTGTAAAGAAATTGGTCCAGTTCATACCTGTGATAAGCTATGTTTTAAACAAAGCTTAACTGAATAAAGCAAGCTAGCTGGATACACACATTTGGGCTAAAAAAGAAATTATATTCTGTCTTAGCATGATGTGTTCCCATGTAACACCCCTCCTGCGCGAGCTGCACTGGCTCCCGGTGGTCTTCCGGGTGCGCTTCAAGGTTTTGGTTACCACCTTTAAAGCGCTCCATGGCTTAGGACCCGGGTACTTGCAGGACCGCCTACCACCAATAGTCTCCCACCGGCCGGTACGCTCCCATAGAGAGGGGCTCCTCCGGGTGCCGTCAGCCAAACAATGCCGACTGGTGGCCCCCAGGGGGAGAGCCTTCTCTGTGGGGGCACCTACTATCTGGAACGAGCTCCCCCCAGAGATACAGAGGATCCCGGATCTGCGCACCTTCCGCCGCGCCTTAAAGACCTTACTATTTCACCAGGCCAGCCTGGCCTAATTTTCCCCCTCTTTTATAAAAGATTTTTAAAATTTTAAATATCTTTTAGTATTTTATATATTCAATTTTAAATTGGTTTTAAAAGTTTGGGGTTTTAAATTTGTCGGGGCCAAAATTATTTAATTTGATTTTATTCTATTTTTTAAATTTTGTATTGTATGTGTTTTTATTGTTTGGCTGTGCACCGCCCTGAGTCCTTCTGGAGTAGGGCGGTATAGAGATCTAATAAAATGAAATGAAAATGAAATGAAATGTGGAAACCCAGTTATATATAAGAATATATGTCCCTGTGTAAGACAAGTAGACAGATAGTAGAAATCCTCAATTGTTGAAAGAAAACCAATATATTATTCTTCTTTAAAGAAAACAACTACTCTGTGGGCACATCTGTAGCTAAAATAAATTCAAAACAATTTTTACTGAAATAATTTACTGAAATAAATAATGAAGTCACACTACTTCATTGAAAGTGCCCTTTTCAGATTTATTGATCTAATGGCTTGAAGTACAAGATCTAGTACTGTATATGATTAAAGTGATACCATTTCTGAATGAACCTTTTGGTTCCATCACAGCTCCGTGTTTTAGACAAATTGATGGCAGAGAGACTGTCAGCAGAAAGAGTGGAGTGTCTTCATCGTCTTCAGCACACGGAGTTGGAAAGAAATGAAGGGGAGAAACGCCAGGTAGGTTGCTGCATTTGTTGAAATGAACACACGATAAGGTTGTGCAGCTTTAAGGATGAGAAGCTTCAATAATAATAGAAGCTGCCTTTTGTGACATGAAGCACACTTAGGTACAGGCACTTAGAGGCTTGGTATGGCTGCTTAGAAGTCTTCTAGGCATATGTAATACACAGAAGATAATTTCCTGGGAAAACCTTCAAGGGTTTTGAAGCAATTTTGACAGCCTTCAAGTCGTAGCAATAGATTTGTTCTGCAGAAGCAGGATCTATTCTGCAAATTACTTGCGAGATCAATTACGTAAAATGATGAGCAATTTATTAATAGTGCATATGTGAAATAATGAAAGGAATTACAAATTTTTGAAAGGAACAAAACAACTCTGGTTATAGTAGAAAGTTTTTATTCTGAGCATTCAGAGTTAAATTAGATTGCTGAAATCTAAGTATTTCAACATAATTTTTGATAATTTTTGTCGGTATGTCTTTTCTTCTTGCTGTTGAAAAATTATATTTATCATCAGACATTTTAATAAAATACATTATATTCTTGATTCTTAGGGATGGAGTACACTTGTCTTCTAAAGGTAGTCCTTGACTTAAAACAATAATCAAATCTGCCCATTATGATCACAAGTCGTGTTAGTCATTATGTGAGTTTCCCACAAGATCACCTTGCTTAATGACATTATCCCTGCTCTCCCCAATGCAGTTGTTAAGCAGAGCATGGAATGCTTTGGGCTGAGAGAAGTCCTAGGAGGCTGCGTGCAGGCCCAGGACCACCTGCCTTAGGCCTCTCAAAACTCCCCCACTCCAAGGCTTCTTGCCCCTTGGGATCCCTGCAAGTCTTTTGCCTGCTTTCCCACCCACTGGATCCCACATCCTCTTCCCTGTGACAATACACCACAGCCAACTTGTTATGGCCACCTCGCCACAACTAACTTGCTGCAGGACAAGAGTTACACTAACATCAAAGAAATGGTGGAATAGAATCATTAAAGAAAGGATGCAAAAGGAGAGACAGAATGAAATGTGAATGGCAAAAATTAAAATAATTTGTATTTGTTTTAAATAATTAAACTAGAATTGTTAAATTGTCCCATAATGAGTTGTCTCGCAGTGAGTTGGCTGTGGCAAGTTGTCCCATTCCCTCATCTTCTGTAGCTCTCCTGAAAGCTCTGGAGAGCACCTGGGAAAGGAGAGCAAGCTTATCTGCCCCTTTAACTCCCTTAAAGGCTGCATGGCTCCATCCTGGGAGCAGACCCCATTTTGGCAAGGGGTTGAGGGGCCTGCTATCCTTCCCCAACCCAAAATTTTGGACTTCTCCTTACCACATAACTAATTGCAGAATTCTATGGACTCTTTTGTAGTCGATGTAACTAATTATTACAGGTTGAAATGCCAAAGTTTTGATTTTGTTGAATATTTCAGCAAATATTTTTGATTCAAAAGTACAGTAGTACAAAATATAAGAGTGCCTGAGAATTGAGAGATATCATTTAATGCACTCTGATAGATGTGTGGATTCTTCTTACAGTTGTCTTTGGTGGGTGAATTGAAAGCTTGGTGCCTGCTAAAAATTCAGAATCTAGAAATGAAGCTCTCTGGAGACTCTAGATCTTCGAGACCAAAATCCACTCTGTCCACATCTGAGTCTCTCTCAGAGACTTTGGATACAGAAAACCTTCACACTACCAATGACTGTAAAACCAGCCAAACCCCACCACAATCAAATGGGTCCCATCATCATTCTGGCATTGTGAGCCTCTCAGAAGATACAGAACGGAGTAGAATGCCAGTCACAGAGCAGAGCTTTGGAAAACAGTATTTTGCGGTTCAGCAAGATAGCACAGCAGGTATTTTCGTTTTCTTATTTCAGCAATTTTCAGATGGATATCTATGCTAAGTTGCTGCACTGAAACCTGTGGTGTCAATCTAAATTTCAGTCTCTATTTATTTTTATTTTTTTGATATTAGGCCGCTTGCTTCTCTTCACCCTGTACGATTATTTATTTATTTATTTATTTATTGGATTTATTGGATTTATATGCCGCCCTTCTCCCGAAGGATGGCTCACAGCAATAAAAAACAGAGAATACAAAAGTTAAAAGATAAATTAAAACAGATTAAAGCCTTCTTCACCACCATACAAGAAAAACTGTGCTACTGTTAAGAGCAGGAATCCACAATAATTTCAAGCCATGGCCATTATTCTGCAATTCTAACGTTGCAAGCGCCCATTTCTTAAAAAATTATAAGCTGCTCAGTGTCATTGGGCGTCAATCAGTCTATAAATTGCATGCATAAATATTCAAGCAAGCAAGCAATTAAACATGTCACCAGCCTCCTAAGATCTCATTTGTTATGTTGGAAGAAATATCCATGTGGTTCAGTTCCAAGCTGAGAGGAAGACGCTGGAAACATGGAGGCTGATTAGAAAGATGGTTTAATGATGAAGCAGAACCACCAAGCACATGGTTCTCTGGTGCAGCTGAACACCTGGAGTTGAGAGTGGGAGTGTTTTATATCTTCTCTTGGGCTTTGAATTTGAAATTCTTGTTCCTGTGTAAGAACATGTATTCTTGGCTGTTGTCAGATTCCTATGGAGTCATGTTTGTCTGAGCTCCCAGGTTTGGTTGAAGTTTGCTGAGTAATGCAATGTCTTTAGGAGATTGTGCAATGCAGTGAGCTCTGTGTCTTCTGCTAAATGGTCCTATTATGTCCTGAAGGGCCATGTCTTAATCCCATCACCCTGGAGCTGAAGGTCTTTCATCTTGTAGATAGGCTGGCCCAGTCCTGCTGGAGCTATTAAGAAAGGTAGGGGCTGCTTTCCAAGAGCATGTTTCTCCGTTAGGGAAATATAATATTCTGGTTTTTTAAATATTTCTCAAAATATTTCATTATCCTAGGAAGAGATTTCAATCATTATTCCAATTATCTTTAACAAGACATAGGGAATTAGAATAACCATGGTCCAAAACTGCATTAAGGAAGGTTGACCTTATCCATTGCCAGCCTGCATGGGGGTTATGATTTCCATTCTCCTGCTTGGCCTGGGCTTTTCTGAAGCTTCCCCAACTCCAAGCACTTGTAATGATTTGTTACCTTTCCGTTTACAGGAACCGAGCAACAGTTAGTGGGTGGTGCTGTCCTTCCTCCTCCTGCAGTATCTCCCCAAGTGGTTAGGCCAAAGGATAAAGCAAGTTTCAACAGATTGCAGCAAGAACCACCAGCAACGGAACACTCCGTTTCCAGACTGAGGCATGTAAAAGTACAAACTGTTTTGCAGTCTTCTCCTGAATGTACCAAGGCAGAATCACAGAGCAGCTGCTTGAGAGACAAAGGGACTCAAACCAAGAAACCAAGTAAAAGCGGTCAGTTGAAGCACAGGACCCACCAATCAGGGGAAGCTCCATCTGGGCAGCCTCCACCTTCTGCCACTGAAGGAAAGGAGGGCAGTCCTCAGCTGGCAGGCACAACTCAAGCTTTGGAAATTACCCAGTACTTCTTTGAGGCTGTGTCAAGTCAGATGGAGAAGTGGTATGAGAGAAAGATAGAAGAAGCTCGTTGCCAAGCTGACCAGAAAGCTCAGGAAGATAAAGAGGTCCTTAAAGAATACATTAAAAGTTTAGAAGAGGAACTGCAGAAGCTAAGGACTAAAGTGCAGAAGGAAAACTAGCCCTTGCATGGCTCAAAAAAAGGACACAAACTCCACTGAAACAATTTTAGGGCAGGGGACACTTATGAACTATTTCATTCATATTGAACTTATGCCTTTAAAGATGATAAAGTATCCATGAAATTATTTGAGGAAACCAGTTTTCCTAAGCCAACACTTTGTTGATGGACAAAATGTTGTTTTAGCTCTAAATAGTGCTAGTTGTCATACTAATTCTGGCTAGAATGTGTTTGTTACCTATCAGTGCCCCTCAGATACACTGCTGGGAGTGAGTGATTGAATGTCTATTCTTGTTTTTCAGTCCCTGTGCCGTTTTGTGAATTCTTTAAAGTTTTATTATTTTATAATAAACTGTTTTATTATATTAAATATTTTTTAAGTTCAAACATTTTATAGTATTGAGTATGGTATTTTTATTTAGTGTGAGCTTATTATCTAAACACTGGGTATGTTTTTGGCCACTGGTTATCTGAACACTGCATATGTGTACAATGGAAACAGTGCAGTGGTGAAATCTAAAATTTGTTACTACCGGTTCTGTGGGCATGGCTTAGTGGGGGGGAGGGTAATGTGACTGGGTGGTGTGGCCAATTTTTTTTTTTTAATTTTAAAACCATTTTTTCGACGAAGAGGTTGTAAAAAAATGCTTTCAAAAGGCTCTGACAACCCAAGCTGAGTTGCCTGATCGTCAGAGGCATTTAAAAGAAAAAATGCTTCTGCTGATCAGGCAACTCAGCTTGAAAGTCAGAGCCTTTTGAAAGCATTTTTTCTACAACCTCTGAAGAGGTTGTAGAAAAAATGCTTTGAAAAGCCTTTGACGATCCCACTAAGCCGCATGATCATCAGAGGCTTTTTTTTTTACTTTTAAAAGCATTTTTTCGGCCGAAGAGGTTGTAGAAAAAATGCTTTTAAAAGTAAAAAAAAAAAAGCCTCTGATTATCACGCGGCTCAGCTGGGCATATGGGGGGGGCAGGGATTTTTGTTACTGGTTCTCCAAACCACCCGCCTACCAGATCAGGCAATCCAGTCCGAACTGGGAGCATTTCACCTCTGAAACAGTGCAAGAGTGGTACAAGTAATAATCCTGTGAAGGTTGTATTGAGAGCAACTGGTTTAAAACCTTCCACTAAGCTTCCATGGCTGATGGTGGACTAAAACCTAGGTCTCCTTACTTCTTACCCAATATCTTAGCCATAATAATTGAGTTGAATTTTGAAAATTGCAAACAGTGGCCAACATCAGAAAGACTACTATTTTCTTTTATACTGTATAGGACTTTGTGAATCGCAAGTATTCCCAGCCCTAACAACTTTATATACGGGCATTTGTTCCAGTCTCTGGAGATCATGATGACCAGACTGTTCAGTTGCATTGTTGACTAGGGAGACTTGCTGTAGTCATCTGGAAGGTGTAGCAAGGGATTGAAAATAAGATTTACACTCATCTTCCCATAGTAAAAAGCTGACTGATGTGCAGCCAAGAATAATGGTAATATAGTTGAATATAGGTAATCCTCGACTTATGACCACAACTGGGACAATTTCTGTTGCTAAGTGAGTTGCTGTTAATTGAATTGTGTCCTATTTTACAATCTTTTTTGCCATGGTTGTTAAGTGAATCGTGCAATTGGTAAGTGAATCCAGCTTCCCCAGCTGACTTTGTATGTTGAAAGCTGGCACAGTTAAGTTGCAAATGATGATCACCTGACCCCAGGATGCTACAACTATCCTACATACTGTATATGCCAGTTGATTGTAGAGATGCAACCATCATACTTTACTGTCACTTGCTCCTATGTTTCTTGTGTTGCTTACATTAATCTACAATTCTGTGTTAATATCTATTAGCTCTTATTTTATTTTTTTTTAATTTTGATTTATATGCCGCCCTTCTCCGGAGACTCAGGGCGGCTTACAATGTGCTAAGCAATAGCCTTCATCCTTTTGTATATTTATACAAAGTCAGCTTATTGCCCCCACAACTGGGTCCTCAATTTACCTACCTTAGAAAGGATGGAAGGCTGAGTCAACCTTGAGCCTGGCGAGATTCGAACCTGCAGTAATTGCAGGCAGCTGGTCTTAATAACAGGGTGCTTTAGACCACTGTACTACCAAGGCTCCTTTAAATTGTATTATGAATTACATTGAACAGCATGGGTAACAGACAAAGTGCTACAAGCTAGATTCTTTCCATAGGAGCTCAAGATTCTGGAAGATTCAGGTGTACTACACACACCCGCTATCAGCCACCTTTTGTTTGATTTTTATCCCACCTTTATTATTTTATAACTCAAGGTGGTGAACATGCATACTACTACTTCCTCCTCCTATTTTCCCTATAATAATCCTTTGTGGTAGGTTGGGCTGAGACAGACTCAGAGGTGGTATTCAGCAGGTTCTGGAGAATCGGTAGCAGAAATTTTGAGAGTTTGGAGAACCAGTATATACCACCTCTGATTGGCCCCATCCCCATCTATTCTCTGCCTCCCGAGTCCCAGCTGATCGGGAGGAAATGAGGATTTTGCAGTAACCTTCCCCTGGAGTGGGGTGGGAATGGAGAGTTTACAGTATCCTTCCCCTGCCACATCCACCAAGCCACACCCACCAAGCCACGCCCATATAACCGGTAGTAAAAATTTTTGAATCCCACCACTGGACAGAATGATTGACCCAAAGTCACAAGTCAATTTTCCTGCCTAAGGTGGGATGGGAACTCATGGTCTCCTGATTTCTAGGCCAGCACCTTCCCCACTACACCAAACTGGCTCCTTTATGACCTTTTATGCTTCCTGAAACAAATAATTGTCAAGTGAAATATGAACCTCAGAATTTTATGCCAGTAGAACTGTTTATAATAATCCTGGAACAAAAAGGCTGTTAAAGAATTAAAGTATTTTAATTCTTTTTATTTATAAAATATTCTGGATTAGGAAGAACGTTACTAATATTAAATTGTGACACAAAATAATTTCATTCCTTTAAGTTATTTCAATACATTTTAATTCAGGAATTAGAAGGCATATGATCATAATAGAAGATAACCAGTCCTGATTCCAATGCCAAGACTTGAATCTGGAAGTAAAAACAAAAGTCTCCCAGCCCTCAAGGACGCAGAGACCTATGTCTAATCTGTCAAAATTGTACTGTAGTCACCTCTCAGGGAAGAGTAATGAATGGAGATGATGCTTTGTGGCATTGAAATGTAATAAAGGCTGCAGAACCTCAGCTACACCAGAATAAAGAATATTCACAAGTGATATATTTAAGGCAACTCAAAAGGCTTAGCCTTGTTGCAATAATTTTGCTAATATCACTGTCAAAACCCTCCTGTCTTTTTGATTCCTTTACCACTGGACTGGATTATGGCCTGCACTATACTTGTGAGGCTAAATTGCATATTGTACTGTAACCCTGAGTGTTGCTTTGTAATTCTACAACACTGCCCTACTGCTTCTAAACTGTAACACTAATTAAAGTTTTACAGCTCAGCTAATCAGTAATTCCCTACCAGAATCTTGCCATACTGTAAAAAAAATCATATATACTGCTTAATAGCAAGCATACTGGTTCAGACTAAACATTTGCAGCTAGACAGTACAGATATAGGTATTTTTAAGGATTTGGAGAATATAGAGCAAAGATTTTAAAAAAGAGTAACAAAACTGGATCTCTTTATTTTTCTCTTTACAAATAAACTTGCCTAAACAAATTCTAAAGAGCCAGAGATATATAACAGCAACATTGGATCCACTCTATACTTGTTCACCCAAGTACATGAACTACTTCCATAGGCATAGTTCTAGAAAGAGATAAAATGTACTGCTAACTATTTTACTAAAACCTATGGTTGCAAATAAACTTATATATAATAAACACTGGTCAACTCATGTCAATGTAAGAAAACATTCCATTCTCCTTCAACTTACGTTTGTTTTTAGAAGAAAAAGAATACAACACCGAAGCCAGAAAGTACCAGAAGTCCATAGACTTCAAATTTACTGAAACCACTCTGAAGTACCTTTATTACCTTGGAGATGAAATTCAACGATTCAGTTCAAAGGCATATTTATATCTCATTAAATCATCCCTTCAAAGCTTTGTGCAGCACTGATAAACATTCAGTTCTTTACTTTGTGGAACTCTCTAGGTAAACATAATACATGTAAAAGTAAATTGTTCCAATGAGTGATGGTATTCTTGTATTTACAAGTGTAATTCATAAATCTAAGATATCAAATTCCCTTTCTCTACTTTTGCACTTTTCACATGGATTGTCCAGATGTTGCTGAATTTATTGTCTTTTTATTATTGCATCTTAATCTTTAGACATATGGAATTTATACCTCACAAAGAGTATTCAGCAGGTCTTCCATAAAACTTTTGAGAAGTATACACAAGGCATTTTTGGATTATCAGCACGGCTCCTCCCACTTAATGTCTTTGCAGTTAGCTACAAGGAAAAATTGTTTTAACTTGTAAGCAGAATTAAGCCTAGGATTTTGCCAATTTCAGTGTTCTCTCAAGCTCCTGAAGCTGTAGGTTGCCGTGAGTGATCATCATCTTAATTGTATCCTATAAAATAAAAATGTTATACTTAGTAGGCAAAGTAAATTAAACAAGTTTATTTATCAAATTTATATGAACAGCCATATCAAGAATTGACAGCATAAAGCAGAAAAAGAAAGAGTATAAAAACAAACTATCATGAAAATATGGCTTTTCTTCTTCACCAGAATAACTACTCAAATTAAGAAGCATTATTCAGCAAGACAATGGGTTTAAATTATTCTCCTTTCCATAGACAGAATCCTAAACAGGATTTACTTTGTTCACTTCTCTTATTTGAATTTAATTCCTGGATTCAGAATTCTTAAATTCAAAGTATATGCCATTTCATCAGGCTCCAGCTACTGGCTCTTGGAAAGCCAGAAAAAGAATGTAAATATGAAATCACTTTTTCTTTACCATAACTAGCTTTGGAATTTCTTTTTTAAAGGGGAATTAATATTCCAAAATACATTTGACTGACAGGCAAGCAATTGCATAGCACCCATAATGCATTTTCCAATCCCTGTCAAATGCTCTAAGCAAAGCTCTATGGGAGCCTCCCAGAAGGCAGCAGGCAGAGGTACAGGCCCAGCTACCAGCTGTAATCTTCAAGTCCATCAGATTTTGAGAATTCTCTTGCCTCATCTGTAGTCTCTTTATTCCTTTTGAAATCTTCCCTCGCCCAGTCTCTCATGTAGCAACGATCTGCTTCATTGGGGATCTGACGAATGGTTCTGAGGATTTTTCTGTATAACTGAAGAACCTGCTGCCTTCTCAGGAACTGCAGAACATCAAAGGAAACAAAGAATGGACCTCTCACTTTTTGTCATAAGTCAAAGGTCTTGCCATTTGCTCTTTCTGCAAAAAACCTGGAACCCAACAATTCACTTACAATAAATAAGCTGCACAAATTCAGAAGCAGCATAAAAGTGGCCTTGAGAATAATGGGTTTGAAAGGATACTATTATCATGAACCCGCCTGTTTCTCTCAACTATCAAATTTACATACAATTAATTACCTGCCCTCTTAAAATTAAATTCATTTAGTTAAACACGAATACTCCACATATTTTACTTCTATCCTATCTCCTATCTTAATGTTACATCAATTTATTTGTAAAATCTGTGCATCTGCCTGACCTGCCCATCTGAATGGGCCAAGGTTGTCTGGCCCATGAGAGGCCACTTCATGGAATATTTATTTAACTAGAAACTGTTGGTATTCACAAGTTTCATCAGAGGGAGCTTTGAATATACAATCATTACTACCATTTTCACTTTTTTGACTGTATTCTGTGGGTCTAGTGTGCAGGCTCAATTCAGGCCAGGCTCAATTCAGTGTGCAGGCCAAAATAGCCATAGAAAGTCATGCCCATGGTCACAGAGGAGGGTGCATGCTTGTACCAGCCTAAAGTGGCCAATAGGAGCTGAGCAGACCCCCACAGCGACACATCATTACGACAATGTGAACTGTTTCCATATCATGTAGATAGAATCATGAAGTTAAAGCCCTTTGTTCCCCACCCTCCAAAAAGCTTAGCTCACAACCTCTGGATTAAAGAAGATGATCTTCATCAATTTCTGTATGGTTCTTTCCTAAATCAGAGAGAAAATTTTTGAGATATCCATTAATTGCCAATTGTTGCATCCAAAATTGCACCTGTTCCTAAAACACCATGTAAGTCCCAAATTCGTGTTCATATAAATCCTTCAGAAATATGAAATACTGACAAGATATCTATTTTATTATATTGCTAGAACTTAGTCCTGGGGGTGTGTGCTTGTGTGTTTGTGTACATACTCCAAGGTATGCAACTTATCCACATGCAGTTGACCATACCAGACCATATTTTATCTTCCAAAAATATGTTTTAATCTTGCTTTTCCAGAATTCTTCTTTCAAAAATTCTCCTTGGAAGCTTTCTCTACATGCAGTATGGAGACGCGTCCCAGGAATTCAGTTACTGAAGCAGCAATAAGCTCTTTTGTTAGAAAAAAAACCCAAACCCTAGGTTACAACATACAGGTAGTCCTCAATTTACAACAGTTCATTTAGTGACCGTTTGAAGTTACAACAGTGTTAAAAAAAAAGCGACCGATGACCATTTTTCACATTTACGACCGTTGCATCATCCCCATTGTCACGTGATTTACATTCGGTTTACTTGACAACTGGGTTCCTATTTATGACGGTTGCAGTGTCCCGGGGTCACGCGATCCTCCTTTCGTGACCTTCTGACAAGCAAAGTCAATGGGGGAAAGCCGGATTCGCTTAACAACCCCGTTACTAACTTCACAACTGCGGTGATTCACTTAACGAAAGTGGCAAGAAAAAGCTGTAAAACGGGACAAAAAACCCCCATTTAACAAATTTCTCAACTTAAGCATCCTAAATTCTGGCCTCAGTGGTGGTCGTAAGTGGAGGACTGCCTGTAGGTACATTCCAAACGAAGCAGCCCCCTCAGATTCTGTAAGTAGAAGAAAGACCTTTTGGAAAGGAAAAAGCCGAAGCCGAAGAAGGCCCGGGGCTAAACGAGACTGAGGAGCGAGCAGACGACTTGCCTGCAATTCCTGGGATGCCTAATAATGGCCCGAATTAAAGTCTCCGGGCAGAACCAGGGCACTTGCCAGGAGGCTACCACAGCGCTGCCAGGCTTCCTTCCGACTGGCGGTTTCCAGGCCCTGAGCCTCCTTCTCAACTCTCTCCGATTGTAGCAGAGCTCTTTGTACTGACAGGCTCGCCCGGCCTCCTGCCTGCGCCGTCTACGAAGCGGCCAACCGCTATTCGGGAGCGAGGCGGCCGCAAAGACCGAGAGAAGGCCGAAGTGCTCCCCACCCCCACCCCGGCCGCGGTCTCTTCCCTACCTGTTTCAGGCTTAAGGCCGTCGGGGGTAGCCAGGTGGCCGCCATGGCTCACGCTCGCTCCCTCCCTTCGGCCCCTTTTATGGTCTGGGGCGGGGACTCTTCGGCGCCAGAGGCAGCCGGCTGGACGGGGAAGAAAGCGGGAGCCCGCAGACTGAGGAACTTCAAAGTAATTCCCCCCTTCCGTCATTTTAGCAAGCCTGACTAGCAGCTCCCCGGGTGGAAGGTGAAAAGAAAGACACGTGTTTAAGGAAACGTATCGCCGGAGCACGTCGGGAGCTGCGCGCCGCGCTTTACTCCTCTAGGTTGAACGGTTCAGTTAAGAACCAAAGGGAAGACAGCCTCCCCCCCCCCCCAAATATTTATAGAATAACAGTTGACAATCCTAACTAAATAAGAATATAAATAAGAATATAACCAGAAGTGCAATTGGACGATATTACTCCAGTCTTGATCAATATTCCAATTAGATTGTCTGGTTACAATCAGCCCATTGGCAATCGATAGTTGCAAAGCAGATTCTTCTTCCAGAGCGACGTGGTCGTTCTTTTATATAATCTACACAAAAAAATGCTCGAGAAAACTTAAACCGCAAAGGTGTGGTTTTTTTTTTTTTAAATGAAGAATCCTTTTATGAGAAGTTATTGAAACTGGTATTATTTGCTATGTAATCTTTTGAATAATTAACCTGAATGTCCTATCTTGGTAATCCAGGAAAAAGTTGCTTTTAATGGCAGTATAACAAGAGTTGGAAGGGACATTGGAGGTCTTCTAGTCGAACCCCCTGCTCAAGCAAGAAACCTATACCATTTCAGACAAATGGTTGTCCAATCTCTTCTTAAAAACCTCCAGCGTTGGACGATGTAAACTTCTACAGGCAACAGATGTAATTGTTCTGTCAGGAAATTTCTCCTTAGTTCTAAGTTGCTTCTCTCCTTGATTAGTTTCCATCCATTGCTTCTTGTCCTGCCTTCAAGTGCTTTGGAGAATAGGTTGACCCCCCTCGTTTGTGGCAGCCCCTGAGTACTGCTATCATGTACAGATCTTTTCATTAAACTAGACATATCCAATTCCTGCAGCTGTTCTTTGTATGCTTTAGCCTTCAGTCCTCTAATCATCTTTGTGTGCTTTAATTAGTTTAATTTTAAGGTAGTTTATTACAATAAAATGTGTTGTGTATGCTAGACAACACAAGAGAATGTGGTGGGCTGGCTGCAGTTGCCTTGCGGCTGAGATTCAAGAGTTGGCAGGTCATACAAGTTATGGATTTGATTTTGTTTTGTCACATTTTAAACTGACGTTTCCAGAATTATTAATATAATCCAAGATCAGTCACTTTATTTTGAACAAACATATATCCCCAGTGTTTGGAAACGATCATGAACTTTGTAAAACATCCAGACTAGCTCTATGACGGACCTGGACAGTTTTTAAATGTGATGCATGAACAAACAAACAAATAAAATGACAAGAACTGTGTAGAGATGCAATAATAATTTTAAATATTTTTTGTATTGTCCTATCAAATAATTACATTAATTTGACTTTGAGATAAATCCTTATTTCTTCAAATGTGGTATCCATTACATGGACATTGATGGCTAAAATAAGGAAATTAATTCCATGGGCTTTTCGTATTGCTAAATCTAGGCTTCAATGCTGGAAAGATAAATGTAGGGCCTCAATTACTCTGGGAATTGAAGACCTGATGTTACTTGAATTTACGAGTTATATATACAGATTATACATGATTTCACTAAAATATAATGTTATATTTAATTTAAAAGAAAATCTTTATTACAACCATATATGGTTATGCTCATAAATTTACATACTCCTTGTGGAATTTATAAGAAGTGGACCATTTTGTAAGTAAAGTACAAGAGTGATAAAAAAACCACTTTTTTAATTTATGTGATTCAAATTAAACTACTAGGTATCGCAAAATAAGACAATCATTAAGTAAACCGTAGCAATAAAGGAAATAACATGATTTGGTTCAAAAGTTTCAATACCCCATATCTGGGCTAAATACAGTCTAAATTTGTCATATACTTGTCGAGATGGCAATAAAGCTAAAGACACCTGTGTCTTCTTTGGTTGTATTTATGTCTGTGTATAAATAAAGTTTCTTAGCTCTTGAGAAATGGTACATTGACTTTGCTGGTTACTGAAGCATGGGGAAAGCAAAAGAATTTACAAAGGATCTGCAAGCAAAAAATATCGTAGTTCAAGTTTATAAATCCAGTAAAGGATATAAAAAGATGGTGAAAGATTTGAAAATGCCTATCAACACTGTTCAAACTCTGATCAAAAAGTGGAAATTTTGGGGTTCTGTTAATACCAAGTCATGGTCAAGAAGGATGGCATGTACAACTGCTGGGAAAATTTGTAGGGACAAAGAAAAACCCAAAAAATTTACACAGAAATACATGATTTTCTGAAATCAAGTGGGGTGGCTGTTTCAGAATACACAATAAGATACAGTACTTGCTAACAAAACTGCATAGTAGATTTGCCCCCCACCTCAAAACTCCCCCCCCTTTTTGCAAATTTTTTTTGCCTCAAATGCTACAAAATGTTGGAAGAAAATTTGCATTCATAATCTGGAATGGCAATAGAACTAAGACTTATATATTGTTCCAATGCTTTACAGCACTAAGGGCAGTTTACAAATATCAACGTATTGCTGCCAACAATCTGGGTCCTCATTTTACCAACCTCAGAAAGATGGAAGACTGAGTCAATCTTGAGCCGGTCAGGATCAAACTCCAGGCTATAGGCAGAGTTAGCCTGTAATACTACATTCTAACCATACCTTTCTGAACTTTGTGCTTTTTTTTCTTTTTTGAATTATGTGCAGCTCTAGAAGCTGCACAAAGGGCTTACTTTGGACTTACCAACATGACAACGATCTGAAAATAAGGCCAAGTTGATCCTTCAGTGTCTGAAAAAAATGATTCTAGCAGGGCCATCAGTCTCCTGACCTCAACATTACTGACGTGCTTGAGAGATGTAATCATGCAGTTCATGCTAGACAATGAAAGACTATACTGGATCTCAAGGCTTTTTGCTAAGAATGGGTAGCTTTACCACATGAGAAAATAAAAAGGCTTCCCTCATTGACCACTATCACAAAGCCTACAAACCATCAGTATTACTTTTCTCTGTTCTATTTGAATACTTGAGAGACCAGGAAATAAACAGTGCAAGAAGCTATCTTGAGCTGTCAGGTTTTATTTTATCAAATTACAGCAAACTACAGTATTCTTCCTATATGCCTAAAGCTTTTGAGGTAGTTCTGCTTTATTTTGGACAGCCATTTTACGCTGTTGGTAAAGATCACAATACCCTGACATAAATCACATCCTGTATATTCTCCAAATCTGGATCTTTATATGACCAAAATAGACTCATCTATATCAAGAAATTCCCAAGGTTTACAGAATATAATTTCTAGCAGAAAAATATCAAGAGGAACTTAACCAGTGGAACAACGAAGTTCTTTTACCCAACATCTGTGTGAGTTTAGAAAATGGAAAAGAGTTATAATGGTAAACATCAACTCCAATCTTCATGATTTGATTAATTGTATGTCCCAATTAACGTCTAACCTTACATAAAGCTATTTATAGGAAAGTTGTTTTAAGTAACTTCATATTAAGTAATTTAAGAAAGGTTTGGTTTAGGAATATTAAAAACCTACGGTTTCAACAATCTTATAAAGGGGTTCTCTTCCTTCTGTTGAACTGGGTCTGATTTCTAGAGATTACCTTGACAAATCCCTGCAGTTTTCTTGGCAAAGTTTTTCAGAAGTGGTTAGCCATTGCCTCCTTCCTAGGGCTGAGAGAAAGTGACTAGCCCAAGTTTCCCAGTTGGCTTTGTGCCCAAGGCAGGACTACTACTCATGATCTCCCAATTTCTAATCTGATGTTTTAATCACTATACCAAACTGACTCTCACAAAGTACTTTATATTCTGCACTAAATAAACTGTAAATACTTTGCAATGTTAAGTTCTAATGCATGCAGTGTCGCATGGCTTTCCGTTCAATACTGGCTTGGGAAGGTATATGTTCAGTAGATACCAGACACAGGCTGCTTTCCAAGTACTGTATATATCCCCTTTGTAATTTATGATTATTGCTTCTGTACAAGAAATACTTCCTCCAACTTCCATTTACAATTGCTTCCTGTTTCATTGCTAACTTTCCGTGCATCAGCAGTACCAGCCACATCTGGACCCCATGAAATAGTGCAGTAATCATTACATCGATCTTTGGTTTACATACAAGAATGGACAAGTTCAAGACAGTGTCAGAATTTACTTTAGTTCTCAAATTTGAATAATCCTTATTTAGATTATTTCAGGCCTGATTAATTCCTTCAAACAATGGACACCATAATTACAAACGAAAGGATGGCTTTATTAATAATCACAAACAATGCATAGTTTTTGCAATGAAAAAGGGTTGGGAAGAAAAAGTCCCTTGCAAGTGTGTCCTAGTAATTGCCTTGGACAGAAGGCAAAAGTCACAGTGTAAAATGATAATTCAGTCTTTAATATAACAAAAATATCCTTGCAGCAACCGTTCAGCAATATTGAGTAATTTCAAGTATTCAAGGAGATTATTATTTTTTGGCTGTGTAAAATTTAATCTCCCCCATCTCCTCAACACAGGGTCCACTCATGCAGGTGACTTAAAAGCAACTATTTTTTATTATAGTTCAACAGTTCGAGTTCAACTTCCTCTTTTGGAAGCAAAACTTGCTCCTTACTACTCAACAAGCCTGCCTAATTCCTAATGATGAGGATATCAAATAAACCTTAGAATAAGTTACTCAAAGTAAAACAACAACAACAACAAAAATGAAAAAAATATATGGTTTGTTCACTGTTTCCCAATACTGACAAGGAAACTAGGGACAATGATTAAGTTCATCATGGATTGCCTAGTCTCCTGCACTGAGAAGGGAAATGAGGTCTTGGATTTCTGGCCCCCTTGAACATCAGCTTATATGCTTTGATGAAGTCTTGACGCACTCTACAAACTGTCTGAAGCAGTCACCAATTCAAACCACTGCCTAAGGGCATCACTGAGAGTCTCTGGCAGGGCATTCACATCTCTGAGAATTATGTAGAAAGGAAAGGGAAATTCTTCCATGTATGACCTTATTTCTGGCAATTCTCCAGGCCGTGTGAATACAGGTACTTTAATATCCAAGACTGAATCCTGTGAATGAAAACAGCAAATTAACAGAAGTAAATTCTGGATTACAGATTTAGACTTTTCTTATAATCAAGTAATATTCATGTCCGTGTACACATGCTTGTGTTAAACCAAATGAAAATGGTCAGGAAGACAGCAGAAAAAAAATGAGATTTTTCTTTTCCTGATAATTATGTCCCCCCCCAATCTTTTAACTTACAGCCACTCCTTGATTAACAACAACCTCAGTTAGCAATCAATTACAAGTACAACAGTAATAAATGGTAATAATATATAACAACAACAACAATAATAATAGCAATAAAAAGCTTTTTACTGCTACCATTTGAAGGGGAACTTAGTAAATATCAATATTATTAATTTATAATTATGTATAACATGCTTTGTTCATAGTTAAAATAGCACAGATGCATTGATAACTTACCCGTGAATTAGGGTTGTCCAATATTACAAAAATAACAAAGATATTTGCATTCTGAACAGATTGAACAGCTGCTTTGACACGTTCTTTGCCCTCAAGGAAAAGACCTCTTCCATCCGATACTATTAGGAGTAACTGAGCAGTTTCTAGTAAGAGACATATTTTCAGTTGTTAATAAAACTCTGAATCAAATATACAGAAAACAAGAAATATTCCAAGAATTTATAAAAGCTCTGTACTGCCTAATATTGAAAAAAAAAAAACCAAAAAAATTCTAAAAATGTATTGTCTATATTAAATAAACTAAATGGAATCTAAATATTATTTTCTTAAAGTAAAACATAATATTGATGAATATCTGATACATAATTGAAGAAATAGATCCCAATCTGTCTAGTAGTAATGAACTGGGGAACTAAGAATTCAAATATTTCATCTTTAGAATATTTATTAAGAAGTGCTATTC
This sequence comes from Arizona elegans, assembly GCA_022577455.1. Lineage (NCBI taxonomy): Eukaryota > Metazoa > Chordata > Lepidosauria > Squamata > Colubridae > Arizona > Arizona elegans. Next base: position 223,427,384 of record JAKOOJ010000001.1, read on the forward strand.
AACACAATATTTTATAGTTTTAAAGTTCAAACATTCAAACAATTGAGTTGCCCATTTCAACACTGTTCCGGTGTTAAGTGCAACGAGGACCATTCTGCTTTGAGATGTTGTTACCTTAAATGCTAGGTACACCTTTATCAACCAATCAGCAACTACAGATAACAATGCTACTTATAGTCAATGCAGATTTTATTTATTTATTTAGTTTAGAAGTTGCCTGATTCCAGAACAACTCAGACAGCTTTCACTTAAGGTATGCTACTGTGTGGCATCAGTGATTATAAAAAAGCAGTCAGAGACACACCTGGATTGATGTTCAAAGACAAGTGTTGTGCTGCAGCAAACATATTTATTGATGATTCTAAAAACTGTAGAAGAACACAAGAAACAAATATTGTGAAACAACAACCTCCACCCTGAAACTGTCAGGCTGATTCTGTGAGAAAGAATAGGAAAGTCCTAATTTGAATTATACACTATACTTTTCCAAATTCTATTTGAAGCAGAGCTTATTTAGCATTATTTCATTTTGAGATGGTTTTCTGATATAACAAAGTAAAAAATTATTTTCCTCAGCAGAAATTAGTAAATACCCTAGATTCCATTTTGTTAAGAGTTACTGCAGTCACTAAACCAACATGGCAAAGGAACCATTTCATTACTGAGAATTCCTGTCACCCTCTCCACATCCAATAAGGAATTGATCACCCCAATTAAGGCCACTGGACAAGAGTCCAATAAGTAAACACTGTCTCCTTTATTGCCATAATGAAGGCCTGAACAGATGCATGTATCTGTCCTTGGTTGTATTCACTTCTTGTCTTGCTCCAATTATGCTCCAGACATTGTTTCTGGTGCTTCACTTCTAGAGAAGGTCATGGAAAAGCAAGGCACCAAGTGGAATCAGCCACTAGCAAAAAAAATCTACTCAGGGGCAATGCTATTCAGCACCCAGCACACTTTCTAATGCCAAGCACTTAACCAGTCAGGGCAAAACTGCCTGCCAGAGAGCTGGAAAACTCCCCATGCTCCCATTGGAAACCAACTGGGGCAGAACAATGAGTCCCACCACCCTACAGAGCTCACAGATGGCTCTTGATCGTAACCAGATCAGGGGTGGTCTGACCATGATGATGGAAATCCCCTCCCTCTCCAGAACACCAACTAGTTGCTCAGAGAAAATGACAAGATCCAAGGGGTTACCACCATTATGGTTTGGGCCCAGTATTGAGATGAGTCCATGGTTGTCATGGGGGACTTGAACTCCTGAGCCTTATCACAATCAGCACCCAAACAGTAGAGTGAAATCCAGAGGCACCAACAAGTGGGGAAATATTTATTTCATTTGATTAACGTGCTTCTCATCTCATCTCAAGGATACTTCCACCATCAACCCAAAGGCAATTCTAAAAACTTGGGGAAGGATCCTGCCATGTAGCTTGACGGTAGGTATACCAGAGGATCTCAGATTTGTCTCTACAATGCAATCAGATGTAAGGCAATGGACAACATGACCTTAAGAAGTGGCGATACCTGAGCTATCTTAGTCTTCTTTTGTTCAAATTTGCAGAGCTGCAGTATTCTTGCTCCTGATCGGTCACTGAATTGTTCATGGAATGGATGTAGCAGCTGAACTGTCTCTCCAAAACTAAAATAAAGTGAAACATATTTTTAAAAATTGTGTCCCACTACAAAAATTATATTAATTTTCATTACTGAAAGTCAACAAAGGTTTAAGGTATTCTTACCTACATACTGCAATTTGTCCCACTTCTAAAAGTGTCAAAGCATTCCCAATCACTGCCAAGGATTCATATGCAAGCTATAAAAAACAAGTTGATACAATTGGAGTTCATTGATGAGTAGGGTTAATAGTATTATCAGAAGGTTCTAATATGAACAATTTGGCACAGAATTAACATTTAAACTGCAAAATTCTAAAAATATTTGCCACCGACAAGACCTTTTCTTAAAGCTTGTGATGCCACATACTTTCATACAAACTCTGCAAGAAATTAGAAAACTGCAGTGATGATATTTTCCTTTAAGTACATCAAGTATCTCAAGTACTAAACAGTAATTGGGGCAGAAGCAAAGATGCCTGTACATCCATTGAAGTGCAGTGAGATATTTAAACTCTGTATGAGAACTGGCATTTGGGAAACCCCAAGTGGCAAAAGCAAAAGAATGACAGAATGAACCACAGATAGTCTTCAAGTTACAATGGCAATTGGGACCAAAATTTCCATTGCTAAGCGATGCAGTCATAAAGCACGGCATCAAGTGATTGCCTCGCTTAATAATAGCAGCAAACATGGCAGTCCTGGTTACTGTTGTTAACCAAATCCTACAGGATGAATCAAGGTCCCACCCTGATCCAAGCCACTGCTGGCTTGGTCCCTTCCAATCCCAATCTCAAAGCCAATCCAATCCCTCTTCAATTGCCCTTGTGGCTGCCTTGCACTCTGCTGGCTTTGCCATTACTGCTGGTCCTGCTGGGGCTTCCAGCCTTGGTATCCCCGGCTGTCCTTTGCTAGCTTATTCCTGCTGTTGCAGATGAAAAGAACAGGCAGAGCCGGTAAGGGCAAGGTGGCAGGAGCAGGAGGACTAGTGAGCACAGGGCAGCCAAAAGTGCAGAGATGGGGGTTGGGGAGAAAAGAGATGAGCATTTGGGAGAAGTGCCCCTCTAAAGAACAAATGGGTTGCCCCAAATGCCCAATTTTTCATCACGTGACCATGGGGTGCTGCAATAGTTGTAACTTTGGGGACCAAAGTTATACTCAGACATTTTGGGTGTTAACTATCATATGCTATGAACCCCCATAACTCTGAATGGTTGCCGAAGAAATGGTCATAACTGTACATAGGATAGGATGAAACAGAAGAAATATGAATGAATGCAGGCCTCTAAGATCAGAACGTTCTTTATTTATAATTTTTTTTACCTGTTTAGAGTGATTGTCTACCATGCTGGCAGAGTCATCAAGGGCCAAACAAATCTGGTATTGCCGTTTGCTGGGTTTGGTCCTTCGTAACCATATTTTATCTTTTCGGAACTGGCTTGCAATGTATGGAATTACTTTGCGCATGTTCAACCTTTTTCCTGTTCTATAATCACCTCTGGTAATTGGGAACATTCAAAACATTACACTATAACACAGTGTTATAAAATATCATAACACTATGACATATAACATTTATGAAAATAACTAAGCAGAATATTAGTTTTGCACAACTCAGCAGAGATTTAATTATCAGAAATATTGATTTAAAATTGCTAGAAGAAATTGCTAGATTAAAACATATGTGGTTATTGTATATATGTAATTGACAATTGGAAAAGGTGGTGTTGGCTGAGACAAAGGGTTGGAAATAATTTTAAATATTTTTCACAGCTTTTCTAAAAATAAAAACCTAGGGGGGAAATCCAAAATATTAGATACAAATTGCAAAAACTGTTGTTATTGTTCCTTTCCAAATAAACAGAACCATGTGTTATTTCTGGCAATCTCAATGAATTCTGCAATCTGAATAAAATCTGCCAGCTGAACCAATGGGACAATGTTTGTTATGCATGTTATTCTGGTTTTATCATAATAGAATGTGTGAAGGATATTGTCTCTCTGCTCTTATGCTCCAAAAGTATATAATCAGTCATCTCTCTGAAGCACAATTCACAGTCTTGAAAACATATTTTTATTCACATAAGGGTTAAAACTTTTTCAATAAAAATAAAAGATGATTTAGGAATATGCAGATTATATTGTCCAACTGTAATCTTGTTGCCTGTGCACAAACTCCAAACACATATAGACTTAATTGCATTCAGCAAATGCTTATACTACCATGTTTCCCCGAAAATAAGACCCTGTCTTATATTTTTTTTAACCCTGAAATAAGCGCTTGGCCTTATTGATATGCACTCAAAAGCCCAATTGGGCTTATTATCAGGGGATGTCGGGGGAAACAGGGTACAATAGTTAACCTGTTGAAGGAATCAAAGACTCTTGTATCATCCTAAAATAGGGAACATGACAATAAATAAATGCAGTAAATAATTAAGAGTATACTTGGAAAAGTGATGATAACGTTTAATCACGATACATGGCTGTTGAAGTCAGAATGTTAATTCAATTAATATTTTAATGTACCCATTTAATGAATACTGCTTGTCCTTGTTTAGTGATTGCAACTGGTTTTGGAGAAATGGTTGCTAAGTGACATGGTCACTAAATGAACCATGTGAGAGAGATGCTGCAAAGATCATTAGTTGCTGCCATCTCATTCAGATAAAGTTCTCTAGTACAGTGTCCTTTGCCTGACTGTTCCCCTCTCCTTTTTTTCTTCCTGCAGGATGAAGAGATTATTTAAACAAACCATGTTTCTGAGATGTTTTTTTTCTGCAGTGCAGTTCTTCCTTAAAAAGGGTTAACCTCAAGCTCACCTCTGGGACCCTAACTAGTTAAGATTTAAATTAGAACTCTCCCATGGCTAACACTGGTGGTTGAAAATGACTTAGCCTTAATCAGTTTCACAATGACTTTTATTGTCATAAATGTCCACACTTGTTGAAAAATGATTTTAAAAATTATTTGTGTTTCTTGATCTATTTGCAAACAGTTTTGTTCATATATATGTAAATAGCTGAGGCAATTGCTAAACAAGGACTAAACAAAGATTAAATTCCGTTGATTTCATTATGCTATGAATTCTATCATGAAACTCTGTTCTGCTGATCAAACTGTTTAGCTGGTTCCTGCTTTTTGCTGTACTTACTTCAGCTTGGCTGCCTGAGTTGGTTCCAGGAGGAGTCGGAGCTGCTCACAGAGCTGCTGTGAAAGAGGTTCAGTGAGCAGAAGGTATCTCTGCCACATCTCTTCGGCTGCTGCATCCCCCTACAGCATTCAAGGTACAAGACAAACCCCATAAAACCCATGAGTTAAAAAGTGGTGGTGGGATCCAGATTGTTTAGAAAATAACTGTTTTTGTTGTTGTTATCATCTGTACAGTGCTTTAGCAGTAATGCAGAATACACATTCAGGGTGTCTTATGAAAATTAGTATTTGTTCCCAATGTTTATGTATTAAAAATACTAGATGGGGCCATACTTCAGGCTTCCAATATTTATTTTAAAAATCCAGAAATATCTTTAATAAGACGCCTAGTTAGAAGTACATAATTTCTTAATACCTTGATGTCAGTAATTTAGTCATTCTCCCACAGGCTTTCAAAGGTAACATTTTATACTTATTTAATGTAAACTTAAGTAATTTGTTGTACAATTTTATGATTATAAAAACGCCAGTTACATACTGCAGGAGGTTATCAGGACCATCAAACAAATTTGATTAAGCAATAGTATTTAACATAACTTCAAAACAGGTTTAATTACCTTTCCCATACAAAAGAAAACAAAATGATATCCTTAATTAAATATGTTACTAACCTCTAAAGGATTTCTAATCTTCCAAGCTTCAAGCTGCTTCTCTAGTTCTTGCCTTAGTTCTTCAGGGTTTTTAAAAATGTGCTTAAAATATAACAAATTGGAATAAGAATACAGCAATATAAACAGATTAGTTTTAGTATGAGGTAGAAATACTCCTTCAAAGGGTAACATACATTTTATCATAGACTATAAAAGTTGTGCAAAATCTTTAGAATGGGATGCTCTAGAGAAATACAGAATGTGATTCTTTTCCAGACCATGCCATTCATCCAATTCTGAAGATATTCCAGTAGTATTCTGAAAACTAATCCTCTGAACTGTTGGAAACCAGTAGTCCAAGCTAGAACAGCCAGCTTATCTTCTGAAAAAGTGCTAGATCATCCCTAGAACACCATCATACAAAACAATAACGGAACATTCCAGAATGACATGGGTTTTGCCCCAGATTATCTATTGTCCTTTATCAAAACTACACTTGTAAGAAACATTTCAGCAACTCTGCAACCCTGTTTTACTGACTTGCTCTGATTTTTTTGTTACCATCTATCCTTCTAGAATAAATAGAAGTACAGTAGAATAAATAAATTTCACAGTCATCTGCCAGTTCAGTTCCCTTCTGCAGAAAAATGGCTTAAACCTCTAACAGGTCCCCATGCTTTTTAACACGTACAAAAAGTCAATTGAGAAAATCATTTGCAGATTTGGAAAAAGTACTGTCACCACTGATTATATTTAGCCTTCTCTCCCTAGTATCCACTTGAATCAGATGATATAATTCAGAGGACTGCACCAGTATTTGAGGCAGCTACAGCAGGGATGACAAACTCGCAGTCCATGGGCTGGATGCGTCACGTGCTGGCCATGCCCACCCCCGGTTTAGCAAAGGGGAAAAAAAGTCACGATACATCACATAACGATGTGATGCCGGGAGTTTGACACCCCTGAGCTACAGGCTGGATGAAGCTGACGAAAGTGAAAATGAGTCTTGATCAGAATGCGGAAATTTTGCAGCTCTATGTCTCTCTTCATGCACTGTTAACTTTAACTGTGTTTGTAAACTTCCAAGGAGCCAATTTGTAATTATAATTTTTACAGGTGTGTAATAGTAATAAAAGCAAAGCAACTTTATGCCATTTTAATGTAAATATCTGACTCTCTATATATACTGAGTCTACAAAGTAAAATGGTAGTGGTAGCATTAATATCTTTTCCTATTTTCATAATTTTATCTCCCCATCCAATCATCAGCAGTTGAAAGTCCTTCTCAAATTTGAACCCTATCTAGTGATTCTACATCAGTGGTCCCCAATCCTTCCAGCTCTGTGGACCGGCAGCGGGGGAGGCGGGGAAGAGAGGGGATGGGTTTGCATACTTCCCATTGATTGTGTAAATGGAGTTTAGTGTGTTTGCTCGCCGCTTGAGAGGTCTGGCTCCCAAAAGGATGCGGACCAGTACCAGCCGTGCACTGGTTGAGGATCCCATTCTACATCACCTGAGATTGTAATCTGCAACAGCCTGCAACTACCGCAACATTATGATCATATTAAAATATATCTACTTAAACCAGTTAGCCATCATTTTGCTTTAAAAATGCGAGCTGTCTTCTACCTGTACATTGGGATCCTTCAAAAACTGATGAGCGGTATGAATAGTAGAGTGCTTATTTCGGTCTGGCTTTCCTTCTGGCAGTAAAGAGTTTGCTTCTCTTTCTTCAGCATCTTCAGAATTAGGAACTTGGCTGTCTGCCTCTATCAGCTCAGGTCCTAGGATTGAATTATACACACTTGCTAATTACTGCATAATCCAATATCCATTTCTGTACTCTTTGGCTCACTTAATACATAGCCATAGCAATGTCTTAGATCAACAAATTATTATTCAGTAGTATTAATTTATTTAATTAACAGTATTCTTGTGCTATTTCCACAAACATGCAGGAAGATATTTCTTAAAAAATGAATTCTCAAGACAAGAGGTTGATGACTTACCAGATTTGGAAGCCCCAGACATTTTTGCTTCTGGATTCAATTTTTCTACCTCTGAAGTTTTGAGTTCCTCAGCAGTATGATCCTCTGTTTCCATAGCCAGATCTTCAGAAACTGTTTCTTCGTTGTCTTCATTAACAGGCAAAATTGGTTTTTGCTGTTCTTCACTTGCTACGTCTGGTGGGAACATAAACCAATAAAATACTGTTTTCAGATCATATTTAAAAAAAATTACAAGAGGTTCTCCAGCATCAGCACATGAGCCATCATAAAAATCGGAGCTGATCTATTCACAGTCTAGAAACAAGTATTTCATTTGTCAAGCAAATTGACTTTTCTCCTTGAACCAGCCCAATGTAGCAAAAATAAAATACGGCTAGCAGTTGAGCATAAAACACAACACAGCTGTATACATTATTAAATCAATATTAAGTCTCTTCAATCCAACGAGATTTAAATTTGCACAGATGTGATACTGGGATGCAAACTTTTTCTCGGCTGAGGACTGCACTTGACTTGTAAGAGGCAACAGGAGGGGATGTACTTCAAAAGGTTGTGGATAACACATCCCCCTCCCCCCAGGTTTTCATTTAATTTACATTTCAAGCTAAACAAGATTAAGTTAGTCGTCATTGCTGTTTTATTTACAAAAGTATTTATATCATTTTCTAAAATGATTTATTCATCTAAAATGAGAATTAAAATTTTTTCTCTATTATTCTCTACTAACAAATTTAATACCTTTCTCTTTCTGATAACAACACTTGATAATTTTGAGGGTCACACTCAAGGCTTTAGGAAGGTTTCATTCAGTCTTAGGATGTAGAGCATTGTAGACTAAACTGTACAGCATTAGTATTAGCTAAGGCAGAATGAAAAATACATTTCTCAAAATAAACCTAAAGTGTAAATGAATGTAAAAAGAATACAACACCCAGTCATCACATATCTGTTAGTGAAGAAATATATATGTTTTTCAAACTATGATGCCATAAAGAGTTTATCATTATTACTCCCTGAGGTATCTTGTGAATGCTGCCATACCATAGGTCTGAGCATCATAGGATTCACTGCCTTGTTTAATATGCTCAAAGGTGTCAGCTTCCACCTGATGTTGTCCTGGCTGAACTGGCCTTTCCTCTGCTTCCTGGCTAGACTCAATAGTTCTCAGTCTCTTGTGAACAGGTTGACTCTGATCTCCTGGTGTGCGTTCGTTGTCAGCTTGTCCTGGCTTTCTCTTATAACTCTGAAACACAGGAAAGCACAGCCAGTTAATTTTCAAGGAGATGAAGCAAATCCAAATTCTATTCAAGAAAAGAGAATATAAAAGTCCTATTCCTTTTAAAAAAGAGAAAAGGATTCTAGAGGTGCATGAAGATGGCTTTGGGAGCTGCTTGAAAAGGTAGGAGGGCTGCGCAAGCCTCTGTGGCTTCACATTATCCACTGATACCTTAAAATATCAATTCTGTTTATTTGTTTATTTTTTGAGCTTTGCTTGTACTAGGAGGCCATTTGCACAGTAGGAAAATCTGGCCTGCAGCTTAATCTTGTTTGCCATGCTTCAGATGGGGTACCTGCAAATCTCTGCAAATGGGCAACTAGACCAAAGCCAGATGCCCCACAAATTCTGGTTTACTCTATCACGGGATCTCTAGTTTAAGTAGAAGCTTTTTCTTTCCTTCTTGCCCAAGGTATTTTTAGGCTGAGAGCTTTCTGTATATGAAGGTTCATACAGTATAGAATTCAAATCCATTTTTTTAAATTTATGATCCAAGACCAAACACTATTTAGAAGTCTAGGAAAAGATAGAGCCGGAATGAAGCCAGTAAGAGACTGATCTGTGAGGACTGACGGCCTATGTCATTTTAACACATGTATTAGTATTGAATGAATAACACAGTATTCATTCAATACTGCTTCTGCTTCTGTTTCTAATAAACACTGTACAAAGTTTGTGTCTGATTCTGTATTACTTCTAGATGCAGTTTCTCTTCAAATATGTATCAGCAGATTCTGATACTTTTTTCAGCTCAAAACTATCTTAAAACATCCAAGCAGCATGAGAGCCAAGGAATAATTAGCAGTCCCATATGTTTAGTTTTTCCTTGGCTTTCCATTAAACAGTCTTCAAAGATCATTAATATAGGAGCCTCCAATTGTAAAAGAGTAATTTACACATTTTTAAAAGAATAAGACACCTGGGTATTTTTTCTGCTTTGTTTCTGTGAAGCCAGATGTGCCATTAATTCAGATTCATGTCCTTCTGGCTGATTTGCATCCGAAGTTCCACTCCCGTGTTCCTGAAATAAGACATACAAAGTAAGATCTTGTTTGCAAAAACACATCACAGGCATATTAAGTTTAAAGCCAACTACATTATCTTTGGAATAGAGAAGTATGTTCTGCAAACAAGCCCATCTGTCAATTCTAGTGCTGCACCATAAATTCATGAAATATAATAAGTGAAGCCTGGCTCATAAGACAGGGAAGAGATCCCTAGTGAAGTGTGAAGTATTAAAAATACATATAATCCATAATCTTTGGCAAACACAAGCATAATTTGGCAGACTTGGCATGTAGATTTATGGCACGTGGCCCTCTCAGCCTTACTGGAAAAATTAATTAATTTAGCAATTTGAGGATGTAACCAAAGGGAATAAAGTTTAAAAAGCACTGTCTATACAAAGAACAGTTGTAATACATTCTGTCACTCTTATGTTTTTTTTTCCCCTTAAAATGGAAATATGCTTTCCTCTTTACTGGAAAATGGATACTGGTATCATCATATACCTTATTTTCAGTGTTTTGAGACCTACTGAAGAATATGAACAGATCCAATATTCTTCAAAATACCTGAGGGCAAGGCAAGAAGTAATGGATGGAATCTTAACAAGAGACATTCAGTCTAAAACTAAGGAGAAATTTTCTGACAGTGAGAACAATTAATCAGTGGTACAACTTGCCTCCAGAAGTTGTAGCTGCTCCATCACTGGAGTGTTTAAAAGAAGAGATTGGACAACCATTTGTCTGAAATTGCAAAGGATCTCCTGCTTCAGCAGAGGGTTGGACTAGAAGACCTCTAAGGTCCTCTCTAAATCTGTTATTTTGCGTTCTACAGATCTACCAAACTCTTAAGTCAAAGTGAACAAAAAAATAATATTCTGGATATGAGCCAGCCACTAGTTCTTAAAGCAATTACTCAATAAGTTAATAGCATAGAAGTAAATGAGAGACATGAATTGGCTGCTACAGAAGTTACAAAATTCTCCCTCTGCTGCAATTAGGGTTAAGGTTATAATTAGGGTTAAGGTTACAGTGAGATGTGCTGAGGTGAGAGACAGTGATCCAAAGGCACCAGTGAGCTCCCATGGCTGAGGTACATTTGAAGCTGTAATTCCTCCAGTACCAGTACATTTACTTATAAAATTGCTCCATTTCACCTCTTTTGCCTGATCCTTCTCAGATGCAGTTCCAACCAACTCAACAGCTGTATCGCTCTGCAGATTCTCTTCTCCTGCCTCTCCATATGCCTCATGTTCCATTCTTTCCAAAGCTTCAGGTAACTCTTCCTTGTTTTCAGCATCATTACCACCTTCATCAATTTTCTGAAGCAATTAAAAAAAATGAGTCAGTATTAGCATTAGCTAGGCAAAATATTAGTAGCTGATATACCATACATAACAGAATATATTTTAGACTATAAACAAGCTTTGTTTGCTTCATGACAAATTAGAGAAAAATTCATTTACTGGAATTTTACACTGGAACACTCTCTCCACACACACACCCCCCGCCCTCAAAAAAACCTTCTATTAATAACAATATGTGAGACCTGAGGACAAAGGCCTTGATCAGTAGGGGAAATGTTCTGTTCTTTCTCTTCAGCTTTTTGCTCTTCTACTGTAGAATCCTCTTCTTCGCCTGTATTTGCATCAGAATTCTCTGTTCCTTCTTCTTCATTTTTATCTTCTTCGTTTTTATTTTGTTCACTTGTATCGTCAGAATGATCTTTTTCGACTTGCTCAGAATCCTGTCTATCTTCATCCATATTTCCAGTATTCTTATCTTCTGCTTCCTTTTCATCTACATCTATCGCCTTGTCTTCAATCTCAAAAGGATTTTCTCCTAATAGAAAAAGGGATATAGTTTAAAAAAAAAAACCACACACATACAATTGGATAGAATGTCCCAAGCCTGCTAAATTCCATACATGCACTATTATTTGTGGAACTGAATACCTGAAAAGACAAAGGACACCAGACACAATTCCCAGACACAAGGGATCAAGGCCCAGGGAACTGAATAAACTGCAAACCAAGGATGTGCTTTGGATACAAAGCTCTGGACTGGGATTGGGTGTATCCATGAAACCATCAATTTCAGTTCCTCTCTCTTTTCAATTTCTTCCATAAATAAGTCATTTCTTTTTCTGGAATTGCACGATAGCTGCACAGTGGGTATTGAATGGATTCAGGGAGCATCAATTGGGCCAAAAATTGGACACAATGTGGACACTTCTTTAACCCAAATGCACATTTTTCCTGTGATCACCCAGTTACCATATGGAGCTGTGGAAAAACTGAGTTTCTTTCAGAAGCCATTGGCAGATATAGCACGAATGTCCATAAACCCACTGAAGGACCTTTTCGGCTTCAAATTTGAAAAAGAGCACATTTTTAGTTTACCTACTCCACTCATTTCCCAAATGTTCATTGTTCTATCACTTTAAACTATAAATAACATCTTTTGAATCAACTCTTCAAATTACTAAGATAATGGTATTAACCTTAGTTAAAAGGTTTATTTCATCAAGCTGATGAAAATTGTTGTAGATGCAAACATAACTTGCTGATAGCAACGAAATCCTAATTTTCAATCATTTAAATTATAAAATGGCCAGAAAGCTTTAAACTCTGACACCAAGTTTATAATTTGCAGCTTTTGTATCAGGACACAAGTTTGTCAAGTGGTCCACCTTAACCACCACCACCCCGCCCCTGAGATAACAATGTGTCTGATACTAAGCAACATTTAGCCATTTTTACTTCTACCTTCTTCTTCTTCTTTGTCTTCCTCATCCATCTCTTCATTTCCTAGGTTCAGCTCATGATCAAGCTCCAGGGCTTCAGATTCAGGTTGTTTTTCTTGCCTTCCGTGGTAAGGATCCACTTCGTTCTCATCGTATTCGCCCTGTAAAGCAGAACACGCTATAAGAAGAATGGAAGTGGAAAGCAGAAATGTAATTCTTTAGGAAGGCAAAGTTCCTGAGGCTTGAAATTCTATTGAACCTGCTCAAGCAAAACAATCTCCGAATGCTTTAAGGAAGTTTATCACTCACTGGAAAAGATATCCTTTCATATCATAGGGTACAATTCTAAATACATATTGATGTTGCCTTACTTAATATCTGCTTGTTAGTTTGATTGTGAACTGTGAATGAATCCTTGTTATTGGATGGAACTTTATGATTACTATATTTGTAATATATTTTGGTAAAAGAGAATAACAATAACGGTAATAATAAACATAGTCTAGTCATCAATGAGATATCTTGCCTTAGCTGCTTTCCCCACTTAGTTAAGAATATTAATTTTGACTATATTGTTTTAACTAAGAAGTTATTAGATTGCATCTGGGTTTAAGAATATTACACAAACATTAATAATGGAGGGACAATTCTAAAATGGACATCAGCCCTTTCATCAAGTGACACACTTCAAATATTTACAATTAAAAAACAAAAAAGATGGGAATCCTCTAAATACATATCAAGACTAAGGTGACACATGCTTTGAAAATAATTTGGAAAAGTATTCTAGATGTTTATGAGCATAGCCCCACTCTGCTTCTAATTAAAGCAGCAATGTCTTTTTTTTAGATTTTTGTGCCAACTTTAAATGTGCAGTAACTTTAAGAATTGTTTGCAAAAATTGAATTTGTTTAGCCAGCTTAACATGTGTTTCTTTATTTTGTTGTATACATAGTTAAAAATGAAAGCAAAGAAAAGGGAAAATAAGAAATGGAAAGCCAGAAAAAAAAGAGAGAAAAGAGTACATTTAGAGATTTAGAAATGAATCAATTCAATAAAGTATTCACATTCTTTGCAGAAACCTGAAAAGAGGTGGTTGCTTTAACGACAGAGGAGTGATGCACAAAAGGTCCAAAGCACTATTAAATTAGCAATGCACACTCCCAGTTAAGTGTATTTTATTGAATCTCTCACATATGGGTACATATGTGTACCCTTTCGGCTTCTTGACTACTATCCTCTGCTGCCATTTCCTCTTTTAATTTTCCACCCAATGCACAAAATAAGTAAATAATCATGCAAAAGGTAAGACATTTACTGGTTAGTTTTGATGGACACTGGTTGTAAAACTCATCTTCTAGAAATTCTGTGCATGCATTGCATTTTTGGGAGACAAATTAATTTACCATTTATTTACAGTAGCCTCTTACTTCTTCTTTACTGAACAAACAAGAGGCTTCTGTGCATCTCTGCCCTGTTCCCAACTATGCTTATAAAATGCAAGTTCGTCTAACTTCAATTATTTCTACAGTAATATGCGTGTACACACACACACAGCAATAAACAGCTCAATCCAGAGTTGTTAGGCTATTACCTCATCTATTTGTTCATGGATTTTCTCTTTGGTTTCACTGTCATCTGCTTGCTTCTCTTTTTCTTCATCGTTGGGTGATTTTTTCTCATTTTGATTGTCAACTCCTATATTGTCATCTTTTGCCACCAATTCAGAATCTCCCTAAATAATTCAAGAAAAATATCCATGTTACCACCAATGTACACATAATTCTCAGGCTAACATTATTCAACTTGTTTTGAGAAATATGGTTACTTCTTTATGAATATAGCTATTAAATTAAGAACAATTCTCTATTTTAATAGAATGCATTTGTTGTGCTTTCTCAACAGCAAACAGAGCTAAACTAATAAAATATGCTATCATAGAACAATTTGAACTTTTAAGCTAAAGTAAAAGTAGATTTATTACATCGCACTCAGACCGTTTTAAAAAGAAAACTCAAAATGTTTTCTTAAAATATTAATGCATACTCCATTAGAAAATAAGGTAAAAGCTTTATTAAAATAATAAACCGAGTAAGATTTTTAAAAAATCTTTTTAAAATTTAAAATTGAAAAAAGCCTCAAAATATTTTCTGGGAAAATAAAAAGCCCTTCAAAAGTTCCAATATAAGAAATAGACTGGTTGGCGTTTACTCTTTATTTTGCTTAGAGTATTACATTTTGTGCAAAGTAATTATGGTGAAGAATAGCTCTTTGGATGAGTCCCACATACTGAGAGAAGTCAATCATATGCTGAAGGCATTCACCATTAGGGTAAATGGAACAGCATCTTCTAGCAGAAGTTCTTGGGAGTGATCAGGTATTAACATCAAATATTCTGATAATAAAGCTGCCATCTCTTTCATTGTCTAATCTCCATTTGAAATGAAGGTTTGGCACCCATTGCTATTATTTTGCAAAGTTTAATTCACTGTATGAAAAAGCATTTCCTTTTATGTGGCCTGAATGAAATATAGCTTGAAATGAATTGAATTTTATGTAAAAGTAAAGGTTTCCCCCATCTAGTCATGTCCAACTCTAGGGGGCGATGCTCATCTCCGTTTCTTAGTTGAGGGAGCCAGCGTTATCTAAAGATATTTCTGTGTTCATGTGACCAGCATGACTATATGCCGAGGCACCCGGAACATGGTTACCTTCCCACTGAAGTGGTACTTATTTATCTATTAGTATTTGCATGCTTTCGGACTGCTAGGTATGCAGGAGCTGGATCAAATAATGAGAGCTCACCCTGTTGCATAGCACTTGGGTCTCGAACATGGGCTGTCAGTTCTCCAGCTGAGAAGTTTAGCATCTTTAACTGCTGATTCATCATGCCCCCTTTTCTATGTACTGTCATGCATTTTACATAATTAATCAATGGTGCAACTCTTAACTCCTTCAAACATTGTATTCATTTAAAATTTTACCTCATCCATCCCTGGTCCAGTTTCCGTTTTCCCGTCTTCATTCTCATCCTCCTCTTCCTCTTCTTCCTCCTCATCATCTCCCCAAAGCCTCTCGTCCAATTTGTCAGCATCTCCATCTCCAAGATTTCCCATCTGCTTATCCAAATCTTCATCTTCATCAGAATTATCATCCTCTTCTATACAAGGTAACATAAATAAAGCTCAATGTTAATCTTCAAAGAAGAAACTCCCATAATTGTAAAGATAAAGCATTATGGGTCTGGAGACAAACTAGAGCTCAATAGGAGAACATATAGTTTCCAGCTGATTAAATGAACTAATGGTTTAACTTGATATATAGGCAATTTCTTGTATATAAAGTACTTTTACACTGGGATATGTGAAAGTTCTCATCCCATGGGCAAAAAGAATTTCTACAGCAATGGGAATATTTACGCTTTTTAGCTAGTCTATATGAAATAGAGATTTAAGATAAAAAAAAACTTAAATATATAGTCCTTTAAAGTATTGATAGAACATTAAAAACCTTATTTTTTATTTCTGGCTGTGTCATACTACTTATGCTAAAGTTCACTCATTCATTATCGTAATATATTGCCGAATAGGAATTATAAACACTGCACTAAACAGATCTTCCAATGCAAACTTTTGCTTTTTAATTAGAACAGCTACTAAACACACAATATCTTCTTTCTTAAATACTTGAAAAAGACCAACAACATTGCCGTTTTAGTGTAAAAACCACGACCTATGGACTTCAAAATCCTGTTGAATTCCTGGTCCTCTTGGTCTGAAAATCTTTATCCCAAGTATACAAAGAGATCGACAAGAAGGGAAGGAAAGCTCTGTTTAGAGCTTGGATTTGCTTAATTTTGTCACAAGAAACTACTGGGGGTCACATTTTAAGTTAATTCTGTATAGGTACATTTGGTTCTATCAAGTTTCAACTTCAGTAAGAAAAAAAACCACAAAATGTTTCAGTGTTACCAAAAGATATTCCTAATAATATTACACAGGAATGGGATGCCTGCCTCTCAGTATGTTCTATTAAATTCAAAGAAAAACTTATTAAATTATTATTAAACCTCAGTATCACTTCCCAGTTGTGCGCTGAATTCTGGAGTTACTTTATATCAGGTCAGAAAGATGAAAAATATAGTGTAAAACACATACCTTCTTTTTCTTGCTCCCCATCGTATGTTTTCCCTTCAAAATTTTCAGACATTTCAATTGCATTATCCTCTCCTTCAATATCTGGTTTCGAATCTGGATCTTCCTTTTCCTTTTCCTGACCTTTTTGGTAAGTATCTTCTACCTGGAATATTTAATCAAGCTTTATTTTAACGGGGTGTCTTCTTTAAAGTAGCATGAATTCTCCTTGTCCCCTCCTCAACTTTCAGCAAGATAATTTTAGCATTTTGTCTCCCCTCAAGAATACCATAATTTATTTTTATGGTATATTTCCTTAAAACCGAAGTAGACTATTAAAAAGAATGAAGGGGGTGAAGTCAGCTGTTGGCATATGCTATGCTGGAAGCCTGACTGATCCTGACAAGGCCATTGCTATAAAGAATAAATGCCTAGGCTAAGACATGGATAACAGCAGGGCTGAGGAAAGGGAAGGCACTGGGAAGAAGTGATTGAGGAAAAGAAAGGACTGAGGGAAGTATGAAGATTGGGGGAGTGTGGGCTAGTTGAGCTATGTTGTGCTGCCACACCTCTGATGCTACTGGCCTTGGCTTAATTACCTCAGAAATTTGCTCTGTTGTTGTTTTGGGTGTTTTAATATCAAAAATTTGGGACCAACTCACAAGGTTCCAGATTTTGTTTCTGAACTTTGACATGTTTTCCATTTTGTGCACATCCTTATGCAATGCTGTTTGTTCACCACCAAAACGTATAAGCACTTTTTCATGTTTCCCATAAATACTAAAACCCTAGGATTCATTTGTTTTGTTTAGACTATAAATAGACACTTCAAACCTTACCTGGTCTTCATTTTCTATCTTATCACTAACATCCTTTTTGCCTTCGCCTTCTCCAATGCCACCATCTTCATAATCATGGAATTCTGTTCCTCCTTCTCCCCCATCCTCAATTATTTCTTTTGGTAAACAGAAACCCTAATAAAAAAAAAAATCACTCGGCTGAACCAAGGATAGCAGTCATTAAAATGAACACTAAAATGAACATTAAAATGAAATCCACTAAATATCAGTTACTTATTAACATGTAAATTAATTGTCATATAACTGGATTATTCACCCAAAAGTTCCTAAAGAACTATATATAAAATTGCTTTCCTCCTAGAAAAATAGTCTTTTTTATTCACATCAGAATCAGAATACCAAAAGAAAGCTAAAATGATATCATTTTTTTAAAAAAAGTAGGCAGTCAACTTAATATTTCTTCCAGGCAACTTGCTGGGAATGACAATCAAAATTTAAGAAATAACTAGGTATTCAGGAGAACAAGATTTGCTCGAAGAAAATTAGAATGGATTCTGCAATGGTTAAATCCTGCCTCAACTTTTTGAATTTTCTGAGAGTGCCAACAGGGTACATGAATTAAAATGAATTTATGAATACCTACATTTTGCTGCTCCAAAAGCCTGATGAAGTTCCCCATCAAAGACTTATGAATGAATCAGAATAAGTGAATCATTCCTTTTAAGCAGTGTTTCTCAACCATAGCCATCTGGATTTAAACTCTGGGTTGGCTGGGGAATCGTGGGAATTGAAGTTCAGACCAAGGTTGAGAAGCACTGCAAAAAAAGGATTGATTCTCTTATTCTGTGTTCATTCATAAGTCTTAATTTAGAAATGGTCAGGTAGCCGAATAGTGGATAATACTGAAGTATTCAGAATAGTAAAAGCTAAAACTGATTATGAAGAGCTCTGGAACAATACTTTTAAATTGAGTGAGTTGTCAATCAAAGAGCAATGCTAAGCAAGTGTAAAGTAATGCACGTTCAAACAACTGGTTTTTGTCCTTCCATTTCACATCTATAGTGTTGGGGTCTGAACTGTCTGCAACTGATCAGGAAAGAAAGTTTGAGGTCACAGTGCACAACAGAATGAAAATGTTGACTAAGCTGCTCAAAGAAAAGGGAACCTCTGTGTTAAGAGTGATTAGAAATCACCTGAAAATAACAATGTCCCTATACAAACCTATGGTACTTCCACATCTGGAATAGCATGTACAGTTCCAGTTTCCATACTTAGGATATAGGAAAGCTGGAAAAAAATTGTAAAAGACTGCAACCAAAATGATCATGAGTTCAAACACTTCCCTGTGAGAAAAGGCAAGAAGACCTTATACACTTTTAGCCTAGAAAAAACGTGATGGAGATGGGACATAACTGTGATACACACAATCTAGCATGATATGGAAAAAATGGACAGGAAGATGAGGATCTTCGTTTTATCTGCACACATCTGACAGAAACTGGTTCAATTTTACCCAGTGTTTGGGCCATTTAATTCTAGTCAAACATCTTACTAGTTAACATTCTGAAAAGTCTGCTAAGCTTGTACTGGAAAACCAATACAATATGCAACAATAAACACTACTCCATTTCAAAGGCCATGTTTTAATTTCAGAAAAAAATAGCACAAAGCAAAAATATATTTTTTAAAAAAAAATGAAAGGTATCTATTAAATGTAGATTCTCACAATGACATTCGCTTTTCACTTCTTACCTTTTGTGCAATTTCCGTAAATATGTTTGTCAAGACAAAAAGCAATTTTGCAGTGCTCCTATGTGTGGCCAAGGAAACCGTGAGGTAGAAAAGGACAATATTGGAATATTTGCAAAGAATTGGCAATAGACGTACCAGCAAGTGGCAGGCCTGATTAAAAAACTGAAGAAATAAAAGAAAAATAATGTCAATTAATTATGGAAAATATTAAGCGACTACATATTCTTTTCCCAGGATTAGTTTCACTGTCTGTAGTATTTATAAGCAATTTCAGAAAAATATTTTTTATTCTTATATGCTACTATTTGAGGCAAGATGAAGAAACAATTTTAACATTATGTTTAACATCTTTCCCCAAGATTTATTTCAGCCGAAAAATATCACCTTGCATTTGTATTCAGTGTAATCCTCGCCATGAGTTTTCAATTCCACCAAGAGTTCAGAAATGACTGAAATTATTTTTTGTATATGCAAAGAATTCACATCAGAACAAATTTCTTCATCTAAGAGTTTAGTTAAATGCCCTGTCTGGAGCTCATCAACTGAAGATTCTTCCCCTGGAATAAGAAATATAAAAAGCAATTATCAAAAATGCATTCCAACTGAGCACATGAATATGTCCTATAAATCGTTGGTTCTCATTTTTTAAAATTATTGTGCTACAGAAGTGTCATATACATATACAAGAAAAATGCATTTGACATAACAGTTGCTTTCAAAACAAAACAAGTGAAAGAATTCTTTCAGTCTTACCATCTTCCTTTGGGAATATCTCCTCGTTGTCTTTTCTTCTTTCAACCAAACACTGAACAGAACTCAAGATAACGTGGATTGCAAGTTCTATTTCATCCGAGAAGTGTTCTACAAATCCATCATCGGATGTTTCGTCATCTATAGAAATATCATTGAAAAGTTAAATGGGGAAGGTTTTTAGTTTTACAATGAAGAGATGGATGGATGGATAGATAGATAAATGTGTGCACGATGCTTGCTTCCATAGTGTCTAGTTAATTACTTACTTAAATGCTTACAGTAAGTAAACTATCTACTTACTTAAATAAAATACTGCCCTAATTTTCTCCCTATTTGAGTATCTGAAGTATCAAAATTCTCCCTCCATTAAAATCGGGATCGATACTATTGTACATTATAGAGAAAGTTGTTGTTCTTCAGAATTAAATCAGAGATTCCCTTTCAGACAGTGGTGGAATTCAAATTTTTTTATTACTGGTTCTGTGGGTGTGGCTTGGTTGGCGTGGCAGGGAAAGGATATTGCAAAATCTCCATTCCCACCCCACTCTGAGGCCAGCCAGAGGTTCAGAGTTCTCCGAACTACTTAAAATTTCCGCTAACGGTTTTCCAGAACTTGTCAGAACATGCTGAATAACACCCCTGCTTTCAGGGATGTAATACAAAAATGACTGGTAGTGAAGTCAATAATTTCATTATTTCAAATAAAACTTCTGCACATACAGGTAGTCCTCAACTTACCTGAGCCCAAAATTTCTATTGATACGTGAGACATTTGTTAAGTGAGCTTTGCCCCATTTTACGACCTTTTCTGCCTCGGCTGTCAAGGGAATCATTGCAGTTGATAAGTTAGTAACTTGGTTCCTAAGTGAATCTGGCTTCCCCATTGACTTTTGTTTGTCAAAAAGTCGCAAAAGGGGATCACATGACTCTGTGACACAGCAAAAGTCATAAATATGAACCAGTTGCCAAGCATCTGAATTTTGATCACATGATCTTGGGGATGTTTCAAAGATCACAACTGTAAAAAAACGGTCATTAAGTCCCTTTTTTTCAGTCCTGCTGTAACTTTGAACGATCAATAAATGAATTGTTGTAAATTGGGCACTACCTGTAGCTGAAAGTTTAATCATTTAGGAACTAGATAGCACCCCCACCACCCCTCTGCCTCACAGTAAGTTAAAAGTAGCCTGAGGGAGTCGAACTATGAGGCACCTTCCCTAAGCCCTAAATCTTACTCAAACAATTCTAGTATAACCTCTCCCAGGATGGGAAAACCCCATAAGCCCCAGTGATACATTTGTGACCTCAAAGGCAAGCTTAGAAGAGCTGAGAGAAAATCAATATAGCAGTAACTCAAGTAAGGTTGTCTGTACTTTTTAAGTTGATCCCTTCTTTACTTTTGCTTTCCAGAAGGTCCACTACTCAGACAATCTGCTTCCAAATACTGGTAGTCCTCGACTTATGATCACAATTGAGCCCAAAATTTCTGTTGTTAAGTGAGTTTTGCCCGATTTTATGACCTTTCTTGTCATAGTTGTTAAGTGAATCACTGCAGTTGACAAGGTAGTAAGTCGGTTGTTAAGTGAGTCTGGCTTCCCTATTGACTTTGCTTGACAGAAGATTGCAAAAGGAGATCACGTGACCCCAGGACACTGGAGCAGTCATAAATATGAACCAGTTGCCAAGCATCTAAATTTTAATCACATGATCATGGGGATACTGCAAAGGTCATAACTGTGAAGAATGGTCATAAGTCACTTGTTCTGTGCCGTTGTAACTTTGAACAGTCACTAAAAGAAACTGTTGTAAGCCGATGACTACCTGTACTGCTGAAGAACAATAAAAATGGCTTAAGGGAACAGTAAACGTCCTAGATCCCAGCCCCTTAAAGACTATACTTTCACTTACAAAAAGCCCATTTCTAGAAAGAAGAACAATCTAATATTGTGATCGCTGGATATCAAGCATAAAGAAATGCTTAGGAACATAAAAAGTAATGATGTAGTTAATCCTATTGGCAAACAGAGAACGATATTAAATCAATAAAGCCCTTGCATTATTGAGCAGAAGAAGGAGAGAGAATCATTTTTACCTTCACAGTGTGAAATTGAACTGAAGAGCTGTGTCTTCCAGATAGCAAAATCATCTACACTGCTATTAATTTCTCCTTGGATATATATGAGACTCCTGATTAATGTCATCTGTGATCCAATTTGATTGACTTGAGAATCGGGTGTTGTAAACAGCAGCTCAATATCCTGCAGTTGGGTTGAAACCTTCAGCAAACAATCCACTCCTGAAGAGCACACTTCAAAGCTTTTCCTGAGAAAAAACGTTAAAAGGGACATTGGAAACTGAATAAAAACTGCTATGAATAAACATGGAGTGGTTTCTGTTGCACTTATGAGTCACTTGACATTAGAAATATAATACACACACACACACACACACACACATTTACAGTAGCAAAACAGGCCAGATCTAAGCATCCCACGGGTTGGATCCTGCCCATGGGCCTTGAGCTTGACACCCCTGAGCTAGGCTATCAGGGCGGTTTAGCTTTCCTATGGGCAAAACCTCTAGAAAAGGTATAATCCTGCTGAGGCAGTTACATGCAGCTTGCAAACAAATGCAACCCTCTTTTTTGTCCCAATATGACAGGATGCATCTCACTTACCAAGAATGGAAGAGAGTCTCAGAAGACACCTGTTTTATTCTGTCCACATCTGATTTTACTGCCTTCACCTCTACTAGCATCTCTTTCACCTTGGAAGCCAGCTGCTGATATATCGTATCCTGCTTCCGCATTCTGCATGCAGCAGGCAGCTGTTCTGGACTCATTGGAGTGAGATACTGTAGCTCTGATGGATCCAGTTCTGGAAGTGACTTTAGAATAGTGGAAGAGTTCAATTCCACCCCTTCAGATTTTATTTCTGTCCTAGGGGTGTTCAAAGTTTGGTCTTCTGGACAGCATTCTATAAACCAAGACAGCTGTTCTAGAAGCACTACACACTGCATGGAAAGATACTGCAATCTGTCAGTCCACTGCTGAACACCTTCTTGGGGAGGGAAAACCACTTCGTATTCACTTCCAGGAGACAGCCTGGCATCAATCTCTTGTATACAGCTTATCTGATTCCTGTTCAAGAGATTCATATAAGTAACAAACAGATTTATTGGTAATTAAAATGCAATTATTACAGTTCGAGTAGCAGTATTTTAGTCTTTATTAGATTTGGACATAGAGCGTTCCCTAAATGTTTTGTTTTTTCCTCTTCAATTATCTACTTGATTTCTCACCATCCTGTAAGAGAGCTATTTTTCTTCTGAATTTGTTTTTCAACACAGCCAGGAAGCCTGTAGATTTGTCTATTCAAGCTTTTCTCAATTGGTACCTTCACCCATGAAAGCAGGGAATTGTATTCTCAATACAGACTGAGGAAGGCCTGAATAATGATAGGGATAATAATGGCAACCTCAGGTGAGCAATACGGTCCCCAAAGAATGAGAACCTCATTTCTGTTCAATTTTCTTTAACCAGGGTTACAGTGGGAAAAAGAAAATCCTGCTATAAAATCTTTTTTACCTGAAATTAAACCAATTCAGCAATTATTTTAAGTAACTCCTAAGTATGAGAAAATCAAATCTTTCAAAAACTGAAAGAAGTATTTGGGTGCCCCATGAATAAAATTAATGATTTAACTGGGCTCAGAAATGAGACATGTATAACCAATTAAGCAATTACATTTTAGTTTTTGTGTCATAGGGCTCTCAAACTCTGGGGTACTTCCATCACCCAATGAGGTTTCCTCAGGCAGAGTGGGAATGCTGTCAAACTTTGCTCCCACTTTGTTTGGGCTGAGCCTCAACAGCCAGCTTCTGACAAGCATATCAGTGAAGAAGTTGGCAAGAAGTCATAAATTGTGGTCATGTGACATTGTGCTTAATGATTGCAAGTCTGTAGCTGGAACTGACATGTAAACTGGCACGATCATGTGATGTTGCACTTTATGACCATGTATGTAGCTTAGCAACATAATATCTGGTCTCAATTGCAGTTGGCAAGTGAGGACTACCTGTATATAGTTCTAGAAGCTCTTCTTAATCCGAATGAATAAATTTGGAATATATATATATATATATATATATATATATATATATATATATATATATATATATATATATATATATACATACATACACACACACACACACACACACACACACACACACACACACACACATATATATACACACACACACACATATATATATACATATACATATACATATATGCATATATATGCATATTCTTTCTAGCCAGGTTTTACCTACGTAAACTAAGTTGTTCTACAGCCCTGGTTCTGTGAAATCTCATTCACAAGTTTCACAGAACCAGGGCTGTAGAACAACTTAGTTTACATAGGTAAAACCTGGCTAGAAAGAATATGCACATAAAAGCCTACGAAAAAAGAAAAAAGACATATATATATATATATTATTGTATAAAAATAAAATAGAAAGACAATACCTCAGGAAAACCCACTGTTCTGTCAAAGCAGTGAGAGACTTCCTCTGTTTGACAAGCATCTTCATGAGGTGCGCAGTGAATCCTTTGCATCGCTCAATAGTACTTACTCCAATCTCCTGTAGAAAAAGGTAGCCACTCTCATCCTTCTGTTTATCAAAACAAGTTCCTCTAATGATAGCTGTAAAATGCTTGAGGCTATACCGTCAATTAGTTAGATATGATTTTGCATGATGGCAGTCATAGTCCAAAACACCTAGATTTCGCCATACAGAGGAAGTCTAGTCTATAACTAAAGGACACACACTCTAAGGTGTCCATCTGTATATAAGACAACATCAAGTCTTAGAATAAGTGGTACTATCTCACCAACTGTATTGACTATTGTAACGCTCTCTACATGGGGCTCCCCTTAAGGAGCACTCGAAGAAGCCAACTGGCGCAAAGTGCGGCCGCGCGGGTGGTGACGGGAGCGACGTGGCGCTCCCATGTAACACCTCTCCTGCGCGAGCTGCACTGGCTCCCGGTGGTTTTCCAAGTGCGCTTCAAGGTTTTGGTTATCACCTTTAGAGCGCTCCATGGCTTAGGACCTGGTTATTTACGGGACCGCCTGCTACCACCAATAGCCTCCCACCGACCAGTACGCTCCCATAGAGAGGGGCTCCTCTGGGTGCCATTGGCCAAACAATGTGGACTGGCGGCCCCCGGGGGAGAGCCTTCTCTGTGGAGGCACCTACTATCTGGAACGAGCTCCCCCCGGAGATACGGAGGATCCCGGATCTGTGTACCTTCCGTCGCATGCTCAAGACTTTCTTATTTCATCAAGCTGGCCTGACCTAAGTCTTTCCCCTTTTTAAATGGAAATTTTAAATTTGGTTTTAAATTATTGGGGTTTTAAATTTGTTCAGCCAAATTATTTAATTCGTTTTAGTTTATTTTAAATTTTGTATCTATATGTTTTATTCTATGGCTGTTCACTGCCCTGAGTCCTTCGGGAGTAGGGCGGTATACAAATTCTCTCTATATATATAATTATATATATATTGAAGAAATAAAAAGAAGTAAAACTTCTGGTTTTGCTTCCTTTATTTATTACTTTTTACCTCCCTACTTTCCTTGGCGAGTTCAAGGTGATGCACATGGAAAATGTCTTTTATTTTATCCAAAGCAACTAAGTCTGTAAGGTAGGTTGAACTGAGAGAAAGTGACTGACCCTAAGTCATTCGGTGAGCTTTATGGACAAGAAAAGTTTCAAGAAAAAACCCTCCTATCTCCATGGCCCAAGCCTAACACCAAAACAAGGGTATTACATTGGTTCTGGGGATTTACCTTGGAAGGTGCTAATAATGCTGTCTGAAGCCTACAGTGATGTGCAAGAGACTGATAGAAGTATTTCTGGCATCCATCCCAGGACAAAGAGATTTGAGAGAGTAACCTGAAAAGCAAAACAATTTGAATCCCTTGAGACAGAGGTATCCAAACTTTGGTTGAAGCTCTCATGGAGTTGTAGAAAACTTACACAGTCACAACTTTTTTAAGCTTGTAAGGCTTGAGAAGGCAAACTGATAAGCCAACCCAGAGAGTTTTGATCGAAGATCAGATCTATGGGCCTAACTGCTGCCAAATACATCTTCCAATCAGAGAAATATTTATTCATAAAAGGGGCCACTCAAACTCATTTATCTTTTGAGCAGTCTGTGAAATTATAACAAATCCCTGCCCTAACCAAAAAAAGGCAGAACACTTCAAAGTCTTCATATGATAGCATATAATAACACAAAATCTACATCTTGAAAATTCTTGATCAGCATTTGATTGTATACTTAAGTTGGATAACTGATCTTTATTGGCTTTCCCTGCTGTGTATTACATCCAGTAAATCTTATTAATTTCCACAAAGTGTTTGTTTCGACTGCAAAGAGCAGGGAGAGGATCTCTGATTAGAAGTAGAAATGAAGGCCAAAGATCCACATTTTTCAGATTGTTGTTGACTAAAGTAAAAATAATCCCATAAGGAGAAAACAATGGGATATTCATCATGCTTAATCTGATTTTAAAATAACCGAATCAATTATCTCCACAGACTAGATTTCAAAAATCCAAGAATATATTTTTGCCATTCTTTCTGACACCAAAATTCTATTATAGTACAGAACTAAAGCAATACATACGTTGCATCCAATTTATGCGTGCCATTAACTAAAGCCAATGCTCTGTTTAAATCCAATGGATGAAGGAAAAGCATATTTTGCGAACTTTTGGAACGAGACCAAGTCAGGCCTTTGCGATATGATAATCCTAGAAAGATATTTATTTATTAGGTTTTTATTCCGCCTTTATTATTTTTATAAATAATTCAAAGCAATGAATATACCAATACTCCTTCCTCTTCCTATTTTCCCCACAAGAACCCTGTGAGATGGATTGTGCTAAGGGAGAATGACTGGTCGAAGATCACCTAATTGGCTTTCATGCCTAAGGCATGACTGGAACTCACAGTCTCTTGATTTCTAGGTTAGCCTCTTAACCACTACATCAAACTAATATTTTTATCTTTCTCAGATCTTTAATATTAAATATTTTTGCAAATCTACTCATGCAGTTAAGAATCCAAATCTAGTGCTCGTTTGGAATCAGAATTCCAATCAAATAATAGGAACGATTGTCACTGGATACGGGATAGATTTTCCTTCACATTCACTGAATTTTCTTTATTTGTAAATTAATGTGACACAAAACATCAATTATGGTTTATCATTGTTAAGCTGTAACAGTATGGCTTGTTCAACCAACTATAATTTAAAATATTGATCTGGCATGATTTATGAATAAAGTCTCAGAGTTTATGTATGTGCCCAAATTATGGTTGGATATTAAAATATAGGCTCATATGTCTTCCTTCGCCATTATCTCTTCTCATTCTAATTCACTTAAATCTGATTTAAACCAGACAATTGTCTAAAAATAACTATATTCAAATAAGGAGAACTATGTGAAGACGATCCAAATTCTCTGAAACAAGGAATTTAGAACATGCTTTTCTCATTGAAAAGACACAGGCACAATCACTAGCATCTCTGAGTAAGAGAATGAAATTGCAGGTGATGGATTTCTTTGGTGAGCAATGTTGGACTAAAAGTCTAGTAAGGTAAGTGCTGGAGTTTCTCTACTCAAGCAAATTTAACTAGAGATTAACAGATTAAGTGGGTTTGTTTGTCCCTGTTTTTTTATTTTTCTTTAATGAAAATTAAGGTAATTCATCATTATATGCAGGTTTCATGACTGATGGGAAAACAATCAATATGAAGTACCAGGGTATATTCAGAGGAGATCCGTAGAACTGTAGGACTTGCATAAACCAATAATCACTACTATTTGTATCCATGTGCAATTATTTCATACCAATTCTTTTCCTATGTTACTTACTGATGTTTCCGTGAACCAAAACTAACTGCTTGCCAATACATGAAATTCATTCTGTGACTGAGCCCTAAAAAACAAGGGCATGTTTTGATTTACATAATATGTTAGAAGAATTTTCAGTTAACTGACCTGTAGTTGCAAGGTGTTTAAAGAGCTCTGCTAGAGCCCTTTGTTTTTGCATAAGTAAGTGTTTGGCTTCGGATTTCTGTTTTTCCTTTTCTGACGTTGAATTCACAGACATGTTCTGCAATTTGTGGGCAGAAGAAATTACGTCACCTGCAAGGAGGAGGAGAAGAATCAATAGGAGTATCACAGTCTCTCAAATTATATTTTCTTTTTCTTGTATGCTAGACATGTTTTCTTTAGGAGAAAAAGCAGTATACAAATATTTTATTTTTAATATTGACTGATATTAAAACCACACCTGTGACCTGTTGTGTTATTGTTTTAGAGGTATTTCTTTACCTAAAGAAAGAAACATAATGACCAAAGACAAAAAAGCAAGAGGAATAGGAGTGATTTCCAACTTCATGACAGCTTGATTGTAGCTAACGATCTTTCTGCAGCCAATGCTGAGACCAGTCCACCTGGCCTCCAGAGGGCTAGGGTGAAACCAATTTCCTGAACCTCCAAACAGCATTATGCTAGCATGGCAGCACTGAAGCAATCACAGATTTGCCCGATTTCAACCCAACTGGAGTCATGGGTCCCAGTTTTTGGACACACTCTGTAAATTAGACCATTTGAGGTACCTTGAGTCAAACATTGTTGTCCTATGATGTACTACTATATTGCCCAGTTAATTACATACTTTCTTTGACAATAGTTTAAATCCAACATCCAATCTATTTCGAAAGCTATTTCTGTCTCAGAAGTTTATTTTGCAAGTTCACACAGTTTAATTTCTTATAATTCCAGAACAACCTGTAATTAGACCAAGTGGTCCCTTGACATCAGCTAAATGATTAAGGATTCCATTTTGTGCCTACTAAATGTAGATCTAAAAAATCTTTTTAAAAAAGTTAATAAGTTATAGCAAATTTACTGTAAAAACTAGAACAACAGTCAACAATGCAAAAATAATTTCCTCAAAACAAAATGGCTAATTAAATCATAATATAAACAACATTTGGGATGCTTACCAGTGAAATTGTCAAGATTCTCCACCAAGTTCAAGATAGAACTATCCTTCACTAGAGTTGCACATATCTTCTTCATTCGTTTGGTGAGTTTAGGTAAGCGTCCCTGAAGTGATTCTGGATGAAATGCCCACCCCTGGAAGTCTTCTAAATGAAGAGCCTGGGAAATGTTCACAGGAAAGTCAGCACAACTAAAACTTTTGTGTTACCAGCTGCCAGTTCCTGAAATCTACTCCTTTAAAAAAGAATAGACTGGGAGGCAAACCGGAAGCATCACGGCAATACTGTCTGGGAAATAGCGAAGCTCTGATGGGCTTTGCGAAAACTCAGCCAGACAAATCGCTGTTGCGTGTGTGTGTGTGTGTGTGTGGGGTGTGTCTTCGGACCGGAACCGTCTTGGAGGGACGGGGAGAGAGAGAGGCGTCTCGAAAGACCAAAGAGGAGCAGGCAAGCCCCTCAGAAGGTTGGAGACAGCTCTTTGACCCGGCGGTAAGAGAGGCAGCTATTATGTCCGCTATAAACTGGGGCAACCGGATTAAAATGTGAGCAGGAGTGGAGATTGAACAGAGTATTGTTACCAGGTGAGTAATTGGCCAACTCACAGGTAATAAGAAAAACTTTTAAAAGCTTGAAAGAAGTCCCAATGACTAATTAGCGGCTAATTGGCACTCGGGAATGTAAGCGAAGGAAAAAATAAAAAGGAACTTTAAAACTAAAACCAAAGCCTTAAAAGGAACCTTCCACCGGAACTTAAAACTGGATTTGGATGAAATTAAAACAAGACAAGAAAAAAGGAGATAGAGAAGTATTCTTTAAACAACAAAAGGATTTAATTTGGAGAAGAGGAAATAATCATTTTTGTGGATTTACAAATGGATACCTTGTGGCTGGAGGATTTGTGAATTGGAGAGAGACATCTGCTGGTGGAAAGGAAGTATCGTACTAAGCTTATTTATATCATCGTGAGAAAGTACTGAAAGTACTGTAGGAGTGTTTTGTTTATATAACTAGAAGGAGATGGCAAGAGGAGTGGAGAGAACAAAGACTGCAATTGGAATGGCTCAAATGAACATTTGAATTGGACACTATCTGGACAGAAAAAAAAGAAAGAAAGAAAAAAGAAAAAAGAGACATTACATGGACTTTGAATTTGAATTATATGCAAAGGAATAATAATAAAATTAAAAATCCTTGCCTTTTAAATTGATAATATGGAGAATTGGGAAGGAAATAAATGAAAATAAAGATACAGATGATTACACTGGGATTAGCAGTGATAGAATAAAAAAGATGATTACACTGGGATTAACAGTGATAGAATAAAAATGGATAAGGGGGAATACATTTTAAAAAGGGAGAGAAGAGAAAGAAATGGGGAAGAAAAAGGAGAAGGAGGAGGCAAGGGAATGGGAGAAAGGATGGAAAGTGTCAAGAAATGGAATTGTGGAGAAATTAAAAGAATAGTTAGGGGATAGTAAAAAGGAATTTAAAAGAGGAATATGCTAATTGAAGAGAAGAATGTTATCTGTAGAAATTATATGTAAAAAGCAATTTAGAAGGAAGATACAGATTATTGTAAAAAGGATATAAGTAAAGATAAATTGAAATGTGAGTTAGTAAAAAAGAAGAAATACATTATTTAATGTAAAAAATAAAATAGAAGAAAGATATTGTTAAGGGTTGGAAGGTTATACTAACAAAGGATTTAAGATAAAAATGGAATAAGTTGAAATACATTGTTAATAATTAAAAGATAAGGGGAATTTTGAGAAAATAAATGAAAGAAAAGTCGGGGCTGCCTGGACACCATAGTGGAAAATAGAAAACTGAAAATGAATACAGCAATAGAGAGAGACGAAAGAGGAGTAGAGGGAGGGAAGGGAAGAAGGAGAGAGGAATGGGAAGAAAGGAAAGAGGGGAGGAAGGAAGGGAGGGGAAATAAGAGTAGGAGAGAGGGTTAGAAAGGGAGGAGAGGGAGAAAGGAAGGGGAAGTAGAGAAGGAGTAGGAGAAAAGGGAATAAGAAAGTAGAAAGGAAAGAAGGGAGAGAGAGATGGAAGAGATTGAGAAGAAAGATTGCTGTATAATAAAAAAGATGAAATGGAAGAAAGGCAATCTCAAACATGCATAAATGCACTAGGATAAAGAATGAGTTATTAAAAATTAAAGAGAATAAATATGAGTTAAAACAGAAAAATTAGAATTTGAGGGCGAATAAAGATGTTGTTTATACAAATAAGCATAGAAATTTTAAGACACGATCAAAAAATGGCAAAAGGAAATTTTGGCAAAAATTGTAATTGTGCAAAATGTATTTGAATATGATAAATTGTATAAGTTATGATATGGCCAATACTCTGTTCATAAAATATGCGGGTGATTGAAAAAAATTTATTGATTGAAAAAAATCAATAAAACTTGATTTTTTAAAAAAAGGAATAGACTGGCCTTAGCCAGTAGCCTTAGCAATAGCACTTAGACTTATATACCGCTTTACAGCCTTCTCTAAGTGGTTTACAGAGTCAGCCTATTGCCCCCAACAATCTGGGTCCTCATTTTACCCACCTCAGAAGGATGGAAGGCTGAGTCAACCTTGAGCCTGGTGGGATTCAATCTGCCAAACTGCTGGTAGCCGGTAATAAGCAGAAGTAGCCTGCAGTACTGCACTCTAACCACTGTGCCACCGCAGCTCTTAAACTTTGACTGCTTACTAATGAAACAAACATTTCCCAAAGAGATCTCCACCATCTTAAATAATCAGAAAGGAGATTTTCCCCTAACACTTTTAACTTTTTTTGAACATGGGAAGGTCAACATACAGCTTCAGTTCTGAAATTTGGAATGACATAGTGAACTATGTGCTGTAAATGCTCTAGGAAAAATCTTATACCTGCCACATACATAATTAACTGGATATAGTACTCTCTGAAAAGAATCCAGTGCACTATATAAAAATATTTAATACTCAATTATTTCACCATAATAAATAGCCACAGGTACCTGAGTAGCATCTAATTTTACAGTTAGGTGTTTCCTCAGTATATTGTTTAGCTTCTGAATGTTAGTTTCAACATTCTCTGGTGTTTTCTGATCCTGCAGGGAAATGAGTTGTTCTTCTTTAGGCATTTCCACCAAGGCTGATTGACAAGGTTCACCAAGAGCAGCTTCAAATTTCTTCATAAATTTAAACAGCGTCCTAGAGCCCATGAAAACCAAAGTTGAGAACTAGGAGAACAGCAGGTATACATTTATCTTTCAAAGTGAAAGGCATTGTTCAAACTTTATATGTAATGTTAGAGTTTGCACATAACACTAAGAAAGAATATGGTTGGTTTGTTCTCAGCTTAGCACAATATGTGAACCCAACTAAACATGGCTTACTGTTATGAATGGTGGCTTGTTCAACAAAAAATAAAGATTCTGACAGAATTGTGTGAATGCAGCCAATATTGCACACATTAAGGAATCCAATTTAATCGAGTTTAAAATGGGAGTTTCTGTTACCACCCTGCAACAATGAGATAGGCAGACTGGTTATATCCTACTGTAATTTTGTTGATTTGTTATGCATTGTAACATTAGGCACCGTGCTCTATGAGAGAGTTGATGAATTTTATTCTTCTCTGTCTGTCTGTCTTTTCTTAATACTTTGCAGAGTTGGTTTTAAAGAACAAAGAAATAAGTTGAAAGAAGAAAAAGGAGATCTCAAATGAATGTCTGAAATGGACTTTTTACCAGAACTTCATTTACCTGTGTGTCTTTTCTACAGATTGTTTTACAGCCCAAAAGCTGACATCATTCCATCTTGAGATTTTCACAAACTCCTACAGTGGAAAACAAAACTTCATTTATTATTATGTCTTAATATGCACACTGCAAAGTACTGCAAGTAGTTCTCACTTAGCAACCACAATTGGGCTCAGCAGCTCAATCATTAAGCATAGCAGTCACTAAGTGAAACCACAACTGTGTTGATTATCATACTTCCCCTTTCCTTTGCTTCACACAACTGCAAAAATCATAAATGTGAGGATTGGTCGCAAAGTTACTTTTCCATCATGGACAGTCACTATGTGAAAATTATCTGTAATGTGATTTCATGTTTTCAGTTTAAAGAAAAATATGATCCTTTTATTGATATTTGATATTCAGGAATTAGACAACTGTCATCATACTTAAGTATCTCATCCTCACCTTCAGTTCTTTTTCTATGGGATGTCGCTGTTCAATCAGCTTGGCATGGACAGATTCTGAAAATTGCTTATAATAATTATATAGATTCCATAATACATTACCCAGCATATCTAAAAAGAGAAAAAATATCATTTAGTTTCCTGCTTCTATAATAAAGGCATATGAATACCAGAGTATTATTTAGATTTAGTTCCAAACTAGAAAGAACCCTGTTTTCACAAATCAGTTTGGCATCCAACTACAAAATAATAATAATAATAATAATAATCTCATTTACTTAACAAGTTTTTTAAAAGATAGTGCCCAAATTTGAAGGACTACCATGGAACGATTTTAAAAGTTACCTATAAAAAGTCATCTTGCACTGCAACAACTAATCTTAATTATGTTTACCCTAGGCATATAAAATATTAGCAGCATTGAATAAAAGGTAGAATAAGTGAACAGAAAAGAAATGCAATGAATGCTTTTGTTATATCCTTCAGGTAATACTGCCACTAATATTTGTCAATTTGTTAGCAAACAAATGAATCCTGACCCAGGAAACAAAAAACAGCACTTACTATTTTTTTCTTTCTGTGTCATCAACAAGGTATGGCAGTGGAATTCTAAGAGCATTTGAAGTCTTGTATGAAATTCCCCCAATGTGGATCCTTCTATGAAAAGTTTCAGTGTATCGACCATAGACGCTAAATTAACTTCTATCAGTTTCAAGAAGTTGGAATTGTAAGAGATAAATGAGCAGCAGAAAAATGAGAAAAATACATTATGGAAGCTGTTTAATGTTGATGATTTCCAATAAAGACATACCAACAAAACAAACACTCCTGCCTCCTATATTTCTTTAGTGCAAATATAACTTACATATAAATTACATTCAACTTCAAAACTATGATTGTTTCTCCTACAATCCCTCTCCCCGTAATGTCAAGAGTAGATAAGAGAGTTAATACAAATTCTTATTCAATTTAAAGGAGGCTAGAATTGTGTGTGTGTGTGTGGGGGGGGGGGGGGCACAGGAACAATGGTACAATTAAATCACATTATTCACCTCAACTTGATTTGAATGAGTTATATTCCATCCACCGTTGTAGTTACAAATATATAAACACAAACTATGGAATTCTTGTGTTATATTAATTTATCTCATTCATAGATATGCATCTTCTTTACTGGGTAAAGTTAACTTTACAGGAGAGGCTTCTATTAGCAGCTTATTTTACTACATGAATATTTTCTAACCTTCAATTTTCTTCTCTGCCTGTTCTTGTTGGTATTTTTCAACCATTTGATAGAGTGAAAGCCAGTGCTTCATTGATTTTTCTGTGTACTGTTTCATTACATTGTCCAAACTGGCAGACCAACCGCTGAAAACATGAGAGGAGAAAAAAAAGTAAAGTTTAATGCTTTATATAAAAGACCAGGTCCACACATGAAGGTTCAAATAAATTTATTTATGCTAAAAGACTATGCACAGGAACAATGCTTAATTGGATAAGGGTCAAAGGCACTTAAGAGGGGGTTGGACTTAGTTCTCTTGTAGCCATATTGGTATTCTAAACTAATCCCTGTTTTTACTCTGCTACCAGGTTCTGCCATCCCTTCTCCTACAGTTTATCCTCAATAACAGTCATTTGTTTATCCAACATTAAATGAAGACCTTTTTTTTCAAAAAAAATAAAATAAAATAAAAATCCAGCCTTCAGGTTAATCACAGTTTGGCAGAGCCCTATTGTCTGTTGTAAATAAATCCAGGCCTCTTCGTTACTTTATTATGGTTATTTTTCTTTTACTATATTGCTTATTTTGCTTTACTTAATCACTTATTTAGTGACTGTTCCAAATTACGATAGCACTAAACAAATAGTATTTACGCTCAGTTCTTAAAGTTATGGCGTGTCCCTGTAGTCACATGATCTTTTATGACTTCAGGATGTGCACATACTGTATCATGCACACATTACGCAGGCCTTGCCACTCTGCACTCCACTCTCCTCAGCAACAAGATACGAAGCCACATTCATCCGAGCTCACTCCAGCCCTGCAGTGAAAGCACCAATTGTTTCAGCCCAGCCCCACCCCATGTTGCGAAGACCCTGCTGCTCCATCTGCAGCTGTATGTAACAGTACATACTTCAATTCTAGCTTTCGCCACTGAATGATCATCTGAGTGATGAGATTAAGATGTTTCCTCAGAGACACAGCCCGGCTAGCATTCTCTTCCCAATCCTACAAAACAAAGTGATACCTTTCAAGTAAATTGCAGATGATGTTAAAAAGCCATCCTTTGCTCACTATACTAGCCTTTCTCAACCAATTGGTTTCTAGTTGTCTGGAATTGTAACATTATCTGGAATGCATGGGAGAGGGGAACACTTTATGCTGGTGGTCCTTATTTAGCAATTTGCTTCATTTAGTGACCATTCACAATTATCACAGTATTGAAAAAATAACTTTGTGATCAATGCCTGCATTCATGACCTTCGCAGGTCTGTAAAGCAAAGAAAACTGAAATAAGATTATAAATAGAATCGTGGTTTTACTTAGCAATTGCTTTGCTTAATGCTCAAGTTGTCAGCATCAACTGTAGTTGCTAAATAAGGATTACCTGAATTTTAAATATGATCACACTTGTTTGATCTATCCTTTTTATATGGTACCAGTATGACCCAGTGAGTTTTAATTACTCTATATTGTTAATAAAATGCTGTCTGATTTAGAAGTGAGAGAGGTGCTTGGCTATATCCTTCAAGTCAGTCTATAGGTAGCCTTGCAATCCTGCCAATCTTTACTCATGAATTTCAAGGTGAGGGGTGTGGATGGGCTTCTTTACATTTTTTAGGACTGCTCCTCCCAGGAGGTTGCTCTTTTTGGATTGTTATTTAGTGTAGCTCTGCCAAAGGCAAAGTGAGTGGAATTATTTCAGCAACTCTTCATGGTAAAGTAATAGAAGAGACAACTCTACCCTAATACTTAATTCTGTACCTGCGAGTCAATTTCACAATGTGGCACAGAGCTCCTTTTCAATATTACCATCATTCACTTTGTTAGAAATTTGTTCTACTAAAGGTAGTCCTCCTTTAGTGACTGCAAAATGTTTACTAATTAAACGAGAAAGAGCATAATCACTTATTCCTGCTGTCTCATTCAGTAAAGTTTTCTTGAACAGTGACCTGTGCCTGACCTATCCCCCCCCCCCCCCCCCCCCCCCCCCCCCCCCCCCGCTTTTTGCAGGGCAGGGACATTGCTTTAAAAAAAGCTCTTCCCGAGCTGCTTTTGTCTGCGGTTTAGTGCTTACCTACAAGTACTAACTGCAATTAAGAAGCTGAGCTTTGTGATCCTAATTAGATTAGAATTCGGGGGCCAGCTGCATGTCCTGCCTGAAACTGACAAGACCTTAATCAGTTTCATGATGAAGGCTTTTGTTTTATTACTGTTGTATTTGTACATAATCAATATCTGTGGCAGTTGCTAAGAAAAGGCTACCTGTACTATTACAACAGCTTCTTACTTCTTACTAGTTTTGTTACATATTCACTTATACATAGAAGATCTGACCTGAGACTTGGCTAGCAGAATTTCCAAGCCATTTAGAATCTTTGAAAGAGGGCTGGAGAGAGGAAATCTACAAATTCTGTCCATCACCACCAAGAGCTGCAAATTGAAAAAGAAAGATGTTTCTGGCTCACACTTTCCGAAGTTTGAAAATAATATTATAAAATAACTTACTTATACCTTTAGAAAAGATAAAACATTTGTCAGGGATTTAATAAAAGCATAAAGCTGTTTTGTGACTACTATGTATGGCTGGACATAATATTTAATTTAGCTAGTTCATAATCCATTGCATTGTTACCCAAAAGTTTTAATATAGGATACATCAAAGCAAAATATAAATGTACTGTCAGCATTCAGCAAGTACTAATGATCATATAATTCCTACTTTTTTTAAAAAAAAATCTAAATGTGCTTACCTGGACAAGTGCAGGGTGTTCTGGCCAATCTTGTAATAGTGCCTTCACTTCTTTATGAAAGTTTTTGAGCAGAACTTGACACTGTTGTATTTGCTGAATATTAGGATGGTGATAAAAGTCATAGGCCCCTTCGCTTTTCAAGGCAAGCTCTGAGTTTCCTTTTTCAAAAAGTGTATTCTGCAATATTGTGCTAGCTAGAAGTTGGCTGCCGTGAAGATTATCATTTATTTCTGTACCTAAGATTGCAGAGACCAAGAGTGGCGGAAAAAAAGTGAAAGAAAATTCCAGTAATGAGCAATGAGGGAGAAAATACAAGTGCTGGATGCCTTGTACAAACTATGAGAGCTCATTCCAAAGGGGGTCTGCACCCCCAGAGCATGCACACTTTTAAGAAGATGCAACTTTTTTCCATATTAAGCGAAAAACAAAATTACAGGTACTCCTCAATTTATGACTACAATTGGAACTGGAATCTTGGTCATTGAATGTAGTGGACTTAAAAAGGTCTGTGCCAAAATCCAAGCAGGATTTTCAGCCCCAGAACAGAGAAACTTCAAAACCCCTTCCATTCTGGAGTCGAAAATCCTGCTTGGATTTCGGCATGGACCTTTGTACCAGCTTCTCCATTGATTTTCTGGGGAAGTCAGCAGGGAAGATTACAAATGATCACATGACTGCAGGGACTTGACAACTGTTTGTAAGTGTGAACAGGCTGCCACGCACCCAGATCACAATCACATGATTGTGGAAGCACTGCAGCAGTTGTAACTTCAGTAACAGGCCTTAAGTTTCTTCATCATAACTTCGAATGTTCGCTAAATAAATAGTTGTACGTCAAGGACTATTTCTATACACCCCATCTTCTTGCCACAACCACATTGGCAGAATAGTTTTACTGAAATATAGTTAAAAATAATGCAGTACAAATTATTGTATTCAATACAACAATATAAATTATTGTTAGAAATAATGTACTGTTTATTTATGGCATGTAGCCCCCTCCATTACTTTGAGAACACCAGATAACTTACATAGTAAGTTTCCTCTCATTTTATCCCAACAATAATCCTGTGAAAAAAATTGTGATAATGGTTCGCTGACATTACTCAGTGCATTCTAAGATCAGGTTGGTAGTTAAATCTGAAACTTTCAATTCCTGGCCAGCACTTCACACCAGTGGGTGGGATTCAAAATTTTTACCACCAGTTCTGTGGGTGTGGCTTGGTGGGTGTGGCATGGCTTGGTGGGCGTGGCATGGCTTGGTGGATGTGGCAGGGGAAGGATAATGTAAAATCTCCATTCCCTCCCCACTCCAGGGGAAGGTTACTGCAAAATCCCCATTTCCTCCCGATCAGCTGGGATTTAGGAGGCAGAGAATAGATGGGGGCGGGGCCAGTCAGAGGTGGTATTTACCGGTTCTCCAAACTACTCAAAATTTCCACTACTGGTTCTCCAGAACTGGTCAGAACCTGCTGAATACCACCTCTGCTTCACACTACACTCAGTTGTATCAGTGATCAGCATGCTCTACACAAATAATTTATGTCCTGGAATCTTCTATAATTCTTCCTCCCCACCCCCCAAAAAATATGCAAATTGGGGTTCTTAACAGTGGACAAACCAAAGTGCCCTCTGAAAGAAAAGCTATTGGAATCTTGTACCTGAAAAAAAAAAAAATCAGAGAAGCCTTACCAATCAAGGGATAAAATTGGGCGATCAGGGAAACACCAGTCTGGTAGCAGGAAAGAAACAGGTTCAACTGAAGTTTACTTTGATTGGGTGGTATGTTTTGTTGATACCACAAGGATTGGGCAAAGGAAAGACAAAATTGCTGATGAACTATCATTACTGTTTTCATTGAGTGATGAGAAAGAAGAGTTTTTTCAGGGACAGCTGCTTCTTCTAAAACAACTTCTGTTTCCATTTTCCCCTCAAGAGTTTCCTGAGCAGTAATATCTTCAAAGTCCTGTTAAAAGTTTTATTAAAACGTATGTTTAATACAAATTTATCACATCATGTCTTAAGATCAGAAATTGACCGTGCGTATTGTATACTTCCATACAATTAGGCAGATTTACAAAATGGGACGTTGTTTTATTTCCCATGCAAAACAGAAGCACCACAATGGAATAACTCTCAGACAGACTTTTCATTAGCTGCCTGCCTACCTTTTCATGAAGGGGGAATTTCCTCCTGAATTCTCTCTCTTCCTCCTCCTCCTCACTCAGGCCACTTCCATGGCTCTTAGTCTTATATCGATAAAGACTGTTCTTTTGTTCCTCTTCCTCTTGGGCCCGGCGTTCTTGCTCATCCCATTCATTTATAATTACCTATGAAGTAAGAACGAACAAATACAAAGTATACGTATGTCTTGAGTTAAGGCACATGGTGATACAAGACCTTTTCATACAGTCATTTGGGACAAATACATTGCAAGAAAACAACAATACCCCACTTCCCATTTCTATGGGTATTCCCTCCCTTCATAGATGGAATGGTAAAAAAGGGAAGCTCTAGCAATATATGCCTCTAAAGGCCAGCAATTGCCCATGTGTGTGCTGCTCTTTCTCTGCAAAGATACTGCCTTTTCAAATAATGTTTCTCTATGTGATGTGTGTGTGTGTGAGAGAGAGAATGCATGCAAACCTTCATTCCAATTTTAAATCTTTTAAATTTTAATCCACCCTAATTTGTAAAATACATTTTAGTACACATATATTTTTTTAAAAAAACAGCTTATAATTGTTGTCTTTTGTTTACCAAATGCCCTCACTCTCCACTATAACTTACATTTTGGAATAAATCCCTGGGAAAATTAAGATTATTTCCTAGGGTTCTAAAACCAAACAATACTTAATATGTGCTGTGCTGCCCAGAGTCATTACTTTGAGATGGCTGGCCATATACATCATTTAGATGGATGAATGGCTACATAGATAAATTGTACAGTCAGTCAGTCAGACAGACAGACAGACATTATACCTGAAACAAATGCCTGAAAAGTAGCAGAGATTTATGGTCCACTCCTCCCTTGGACAACACATGGCACTGGAGATACAGTAAAGCATTCACCAGCAGCTGCTCCTGGGTAAGGCACATTTTTTGTGCTTTCTCAGACTCTTCAGCAATGTATTTTAGAGATAACCTCTTCAAGCCATGAAGGATGTCCAGAGTTCTGACAGAACACAGTGTATCTGCATGGGAGAGGTATGTGGGGAAAGTGCTACTAATGGAAGGGAACGAAAGCAGAGAGACAACAAGGCTTCCCAGTTTGGCTGGACTGATGACACTGTCAAAGGTGGCCTTATGGACTTCAGAAGCTACCAGCCTCAGGCCGTGCTGCATCTGCAAAATGGCAGCTTGCAGAGGAATGACCACATCAGGGAAGGCGGCATAGTTCTCTGCCAAATGTCTCCTGAACTGATGGTGTGACTGCTGCCAAGCTGCTTCTTCATTTAGCACATTCTGTACCCCCTGAGACTTTTCTGCCCGGAAAAGCTGCAGAAGGCGAGTCATGAGATCCTGGACTTTTGAAATCTGGGCAATGCTGCCAATGTATTGATGGACTTCTTGATATAAGGACTCAAACAAAGGAATCTGGGGTCGAAAGGCTTGCTTCTGTTCAAGTCTGGCAATCTGATCTTTCAGCTTCTGGATTCTTTGGCATAACAACCTGCGGAAGAAGGAGATGCATAAAGATTTAAACCCTATTTCCAACTAATACTATTAAAACTACTTGGATAAAATTAAGTATTTGTCCAAGTGCTTAATCTCTGATTGATATTATTGACAGTTCTTTTTCAATACGAAGAACACAGGCAATTTCTACAGTTTTTCTATGAAAAAAATTAAATCAATATATCAGATAAGCCCTCCCCACAAAATAAGACCTCCCCGAAAATATTTAAACTCATGCGCAGCCGGCCCCCCGCCATTTCCTCTGGTTGGGGTTAGGGAGACAGAGCTGGAAATCAGGTAAGATGGCAAGAGGATCCCCGTCTTGTTCCACATGCCCCAAAATAATAGGACCTCCCCAAAAATAAGCCCAAGCGCTTATTTTGCGGTACAAAAAAATATAAGACAGGGTCTTATTTTCGGGGAAACACGGTAGAAGAGAATCATATTAAGTTGCCTTTTCTCACAAAAATATTTTTCTCTTTTATTCACCAACCAAATGACAATTTAAAGGTCCCAGCAATATAAAAAAAATACTGACTCGAACCAAAGGCCAAATGGACTACTTCAGCCATTTATAATCATTCTTTTGAAGATGGAAATAAGGTGAACATACAAAGTTCCAGAGTTGCATCAGTTGAACTGAATCTCAACTGTACCTAATATGAGGGTGATCATGACTGTTGATGGGCTCGTCTTCAAGATCTTTCCCTGTACGTAACTGAGTGGACAGTCTGTGAGTTTTCCATTCACATTCCAGATGATGCAGCTGAAAGCAGGAGAGAAAAATTGGCTTGATTCAAATACTACTTTTACTGTTGCTTCAATTAAAACAAAAACCATTACGATGTATCAAGAATATACAGGTGAGATAGGCATTTGCAAGTGTCTGATCTTTAACAAGACAATTAGACATATCAGATAATTGAAATTATATCTAAAAACATTATGCTTCTAAATATAGTATCTGATGATGAAGAAGTAGAGCTATTGGTTTCAAATTCTGCTAGTTTGCATCAAACTGTACAGAACCTTCATCTGTTCCCCCATTCTATAATAAGGGCAATATTTCAAGTTTCGTATATTTATGCACTACTTTATTCCTCCTATATGGATAATTCTGCCCTTGTAATTACTCAAGTTTTTTTTTAAATCAGTAAGGTATTTATCCTTATTTCTGATAAGATTAATGCAATTTGCATATTAAATGCTATGTTGCTTTTTTTCTCCTCCATATGATGGCAAATTCTTCCTGTTGCCTTAACATCCATTTATTTATGTTATCTATTGCTACAGATTAGCCTCTTAAAATTTTGAAATATCGCTGCCATTTAATACATCCAAACTCGCTGCAAGGCAAGGAAATATTAGCTCCAAGCACTCACCTCTTCTATTGCATATTTGAGTTTATATTTTCTTTTCACCGCAGGATCAAATATTGTCTGTGGAAGCCAAATGTAGATTTGCAGAAGACCTAGATTTACCCAGAGGCTGCCTCGTTGAGCTGCTTCAGGCAAGTTATGGAGCCCTACATCCTGTCCGCAGAACTGCTGAACACAAGTCAGCCAGAGACAAAGGATCTGTTCAGGCATCATCTCCTGAGCACCAACATCCCTGAGTACTTTGCAAATATACTGAAGGGCCACCAAATCCTTTGAAAACACCTTGTTACAGTTTCTGAGATATTCCTCTTGCATCTCTACTGGAATCAAATCTTGAAGGGCCAGAAGTTGCTTGTGTAACATTACATACTGAAACCTTGAATCTGTAAGCCTGAGATAAGGAAAATAGAGTTATGAATCAGTGAACAACAGGAGAGATCCAAGAGACAAATCCAAGAGAAGAATCAACTGGTCTCCTGCTAACAACAGAGGCAAGGGGCACCATCAAAATGTTAACCCCCCCCCCCAAGACATATTTAGAGACGCTTCTTTTTTTAAATTAATGATTGCTCTAAGGCAGGGGTGTCAAACTCAAGGCCCACGGGGAGCTTAAATCTGGCCTGCAGGGCCTGTCTGGAAATATCAAAGGACCAGCCTGTGGTGCTTCTACTGGCCAAAATGGGCCGGGGGGCGCGCACAAGGCCCCCCTATGGCCCGTTTTCAGTCGGTAAAGTGCTGCAGGAGGCTGAAAACAAGCCATAGGGGAGGTCCGCATGCCCTCCCCCTGCGCCCCATTTTGGCCAGCAGGGTGCTACAGGAGGCGTCCC
The DNA here is from genome assembly GCA_022577455.1 of Arizona elegans. Taxonomy (NCBI): domain Eukaryota; kingdom Metazoa; phylum Chordata; class Lepidosauria; order Squamata; family Colubridae; genus Arizona; species Arizona elegans. The sequence goes on from JAKOOJ010000001.1 coordinate 223,470,422, forward strand.
TGTCCCCCCAGCCTGCGAAGAACTACAATGCTGATCCGGCCCTCGAAGAAATCCAGTTTGACACCCCTGCTCTAAGGGATGAAGGATTTAAGGAACAAAAATGACGGAACAGTCTTTTTTAAGTACCTAAATTCAGCCACAGAAGAAAAAGCTGCATTGGTCCACAAAACTTTACTGATTTCCTGAAGCTGCTCTGCTTTTTCCAGGCACTCTCCCAAGGTCACCCTGGAGGCTGACAGAATAGGAAGACCTGTTGTATCCCATTGGCTCCACTTGTTGCTGCTAGTTAGAATTTCAGAGAGGCACTTGGAGAAAACTGCTCGATTCAAAATACCCACACCCTAAATTAATAAAAATCAAAATGCACATTTAAAACACTGATAATTATATAAAATTAAGAGGTTAAGTCCACAACCTTAAAACTAATTGTAATCAAGGAGAGCTAACATGCATGGCCAATATCCCAAATGTCGCAAATCCTCTTTGTCTCATACAGTAGCTATTTCCTATGGAAGATAGTAACAAAACTGTGGTGAAGGAAACTGTTACAATGGAGGGAGGCTCTTCCTAATGTCCTGATCAACAATACGGTACATAAATTGGAAAGAGGAGAGGGCGTTATTTCATTGCATTCCCAATTTCTCCCATCAGTGGTTTTCACGGGCCAACTACACTGAAAAATCACTGGATATAAGAAAAAGGAACAGCAAGTTGTAGTAAGGATTATTGTTAGAAATGTCTTTTGCACCCAATTATCAAGAGTTAAATGGTGCATTAATTGATTAGGAGAACAAAATAGACAAATAAGAGTCCTGGACATAACAGGTTTTAAAAATGACCCAGCTGTAAATATTAAAAAAATATACATTAAGTGAATTCAAGTCTAAGAAATACTGCAGCATCCAATGCAAGAAAATGAGAACTCTTTTAATTCCTGTAAACTAGTAGCAAGCACATTTCTAATTTGAATCTTCCAGCATAAATGTAGCAATTATAGACAATACAACTTTAGTAAAGTGTCTATCTGTAGAAAACCTTTTAAAGCAGAGGAACCACAAAAATCAGTGTAGTGAGCACACTCAATAGGGACAGAATGAAAAAAGGTAAATGTTTCCCTGTCAGCCACATCTGCTTCTAGCAGATACCGTTATGGCTGGATCTTGGTCATACTTTGTGGAATACAAATATAATGTCACTCGGGGGGTTTTTATACAAAGAGGTTCTTTTTACAGATGCGGGCAGATGGCAGCTGAAGACATTACAGACATTGTTGGCTCAAGGGATTAATCTAACTTGGTTACAATATAATCAATTGCAATTGAGATGGAAAGAGGACCAAAAAACTGGTATTATGATGTATGAGGAAGAATTAGTTAGACATATAAAAGAGAAAGGCCCAATGCATATTAAAAGACTTTATAATGTCTTGTTAGAAAGGGATTCAGAAACTGAATTAGTTAAAGACTGTATGATTAAGTGGGCACAAAATTTTGAGGAACCAGTGATGTTGGAAACATGGGAAAAAATTTGGGTTCAGAATGTTAAATTTACACAGTCGCAGAATCTGAGGGAAAATTTTTATAAAATGTTTTACAGATGGCATCTAGACCCCAAAAAATTGTCGTGCATGTACCCTAATGTGCAGCCTAAATGTTGGAGATGTGATTGTCTAGACGCTACATATTATCATGTTTGGTGGACCTGTAAGAAAGTTAAGGCTTTTTGGATAAAAATTTGGTGGGTCATGCAGAATGTTTTGAAGAAAAAAAATCCAATTTTCTCCACAACTGTTTTTATTGGGTATAGTTAAGGGTTTTACATTGGGTGAAATAAAATTGATATTGTATATGATAACAGCAGCAAGATTGTTGATAGGTAAATATTGGAAAAATGAAGCGCTGCCTACGATCGAGGAATGGACTTTGAAGATGGCCAGTTTTGCAGAGATGGCGAAGATTTCAGCATATCTAAAAGATTGTTCTCAAGAGATTTATGAATGGGAATGGAAGAAGTGGATAGATTATGTTCAGAACAAATATCAAACTAGGAAGTATCAAATAGCTTTTATTTGAAAATGTTATATTAAGATAGAAATATTTTAAGGTTGAGGATGAAAATTTATTTGAAAATGTTATATTAAGATAGAAATAGGTTAATGTAATGAAGATGAAAATTTGTAAGGGGGAGGGAGGGGTTCAAGTTTTATATACAAAGGAGGGTTCTTCCTTTTATTTGACATGAGTATATTGTGAGGAAGTCTGGGGGGAGGGGAGGGTTAGGGCGGGTTAGGGAGGTTGGGAAGTTTGGGGTGGGTCGAGGGGGGGGGAAAAAAAGGGGTGAAAATGTAATTGTAAAACTTTTGCAATAAAAAAAAAAAAATAGGGACAGAATGAAAAAAGGTAAATGTTTCCCTGTCAGCCACATCTGCTTCTAGGGGATGATGCTCATCTCCGTTTCTAGGCTGAGGGAGCCAGGTTTGTCCGAAGAAAATTTCCATGGTCAGGTGGCCAGCATGGCTATATGCAAAGGTGCATGGAATGAATGCTGTTACCTTCCCACCGAAGTGCTACCTATTTATCTACTTGCATTTGCATGCTTTCGAACTGTTAGGTGGGCAGGAGCTTGGGCAAGGAACGGGAGCTCACCCCGCTGCATGGAGCTCGGGTCTCGAACCCCGGCTGTCAGCTCTCCAGTTGACAAACTCAAGTTTCTTTAACTGTTGAGCCATCGCATCTCGGTATAGAGTGATATGTAGGGAAAATTGTGAAATAGAATATTGGGTGGGATGGATGGGAGGGAAGATGGAGTCATCTACAAAAAAAAGGCATGGGTAACCCAATGTAAAAATATGTACAGTATTTTGCAAATGTTAAAAAGAGACTAAGCAAGCTAAACAATTCTTTAACTAAATTCTTATTGATAACAAAGCTTGTCTAAGCTACTATTACAATTAGCAAATTATTGCACGTATCCCTTTTGAAAGAATAAAGTGCTGTAATTTAATCACCCTTTTGAGAACATTTTAGTTTCCCACACAAACCTGGATAGAGGAATTCATTAATGAGCTGGATATCATCTTCTCTTCCATACAGAATGGCTGCCAGGACAACCAACGCTCAGGACTTGTAGTTACTGTGGTGCTCCAGAAAGCCTGAAAAGCAGCAACTGCAAGTTCTGACCACAGAAGTGAAATTTCATCAGCAGAGACCTAAAATGAAAGATAAAAAAGGCAAAGGTATTAAAGACTTCTAAAATCATATAGGGGTTTTAAAAATTAATATTCCAATCAATTGTGGAAAGTGTCTGAAAACGTTATTTTTTTGGAGCGGGGTGGGTGGGGGTAACCTGTGGACCACCGTATATGTTTTCTTATATTTCAACACTGGCTGTATTAGGCAGATCTAATAGCCTAGAACAGTGTTTCTGTTGGCTGGGGAATTCTGGGAGTTGAAGTCCACACATCGTCCAGCAGCCAAGGTTGAGAAACACCGGCCTAGAATATCACAAACATCCAGAAAGTAATTTGTTGCCTCCATCTCAGGCCTTGACAGAACCTGGTATGGCGGTGGTGATATTTAAGGCAATTGTTGCGCTCACAATGATTCAAGCTTAAAGTCTGAAACTATGGTCCTTTACAAATAGGAAAATAAATCTATCTCACTTAAAGGACAAATACAGTTAGGAAAAAAGAATCAGATCGGCTGTTATGTACAAGTAGTCCTCGACATATGATCACAATTTCAGTCATAAATCAGGATAGTAATAAACCATGGCCTATGGCTGTGATGACGAACCTATGGCACACATGCCACAGGTGGCACGCAGCACCCTCTCTGTGAGCACGCGAGCTGCTGCCCCAGTTCAGCTCTGCCACGCATGCGCACACACCTCCTGCCAGCCAGTTGATTGTCAGGTCTCTGCCATGAATGCGTGGGGGGGGCCACTGCAGGGGGGCATGTGCATGTGTGGGGGGGCGGGCCACGGGCAGGGGCCACGGGGGCATGCGCATGCGCGGGGGGGGGTAGGGCGCATGCGTGGAGCCATACTCGCATGCACAGAGGGTGGGGCGCATGCACAGGGGCTACACACGCATTGCATTTTGGGGGTTGGAGTGCGCACTTTGGGCACTCGGTCCGGAAAAGGTTAGCCATCACTGGCCTATGGCCATGCCTGATTTTACAACCTTTTTAGCGAACATGGCAATTGTTAAGCAAACATCATAGTCATTAAGCAATCCCATTATTCGTTATAGGGCATTTTGTGCTGGAAACCAGAGGTAAATGATGGTTTCTAGCAAAAACATCGTAAATTGCAGTAAGCAGATGGCCATAAATGTGAGGTGGCTGCCCAAAAAGTAGTGAATATTCAGTTTGTTTTTTTACTCTACAATCAGTCTGATTAATGCATTTCAAGTTTCCCTTTAGCTCCTATAAAAGAAAAGCAATTTCTCTACACAGTTAAAGATGAAATAAATTAGTTTTGTGTTTGAATATCATACAATCAATCATTAAAAAGGGAGAAGGAATTTATTCAGCTTTAAAGTGGGGTTTGTTTTTTTTTACCTTATAACAGTCTAGTAGGTAATAAAGTCCTTGAAGTTGTTGAGAGGTAGCTGGTGTCAACTTAAGGCAAAAAGCAATAAAGGGCCTTATTTCTGAAAAGGTGCTTAACTGATCACTGTTGCTATTCCTGAAAATAATGAGAAAAGCAGCTACTGAATCTTAGCTGTTTTTCCATACACATTCATACTAAAGTACAGCAATAATGAAAAAGGTAAAATCTAAGATAAAATTACCAAAATATATAAGTATACATTCAAGACAATTTGCATGTTCAAAATAGTTCAAACTGTGTAAATTTCAGGAAATTTGGCCATGAAATCAACTTATACCATACAGTTCCTTACATTTCTGCTAACAGAATTTAAGCTTAAAAAACTCTACCTATTTATAAGCCAAGCTTTTTTGTAGCAACAGTGGCCTATCAAAGCTTGTTAAGTAGGGTCATATTATTCTAGTACGGGTACGCCTTGGGTTACAACCACCCGTTAAGCAACAACGGTACTGAACGAGGGGAATTTACAACCTATCCTCCAAGTTGTGGCTGTCCCTAGAATCACATGATCACAATTTAGTTATTTGGCAACCAGCTATTTTTTTATTTATTTTTTTTGGTTTGATTTATATGCCGCCCTTCTCCGGAGACTCAGGGCGGCTTACGATGCGTTAAGCAATAGCTTTCATACTTTTGTATATTGTCAACGTATTGCCCTCACAATCCGGGTCCTCATTTTACCTACCTTTGAAAGGATGGAAGGCTGAGTCAACCTTGAGCCTGGTGAGATTTGAACTTGCAGTAATTGCAGGCAGCTGATGTTAATAACAGCGCTTTAGTCTGCTGCGCCACCAGGCTCTATTACTAATACTATTAAGCTATTACTTAAGACAATGTCCCCTGGTTATATGATTGCCATTTCTAATGTTCCTTGCCAGCTTCCCACAAACAAAAGTCAATGGAGAAGCCAGTGGGAGGTTGCAAGTTGCAATGATAAGTCTCCCTGCTGCTTTTTTCCCCCAAAGAGGTCCCAGGTGGCAGGGTGAGTTTAGACTCTGGGCAAATAGGGAATTGCCCGCTGGCTACTCCTGACAGGTCGTATCTTTGCCCCCCTAACCACCACACTGCAACATCCACTGGCACTTGTACAGCAACACCCACCCTCACACCATAGTACCCACCCACATGCTTATGCTCACTCTGAGCTGCAGTACCCATCCACACACCTGCCCACATTAGGTCTGCAGCACCCACCACCACATTGGCCAATGCTTGCATTACAGCACACTCATCCATCCCGCCTGTCCATAGCACCCCCCCCTCATACAAATGGCATCACCACACAGCGCAGCATAGTCCCACCACACAGCCATTCTCAAGCTCAGCTGCAGCATACACACCTGCACTCTGTAGCACTCACTCACTTGCCACCATATTTGTGAGCTGCCTAAGAAAGACATGTTGTGACAGGGATTTGCAACTTCCTGCTGGCTTCCCCATTGACTCTGCTGATTTGAAGTTGACAAGAAGTTGCAAGTCATGATGACATGATGTAATAACCCGTGATCCTTGCTTTAACAATGGCAATGGGGAGTATTGGAATTGCCATTGCTAAACAATGCAGTCACATGACATCACAGTTCACGGCTGCATTACTTAGCAACGGAAATTCTTGTTCCAATTCCTGTTAAGCAAGGATTACCTGTAAACAACTATTTTCTTTTTTTTTACTGAAGGACAGACTTTAATTGAATCCACAACTAGTTGGTCTCTGAATCCGAGAAAGAACAGAATGCCTGTGAGATTTTCTGCTACATACTTCTCATGGCTTTCTATGACACCTATGTAGCTTGGGTAGAGATAAACTGTGAACACATGAGATAAAATGCTGAGATCAAATTCAGGCAGAAGTGTTTTCCCTTTCATTGTACCATAAAAATTTTGCACTGTGAATTTTTTTAAAAAATGGAAAAAGCAAAAACCAATCCCTGACTACTCTCACAGTATCACAGAAGAGGTAAAGGCAACATTTACATTCCAGACAATAAAACGGACCCTCACCTTTTTAAATAAACCTCAGCAATGCAATCACAGGTCAACTTGTACTGCCACAACACAGCCAGATACTCCATTGCAGGCCACAATTGTACTCTGTTACATAGCTGAGTTAACAAAGCAGGGTCCAATTGCTGGCTTTCAGCAGGCTTCTCTTCATGTAGGCTAATTAAGGCTCCTCCTTCTTTTAGCTTTGACTGCTGGAGATTCACCAATGTCTGAAATTCATCTGTAAGGAAAGAAGAAAAGAATAATTAAAAATGGTGCAACCAAGAGTTTCTCCTTAAAAAAAAATTAAATAGAAAAGAAATGTTTGTCTAAAAATTAGTTACATTGTTACAACACTTTTCTTGCAAGAGATTTCGATTTCAGGACTAATTTACCTGAACAAAACTCTTTCAAACAACTGGCGCGGAAGACTAGGCCTTGAGCTTGAAGTAAGGCTGATTTTATCTTCCACTCTGTAGTGACTGTTCTCACTATACAGATCTCTTTCTGCCACTGATCGTCTCCAAAGGCAGGCTTCAGTTCTGGGATATGAAGGGCTCTGGAGAGTTTCCTGAGCTGGACAGCGGTTTCCAAGATTACTTTTTCCTGTACAAGTTGAGCAATAATTAAAAATAATGTGAGTGGCAACTCTAGCCCAGCAATTTGATTTTCCCCCCATTTTTCAATTTAAAAAAACATCCCATGTTAGGTAAAGGTAAAGGTTCCACTTGCACATATGTGCTAGTTGTTCCCGACTCTAGGGGGCGGTGCTCATCTGTTTCAAAGCCGAAGAGCCAGCACTGTCCGAAGACATCTCCATGGTCATGGGGCCGGCATGACTGAACACCAAACAGAACACTGTTACCTTCCCACCAAAGGTGGTCCCTATTTTTCTATTTTCATTTTTTACATGCTTTTGAACTGCTAGGTTGGCAGAAGCTGGGACAAGTAACTGGAGCTCACCCCGTTAGGCGGCACTAGGGATTCGAACTGCTGAACTGCCGACCTTTCGATCGACAAGCTCAACGTCTTAGCCACTGAGCCACCGCGTCCCATGTTATTTAGGCTGAATTTGTGCATTAAGATGGAAGAAAGAGGAGAGATTCTGTACACATGGATTATAAATGATAGAAGCTCCCACCAGTCAACACCCCATAATAAAAAAAATGAAGCATTTATATGATTTCAACAAAGTATAGAGGGAACTTTCCGCTTGTATCACTGGAACTGAAGAGGAAAATGGGGTCTGCACTGGGGATGGGGAATCCATGATCTTCTAGAAGGTATACTTAACTCCCAGCAACCTGTGGGTCTATGACGACAGCAGCCAGATGGGTGTGGTTGGGTAGGCATGGCTATGTGATCACAGCTGGCTTGGGCATGGTCGACTTGACACTGCTCACTTGGAATAGCTGACTCGGTACGACCAGGTGGACATGGCTGCCTCGGCACGGAACAACTCACACTGGCTAACTCGACATGGAAAAAATCAGTGTCCCACAAGCTCCTTCCCTCCCCAAACTGTTGGCAGCCAAGCATGTGCATACACATGCACACACACGCACTGCATTCCAAGTTTGGGGACTTTTATCCACAGAGGAAGGAGAGGTCCTTCTTCCCAAACCCAGGCATGATTGGCAGCTTGGCAGCTCAGAGATGTGGATGAAAGTCTCCAAGCTTGGAATGGTGTGTTTGTGTGTGTGTGCGCGCGCACATGCGCGCAGCATGCCAAAGGAGACGTTCTTCTTCCAATCCCAGACATCCGAGCATTGCCGTTTCCCTGTCTGGTGCCCTCTCAAATCGTTCAGCTCAGATTGATTTAATTGAGGGTCCTTGGTGCTGTCTGAGCTTGGCTGTTTTCTTGCAGACATTTCATTACTCAAACTAGGTAATATTATCAATTCTAGTCCTAGGCAATTGAGTAATGAAACGCCTGCAATATGGGCTGGAAAATTTTATTTAAGTTTCTATATCAACGTAACATAGTTTTTAAAGGTTGCTTTTAAAAATATCTATGGTTAGTTAAAAATACGTACAAATACATACCTTGAAGGGAAGAGGTTTTCCCAAAGCCTTCTGTAACTTTTTAATGCTGGTAGAAATACCCTCTGGATTAGCAAGAGAAGTCTGCATTTGCTGTGATACAGACTGAATTTCCTTGGACAACCTTAAAATGGAACAAACAAATATTTATACAAACATTTCAGAGGGGAAGACTGATCGTTAAATCACCCACGGCTGTTCTGTATCAACCTTCACGAACTTGGTTGACAATCCTAAAAACCAATGTCTAACAAGTTGGGAAAGGCTAATATATTTATGCCTATAATGGCCTATAATGAGTTTATGACAGAAAGCTCCTGGACAGGCAAATTTGCATTTAAAAGCACCTAAGCCATAAACAAGACAACCATACTTTTGCCTAGCATGTTGTGCAAATCCAATTCATTCAGTTACTTTATGTCTTAACTTGTTATGTGAATTCAGCAAATGAAATCCAACAAATGGATAATAACATAAACCCACATTCAATTAACCAGGGGTATAGGGCTTCATCTGAACACAGCTAGTGGAAAGGAAGATTCTTGAAAAAGCTAAATAGTACTGTGGAAAATTACAAAGCAGACGTACTTTTGCTGTTCATATCCGCTCAGAAGCTGAGGTATTCTGCTGATTAAATGTTTCACAACCCAGTGCCAGTGGAGAGACAAGAGCATCAAGCCAGGAGAATCCAAAGCCACCGTTTCAGATGTTGTCCAAAACCTGTCACGCCACAATAAGCTATGTAGAATCTAGATGCAAGCCAGGGAGAATACGTTCTTTAAACACAGTAAGAGCTCAGATGAAGAATTACCATTTTCTTATCAGGAAATATCAATGTCTTGTTTTGAGGATGACAAGAGGAGAAAGCAGCCTTCCATGTCTACTCCCCTTGCATTCTATGCTACTCTCAGGAAGAACATTTCCAGTTATGAAGGAGAGACAAAGGCAATCTCTATGGTCCTAATGAGACCCTAGATGAAATTCTTACCTTCCAAGCTTATGACAAAGATATAAGGTAGTTCTCAACTTTAAAAGTAAATCTGGACCAGAAGTTTTGTCAATAAGCTATGTGATTGTAAAGTACGAATGCATCTCTTAATGATAGCACTCCCTGCAGTTCTGGTTAAGGGTACCCCACGATTGTTAGATGAGGCATCTTCCTGCTGGCTTGCCACAACCAAAGGCAGTGGGGAAGCCAGCAGAAAAATTGCAAGTCCACAGGCAGGTAAGTGAGGAGGGAGCAAACATGCAAAGTACAAGCAAGTTGTACTTTGAAATATATGCTTCATGTGGACATTAGTTCACATGAAGCATATCTTTCAAAGTATAACTTGCTTGGATTAAGTTGAGTTTATCATAGCAAAAACCTGCCATGACACACTCTAGCTCTTCCTCAAACATGTTCGATAATGGAATTATTGGAAGTAGAATCCTAATTAGATACAACTCAGATGCTGGAGTATTGAAGTGATTACATTTCTTTTTGCTTAGGTCCTCTTTAGTGTATTAGCCTAATTATTTCTCAGGTTTAGCAACCAATTACCAGTCCTTTGTTTCATTCCAGCCTGTATACATTTATGGGATTAATCATTCAAAAAATCTATAATACTACATTTTCCCCTCACTACTCTTTGACATGCCTAAACATTTATATGCTAGTCTCATTAGCTCCTCTCCCTAGACCATCCTTCTCAAAGGTTTATTCTACAACACTCATTAATGTTGATGCTTTCTAGCAAAAATTTGTTTAAGCCAGTGGCCCCCAACCTTTTGGACACTAGGAACCGGTTCTGTGGAGAGGTTTTTCCTCTCCACATGGACCAGAGGCGATGTGGTTTTGTGTGCTGCCTGCATCCCATGGATGGGGCTTTGCTCGTTTGAGCGGCCTGGTTTCTGACATGCCATGGACCGGGGGTGGTGGGGACCCCTGATTTAAGCAAGTATTTTAAAAAAATACTTTGGGGACAGTGGGGTGGGGGGGTGGGGAGAGATAATATCGGGACCAGAATGAAAATCAAGATAGTGCTTATAGCTCAAGGGTTAGAAAATACCTGTATTGCCTACTTACTTCATATAATTTCTCATCAGATACAGCAACTTGTGTAGATTTCACCCAGTGCAGTACGAAAGCATCCCAAAGTTCAAAAAAGGCAGCAAGGTGGGCCACAATAGCATGTGGAAGTGAGCTGTGGTTGCCAGGATCTTTTAAGTTCAAAAGATAAAATTAAACGAAAGAAAATATGTACCAATATCTAGTACAGGTTGCGTTAACAGTACATTATTCAATCCATGAGTAGGCAGTTAACAAAACACTGAAGATGTCTGCAACCTGTTTTTTTGAATTCTTTGTAGAAAGTTATTATGGTTTATAAATGTGCTATTCTTTTCCTCAGGCAATTACTAAATGTAAGGCACACAAAGCTTGAGTTGTACAATCAGAGGCAGCATATGCAACCATCACTCCTCCCCACCACAGCTTGGGTGCATTCCCTAGAGAACTTCGAAAGTCTCTAGACAGCTTGGGTGCATTCTCTAGAGATTACACCAAACTCTAATTTTAAATCTGGTAAGAGAGGGAAATTAATGGATAGACAAAGAGAAATCCTATTAACTGCATTTAATCATTTCAGTTTAAATTAAGCATTTTTTTTTCTGGGCCTATCCATTAAGCCCATCAGTCCTCAATTTAAAAGAGTCTGCATGAACTCCCTATGGACTAAAATGAGAATATGCCAACTTGATGCCTTGTGAATTTTGGACAACTCATACAAGTCTCTGCCAAGATTAGGTATTAAGAAAATTGTGCTTCAAACATCTGAAAAGTAGCAACTTGCATGTTTTTTTTCCTTGACAAGAGTCAAAAACTATGCCACATTGTATCAAATCATTAAAAAAAAACACCTTTAGATATGGAATTTTATAAAGTTAAATCTACTTGCAACTATACCGTCTTTATTCATTTCATCCATTATGATTAAAAGAAATGTTAAGTTGCTGAATTTTCACTTATTAAAAGCAGAAGCATAATGTATACCTTTATAGAACTCTACAGATACCCTCAAAGCGCTAGTTCTGGTTTTTTTGATATTAATCAAACTTCTTTCAACATAACTCTTTCTCTCCCGGTTCAGAAACAGGATTGCCCTGTAATTACAATACAATACAGAACAAATGTCACTGAAATTCCTGGAGTAGGAAACACACAGCCCACAAAATAAATTTCATTATGATATCAATGTTACACTAATATAACGCCAAATTTTGCACTAATATAACGCCAAAAATTATAAAATCAATTTATAATTTTTAGAAGGCAACAGGAGAGTAGAAATGGAGGATATTATTCTTTATGTGATAATCAACAGTAATGAAAAGCGATTTGTGAATTTTGGAGAATTTATTTTAAAACAGGAATATACATTCCCTCATAAATGACGTGAGGGATTCAGATAAAAGCAATAGAACCCTGTATTATTAAAAGTATGAGAATATGGAAAACTGATTATAGGGGTTTTTTTAGATATGTTTCTTTCTCTCTCACACACACGCCTGCCTGGTAATGGCAAGCTTTTAACTCTTCTGATAAAAAAAAGTACTCATAGAATTAAACTCACCGATTTGAAAGTGATTTTAGAAGGATAAGCAGCTGGTCTGAGTGTTCTATTTCTGTATCAAAATCGACAGAATTGCTAATCGTATCCAAGCATTGCATGTTCCATCTTGGATCCATAGGAATCACATGTTCATCTAAAAAGAATAAATGGCCAATGAGAAGACTGGTATGCTTATTTATGATCTTGCTAATTGATATTGTGAGGTAGACACACCTTATTGAATGAAATATGTCTGCAATTATACAGAGAAGTTAAAAATTTTAAAAACAAAATAGAAAACAAATGTGTTTTACCTGACATTCAATTACTTCCTATGCCCAGTGTCAAAAGAAAAAAGTTTTTCCAAAAATATTTTTGTTTATTTAGCTCAATTTATTCTTCACTTCCTTTTTACCAAAATATTCAGAAAGTGATTATAAAGCTTTAAAAATCCCACTCCCGTTTCTTAGTGTTCATTATCTGAAAGCTTCAAGAGAATAAATACAAAATACTAAGCAGGGGAAAAGAAATCGTCTTACCTGTCATATTTGGCTGCAGCATCTTTATTACATTGCTAATTCCACTTGAGAGGGGGCTGAAGTAGAAATTGTTCAGAGATGCAGCACCCGCTTCCAACTGAGTGTACACAGAATCTGCAGAGAGTAGTAGAACTGTAAGCTTAGGCTGAGATCAAAATGCTCACCAACTTCAGTCTCAAGTTTGAGTACAATATGTGCTTCTGTCCATTTATGTGTATACAGATGGTCCTCGACTTACAACAGTTCATTTAGCGACTGTTCAAAGTTACAACAGCACTGAAAAAAGTGACATGCCTTTTTTTCAGTTTCAACTTTGGACATGTGATCAAAATGCAGGTGCTTGGCAACTGGCTCTTATACATGACAACAGCAGCGTCCCAGGGTTACGTGATCCCTTTTTGCGACCTTCTGACCAGCGAAGTCAATGTGGAAACCAGATTCACGTAACAACCAGGTTACTAATTTAAGAACTACAGTGATTCACTTAACAACTGTGGTGAGAAAGGTCGTAAAATGGGCAAAACTCACTTAACAAATGTCTCACTTAACAACAGAAATTTTGGGCAGAGAATGGAATCATAATGCTGTTTCACCACTATGTTAAATTCTTCTATTTACTCAGGAAAGAATCATGCAGCATGTTTTCCTATTATACCCTTTCCAGAAAACTCCAGTTCTGTACATGATTGACACCAAGAAAACCGTTAAAATGCAAAATATATTATTTTATATATAAAAAAGAGAGCATCAGTGACTCAGACACTGGTTAAAACTTATTTATTTATTTATTTATTGGTTCGATTTATATGCCGCCCTTCTCCGGAGACTTAGGGCGGCTTACAATGCATTAAGCAATAGCCTTCATACTTTTGTATATACCTGTTTAGTAGGGCTTTCGGCCCCACCTAAGCGGTGTTCTTTTTTATACAAAGTCAGCTTATTGCTCCCACAATCCGGGTCCTCATTTTACCTACCTCGGAAGGATGGAAGGCTGAGTCAACCTTGAGCCTGGTGAGATTTGAACTCGCAGTAATTGCAGGCAGCTGGAAGCTAAATGTTACTTAACAGCACTTTAGTCCGCTGCACCACCAAGACTCCTTAGCCTTGTATCTTTTTGAGATACAGTGCGGAATGAAAATCTCTGATGAGCCTAAAGGTGTGAACCCATAAAACTGAGGACAACCGAAAAACATTCAGTTTTGGGTACCTCTACAAATCAGACCAGAAGGAATTTATACAGAAAGCAATCTCTGGAATCCACAATGGAGGAAGAAGAAATTGAAGAAGGAGAAATTGAAGAACAAGAAGAAATACTTCTTTTAGTTATGGTATTACACTACCATAGAAAATATAAGAATTTCTTATGGCCTAAAGAACGTATTTTTATTATAACAATGTTAGCTTGTTTTGTGGCAGCTAATGTGCTGACATCATCGGGCAGTTGGGTCTAGAAACTTTGAGGTGAGGTGGAACTGGACTCTAGGGTAGTTCATGGCTAAAGCAGATTTTGACTTTAAAGTGGGGAAGATGATGGACTTTGCTGTTCAGGAAATGACAACAAATATTTAGTAATTGGGGAAGATGGAGAAAGACCTTCTTTTATGTTTACATTTATTCTGACTTTATAAACTTCCATTACATTTGAAAGGGGAAAGGGAGGAACGAGACAAGGAGATAGGTATCTATTTTTTATGGAAGCAGTTGATGCATTATGCAGTGGCTGATCAGTAATATTGGAATCAACTGAATTCTGTACAGGTAGTCCTCATTTAAGGACTGTTCATAACTATGATGATGATGATGAAAAAAAAACTTTGCACCATTGCTTTTACGACTTTCCCAGGTCTATAAAGCAAAGAACAGCTGAATTAAGATATAAACATAGTTGTGGTTTAGTGACTATCTCATCTAACAGTTGCCAATCCTAGCAGTGGTCACTGAATGTGTACTATGTTTGAAAAAGACATTGAATGTAAATGAGGCAGTTCCTGGAGCAAAACCTTTGCCCGAGAATGAATGATTCAGAAAAAGAAGACAGCTTTCTTCACAAGCTTTTTAATGAAAAGGCTGCATTTTTTTTTTTTTTTTTTGCTGCTATCTGAAAATCTGTATTATGTAAGTTTTCAATTTTCACTCACTAAGTAGAGAGCTTAGGGAAAACTCAGGTACTGTCTTTTTGTAGGAAACTGTTCACCTGCACTGGGGAGAAAACAGCAGCAGCCTTGCTATCCCTCTCAACTGAGAGAACCAAAGTGACTGCAGCTGCCAGCACGCTCTCTGCACTGGTGTGCTGGGGAGACTCATAGCAGGAGCTTCCCTGACAGCTCACAATTTTCTTCTCCTACATCTGACCTGCTGTATTTCCTTTTTTGTGTTTTTGTTAAAGAGAGGCTCTCATTATGAGAAGGAGAGAGATAAAACACCAACTTTTCTTTTAGAAAAGTTCTCTGAAAATACAAGTAAGGCAGGAAGAGTAAGGACTTTTTCTTTGAAAATTTTCTTTGAAAATTTTAAAAAAGGATGCCTGAAAAGGAAACTCTTCCAAAGAGTGGATTTTGTTTTAAATGAAAAATTAGAAAGGAGAAAAACTCAATTGTCTGGCTTGTACATAATGCTAAATCACATTTATTTTGCCAGACTGTATTTGTCAGAATATACTAATTCATTCCATTTGATAACTATTTTACCTGTTCATTCTAGGTATCAAATTATCAGGATAATATCCCTCCTCCCTCCCTCAATACAGGCAGTCTTTCAGCACTGCAAACACGGCAATCAGCTTTTCTTCAGCAGAAGGTAAGAGCTGATACTTACCAGGTACTTCAGCTAAATTCTTTTTGATCTGATTAAGCCATCCAACTCTGAGTGTCCAGTCCTGATTAGTGGCTTTCTCTATGAATAACTTAACAGCTGCAGAAAGAACTTCTAAGTCATCCGCCCAGGACTCATTCATCTCTACTGCAGCAAATTTGAGACAATCTGAATTTGCAGACCACAGAATTTTCACTAAGTCACGTATATTAAGAGGAAGTGTCCTGAAACAGAAGTTATTTTTTTAAAAAACAATACAATACAAAGGACTCATCATTGTCTCTATATAAATGCCAAAGGACTGGGAGAGACATTTCTCGTTAACAGTGGGTTTCTCCAATGGCACACTTTCCCATTGCAATTTCTCCCAATTTGATGGAGAAGATGCTACCCAAACCTTCAGAGCCAGTTGGGAGAATGCCCAGGAGGAGAAATCATTTTGGTCAGTAATGAAGGCATAATGTCCAACAGGCAGAAATTATTACATATAGCCACGTCAGATATTAGTTGATATTAAATGGTTAGAAGCAAATAGGGCTTTCAACCCCATTGCATCAAGATCTGAGACCTAATCCTTAATTACATTTTGCATTCAAGCAAAATGCTTAGTTACAATTAAGAAAGAGAAAAGCCCTGAAGAGAAATAATGTGTATACAGGGCTAAAAGTAGCCCCAAGCCTTAATATTATCTGTATTTTATTATGATCCTACTTTAAAAGCACATCTTCATGTCTTATTAGATGACAACCATCATATGTGAGGAGAGTCTGAAGGATGTCAATTTCCCCTTTCCCTTGATAACATCCTTCCCAGGCATCTCTGCATGCAACTATCCAGTGAGAAGGCTCTGTCATACCTATAATTAACCACACAGAGGCTTTCAACTGAGCTAAAACATCACTTTGAAGATGATTCTGCATTTGAAACTGAACATATAAAAGTCCCCCCCCCCTTTTTTTTTTCGGGACATTCATACAGACACACCACCTCCCATTCTGATTCACATCTAAACTCTTATCTGAAGGGCATGGCATGGCTTCCATAATTATATGGTGATTCCCCCAAAGCAGGACCTGAAACATGTATTTCATTGTCACATATACATTTAACAGAATTAAAGTGCCATTTTAAATACACTTCAGGGCTGGAACGAAGGAAGGCTATCATTTCAGGCAGAAGAGGACCAATGATATCAGTCTTCCCTGTATCCTCACCACACATTCTTTTGGAGAACTAATTATGTTTCAAACCTATAGTCACTTACTTACTTACTTACTTAATGTATGGCTACAATGTCAGGGAAATCTACAAATGTGAGGCACAATGCAGTCCTGACAGCCTTAAATTTTGTTGTTGACAGCTTTGTTGAAGTGTATCTCCCAAACTTGAAATGTGACATATTTATGAGGAGCCTTGAATATACTTTTAACTATGAGATTACATACACTTGGAAGATGCCTATGTATTAAATTGTCAACCCTCAGCCTTTGAATTTGCTTTATTTTGACAGAGAGGAAAAATAAAACTATATGATTCCATTTGATACAGATTTAATGTTGTTTTAAAAACTGAGCCGTGGTATTTTCTATTAAGATGTAATTCATAATTTTATTTATTTATTTTTATTATTCATACAGTGGGGCAAAAAAGTATTTAGTCAGCCACCAATTGTGCAAGTTCTCGCACTTAAAAAGATGAGAGAGGCCTGTAGTTGTCATCATAGGTAGACCTCAACTATGAGAGACAAAATGAGAAAACAAATCCAGACAATCACATTGTCTGATTGGAAAGAATTTATTTGCAAATTATGGTGGAAAATACGTATTTGGTCACCTACAACAAGCAAGATTTCTGGCTCTCACAGACCTGTAACTTCTTCTTTAAGAGGCTCCTCTGTCCTCCACTCATTACCTGTATTAATGGCACCTGTTTGAACTTGTTATCAATATAAAAGACACTGTCCACAACTTCAAACAGTCACACTCCAAACTCCACTATAGTGAAGACCAAAGAGCTGTTGAAGGACACCAGAAACAAAATTGTAGACCTGCACCAGGCTGGGAAGACTGAATCTGCAATAGGCAAGCAGCTTGGTGTGAAGAAATCAACTGTGGGAGCAATAATTAGAAAATGGAAGACATACAAGACCACTGATAATCTCCCTCGATCTGGGGCTCCACGCAAGATCTCACCCCGTGGGGTCAAAATGATCACAAGAACGATGAGCAAAAATCCCAGAACGACACGGGGGGACCTAGTGAATGACCTGCAGAGAGCTGGGACCAACGTAACAAAGGCTACCATCAGCAGCCCCACTGTATTTCTATGCCGCCCACTCTCCGAGGACTCTGGGCGGCTTACACCCAAGACAGTATACTAAATAGCATATTGCCCCCAACAATCTGGGTCCTCATTTTACCCACCTCGGAAGGATGGAAGGCTGAGTCAACCTTGAGCCGGTGAGATTTGATCCGCTGATCTGCTGAACTAGCAGTCAGCTGAAGTAGCTGCAGTACTACACTCTAACCACTGCACCACTTCAGCTCAGTTATTCCATATAATTCCCTATGATTAAAAAAAAAGCTCACTTTTGTGCTATTTCTTATCTTTGTTTCACCTTGCTTTTCCTTCTATTTTTCTTTTCTTTCTTTCCATTTGCTACTTGTTCAGTAGTATTCTTTAGGATTTTTAAATATATAGTTTTGGTTGAATTGTGTACAGGGTTTAGAAGTTCTGGTGAATTTCTTTTTGAAGAAAAATTCCAGCTGGGTTCCATAGAGCAGGAGTATCCAACCTTAGCAACCTAGTTGGTTGGAAATTCTGGGAGTTGAAGTCCTCAAATCTTAAAGTTGCCAGGGTTGGACACCCCTGCCGTAGAGTTATTAGGGATGGGATCTTTCTCCTGAGCCAGCAAATGATCCTCAACCAGAATTATTTCACCTGGGAATGTTAACCCCCAATTGCCAAATGAAACATTTCTTGCCCACCTGTTGCTTTTTAGGTTCAGTCTGTTCAGGCAATAGGCTAGGACTTGCCCATCACTATGAACTGTAGAAAGGAGAGAATCTTCAGCTGCAAACACAGCACTGCAGGTCGAATCTGGCCATAATCCCAAGGCAAGGAGAGAAGTGTCCTTTGTTTCATCTGACTCCAATGCTGAAACATGCTTCATTATCAAATCAAGCACAAGCTAACATAAGGACACACAAAAAGAGGGTGCAAAAGAGGTTATACAACATTTCCTCTATTATAAAATATGAAAAACAAAAGTGCTTTCATTGCACTCTCTGAAAATTAAGAGTTAAGTAACATTACTTCAGCACAAACACAATTCCTCTTCAGGGTCCTTGGTGCTCTCTAAACTTGGTTGTTTCTTGCACAGGCCCTAGCAAACCTCACTTCCTGCTATCACTGATGATGTTACCTAGTTTGGTAGTGAAACATCTGCAAGAAGACAATATAGTTTGCAAAATCTCACCCCACTTCCCCTTTGCAGTTATATTATCGCATTCTGATTGCTTGGCAAGCTGGTCACGCTTATTATTGATTGCCAGTACATGATCAGTATTTGCAGACTTGCTGTTTGCTCTCTGCTGGCTTCCTCAGAAAGTCAATGGGAAAGCTGGCGGGGAAGGGTACAAGCTGCTGCTTGCCAAAAAGATTCATTTTGGGGATGGGGCGGAGTGTGTTAAATGAAAGAATTCCATGTCAAAGATTTTCAGATCTATGCAAGCAGACATGGAGCTCAAATCCTTCATATCTGCTTGCATGAAGCTAAAATCCCTTCACAGGGAACTCTTGATGGCATGGAGAAGATGTAGGCCACGTAAGTGTGTTTCTCCACTTGGGCTGGAAATCCTGCTTGGACTTTGGCAGGGAGGATTTAAAGCTCCTGAGTGGAGAGACACAGCCTCCATCGAGTCTCCTTGGGTCTCCTCCACCTCTCCTGAAGCGCCCTACGCTCGTTACCTAGGACTTTGTCCACCTAACAATCTTAAGGTCACTTAACAACTACAACCAGAAGTGCTGAGATTGCAGTAGTTGAATAAACCAGTCATGTGACTTCTTATTTAATGACTGCTTCGCTTCAACGACTGAGATTCCAGCCTCAATAGTGGTTGTAACTCAAGAAGTACCCCTATTATTATTCAGTTTGAGATCCCAATAATGCATTATAGATTTAATATTTTAAAAGAGCTAGACAGAGTAGGTCAATTTTTTAGATGCTAAGAAGAAATAGGGATAAATTCATGAAATACATTTTAAAATACTCAGCCTTCCCGATTCTTACTGCGCCAGTCTTAAAAGTCTAGTACATTTTAAGATGGATTCAAGTTATTCTAAGAAATTTTGGATGCTATCTTTGGGATAAATTTTGAATAAAAAACAGGTTCTGCTTTCTTGGCTAATATCTGTGCTTTGTTTTTGGATCCATTTTTGTCAGGTGCTCAGTGTATGAGAGTTAATGTTTGTGAAAACATGGAATCCACTGTAAATGAGTAAATTCTTTGATTTTCTTCTACAAACCAGATTGTATCTGAAAACAGATTACCTTTTTGTCCTTTGGGGACTGCTGTGCAGATGCATAAACCTCCCAACATGCTTTATAGAAACTCTTTGCTAAACCAAGTCCTCGGTGCAACCGCTGCACAATCAGTGTGGCCGTGTGGATCAGAGTTGAAAGACTATATGTGGAACCTGAAAAGTAAAACGTCACCATCCGGTGAGCATGTATGCATTTGAGGAGTATTTGCATTAAATATATAGAGAACTGTAACTATTTACTGTCGAAATGGTAAATTACATTGTTTTTCCTTTTTTCTTTGTTGTATTTTTAAAAACTTTTTCTTTTAAAGCACTTTTTATGTGGTTTTTCCCCCCCCTTTTCTTTGCAAAAGTATTTCTAACATAATTATCTTCCTTTTGTTCTCTGTCTTTCTCTTTTTTTGTTACTGTTTTAAAAGCAATATAAACAAATACATGTTTCATTTCTGAACAGCAAAATAAGTAGCTTGATTATGTGCTAATAAGATGGTTTTGATTCCTTTAATGACCACCACATAGCTAAATTTTCTCCAGGAGGATCTGTTCCCCAAACTAGTTCATTCTTCCAGTATTGTACCCACTGCCCCTGTTGGTTGTCCTTTTCTTCTCTTTCCTTCCATCTTTTCCAGTATTATAAACAAACCTTTGAGCCTGGTTATTTGCACGCAAGTGAGAACTCTGCACTGATTAAAAGCTTATAAAATGCGCTTCATTCTGGTTTAAGAATCCTCAAAACCAGGGGTGTCAAACTTGTGGCCCATGGACTGGATGCGTCATGCGCAGGCCACGCCCACCCCAGCTCCGCGAATAGGAAAAATGTCGTGAAACATCACATGATGGCAATGTGACGCTGCAAATTTGACGCCCGTGCTCAAACATATCTAAAGAAAATAAATTTATCCATCCTCTGTCAAGTTACGATATGCGCATCTCACCTGCTAGAGTTTCCTTGGCTTCTGTGTGCACAGCTATGAGCATATCACATATGCCATTTCCCAACAGCCCCAGGCCATGCAACAGCAGCTTCACATCATGAGGATCCAGTGGACTTTCATGAGTGTCTCCTGGAATATAGACTTCAACGCCACGATTCCGCATGGCTCGGGATATTTCCCCGTGTGCGGGATCCATTGAAAGAAAAAGTCTATTAACAAGAGCAGAACATCCAGCATCATATTTTGCTGCTAAAACAGAGTGAGAGATGCAGTAGGAAAAGAGACAACTCAAGAACTTCGTAAGACACATGCCCATGATGCTTAGTAAAAGCAGCCTCCACAGTAGTTTTCTAAATCGCTCCTCCCACCAATCCAAAGTGCTTGTATATATTTGGTGAGTTTGATACTACAGCTTAGCCTATAACCCCATTGTTGCTTAATGTAAAAACAGGCAATTATTTTTTTTCCATTTGGGTCATTATTTAAGATTTTATGATTTGACAGTGGTTTTCTGCTCCAATTTTAATAGCAGAACCCACAGCTTCCTTCTTCTGGCCTGGTGGCTTAACTACTAGACCAAATTGCCTTTTCTGTTCTCTTTTCTGTGCTTGTGAATTGTAAAAGATCTCTAATAAAAATGATCCTCTGTGCACCTAGAAGATGAATGAAACCCAACTCTATATCTACAGTCAGGTCCAGAAATATTGGGACATCGACACAATTCTAACATCTTTGGCTCTATACACCACCACAATGGAGTTGGAATGAAACAAACACAATGTGCGTTAACTGCAGACTGTCAGCTTTAATTTGAGAGTATGTACATCCAACTCAGGTGAACGGTGTAGGACTTACAGCAGTTTGCATATGTGGCTGCCACTTGTTAAGGGACCAAAAGTAATGGGACAGAATAATAATCATAAATCAAACTTTCCCTTCTTAATACTTGGTTGCAAATCCTTTGCAGTCAATCACAGCCTGAAGTCTGGAACGCATAGACATCACCAGGCGCTGGGTTTCATCCCTGGTGATGCTCTACCAGGCCTCTACTGCAACTGTCTTCCGTTCCTGCTGGTTCTTGGTGCATTTTCCCTTCAGTTTTGTCTTCAGCAAGTGAAATGCTTGCTCAATGGGATTCAGGTCAGGTGATTGACTTGGCCATTGCATAACATTCCACTTCTGTCCCTTCAAAAACTCTTTGGTTGCTTTTGCAGTATGTTTTGGGTCATTGTCCATCTGCACTGTGAAGTGCCGTCCAATGAGTTCTGCAGCATTTGGCTAAATGTGAGCAGATAATATTGCCCGAAACACTTCAGAATTCATCCTGCTGCTTTTGTCAGCAGTTACATCATCAATAAATACAAGAGAACCAGTTCCTTTGGCAGCCACACATGCTCACGCCATGACACTACCACCACCATGCTTCACTGATGAGGTGGTATGCTTAGGATCATGAGCAATTCCTTTCCTTCTCCATACTCTTCTCTTCCCATCACTCTGGTACAAGTTGATCTTGGTCTCATCTGTCCATAGGATCTTGTTTCAGAACTGTGAAGGCTTTGTTAGATGTTGTTTGGCAAACTCTAATCTGGCCTTCCTGTTTTTGAAGCTCACCAATGGTTTACATCTTGTGGTGAACCCTCTGTATTCACTATGGTGAAGTCTTCTCTTGATTGTTGACTTCGACACACATACACCTACCTCCTGGAGAGTGTTCTTGATCTGGCCAACTGTTGTGAAGGGTGTTTTCTTCACCAGGGAAAGAATTCTTCAGTCATCCACCACACTTGTTTTCCATGGTCTCCCGGGTCTTTTGGTGTTGCTGAGCTCACCAGTGCATTCCTTCTTTTCAAACAGTTGTTTTGGCCACACCTAATGTTCTTGCTATCTCTCTGATGGGTTTGTTTTGTTTCTTCAGCCTAATGATGGCTTGCTTCACTGATAGTGACAGCTCTTTGGATCTCATCTTGAGAGTTGACAGCAACAGATTCCAAATGCAAATAGCACACTTGAAATGAACTCTGGGCCTTTTATCTGCACATTGTAATTGGGGTATTGAGGGAATATCACACACCTGGCCATGGAACAGCTGAGGAGCCAATTGTCCCATTACTTTTGGTCCCTTAACAAGTGGGAGGCACATATACAAACTGCTTTAAGTCCTACACCGTTCACCTGAGTTGGATGTACATACCCTCAAATTAAAGCTGACAGCCTGCAGTTAACACACATTGTGTTTGTTTCATTCCAACTCCATTGTGGTGGTGTATAGAGCCAAAGATGTTAGAATTGTGTCGATGTCCCAATATTTCTGGACCTGACTGTATTTTCAAATGGATATTTATAAAAGATGGGAATTATTAATTCAAAAGACATTTCTACAAATGCTAAGAGATTAGGTACAGTACCTGAAATTCGGGTGTGGAACAACACTGGGAGTTACTCCATCTGTCACTCCTCTTTCACTCAAGGTCAGGACTCCTCCGGGTTCAAGCAGAGCATTCAAGCGGTCCAACACAGAAGGGCTGCAAGTTAAAAAGGGAAACCACAGCAACCTCAGTTAAGTTATGAAATGAGTTCAAAACAAATTCACAAGGAAACAATACAGATCTTTTGTTTTTAAGAAACAGAAATCAGTTACCATTTTTAATCATTTATCAGCTTATTCCCTGGTGAATTTTATTACTCTATGTGCCAGTGTTGGGTTGTCCCCGTTTCGCACCGGTTCTATAGAACCGGTAGTAAAACCGGCGGGAGGCTCCGCCCACCGACCCCAACGTCATCAGAACACTTCTGCGCATGTGCAGAAAAGTACACGCGCATGCGAGCGAAGCGAGCGCATGGCCCCGTTGCGAACTGGTAGTAAAGGGAAGTAGAACCCACCTACACCCACATTTTATAATGTGATTATAAAATAATCACATGTGCCTTGGAGGAATAAGATCCCATCTACCTAGCAAGACATCTGTGATGCTGGGAATGAGCATCTTAGTTCAATAATTTATACATATGTGCCAGCTTGCATTATACAGGAATAACAGGGGTGTGAGCAAATACAAAATAGTTTCAGATTTTTTTCTATAAAATGCAAGACAGATGTGAGATCAAATGTGCTGAATAATCTGGTAAGAAGGATCTTTTGAGGCAAAACAGATTAAGCCCCATATGAATCATTATCTAAATTGCACTAGAAATGGAGAGGTTGAGATCAGGAAAACAGCAGCAAACTTATTATTTTTCTCTTTATCTACACAGGGACTCAGTTCAAATTCTTCTAGGTCTTTAATTTAACTAGCCTGTGTCAGAGACAATTAATTAATTCACAGTTCAGCATTATGACAAAAAAGACCTAGCCCCATTTTATTGTGGGGTTTTTCCCCCCTGAAATAAAAATCTTGTTAAGAACTGAATTGATGTTATCTAACAATATTAGCAAGTCTTTATGATACATCAGATGTGTAGTTGACATTCTCTGCTTTTTTTACAATGGTAGGTAAAAACAAACCCTGTAATTCCTATAGTAATTTTACCTGCAGAAATTCACATTGTCCATTAGAAGCCAGTCTCCAGCCTCTAAAGCCTGTACTAACATCCCATCAACCCATTCAAAAGTCCCATGGTTATGGCTATTCATAAATTGAACTACTTGCAACTTGAAGTGACGAAACTCTTCTACAAGTGTTGAAAATCCTAGAATGAGAGTAGCCAAAAAAAGGTTTCAATATTTATGTGCACCAAGAAGCTGGCCTTCAACATTTACAAACATTAGCCCTAAAAACGGTTGATCACGGAAAAAACACACCTGCATTTTGGTTAACCATCATTCTTATTTTCATTTGAATTTGTAACATAGAATAATGACTTTAAGAAAGTATATTGTTCTTCATAACTGCAATAGTTGCAATAAAGCAGCAAATTTGGCTCCTCAAATAAATGCTCAAAACAAGTAAACAAAATGCGCACGAGTACACACACAATTATAAATTATATATTAATTTTATATATTAAAAAAGGCTTTGACTTTCCTGCATACCTGTCTTTGAAAATGAGCTGATCTTGGTATTGAGTCTCTGGACTAGCACAAGCACTCCTTCCAATTTATTCACCAGTTCAATGGTTATATTTTGATTCCCTTCGCCAAGAGATTTGGGTTTGAAATTAAGAATGAAATTGCTCCAGGCACGCAAGACAACTTCAGCATCCTCCGGGCACATGGTATTGAGGAGGAGACTGTCTCTTAGAAGGGTGCTGACAACATTCTCTACCTTTTCCAGTAAGAATTTCCACGGCCGAATGATGTCAACCTACAAAAGATATTAATACATCAGTCACAGTTGCACCCCATTGCCATATTATAACTGGAGTTCAACTACTTATTCTGAATGAATGCTCTGTCTTCAAACAGAACTAACCTGACAATACGTAGTTAAGGAAGTAGTTGGCCTTGTTAGCATGGACAAGGTTAAAGAAAAACTTAAGGTGGGACAGCTTCTGTTCAGGGTTTCTTTGGTAGCCAACTTTCCCTTACAGACTAATGCAAGATGATTGTGGGGTCCTTGGACCTCTTTATGCTTGGTTGTTTTCTTGCAGATGTTTCATTACCCAACTAGGTAATATCACCAGCGCACTGATGTGTAGCACTGACAATGTTACCTAGTTGGATAATGAAACTTTGCAAGAAAACAACCAAATTCAGAGAGTACCAAGGACCGCCCCCCCCCCCCCCCCCCCCTGGTTCAACCCTGAGCTACAAATTGTTAGAATGTGGGAGTCTATTAATTTTTGTGGAAACTACACAGCCACCCAAGCTACCAAAGACATGAACCCAGATTTCTCTGTCAAAAAGAGACTTAGGAAATGAATATAAGATTCTATTGGGCTGGTAACATGAAACTTCAAGAATTGCTCCCCATCTCTGTTGCCCAGTCAATAAAGAAAGGACACTTGCTTTAAGCTACTCATTCCTCCAGGCAGAGTCAGCATAAAGATGACAGTTCTACCCTCCTACTGCAAAAGTAAGCAAAACACTATCTTGTTTTTGGGGCCACGATGGCTTTTAAAACTTGCAGAAGACCATTAAGCCATGGTGGCACAGTGGTTAGAATGCAGTACTGCAGGCTACTTCTGCTGGCTGCCGGTAGTTCCCCAGTTTGAGTCTCACCAGGCTCAAGGTTAACTCAGCTTCCCATCCTTCTCAATTCGGTAAAATGAGGACCCAGATTGTTGGGGGCAATATGCTGATACTGTAAACCGCTTAGAGAGGGCTTTAAAGCACTGTGAACTGGTATATAAGTCTAAGTGCTATTGCTATTATCTGCTCCCTCCCCCAAATTTTGGCACAGTGCATACTAGCCATGCCTCTGCACCACCTAGCAGGCTGTCTACCCACACTCCCAGTTTTAAAAAAATTACTTGTTCCTTCTCTATCCACAGATAGTAGGGAAGCTCTATTTGTATTAATCTTATTTTTGTTTAAAAATGAATAAGAACTGCAAAAAAAAAAAAAAAAGTAAACACCTACTTGCTCAAATCCACCTAATAGCTCTGTAGTATCCATGGAACTGTTCATTGGCATAATCTTTAACTGATGGCCTGTTAGATATGCCAGTAACTGAAGCAGGCTGGTCTTGCCAGAAGCAGCTGGGCCCACCAAGATTACCATCCAGCTCATATGTACACATTTCATGATGGCTTCCAGGGGCTGTAGTGAATGGTGGAGAAGTGACAGATTTCTACCTGGAGGCGGGACATAATTAGCACGGGAGAGGACTGAGTAGCCAACCTTTGGGAAAAACAAAAACAGCATTACTTTCATATGAAAACAGGGAGAAATAGAAGGGTAAACAAAATAATTCTACAATAGTAATAGTCTTTATTTCCTTTTACCTGAATGTCATAAGGTGTGATGTAGAATTGCCTACTTCCTGTATAGGGGTTACAATTCTGCCCAAAAATGTCCTTGAACAGAGACACTACCTAAACAGATAAAAAAAGAAGCAACCAAATCATTCATATTGAATAATCAATCTTCATTTTCCCCTCTACAATCTTCCTATGAACTATTACAAGATGTTTTTATCAAAAACTTTTCTTTCCCAAAAGGACCGTATGTAATCCTGGTGCAGACTTTTAAAACCACCCGATTCAAAGTAATCTGTGTTACTTTTAACATTTGAGGTTGTTTATTGCCAGACATTCTCCAGCACAGAGAGTAAAATTTGACTATGCTCATCTGAGACTAGCGTATGAAGTGTAACTGGCACAGAATTGTGAATAATTTTAAAGGCTGATTTTTAAGGATCTAAGGAGTTGCATAATCTGTAAATTATTCACTCAAATCATAACTCAGATAAATTGGCAAAGCTTGGGAAGAAGACAGTCAAGACCTCAATCACCCTATCATCAGATGAAGTTCTGGAAGCTCCATGATGCAAGTGAACATATACTTGCATATATACATAGAAACACATCTACCTTTTGTAGACATTGAGAGATCAAGGGCTAGCACAGCAGCTTTAATTGTATAAATGCACTCATTACCACAGTTACAACTAAGAATCAGGGGACATTCTAGACTGCTGTCTTATTCTTGTATGGGGAGTATGTCAATCCAGCAAGATAGACCAGACTAAGAAACAGGCACTTTGTAGACCAAACGCTACTTTTATTAGAACAGCTATAGTAGCAGAACCTTGCAAGTCTGAATATGCTTCCCTTGCTCCTTCTTTTATCCTCACATGAATTGGGGGTGCATCATTTTTGTCTAGGCTCAAATCTGACTGTTGCCTCGGCAATGGAACTTCCCTGTTCTTCAAGGCCATATTTTATACTCATTACAGAGACTGTTAATTGGTATAATCTGCAAGAGGCTGAACCTCAATCTCCAAGTCTAGTTTCCTTTTTACCAATACTATTTCTATCTTATCTAGATTTAATTTGAGCTCATTCTCCCCAGAGTAAATTTAGGTAATAATGAAAGGAAAACAATGATCCATTTCTGTGAACTTGAATGGCAAAGGGCTCTAAAATTAATTGTCACCAATGTATTGATGGCATCTAGCTCTAAAGCTCTGAATGACTTTCCCCAAGAGATTTCATATACGGTAGGTATTGAACAGCATCCCTCATAAGACAGAACCATAAAAAATGCCAAACAGCAAGGGCTTTCTTAGCAAGATTCAGATCTCAGGCTCGAGTCAATGTTAACCATTCTTGAATTGCTCCAATATATCCCGTGAGCACCAGCTTGAGAAATAGATGCTGTATGGGACTCTTTCTATTATGTACCCAATGCACCAAAACATATACTTAAACTCAAGCTTTGGGAAAAATGGATGTCTTAACAGAAATCATTTTAAAGTATACAATTGAACACAGTATGACATATTCAGATATAAAAGCTATTAAAGCAAAATCCTAAAATAAGCAAATAAATTCTTTCTGCTTTTTACCGTTTCTCTGTCTGTTTTTGTTCTCATTCTTTCTCCATAGATCAAAAACATGTGTTTGCCAGGGTCATAAGTCCCAGGTGACTGGTCTATAAGCATTAGCTGACACCATCGGAAAAGGTCACGCAAGTTAAATTCCCAAGGTGCACCTTTATGTCCCCACTTCTTCTCGATTGTAATTTCTTGATCAATCTAAATAAAAGTACCAATTCAAAGGATTACAAATACCAATATGATTCAGAACTTAAAACTACTGTATATTAGAAGGCCGTACCCCAGCATTATATTTAACACATAAAGAATCTCAATTTATTATTCATTCTTCCCCATTCAGCCATGGTGGCGCAGTGGTTAGAATGCGGTATTGCAGGCTAACTCTTCCCACAGCCAGTTCAATCTTGACCAGCTCAAGGTTGACTCAGATTTCCATCCCTCTGAGATTAGTAAATGAGGATCCAGATTGTTGGGGGCCATATGCTGACTCTGTAAACTGCTTAGAGAGGTGTGTAAAAGCACTGTGGAGCAGTATGTAAGTCTAAGGGTTATTGCTATTTATCGTATCACAGTTTGAGGCATTATATTTACCCTGTTGTTGAATTCAACCATCTTCTCAATTATTTCCTTGTCAATGGCTGGAAAAAGGGTATTCCCGATGTATTCCATATCGGATGCAGAAAGTGGGTCTATATAAACCTGTGTCATTTTTAAGGGGGGGGGAAGTATTATTATATACAGAAGATACATGTATTCTAAAGATATAATTGCTTTAGCAATGCTGAATTTAACAAAGACTTCCAGCAATGTATTTAAATAAAAATACCTTACCACAAAATTATCAAAAATTTAGCATTCAAGTTTATCTAGACGGTGTAATTAATATTTATTTTAAAAGAAATGTTAGAACAAAAGGGACAATGGAAGAAATTATGAACTTGCCTGTGTGAATCTGTTCAGAAATGATTTAGGTAATCCTTTTCTGCCACCTCCTTGCTTGTAAGGATTCTGGCATCCAAAGATCTTTGTCATCTTGTGTTGAACATGAAAACTCATCCCCAATTCAGGTACATAAATCTCTGCCCGGTGGTCAAAACAGGCATTCAGGCCTTCTAACACTGACTGAGAAGCCAAGTTCAGCTATTTAAGACATATCAACATAAAAAGGTTACATTCCCTTTTTTTTAAAAAAAAAAAAATCATACAATATGAATTTACTTTGAGCCAGTTATTCTCTCAGCGCAATCCACCTCACAGGGTTATTATTGTGGGGAAAACAGGAAGTGGAAGGAGTGTTATGTATGTTTGCCACCTTGAGTTACTTATGAAGTAATAAAATAAAACAAAATAAAATCTTCCCATATATTGACTTCATCCAAAACTTTTGCTTGGATCTCTCTAATTCAGTGGCAATGATATGGTGTGGATGTAGCAGAAACATAGCTGCTGCGTAGCTAACTGGCTCCCTGTAGATTTCCAGGTGCAATGAAAAATGCTGGTTATCACTTTTAAAGCCTTACATGGTATGGAATGAGGTAACTTGCAGGACCATCCATTCCCAATGGTTTCTGCTTGTCCTATTTCATCTGGTATGTGTGTGTATGTGGGAATAATACTCCAGGTTCCTTCCATGTAGCAGTGTCATGTGATGGGATGATCTCCCGCCCTCCAGTGTTGGAGAGCCTTAACAATATATGGGGAAAGACCATCACTCTACAAGAAAATACACACACACACACACACACACACTCACACGCACACACATATATATGTAAGCTGTACTCACTTCATCTAATACAATCCAGTGTCCTGCTTTCAGTGCTGCAAGCAATGGTCCATCACGCCAGGCAAATTCCCCACCTTTGCCTCCTTCAACAGGCAGGTCTGTGCCAAACAAATCTGTTATATCCTGATAAACAAGAAGAGAGATGGCAAGCTTTACAAATATGAAATGGTGACAATTAAAAAAACAATCCATCCAGGCATGCAACGTTTTAAGACAAACAAAAAATAATCAGTAATACTCTACTGGAGCAAAAAATATATATCTAGGTTTGGTTTTTTTTCCAATCAGTGAATACCATACACACACAAATGCACCAGTATTCCAGTCTAGCTGACTTTGCATGAGTTGCCACAACGTTTTGAAGTTTTTGGACATTGCAGCCAACAGTTTGGGAGACTCCATGTATCTTGGCTGCAATGTCCAGAAACTTCAAAATGTTGTTACCAACTTCTAATTTTTAAGACTGTGATAATAAAAAGTTAGAGAGTAATTGTGCCAAGTCCAATTATTTTTTTAAAAACTCAACAATTTGATTTTTATCCTGCCTTTATTACTTTTTAAGTAACACTACTTGGAGAACATATTTAATACTCCTTTTTATTTTCTTCAGAACACTGTGAGGTAGGTTGGGCTAAGAGAGACAGTGATCGGCCCTAAGTCACCCAGCTGGCTTTCATGCCTGAAGCAGAACTAGAAATCCAGTCTTCTGGTTTCTAGGACAGCACCCTAGTCACGAGATCAAATGAAAATTTTAAATTATGTCTGGATTCAATCCTCTACTTTGGGAATGTGATCCTTAGCATGCCACTCAAATGCTAGGGACAGTTTTGAGATTGGAAAAAAAAAAAAGATGGACAATTTTGCTGAACATCTGCAGTGCCTACAGCCATGATGGCGAAACTACGGCATACGTGCCCGAAGTAGCATGTGGAGCCATGTCTCCTGGCACGCATGGTGCCGCCCGTTCCTCTTCTGCATTTCTGACGTGCATGTGCGCGCAATGATCAGCTGGCCTTTTTGCATGCGGTAGTGCCGGAAACTGGAAGAGCTAGTCCTCCGTTTTCCTGAGTGAGTATGCACTGATCGTTGTATGCTGATGTATGCCAGAAACCCAGAAGAGTAGCTGGCTAAAACTGGAAGTTCATTTTCAGGTGTGCACATGCACCCTGGGCAGCTCCTGTTCGAGGGTGCAGCCCAGACGTGTGTGCGCTCCCTTTTTGGCACTCAGTGCCGAAAAGGCTCACCATCACTGGCCTACAACCTTCTGGTAAAGAATATAAGAAGCACTGATATAAAGCCATAATGGTATGTAAGTAAGGATATCTGCAGCATACAATACTTGAGATATTTGGTTTCCCATTGAAGCTCCTGCCTCACTCTTTAAAGTAAATGTAATTTTGTTGTTCTTGTGGCATGGCAGGATATTTAGGCTAAGATATGAAAAAAAAAAAAAGCACCCTGGCCTCAGTGAGATTAATAATTGTATGATTATAATATAGAATATTTCCAATATTTCTGAAAAGCTGAGCAAAGCACAGAGTCTATTGTCCATGTGAAAAAGAGACAGAAAACTCTGGGAAAATTGTGAAGATTAGATATTTTTTCCCCAGGTGTCGAAATATCAAAAATGCTACATAAAACCTGTCTCTAAAGCAGAAATATCATTCATTTACTTAACATGTTTCTAAGCATCCTTCTTCAGTGACTGGTATTTCAAGACTTAAGAGGAGTATTGAACTCTTGACATTTGTAAAAGATTTTTTTGCATGGTCAGAAATGCCAAGCTGCACCACAGCCATCTACCTACTGTTTGTTCAGAGAGATTGATTCGCGTGAGGCAATTTCCTGAAGCCTTGGCCAGGGCAGCCACTAAGCTCGTCTTCCCAACCCCTGGAGAGCCTTCCAAGAGAATAGGTTTGCTTAGCTGCAAGGCTCGCAACAACCGTTGTGCATTCATTGAAGTGGTCCCTGCGTTTAGAGCATAGTCCAACAGATTGTTCTTCTGGTAAAGTGGGCCTGCGGTAAAAAAAAAAAAAGATTACAGACTAAAACAATGTCAAAGCAGCATATGGAAAACTCCTGTTCAATATTTCAAATAATCAATCATGCCCTTCTCTAGATTATTCTGTTTTATTTCCTTCCATCCCTGATTTTTATTCCATTTGACCTTTTAGCTGTATCCATTGAGAAAGCTCAGTTCTCAGGGGGCCAATGTTGGAATTTCCTGAGACTTCAAGATCTATTTCCTCTATTTAAGAATCCCTCACCTTATATGTGACTAGTAGTCATTAACTACATAAGCAAAACTGAAATGCCTGAAAATCAAAGAACACCTTTTATTACAGGTAGAAGAATCAAATGTTTGAACATTCTCTCATTAATTCACCCATAACGCCATGCATATTGAAAACCAGCACACCAAAGAGAAAGGCTAAAAGCATTGTTCTTGACATTTTACCTTCTAATTTGCAGAGGGGGTATATTTTTACATAGGGAATTGTGCAAATGTTCATTCATTCCTTCATTCATTTCTTATCCTGCCTTTATTACTTTATCCAGGATGGTGAACGTACATTATATTCCTTCCTCACCCTATTTTTCCCACTACAACAACCTAAACCACCGAGAGGACCTTTCCACAATATTTTTCTCTATGTCTAAACAAGAGCTTGTCATGTCGTACAGTCTGCTGTCAAGTCAGTAAATTTGTAAAAACAGATTCTTGCCTCTTGGTATATAAAATGGATGGATCCCAACATAACTCTCCATCCAAACCATTTCCCTTTCTCTTTCCAGATCATACATTCTCAGTTCAATCGTCTGATCATCGCTGAGTCGCACAATTTGGGAAATTTTCCTATACAAATAATCCAGACATTTTTCACGAGCCAGAGCGGTCAAACCAGAAGAACAGGACATTGTGCCTACATTAAAAAAATAATAATAATCAAAATAATGGAAATAGCGAGAATTTATACAACATTTTAAACTGACCGTTACTGAAAAATATGAATGCTTTTTAAAACCAATCCTATACCTACAACTAAAATAGATTAACAGCAAACTTGTAAAAACCAAAACACTCAGCAATTTAAAATTATGATGATGTATCATTCATAGGATCTTAAGAACAAGGAAACATGT
Organism: Arizona elegans; assembly: GCA_022577455.1. Classification (NCBI taxonomy): domain Eukaryota; kingdom Metazoa; phylum Chordata; class Lepidosauria; order Squamata; family Colubridae; genus Arizona; species Arizona elegans. Next base: position 223,503,857 of record JAKOOJ010000001.1, read on the forward strand.
GGACAAATATGTCCTTTGTCAGGCAAAAACATTTCAATATAGCTCACCTACCGTATTTTTCGGAGTATAAGATGCACCTTTTTCTCCCCTAAAAGGGGTGAAAATTTAGGTGCGTCTTATACACAAAATGTAGCCCCGCCCACCCACTGGCCCCCACCCTTTGGCCTCTGCCTCCCAGCAGTTTACCTCATTGCAAGCAAACAGCAAGAAAAAACAGTTCCTTTTAGCTTCAGCACAGACTAATTAGCACAAGTTGATTGGATCGGCCTCCCGACTCTCAGCTGATTTGCTCCCAGCTGTTTTGCGCAGGCTCTGCTGCTTGCTGCAAAGAGGTAAATTGCTGGAGCAGATCTTTTTTTTCCTTGTGCTAATCAAGCTATGCTGAAAATGAAAATGAAAGTAAAGCAGGCTGTTTGCTGTAAGGAGGCAAAATTGCTCAGAGGTAGAGGGAGTTTTCTTTTTCTTCTTTTCCTCACCAAAAAACATAGGTGTGTCTTATATTCCGGTGCGTCTTATACTCTGAAAAATACAGTAAGTGCCAATGGAAGTTTGTTCCACAACGTGGGCAAGCAATACTAACAATGCCCACCTCTACTCTATTAATAACTTATAGTATTTAAGTTTATATTATCCAGATGATGTCTACTCAGAAGGATTTTTCCCCAGCTCCCAACCTTCCAACCACCTCATTGATCTACTCATGACTATGTACTACAGATCCACCCAACTCCTTCCCTTGCATTCTGCACCTAAACACATTAAGCCACCACACTCAGATAAAACTATACGATTCTGACTCTATCCAGTATTCACACATCCACAAACACATCCCATGCATAATAATCCGTTCAGTCTTGTCTGCCCTATTAGTACATATACAGGTAGTCCTTGACTTACGACCACAACAGAGCTCAGCATTTATGTTGCTAAGTGAGAAATTTGTTAAGTGAGTTTCGTCACATTTTACGACTTTTCTTGCCACATTTCTTAAGTGAATCGCTGCAGTTGTTAAATTAGTAACAGTAACACGGTTGTTAAGTGAATCTGGCTTCCCCATTGACTTTGCTTGTCAGAAGGTCGCAAAAGGGGATTACATGACTCGGGGACACTGCAACCGTCATAAATGTGAGTCAGTTGTCAAGCATGCCAAGCATTCAAATGTAAATCACGTGACCATGGGCTTGCTGCAACGGTCGTAAGAGTAGAAAACGGTCATAAGTCACTTTTTTCAGTGCCTTTGTAACTTTGGTCACTAAACGAACTATTGTAAGTCAAGGACTACCTGTACAGCAGTCCCAATTCACTAGTTTCAAGTTCAGAAAGTGTTCAACTAAGGCAGGCTGTCTCCGTTGCTAAATCGTTCTGCCATGAAGGAAAAGCCTGAAGGTTTACCTGAGCCAATACCATCAATATATACGAGGCATGCAGCATGGACAAAGGTCAGCACTGGAGAAATGCAAAAGAACTGGTGTTCCTCTGCACCACCAAGCAGTTTGTCTTGTGCCATAACATTCATGAAGTTGACCCAGGACAAAATATTCCGGATGCTGAGAATACAATTATGCCCAAATTCTTGATTACTCAGCCAAGCTATGAAATCCATCATGAGTTTCGCTATATCCATTTCTACGACAACCAGGAAGGGAAAGAAGAAAATACAAGAATGAAATAAATACACACAGGGAAAAAGATATTTGTGATTATACTTAAAAAAAAAACACAAACCAATAACCAGAAAACTTTTCTAGGGAAGTTAATATGGAAAGACAAAAGATAAAAGGCTGAAAAGTTTAAACACCTATAAAATACAGTCCACATATTTCTTAGCAAAAATGCAAGGGACTAGTCGCTTGTTGAAAACTAGCTCCCTTAAAATTAGGGATTAAGCATTTTTTCAGTGAGATTTACCTTCTTCGTTTTTTGAGGATAGACAGAGTCCTGGGTAAAGATTGTGCTTAACGATCTGTATTAAATCCTCACGGTTATTACTTTGTGGACACCATATTTCGGTAAAGCGATTACGCAGGGCAGGTGATAACTGTAGGCAAGAAAATGTAGGTGAAGTTACTGTCAGCATATCACAGTTAGAGTTCATTAGTTTATTGTCAGAAAGACTCTTAAAAGACGTTATGGATTTTTTTTTTTTAAAAAAAGAGAAGGTATCAACATACTTAGTTGTTGGTTCTGATAACCGTATCGGTATTGTACATGCAATAAAGCATAAGCAATTCTTCAAATTGTAACATCACAGGTGTAATTGGCATGATGGCAATCGTAACACAGAACTAAACTGGTCCTTGTTACCTCTTTCTTCCCAAAGTCGCCCCCAGGATTCATTGTAGCTAAAATGCGAAATTTCTTTCCTGCAGTCAGCAGCTCAATTTCGCTGTCCTCACTAGCCTTCTCTGCTATCACCAGTGTTTTTTCAGTTTCCAGGACGCTATAAGAAAAACCACAGAGGGATGGCTGAATTACTGTACTGCACTAGACACTGGAGAAATTTGTGGCACCTTAAAATTAACCAGCTAAATATGGTATATACTCAATATTTTTCCAAGTTACTATAAATCCTATCCCCTTGCTAACGAAACGAAACGAAGCGAAGCGAAGCAAAGCAAAGCAAAGCAAAGCAAAACAGAAGCACAAGTCTAGTAAATAAGCAAGATTTGATAATCCTAACAATCAGAAGAAGCTGGAATATGACATTACAGTATTTAATCTGCATTAGTGATAAACACATCAAGAAAATCAAAATTGAAATGTCCTGTTTTCAGATGCATACCTGTTAAGTCTTTCTAGAACAGAATCGTCTGCTAATGAAATCTCATCCATGAGAAAAAAGCCATCCTCTCTCATTGCTAAAACAAGGGCTCCGTCATGCCATTCAAAGAGCCTAGAACTGTTAACTTCATCCTATTAGGAAAAAAAGGAGAAAGGAGATTTAGAACAAACACTGGAGCTCTTTACGTTCTTAGTTGTACTCAGCATCTTATAGCCAACTGACCTTGTCCTTTGAATGCTGTCTAACTGGCCGCAGTCCTCCCAGGAAGTCTGATGTCTCCATGTGCAAGTGGCAGTTCACAGAATACAACTTCTGATTTGCTATAGCTGCAAAGATCTGACAAATCGTTGTTTTGCCACACCTGCATAGTAAAGTTGGTAAAGTCAATTACATGAAGCTTGTTGTCATCTTAGTGATTGATATGATGGCTAGTGGAGATTGAACGTCAAAGTGAATAGTGCCACTTCATAGGGAAAAGCAGGGCAAGAATGCAATGGGAGAAGGCACATCAGGTTTTGAGTTGCAGGTTCTTAGAAGAGTTTTATTTTTTTACTACTATCTTAAATCTTATTTTACAAGCTATTTCGTGTTCTTCCATCTTCAAAACACAAAAAAACCATGCTGTCATTTTTTTTTTTATATTTGTCGTTGAAAGGCTTTAAAAACCAATAAAAATAGAAATAAAATAAATCAAGAGCCTCTGACAACTAGGGAGCTTCAGTTTCCCATATGCAGTCTTATGCTCTGTGGCTCAGTTCAAAACTGAGATTAACGAAGAAGAGAATAGTTTACCCTGTATCTCCAACCAGTAGTACGGGTTCACCAAACTCCAAAGCTCGGCCTGCCAAGACCGCAAGTCTCCTCATTCCTTGAGTCCATACAATGTGGCTGAATTCCTCATCCATTCTAGGTAGCCCAGCAGCTGATGCAAAGGAGATTTAAATAGAAATAAACAGAGCAAGAAACTAGAAATGAAGGAACATCAACCAAGCATTAAATTATTTTAATAAATCCTGAATCTGAAAGCAAAATACTAATTCCCATTTAGGAAAGTTATATTAAAATGTCCACTGTCATCACAATGTTAATTAAAATCCATAGCCCCAGTTATTACAAAATTGAATTGCCCTTGTGACTGCTTTTCTTTTCAGTGACCAATTATTAAATGCACCAAAAGGAAGGGCAAAATTGCTATCTGCAACATTAGCCTATAGAAATTGCTTGGTGCTTTTCTCATAGCTTTTCTCATTGTTTTTGGCTTCCATACTACTATATGTTCTAATATTCTAATATGTTCCAATATGTAATATTATTGGTTTGGTCTTGGTGTATAAATGATTGAATAATCAAGAATCAATTCTGCAAACTGACCTAGCTGTTTTTTCACACTTTCTTCTGAGAAAAGATACTGGGGATCCAGTTTTCTTTTAAAATATTTTTCAATGACTGTTTGAATAATATCCACTTCTTCTTGCTTTCTGACTCTTCCTGCCAAAAGCATAAATCCTAAAAATAAAGAGATAAGGATAATGATTACTTTTTTTAGAAAAAGAGAGAGGCCATTTGGAGTAGTGGTTAAGGTGCTGGCCTAGTCCTGCCTTGGCCATGAAAATCAGTTGGGTGACTTTGGGCCAGTCACACTTTCTCAACCCAACCCACCTCAGAGTTGTTATTGTGGAGAAAATTAGAAGGAGGAAGGAGAATTATGTATGTTTGCTGCCTGATTTTTTATAAAATAACAAAGGTGGGATAAAAATGTAATAAATAAATACAGTGGCTTTTGATATTTTGTTTACCAGATTACATACACATACACAGATCATAGATAGATAGATAGATAGATAGATAGATAGATAGACAGACAGACAGATTAAACTGAAAAGAGGAGGGAAGTCTTACCATCATTAGCTAAATGCTGAAGCCAGTCATAGTCTTTCACTGTCTGTTCTGCTAATCGGTACCTTTCTGCCCAGCGAAACAGGTCACGGAGAGTAATGAACCCATGCTTGCCTGCAAACACTGATGAACCTCTGCGATAAGACTAAAGAAACCAACAAAGCAAGAATTCTATATCCAATATTATATTATGTGCCCACAATCAGATGCTTTGGAGTACCTTATCCTTCCCACCACATTCCCCAGATTGGCCTATTGGCTCAATTTAAAGGCCTCTTTTGCCCAGTATGTCTTAGCAGCTATTCACTGGAATTCTCATTATGGGCAACAAGGAACTCCCAAGCAAGATGCAGATGGCCTGTTTGAGATCTGTGAGAAACGGGTGCTCAAATAGGATTTTGGATCCTCTGCTAAAGGTTCTTTTTAATACGATATCCTAGAGTAGGGGTCCTCAACTCCCAGACCATGGATCAGCACCGGTCCAGGGCATGTCAGAAACTGGGCCGCACAAACAAGCAAAGCCCCACCTGCGGGATGCAGGCAACAAGCAAAACCACACCCCCTCCGGTCCACGGAAAAAATCTCTCCATGGAACTGGTTCCTGGTGCCCAAAAGGTTGGGGGCCTCTGTCCTAGAGGCTTACATGGGAGAGTTACTGTATCTCCTACTACTCAGGAAAGGCAGAGATCATGTGATCTTGATAATAGCGCAAGCAGCTGTTTTCTTTGGTTTCATTCAGTGATTGAGCCCAAAATCAAATATAATTTGAGGGTGTCACTGAACAGAGAAAATGACAAGAAAATAAATCCCCCACAAACTGGGCCTAGCACAAGCTGAAGCATACCAAACAAATGTTAAATGGGATGGGCGGGGAGAAGAGTACATTCTCTTCTCTTCCCTATGTTAATTTATTTCTCATTTACATAACTGTCCATCAGACAACCAGATTCTCCTTGGAAAATATATACTTGAAATTCAATTCAGCCTTCTCGGTTTGCTTCCCTTTAAGAAAACAGCCCAATAATTAACAATACCTGTAGTTCCAGCATGACTTTGATCAATTTGCTACAGTAAGAAGGGGGAAGCTGGCATCTTTTGTGCAAAATGTTTTCCAATTCAGTACTGGGTAATTCATCAAAATGCAGCTCCACAAATCTATTTCTGAAGGCTCTAGATAAAACCTATAAAAATATTTTAATTGAAACAGTGCCCTTGGAACTCCTATCAGTAAAATAAAAATAAAAACTTTGTTCCTTATGTCTATCAACAATTGTTCAAAGAAGATCAGCAATTATTACTATTTTTTTTTAAAAAAATCAAATTCATGGTGAAATATCCATTCTATGGAAGTTAAGACAATGCACACCTTATATACGTGCTTCTTTTATGTTATAGCAAAAGAACAATGCATATGCAGAGATTAAAGAATGTGTATGTATTCAGCAAACTGTTAATAAACGTGGAAAGGAGCTATCCAGAAATACAGACCTATGTTACAAATGCTTAATAGATCTGGCACTTCTCTCAGATCAGGATCATGCTCTTGTCCATCACGCTCAATGGAGAAAATCACTTTCAGTTTTTCTGTCTGTATTCTGTCTGTATCATACTGGTAGTGATTTCAGTATTTAATTAGAGAAATGTATTTGCATACTTATTTATGATTACAGGCTTCTCTAAGCAATCATGGAATACCCCAATATATAATTGGAATTAAAACCACATACGTCAGATTAAAAAAACAATAGGTATACTGTATTTCTTAGAATCTTGCATCTTAAGAAATCTCAGCCATGTGTTCTAACTTCACAGTAGCTTCCAAATGAAAATGTGTCATGACAAGGAACTCAATTCATGTAACTTTTACAATGGCATTCTTCAACCAGATATTGGAATAATTCTCATTGGCCAGTATATGTTAAAATGGTTACACAAATACCAGTAAAAATCTTTTCTCAGATACTTTTCAGCTATCCTCAACATTAAGTCTGGTTTTATTAAGGTTTTACAAGCAGTAAAATAGAAATAGGATTGGCAGCAGTGCTTTTTATATGGTCTGTTCCTTTGTTAACATATTTCAATATACTGTATTATCACTCTCATTCCTCAGCAACCTGTGGTCACAAAAATACCCAGGCCTCATTTGGAAGGTATTTTAATATGTATATATTACATACATACATGCATACATACATATATGTAAGTATGCATACATGTGTGTGTGTGTGTGTGTGTGTGTATGTAAATGTATTTATGTGTGTGTATACATACACACAAATACATTTTCAGGGTATAAAATGCTAATTTGATCACAAAAGGGACAGCTATTGTCAAATGCTTGCTATTTATATGCAATATATCATAGTAAGGACAGAAACATGAAGAAATTATGATCTTAGGACAGCCAACAAACCTTCCTGCCTCCATAGAGTCCCGGAGGATTCTGAGTTGCAAACAGCATGAATCGTGGATGAGCTTTGATGGTTTCTTGAGTCTCTGTAATGAACAGCTCTCTGTTGTCATCTAACAATCTGTTCAGTGCCTCTAAAACATCGGTAGGTGCCAAGTTCAGTTCATCTAAAATAATCCAGTATCCCTTTTGCATGGCATCAATGAGGACACCTTTAAAGTAATTACCAAACAGTATGTGTGTGTATTTTATTTACATTCTGCAGCGAGAAGCAATAAAAAATCTTGTGGGGTGGGGGGAGAATATCAAAGAATCAGAGGTGGAAAGGACTTTAGAAGACATCAACTTCAACACCCTATCCAGTGCAGTATCCACTACAGCAGTGTTTCTTAACCTCAACACTTTATGATAGGTGACCTTCAGCTCCCAGAATTCCACATTCAGCATGCTGGCTGGAAAATTCTGGAATCTGAAGTCCATCCATCTTAAAAATTGCTTAGATTGAGAAACACTGTGCTAGAGTATCCACTGGAACACTTTGCCTCCATAATACAAGATGGTTCTTTCAGTAGCCTTTAGAGTTTGAAGGTTGTTTTTAAGGTAGATTGAATAATTAATACAGTACACTGTTGTCCTCTGTAGTTTTTTTTTTATCTTATCACTAATCGGAGACCTGTTATCCACTCAGAGTCAGAAATGCCTACAACAGCATATAAACCTGATATAAATCAGTCCATCAATCTTATGACAGATTGACTTTCACCCTGTTTCAAGCTCTCCAGTGCAAGAGAACTCATCACTTCATGTAGAGTTCGCTCTACTGGGAACAGCTTGTAATTAAGAAATTCTTCCTGATGTATAGTCTAAAACTATTTCCTTATAAATTTAATCTCCTGATTCTGGCCCTCTTCTAGCCAAACTCTGGCCCTAGAGTTTGCTCTACTGGGAACAGCTTGTAATTAAGAAATTTTTCTTGATGTATAATCTAAAACTATTTCCTAATAAATTTTAATCTCCTGATTCTGGCCCTGCCTTCTAGGATCACAGAGAGTAAGTTCATTTCCTCTTGCAGTTACTTTGCATACAAATCTAAGTATCAGTTACTCTGTATAAACAGAACAATCCATTTCAACAATCCTTTAGTGTTACCTAAACCAGTCCACAGCCTCGTGAGAGTAATTTTAACTGAACTCAATTGATTTTCTAATAATGACAAGAAAGAAAGGAAAAAGCTGTAACCGCACAGGCCTAAAAGTAGCACCCCCTGAATTTATAGTGGCTTATTTTTAAGTAGAAATGCACTTATACTCTTTTGAACTCACCCATCATATTATTGCCACTCTCTGGATTCTAACTTCTGCTGCCTGCTGAAAAACATCACACTGCTACTGCCTACCTTTAATTGCTGCAAGAGTACAACCAAGGAGAAATGAGCAAGAAGCTGTTGCAGTGACACAGCTCAGATCTGCAGAAGCTCAGATCTGCTGGAAGCAACTTACTATTAGTTGGATGTGCAGCACCCAAATAATCAGTGTAAATCACTGATTTGATTTAATGAATTAACAACTATAAACAAAGGTTATCCCAATTACTAAACTAGATTGATGTGTCAAGTTTAATTTGAAAGAAATAGTTGTGCATGCCGATTTGTAAGCACTCAATCTGATATATTGATCACACACTTGAAGATTCATTTCAAAGGGCTAATTTTACTGAATCACTTTTGAACTGAATATCTGAAATGCATATCTGCAAAATCCTTCATGTTCCCATTTTCCTTCCAGTCTAACAGCCAATTTGCAAGCCTATCTGCCAGCAAAATGCATTTGTTTTCAGGAACAGACCACTTCTCATAGAACAGGACAGAACAGTTCTTACTAAACATGAGCTACCATCCATGCTCTAAAAGTAATGCTAAAGCAAAAACAACTTCCATAATCCTGTAGAGGGATATAAATAATAATAGTACAAATAATAAGAGTTTTGCAATATTTGAGATAACATTCAATATAACCCTTGCTGAAAAAGAAAAGAATGGCCAAGAAATTTGCATAGCAGCCATAGTCCTACCTTCCTTAAAAATCAGCTTTCCAGATATATCTGATGTATAACAGCCTATATACTCCTGAATGTCAGTATGCTCATGATTATTAATCCGAACACAGTGGTTTCCACTTGCAGCAGCCAACCATCGGATTAAGCTGGTTTTACCAACAGAAGTATCTCCCTGAATCAGAACAGGGTATGTCCTTGAAGAATTAGCAGAGCATAAAGTTAGAGATAAGATTTTACAGTGGTCAAGAACTTTATAGAAAAATTTCTCTCTGTTTAATTGTTTTCAGTCTTACTACATATGTTGCTTAAAGTAGCTTTCAAACAATGATTTAATGTTATTGCAATCAGCAAGATCTAAGCTGATATCGAGAAACATGTTGCATTAAAGAAAAGCCAGTGCTACTTTTATGTATCAAATTAAATGAAAACTATTTTCACAGAACAGAAAAAAGAAGAATTAAATCCAACGTACCCAGCTGATACAACTCGGACAATATCTTTGAGGTTAAGTTTGACTGAAGGTGTGAGAATGTAAGTCTCATCAATAATAGGTTCGTTATCGCCAGCTGAAATCCAGTATCCTTCTACTTTTATCATTTGGCCTCCTTTAGGCTCTGGCAAGGACTAAAATGGTGTCATAAAAATATAACTATATAACTATATATTTAGTTATATATAACTAAAATATAAGCTATCGACAGAGCCTCTTAAAACATCATAGTGTTGCATTTCCCCCTTATGAGAACTATGTAACTTTTATTCTAGCCACCTAGATATATCAATAATAAACTCAATTCACATCTATTCTTCATGGGCCTATGTAACGGAAAGGAAAGATTACAAGAAAATCCAAGTAAATAAAATAAAATAAGATGTAATCAGTATGATTACAAGATTAAAGCTCCACTGGAAGGCTATGAACAAAGCATAAAACCCAGTGCATTCTTATCTCAGAACAAAATGGCTCCCTTTGGAATTAAAAGAGATATTCAAAAACTCTTACGGCATCATGGTTCATCCCAGCAGTATAAAAGTTTTTGGGGTACTAGTCTCTTATGAATGCTATCTACACTCTAGCTAGAGGAGCAAATGTTATATACATCCTAATTTTTGTTTGCTATGAATACATACATTTAAAAATAATCTCTTTGGACAATTTTTCCATAGTTTGGATGGAGCATAATACCCAGTATGGACTGAATCTTGCCTACATTTGTGGCTGAAGGTTGAAAAGTAAGAGTATACTGAGCTTGTTTCACTTTCTGTAATAGAACACTTGAAACAATATAAACAAAATGCCTCATTTTATCTTCAGCTGCGACAAAACACTGAAACAATGCTGCTTTATTCTGAAAACTCAAAATGGGCTTTCAGAGCTCAGTGCATTTACTATGAAATGAAGGTATTCTTCATTTCAACAGCAAAATATTAATTCTAATTATTCGAGGAATACTTGCCTGCTTTAGACTTTTTGTGTTTCCAAACAAAATATGCTGACATATGAGGTGCTGAACAACTGGGTAAGAGTTTCTGTCAAGCTGAGTAAGAAAACCCAAGCAAAAGCCCTATAAGAAGCAAAAAATTAAAATGCATTATTAGTTAATGTTGGAGGGGATGCTCATACAATTGTAAGTGTTAAAGTGAAAAAATATTGAATATTTTCCCATTACAGTTCCCAACTTTCAGGAACAAAGAAAGCAAGAATAATCACCTCATAAAGCGAGCGCTGGATATTGATGCATGGATTGGATGATGCGAACTTCAAAGCTCTACACAAGGTGCGAAGGCTATAATGAGGCTTACGGCCTGTCCCATCCACCAGTTTTGATTCACACTCTTTTCTCACTGTCAGATAGAAGCTACAAATGAAAAGAAAGGAATAAATAACTTGGTTTCTCTGGGCTTGACATCAACATCTTCATTAAATTTGAAGTTGCCAAATGTTTTAGACTCACAGAAACAACATAAAGGACAAAAAAGCATCCAGGATAAAATAATATAACCCTTAACCACCACCCCAAAACCTTAATACAACAGTCCTGAACAAAAACAGAGCCAAAAATTACAATACAAGGTTTCTGAATTGTTATAATTGCTGAAATAGGTACAAAAAGTAAACAGATATACAGCATTTGACTTACGTGATGATCCCATGAACTGTGTTTTTGCTCACATTTAGCCCTTTCAGATAATCCATTATAAGAATATATAAATCTTCTTCATTCTGTAATTCTTCTATGTAGATTTCAGTAAACCTGTAAGGTGACAATACATTTAAAAGTTCAAGGTACCGTCATGCCAAGTCATACTAATCTAAAACTGAAGACTAAACACCAATCTGCCAATAACAGTATAAAAGTGTTGCATGGTAATACAAGTTCTAACCTATCACAGAAGAACACAGCAATAGCAATAGCACTTAAGACTTTTATACTGCTCCATACTGCTTTACAGCACTCTCTAAGTGGTTTTCAAATGTCAGGATATTGCCCCCAACAAACTACATCCTCATTTTACCAACCTCAAAAGGATGGAAGGCTGAGTCAACCTTGGACCCGTCAGGATCAAACTCCAGACTATGGGCAGAGTTAACTTTCAATACTGCATTCTAACCACTGCGCCACCAGGGCTCCTAAACACAGCATGAGCATTCAGGTAAGGCCCATTCCTGGATCGCATAATTTTCTTGTATATTATTTCAGATTCAATGGCAGTGTACAACATGACTTTCATCAGTAACAATCCTTTTCATCAGAAACAATTCTTTGCAAAATAGAGAAATAACCAAAACCACTGTAACACAGCTCCATATATACATACTAATAGTATTTAAATTACAATGGCAATTGAGACCAAAATTTCTACTGCTTAGTGATGGCAATCCCTGAAGTCCTGGATTGCCATTGTTAGTTGAATCCCACAGCTGTTAGGTGAGGCGAGTTCCTGCTAGCTTCCAAAACCAAATCGGTGCAGAAACTGGCAGAAAATTACAAGCCCCAGGCAGGTTACAAGCAGCCGCCATGTAGGAAAGTGGCTGTTGCTGGGTGAAGAAGGGTGTGAGGAGATTCCAATGGTGCAAAGGTGACGTGACAAGGATTTGGAGAGAATGAGTGTAGGTTTGAGACAGGCATGGCTAGGGTCAAAGAGAATGTGCCAGGGTGATGCAATGAAGACTGGAGAGACTGCACCAGTGTGTGGAGATGTGCAAGACAGGGCATGGCAAGAGAGGAAGAATTATTGGCATTCCCAGATTACAGCTATCAAGGAAGTCAAGCCAACATTTGAAAAGCCCTGAATATCACAATACGCTTTTATAAAATTACAGCATTCACTTATATGTGCATTTGTTTTCAATGGAGAAAAAGATCCCAAACTATCTTCAATCAAATGTCAAAAGTTGGATAAAAACCATTCACCTCAATTATATTGTTCAGGAATTCGTATGGGCAGTTTTGACTGCTGCAAAAAGTCAAAGCGTTTGACTTTCTGCTGCAATAAAATTTAAATTTAATGTTTTTACAGCTAAAAGTTGTTTTAAAATACAGAAGTGGAACGGTATCGTTTGGGAGGGAAGGATTCAGATTTGTTTTTTTTCAATTTTGGCAGAATTTTTTATTGAAAATTTTTACTGCAAGATTTGTGTTGAGTTTACGAGGCTTTAAAATATTACTTCTCTTTTTCATTGAACAATGACAGGAAATCACACATTTTTTGCTATTGAAAATGGGTGTTGTACTTTTTTTTGGGGGGGGGGAGACTTACAGGGACCACAGAAAAAAAGCTGAGGACCCATGCAGCCCCACAAGTAATCCAGTCCAACTGAGGTTACATATAGAACACAATGCACTCGAATTTCATTAGTGAAGCTCGCTAAGCAACATGCAGCTCTTTTGCTGCTAAATAATTTTTAATTCTGCAGACGGTTCCATAACCTTAAATTTAATTCTACTGTCAAGTGCAGCCTGCTAAGTACTCAGTGGGGAAATCAAAGTGTAAGTATAGAATGTAATGCTTAACAAGCACTTGGCAGGCCACCATTAATGACATAATTCTCAGTGTTCTCCTACTTGTCATGCTAAATCAGAAAGTATGGCCTATGATGGATCAAATAAGCATAAAATTCACTCATATATAACCATTCATCTGCTATGCAGCTTACTAGTAATGCTGACTTATCAGAAGATACCCAATAGTGTTTTTTCCTTTATATTTCCCAAGGGAGCACTATACAATTCTAGCCTTGCTCTGAATGTGATGACTCAAAACAAACCGAACTACAATTCCCAAAGTTTGTACAGTAGCATCATCTATGCATTCCAGAGACACACTGGTAAGGCTTTTTGCCTGTATGTTAGTTAACAGGATGGTCCAGTTGTAGTATGATACAATAGAGATATATTTCAGATATTCAAAAATGTTTGTATTTTGCTTCATGAACCAAGGTGGATTTCAGAACAATGTATAAAAAGAAAACAGTAACAGGTCCTACTAACATCAGCTTCGGAATAATCATTTAATTTTGTACAACTGGTTATTCTGTTTTTACCTGTTTCGTATTCCTGGAGGTAGATTTCTTTTTCCAACATCAGTAGCTGGATTCATACAGGCAAATAAATGAAAATTGGGATCACGTACCAATGGCTCTAAAAAGAAAAAACAGAGACATCCAATTTCAGTTCCAATTTTCCTCAGGAAAACAAAGCAAAACATATTAACAAGCAAGCCTTGGGCAGGTGTTTTGTACTTAAAAGTTGGTAATTTTAAGTTGGTAGGTAAAAGCGAGTAGTTTTGTTGCTTTATCCATACATTACTCAAGTTGATGTTTCTGTAATATCTATCAACAATCTATAAAAACAATACCAGCCTCCTGATCTCATGAACTACATTTCCGAAGAACTGTGGCCAAACATTCACATTTCAAGTCTCTAACTATTTAGTCAGTTTCATTTCCACTTTATAAATGAAAAAGTAGTAATGTCAACTCCAAGCTGAATCTGAAACATACAGAAAAATAGAATTTTCCAAGAAACAAGTTTCCACAAGTGAGGCTGAAAGTGGACAATGAAGATTGGAGCCAAGTTATATTTTCTTAGACAACTTCTGAGAGAAAAATAAATTTATCCTAAAATTCAGAATTCAGTATCGATTCAAACTATAATTATGAGAGAAAAAAGGAACCACTCTTCCAGTTAAGTGTACTATAAACCTGTCTGAAAAAATTAAGAATATCTCCCCTAGGACAACTATTGGCAGATTGATGGAATTACATTTTAATGCCTTCTTTCAACTTTCTGCTGAAAATGAGAACACTACAGAGTTTATTTGGATAAATCATGGGGAAATGGGTATCTAGTCCAGCATTCTCAAGCCACAGTAGCCAAGTAGATATGAAAAGGAAGTACATAAACAAGGACTAAATAATCCAACTTGTTGTCCTTATCCCTACCAGCATTAAAATATTGACTTCTGTACTGGATGGAACAATGTACGGTTGTCATATTAACTACAGGTAGTTTTCCTCCCCTTTAGAGATAGTCATCACCAATGGGATTCCACAAGTGGTTTCCTCACAAAGTTTTTATCCAAACCTACAGACTTGGTATCTCAAATTGTAAACTGCAACACAAAAATCCCAACACAATCTCATCCATATTTGAGGTTAAAATATTATTATTACCCCTGGCCCTTAAAACGATTATAAACAAAGCTGTTACCAAACATCAAAATGTAATGCTATAAAACAAACAAACAAGCAAAAAATACCTGTGTCTCCTCTGTCTAGTAAAACTAATGAACCAGTCAATCCTTCAAGTAAGCCACTTAAACATTCTAACGTCTCCGCTGTAGCTAAATTAATCTCATCCAGTAGAATCCATTCTCCTTTCTTCACTGCTTGTGCTAGGGTGCCCTGAAAACAAAACAGAAAAACAAGTTACCATAGCTCACTTAAGCAGGCAAAATGAAGGAAGGAAAGCAAAGAGAAATCTCTCTCCCCCTCTCTGTCTCTCCCTCTCTTTATCTCTGCCTCTCTCCCCCTCCCTGTATTACTGTCTCTCTCTCTCTCTCTCTCTCCCTCTCTATCTCTATCTCTCCCTCCATCTCTCTATGTCTCTCTCCCCCCTCCCCCTTTCTGTAACTCTCTCCCCCCTGTATCTCTCTCCCCCGCTCTCCCCTTCTCTGTATCTATGTCTCTCCCCCTCTTTATCTTTCCCCCCTCTGTATCTGTTTCTTTCCCTCTCTCTCTCTGTATCTGCCTCTCTCCCCCCCCTCTCTGTCTCACTCCCTCTCTCTCTGTATCTCTCGCTCTCTTTCATGTGAGTAAGATTTCAAAAGGTGCATCCATATCCAGAATAAAATATCCTGCAGCCATTATTTTTAAAACATGGTAACATTAATAAAAATATTACCTCTACAAATGCAAAGACCAGTGCATTTTCTGTCATCTTCATCTGCTGCTGAGCATGATCCAACCGGATACCAAATTCTTCCCATTTTTCCTTCAGGGGCAAGCCTACAATGACAGATTTCTTCATTAAAACCAAGAGTACAATACAAATACTTATAAACCACCACTGTAATTTAGTATAGTTCAAGACATATCTGAATTTAACCTTATAGAAGGAAGTTTTAAAATAAGGCACTGAATGGAAATATGGAACATATCAAACAATAGTTAAAACATTTTATTGGCATAAATAAATTTATAAATTTGTCTTATGTTGTAAAATCCACTAGCACGATATTAGATAACTGCATCGAATATGTTAATAAGATGTGAGTCTTGTTACATTATTTTATTGCAGCACTTACCTAAGACACTGGTAAAAAAGCAAAATCCTGCAATAATTTGTGTATCTTTCCAACTTACTTTTCTGATCCTCCTTTATTAAGAAAAAAAGGATGGTCATAACATCTTGCTTTGTATCTACCCAGCTGATTTGATTCTGCAGGGTTAGCACACTTCAGGATCCTTCTCTGTAACAGCACACACCTTCTTGAAAGAGCTCCCCACAACCCGCACCCCGATATCCAGCAACATCCTCTGATGTTGTTTGAAAGTGTTATGAAGACCTGGCTTTTCACCTAGGATTTTGATGAAGGAGAAAGAAAGGGACCTCTTGCTTCATTCCTTCTCTCTGTTGTGCCTTCCACCTTTTAAAACTTTTTTCCCACCAAGATTAAAAAAGAAAGTTTATCAAATTGTTCCAGCAATATAGGTAGGGCTAATTTTTCCCACTGAGTCTAAAAAGGAAATATGTTCAAAGACGTCTGTCTCTGAACATATTTCTGGAATACCCCATAACTCACAGATGTCTTACCGGATGCATTTTCTTTAGCCTCCTTATTAATAGCAGATTTGTAAACATGCTGCATCAATTTGAGAAGGTTATGCCAATTCTTCTGTCGGTAACATGTTTGGATATGTCCTAAAAAAGTCTGGTTTTGCTTTCTTGAAAACGTCTGTGCGAAAAGCTCCTCAAAAGACTCTCTCAAGGGCAGCCATATCAGCTTGTTATCCACTGGCTTATATCTGTAAAGAATTCAAAACAAAACAGCCTTATGAAATTGATGGCATAAGTCACTGTCTGGTTTGGTTCTGCAACCCAACAAGACAGACACAGACTTCACAGGATAATTAGAACTGCAGAAAAAACAATTACTACCAATCTGCCTTCCATTGAGGACCTGTATACTGCACGAGTCAAAAAATGGGTTGTGAAAATACTTACAGACTCCTCACATCCTGGACATAAACCATTTCAACTCCTACCCTCAAAATGACGCTATAGAGCACTGCACACCAGAACAACTAGACACAAGAACAGTTTTTCCCCAAACACCATCACTCTGCTAAACAAATAATTCCCTCAACACTGTCAAATTAGTTACTAAGTCTGCATTACTATTAATCTTCTTATCATTCCTATCACCCATCTTCTCCCACTTATGACTGTATGACTGTAACCTTGTTGCTGGTATCCTTAAGATTTATATTGACTGTTTCCCTATGACTATCATTAAGTGTTGTACCTTATGATTCTTGATGAACATATCTTTTCTTTTATGTACACTGAGAGCGTATGCACCAAGACAAATTCCTTGTGTGTCCAATCACACTTGGCCAATAAAGAATACTATTCTATTCTATTCTATTCTATTCTATTCTATTCTATTCTATTCTATTCTATTCTATTCTATTCTATAGTGATAGTGCCTAAATTTGATCGGTCAATCAATAAAAAATAAGATAAGCAAAGGTGAGCTACAATGTGGAACAAGTATGTTTCGTCCAAGTTTTCCCTCTATAAGAAACGTGCTTGCATTTTTCCAGTACTTTTGCCTCCCACATCAGCCCTTTGGGTGGAACATCCCTTTCCCTCTCTTTTCTAATCTCTTTTCTAAACTGTCAATTAAACAGCAAACAATATTATGCTGGAAGTTTTAAGTGCTTTAAATGCAAAGCTACATCTACCCACCAAACATGATTTCTTTCTTCCAGCTCTTGTTGGGAGGGCCTAATTTCCTATTGATTTTAAGCTTTCAAAATATATTGTATTCCAAAAAATAAAACGTGTATTTCTATATTGCCAATACTGTTTGTCTAGAAAGGAGATTATTAAGGGTATTTTTTTAATTGACTTATCCACTCACCCCCCTAGAAGATCTGCAGTATCACTTTGCTGGTTCATGTTGATAACTTTCAAACGGTGCCCTTAGAACAAAAAGGTACAGAATATTAATTGGTTCCTGAGTAACCACTTCTACAGTATCTTGGCTACGGTCTCAGTACTGTACTTTACCTGTAATTTGGGCCAAGTATTGAACAGTAGAAGTTTTTCCTGTTCCCGTTTCACCCACAAGTAATACAGACTCTCCTTTGTCCACACACACTGCAAGCTGCTCAATCAACACTGAAGATGGGCGTGTGGGTGCAAAGCTTTGCTTTTTCCTGCCGAGATGAAAAGGCAGACTATTACACCTTTGCACCATCAAGTTTATCAATTCCCTAAACGTACTTCTCTCACACATCATAGAAACAAACACCCGATAATAAAAAAAACACAAAAGCTGCCATGGGATTTTGCAATTATAAGCATTCTGCCCTATACTACAAATACAGGAGGAAAAAAAAGAGGATCGCTATGTTATACGTTACTATGTTATAAAGTTATCACTAATTTCTCTTTTTTGTATTTCTTTATTAGAAAGGAAAGATGAGTAACTTCTGGGACAGGTCCCAGAGTCATGCCCCCCCGCCCCCTTTGTGATGTAATGCTGTCAGCAAAAGGGATAGGATTATACCTGTAGGATTATTGTCTTCTTTTGAAGTCTTCACTGGAAACTTCAAGAGAAATTGAATAAAGAGAAAAGCCTGTTTTTGCCTATGAGGAGGGGGTTCAAGAGGAAAGTAGCTCTAATGGGAAAGATCAAAAGCTCTGCTTTGGAAGTACATGGCTTCCCTTATCTGGGTTCAGAAGATACGCAAAAGCTGGCATGGTTAGTACTTGGATGAGTGATCCTTCTCACGTAAGCCAAATTGAAAAGTTTCAAAAAAAATATATCAGCAAATATGACAGCAAATCACTTTGTTATGGCTGCCAAGAAAGTAACATGGATGTGTCTGTCAGATCACTAGGAGTGAAGCTTGACTTCAGATCCATGCAGGAGTTTTAAAAACAGGGAAGCTAAAAGCTACACAATTAATGCAACGTGCAAGCTGACCCAGAGTTTAGAAGAATGCCTCCAAAACAATCAATACCGTTGCGCAAGTAGGGTGTGTAACTGCTTCTTAATGAGCTGAGTTCTTCCCACAGAGACTTCTTGTTCTCCAATTACAATTTCTGGTTTATGAAGTTGACAGTAGTATTCCACCTATGGAAAAGGAACGTTCAGATCTACCTTTATTTATTGCACACCAATTCATGTATAGTACTCTCGTGAGTAGTGAGCTTGTTTCAGCACACCAAAGTGACTTTGCTGCTAGGGAAGCAGCTAACTAATGCATTTTTCAATTTTCCCAAAGCTTCAGGTTATCAACCGCTTTTCCAATTAGCTGCAAGGTGGATTCACATAATGGGTTGAGCCATCCTGAGTTCAATTGATTTGAGCTTAAAAGTGATGTATGAATCGAGTTGTCTTTGTATATATTATGATTTAGCATGGAAGAGCCCGTTTGAAGACACTTCCTTCAAAGTTCACAACTAGCTGCGGCCAATTTTGAGTCATTTCCCATTGGGAGAAGCACTTATACAGAAAAAGGCAATTTGTAAATGTACCTTATGCTTGGAAATGTTCAGTTTGCTTCCAATGATTTCGGCCATTTTTAGTCGATTGGATTGTTTTGAGAGCATAGCTGTGAAACAGTCTAATGCCTGTCAATGGAAAAAGTTAAGAGTCTATAGTTAAGAATCTATCGTCTCCAAATAAACCAACTGTAGTCAAAGAGCAGTTAACTTTCTAGCAATGAATCACTCGTACACTCTTGTGATGGAAAGAAATGGTCTTATTCATTTATTTCCATTCTTCTTTTATAAAAACTGGAACATCTCAAAGAGTCATACACTTGAAAGAGGCCATTTAAATCCAACATCCAATCTGTACTATACTGTATGGCAGTGGTGAAATCCAATTTTTTTTACTACCAGTTCTGTGGGCGTGGCTTGGTGGGCGTGACAGGGGAAGGATACTGCAAAATCTCCATTCCCACCCCACTCCAGGGGAAGGATATTGCAAAATCTCCATTCCCACCCCACTCTGGGGCCAGCCAGAGGTGGTATTGGCAGTTCTCTGAACTACTCAAAATTTCCGCTACCGGTTCTCCAGAACCTGTCAGAACCTGCTGGATTTCACCTCTGCTGTATGGTATCACCTACATGCTGTTAGTGACAGATCTAATTGAACTAAAATCTATTAAATACTAAAGTTCTTAATCCTCCATCCATTAACTAAAAAACAACTTGAATTTATATGAAAGTAGATTTTTTTTTAAAAAACCCATCCTAAGACAAGAACAGTTTAGTTCAGACCTCACGAAAAATGTTCAGTGCAGTAGAGGAAGCAGAACTGTTAAAGTTGAATGCAATTCTGTTACACCAATTGAGTAAATCCCTGAAAAAAGAAAAGATGCTGTGAATGTAGTTTCAAAGTAATGCTCTCCTTATCTGCCAACAACTATAGCTTCTTTCTCACTCCATTAGCATCTACTCGGTGCTGGTTTTCAAAAAGCACCCACTCACCACATTTTCATTCAATTAATGCCTTCTCAGTGGGAACTTTAATTAAAGCATGCACGCATATGATCTCTAAAACTCTAGATCAGTGTTTCTTACTCTTGGGAACTTTAAGACATGTGGATTTCAACTCCCAGAATTCCCCAGCTAGCCATACCGGCTGGGGAATTCTGGGAGTTGAAGTAACGGTCCCGAGGTTGAACAACACTACTCTAGTTAACTGTTGTCTGAGGATAATTTACCTCCTCCATTTCATCAGCTTAATTACACATTTTAATACCTTAGCGATAACTCTCTGCCCTCCAAACATGGCTTTTTATTTACAGTCAAGCATGATGCATCTTCCATTATGTTCTCATTGTTCACAACTTGGTTTTCAGATAAATGTTTATCACCAGTAAGTTCAATGTAGATATCCAACAGACAATCTGTTACAGTGGCAAGTTTAGGATAACTTCTCTGAAGAATCTAAAGGAAGAATATAAGATGTTTTTAATACCATGACAGTTACATTATGGTTTCATCCTGAACATGGCATAGAGTTATAATCATATTCTACAAGTTTTAGTAGGAATTAACATAATGGAATACTTTTTTTTTCTGCAATTAAATTGCAAATTTGAAATGAAATCCTGAAATATTTTTTTTGTCAGTTCATGGGGCTCATTCCCTCTCCTCACTTACCTCTTTCAGTTCAGCCTTAGGCAAGTTGTTAAGCATAATTTTTGTCCAGTACTTGTCCAAAAGAGCAGCATGGCTGTTTTGCTGCCTATACCAACCACCGCCATAACTGAAAACTCTACATTAATAAAACCACAAATTAGTGTTTAGATTTTTTACAGCATCACATTCCAGATGTGGAGAATTTACAACCTGACGTTACTTACCATATATTTTGGAGTATAAAACGCACCTCCCCTAAAAGAGGCTGAAAATTTGGGTGCGTCTTATACTCTGAATGTAGCTTTTTAGAAGCTTTTTTTCAGCCCTAAGGAGGCTTTGCCTGCTTTTCTCATTGCTGCTTCCTCTCAGCTGTGCCTTAGAAGCTGTTTTTTATCCCCAAGCAAGGGATTAAAAAACCAGCAAACTAATGTGCTGAAGCTGACCAGACTAAGGACGCTAGCCAGATGAATACCTGGTAGGCAGATTCCCCCCCCCCCCCATTTTCCTCCCCAAAAACTAAGCTACATCTTATACTCCAAAAAATATGGTAAGTATAAGTCATGGACTACTTTTCAATTGGTCATGTTCAACAGGCTGCTGGGAGTTGAGCAACATCTGAAGCGACAAAGGCGTCCCTGACAAAAATATTATATGGTGTTGTAACCATCTGTCATTAGTACTATATTCATACCTTTAGTTGAACAGATCAGGGGAAGGTAACTCCTATTTGTCCAAGTATAATTGTATAATATAATTGCATTATCTTGGATGCAATCTATTCGCCTAAAGACCTCCAAAAGTCTTTCTGCTCAGTCATCTCAAATTGCAAGATGGGCAACAAATAAATTTAATAATAAATTTAATAATAAGATTTCTTAACTGCAACACCAAAACTAAAGAAATTAAAATCTCAAATGACAAAATGTTAGAATGCCCCATTACTAATTTCTAGGTATTCATTTGGTCAATATATTGATTCTCTAAATAATGTCATCTGAGATTAATATTAATCAGATATTAATAAAAGGATATGATGATCTGGTAAGAATATGGTTGGATTCCTATAACACTATGAACCACTACTGTACTAATTCAGCTACTACTCCTGAGATTTATATATACTTTTATAATATTTTTATAAACAGCATCTTAGATTCAAGGATTATGTTTTAAGGTATAGTTAGATATACACAGAATTATAAATATGCCTCCCCGAACCACCTCCCCCACTGATCTATAAAACCATCTTAAAGTCATTATCAAACCCTCCCTGGCAGGCTACACTTCCTACCTTCTGGTAGCAAAAAGATGGAATCCAGGGGCTACTTTTATACAGTCATTTCGTCCAGGAATCAATAACTCTCCATTTTCCAAAAGAGGAATCAATACAGAGATCTAAGGAAGAGAAGAGAAAAAAAACCCCTAAAAACAGAACAAAATCATACTGGGCAATACCTAAATGATCAGGTTCATTTCTCAGGCCTGGAAGCCATCTTTTGTATTGGGCCTTCAGGCCTGCCACATTTAGTGCTGTGGGAAACTGGGAGGGGGTGGGATTGTATGGAGCTGGGGAGATATATAGCCATAATAACATTCCTTTCTCTGGGAGTCAAGGACATATATAGATAGATAATTTTATTTCTATACCGCCCCTCTCCCGAAGGACTCGGGGCGGTGCACAGCCAAGTAAAAAACACAATACAAATCCCAATTAAATTTAAAAATTATTAAAATTATTACATTTACGCCCAAAATTCGTTAAAAACCCAAAAATTTAAAACTCCAAATTTAAAACTCCTTTACAAAGATAGCCCTGCCTGTCGAAAGAGCAGGGACTTGAGGGCACAGCGAAAAACTCGGAGGTCAGAAATTGTGCGTATTTCCAGGGGCAGTTTGTTCCAAAGGGCAGGAACTCCCACAGAGAAGGCTCTCCCCCTGGGTGTCGCCAGCTGACATAGTTTGGCCGATGGCACCCTGAGGAGTCCCTCTCTGTGGGAGCGAACTGGTCGGTGGGAGGCTATCGGTGGCAGAAGACGGTCTCGTAAGTACCCAGGTCCTGAGCCATGGAGCGCTTTAAATGTGGTAACAACACCTTGAATTGCACTCGGAAGACCACTGGGAGCCAGTGCAGCTCGCACAGGAGAGGTGTTACATGAGCGCAACGGGTTGCACCCCTAATGCAGCGTGGCTGCATTCTGGACCAGTTGGAGCTTCCGAGTGCTCTTCAAGGGGAGCCCCATGTAGAGAGCATTACAGTAGTCCAGCCGAGAGGTAACAAGGGCGTGAGTGACCGTGCATCCTGCCCTGCACCTGGAAGGGTGTGACTGGCAGGCATCTCCAGTTGAGACGGTGCATTGCTTGGGACATATGATGGATATGTGGGTGCTGGGCAGGGGTGCTTTCCTTTGGGTGGGGAAAACCTGGAAGCTTTCCGATTCAGGTTTTCCCAGATGTGCCAATATGACATCTCTAATAAAATGGAACTTTGAGGATAACGAGCCTCAGTCTTCTTTTGTTGAGGTTGTTACTTGGAACCCTGACATCATTCATGTTACAGGGTTTTCTTCTCTTTTCCCAAAGAAGTTCCTAAAAAATCAGATCCTCCAGAATCCAACCTCAGTACATCCCAGCCTTGAGGAAGCCTGATTCCACCCATCTGCTCACTAGTTCAAGCAGCTATATTGATCCTAGTTTTCTGCAAACACACTGGACTGTCCGTTGTGCCATGTGAGTCATCAGGTAGGATAATAACAGCACGTGGTGTCCATGTTTTCCCATCCTGAAACATATGCAACTAATTCCCTAAGTTAACACATTTTTTAGAAGGACATTTCCCAGATAGGCAGTAACAAACGCTTTAACTTATTATAGATATAGTAACTTCCATGGCACTGGATAAAAGAGCAAGGGTGAGACATTCTATTTACATACTTAGGAGTGATGGGGAATGGGGATGAAGGGGAAGAGATTCCACTCTAATTTGACCACCATAGTTCTATGACATATTCAGCACTCAGTTGCAAGCAAGATCTACAACTCATCTTCCAAAGTAAAATGCACAGGGGGCCTTCTGTCTGAAAGAGCTAATTAAAAATAAATAATCTAGAGTACTATCTGGGGAAATGAATCGCTAGTTTCCATGAAATAAAACCTTAAGAGAAAGTAAGCATGATTCTCATTCCAAGCATTCACAAAGTGCTTCTACAAAAGTACAAAAACATACCACGTCAAGGGCAGCATAATCAATATCTTCTAAAAGGATCCAGTGCCCTCTGCTAACTGCTTGAGTCAAGGTCCCTGATTGCCACACAAACTGTCCTGGTATATCTGTGCAACGATACATGCCCAGCAAAGTCTATATAAAAAAATAAATAAAAATAAAACAGTTTGCATCATTCGTACTCTTTTAAAACTGTGACAGCTTCTGAATTACAACAAATTTCTGATCTTTTTTGTTGTGAAGATAGTAAAGACATCACATGTAAACAATCTGTTAAAAAGTATTTAAAAAAAAAAGCAGCAATCACAGCAAACCAAAGGATCACTAAAATGAAATGCATTGAACGACTTCAATAATTAAAAGCCCTATTATGGATTGTGCCAGTCCCTGACATAAGTATCCAAAATGCATATGCATGATAATGTCAGAAACACGTCATTTGTTCTCTCTTGTTCTCCAGGATGACCATGCTTTCCGAAATGTGAAATTTATTTATATTTTGATACTTTGTTTTTGTTTTTTGTTTTTATTGAATTTATATACCGCCCTACTCCCGAAGGACTCAGGGTGGTGAACAGCCATAGAATAAAACATATAAATACAAAATTTAAAATAAAATAAAACGAATTGAATAATTTGGCTGAACAAATTTAAAACCCCAATAATTTAAAAACAAATTTAAAATTTCCATACTTCATTTCTCTCAAAAAAATGCACAGCCATCCAGAAGTTCAGCAGTACATTTACTCATTACAGATCAAGATGGCTTCTACGACAAAAAAAATCAGCCAAGAAAGCATATGATCCAATTGGCTTTTAAAACTCTTTTTAAACATCTAAATATTAAGGTGATACTTTCCTAAAATAGGTTTCTGTTTACCTTACTGTCTGTTTGATCTCCAAGCTGGACTTTCAGAATATGAGGCGGCTTTGTTCTACCTGTAAGTGCTGCCAAGAACTCTACCAGAGATGTTTTGCCACATCCTACTGGCCCTTCAAGGAGCACTGCCTTTTGTGAAGACACAGCCATGGCCAGATTCTGGAGATGCGCACAGACAGAATTCACCAACACAAAATGGTTCGAGATGTTTTCCTGCTGTAACAGAGAAGACAATGTTTTCAGCTAATATTAGATTTAAGAGGAACAAAACATAAAGTAACACAGAACTTGTAATAATTAAGAAATTAGCAATAATTTCTTAAGTATCTTAGGAATGAACCAAACGAAACATAAAATTGGAACCTGTTGACGCAGAGAATTCCAAATCAAGTTGCTGTACATGGAAAATAACACTTCTGTTTTGTCATATGAAGCTTCTCCTGAATCTGCTATTTGCTTTTCTCAAGTATCATTCTCTACAAAGGAACCTTCAGGAGAAGGAGTAGCCAGATTTCTCCTCCCTAACGTTTTCCCCTCTCCTCTGGAAGGCTCAGAAACAGGGGTGAAATCCAGCCGGTTCTATCTGCTCAGGTGAACCAGTAGCGTCAACTGTGGGAGGCTCCGCCCACCCATGCGGACTTCATGACACCGCTTTTTTTGCAACATTTTAAGCCTCTGCGCATGCGCAGAAGGCTTTGCGCATGTGCAGACAACGTCACGCGCACATTGGCGAACCGGTAGGGAAGGTAAGTAAATTTCACCCCTGCTCAGAAAGTCTTTGGGAGGGGAAAATGCTATCTCAGAATGCTAACCTTCTCCCTGCCCAGGCTCTCTCCCTGGCAGTCCACATAATAATTTCAATTGGAAGAGCTGGGATTACGGTCATTGAGCAAAGTGGCCATTTGGCAGTTTGCTTAATGATGACTTTGCACAATGACCGAGATGCCAGGCCCAATTGTGATCCTGAGTGGACGATTACCTGTAGATTGTAAATAACTGAAAAAAACACAAGTCTTTAAATACTCTCATGTAAGTCATAATACATATCAGTTTTACTTACATTTTCTCTGGGCTCAAACTGTTGTCTAGGTAAGACAACTCCACACACTGCTACCACCTTTGCACAAAGGTCAGCAGCAACCAGCTCTCCCTGAGTGTACCGTAGCTTCTCCCCTTTGTTCCAGAAGTTTTGGTCTGGATTGGCCAGAACTAAGGCCTGCTCAATGTTCTGCACACGAGACTCTTCCACCAGCCTATCAAAATTGCAATTATGTTTACTATAGCAGACTACTAAACAAATATTTTAGAAAATATACACCAAGAGAGCAAATAGAAAAAGAGAAGGGTGAAAACTTACTTAAGCCTAAAATGTATTAACTCTTCTGGATTAAAAGTTTTCTTCAGGAAAGATAATCGATGCTCATCATTCATGCATGTAACCAAAGCAAGACAGCTGGCAGTATACCTATGAAGAAACAATTGTTCAGATAACATTTTAATGTGATTTCTAAATGTATTTTCTTTTAGAGAGATGAAAAATGGTTATCCTATTCCAGGGCTGTCAAACCCACAACCCGCGGACCGGATATGTCACTGGACCGCGCTGGCCACGCCCACGCCCAGTTTAACAAAGCGGGAAAAAGTCGTGATACATGTGACAATGCCGTGACGACGCGAGTTTGACACCCCTGTCCTACTCCATAAAACCATTTAGTTTAATAGTTTCTCTAATCTATATCACTGGTTTCATGAAATCAGTTATAAGTTGTCCATAAAAATGGGCCGTACTAGTTTTATTACCATCATTTTTCAATGCTAACATTTACCAGAAGAGAAAAATGGAAAAAGAATATTGATGACATACCCTGTTTCCCCCAAAATAAGACATTCCCTGATAATAAGCCCAATTGGGCTTTTGAGCACATGGCAATAAGGCTATGCACTTATTTCAGGGTTCAAAAAAATATAAGACAGGGTCTTATTTTCGGGGAAACACAGTAGAACTAATGTAATAAGAAGAACAAACCAAGGAAGCAAGCTTTATATTTTAGAGTGAGACTAATGAAGGATTCTGGACTTCAACTGTGGAAATCTACAGAGGTTTCTAAGAAACCTGATTGCTTCATCAGTTTTAAAACTAATATCCTGAGGAAGGATGAACTTTATAGGAAAAGAAACAAATATTATAAAAACATCAAATTAGTTTGCCTGGCCATTATTCATCATTACTTTGACATTGATCTGGTTTTCTAGAAATATGACTTATTAAATTCAGGGTAATCAAAAGATAAATGTTTAATATTAGATCCACTTTCTAATAGAAGTAAAGGGAAAACATTACCCACTACTAAAAATTCTTTTAAGCAAAAACTCATCTACCTTGGAGATTTTATAAGTCTGATAAGATTTCTATCAGAGCACTTGCACGTGTCAATAAGCACAAAATGCATATAGGAGCAATTTCCATGACACAAACGTGTCCATGAACACATGGTAATCAAGTTATCACACATAGTATTCTAAATGAGAAATGCAAGAACTAGTTTATATGCACATCAGGAGTAATTCTCATTTTCTGGGGATCTAACAAAAATATTGTCTGACAGTCCATTTTGCTTATATTTAGGCTACATAAAGTTACCCTGAATAGTTTTACTGAATGTTCTTCTACCTGTCGATTTTAGAAGCTGTTATATCTGTGATGGCGAACCTATGGCACATGTGCCAAAGGTGGCACGCAGCGCCCTCTCTGTGGGCATGCGAGCCGTTGCCCCAGTTCAGCTCCGCCGCGCACGCACCTCCCACCAACCCCAGGTGCATGCGCATGAGGCACATGCATGTGCGGGGGCAGGGTACATGCATGGGGGAGAACGCACACAGTGCATTTTGGGGGTTCGGATGCATGCACATGCACACGCTTTGGGCACTCGGTCCAGAAAAGGTTAGCCATCACTGTCTTACATGATCAGGGAATCTTGTCTGCTTTAAAATCTAACTCATGAATTATGTAATAAAGGTAAAAATGACTATAAGGCCTTCCCTATTCATTAAATGAGCCACATAAATGTAAGAAAATTAAAGTTACCATCGAACCAAAGTATCATGACTCCTTAGTAAAGGGACACAAACACTCCAGTCCCATAACTCTCTGAATACAGACTGATCTTTTTGGAGAAATTTGTAGGCTGCCTCCATGAGATCCCTCAACTTCATTCTGCGCCGTCCATATCGAACCACATTTGTGTCCAAACTTTCCAGGAAAAGTCGGTGAAACACAGGTGAAGTGTCCTTAAAGTATTTCAAAGCAAATCTGCACAAAACAATAGTACCAAGAATATACAACCATGGCAAAAACAGTGCACAAATTTCAACTTATTCAGTACTCAATAAAGCTTTTGCTAGAACACATATATCATCCTAATATCTGATAAATTTGGAAAATAATTTTAAGTAAACATTGATAATGGCCGCTTCAGCAGACTTTATCTTAAACAGAAGAAACAAGCACCATTAATTGCTAAAATCTTGCTTGTTCAGAAATTAAAGTCAACTTACATATTCTAGAAGAAAAATGATGTTGAAATGTATATATGGAATCAAAACAAGATCTGAGTATTAGCTAGAGAGAACACCATTAATTTCCAATTTTTACAAGGACAGAATAGAGTTGTACATCATTTATTATTATATGCCGTCCTATTTCCAGCTGGACTCAGGGCTGCTCACAACAGTTAATTGTTACAATCTGTAACACTTCAGATTCGGTTCCAAAAAGATGCTCCTGAATGCTCAGAGACACAAATATGTTTAATAGAGAAGAAATGATCATTAAATAATTAAGTCTTCTCAATTAACCGGAGTTCTTGAAAAATACATGAAGATTAGGCATAAGCAAATTGTTTTGTAAAAGATTTCTTTTTAAAACTAAAATGCACAGGCAACATCTCAACTCAATACAATAAAGCTGAAACTAGCCTAAATCGAAATGCTTGATCAGTGGGACAATTAATTAACTTTTATAAAAAAATTCAGCTGTTTTTTTTTTTAATCTTAATAGCATTCTTACACTCCTTACATGCAAATCTTCTGGAAAAAAAATTCCTAAACAATTTAATATGTTTAATATCATTATAACTGAATAGCATTTTATTTTTGGGAAAAGAGGGACCATTTTTCAAGAGCTACAACTTGACGGATTTCTGCAATTGCTTTAACGCTGTTCCTGAGACAAACATTTTGATAAATTTTAAAATTTATCATTTCAACCTTTTTAATCTAAAAGACAAGGGCATCATATCATATCATACATATTAAAGAGAATTACTTTAATATGAATCCGGTGTTGTGGTCCGCCAGCAGCCTGCGGAGCTGGCAGCAGAGTCGGACAGCAATGAGGCTGAGGAAGAACATGGGCTAGTCCTGGAGGCTGGAGAAGGCCCGGATGAACACTCTGTGTTGGCACAGATGGGGCCAGGGCTATCGGGGAGTGATGTGCGGACTTCGGAGCCTCCAGAGGCTGACAGTAGAGAGGCAGAGGAACAGGAGGAACCTCTTCCTAGTGTACGTATGAGAAAAGCTACCAGAAGGCAGGAGCAGCTAAAGCAGAGAGGACGACTCGGGAGTAGGGCCAAGAGATGATTGGCCTCTCCCATAAGGCTTAAAAGACCAGCAACGGCTCTTTGCCTCTTTGCCGGAAAACAACCGTTGAGAGATTTGCTTCGTGGTTGGATGTATTTCTTTCTTGTCAGTGTCTTCTGTTCCTGAACTGTTGCCAAGAAAAGCCTTTGGCAGTTTGCTTTATTATCCCAAGGTCAGGGATAAACTGAGGAATGGTGTTTTGAGAACTTTGCTTTCATTTAATTTGGAATACGCTGAGAATGAGTTAATTTTCAGCTGTTTTAATAAAATCTGTTTGTTTTTTGGAACTGTTTTGTATTTAATACTAACTACGTGGGCCTGGGTCACAACATCCGGGTAATATCAGGTAATATCGGGTAAGGAAGATTATTTTCAATAAGAAGTTTTTCAATTCAAATCAAAAGATTTGAATTGAAAATACACACACTTTCAAGTTTAACTGACAAGTAATTATGGTATCTATCACAATCTTTTAAGATGAAGACCACCTAAAGATAGACCAGCAAAAGGTTTTAAACACTAATATAGGTTTTTCCAGTGTAGTAGCAAAACAAAATCCTGAACTAGTCTCTGGAAGTTGTGAGGATCCAGCTAAAGCAAACACAACTCAGATGAAATACGATAAGCACCAATCCTATATATAAATATCTGTCAATAAATATCTTCAAAATCCAACTCATAATGGCCACAGTAATTATTCTGAATATGGTCACATTTCATGCAAATAAAGTAATTGTAACTTGGGAATCCTTCTAGACCAGGGATGTCAAAGTGGTGGCCCACAGGCCGGATGCATCATGTGCAGGCCATGCCCACCCCAACTCCGTGAAGGGAAAAAAGTCACAATACGTCACGTGACGGCAACGTGACGTCGCGAGTTTGACACCCGTGTCCTAGACACTTGACTGTGGCAAATTATTATTTATTTTTTCTTTCTATTGTCTTGGGTTTGTTGTCCTTTGACCCGAGACTGTTAAAACTGGAGCAGTATATAAATATGTTCAAATAAAAATAAAAAATATAACCTAAAAATCAGCTTGGTTTTTAACACAATATAATAACTATCTATATATGCTTGATAAAACTGAAAAAAATGTAGAATGCTTAGCAGATACTCAAACAAGTTCAAGGGAATCTAATTACTAATTACAACAATTCCTAAGCCCAACACACACATAAAATTTTTAACCTGGATAATCATGTGAACCCATTGTTAATCTCCATCCAACTATCTGCTATTGTGCATATTTAAAAACATGTAGACTTATACCATCACTTACGGCATCACATCTGGATGATCACCAATAAGTTTGCTCATTGCAACACAGAGTCTCTCATGAAGATCATGGTTGATCTGGCCACAAGATTTAATTGTTTCTGCATTTCTCTCCAATAAATCCAATAAGATTGGACGAAGCTGACGGCCAATCAGAAGTGTGCATTCTTTATCTAGTAATAACTGTGATAGGGCAGTGAGAATGCACTGACGGTCCTGATGACTCCAGATCTGAAAAGGAAGAGATG
The DNA here is from genome assembly GCA_022577455.1 of Arizona elegans. Lineage (NCBI taxonomy): Eukaryota > Metazoa > Chordata > Lepidosauria > Squamata > Colubridae > Arizona > Arizona elegans. Next base: position 223,535,156 of record JAKOOJ010000001.1, read on the forward strand.
TCAAATTAAAACCAGGATTCTCCCCTACCCCTAATTACGTTGAATCATCATCACTAGAGAGGATAAATATGGTACCAGCTGCCTAAATGAGCTACAAACATGCATATATAAACTAAGACAAAAAAGTGTCAGAAAAAATACAGAGACCCTTATAGAGATATTGCATATTGGTATTTCTATCTGCCAAGATTCTCAAGTGTTTTCGAAAGAGTCCTTTATCAAAAACAACTGAGCAAAATTAGCAGTTAATAGGTAAGAGAATTCTTCCCACAGATTAATAATTGATTAAAGTAAATATAGAAGATAAATATTGTACATGGACAGCTCATATAAAGTGTTACCTTATAACTGACATTTCTAAGTTAAGTATATTTCAAATTCACTATTCCTATCATACATTGTACTGTAGTAATGGTCACCAATATGATTTCAAAAAAAGGATCAGGCAAATGCAAGAAAAATGCCATGAAATTAACAGCCCTGATGTTAGTTCTACAATCAACTTAAAACACACACACTATTTACTTACTTACTTATTTATTTCATACATTATTTCTGAAATCTTTGTTAAGAAGGTAAAGGTTCCCCTCACACATATGTGCTAGTTGTTCCCGACTCTAGGGGGCAGTGCTCATCTAGGAAGACCCTAGGGGGTGGTGCAAATTAAGGTGGTTGTTACTTATAAAGCCCGAGGTATCATATGGCCTGGTTAATTGAGGGACTGTCTGTCTCCCATAGTTCTCCATTCAGTTGACACTCCTCAATTAAATAATGTCATATGTTGGGATACTGGAAGCCTATCTTCCCTGTAGCAGCACCTGCCTCTCAAAAAAGATTCCCAATGAGCTCCAAGTGGCTCCCTCTCTACTGCTGTTCAGAAAAGAGGTAGATATCTGGCTCTTTGCCCAGGTGTTTGGTAAGGGAGATTAAGACCCTTCTCTTCATTCCATCTGGACTGTTGTGTTTGCTAACTTCTATTGCTTTATTATAATTTGTTTGATTGTTGTGAGCCACCCAGAATCACTGGGAGTCAGCTACAAATGGTTCATTGCACAGTCAATCAGATGTTTAGACTGGATTTGGTATTTTTATCCACTTATCAAGTCTACCCTGACTTGGGATAGGCAGATGCTGTTTGAAGATACTATCTTAGGATGTAAGCTGTTCCAAGTAAAACTGTCTTTTGCAATTGACTGGTGGTGATTTTGTCAATGCCAGTTCAAGTTGTACTCCAGTTGTTTTGGGATTGCACCCAAGGCAATCTAAATCCTAATCTGAAATTTATTTTAGAAGTAGATTAATACATTATTCGGTGTATAGTCTTAATACTTAATTTTCATCATAGCTCTTAATTTAGATTTTAGCATTACTGTTTCTTGAGAGTGTTCTTGAGACAAAAGTGTAGTGGTTAAGGAATCAGGCTAGAAACTATGATACCATTAACTCTAGTTCTAGTGCCAAACTCTGTGGGCAACCTTGTGCCAGTGTTTTTTTTTTCTCATCCCTAGGAAGAAAGAATGGTAAACCATTTCCTAAAAGCTTTGCCCCAGAAACAGTAGGGTTCAGGCAATCTCTGAAAATCTAGACACACTTGAGCAGCGGAAAAAAATACTGTTTTTTATTTCTCGGTTTATATCCCAAGTTGGCAAAAGACTACAATTAAGATTAGATTTGATTAGGAAATAAAATAATTTATTTTATTAGGAAATAAAATAATTTATTTTAATAATAAATAATTTATTACTGCCTGAATTCCTGTATTTAATCATTAACTGTCTTCCATCCCATGTTTTTACTAAAACTAACTCAAAACCAAACAAACCAGATGAGATACTAGTATGGTATTATAATATTAATCATGATTTATGTAACAAAACTATGGATCAGCACAATGTGTGAATGAGGACAAGCAAAATCAAATCCCCAACATTGGAGGTTTTTTAACAATAACAGGATATCACTGCTGTTCAAAAATGTACTATGGCTGGATGCTATAGAACTGAATATTTTTTCTTAAAACCCTGACAAATAATCTTGTAGTTTCTGAGAGAATCCCCTAGAGCAGGCTTGTCAAACTGGCGGCCCGCAGGCCAGATATGTCACATTCAGGCCACGTCCATCCCAGCTCCGCAAAGACAAAAATAGTCACAATACATCACATGATGTGATTGAGTTTGACGCCTGTATCCTATAGTTTATAAAAAATGTTAGTTCTTTCCTTGAGGAATGTGGAGAGGGAGGGAAATCCATCCTTGCATATAAATGTCTTCTCCCATCTCCCACACCCAAGTCTCAAAGAGACCAGAGATGTAAAATTTCCTTTGAGAAGCTCCCAAAATATCAGCAAGTTTAAGGGAGAGAAATACTGGTTTCATTTCCATCCTGCCAGCAACAGTCCAGTGTTTGACATACTTTCATATCAACCCAATGAGGTTACTTGCTTATCCTGATTACTACCATAGACACAACACGTAGCCTAGGGTTATTATTTGTGTTAGTTGAATCAATTATTCTTCACACTGATTTGTATTAAACTCTACTGCTGAATATATACTGTCGAGCTAGCACACTATAGATTAGGGGTGGGGCAATTATGGCCCCTTCATGATCTCTGCACTCCAACTCCCAGAATTCCTAAGCCTGGCACACTGGCTCAGAAATTTTGGGAGTTGAGATCCACAGGTCGTAAAGGGGTCATAGTTGCCCACCTCTGCCTTTGACTATATAATAAAAATGCCCTCATTTTAGATGTACCACAATAGCCACGCCAGCTAGCCTAATCTCTCCTGGAAACTATATGAAAATGAAAGCCATGTAATAAAAGAGCAGTATTTTGGAAGATGCTCTCTTCCTACCCTGTAAGGAAAAGTTATTTTTACGACTCTGCTAAAAATTCACACAGGAAAAGTTCACATTCTTCTCCTGTCTCAAATCAATGGTAGTCAAGCTCGTTATGGACAATGAGAAGAATACCAGCCTAGTTCTGTCTGACCCAGTAGACTGAGAAATCTTCCAAGCATCAAGAGCCAAAGTTCTCAGGGTTGAGGAAGACACAAGCGAAAGTGTATGGAACAATAGAAAATATTTGTAAACTCGGGTTTTAGATTTTTGGCCCTGGTTTGCTCTCCAGCTTGTTTCAATTTAATCTTCAATCTAAGAACGTTCAATCAGACTAGGTAACATCATCGAAGTGTGTGGCTTTTTGCTTTTGATCATCTAAGACACCAGCGACGTTTTAATCTATTGCCGGAGGTCAGAAAAGTTTCCCCAAATGCACCGCATTTCTCTCGGGAGGCGACAAACGGAGGAGGCTGGCCAGTGTTTGTGTGTGGCCGTTGCGAAACTAGTGGAAAGGGATTCTCCTGCACCCTCGCTTCTCCCTCCCCCACCTCCTCTTCAGACAAAGAAGGTGAGAGAGAGACCCCAGCTCGCCCTTTTCTCCTCCTTAGTTTCCAAGCCAGGCCGATCCTTTTCCCCAAGGCCGGGGCGGAGAAGACGGACGATCAAGATTACCTGTGCAAGTCCACCCTTCTTTCCCGCCCGCCCGCCCCTCACCCACCCACCCAGTGGCCGAGGGCGGAGAGGGCGCCGCTGCCATTGTGGCTCTCTCCCACCTGTTTGGCGAGGAACCGGCTGAGCTCGCCGCTGCTCCTCTCGTTCCTTTGCGCTATTAGTTGCAACGGACCCACTAGACTGAATTGCAGATGCTCCATCTTTTGGCGCCCGCGGGAAGGAATCCCTTCGCCTGGAGGACCCCTTTTCCCGGGGAAGGGAAAGGGGGAGGGGGTGTTGCACGCCGACCTGGGCAGCCACCACTCTCGCCACCCGCTGTTAAAAGCGCGACACGTGGGGAGAGAGTGAGTTTCGTTTTCCCCCGGAATTCCTACGTCATCTTCCAGCGACACAAGCCCCCACTGAAAGCTTTCTCAATGTTGCCTTCTGGCCGTTCCTCCCCTTGGCCGACTCCAAAAACAAAAACCCTTTCTTGCGCGGTCCGCTTAGGCTTTGCGACCTCTTTCTACAAACACACAAAGTTAATTACTATTACGACGGTGCAATGATCATATCTGGGTACTTGGGTTGTTGGGATTTGTCTTCCACCCTGAGTTCTGCGCCCCGAACCTCTCGAAGGTGTATTTTCATTACTTGCTTCTTCATAACTATTTCTCAAAAAGTGGCCTTGATAGGTTTTCCAAAGGAACATAAAGGAGTGTCATGTGAAAGTAATTCCGTTGAAATCAATGGGAAATTCTTTGGAAATACTGAATTACGATGTTCAGTTCACTTCAGATCTACAATATTTTCTCTGAAAAGTTGAAATGAATGCTTTTGAATTCACCTGCACAGAATTCCAACAGATTTCTAAATCCTGTAATCTTTTATTTAGGAGCAAGCGCCATTTAATTAACTGAAGACTTCTAGAACTGCACTTTGATACATTTGCCTTCTTCAAGTCGGAAACTTGTTTTCTTCTCAGCATTTTCTTACTTAAGAGGAGTTGAAAAGTTGCCAAAAAGTCGCCTATAGTAGTAGTTTTAGATAAAGGCTTAAGATTTCACAAAGATTAAACAGTTTCGTATACTGTTAGAGTACAATGATCCATAAAATAGCCAACTACATTTTGGTGTTTCAATGTGGCATAAGTTGAACTCACAATCAATATGAGATAGCCACATCCAGCAGCTTTTGAATGCCCATTATTGTATATGAATGTCCTACATTGTATTTGCCTCTTACTTTATTTACTATTGTGGCTCGGGCGAACCGGTAGCAGCAGTGGGAGGCTCCGCCCACCCACCCGGATGTCATTAAATATGACACGTGAGCGAACCAGTAGCAAAGGTAACTGAAACCCACCCCTGATTATATACTGTAGATAGTACAGTACATTTTAAACATTACATTCAGTAACCAATGTTTAAAATATTTTGGGACGCCTTAATAATCCTAAATATCTATTAAAGATTGGCACAGTTCTGACTGTTTTGTCAGGAGAGTTACAGTATATTCAGAGTAAATCAAGTAATTTGATTAAAATGATTTACATACACTAATTGGAATAGTATGTCCACTTGAATAAAGTTTTATGCTGATACAGAATCAACTTTTATTATTATTTGCTTCATTTCTAAAAATCACACAAACTCCCTGACTGCACAATGAAGATTCTATTTCATTTTTGATTGAAAAAGTAAAAAAACCTCAGGATGTCAGATATGTAAATACTAGTTATGATTCATACAAAAATTACATCTAATATTTTATTGGTACCCTACAAATGAACAATTCAATCTACTATAACCATTTGTTTGAAATGGTATTGGGTTTCCTGCTTGAGCAGGGGGTTGGACACGAAGACTTCCAAAGTCCCTTCCAACTGTAATTCTGTTATAACAGTCCAGAGTATACAATGGATTGATTTCCAAAGTGGTTATATCGTTCTATACAATACAAGCAATACTCAGTAATACTGTGATATATAGAAAGTCAGCACCCACTCACCCTCCTAGAGAATGAAATATTTTGGGGAATATTAAAAAGGCATGATAGAATATTTCCCCTAAAGAAGAAATGGGGGGAAAAATCTAAAGGGAGGCAGAAACCAGCACTAGTCTGCCTGCCCCAAGCAGAAATTGAGACCAGTTTTTAGAAATGCAATTTCAGAAAGACTGGGTCAGATAGAAACTCCAGATAAGCAATTAGGCAAGACAAGATTAACTCAAACACATTTTGCATTTCCCCTTTTGCCTAAAGAGCCAGCAATGACCCCTACATGACCCCATAGAAATCAAAAAGGTATAACAACCCACTCTACTCTCAACTCCATTTTGTCAGCTGTCCCAGAACTGCATTGTGTGTGTGTTGGTTCTGTTAACCAATAAACCGAATCTTTCTTTCCAATCAGCCTTCATCAGTGGTGGGTTGCCCTCAGTTCGCACCGATTCTATAGAACCGGTAATAAAACCAGCGGGAGGCTCCGCCCACCGACCCTGACATCACCAAAATGACGCTTGCGCAGAAGAGCACACGTGTACGCAGCCCCATTGCAAACTGGTAGTAAAGGTAACCACTCCTGGCCTCCATGTTATTTCCAGCGTCTTTCTCCCAGCTTGGAACTGAACCAGATGAATTTTCCTTCCTACAATTATATATATTAGTAACTGGTGCTTTTGAAGTTTTGTTATAATGCTGTGGCTTTGATGCTCACATATATGTGATTGTTGTCTTCATCTGAGATAAAAAAAAAATCCTTCATTTTTAGTCTAACCGATAACCCTGACATTTCTTGATGGACTCCAATCCAAGCACTAACCAAGCCAGATTCTCTCTAGCTTTTTAAAATCAGACAACATCATGAGAACAATATTATCTGAGCTTTGGTGGTGCAGCAGACTAAAGTGCTGTTAAATAGCACCGGCTGCCTGCAATTACTGCAAGTTCAATTCTCACCAGGCTCAAGGTTGACTCAGCCTTCCATCCTTTCGAGGTAGGTAAAATGAGGACCCGGATTGTGGGGGCAATAAACTGACTTTGTATAAAAAAGAACACGGGTTGGGGGGGCCCCCGAAAGCCCTACTAAGCAGGTATATACAAAAGTATGAAGGCTATTGCTTAACGCATTGTAAATCGCCCTGAGTCTCCGGGGAAGGGCGGCATATAAATCGAACTAATAAATAAATAAACCTGTTCATTACAAAACGCTGCGATTTCTCCCGACTTTGATTTTTAGATTGCCCTCACAAAAGCTAATCTCTTCTTATTAGCAAAAAATAAAATAAGCGAACATTGCAGGCTTTTTAAAAACAATCCCCTAGGAAAAAAGCCCCCGTACAATTTACACGGCTCGTTTCAACAATACTGTCCAGCCCAAACATATACAAAGCGGGCTTAAAACGATCCTGACGCATATTTTGGCGCCAAATCTTTTCCTGGCGGGGGTGGGGCCTCGTGACGTCACGCCAGAGTACGTGCTCCAGCGTCTTAAGTGATTGGTTACGCTTTCATGGCCCCGCCTACTTTCCCCGCCGGTTTGGCCTGTTGCAAGTGGGGAATGGGGGAGTAATCTTGAGAGAAAGGCGAGAAGATGAAGTCCCGGCGGGTTTGAGGGTGGTGGTGGTGGTGGTGGCGGCGGCGGGAGGTCGTCTCCGCCACGCCCGTTGAGCCTCGGAAAGGAACGGCAGGACTCGCCGCTTCACTCCGGTTCGTGAGAGGGGATAGAGGCTTGATGGCGGGGTCGTTGGGGGAGCCGTGGCGGGGCTTCTTCTGAACCTTCCTATCTCTGCTCGGGAGCATCCGCTTTCGCCTTCCCCCACCTGCTTGCCTGCCAGATGTGTTCTGGCCTCGGAACACCCGTCATTCCAGCCAGGCTGCTGCCGGCATCCGGAGGGCACCCAGCTTGCGTAAGGCGGACGTGCCAGTCCCACACCAACGCTTCGCCCCGCTTGGCCCGTCCGCTCAACCTTGGGCCTGGCCGAGGAAGGAGGGGGATTTCTGAAGTGACAAAATGGGGTTTAGCCTTCCTCAGACTTGAACAGGGGGACCCTCTTTGCGCGGCGAAAACAAACCTTCACGGTCCGTGAGGAAACCGGCACTAGGGCAGATCGGGTCGGGCCCATCCATCTTCTCTTCTCCCCGTTTCCCCTTCTTTTGTTTTTCATATTAGTTCGGGGGGGAACCATTTGACAATATAGCTGCCTCTGCTTCGCTTCCAGAAACAAACAGCCTCTTTAAAGGCTCCGTTCCGCTTCATTCTGTTTCTGGTGCGGTTTATTTATTATTATTTTTCCAAGTCTAATCCTAGTCCCAAAAGTGCCTTTTTTCCTCCCCCCGCCCAAAAAACCAATGGAGTTTTGTTTTTCCTTGAAGACGTTTCGCTTCTCATCCAAGAAAAGCTTCTTCGGTTCCGCTCAGTTCAGAACAGAAGAAGTGTTTTGGATGAGAAGCCAAAACATCTTCAAGGAAAAACAGTTGCCTTTTGAAAGGGGGGAAAAAAAACACTTTTGGGATAATAAACATGACCTGGATGACTGAGACTCTCAATAGGCAAACTTAGTTCTAGGTTCACAAAGAACATGTACAGAGTGCAGTGCCATTTAATGGGGGCGGGGGAGACACTTTACAGCTGTCAAACTACAGCTTTTTTTGGCATCTCTGGCAAATTAAGCGTGGGTGGATATTAGAAAGGATTTTGGTGGTGAGAACACCTTTGTTATGATTTGTTCTTTCAAGCAGAAAATAACAGCATTTTGATGGTCTTATTATGACTGGTTCCCCCCCCCCTTACATTGATGTATCAGAGTCTATTTACTTATCTAGCTAATGTTATTTGCATTATTAGATTTGTATTACTGTACATTTTTCATTCAGGAGCTCAAAGCTACACAGTGCTTGCTTCTATTTTTTAACACCAACATGGGATGGGTAGAAAGAGACCAAAGTTACCCAATGAGTTCCTGGGACTAATGGTGGATTAGAACCTGGGTTTTAATGCTCCTAGTCCAACACTACAATTGAAAAACTTTGATAAAAGCATCTGATTTTTAAAAAGAAACATTTACGTAGTTATTAGATTTATGTCCCATCTTTCGTTCAGGAGTTCAGCATAACATACATAATACTATGTTCTTCCTTTTTTTCCCTATAGCAATCCTGTGAGAAGTAGGTTCAGCTAAGAGACAGTCACTAGCCCAAAGTCAAACTAGTGAGCTTCTGTAGTTACCTTTCATATGAAAGGATGGACAGTTTCCAGGTTACGTGTAGCCCCTAATCATATGATGAATATAAGCCAATAGTGTGACATTGCTGTCAAAAAAGGAAAAGTGAAAGTTTAAGGCAAAATCAGTAGAAAAACAGTTTCTGAATCACAGGAAGTGATTCCCTCTGTTTCTTGAGTGCTGTGCTCAATTCTGGGTGTCATATAAAAAAAAATCAGATAACTAGAACAGATGCAGGGATAGAAAACAAATATAACTGAGAGAAACAAATATAACTGAGGGAAACTAAATCTGAGGAGAGATTGAAAAAATCGGGCTCTTTGGTTTTGAGAAAGGATATCTACAGAAAATTATAGCACACATCAAATTTGAGTCACACAGAAAATGCTATGACATGACATATTCTCTATTAACCATAGAATAATGTTTCCAAATGATAAGTCAGATTCCAGTTCAGTTAAGGAAAACTTCATGATGGGAAAAGTAGATATGGTGCCAATCGTGGAACCAATTGCCCAGGAAGTAGTTTGCTCTCTTTCAGCTTAAATAGCCATCTGTTGAGGATAGTTATTTATTTATTTATTTATTGTTCGATTTATATGCTGCCCTTCTCCAGAGACTCAGGGCGGCTTACAATGCGTTAAGCAATAGCCTTCATACTTTTGTATATACCTGCTTAGTAGGGCTTTCGCCCCCCCCCCCCCAAAGCAGTGTTCTTTTTTATACAAAGTCAGCTTATTGCCCCCACAAACCGGGTCCTCATTTTACCTACCTTGAAAGGATGGAAGGCTGAGTCAACCTTGAGCCTGATGAGATTTGAACTTGCAGTAATTGCAGGCAGCTGGAGTTACTTAATAGTGCTTTAGTCTGCTGCGCCACCAAGGCTCTTTTTTGGTTCAAGTTAATTTTTTGGTTTCCAGGCTTAGATATGATGGCCAAAGCAAGTTTTTATTCTATAATTCTCTAATGGTTGAATTGCTAGCAAATTATTCTTCCTTTCTAAATATGGGAAAAAAATATTAAGCAGCTTGATGTTGCCAAGTGACATTATTTTCTGAAAAATCAAGATTCATGGAAAGGAGATGAAAGTCCTCTCACACAGCTGTTATTTAAAGAGTGGGATGGAATTATGTATATGTGTACAGATATTCTCTTTCATGCTGGGCCAGATTGTCTATGTCTGATATCAAATGTTTATCTTGTTTAGACTGATGTCCTAATTTTTTTCTATCAAACGTAGATGGGGTATACTTAGGAAGTGATTATAATGGGAACAGAGGAGGATGAGGATGGAATGACACTTTCTAATCTACATGGCAGTAAGTAAATCTGATTAATTTACTTTTTGGGAACATTAGAAAAATGCTCTAACTATGGTATTATCTAGGAAATAGACGGTGGAAAAAGTCATATAACATGTTTTAAAAAGGTCTATTTAGGTAGATAAATTGTGTATGTCTGTGTCAGGAGCTATTCCTTCCAATCATAACTTCCCTTCATGCACCTTTGAAGGAGGCCAAGAAAAAGGAGTTTGATGATAAGTTCTACAATATGTTATTTTAAAAACATTTTTATTCAAAAGTAAAATTGTGCTGATGAGCATATGACTTCCTCTTGATTATAATGATATAAATAATGATTGATATTGTTCCGGCAATTCTCCTAGCTGATAGAAATTAGCTATTATAACTGTCAGTTAAATGGATAGAAGCCAAGCATTAAAATTTCTGAAATGTGTTATATTACATATTTAATATCACATCATTTATGACATAATATTTGACCACTTGTAGATAATCCTTTAGTTACCACTGGAATTGAACCCTACAATAATGGTTATAACAGTGGTGAAGCAGATCATTATTTGATCAGACCCTATTTTATGGCATTTTTTGTGTTGGTTGCTAAACAAATGCAACAATCATTAAGCCGACCAATTGTTTGCTATTGGACTTTTTTTCCCCCAGAAATCAGAAGTAACCACTGGCTTCTGGGAAAAAAATAAATTGCGACATGACTAGGCCACTGCAAATGATTGTAATATGAGCCAGTTGCCAAGACCAAAAATGCTCTCATATGATGGGGTGGATTTGGAACCTTGAACTGATTCATAAGCAGCTTTTGAGAAATCCGTCATAACTTTGAATAGTTTGATAAGCAACCATTATAAGCTGAGAACTATATTAATGTACATTTTATTTTATAAAATCAAGCTGCTAAAGATGCTATTTGAACAGAGATGCTAGTCAAATGGTGCTTTTCAGAATTCATACTTGTACTCAGGAGCCAGCAATAAAGAGTTAAATGCATGGCTTGAGTAAATAAGTTGCTACTATTGCAGATAAAAAATAATAAAGAACAACTACTGTAAATTCTAGGTATCGGGACATATTTATATTAGCCCTGGGTTTAAACCCTTTTCATTTTCCTCTACCTTGTATGGTAATAGATTTCTTGTCCTTTGTTTATTAACTTTGAATTTGGAAAGCACCTGTACAATGTTTTGATTAATGGACCTGTCAAATCTCAGACTCCTTCTGACTGCATGCTCCAAACCACAGAAATTCCCCTGTTTGACAGTTATTTTTACTCTACAAGATAAAATATACAGATACATCTTTCACTGGGGTTAATAATCAGGAAAAATGTAGCTTAAAGTCTAGAAAGCTTCTTTTTCTTATGTCTCTTACATTCCCTTTTAAATTGGTGCCAATAAGTGAATTGAACTGATCAGGAATTTAATTATTAATCATATTTATGACCCTCTTCTGATCAAACAAATCATAGTGATTCACAGTAACAATCAAAACATCAGTAAAATTATACTTACAAAAACACCTCTCCAAACTAATGATAGGTTGGATAAAATCTTTTTTTATTATTTTTTTATTATCTAGCTATTTTGCCGCTCTTATCGCGTCATCAGATAATCGCCCGGCCGTTTAGAGTGACCCGCTCCCTCCTCCATCTGGAAGTGCGGGATGACCCCTTGCAGGGCCGAGCTGAGGATTTTGTGCAGTATCTGTATGACAAAATCGCTCAGATTCGGGAAGGGCTGGCCTCTGACTGGGTATGTCCGGACGGGATGACTGAGGCAGGTCTTGAGAGTGTTATCTGGGGGGAGTTCGATCCTGTGGCTCCTGAGGACATGGATAGGGTCCTGGGACGGCTGAACGCAACCACATGTTTATTGGACCCGTGTCCCTCCTGGTTGGTACTGGCTTCCCGGGAGGTGACACGAGGCTGGCTCCAGAAGATTGTTAACGCTTCTTTGAGTGAGGGTGTCCTGCTGGCCGCTTTGAAAGAAGCGGTTGTGAGGCCCCTCCTCAAGAAGCCCTCTCTGGATCCGGCTGTTTTGGCCAACTATCGTCCAGTCTCCAACCTTCGCTTTGTTGCGAAGGTTGTTGAGAGTGTGGTGGCACAACAGCTTCCCCGGTACCTGGATGAAGCTGTCTGTCTAGACCCGCTCCAGTCCGGCTTCCGGCTGGGCACAGCACGGAAACAGCATTGGTCGCGTTGGTGGATGATCTCTGGAGGGCTCGGGATAGGGGTTGCTCCTCTATCCTGGTCCTGTTAGACCTCTCAGCGGCTTTTGATACCATCGACCATGGTATCATGTTGCGCCGGTTGGCAGGGTTGGGGGTGGGGGGCACCGTTTTGCGGTGGTTCTCCTACCTCTCTGACCGGTCGCAATCTGTGTTGACAGGCGGGCAGCGGTCGACCCCGAGGCACCTTGCTTGTGGGGTGCCACAAGGGTCGGTCCTCTCGCCCCTTCTGTTCAACATTTATGTAAAGCTGCTGGGTGAGATCATCCGTGGCTTTGGGGTGGAGTTCCATCAGTACGCTGATGACACCCAGCTGTACATCTCCACCCCAGGCCATCCCAACGATGCCCTTGAAGTGATGTCCCAGTGCCTGGAGGCCGTGCGGGCCTGGATGGGGAGAAACAGGCTCTGACTCAACCCCTCCAAGACCGAGTGGCTGTGGCTTCCGGCGTCCCGATATAGCCAGCTGACGCCATCGCTGGCTATTGGGGGCGAATCATTGGCCCCCACGGAAAGGGCTCGCAACTTGGGCGTCCTCCTGGACGCACGGCTGTCTTTAGAAGATCATTTGACGGCCGTGGCCAGGGGGGCTTTTTATCAGGTCCGCCTGATACGCCAGTTGCGCCCCTTTCTAGATCGGGACTCCCTACGCACAGTCACTCAGGCACTCGTCACTTCCCGCCTGGACTACTGCAACACTCTCTACATGGGGCTCCCCCTGGGGTGCACCCGGAGGCTCCAGCTGGTCCAGAACGCGGCCGCGCAGGGGATTATGGGGGCGACGAGGCGCTCCCGTGTAATACCTCCTGCGCGAGCTGCACTGGCTCCCGGTGGTCTTCCGGGTGCGCTTCAAGGTGTTGGTGACCACCTTTAAAGCGTTCCATGGGTTAGGGCCGGGGTACTTACGAGACCACCTTCTGCCACCAATAGCCTCCCACCGGCCAGTACGCTCGCACAAAGTGGGCCTCCTCAGGGTGCTGTCTGCCATACAATGTCGGCTGACGACTCCCAGGGGGAGAGCCTTCTCTGTGGCGGCGCCCACCCTCTGGAACAACCTCCTCCCAGAGATACGTACAATAACAGACCTCCGGATTTTTCGTCGGGCCCTGAAAGCCCATTTATTTCAACTAGCTGGGCTGGCTTGAGTTAAATTTTAAATTGATTTTAAATTGGGTTGTTTTAATTTACGGCCAAAATATTTAATTATTTTAAACTGCTTTTAAATTTTGTATGTATTGTTTTTTACTTTGGCTGTTCACCGCCCTGAGTCCTATTTGGAGAAGGGCGGTATAGAAATAAGAACAAATAAATAAAATAAAAAATAAATAAATAAATAAATTGTATTGTAGATTTATTATTTGTAAAATAATCTTTATCTCTTGTATATTACAGTTATTGTAATACATGAACAGCTAACATCTTTTGAGGGATGTTCTTTCTATTTGCAGTTTCTCATGAAGAAGGAGGTGGCGACGAGAGTTCTGTGGATATTTATGATGACTTAGACAGCACTCCAGTTGTTTCTAGTATGTTATTTGCCTTGCTATGAATTTTCTTTTTTTATTTTATTCACTTGAATTGGATGATACAGATATTTTCTCTCCCCACACCCCAGACAAACTTAGTAAAAATGGTGAAAACCTGGTGAAACAAGGTTTCATAAGCTTGATATCAGCTCTAATTTAATAGTTGACTTCTCCAGGCTGTTATTGCTAGGGAATGTCAACCTTTCTTGGGTGTGTCTTAGCTCAGAATTCATTCCTCTCAAGACAACTTTGAATTTCTGCCAAATCATAGGTCCTGCTCATGGAATGGAGGTGGATGGGCAACACAGTGAATCTGGTATTTAAGTGTATGTCAAATGTGATCTGGTAAGGGAAACATTACTTGCAGGTCCTTGTACTAACATATTACTTTTGGATAACTGTGAGATTCATGGCACCACCAACTTCTATATTAGGGAGAGACTTAAATAGTCTACGGCACATGTTTTATGAATCTGTTTGATTTCCAGAAGGAGCTTGGGGAATTTCCAAGTGATTTATCTGGCAGTTTTATCAGGCCTCTGATATACAGATGCAGTAAAAGCAGTACATAGGATTACCTCATCCTGTTATTACTCCTGAGGGTCTCTTTGCTTTAGTGATAAGCTCCAGAACATGAAACAAAGAGGCAAGATGGTGGTGAAAAACAAAGTGCAAATATTATAAAATATATATATGAGCACAGATTAGGCTATGTACCATGACAGTAAGATCAGTGGAACATTGTTAAATTTCTCATACTGCATCCATGAAATGTCATGCAGTTGTACTATTTAAAGTGATCAGAATCTTTGGTGGAATCTTAAAGTGGAAAAACTCTTAATAGATCATTGTGATAATTTGATACGTATTCTTTAGATAAAATCGTACATATTCACTTAGAGTTAGATGCTGCCTAAGCAGAGATCAGTCACTGGCAATTTACTCAACTATAAAAAGAAGCAAGAAATGCAGCACATCTCAATAAAAGTAGTTTTAGCTTTCATCTAACAAGTTTTAAACCCTAGTGGGTTTAAAATATATGTTGAAGTTTCAAAATGCTGTTAATAACCTGTTACATATTGCCACCTAGGGCTGAATAGGAGATACAGTGGAAACTTGACCTGGTCCAAATGGGGAGGAAAAGGCTAAGATTTAAAACCAGCAAGACACAGTGACTATTGATTCAGAAACTTTCCATTCACAGAACAATTTCATCTTTAACTCCAGATGGGATTGCTCCTTCAAAGAAGTTGGGGTTCTCCTGGAGCCTCTTCTTTTGTTAAATTATTGGTATAACCCATTAGTAGATGAGTTTAGGCCAATTTAGCTAATGTGGCAATGTCATTGGACCACCTTGGGTTGGACTGCAGTTTGCTCTGTATGGAGCTTTCCCTGAAGACCACTCAAAAATTAATGTTCAAAATAGTATGAAATGCCTGTTAATGCAGTCATTGTAATACCTTTGCTATAGAGCTAAATTGGCTACTGGTCTCTTTCCAGGTGTAATCAAAGTGCTTATCACTTATAAAGCCTTATAAAGTTTGACTCCTGGTTGCCTTTGAGATTGTCTACATACAGAAGGAATCAGCTGACAGGATATGTTGAAAACTCATACTCTTTAGGAAATGGGTAAATTGGGGGCATAGACATTTCTGTTATTATTCTCCTGCCTGAAGTAATGATTGCTATTTTCTTATTAATACTCAGAATGGCATTTAAAACACACACCTTCCACAAAGCACTTGGAGAACAAATATCCTATGTTGTATTCAAACTGTTTTGTTACGTTCTTGTTAAAAAGTTTTAAAAAGTTTTTGTAAAAATCATCATTTTTCTTATTATTTGATATACCTATAATTTTTTTACTGTACTTGTAGTAAAACATTTAAGAATATTGCACCTAAGCAGAATACAAATTTTATTAAGTAAGTATTTCAATAGAGATTTGAACTTAAATCTGACCGTAATGCAGTGCATTAGAAGTGGTTTGCCATCCAAAGGTGTGTACATATTGCATATATTAATATTTATAAGATTTGGCTTTCATATGTAACAAAGAGTAAATAAAATATAAATAATGTTATTTGGTTAAAGCTAGGATTCCGAAACTATGCCATCTAGTTTCATGTGCAAAGTAGGTTTTGGAGATGTGGGTATTTTGTGTGCTTGCTTGCTTGCAGTGCTTCTTTTGTCTCCACACAATGAATCCCATTTGAAACTGAGGAAACATTCAACATCAGTTTAATTAATTGAATGAGTCTCTTTATATGGTCTTTACTCTGCATACAAAACTATAAAACAGGAGGAATTATATGAAAACTAAACTATACCTAGAAAATACAAAGAGAATAATTTATTAAACTGAATAGAGGTAATAACTCTCTGTTAAGTATTATGATACTACGCAGTGTCAGTGATGAAGATGTATCACTGTCCTTTATATTCCTGAGGGTTTCATGGAACAACTACAACATTTGGGGTTGTGGATGATATAGGAGTTCATTTTGTTGAGGTTGCAGTGTAGGGTTGGGACTGAACAAGTGCTTAGAGCCATATGGTTGAAGATGTGAAGCTTCTCAAATGATTTCCAGAGCGCACTGGTTAAACATTACTACCATCTTAATAAAGTCTGGTAGTATTCTTTCAAAGCAAACAAAGGATTCTTTTTTTTAAAAAAAAATCTACTTTTCATCTGTCTTGCTTTAGGCAATTGTGCTTCAAAAGTGCCGATCAAAAGTAGTTTAAACTTATTTGATGAAATCCTGATTGAAGAAGAAACAGCCAAGGAAGCCACTTTCAATGAAGTATGTACTTTACATTGATAATACATCAAGGAAATAAATTGCAGTTAGATAACTGTAATAGCTAACATTTAGTTATATTTGTGCTTATACTAATAGGTATACAGTAATTGAAAGTATCATCAAATTTTAAAATTTTCTGATTTTAAAAATTACTTTATGCAATTAAAGGGAAGTTGCAGTTTGGATTCTAAGGAGAAGGAGCTTGATTTGTAATTCATTAATGTAATTTAATGTTATCAAAAACTGAAATATAATTAACCATTGTAACTCGAGTTTGATTTCTTTTGCTTTACAGATAGTTCCATTTGTCCATGTTGCAGTTAAAATGAATGTGATATATACTTAATATGTATGTGTTTAGTAGGGGATGAAAATACTTCCTTATAACTCAGAAAATATTTGATTTAGTAAAACTATTTGCTATATCCAAAGTATGTGTTTTAATATAAATGAGGAAATCTTTGTCTTGACAGTTGCAGGCTGAACATGAGAAATGTAAGCAACAACTTCAAGAGTTGACGAAGAAGCTTCAGGAAATCCAAGAACAGGTGATACAACAATAAATATTAGGATCCAAGATATACATACAGGTAGCAGAAAGTGCAAATGGGAAGAGATTACTGCATAAAAGTGGTTGTATTTTTGAAAATAGTAATAATGTAATAGTTATTATATAGCAGTTACCCTTGAAAACTAACCTAATCCTATACATGTTAACATACTCTGGTCAGTGATATTTATTTTCAGGAAAGTATCAGTAAAATTAATGGCTAAATATGCAATCCTTTATGAACTTAACTACAAAGCATTACATTAAATACGTTTTGAATATAACATATTTTTTTAGCTTATTACAACCGAAAATGTAATATTTTTTTTATTTTTTAAACTTTATTGTTTTTGTTCATATATTCAATTCCTTGTTTATAATATGTTAAATGTCTATGTGTTCTTTCTGACTTAGAACTCTCTTCTACAAAGTGAAAATCTGTCCCTTAAAAAAAATATTTCAGCACTTATCAAAACAGCTAGAGTGGAAATTAACCGCAAGGATGAAGAAATCAGTAATCTGCAGCGAAGGTACTGAAAGTTAACCTACACATTGCTTTTGAAAGATTTTAATGATGAAAAAAGTAAAGAAAGAAAGGAAACCTTAACTTAAAATAGAAGTGTTCTTTCTATGCAAATATTTCCAATCCCAGATGAAAGTTCATTATCTTAAAGACAAATGTATGCTATTAGCATTTATGTATTTATATTTGATGAGATAATTTTCCAGGATAAAAATCAAACTTAATTTTATGCAGAGAAAACCCACTGAAATAAATTAATTGTAAAAGTATAACGTGACTTCTAGTGGCATACTGTTACAGTCTTGTCAGCAGTGCAGCAGTTTTCTGTTGCTTCTTGGCATTTCTTTTTTTTTATTGCTTCCCATTTTAGCTTGTAATTCTCATACTCCTTGGAGATCCTTCATCCAAGTATTAAGCAGGCTCTGTTCTTAATTTCCAAAGTCAAACAAGGTTAATTGCTGCTACTTGCTAAGATAACCTAATCATAACTAGCATCAGGTTTTTATTTCTTCATTTCTGCTTTAAATATATAATTAGGTTTGGGTTTCATTCATCATTATTTAAAATATCGAGAATTTTTTGGGAGTGTTTATTTGCAACAATTAGCAATAGCACTTAGACTTATATACCGCTTCACAGTGCTTTACAGCTCTCTTTAAAAGGTTTACAGTGTCAGCATATTGCCCCCAACAATCTGGGTCCTCATTTTACCAATCTTGGAAGGATGGAAGCCGATGAGGATCGAACTCCTGGCAGTCAGCAGACTTAGCCTGCAATACTGCATTCTAACCATTGCACCACCATGGCTTCTTAATTCATCAAATAATTGATTACTTTCCTAGCTTTATGTTTACTACACATTTCCCTAGGTATTTAATCAAAATCCCAATTGTGAACATAATGCAGTCCCTTGGTTTGTGTCTCCAGTTGCATGGAAGGAAGAGTTAATGAGATACATGTATTGGCCTACATGTTTACATACTACGTGGTTCAGCATTCTTGACGATTCAGACTATTGAATCTGATACCTGGTCTTCTTAATGGTTACAAAATGAAATCAAAATTAAATTATTCTATATTAAAAGTATATCAATATCATTGATATAATGATCTCAGTAATATCAAAATGAAAATATTCATTTTAAAAGAATTCTATTTATAAACATTTCATATTTTTATTTTTTTTTTATTTTATTTTTTTATTGAAAAAGTTTTAAAACAAACACAATTTCCCCACAGCCCTCCCTCCCAACCCCCTCCCCCTCCCCGACTTCCCAGAGCAGAACACAAGGTATTTCTATTAACCTTTAACAATGAACTAAATTGCATAACCATTCATCAAACTAACACCCCCTAAAAAAAAATTCTTAACCCCCCATATATAAAATCTTATTTCTTAAACATAATACTTCTAATATCACTTATATAGCGCTTATACAAATAAAAGAAATCATTCATAAGCTATTTGATATTTTTTGGTCTGATACTTATTTTGTATATAATCAATCCATCTTCTCCAGTCCTGTATATACCTTTCTTGTGTGTGATCCTTCAGATATGCTGAAATTTTAGCCATTTCAGCTAAATTAGTTACTTTCAATATCCAATCATCAATAGTAGGCAAATAGTCCTTCTTCCAGTGTTGTGCTACCAACAATCTTGCTGCTGTTATCAAGTTCAAAATCAATTTAGTCTCTGCAACTGTACAGTCCGTAGTTATACCCATTAAGAACAACTGTGGAGTAAATTTCAGTCTCTTTTTAAAAATATTCTGCATCACCCACCAAATCTTTATCCAAAATGCTTTGATTTTTCTACAAGTCCACCATATATGATAATAAGTTGCATCATCACAATCACATCTCCAACATTTAGCTTGCACATTAGGATACATACATGATAATTTTTTGGGATCTAAGTGCCATCTATAGAACATTTTATAAAAATTTTCTCTTAAATTTTGTGCTTGTGTAAATTTCACATTTCTAATCCAAATCTTTTCCCAAGTCTCCATCATTACTGGCTCTTGAAAATTTTGTGCCCATTTAATCATACAATCTTTAACCAATTCCGTCTCAGAATCTATTTCCAATAAAGCATTATACAACCTTTTAATATGCATTTGTTTTTGATCTCTAATTTGTTTTACCAAATTCTCCTCATTTTGCACAAAGCCAGTTTTTTGATCTTCCTTCCATCTAGCTTGAAGTTGACCGTACTGAAACCATGTGTAAATTATACCTTCTTCTCTCAGTGTATCTAAAGATTTCAAATACATTACCCCCCTTTCAATAATAAGAAGCTCTTTATAGTTAATCACCTCCTGTTTTTGTTCTATACTTATATTTTCTATTGCATGTCTAGGATTTGCCCATACAGATATCTTATAATTTAACTTATATTGATATTTTTTCCAAACCCTCAACAAAGCATTTCTTAATATATGAGCCTTAAATACTTTATCCACTTTTTTGTCATATAACAAATAGGCATGCCATCCATATAGCAAATCATGACCTTCTAAATTCAAAATTCTCCCCTCAGTTAAATTAAACCAATCACTAATTTGTGATAAAACCGCTGCTTCATAATATAATCTTAAATTAGGCATTTTGAGACCCCCTCTTTCATGTGTATCTTGCATAATTTTCATTTTTATTCTGGGTTTTTTCCCAGCCCAAATAAAAGTATTAACACCTTTCTGCCATTCTCTCAAATTCTCATCTTTCTTAAGCACAGGTAACATTTGGAACAAAAATAAAAATCTAGGTAAGACATTCATTTTAATTGCTGCAATTCTTCCCAATAAAGACAACTGTAATTTTTTCCAATTTTCCATATCCTTCTGTACCTTCTGCCAAAGGACCTCATAATTGTTTTTGTATAATTTTGTATTTGAAGCTGCTATGTATACCCCTAGATATTTAACCTTTTTAACTATTTCAAAATCTGTTAATCTCGCCAGTTTATCTCTTTCCAGTATAGTCATATTTTTAACTATCATCTTTGTCTTATGTGGGTTAACTTTAAATCCTGATACTTTCCCGTATTGATCGATTATATCCAATATATATGGAACCGACTCTATAGGTTGGGATAAGGTAATAACCAAATCATCTGCAAATGCTCTTAATCTATAATCTTGTTGTCTAATTACAATACCCTTCAGTTTTTCTGAGTCCCGTATCTTGTTCAATAATACCTCCAAAGTCAAAATAAATAATAGTGGGGACAGAGGACACCCCTGCCTTGTTCCTCTCTCAATTTTAAAAGCCTCTGTTAAACCTCCATTAACTATAATTTGTGCTGTTTGCTGCTGATATATCGCTCTAATTGATTGTGTAAAATATTCCCCAAAATGCATTTTCTCTATTATTTTAAACAAAAATTGCCAGTTCAAACGATCAAATGCCTTCTCTGCATCCAAAAATATAAACGCTGCAGGGACTTGATTATTTTTTTCCAAGTATTCCAGTAAGTTTACGATTTGTCTAACATTATATCTCATTTGTCTCCCTTTTATAAACCCTGATTGATCATTATGAATTATTTGTTGCATAACTGGCATTAATCTATTAGCCAATATCTTAGCAAAAATCTTATAATCAGTATTCAAAAGTGAAATTGGCCTGAAGTTCTCAGGTTTAATGGAGTTTTGGTCCTCTTTTGGAATTAGTGAGACAAAAGCTGTTTTCCAGGAAGGTGGTACTCCTCCTCCTACTTGTATTTTATTAAATAAGATTTTGAGTGGTTCTAACATTTCAGATTGTAAATGTTTATAATAGACAGCTGTTAATCCATCTGTTCCTGGAGCCTTACCTATTTTTAATTGTTTAATTGCCCCAACAATTTCCTCGGACGTTATTGGCTGATTCAATCTCTCTCTCTGTTCCAATGTTAATTCAGGAATCTCCATCTTTAAATATCTATCAATATCAACATCTTGAATCACATCTTTAGCATATAACTTTGTATAAAACTCCAAAAAAGCCTTTTTTATTAAATTCTGTTGATAAATTTCTTTACCTCTAAATTCTATCTTATCTATAACACGTGATTTTTGTTTTTTCCTCATCGTATAAGCCAACCATCTCCCAGGTTTATTAGCATTACAAAATGTATTATGTCTGGCATATTGTATGCTAGTTGCTACTTGCCCAGCCAATAACATATTAAATTGCTCTCTTAAAATATTAATCATATCTTTTGCCTTTTTATCTCCCGGGTTAGTTATAAGCGATTGTTCTTTCTTTTTAATTTCCTCCTCTATCTCTTTCCGTCTGTTTTGTTGTTTTAGTCTATATTTATTGTTCAAAAAAATTAATGTTCCTCTCATATATGCCTTACTCGCATCCCATACCATCTCCATCGAGGTTCCTTTATTCATATTGTTAACAAAAAATTCTTTCATTTGTTTTTTAAGCTCAGACAAGTTATCTTCATATCTAAATAAATTCTCATTTAACCTCCAAGACCTCCTTTCCCCTCTTTCCTGCTCTAATTCCACCCAAACCGGGCTATGATCAGTTAAAGATCTTGGACATATCTTCGTGTTCTTCACCCTAGAAAAAAGATCATTTGTAGTTAATATAAAATCAATCCTAGAGAAAGATTGATGCCTATCTGAAAAAAAAAGTAAAATCACTTTCTGATACATTCCTTTCTCTCCAAATATCTCTGAGCTCCATATCCTCCAGAATATCAAAAAAAGATTTAGGCAACTTAGCACGCATGGATATCTTAGATAGACTTTTTTTATCTTTCTGAGTATTTATTACCCCATTCCAATCACCCATTAGAAGTAAAGATCTATAATCCCATTGTAATATTTTAGTATGTAAAAATTTATAAAATTTATCTTGTTGTTGATTAGGTGCGTATACTCCAATTACAAGCAGCTTCCCATTCTGTGTTGTTAATTCAATTGCAATATATCTACCTTGAGTATCAGCCTCAATTAAATTAGCCACTAAACCTCTTTTAATGTATATAACTAGGCCATTTTTCTTCTCTGGTGCTGATGCCACAAAATGTGTACCTAGTTTCGAATTTATCAAATACTTTTGATCTGAAGATTTAATATGCGTTTCTTGCAAACAAATAACATCATTCTGAAATTGCTTCAAGTAGTGAAATATTCTCTTTCTTTTTTGTGGAGAATTTAAACCATTGACATTCCAAGATAAGAATTTATTTGCCATCTCTTGGCGCCTCAAGCTTTGAGAGCATCAGCTGAACCTCCTCCGCCATATTATACTTCGGCCTAGCTCCTCCCACTGCTTGTGTTTTTTGAACTTGTTGGGTTGAATCTTGAGGCTGTCGTGCCAGATGTTGTTTGTAAGTAGCTCTTGTCAGTCGTTGATCTTTTGGCAGCTGTATCATCGTTAATGACTCAAGGGTTGGTGGTGGACCCCCACTCAGCAGTAAATCTTCTTCCAAATTGGCTCCTCCAGCTAGAGCTTGAGCGTAAGTTTGTGGTTGCCCTCCATCTTTCTCTTGTTGTGTCGTTTCCAATTGCTTTCTAGCGCCCCCTGGTGAGGGTGGCCTTCCAGCCTTTAAAACATTGACATAAAAATCTTTTGCCTTGCCAACTGTGTTTAAACGATGTCTTTGCCCAGCATATGTCACTATTATCCCAAAGGGGACATCCCATCTGTACTGGAGCTGCTGATTTCTTAGTTCATTCACCAAAAAACCAAACTGCTTTCTATCTCTTAACATTTTAGGAGGAAGCTCTTTCAGGACCACCAGCTCTTGTCCATCCACTTTAATCTTGTTTCTATAAGAAGCTTGCAGAATGTCATTTCTAATTCTCCTTGTTGTGAAATAAATCACCACATCTCTTGGTAGCTGCTTTTGTTTTGCCAGCCAGGAATTAACCCTATAAATTTTATCCATTTGAAATGCCACGTCTTCTGGCCTTTCTGAAATCAGCTCTGCTAAAGCATTGGAACAAACATCTTTTAAATTTTCACCAGTCTTTTCTTTCAAACCTCTCATCCTGAGGGCAAATTCCATTGATCTGTATTGTAACAAAACCATTTCATCATCCACTTTCTCTGTTTGTATCATAACCTCTCCTACTTTAGTTGCAAGCTCCAAGTTAGCATCATCAATTTCCCGTACTCTCTCCTCAATCTTTAACATATGAGTGGCCAGTCCTGAAACTGCATAAACAATGTCATCTCTTATTTCATCATGTTTTTCCTCCACCACACTTTTAATTTTCTTTAACTCCTCTGAAAATTGTTTCATCATTTCTGTCTGATTGTTCAGGGCACCCATTATAAATTCTTTAAGGTCTTGTGACTGTGTATCAGCAGGAAGTTGTTGTTTTTGAGTCACTACAGGGGAACCTCCTCCCCCTTTTGAAGTTGGTGGCTTTAATTGTTTAGCAGCCATTTTATTTTAAAAAGAGTTTTTTCCTTTTGCAGCCACAAAATCTTGTAAACAGTCTTACAAAGTATGTTTCAAAGTTTTTTCAAAATAAACAATCCTCTCTTCAAGCTATACTCAGTCCCCAACAGTTTTCTCTTCAGGCAGAGGGCTCTTAACAAGCAGTTTCCTTTTAACTTTCACTTTCCCTTCCGCCCATAACAAAGGCTTCCTCTGAAGCCTCCAGCTCAAGAGAGCTCCGTTTGCAACAATGTATTCACGGAGTTAAGTTCTGTTTCTTTTAAAAAGCTTGCACTCTTGCTTCAGCTCTGTCTGCCTTGTTAAAAAATCATTAGAACTCACTGTTTGCCGGCAGAGTTGGACGCAGACGTCTTGCTCTGTTAAACAGAGGCACCAGCGATCCGGAGCAATGGGAGGGGTGAACTGGGGAGCTCTCACCCTCCTAGTCCCTGGAATTAATCCAGTGACTTTCGGGGAACTCTACCCACCCCCTCCGACTCTCCTCTCCTTCTTTGCCCGAAGGAGAGTTTTTTCAAACCGCCGGACAGCAGTTTAACGCTGTCAGGGCGGTTTTAACAGATCGGGTGGCTGGCGGTCTATGGAGACCGTCCTCGTCGTCAGCGGAGCCAGCGGAAGTCCTACATTTCATATTTTTATTGATTGTATTGAGAGTACATTGCTTTTTGTCAGTCTAATCTTCTATTGTACTCAAATTTTGGATAGTTATTGTATAATGTAGCATATTAAAATAGTGTTTTTATTGACAGGTTAACAGAAGCTCCAGTTCATCACAATATCTACAGTAAAATATATACAAGGAATGTTGAAGGATCAAAACAAAAAAATAAATCCAGTGATTTCTTCCCAGAAAATAATCCAAAAACAGGTCCTAAAAATAAACAGGACATGCCCAGAGATGTATCTCATAACAATCCATCTTGGGATACAGGAAATAAGAAAGTTCATTTGGAAAAAAAAGATACTTCTTACATATCTCAATCTCATCCTGAGCAGCTTCACAAAGACGGCATTCCAACGAAGCTGTCAAAACTTGATAGCTCCTGTGATAAAGAAAAGGAGAAAAGGGAGATAAAAAATAACGAACATTATAGTAAGGATAATGATTGCAGACACAAAACAAAAACACAGAGTAACGTTGGAAGTGTTGTAGATTGCATATTGGATTCTCCTGGAAAGTCACAAGTTAACCCAGAAAAACTAATCAGAAATGGAGAGTGGAAAGATAGAAAGGATTTAAAGATCAAAAGCAGTTGGTGTGCAGGAAACAAAATTGATAATATCTCTTCTACTAAGGAAAAACAATCAGTTCCTAAGGATAAATTAATGCTTAAAACTGAACACATTAATGAAGATAGGCTTGAAAAATTACAAATCATAAACCAGAAGGACTTTAAAAAAGAAAACAAAGAGAAAAGCAGTAATAAACAAAAAAACAGACAACCTGATAAATATGTAGAACAACAAAGAGCTGGTAAAGCTACTAATACCCCTGAAAATAATACACTTGTCAGAAATCCTAAAGAATTAAGTAAAAGTTACCTAGAAGACAAGATAAAACATCATGATTGTAGGAAAACTAAAGGGACAGATGATCCTGGGCTCCAAGGAGGGAAATCATCACTGCCACACAGTTCTAATAGAGAGCGAAAACTTAGTAACTCAAACAAAGATAGCAGAAAATGTGAACCTGAACGCACCCATTCCAAATTGGACAAATATCGAACAGAAGCAAAAAGGAAAAGTGGAAGAGACAAATCTAGAGAAAGCAGACATTCTCAAACTGAAAGACGTAATTCAAAAGAAACTCCCCCAAAGGCAGTAAAGGAAAACATTAAACTAAAAGACAGTGCAAAAAGAGAGAAAAAGAAACCTTTTCCACCAAAAGAAATTGCCATGATAGTTGAGGCTGTGGACGAGCCTGTGCCCATTAAAGTGGAAAGGGATGAAGAGCAATCAAAAAGCAAAGACTTAAAATTGAGCTTCATGCAGAAGCTGAACTTAACTCTCTCTCCCGCTAAGAAACAAACAGACAAATCCAAAATAGTAGCAGAGACTACTAATGAAGGTGAGATGGAAGTTCCAAGTCAGGAAATAATGTTAGTCCCAAATGAACCAATTAATACCACTAGCAAAGTGAAAATGCCATTGGGACCTATCCATAATGGTCCCCTTCAAACTAAATCAGAAAAAACGACAACTGTTTCTGAGATCAAAGCAAATCAGCAGAATGAGACTCCAGCAGAAATTTTGGATAGTAAGCCATGTAAAGCATTTCCACAAAATGTGACACTACTGCATGAAATTGTTGGTAATGAGAAACTCCTTCCGCTGACTGAGACTGAGATGCAAGATTCTGAGGAAGTGTGTGTGGCACCTAGCCCAGCAAATCCCATGGGTCCAGAGACGCTGTTAAATTCTTTCCATGACCTGGAGACTGGGAGTTCTATAGATTCTGATACATTTAGAGTAATAGATGAAGTTAATGGGACTGATTCAGACTCCTCCATGGCAAAAGAAGAATCCAGTAATTGTGCAGATAAAAAGATCTTGGAGTACTCTGAAAATGAAAGCCTACCTCTTCCCAAGACTAGTACAGAAGATGATAAAATACTGTGTGTAAATAGTTCAGTAACAGACCCCAAAGCTGAAGATTTGAATCCAAGCTCTCCCAAGCATGGAAGCCAAATGGAATCATTATGTAATAAAGGATTAAATGCTGCATCTCAGACGAGAGACTCAAATCCAGTTTCAGTTGATGATGATAACTCAATACTGAGCATTGATCTAAATCACATGAGGTACATCCCAAAAGCAATCAGCCCTCTTAACAGTCCGATACGACCATTGGGTAAAATCTTCAGAATGGAAACCTCTTACAAAGTGACAAATTATAATACAGGTATATTTATTATATTTTTGTTGTACTTTACAAAAATGTTGTCCTTTTCTGTTTGGATTGTATGCCTTTGGAGAAAATACCTTTATGCCAAAACCAAAAAAGTTCATAGTAGATTACAAGATACAGTGGTAGCAAACTCATTGTTCCTTCTCTTTACTTCCTGCTGTTTGGAAGTTTGGACATGAGCCATGAGTTTGAGTATTGTACTTCCTTTCTTCCCCACTGCTTAATATAATAATTCCTCATCCAGTCAAATCACAGTTTATCCCAGATCTGCATAATATAATTTGGTCAAGCCTCCAATAGATTATAGTTTTACTCTGATTTGCAATACTAATTTATTAGGATTTGTTCAAAATCTATTTTGGTGATGCAGGTGTGAAATAACTAACATGTTTGTATTAAGCTGTGAGGCACGTAAGAGAAAGTCATCACAAGATAAATAATCCGGTTTCCAACTTTTCAAAAGCTTGGTCAGGAAATTAGAATAATTATCAATCATTCTCATACTAATATATATATATATATATATATATATATATATATATATATATATATATATATATATTGTACACTGACATTAGAAACATGGCTTTATTTTTAACTCTTCAAAAGCTAATTACAAAGATTTGTTTATTGATGCCTCTTCACCTTGATAATAAATTATTCAGTTTATGCAACATTTTCCATTGAGGTTTTGTGGGGAGATGCTAGTTTCAGTTTTTTTTATCTCAGAAGCCTAAAATGTGGAGTGCAACTTCAAACTTGTCTGGAGTTGGTTCCTGGGACAGTGATCCTTAAAATCCCTGTAGCCTATGTTGCATTTCTAATATTTGGTGTGAAGTAACTTTTCCTGAAAGCAATATTTTTCAGTTCTAAAGTTTAGTTTATTTTCACCCAGCTCTTCTTCCAAAAAACTCAGAATGCATCTGTAATCACCCTTGAAGTTTGTCATCCTAATAATTCTGTAAAATAGATGCAGCGAAGCGAAAATGTATTTAGGACAGTTATACATTTGGCATTATTGCTGGGTAGGAATTTGTACAGTATATGAATCTTTTTGATAATCTATTAATCATAGCACATGTATTGTGAAAGCTGCCTCTTTAAAATTTAAAACACAAAATTATTAGCAATTAAAAGTGGAAATATTTAGTTGTGAAATAAACAGTAATTGAATGATACTGTAAAACAGTTTGCTTTGACACTTTCTTTTTAGAGTGTTACTTTTCACTTACTAATTGTTTTGTTGTTTGTAGATTTTGCTCCAGATAGTGCAGTGGATTATTTGGGGAGCAACCATTCAAGTGAACTCAACAAAGAAAATCAAAAGCCACTTTGCAGCGATCACAAAATCTTAGAAGAGTCTCAACTAAACTTATCTCCAGATGAATTAGAAGAAGGAGAAATTGTAAGTGATGCTGATGATGAACCGAAAATAGAAAAAAATTCTGAAAATAGTAAAAAGTTGAAAAGAAAAATGTCTCCGGAGAGATCTAATACATCTAAGAATACATACAACTACAAAGTCAAATCTGTATCTTCCAATGAGGGTTCTGGAAAATTGGCTTCTGGGAAAAAAAGTAAAGAAAAGCCTAAAGATGGAACAATAATATTCTCAAAGGAAATAAAGAAAAATAAAATTGTGAGCATTGATTGTCTTGAAAAAATAGTTCAAATTACTGCTGAACCTTCTACTTTACATGAGTTTATGCAGATGCTGAAAGCTGTAAGAAAACAAGTACGAAAAAACTATATGAAATTTAAGATACAGTTTCCAATACAGCAGTTTCATAAAATAATAGATTCATCAGTTCTGAATTTTACATCTTTAATAAAATATATTGACTTCTCTAAAATGTGCAAATCAAATGAGGCCATAAAGGTAAATCTTTGTGAAGTTATTGAATCTGAACTCAGTCAGATAAAAAAAAATACTGCAATAGAGTATCTATTCGAGAAACAACAATTAGATATGAAGAAAAAATTGTGGAAACTTGTGGATGAACAACTTGATTATCTATTTGATAAAATAAAAGAAATCCTTCTAAAGTTGTGCAATTTAATAAGTTTGGGAACTGAGAATGATGATGGTAAACGTAAAAGAAAGAAAGGAAGCTCAAAATGCCTTGACAATAATAAAATTGATAGACAGAAATCAAAGAAACCAAGCTTAAATGCTAAAGTGAAAAAGTCTGAAGAACATGTCCTTCCAAAACCAGTAGTAGGTAGCCAACAGTTTAAAACAGATCGCCAGGAAATAAATAAAATAGCTCGCCACAAAAATACAGTTACAAAATATAAACATTCCCATACAGATAGCATAAGACCGTCTCTCCCTGAAGTTGCACATTTTAAACAGAATTCCACAGAGGATACTGCTTTGAAAACTGGAAAATATGAAAAGGAAGGATTGGATGTGATTGGAGATCCTCACAAATCTGATATCAGCTGTGGACCTCTTACAGAACAACAAATGTCTGGGCTAACATTCAATTTAGTTAATGATGCTCAAATGGGTGAAATGTTTAAAAGTTTATTACAGGGCTCTGGCCTTTCAGAGAAGAACATTGACTTCATTGATGAGAATCAGTGGGAATTCAGAACACCAGAAAAGCAAATGCCAGAAGGTCAGAACAGTAGAAATAATCCTGAATATGAGACTGAAGAAACGACGTCAAGGGATATCCAGGTAGAATCAAGAGTACTTGACGGTATTAAATGGCCCATAGTTTCACCTGAAAGAGATTCAACCTTTTTAGCTAGATTGCAAATGCCTATTGATCCAAATATTCTAGATGAAAACTGTATGTTTGAAATTCCTACTAGTCCTACCTTGAAGAAAGGTGAGGTATGTGTTCTGGAAAAACAAAAATCTCTGGTTTCTTCTATTCTTTTGGAAGACCTAGCAGTATCGTTGACTATTCCCTCTCCTTTGAAGTCAGATGCTCATCTTAGTTTCTTGAAACCTGATGTATTGGGATCAGTTCCTGAAGATGTTCTAAATGCACACTTCAGTGAAGATGCTCATCTAGAAGAGGAAGATGCTTCTGAACAAGACATCCACTTGGCTTTGGAATCTGATAATTCAAGCAGTAAATCAAGCTGTTCATCGTGGGCAAATATCCCTGCTGCTCCTGGATTTCAATATTGTCCAAGCCTTCCAATGCAAGCAGTAATAATGGAGAAATCAAACGACCACTTTATTGTTAAAATAAGGCGTGCTACACCATCTATGTCACCCACTGATCAGACAGCCCTACCAGATGAACCATTAATCTCTGTTACTGAAAAAGGGAAAGATGAAATTATATATGAAGAAAATCTTGCTACTTTAACTTCCCGAAGTATCCCTTCAGGAGAGATAGAAATATCTAAAAAAATTATAAATGCTACTGACTCTGGGAAAAAAATGGATAAGCGTATTATGAAAAAGCAGATTTCTCAATCATTGGAGCCTTTGAAAGAGACATCTGTCTGTCTTGCTATTGCTTCAGTTCCTGATCTTTTTGAACTTCAACAAGACCTCCACCCTGATACCCCTGGTGATGTTACTAATACCATACAGTCCCTGCTTCATAAAAACAGACAAGAACAATCTTGTGACGTCAGTCTTGAAGTTCAGAGGCCATTTTGTAATACAAGCCAAAGTCAAAACCCTCATTTAGTTGTTTCAAATCAAGCATCGCTTAATGATGCCTCAGAAAAGCCTTCTGAGTTGCAAGACCTTCCTGAAGAACTAAGGATATCTAAAGTGCCTTTGGAAGAATCCTCAAATAAAATAAATCAAAATGCAGCTGCACCTGAGGTTTTTAAGCTTCCACAGACAATCCCCATGAAAGTGTTCCAAGAAAAAGATGTACCTTCTGCAAAAATAAAAGATTTCCCAGTTAGATCAATAGTAAATCCCCCTGTGGAACAGCTATCATCTCGGAATCATTTTGATACACATATTGGCTTGATTGATGTGATTCCTATCGAAAATAAACTGAATCCAACAGATCCCATAGAACAGTCTGCTTTAAATTATAGAGTGAGAAGTTTATGTAAAGATCAAGAGAAACATAAAGCAGATAGTCACAGTGAAGTAGCTGATATATTAAAGACTGAAGTTGAAGAAAATGTAAATTGGCCAGACATATCTACAAGAGATGGCAATTTTGAAAAAAATACTACCTTTAATATTGATGGTCAAAAATGTCCAATTAAACTTAGCAAAGAAAGCAAAAAAAGAAAAAAAGAAACAGAAGAAGCATCTAGTGCAAAAAAGCAAAGAAAGGAAAATAATGAATTGGATTTAAAAAAAACAGGCAAAAATGGCAAAAACGCTAAAGAGAGAACTTCTGCAGCCTCAAGCTTCTCTAATACAAAGCCAGAGACTAGAGACAAAGATCTATTATCCTCAACATTATCTTTGTCACCATCAAATCTATGTGCCAAAAATATCATTAAGAAGAAAGGAGAAGTTGTTGTTTCTTGGACAAGGTAAGAATACTGAAAATGGAGTAGTTTTGAATACATTAAAAGTTCAATAGACTGAGATTATGGTTTTTTTTTCTAACATACCACATCATGGGCATTAGAGCAGCTTACTCCTAATTAAAGGATTTTGGAATGCTGCATAAGAATATAGCCTTGTTGTATATCTCATTAAACATTATGGCATTTCGTAGTAATGAGTGCCTTACTAACATTAGCTGCAAGCTCAACTTCTTTAATCTTTGTTCTGGCAGAGGTAGAGTAAGTGTGCAGTCTTCCATGACTTGCTATAAAAATTGTAGCATAAGCTGAGAGAGGAGAATTTAGAAGCCACTCTGAGCATATGGTACAAAATTGTTCCCTCATCTGAATAATAGGGTTCTGTAGTTTGTATATTGCATTGTGTGTATCTATAATAGCTAGTTTTTGTCTGGAAATGTCAGCAACTGAGCATGATAAAACAAGTCATTATTAAAGGATTTGCAACATTTATGGTTCCTGCTTCAAAATACACTCTTGAATCAAGCCACAATGAAAATGAATGCTGCAGGGTTGTTGTTTTTTTGAAAACCATCCAAATGAATAAATGAAAAAGCCTTTTGTCCAACAAAAGTTAAAAACAGGTAAACCAAAGCATGGATCTTTGAACAGAGGACTTTGTGATTCTTTTGGTCCCAACCATTGGTTCTACATCTTAAAAGACAAAGGCATTCCAAGAAAGGATTCAGCAAAATTAATTTAGATGCATGAGAAAATAAACAGTCTTAATCATGCATGACTTTCCCAGAAGGTGGGCTGTTAGAGATAGTCCTTGATTTACGACCATAATTGAGCCCACAGTTTCAGTCATAAGTTGTAATGGGCATGAAGTGGGTCACCATGTGACCAGATCCACTTTTATTACCTTTTTTGCAGTCATGGCACTATGAAGCAAACACCATGGTTGTGAAGTGAACCCATTTGTTCACTATGGAGTGGTTTTTGCTGAAAATTGGAAGTAAATGCCAGCTTCCAGCAAAAACATTATAAATAGCAGTCACAAGCACCTATCAACATGTGCTGGTTGCATAAGTGCCAAAAATGTAATCGGGTGTCTGCGGGGTGTTGGTGTGGAGGGATAGCAGATGTCAGAACTTCAAAATCAGACCATAAGTCACATTTTTGAGGCCCATCATAACTTTGAACAATTGCTAAGTGACTGGTCGTAAGTCAAGGATTACATGTATCTGTGATTGCTTTCTTAAACAGATCCTACAAATTACTGTTCTATAAACGGGTGTTAGAAACCTCTGACAGTTCTCCTGATTGCAAAGAAGTTATCTTTAAGAATTGAAGTATTTTATCTATGTAGTTGGATAGTAAATGGAAAATACCTGAAGAGGGAAAGTGAAACAGAATGGGCACAGGGACATTAGTGAAATAATGAAGCAAAAATTGATTGCTTAAGTATTATTTATTTATTTATAAAGCATATTTATATAGCCATCCAAATCATATACAGTGACTCCTGGCCGCATAAGATAGATAATCTGTAAAGATGTATTTTGTAAATATTGTGATTGAAAATGTTTTCTCTCTTCTTGGTTAGAGCTTTTCTATTGTGTATATGATTAACTCAGATATTCCTGAGATTCAAATCTGCCAGCCAGTTTCTGCTCAGAGGCCATTGTCTTAACTCCTCACTAAACTTATTTCTGAATTTGATTTTCCATCAAATATCTAATCCTTTTCTTTTAAATTAAGGAACCTGAGTTCATAAGCAGTAATTCCACTTTATTAATTTAATTCAATTTAATTCAGTTCAATTCATAACATCATTCATCATGCACTATTCTGAGTGGTCTGAGAATACATTATCTGGTGAAATGACCAGATTTTCTTTTTAAAATCAAGGTTTTTTTTATCCTTTGGCTATGAATCCCACCTGTTGTTTTTATTTTAAATCCTTAACATGGACAAAATAATAGTAATTGGTTTATTGCCAAATCAGTGACTAAAAATTCACTTTCTATGTTTGTTATAGAAATGATGACAGGGCGATCCTATTGGAATGTCAGAAAAAAGGCCCTTCAGGAAAAACTTTCACTTCTGTTGCTGAGCGGTTAAAGAAAACTCCAGCTCAGGTATATGTTTGGATAAGAATCTGTGTTCAGTTGGTTTCACTCTCCATTTGTGTATTTCCCTGAATGAATAGAGTATGCCATATTCACCTAAAAGAAAAACTTTTCAAAAATAAAGACAAACTCTACCCCACTCCAAAGATTAGCCAGAAAAGTGGTTATAAACACAGGCAAAAATTCTGCCGTACTGCCCAACCTCTCTATTTCAGGAATAAGATTACCAACTTCAGTTTAAACAAAAGTTAGTGCTCTGCCAGAGATAGATCTGTTAAGCTAACTCATTCTGGAAATTAGGGAAGAGATCCTTGAAAAAACAGCTTTTCCTATTTGTAAAAAGAGAGAGAAAGAAAGGAAAGAGAGAGAGAAAGAGAAAGGAAGGAAAGAAAGAAAATAGAAGTATTTATTCTAGTCTTCAAGACAAATGGAAATATGCAGTATTTTGGGTTGTGCTTTACCTCTTTTAGTGGGACTATGTTATGTAATAATGACTTAGTTAATAGGTTGAATGGCTGGTGGCTCTGGATGCTGTGGATCTAATTTAAACAGATCTCACTCTTCAGTCAAGGAGAATGAATGAATTACAGAAACTTGGGAGTTTTTAATCACAATTTTCTTTTATAACAAAATAAAATCCTGCTAAAGCAAGAACCAGTAAGGGCATACAAACCTAGAAATCTTTGATAAGGCTAGTAGACATTTCTGAGTCTGGCAGCATTTTTTTCTAATTGCCTTAATAATCAGAATTCTTATAACTGATTCACCTACCTGGTTCCATATCCATATGAATGCCAGGGTGGGGGAGATGGCTTGAGATAGTCATGAATTCTCTGGGAAGAATACCTACTCTATAAATAGTTTTAAAGTTTAGATTTTATGTTTTCTCTACACAGGTTGAAGAAAGATTGAAGCAGTTAGTGAAGTTATTCAAGATGTCAACTGGCAGTTAATAGCTCCTACAAATGAAGGAATCTGTGCACATCTTTGCCCTGTGTGCATGTGAGAAAAGAGTGCTTGCTTTCCAAGTCCAAATAGCAATTTGTTCCATATCTTTTTTACCTGTAATTTAAATGTTTCATTTTCATAGAACTTATGGGAAAACCTTGTTTTTTTTTAATTACGTTAGTAACTGGTACTCGTTAAATATAGCAAACAAATTGTAAAACTCTAGTGCACATTTTGGAATATAGAAGAAAAAGAAACTTCCTGGGCTGCTGTGAATTTTCTAAGACTTCTATCCACTGCAGGTGCCGAAGATAATTTGCAAAATACAGCATAGAACAGGGGTGTTAAACTCACGGCAGCATCACGTCACGTATTGGGACTTTTTTCCCCTTCACTGAACTGGGCGTGGGTGTGGCCAGCGTGTGATGCATCCAGCCCGTGGGCTGGGAGTTTGACAGCCCTGGATAGAACAAGGTATTTTATTGCTGCTTCTTCCTCTGTGTTGTACTCAAAACCCTTATTTTCATTAAAACTTTGGGTTAACACAAAACCAGTTCTTAACATATGAATCATTGTTCTGAGTTGAACAATTTGACTATAGTTTGTTGATCAGAAATAAAAGAAGCATGTGTTAACACAAAACAAGACTCCAATAATCATGAGAAAACTTAGAATGTTGAGCATATACTTCCCTTTTTTTCTCTTTTATTAAGTGCGAATATGAATTTTGAAGTTTGCGGTATATTTTCCAAATCCTCATATGGTTTATTGGTATAGAATTTGTGAAGAACTATTTTACAAATAAAACACCAGTATTAACACGAGTTTCCTCTGCTTAAAATGCTATATTAGTTTACAGACTAATATAACATTGTTTTTCATATCAAACTTTCAGTTTTAAAGCAGATTTGCCACAAGTTAACAAAATATTATTTCTCTTTTAAATTATAACTATCTGCAAAAATAGTATTTTTAATGGAGTGTGCAATTTGCAATTGAATCCCATACTTTAATTAAGAACTTAATTAAGATTTAAATTAATGATAATCCAGTTAAATTGATTCATGTTCCTGTCCTGATAAGACCTTATTTTGAAGGACAAATATTTTATTTCAGCATGGAAATATGTAAGAGGCAGCACCCACAAAACACCTCATTTTTTCAAAAATTTGCCAATATTAAAATTCATTGTTTAAAACTGATTACATGCCATACTGGCTTCAAAGAGAGAGAGAGATGTAAAGATGTGCATGTGTATAAATTGTAAGTTTTATATGGTACTCTCCTGTAAATAATGTACTGTACAGAATTCTATATTGTGTAAAATATTGTGTTTAAATACAATTCTTTACCTGTAAATTTTTGATTACAGAGAAGAAATTTTATTTTGCATACATTAAATACTGCATTCTGTAATATGAATCTCAACCTTTGTAAAATGAATGTGTTTAATGTTAATTAAATGTTGGTTTGGAGTATTTTATGCCCTACTTCGTAATCTTTTTGAATTTGTTATGGTTAGCCAGTAGATAATAATTTATTTTCCTGATGGTAAACAATCTTGATACTGAAGAGCAAAGCTCAATACCTCAAATATATTCTAGTGAAGTTAAGTTGCGGAGGTTAGTACATCTAAACATCCTGTTTTAATCCTTCAAGATTGCCTTGTCATCTTGAATCCACAAGTATAAGAGATTTCTGCAGGCAAAGCAGAAATCTCTGGAAAATCTATATCCTGCATTTGGCTCTGCCACTACTATTTGTAACAAAATATATATCATTTTGCGAGAATTGTCTTAATCAGTAATTAATCCTTTTTAGTTGTCAAAAGATCATGCTTGTATAATCATCATCTAACTACTTTGTCTTCTTTAAGCCTCTTTTTCAATTGCCTTTGATTTTTACAAGCATTACAAGGATCTTCTCTAATGACTTTTGCCTTTATATTTAATATTTACGTATACTATTATTAATGGATTTTATTAATATTGATATTGGTGATGAAATATTAACTAAATTTTAAACATTAGTTATTAACACTTCCAGTGCAGTGCAGTACAAATAGCAATCAGATTTATTGATATTGAACTATTATCCGATATTGAACTATTCGTTCTTGTGGTCCAAAATAGTCTTAATAATTGCATCCAGCCTCATCATTCCAATTTTTCCAAAATTCCAGTTTTCACAGCTGTATGTTGTAAGTGGAAAACCATGGTGTTGACAATTGTAGGAAAACTTTTGAGTTCATATAAACCAGAGATCAGCACAATTTCATTGAAGTAAAAATAGTTTATTGATTGGTTCTAGAGGTAAAGACAAGCCAAAAGAGGGGAGGGAATAAACTCCTTCTTTGTAGACTGAGACAAATTATGATATACATTTAATTAGTGTAGCAAACAATTTGAGTTTAGAACTTGTT
This sequence comes from Arizona elegans, assembly GCA_022577455.1. Lineage (NCBI taxonomy): Eukaryota > Metazoa > Chordata > Lepidosauria > Squamata > Colubridae > Arizona > Arizona elegans. Next base: position 223,572,097 of record JAKOOJ010000001.1, read on the forward strand.
AAGTCAGGATAATGGGGTGAATGCAATGGCTTACTTGCACTAAGAATGGGATCTTAGAATATGTTTTGTTAAGATTATCCTGAGTGTCCTTGCTTCTCAGCTGCTACTTCCTGAATCAGCATTCCTTGTGTCTGTGTTTTATTGCTGAGCAAGGACTCTTAATTCCCTTTGGACAAGGGCATGTAAAGAGGAGATGAGTACCGTTGAAGTTGTATGTTATTTGCTTGCCCTAGTATCATTTTCTCCTTTAAATGAGTATTCTTTGTGTCAATTTTTTGTATAGCTTAGCACTTTCATTCCACTGAAAGATGTAGTTTTAAGTTTGATCCCCAAATTCTACTTCACAATACATTATTAGTATTCATCCATCCAACTCTTATCTGTGCAGGTTGTTCTAAAAATCCTTATAGATCAATTATTTACTCATATCAATGCCTAACAAAGAAAGATGAAGGTGGGTTCTAATGAGTTGCAGGAAACAACTGCTGATATGTCAACTATAGGAAGAGTTGATGTATTAGGCTGTGGTGTATTACCTACTAAACAGTCATGTTTAACATGTTGTGCATATGAACATAATTATTGCTTGTTTAGCCAATTCTTTTTTTCCTCTCACATCAGTGATTTTAGTTTAATTTTCAATAAAAAGGGAGACTTTAATTTCTTTGGGATCGGGTAATTGCATGGTTTGTGTTAGTAAAGTTTGGTTTTATAATTGGTTTTATTGACTTTCTAGCTGGCTATGAACTCCGTTTATAATTTACTGGTTTGTAACGTTCCCGGTATGGTTAAGGAGTTGGATGGCCACAAAATTAGAAAATAAATAATTACTCCCCACAGGGAAAGTGATTTTATGAATATTAGTTTTAGTCTTCAGCTACTTATATGTAATAATTCCATGGAAGTCATCGGGGATCTTCTCAGAAGCAAGCTTTTACATAATTATAGCTTGATTATCCCTTTTCTGTGTGATTTCTTAATCCCTATTTTATAGCAGGTCTTCAAAATATTCTCATTGTTGCAAACTAGCTTAAAGCAAATGAAGGGTTAAATGGGATTCTATAACCATCACAAGGCACCACTGAAAAATACCTCAGCTATAGTTAACACAAACAATTCCCTAAACTGAAGATTTTAATACGCTTCCTATCTCTGCTTCTTACTCAGCAGCTAAACAATTATCACCATTGGCTTTGAAGCTCTTGTTCTTTTCTTTTAATTGCTATCTTTCCAAGCAGCCAGAAAAGGAAATATAACTTGTTTATTCCTTTTTGTGAATGTTGTTGCGTTAATCTCTTGAAGTAGGTAAGGGCCTTGAGTAACCAAAGCCAATGAAAAATATGGGAAATTGGATTTCTCCTTTCAAAACTTGTTCTAGTTTGACCTGCTGTTTCATTTTTCTATCCAAGAATTTTAATCTGACCCATCTATGCTGATGTGTAATAGACTATGAAATCGGGCATGACCGATTGATCTCTGAGCATTGATTACCACGAAAACAAACAGATTGTAAAGAAAACATCCAGAGCTGTGAAAAGAGACTGTTCATTTCACTTTACAAAATGAATTGTTTTACTTAGCATTTTAGCAAGTGTTTGCATCCTAATGAAATAAGCAGTAGCATTGCAAAGCAATGAGGTGGACAGAAAGGCTGAGGAGATGACTTGGTCAGTCTCCATTGCATGATCATTTCAACCAGTGGCTCTGTCCTATCAGCCAGCTCATCAAATTGTTTGAATTCTTTGGACTTACTGATTCCAGCAGCCAACAAATTATGATTTGCAATCGTCATGTCAGGTGTGAAAATAGATTTAAGTTGTTCAGAGGAAGACGAAGCAATTAACAGCGCTGGAAAGCATGTGATAATTTCAAGAGACGAGTTTGATGTATTCCAAGAGATATGAGCATGGTAAGCAGTAGAATAATATCTGAAGTTATTTTAAATGTACAAAGAGGAAAACATTCTTAATTACAAGTCCAGTCGTTAGCATGAGTCCTGCATTCTGATATAAATTGCTCATAGTATAATAATATTTCCAGTCTGTTCATTCTAATCTATAAAGGCACTTTGAATAAAACAGGTTCTAAAGCAGCGAAGGAAACAATATAGTTAAACAATCATTACACAGATTATGGTAAATTTTAATAATTTTAAAGCATTATTCCTGGTGGCATTTTTTTTTCCAAAAAGGAAAAAAATCTCTCTCTTACCCTTCCTGAATTTTCCATCTAGGCAAACTGGGAAGTTGGAAAATATTCTGGAAGAAGGCAGTGGCAAACCACTTCTGTAGTGTTGCCAAGAAAACTGTACTAATGTCCATGTGACCAGAAGAAATCAATTCAGATTTGAGATCATTCTTACTTCATTGGTTATACTGGTAATTGCAGCCTTGGACAGAAATCAAGGAAAAGGTAAGAAAATGTGTGTATGTCTTTGTCTGCATCTGTGAGGTTATACATGTATACCTATAAAAATAAATGTCTTTTTGCAGGGAAATCTGTTTCCATCACAAGGGGATCCTTTTCATGCACCATGTTGTCAAGCTTGTGGAATTAAATGCCGCAAGATGATTTGATAGTAACTTAAAAGAAATCAGTCATTGCATCAGAATCTAACCATTGTGACAGCTAACAGAACACATTGCAATGGAGAGGCGATAGTTTTCAGAAAATTATAGGGCTATGTACAAATTTAAATTAAATTATTAATTTCTTTATGCTCTCTGTGAGCTTTCGAGAAAAAAAATGGAAAGGAGTTCAGTTATGGTTTTAATAGAACTCAATAGATTTCTAGACTTTTATTTATTTATTTATGTAATGGATGTTTGGAAGTGTTCCTCGGTAATTGTGATTAAGTATGTTACATTTTTTTACATTACATCTATTAATTTGACAGGGTTCTTGCTTTTTTTTACAAAGTTAGAAACAGGATCTTGTCCAATTTTTCCATTATAAATATTTTTGCAGGGTTTTGGGGTTTTTTTAACCAGAGCCACTGGTTTTCATAGAATTCCATGAAGTTATAGAGTAGGATGTGTTCTGAAATGCAGATTTTTAGTCATTGGCCACACCATCATGGCAATCATGTTTTCAGTGTGATCATCCAGAAGCTGCTGAACCAACATCCAGAAGCTTCATTGAACTAAGAAAAAACTTGCCTTAGATGTTTTCTTGATTTATTTTCATGGCCCAGGCTCAAGCCCCACTTATCTGACCATCTCCTTGATAGCAGTTCTTCCTCTGGATCTTTAAGGCCATTCTTTAAGTCCTCTACACTGCTTTAGATGTCGCTTCCTTTTTATAACAATGGGGCCTATCGTTTGCTCACACTAATTTTAATCCAAGTCAAGTAAATTAAATAGAACTACAGGCAATTTAAATTGGCTGTATATAAATGGCTTTCTTAATGACGCACTTCTGTTTCATTTTAGAGGGATGATCTCATGACTATGGGGGACTGGAATTTGCTGGGCAGTATCTTAGAGGAAGTTCATCTCCATTCCACCATAGTGGGCAAAATCTGGCTCACCATCCTTTTCATCTTTCGCATGTTGGTTCTCGGTGTGGCTGCTGAAGAAGTCTGGGATGATGAGCAAGAGGAGTTTATTTGCAACACCGAGCAGCCGGGTTGTAACAACATCTGCTATGATAAAGCTTTCCCCATCTCTCTGATCCGCTACTGGGTGCTCCAGGTCATCTTTGTCTCGTCTCCTTCCCTTGTTTATATGGGTCATGCCATTTATAGACTGCAAGCCCTTGAGAAAGAGAGGCAGCGGAAGAAAGCCTACCTTAAAGAGCAGCTCAAAGAGATAGAGCCTATTATAGAAGATCACCGGAGAATAGAGAGGCAGCTGAAGAAGCTGGAAGAACAAAAGAAAGCAAGCAAGCCTCCCTTGCAAGGGGCTTTGCTATGGACCTATATCCTTCATATCTTGACCCGATCAGTCTTAGAAGTGGCCTTCATGGTGGGCCAGTATCTTTTGTATGGGTTTCAAATGAATCCACTGTATAAGTGCACTCTTCCACCCTGCCCTAACACTGTGGATTGCTTTGTGTCCAGGCCAACAGAAAAAACAATCTTCATGGTTTTCATGCATAGCATTGCCGCCGTTTCACTCTTTCTGAATCTCTTGGAGATCGTTCATTTAGGGATCAAGAAGATTAGAAACACCCTTTGCAGGAAGTCCAAGAAGAAGCTGATGACTGCAGAGGAGGAGGCTATCTTTAATTTCCCCAAGAAAAATTCAATGATACAGCAGATTTGCAACATGAGTGATTCATCCCATCAGGATAGTTACAAATTTAGGTCAGAGGAGCAAGGGAGGCTACCCGTCTCCTTGAATCTTGAAGAAGGATATATACTTACTGAACAAAGCCAGCACCCAGGGAATGGGGAGCAACAATGGCGCAGAAACTGCAGAAGATGGCCCAATCAGTATCCAGATCGACCGCATCCTTCTTATGGGCATCTCGGATACCCCAATGGGAATGGAGAACATCAACGCAAGCTGTTCCCCAGGCATTATACAAACTTAATGAGTCAATGCCATAATGATGAGCATCTGATTGCGCCCTGCAGCACTGACAACCTTCCAATGGAAGCAGGGCAGGCTGTCGACCTCTACAGAAAGAATGAATCCAATGCTTCAGATGAGTCCAAGAATCTTCCACATGCTTCTAAAATTTCCATAGTATCTAACCCCAGGGAGAGCCCCCAAGCAACGTTTCGGAAGCAGAGCTGGGAACTTAGCAGCAAGGACTTAGGAGATGATAATGGCAGCTCTCCGAACGCCATGCTTTATCAGAACCATAACTCCAGCCTTTTGCCCAGAATGCTGTCAAAGAGCCAGTTGGATATCAACTCAGTGACCTCAGACTCACAGAATGGTTCGGTCTTGGAAGCTAAGTGGCAAGATGACAGCAGCCCTCCTATCACACCCTCATTTTCCACCACAAGGGGACGCAGAATGTCAATGGCAAGTAAACCCAAGCAACCTTTCTGCTATACTGCTATATTCTGCTATAGCAGAGGTCTTCAAACTTGGCAGCTTTAAGACTTGTGGACTTCAACTCCCAGAATTCTCCAGTCAGCTGGCTGGAGAATTCTGGGAGTTGAAGTCCACAAGTCTTAAAGCTGGCAAGTTTGAAGACCTCTGTGCTACAGTGTGAGTTATTGCTCTTTAGTATCCTTTTAGCCTAGGCCTTGGGCTTAGGGGTTTGTCTGTGAAAACATTCAAACATGAAAGGTGGTAAGGTAACACGGTTCTTTCAAATCAAGGGAAATGTTTGAAAAATGTAATTGTTTCAGTAGAAGGGCATTCCTTATATAATACTGAATAAAGTCAGCTGAGTGTTATTTTTAATAAAATGGGTGGCGGAGAGAAATAAGGCAAGAATAATTAATTTTTTAAAATGTTATGACAGTTAATTTGTTGGACAAAGTTCCAAAATGCAGGATTTCTGTAATGTCCAAATTGTGCCTTAAAAGGTATGTAATAATTTAATTTAAATATTTTTTTAAAAAAATATTTGTTCTAATAGTTCTAATTTTATTACAAGTTGAAACAGGCATAAAGTGTATCAAAAAAGTGCCAAGTTTGTGTATCACAGCATAAATGCACACATGTCTTGGTAAGGCTTCTAAACAATTCATTGCACAAACCTTTCTAAACTATATGCAGGTAAGAAGAATAAGTTTCTATTTTGCATTGATGAAGAAATTTCAGCATGAGTACTTCTTAAACTGTTCTTAATTTAAATTTATACCTTTATTTTCTTTTAATCTGATATTTACTTAGTTTCATATCTGTTCTTTCTTATGTGCATGTGTTATATTTGATATGAATTGTCTGTATGTTTGAAGAGAAAGCGTGAATGTGTAATAAAGAGAAAGAAAAATAGATAACAGAACATTTTATTTAAGAATGTATATTTTGTTTCCCCATTCTGCCCAGACAACTTTTGTTGGAACTTAAAACTGTAGGTCCAAGATTATGGATTAATTTGGATTTTGAGACTCAGAGCCCAACTTTGAATTATATTCAGGTTCTTGAGCAAACTATACTTCATAGTTATACTTTGCTTGTCTGTTATATGCAGGTAGTCCTCAACTTATGACCACAATTGAGTCCAAAATTTCTGTTGCTAAACAAGACAATTAAGTGAATTTTGCCCCATTTTACATCCTTTCTTGTCGCAATTATTAACTGAATCACTGCAATTCTTAAAGTTAGTAACATAATCGTTAAGTGAATCTGGCTTCCCTATTGACTTTGCTTGTTGGAAGGCAGAAGTGGGTTTCAGCAGGTTCTGACCAGTTCTGGAGAACCAGTAGTGGAAATTTTGAGTAGTTCGGAGAACTGGTAGTAAAAATTCTGACTGGGCCCGCCCCCATCTATTCTCTGCCTCCGGAGTCTCAGCTGATCGGGAGGGAATGGGGATTTTGCAGTATCTTTCCCCTGCCACGCTCACCAAGCCATACCCACCAAGCCATGCCACGCCCACCAAGCCACACCCACAGAACCGGTAGTAAAAAAATTTGAAACCCACCACTGTCGGAAGGTCGCAAAAGGTGATCACATGACCTCAGGACACTGCAACCATCATAAATATGAATCAGTTGCCAAGTATCTGAATTTTGATCATGAGGATGCTGCCAACAATCGTAAGTGTGAAAAATGATCATAAGTCATTTTTTTCAATGCTGTTGTAACTTCGAATGGTCACTAAATGAACTGTTGTAAGTCGAGGACTACCTGTATTTGTGATTTACTGCATGCCTGAGGCAACCATATTGTGATGGTGCATCTAATCCGTAGTGCCTAAAGCTTGTTCCCCCGTAGAGGAAGAGAGTGGATGCAAGCAAAGACTTGTCTGAGTTCATTTTTATAGCAATGCACTTTGGTTCGGCTACATAGCTGAAGTAGGCCTTAAAAATCAAATAAGGAAACTAAGCCTTTTTAGACGATGAGTGCTGTGTATTGGGAATGGATTGTGAGGGGGCATTTCAATTGTTTAGTCTTTCCCAGAATAATAACATTAAAATGCATCAAATGACATTAGCAAGCCAATTTTGGGTTGTGGGAGCAGAAAACATGATTCAGTCCTAGTTAAGGACTTCCCCTTTAACACTTACTGATTTTAGTGGGAGGGCCATATACATTTACCCATTGAAATCAATATTAGCATCTAGTTATGGATGAATTGTGGCTTATTAAATCACCAGTCCGCAGAAGCGTGCTAAAGTGCTAGCTAATATTGTAAAACTATGCACTTTTTAATTATGCCAGAAGCTATTTAAGATGGCCCCCATATACAAGGTAATCCTCTATTTATAACCATAATGGAGCCTGCCCATTATGGCCATAAGTCATTGTGGTTGTAAACCAGGTCCATCACCTGACTGACCCGATTTTATGACCCTTTTTGCAATGATTATTAAGACAATGCTATATAGTCATTAAGCGAAAAATTGTTCAATTTGGTCCGATTTTTCCGAAAACTGGAAGGAAATGCCGGTTAGAAAAAAATGTTATAAAATCCAGTCATGTGACAGTAGGATGTGAAAATGGCCTATTGCAAATGCTCGAAATCCAGTCATGTGACTGTGAGGGGGCAATCATTGAACCTGGAAATCAGGCCATTAAATACTCCCCGGGGAAGTCTGATGTAACTCTGGTTGCTAACCAACCAGTCATAAGTTGAGGACTACTTATAATACCTTGATTGGTATGTCCACCACTGAGAGTCACATTTCATGAGATGGGTGGCTAAATTTGATTAATAAATAAATAAAAAATACTAACAAGCAGAAGGTTCAGTTTGCTTTTGTGCTAGCTAAGCAGGATAACAAGAATGCCAATTTGCTTTCAGGTCCTGTAGTTTATCAGCTCAATTTGCTGGACTTGTTTGCTCATCCAGTGAGCAAAGTATTGACTAGCAACATTGCAACACTGCTTGGAGACTGGAGCAGGGCAAAACCACTCAGAAATTCCCTTGCTTTTATTTTTAATTATCATTATATCAGTCGTCTTTGGTCCTTTCCACATAATGCTAGAACCCAGGTTCATCCAAATAAATTCAGCTGATTCAATATTGATGGAAGATTGTGTTATTTTAATAACTGTATAACTAACAGTACATAGTACCGACAAGGTAGCAAACGGTCTTTAGCTTAGCTAGCTTCCAAAGGCAAGGGATCCATCAACATCAAGGATCAATTGTGACTCAGTGGTGTCCACCAGGGAACTCTCATACCCAGGACCAAAATGGGAACGAGTCCTGATTGTTGGGAAACAAAGAGCAGGAGAGTGCCAATACCTGTGTCCGGTCACTATGGGGAATGGGAAACTGAGCTAGAGTAATCTTGATTTGATCAAGAAGGTTGGTTCACCTTCTGAAGAAGAACAAAGAAAATCTAGTTTTTTTCAAATGAGTAACTGACTAAAACAGGGGCGTCAAACTTGTGGCCTGTGGGCTGGAGGCGTCATGCGCTGGCCATGCCCGCCCCTGGTTTAGCAAAGGGGGAAAAAAATTGTGCTATGTCATGTGACGATGGCGTGATGCCACGAGTTTGACACCGCTGGATTAAAATAGCCTTCAAAGCTATTTGGCTTTAACCCCTGATTGCACTGGTGTTTTGTGTTTGTCCTAGAAGCTGACTCAGTCTCTCCCTGTTTTCTCTTTCAGAATGCGCTCTTAGAGCTCTCTTCCATCATGAAAAAGTAACACTAGTTTAACTGCGATGTTACAGAACTGCAAGAATCTCCCCTGCCATTAGCACATCGTTGCCAATACAAAGCTGAATTATTTCCCTTTTTCTCCCCCAATCTGATGAGAAAAGCAACTGAAGGCAGATCCTTAAGAATTCTACAACTTCTCTTTCCTGGGCAGTCCGTGTTGGTAGCTGAGAGTGAACCATAACCGTCTCTTTCAAGTTGCACTGCCTTCTCTCTTGCATAAGTAAGAGAAGCTTCAGTGGACATAAAAGAGCTTTCTTTTCCTCAGTGAAGACCATGGAAGGGAGGGATAGCTTGATTTGTAGCACTGCCACCTTCTTATCCAGCTCAACACGCAACTTCAAGGCTCTGCTACAACACAAAACTTCAATAAAGATGAGCGAAGGAAGAGGAGACTGCTTCCTTTCTTCCCCTCGCTGGACCTGATGAATAAAAAATGAAAGCGCCTCACTAGAACTTTCCACCACTAGGATGCACGTTAACAAAGATGCTTAAATCAAACCTGGATATGTGCAGCTGTGTTTCTCTTCCCAGACCCTTCAATGTGCTAATCTTATATTTTTCGAAGGGCTTGTTAGTATTACTTTGTTTCTTGGCGGCTTCCAAATATATAAATAGATATGGGTTGAACAGTTTTAATTTTTTAAGGAGGGAATACTCCTCCTTCAGAGGAGGGGGGTGTTGTTTATTCCAATTACAAGATTTCCAAAGAAACAATTTACATTTCCCCCCTACTTTGGCAGCTTCCAGCATAAAGGCTTCACAGCCTTTTTTGCTGCTGCTTTCAAAATAATTGGGTTTCAATGCACATAGGGATTGTTCTGGGTTTTTCAACCCAGCACTATTCCTGTCCCCAATAATATATGGGAAAACAAGGCAGGGAGGGTGGGGGGTAGACTTGCATTAAAAAATAAACTATCAATAATGTAGCACAAGGGAAGAAATCAGTTGCCTGGGGAGAGGGCTTCCTTATAAGTAATAAAGCTGCATTCCAGACAAGCAGAATAAAAGAAGAGGAAAAAAAATGCGAAGATCTGTTATTTTACATATATCCTTTCTTATTGAAAAGTGTGAACATTGCCAGCTAGAGAGGTAAACAGGAAGGCTGCTCTTAGTAAGGCAAGCTCAAATTACCTGAGGAGCATAACTTAAGAAAAGGGCCTCTATTGCAAGAAAGAAAATATTCATTACAGGTAGTCCTCGACTTACGAGCACAACTGAGTCCAAAATTTCTGTTGTGACTTTGTCCCCATTTTATGACCTCTCTTGCCACATTTGTTAAGTGAATCGCTGCAGTTGATAAGTTAGTAACCCAGTTGTTTAGTGAATCTGGCTTCCCCATTGACTTTGCTTATCAGAAGGACACCAAAAAGGGATCACGTGACCCTGGGACGCTGCAACAGTCATAAGTATGAACCAGTTGCCAAGCATCTGAATTTTGATCACATGATCATGGGGACGCTGCAAAGGTTATAACTGAAAAATGGTCGTAAATTACTTTTTTCAGTGGTGGTGTAACTTTGAATGGTCACTGAATGAACTGTTGTAAGTCGAGAGCTACCTGTATAAACTAGCTTTTTCCTTTATCTTTCTTTCTTTTCTGTGCATCTCTTCTCCTTTTTCTGAATTTGCTCCATCACGCTTTTCTCTCTAGTATCTTAGGCAGTGGTGAGATTCAAGTAATTTAACAACCGGTTCTCTGCCCTAATGATTTCTTTCAACAACCAGTTTGCCAAACTGCTCAGAAAGTTAACAACTGGTTCTCCCGAAGTGGTGCGAACTGGCTGAATCCCACCACTGATGTCAGGTATCTCATCTTTTCCCCTAGTTCTTCTGTACAGGTGGTCCTCAACATACAACTGCAATTGGGACTGGGTGTAAGTCATTATGGTTGTAAATTGACCAGACTTGCAACAGTCTTTGGGTGAATCACCACAGTCATTTAGTGAACGCCATAGTTGTAGGCACGAATCCATTCTTCCAAATGGAAGAAACCCCAGCACACTGCAAAATGAGCAGATTACCAAGTACCGAAATGTAGTCATGGGACCATGACAGAATGGGGAACGCAACCTTTTACAATGACCAGAAGTGCTTTACTGGCCATAAAGCACCAATTCCATGCTCCTTGTAATCTCAAATGGTCATTAAGCAACCAGTTGTAAGTGAAGAACTACCTGTATTGTTCCTTCGGTATCTCTTACACTCATTTTCAGCCCCTAGCTTCAGACTTTATATGAAGTCTGATGCCTGCAAAGTCACCAGGTAGGCCATTGGCCAGAAGATGGAACCTGCTGTTGGGCATTTCTAAATCCAACACCCTCACAAATATTATGGGCTTTCACCAGTATTCAAATATAGTCATGAATAGACCATACTCAAAATTTCCCATAGGGTTGGAAATGGAGAAGCCCAGAATTGAGCAGTTACCCTTCTATGCCTTGTGTGGAGGAGCTTCCTTGAAAAAGACCAAAACTTGAAAGTATTCTCCCTCTTTTAAATACTGTACTTTTCAGAGTATAAGACACACTCCCACCCACCTCAAAAGAGGGTGGAAATGTTGGTGTGTCTTGTACACCAAATACAGCCATTTTTTGCCTCCCGAACCCCCGGCCCGCACATCCTGTTTTTGCGAAAAACAGGCCCATTTTTCACAAAAATGGGATGCGCAGAGGGTTTGGGAGGCCTGCAGAGTGTTCCTGGGGGCTGGGGAGGGCAAAAATGTGATGTGTGGGGGGGTTGGGAGGCAAAAAACAGGCCAGTTTTTCGCAAAAACGGGACACAGAGAGGGTTTGGGAGGCCTGCAGAGTGCTCCTGGAGGACGGGGAGGGCAAAAACTTTTTTTTCCTTGTTCTCCTCTTTGAAATCTTGGTGTGTCTTATACTCCGGTGCGTCTTATAGTCCGAAAAATACAGTATGTATTTCTGAGGCCAGCCATGACAACAGTGCAACTAATTCCAAAGTGCAGGTCTTCATGCTGGCAGTCATACTCACAAATGGAATTCACGGTCAGGTATCCAAATTATTTAGATAGCAATACCAATAGAACTTAAGACTTTTATACTGAGGCTTTACAGCACTCTCTAAGTGGTTTTCAAATGTCAGGATATTGCCCCCAACAATCTGGGTCCTCATTTTACCCAACTTGGAAGGATGGAAGGCTGAGTCAACCTTGAGCCTGGTGAGATTTGATTTGCCAAATTGCAGGCAGCCTGCAGACAGCAGAAGTAGCTTGCAGTACTGGATTTTAACCACTGCACCCACCATGACTCTTCTTCTGTTGTTTGTACACCTATTAATTATGTGAAAGGCAGCTATCTCTGATTTCCAGGTCTGCATTTTGTGACAGTATTTTTAATACTAAAAAAAATCTTCCTCGCAATTAAGTTTACAGGATTGCAATTTTATGCCTTGTTACCTGGCATTAAGCTGGTTTCCTGTAAACTAGAGCCAAGGTGCAACCTTCAGCTTTTAATTAGAACATGTAAAGAAGTGTTACCTGAGAACTGACAAGTAAAGTAGGACACATATCCTTCTTATTTCTTTTTCTTTCTTTAAGTAATGTACTTAATGGGAAAAACTGAATGCCTGATTATTCTTACATATAGTTACCAGGCAATTATTCTGTATGCCAGTAGATACTGAAAAACAGGCCATAGAATTCTCATCCATTATAGCAGTGGTGGGTTCCTCCCGGTTTGGTCCAGCCGGTAGCGGTGACGATATGATGTCACCGAACCGGTTCTCCCCCCCTCTCCCACACCCCCACCCACTCCCCCACGTTATTCTTACCTTTTTTTTGGCCCCACCCCCAATCTATTGCTGCCTTCTGAGTCCCATCTGATGACTAGAGGGAAAAAAACTGTTTAAACTCTTGCCTGGGGGCTTCAAAGGGCCGTCCTACAGCTGATCAGTGTTAAAAGCAAACAAATGAGTCGGGTCGTAAGTGCGAGGACTTGGTTGTAAGTGCGAGGACCTTCCAGAAATGACTGACCAGCTAGCCATGCCCACCTAGTCACATGACCCCCCAAGCCACACCCACAAAATAAGCCACGCCCACAGAACCGGTAGTAAAAAAATTTAGAACCCACCCCTGCATTATAGTATTGAGATGAATACATTATTCTTCAAAAAATAGGAACTTGATTCATAAAATCAAGTTTGTTGAATCTTTTTTTTTTAAAATCAAGCAACTGCAATTCAAAAATCACAGCAAAATGTACTGTGTGATCATCCACTATGGAGGGATCAAGAGTTAAATAAAAAGCACCAGAAGTCCATTTTGTTCAAACAATTTAGAAATCAATATGCAGCTTTGGTCCTATCAATATTTGCTTGAAAATAGGTCAGTGGGAATTAACTTCCAAATGAAGTGCGCATAGAATCACAGAGTCTTTGTTCTGTTTGCTAAATTAATATTAGAAAATAATACAATTCTGTAACATTTTAAAAAATAAAGTTTTCTTGGAAATGAACTCAACTCCTGAGCATGGAATTTTCTTGGCATTAATTGAAGTCTTTTGCCACTGCCTTCTTTCTGATTTCTCAATCTAATTATTCAATTCTTATTTTCCCAAGAGTTCTCTCATCCAAGCCCCTAATCAGGGCCAAACCCAATTAACTTCTCTGATTGACTAAGTACAGCCATCATCTGTGGCACAGAGCCAGTGGTGGGTTTCAAATTTTTTTACTACCAGTTCTGTGGGCATGGCTTGGTGGGCGTGGTGTGGCTGGTGGGTGTGGCAGAGGAAGGATACTGTAAAATCTCAATTCCCTCCCCAATCCAGGGAAAGGTTACTGCAAAATCCCCATTTCCTCCCAATCAGCTGGGACTTGGGAGGCAGAGAATAGATGGCGGTGGGACCAGTCAGAATTTTTACTACTGGTTCTCCAAACTACTCAAAATTTTCGCTACCGGTTCTCCAGAACTGGTCAGAACCTGCTGAAACCCATCTCTGCACAGAGCCTGTTCAAAATGAGTAAGGCTAGCCTATTTTTGATAGATAGCTACTACAAGCAGCATCTTTAGGGAAACAGCAGCAAAGTGTGAAGGGAGAAAGCTATATTTGGGGCTATCTGCCCTACCAATGAGGTAATTTGCTGGGTCCAGAATGGATAAGGACTCAGCAGAGGACCTTTGGTGAAGACAGATATAACTGGCACCTCCTGGGGTGCTTTAGACCTGAAGTTGTGCTTATGGTTCCTCGTTTGTGGAGTGCCTCGGCGTCCCTATTTGGCTCCTCCTGCTTACCTTCTACAGGTAGTCCTCAGTTATTCAGTGACTATTCAGATTATGATGGTGCTGATTGAAGGGCACCTATCTTGGTTCGTTTGATTTCCAGCCACCGCAGCATCCTAGTGGTCACATGATTGCAATCCAATCACATGGTGCCTGGGTCATGATTACAGCATTGCAGCAAACCACGGACATGTAATTGTGATTTTTGACATTCTCTTCCCTACCACGAGAGAATAGGAATGCTAGCAAGAAGTCAGAAGTCATTCCCACTCCTGCTTTTTTACTAACCCATGCCCCATACCAACTGTCCATGGCACCCCAACCCCTCTGCCATCTGTGTATCCACCCATGCTCTGTAATGCTGGCCTATGGCACCCCTTCCCAAGTCACTCATGTACCCACCTTCAGTTTGGAGCACCTGTCTGTGGCACTCTCACCTCCCCCCTGTAGTCCTCATTTACAGCACTGACCCACCCACATCAGTCTATTTGCCCAGGACATCTGCCCTTTCCCGCTTAATGACCCACATGGTCCTATGGTTACGACGGCAACCAGGATTGCGGGATTGCTTTAGCTAAGTGATGCTGTCATCATATGGCATTGTGTTTTATGACCACTTTGCATAGTGATAGAAATTCAAAGTCCCAATTGCCATCAATACCTGGGGGTACAGGAAATCACTCAGTGAGGTCATTGGTCAATTCAGAATCAGTCTGCTGATGATACCCAACTGTACTTCTTAAAGCCAGACTGTGCAGTTGGAAGTTGTTAATATACTGATTCAGCGTCCATTTGAACTTGGATTTGTTTTTTGAATATCTCTCACTAGATACTAGGTGTGTGGTATTACATTAGGATGAAAAATAATTCATTTATTTTGTAGTTTTACCTGCAATCTCTTGTGATATCAGAAAATGTTTAAAAGAATAAATGGGAATATCACTGGGAGAAAAAAATGTTACTTGGATTCTATATTTGCCTGTAGGGTGTGACAGGGGTGAAATGCTCCTGGTTCAGACTGGATTGCCCGATCTGGTAGCGATAGTAGTGGGTGGTTCAGTAGCAAAAATCCCTGCGCCCCCACCCCCCGTGTCCAGCTGAGCCATGTGATCATCAGAGGCTGTTTTTTTTTTAACTTTTAAAAGCATTTTTTCTACAACCTCGTCGGCCGAAAAAATGCTTTTAAAAGTTAAAAAAAAAAAAGTTGGCCACGCCCACGGTCATATTACCCCACCACCACCACCAAGCCACGCCCACAGAACCGGTAGTAACAAATTTTAGATTTCATCCCTGGTGTGTGAGTTATAAATAAAACAAAATGGCAACTATGATTGATGTTTTTTTAACCAATTCCCCCCCTGCAGATGCTCCTATGTGTCAGAACAGCTATCACAGATCATAGGCAATGTTTTCATATTATGCTACATCAGAAATGGTGTTGTTTTTTTTAAAGACTACTTTACTTGCTCATCACACCATACTTTCTGGCTTAACATGAAAATCTAGTCACGTGGGCACTTACACAAGTAACTAACTGGAGAATATCTGAACTCTATCTTAAGAATGTCAGACAAGGAAAAACATTGCCTGTTTCAGGTAGTCCTTCAGGCCAATTTAATACTATTAAGTCTCAGCAGATGTCAGTACCTTGAATAGGCTAAGGATGTTTTGACTGTCAAGTACTGGAATGAGAAACCTCAATGAATAAAACACATATAGTACTCTAGAAAAATCAGAGATATTGCAGAAAAAAGTACAGTAATAGCAAGCCACATTACTGTCAACTATGAGTACATAGTTTTGTCTATATAACTGTCAGATGACCTAGACTTGAGGCTGTTTTTAATTCCCACCCACCCCCCTCAACATTAAATTCAGACGCCAGAGACAATGCTACAATACATATTGGTATGTCTTTATTTCATCAACAGAAATGGTGTCTAGACAAAATTCAGTTAACACTATCAATTCAAATGAATGGAAAAAATCTTTTTGCACGATACTGTATTTACAATGAGTAACTGAAGTCTTTAAATTTATTAGTTCATAGATAGCAATGCTGTTTTTTTTTTCCAAAAAGGTAAAAATTCTTAGTAACAAGGAATAAGCATCAACAGCCATTTCATTTATACAATAAAAATCACAAGAAACCACAGTCACCTAGAAAAAAATAATAATAGACAAGCTTAAGAACTAGTACAATAAAATGATGCATTGAATTAAGTTCCATTAATCACATAGAATCTGTGTAAAAAGTATATAGAAAAACACCTGATGCAACTTGTTACAGTCATTGACCAGTTATGAGAGGTACAGAAGATTATACAGGTAGATATGTGTGAGAACTGTCCATACTGTCTGATCTGGGGAGGAAGAGGAGAGGGGTTGCATCCCCTTGCATACACTGATAAAACCCTGTTTTGAATATGGCCTCTGAAGTTTGTAAGGCATAGATAGTAGAGGTGCACTTGTAGCCCACTGGTTCTGGAACAAACTCTTGGGGGGTCTCTTCACCCTTGTAATCAAAGATGAGCCTTGAACTGAATGGCAAAAATCAGCATCCAGAGATCTCCAAAGTACTGAGTAGAATTTCTGCTGATTGGAGGAGTCCAGATATTTTTTTTTATTATTCGTAACACAAGTATTAAATATCATTTTTCGAAGAACGCCTTATGTTTTTCATAACTGTAAATGCACAAGAACTCATACTCATTACCAACAAAGCACTGAACTCTAAATGTGTGGAATAACCCAGAAATTCAGTCTGGCTCCTCAAATCTGAAGTCACCTGTTAAGACAGAAAACAGGGAACTTCTAGGCTAAATTTCTAATCCCGACTGCCTTCAAAATTAAATGGGTCATTGGCTTCAAAATCATTTGAACCATTTCAAGTTTTGAGCGATGACAGAAATGGATTTTCATCAAACTCCTTAAAAGTTTTTTTTTTTTTTTTGTATTTATTTATAAGGCTGCAATCCTATGCACACTTATCCAGGTAGAAGCGCCATTGAACTCAGTGAGACTTACTTTCGAGTAAACATGCATAGGGTCAAGCTGAACAAACTTTCATATAATTTATTTTATTACACTGCATAGGTGTTTAAACATTATGTAAACTGGACCTATATATAAAAGAGCTGATATTAGTGAGGCATTGATAATAAAAAGTTATCTATTTTTTTCAGTTTGAAGAAATTTGAATAATTACTCCCCACTAGAAAAAGTGGCTTTCATCATAATGGTAGAACCACATGAGCGTTATAATTTAAAAACAAATACATATCACTAGTTTTATTCTGATATTTCTCTATCTATCTATCTATATATAATATTGGTGGAGTGTAGGAAAATACTGTAATTCTTTTACACGGCAAGCAATGACATTCTAACTTCCAGAGAAAGTTATAATAATTTATTAGTAGTCTACAATCCACCAAACTATAGATTTTTAATATACATAAAAATTGTTTGAATGGATTTAACATATGTACAACTGTATTCTGCAGCATTATTTGATGCCTGTGTCACAAAATAATTCAATTATAAATATACATAATATAAACAAGCAAAATTACACATACTGATTTTATATTGTAGATAGAAATTAGCTACCACATTTTTAGCAGAGCTTTCCTAAGGCTACATCAAGTAACATCCTTTCTTATCTGTCTTCACTAACTCAAACTTTTTAAATGTACACATTTAAAGAGATGGCAGTGAAATAAGCGATCAAACAAACACAAATCCTGATCTTTTGTGTGCGTGTGAAAACTGCCTCTTGGAGTCATTGGTCTGAGCTAGTTTGTTGAGAATTTGATGCTTGCATAGGCTTCACAAAACTACTTACTAGCCTGCTGCTCAAAGGATACTGTAGCTGTGTAGGTTAAACCTGTTAGAAATTATAGAGAATATTCATAGCTTGGGGAGAGGCTAAACCTGTCTGTTGGTTTGTTTTGAAATACAAGATTTACAGGTCACCAATAAAAGAAAAAGACCAACAGGCTTCAGGATTAGTTTAACCTATACTAAAGGCCATAAAGATTGACTGGCACACCAAAGATAAAAAAATAAATTTAACTAGTTGCTGTGAGGTTAATTATCATACTTTATTTAGGGAAGAAAAAAAAGAGCTTAAAAAAAATCACCTGAACTTCCATCCATGCAGCTTTTCACATCACAGTGATGGGAATAACTACAGTTACTGAATGCAGTATTTTTGAGCATTCAAAAACACTTTTCTTTAAAACTCCCTATCATATTCTTTTAAATTTGGTGATATTGCAGTAAGCTGAATGTAATATTCAGCTGCTACACTGTCAGTAGCTGAATTGACTTTATTAAGTTTAGATAGCTCTTACCGTCTTTTTTCAAGAGACAAAAATTGGAATACTGATCACAGTGGCTTCTGTATTCCATTATTTTTTTTTCAATTTTTACTTCCTTGGGAATAAAAATAGATGGATTAGATCCAAAAAAGTGCATCTTTAAAAAAGCAGCATATATTTCTTAGAAAGACTTCAAATAATTTAACTGTGTAATATATAATAGTTTTATACTACAGCATCAAACTCTGATGCTTGAGTCAGCGTATATTAGGCCTTGGACATAAATATCAGAATATTTTGGGAATCTGACTGAATTTAAAAAACAACCAAAAAAACTAGCCTTTTTGTTCCAGAATCAGGTTTCAATGAACTTCAACTTTATTCAAGGCACCCCCTAGCAAACGTAAATATTTATGTAAGTGTAATATTTACCTGACAAAAAGTAGAAGATGCCTAAATGAAATGAGGTTTTCTGGCAAGAGAAAGCACAGCAAAGGCAAATTAAAAGGAGAATATGCAGACTGGACAGGGCCAAATATATATTCTTTGTACATTCCTTACTCAATGCAAAAGCAGCTGCTGACTAGCATGGGAACGTAAAAACAAGACCTCACATCCATTCCTTCATCACTTAACAGCCAGTACTGTTCTTTGCCGCTCCACAATGCATGCTTACTTTTATCTAAAAATAAAAATTTTGGTCAGTTCTGCCCCCCTCATCCCCTAATTTTCCTTTAGCCTAATGCAGTTCCAATGTCTCAATTTGGGTCCAGTTCTGAAAATAATTCTCCTAAGAAGTTAACCCAAGAATTATATGTGGTTCTGAAAAACCATACACAATAGTGTGTCCGAAGAAGCTAATATACACATTAGTCACTTCTAAATGAAAAGGCAAACATAAAGAAAGCAAAAAGGTTGAAGCAACAGAGCAGTGGATTTAAAAAAACAAACAAACCAGAAGGGGAGGCAGAGGTAGAGAAGGAGTAGTAGGAGAAAAAGGCTCTGAATCAGTGAGAGAGCCAGGTCAATACAATAACTGTAGAACATGTTTTGTCCATTACATGTAAACCAATAAAATGAGGTCAAAAGTACCATTTGCACGTGAGTTGGTATTAATAGTAAATCTCTATATCAAGTGGTTAGAATCTAGTGTGAGATGCTGCCAGATGAGGCTTTTATTTTGCAACTGCTTAGCCCTGCTTATGAAATTTTATTTGAAGGGAGAGAATCTCTATGTACAATCATGCTTTCTATTTCTTCTTTATTTTCCCTTCCTACCATTTCTTTCATCGTTCGGAAGAAAAAAGTAAAAAATAGCCAAATAACGATGGGTAGTAAAATCTGGAACATCCTGAATTGCATACCCACAAGAAATACAACTTAGAGGTCACTTACAGATATTAAAACAAAAAAGTATTGAGCAATACTGCCAACAGGATAAAAAACGAAGCATTTTCAATGGCTGTGAAAAATATAATGAAATTCACATGTTGCTTGAAATCTTAGCTTCCATCACTGAAGTTAAGTTCTCTGAGAAGCAGCCAAGAGTTCTGCAACGTCAACTGAATTACAAGGCCTACCCTTCATATCTACATAATTCCTCACCCCAAATATTTTATTTGAAAACTTCTAGTATAAAGTTATATTTTCAAAGGAAGTCCCCATCTAAAACATTACTCTACAGTTTGAACTAGCATCCATATTCCATAGATAAATATATGGAGAGTTAGTAATAAGTTTATTCATTTTACACAAATGCTTAATATTTAAAGAATATATGCTAAACATATAGTATCTCCATCCTACATAGGGATGCCCCCACCCTTTCAGTCAATAAATGTGGAATATGCAGTGTATCTACTTCCTAGTTGGCAAGAAAAATACAATGAATGTGGAGTCTACTGCAGAAACTGGACCGGCTATTTGTCTGCACATCTCTCATTTGAAAAAGATGCTGATTCCTCTGCTGGAAAAAAAATGCTGCTTTGCTGAGTGAGGGACTGTTGCTCAATGCAAACAGTATCTTTGAGGAATGTGTTCTCCGTGGTATACAGAAAAGCTGTCTGCATCGACACTGTGCCTGGTGATTCATTAAGGTCTAATACACAATAAACAGGACTAATCTGTAAATGATAAATGCCACCTTAGAATACAGCCCAGAGAAGGTTATTGTGAAAGTAAAAACTAATCTTTAAAAACAGAAGGACGGAATCCATCAGAAAGAAATATCCGGCATAAATCTTGTTGACATGCGTTGAAATTACAGATGGAAATCAGATCATTTCCATTTACAAGTACTCCTCGATTTACGACAATGGAGCCCAGAATTAAGTTGTTGCCATCATTAAGCAAGGCATTCACTCTTCTCCCGCCTCTTCTCACTGCAGGCATTAGGCAGAGCATGGGATGTCTCAGAGGGTGGAAGGAGGACCTGGTTTGCTGAATGAATCGTTGTAAATTGAGGATTACCTGTATTTCAATACTTCAATAGGAAAAATGTTTTCATGAGTGGGAGTAGTTATGTTTGGAAGTAATTTTGCATAATCATTGTTTGATGCAAATCAGCTAGAGTTGAGTGAATTTTTTTGTACAGGTAGTCCTCAATTTATAACCACAACTGGGGCCAGAATTTCCATTGCTAAGCGAGTTGTGTCTGATTTTACGACTTTTTAGCATGGTTAAGTGAATCACCTCAGATATTAAGTGCATTATATGATCGTTAAAGCAAATTTGGCTTCTCCAATTAACTTTGCTTGTCAGAGGTGCCCTGGGAAGATTGGAAATGGCAAGCATGTGACCTCAAGTCACTACAGCCGCTGTTAATACATGCTGGTTATGTTGCCATGGTCATGTGAGGACCAGTTGTAAGTCAAGGATTACCTGAGGTTTCAATATTTTTGCAACTATTCCTTCACTCACGTTTCATGTTTTCTAGGTTGGTCAGTATTCTATTGTTGACAAGAGATGATATTTTTCAACCTTTTAAGATTCACGATTGCTCTAAATATGGTTCTCTGTCCTCTGCCATTCTGTGAATGGACACTCTTTTTCATTTCTCAGAGCAACTGAATCAGCAGTTTTGAGCTGATGCCAGAATAGGCCAGAATAGTAAATCCTAATATATCACTGTGTTAAGGCAGCATTAAGGGGGGATTATACAGCGAAGCCAATAGAACCATTAGAGAAAAAATAAACACTAGTAACACAAATTAAGATCTGGAGTGGAGGCCTTGATTTAAGCTTTGCTGATTGACATGAAGCCACTAAATCTAAGCAATTTTGCCTTACACCATCTTTCCTCAGCCTGGTATCCTTCGGATGCACTGCACAACTTTTACTATTTCCAGTCACCATATCAAACTTGGAGAAATCTGCCTTAGTTCTTAGCATTGGTAATATACACTCAACCTTTTCTTTACCACACACCCCTTTTAAATACCTTTTGTGGCCTCAGACTATGACCACAGACCACCAAGACTTAACTCATGATTTAAATCATAAGATTTAACTCATTCTTCAAGCCTTTGTGACTCCCTGTGATGACCTAGCGGGTCCCCAGCGGTCCGCAGACCACATGTTGAGAATCACTGCACTATACCATTTAGCTTAATTTGGAAAATAAAAATAAAAGGATAAACAAAGATAAATACAAAAAATGCCCAATTCACACTATTAAGAGGAATTCCATATTTGGCAAGACTAATAATTCATTACATAATCAACTCCTGAGGTTTGTTTTTCCTAGTTTGCTGAATTAAAAAAAAAAGAAAAAAGAAGAAGCAATGAATAAAATATGTGAAATATACCAAAGTCACAACTTCATTTATGAAATGAGGTTTGATCCAAAACTCAGTGCAAGTGGCAAAATTGACCATTGCTATACAGTATCTGTGAGAAAGATAAGAATAAAACCCACTTTGCTCAAACGGGCACAAAAAGTTAGGGGTGCCACAAACACTGTCCCAGATTAAAAATTCAAAGAAGTTTCCAACATTGAAACTTTATAAATAAAGTACAAACTAGATGATATTGCTGAACAGTGAACTGAGTGGCAGGGGGAAATATTAAAACATATACAAGTTACTTCTAGCATAGACCAAGAAAGGAATGTTGGAATTTTTTATACAATAGAAATTTAAAATTCCAGTTGTTTTCATGAGGAAATTCTGAGCCATGCAGGGTTTTGTTTTTTGTTTTTTTTTGCATATGGATATATATTTTTATATATACTATATATATATATGTATATATGTACAGTTTAGCTATAAAACTTTGATGTGTAAAGAAGCTGTCTTCAATGAAAAATTGAACATTCAGAGGAAATTCCTGAGTTAGGGTTTTGTGACATGGGCCACTGAGAAAAAGCTGCATTTGGGTCCTCAGAGGTGTTATGTCCATCCCTGTTGAATATTGAAATTAAAATACAGTAACAATAACAACAACAATAAAAAAAGAATCAGACAGTGTTGCCACTGCTTTGTTCCCCTGCCTGAGCATGGGATAGCACCATAGTGAACAAGTTAAACTCCTGCTTTGTAGAGAGGATGGAATACTTAAAAACAGTATTGCTGCTAAGACCACTGTAGTGTGCACCAAGTATGTTCTTCAATATAGACAACAAATGATCGTGGCCACTGACTGACTGAAGAGACCTTGCTAAGTGTGATGTAAAAGGTATACCGAACACTAGGTGTACTCCTTCCTAGGCTGCTCATCTGTTGTACACTTATCAGTCATTTCCTGACAGAAATCCATGGTCACCGCTTGGTTGCTCTGCTCTGGAGGGAGCTCCTGCTCAGAATAAGTAACTTGGTCAGCTCCATCCAGTCCTCTTGCAGCACATTTGTCAGAAATGTTGTTGGGTAGCCAGTGGGCTCCCAGCTGCTGCACTGGGCTTTGTTCTGAACAGCACTGCAAGCTTTCTCCAATGCACTGGGATGTCACTACATTTTGCTCCACTCCACCTGATGAAGGGTTGATACTAGCTGCTGTTGGAAGATCCATAGGCCTGAGCACAGGGCAGTATCGGTGAAGGTCTTGGATCTGTTCGGAGCTCTGCATATCTCGGCATACTTCTTGAGAAAGGCAGGAAAAATTATCTAATAACTCTCCCATGCATGCTTTCAGCTGGTTCCTTTCTGACAGAAGTTTCTCTTTCTCACAAACCTGTCAAATACAGAACAGTATTCATTTTTAAAGAGAGGTTTGGCACAACAGGTTTCAGAATTTCAAAATCAGGTCTTAATTGATTGGCACATTATCCAGAATGAGATGCTAGAAGTCTGAAGTGTATCATTAGACAGTGGAAAAGAAAAAGGCAGAAAATAGATAATAGATCTTGAAATTAATAGGAGAACCGTGGATTGGAAGAACTAATCCCGAACAAAATAAAGAGACATATTTCTCTTGAGGCAACATTCAACAATCAGAAACACACATATAATATGAACAGATGATGGACTAGAAAAAACGGCTAGGATCAGGGGAAGAGAAGCAGCCAAGTCAACAGATAAGATATATGTTTGTGATCACAGAGATGACAGAATTGTCTTTAGAAAAGCTATGAATTATTAGGGGAGAAAGGCTGAGATGGGAACATTCTATCCATACAATTTTAAGGAGTTGTCCTGGATTCAATCACCCCTAAATATGATCAGAAGTTACTTGATGCATTTTGTTCAAATTTAAGCAAATCTGGAGTGTATTAAATAGAAGACGGAACATGTTTAAAAAGTCTTAGTATTTAGTATGAATTATAAAGAAAAGGCAAAATAGATTAAATGGATTTTATTAAATTTGGTTAATGATCAGTATAAGGTGAGATATTTAATAATTAATGGTATTTAATATTTCTTTAGGCTTACCAATTTGCGGATTTCACATTCTAAATTCTGAATACAGTCCAGTTTTCTCTTGCGACAGCGCTGGGCAGCAATTCGGTTTTTACTGCGCCGCCGAACATCATGGATAAATTCCAATTGCTCTGAGGTTAATTTGTGCATCTTTATCATCATCTGGAAATCATTCCTTGGAAGATCTGTGATTTGATCTACAGGAAATGGAAGTTTCACCTGGGGTAAAACAAAGGAAAAGGCAGACTGTTTATTTATTTAACAAAGAATTTAGCAGGTTCCTTGGAATAATTCTTTTATTCAAATAACATAGTTGAATATAGTTCAAATATTAACTCCTGCATTGTAGGCGACTTTAAAAAATAGCTATCCTAACAGTGTAAATGACTAGTATACAATAAAATCAGCAATACTATCAAGTACAAACAGCTTGGTGCAGATAAATGAGATTCTTCATGTTCTCCTCAAAGTTCAGGTTCCAATTCAAAGAACGGATGATAATTAGAAGTATAAAGAATAAAAGAATAATCCTAAAATAAAAACTACAGTACTTTTTTTTTCTTAACTGAGGTTATATATCTGTTATGCTAATTGTTGAATTTAGTTGTACTTCTTTCTACATCAATGAAACCATACATCATCCAATTTGACAGCCAGTAAATAAATCATCAGAATAAGATGTAAAAGGTTCCATGGCAGATTCAGATGCTGATACAAATCCTCAAGATTTATTTTTGTTTAAGTATTCATGCTCTTCTATGTTGTGATAAAATGTATTTATCCCATTATTAACAATATTTTTTCTACCACTATAATCAGATGACCCTGGGTGGTAAGGAAAGTCAAGGCAGTTTCTCTAATAAAAGAATGATTCATAAAAAATTAAAAACCAAGTCTAATAAAATATTAAAATATTACTTTATTGCTATCATTGCTTTTCATAAAGAAGAAAACACTTTCTGTAGTTAGTAATGCATGTTTTCATAATGGAACTATGCTGCTATTATTCTGAAATAGCCTTATTGAAACTGGGTACACTGATGCTTTAAAAGGTCTGATTTAGAGGAAAACTGAAAGCATTCAGAAGCAAGAATCTAAATGCATGAAGGACATTCAGAAGATGGCAGAATAACACAATGGATATTTTACATCCTCTTAACAGACTACTCTGGAAAAAAAATGTTGGAAATATAGACAGATAGTTCATTAAAAATGTCAACTGAATCTGCAGTATTGATGAACAAGTAAATGAAATAATAGAAAATTCTGAAAATGAATATGTAGGTGGCTTTATGGAAATATATATTTGGAATATTGTTTATGCATTGGGTTGCTCCATATCACAAAAACATGTGCAGGGAGGAAGAAAAATGTAGAAAAGTCCAACTAGTATGATCAACAGAAGTCTACACTCATTGTGCTATCTTATATACCAACCTGAGATATGCAAAGATCTTAAAATAAAGAGATAAATCACCCTACAATGTCTGATCAATATGAGAACTGACTGATAGCTGAGGGTATAATTAAGTTTTATTACCATGTGATGTTAATAAATATACAAGTGATGGGTTCTAGTTTATATACTTAGATATTTTTAAACAAAATACAACTACACAAATTCATGGAAGATAGGTATTTTTAATGGCTATCAATCATAACCATTGCTTTTGAATACGTAACAGTAGAAAGTTATGAATATCTAACAATAGAAAGTTAACTTAAAGCTTTATTTTGAGATTTACAGAGAAATTTACTTTGCAAATGTTGTAAAATGGACATTAAATTGGTATGACTTCAGTTTCAACCTCTGGGCTGTTATTCTTGCCTTTAATTCCTATCACAAAGAACCAATTAATTTTCAAAATCTCAGTATATCATAGATACATGTTGTCTATATTGATATGGCCAGTAGATGGCACCATGTGTTTTAAGATTCACAATGACAGAAAGACTATATTCAGGTATGGCTCACACATGCCTTCTCTAATTCAGACTTCCCAAGAGAAAACTCCTTTGATATATGAGAATAGATTTTGATAGCTTGGACACAAGTCTGCCCCTTACACAGCCGTGAAAATTGGGATATAAGCAACTTTCACAACCAATAGAAATCTTTCTGCCTGGTGATAAATATTGCACAAGGCCATGTAGTTTGGCATTCATTAACTCACTTTTCCACAAACAAGAATACACCCTCCCCCCCCCCCCACACATGTATCATGGGCAAACAAGTATATTAGTTATATTAGTATATTACTGTTCTTGTTTGTGAAGAAGTGAATGAATGAATGTCAAACTGGCCTTGTCTATGAAGATTCTCAGTTATCCAGATCATGGTTGTCCCAAAGGTGCTTTTTCAAAAGGCAACTGGACTTTCTGGTTTTTCTTTGAAGACGTTTCGCTTCTCATCTAAGAAGCTTCTTCAGCTCTGACCGGATGGTGGGGAATGGAAGGATTTATACTCCTTGTGGACAGCTGGTCATTTTCACACTTTCAGCTGTCTGCAAGGAGTAAATATATAAATCCTTCCTGTCAGAGCTGAAAATCTTCTTGGATGAGAAACGAAATCTCTTCAAAGAAAAACCATAAAGTCCAGTTGCTTCTTGAAAAAGCATCTTTGGGATAGATGGCCTTGTGCAATATTTTATATTTTATAGATATAGATATAATTTCCATACTTCCCAAATTCACTATCCCATGAATATATTACTTCTTTTCACATTATCTGTCTGTGAACCTTCACCTTCTTGTCCCACCTGTGGAACTATATAATCAAAAACACAGCACACAGGTCACATGACTGTGGCATGAGTCACCAGAAATGGCTTACCGCCCCACAATGAAACAATGTTCTGTTAAATATACAAAGACTGACCTTAGACATGGTGATGTGGACCATTATGCTTACAGACTGCTTTCTGTGATAGGAAGGGTGCTTGTTTTCTCTCTTCATACATTATAGTCTAAAACATTTAGACTCTGCCTAATTATGTGCATGTTCAACATAATCCTAATTCTATGGGAGGTTAGTACAGTAAGCATATGCCATTGCAACTTGGTTTCCTTCACAAGATCGCCAATATTTAGAAAAGATGGTAGATGGGACACTAATTATTTTAAAATCTCAGGGAGGGGATTTCTACTGTAATCCCTTGAATTCTACAGATGCAAGACTACTTTTACTGTTTACTGATTTTACTTTTACCGTGGCTTCTGCCTTCTGAAATAATATACCCTTGAGGTGGAGCTCTGTCCCAACCTTCTTGGCCTTCTGAAAAGCCCTCAAAACCTGGCTAGGCCAATTGGCCTGGGCCCCCAATGGGAGCTTTAATACTGGAGTTGGTTAGCAGATTAAGAAGATGACCCCACATCCACCTGGTTTGTATATTGGTTCTTAATTTACCTAATTTTTGTTAATTCTTAATGTTTGCACATTTTAAAGTTCTTGTGATGTTTGTAAGCCGCCCAAAGTGAGATGGGCAGTATAGAGGACTAGAAACTGGGAGATGGTAAATTCTAATCCTGCTTTAGGCTCAAAGCCAGTTGGGTCACCTTGGTCAGTCACTTTCTCTCCGTCCTAGGAAGCCATTTCTGGACTTCTTTGGCAAGAAAACTGCAGGGCCTAGTCCATTGACAGGATCCAACAATGATTTAGAAGCACCAAATAAATAAATAGAAGTCAATCTAATCACAACATTGCAATAAAAAAGGAATATTTATTCCAAAGTTTGCATCTTTATGAGATTCTCTTAAAAAAAGGTTTTGTACTCTGCTCAGTTATGCTTCCACTGTTATCTTTTGATCAGCAGTAGATCAATTCCTCTTATTTATACATGTTATTTACATAATCTGGCCTACTTTTGTATTTTAAAAGAAGATGTCAAACATTTAAAAGACCTTGAAGTCAGGTGCATGTAAACTAAATAAAGAGCATGTTTGAAAAATAAAAATAAACTTTGGTCAATTTGAGCAAGAGTTTTGTGATGTGTCCAGCTGGAAAATGGTGAGGGCTAAAAAAAGTAACAGGTCTTCATGGCATTATAAGCACCACCAACAAGTGAGAGAAAACAATTTGTAAATGTTAATGTTTTATATTTAAGCATCTCTCTTTATATTCATTTTATAGAAGACACAAAAATATTTTTCAGATACATTATCTTTTCAAATGCTCAGCTGCACGTAAGCTTGGGAGAATGTTCTTAATAAATACTTCAATTCATGGAAACATTATATTTTATTGACATGCTTCCCATATCACAACTATTCTCAGCAAGTTGCATAATAGATGAAATACTACTATGATGAACATACAGCTAAATCTTTTCAATCAATAAATTAAAAATGAAACTGAATAGATAGATGATCTGGGGGTTTCCTCTCTTGGGAGACTGTATAGCAGTCTCCCAAGAGAGGAAACCCCCAGATCATTTATCTATTCAGTTTCATTTTTAATTTATTGCTATACAAGAGGCAGTCCAGAACTTCCTGAAATATACAGTAGTGTTTCCAAATAGTAATGAACACCAATCATGGGTTATGCAGGTGTTTTCCCTTAGCTCCCTAAACCAGGTAAGCTTTTGGCAGCATCTCCTGTAAAAACTAGCAGTTCCTATTTCTTATTATTGCCTGTCTGATCTGTGACAAAGCATTGTCCATGTTCGTTTAGGGGTGTATAGTTCCTTTATTTACATGGTCTAAAAGGTTTTAAAGTTAAGATTAACTATGTATTTGGAGAGCAGTTTTAACAATGAGGGGGAAAGCATTTCAACCATAAGTTCTTCATGTTTTATAATTGGAAGTTCTGAGTTGCCTTCAAAGACAGCCTCATCTAGGATGCCTGGCAGCGATCTAATTTTAATGTTGTGAGGCATGGGGGAAAAAGGTTCAGCAAAGCTTTCTTTGGCTGAAATGAATGAAAGTCACTCAAGGAATATTCCGAATTGGGCTACCTTCTACTTGAGCACACTGTGCCCCAAAAGAAACTTGATTTATTGGTTAGCTCAATTTGCATCCAAGGACAGACATGTCTAAAAATGACCAGTTTAAATCCTTCATAGCAAGGGAAATCACCCCACTCTTTGAAAAATAGCAGCAAACAGGTCAATCTCATTTATAGATTTCAAAAGCCAAGATGGAGGAATGAATAATTAAACTACAGAAGGAATTAAAATATAGCGCAACCCTCATTCTGACGGGTCTTTGATTCTTTCTGAGCTTGGTTGTTTTCTTGCAGACATTCATTACCCAAACTAGGTAACATCATCAGTGCTACTAATTAGCACTGATGATGTTACCTACTTTGGAGAATGAAACAACTCCAAGAAAAAAACCAAGCTCAGAGAACACCAAAGACCCCTAATTTCAACTGTTAGCTACAAATATTCTCCTTTATTGAAACCTTACTCTGTTTTTTAAACTTCCACTTCAGGGTGCATGTATGATATCCTAAACTTGCCCATAGTTTGGGAGTTCAAAAAAAAGCAGTGTTGTATTTGTTAATCTGTGTAAAAAGAGAACAATTTCAGAAATAAACCTCTCCTCCATGCAGGTAATGCCCTTACACTCTAGCCCAGAGACACACACTGCTGTAAACCAGCTCACTCTGACACAGTTAATGTATCATGTTGTTTGACCCTTATTCCCAAATAATGCCAACAGTCATCTAAAGCACAGATATTTCTGAAGGGCTGAGGGAGGATTTATTTGTGGTCTCCTGTGAGAAACAACTACCTTGATAGATATGGTTAGTCACAGAATGGATACAGGGCTAATCTGAGGGGACAAATAATTTATCCAAGAGACTGAAAGGAAAGCTAAAGATTGTTCTGATCTTGAAAAGCAAAACTATATATTTTACTGCAATTTTCTCTTTCTAAAAAAGGCGAAAGATTTATACGATCTGAAGAGAAACGAGATATGCAATTTTATCTTTCTAGATCACCACCAACATACTTACATAAACCACATATACATCTAACCGAACCCCACAATTTACACACACATTCCTTTTCTCCTCATCCAATCTATCCAGTGTCCTAGCTCTTTTCTTACCGATTCTCTGCTTATATTTCAAAGCTTTTCAGTCAGTTTTGAGAAGAGTCTCTATTCACCACACTTAACCCCCCCACCCCAGGCAATTGGTTACCCTGCAAAATTCGCTGCTGCTGCAACTGTCCATCATCTTCATGTTATCAGTGTTTCCAATTCCTATGGGCATTCTTGTAAGTCTAGAAGTATTCTGGTAAAATTAGATTGATGGACAGCAAGAATCATTCCTCTGTAATAGTCTCAGCCTGGAGCTTATTTTTTAAGTTGCAAATGCAGACGGAGAAAATAAGTCTCATGACAACCAAAGGAGAGACTCCATAAGCACTACACTGCTCATAGAGTAGGGAGTCATATTCACTAAATAAAAAACAGCTTTGTTTGGAGAGCATCAGCTGTAAGGGTGAAAGGCTGAACCTGGTCAGAGAGGAATTAGGGTTTCCAAGCCAGAGATAGACAGGAGATGTAAGTGTATCTTGGTGCATCCCAAGGTGCATAAACTGTGGTGAGATTCAGAGGGTGAAGATGAGGAAGCCAAGTCCAGAATCCATGGGGATCATAGAAATTATTTTTTTTTAAAGAGATCCCACTTTCATAGCTTAGTTACAGGTTTGGCTAGGAACTTGCTTTCATAGTTTTCATTAATATGGTTTCACCCTGACTAGCACCAACGATGCATTTTTCAAATCTGTGTGGTTCATATTTAAGTATGCCAGCCATGGGAGTTTTGATAAAAAGGCACCAAGCAGCCTGTTAAATATCCATTCAATTGGAAGGAATAAAGCCAGATATATTACATACCACTTGTGCAAGCCTGCTGATGACCCTTCAGCTATTCTGAAAATAAGCATTTCTGACTTTAGATATTACAATATGCCCTTGCTCAACAACTGGTTGCTTTGAGATTGTTTGAAATTAAAAAGGACTCCCTAAAAGGTATTTATGACATGATTTTGAAGTTCTGATGGATATACAGTCAGGTCCAGAAATATTGGACCATCGACACAATTCTAACATCTTTGGCTCTATACACCACCACAATGGAGTTGGAATGAAACAAACACCATGTGCGTTAACTGCAGACTGTCATCTTTAATTTGAGGGTATGTACATCCAACTCAGGTGAACGGTGTAGGACTTACAGCAGTTTGCATATGTGCCTCCCACTTGTTAAGGGACCAAAAGTAATGGGACAGAATAATAATCATAAATCAAACTTTCCCTTCTTAATACTTGGTTGCAAATCCTTTGCAGTCAATCACAGCCTGAAGTCTGGAACGCATAGACATCACCAGACGCTGGGTTTCATCCCTGGTGATGCTCTGCCAGGTCTCTACTGCAACTGTCTTCAGTTCCTGCTTGTTCTTGGAGCATTTTCCCTTCAGTTTTGTCTTCAGCAAGTGAAATGCATGCTCAATGGGATTCAGGTCAGGTGATTGACTTGGCCATTGCATAACATTCCACTTCTGTCCCTTCAAAAACTCTTTGGTTGCTTTTGCAGTATGCTTTGGGTCATTGTCCATCTGCACTGTGAAGCGCCGTCCAATGAGTTCTGCAGCATTTGGCTGAATGTGAGCAGATAATATTGCCCGAAACACTTCAGAATTCATCCTGCTGCTTTTGTCAGCAGTCACATCATCAATAAATACAAGAGAACCAGTTCCATTGGCAGCCATACATGCCTATGCCATGACACTACCACCACCATGCTTCACTGATGAGGTGGTATGCTTAGGATCATGAGCAATTCCTTTCCTTCTCCATACTCTTCTCTTCCCATCACTCTGGTACAAGTTGATCTTGGTCTCATCTGTCCATAGGATCTTGTTCCAGAACTGTGAAGGCTTTGTTAGATGTTGTTTGGCAAACTCTAATCTGGCCTTCCTGTTTTTGAGGCTCACCAATGGTTTACATCTTGTGGTGAACCCTCTGTATTCACTCTGGTGAAGTCTTCTCTTGATTGTTGACTTTGACACACATACACCTACCTCCTGGAGAGTGTTCTTGATCTGGCCAACTGTTGTGAAGGGTGTTTTCTTCACCAGGGAAAGAATTCTTCAGTCATCCACCACACTTGTTTTCCGTGGTCTCCCAGGTCTTTTGGTGTTGCTGAGCTCACCAGTGCATTCCTTCTTTTCAAACAGTTGTTTTGGCCACACCTAATGTTCTTGCTATCTCTCTGATGGGTTTGTTTTGTTTCTTCAGCCTAATGATGGCTTGCTTCACTGATAGTGACAGCTCTTTGGATCTCATCTTGAGAGTTGACAGCAACAGATTCCAAATGCAAATAGCACACTTGAAATGAACTCTGGGCCTTTTATCTGCACATTGTAATTGGGGTAATGAGGGAATATCACACACCTGGCCATGGAACAGCTGAGAAGCCAATTGTCCCATTACTTTTGGTCCTTTAACAAGTGGGAGGCACATATACAAACTGCTGTAAGTCCTACACCGTTCACCTGAGTTGGATGTACATACCCTCAAATTAAAGCTGACAGTCTGCAGTTAACGCACATGGTGTTTGTTTCATTCCAACTCCATTGTGGTGGTGTATAGAGCCAAAAATGTTAGAATTGTGTCGATGTCCCAATATTTCTGGACCTGACTGTATACCCTGCTCTGTGGTTACCTGATTGCATTTTGGGCACTTGGCATTTGGCTTGCATTAATGGATGTTGGTACATACTTCCAGGAAGAAGAAGGGGAAGGAGGAGAAGGAGAGGGGGAAGGGGAGGAGAAGGCGAGGAAAAAAAAAGCCTATTGGATAAAATGAATTTAATTAACAACCACTGCGAAAAGGTCATAAAATTGGGTGTGGTCACACAGTGACCCTCTTAATGACCACAACAACATACAACTGTAATTCTGGGCTCAATTATGGTTGTAAGTTGTGGACTGTGTGTGCAGAGGTAGCTAATTGTAATTCTAGCTAACCCAAATGCCTTTGGATTGTCATTCAAAAGATCTTCCTTCTCACAGGCTAACTGAATCCTTTTGTAGGTCTTTGGATCTCTCGTATAAAAGAAATTATCAACCTCAGAAATGAGGTTCACTTGAATATTAACAGTTTTTGGATGACAATCTGCTAATGCTTTTTGCCATTCCTTAAACTTCTCCATAAAGTTTTTGCTTTTACTGTGAACTGTCTGAAGTTTAGACTTCACTTATAAAAATCTACAGGGAATTTCATAAAAACACCCCCTCCTCTTGTGGTTGCTTTAAAGTTACAAAAAAGGTATAGAAGAAAATTTTTTAAAAGTGGGTCAGCAAGAAAAAACAACTTCCCACTTTGCATTAATTTGTAACTAAACTTTTGTCCTCAAAGTATAAATTATTTCTATTATAAAAATTGATTAAAGTTATGTAAGAAGTTTGACTGCTGAATTTGAAGCTTAAAGGGTATTTCTTCTTTTCTTTTAATCTTTTATTCCTGCTTGTATAGAAAGAAATGCTTAATTCAGATGATAAAAGTACTTGCAACCCCTTTCCAAAACATTTTCCTCTCTGAAGCTAAGGTTCTTATTTGCAATTGCATATATAATTAATACATTGTTTTAATTGTTTATCTTTACTTGTGTCCAAATTTTGCTAGGTAGATCTGCTTCTCTTTATGTTAGAATAGTTGAGTCTACTCATATATTACTCTTTTGCTGGAGTTGGAGGCAAACATGGACTACACAACAACTCCAATTATACCAACATTTACTCTATGGTCAATAAAACCATTTTGTAAGTTTGTTTTATAACACAAAAACATTAAGAATATTTCCATTTCAGTCTTTTGATATAGTTTATAATATGCATCCATTTTAGAATATGTTTCTGTAGTGTGTTGGTTCAGCATAAACTGTAAGCAAAATTGAAACCTTTCACCTATTTCCACAATGTGCCAATTTACATACCATCATTGTATTCAGAAATGGACAACATTTTACTGAGTATTACTAGTATCTGGGATTCAATCCACTTTTTTTAAAAAAACAAACAGGTTGTGTTGTTTCTTTTAAAAAAGAACTTTATCTATTTTGTACTTGTGGGTGATAGCTCTATTACTACTAGAATTTATTTTATCCTCTCCCCATCTGCTGTTTTGCCACATCATGGATGTTAGGATTTTCAGATTGGATGGCACTTAACAGGCTACTGAAGAAGACAGTCTCTCAAAAGTCCTAATGGTGTTTATAACATGGCTAGATTAAAATCTTCAGGACATCTAGTCGCTGATGTTGCCGAAAAGAAATTCAAAGCTGCAAAGAAAGAATTATTATAGTAGAAACATGGCATGTAGGTAGCATGGACACAAGAAAGCTTGACACAGTGAAAGATGAAATGAAGCAATTATGAATTGAATGGACTGGGATCAGACATTTTCAGTCAGAAGATCACATTGGTTATTAGAGCATGAAAGGTAAAAAAGGTAAAGGAGTCCCTGTGGATTTTACTCTGCTAGTTGTTGCAGAGTATGAGGCAGTGCTCATCTGCATTTCAAGATAATTGAGCTAGCACTGTCGGAAGACATTTCTGCAGTCATGTGGCCAGTAAGATGTCATGGAGTGCTGTTGTTTTCCCACTGGTGTGGTACCTAGTTATCTACTTGCATTTGCATGCTTTTGAATTGATAGGTTGGCAGGAGCTGGGGTGAAGATGGGAGCTCGCTGTCTCAAACTTGGGCTGCCAGCTTTCCAGCCAACAGGCCAATGTCTTAATCACTGAATCATTGTGCCACCCATTAGGGCATGAAAAACAAAGAAGAAATGGTGTTGCTTTTATAATTATGAAGGACATAGCAAGAACAGTACTTGGCTACAATGCAACCAATGATCAACTAATATTGGCTGATTTCACGGACAACCATTTAATATGATGATCACTCAAATTTAGGCTCCAACCACTGATGGTGCAGAGGAAGAGGAGGTGGATGACTTGATTAAGTTCAATTTGAGATTGAAAGAACATGTCAACAAGATGTGCTGCTTGTGATTGGAATGCATAAGTGGAAACACGAAAGACAAAAATGTAGTTATATTGTATAGCTTCAGGAATTAAAATGAAGTAGGAGTCTGGCATCAATTTCTGCCACTCTGATGATTTCTTCATAGCTAACATTGTCTTCAGACTACCAAAACCAGGCCTCTATATATGAACTTTACCAGATGGAATTCAGTATACAGAAATATATTCTACTATGTTTTTGCTAAAAGAAGGTTGAGGAACTCAATTACAGCATCAAAGACATGGCCAGATGCTGACTGCAGAAGAGACCGTGAACTGTTCCGTGTGCAAACACCAAGTTAAGCTAAAGAAGAAGAAGAAGAAAGCCAGTCGGTTTCCACAAGGTGATCTTGAATTTATACTCTCATTTCCAAGGAGAACATCATGAATTGCTTTGTAGCCCTGAACCTCATTGAGGAAAAACAAAAAACAAAAAACTAGAGGAATTATGGAATGAATTTAAAGTAGTAGTTAAGGATTCATATGGAAAGAGACTGACAAATATGAAGAAAGAGAAGAAAGCAAACTGGATGTAAAAACAAACTCTGGAAATTGCCAAGAGGAGAAGAGAAGCCAAAGCTAAGAAAGACAAATCTCCCAGAAAGGAACTTAACAGTTTCAGAGAGCTGTTAAGGACAAAAAAGCAGTATTACAACGAATTCGGTAAAGATACTGAAGATGAGCACAGACATGGAAAAATAAGGAAAGTCTTTCAAAAGGTCCCTCAACTCAGGAGGTTAAAACCTCAGGTTGGTATGCTAAAGGATGCCAATCGACAGATAACCAACTCAAAGGACATCTAAGGAAGATGGAAAGCATCTACGGAAAGCGGTGGTGCAGTGGTTAGAGTGCAGTACTGCAGGCTACTTCTCCTGACCACCAGCTGCCAGCAGTTTGGCAGATCGAATCTCACCAGGCTCAAGGTTGACTTAGCCTTCCATCCTTCTGTGGTCGGTAAAATGAGGACCCAGATTGTTGGGGGCAATAGGCTGACTCTGTAAACTTAGAGAAGGCTGTAAAAGCACTATGAAGCGGTATATAAGTCTAAGTGCTATTGCTATTGCTATACTGAAACACTCTACAGTAGAGATGGCAACATCCAGGATACCTTAGAACAGTGGTGAAATCTAAAATTTGTTACTACCGGTTCTGTGGGTGTGGCTTGGTGTGGGGGGGTAATGTGACTGGGTGGGCATGGCCAATTTTTTTTTTTACTTTTAAAACCATTTTTTCTACAGCCTCAGTGAAGAGGTTGTAAAAAAAATGCTTTCCAAAGGGTCTGACGATCCCAGCTGAGTTGCCTGATCAGCAGAGGCTTTTTTTCTTTTAAATGCCTCTGATGATTAGGTAACTCAGCTTGATCAGCAGAGGCATTTAAAAGAAAAAAAAGTTTTTTTTCTTTTAAATGCCTCTGACGATCCAAGCTGAGTTGCCTGATCGGCAGAGGCTTTTTTTCTTTTAAAAGCCTTTAACGATCCCAGCTGAGCCGCGCGATCATCAGAGGCTTTTTTTAAATACTTTTAAAAGCATTTTTTCGGCCGAAGAGGTTGTAGAAAAAATGCTTTTAAAAGTAAAAAAAAAGCCGCTGATGATTGTGCGGCTCAGCTGGGCATGGGGAGGGGGGCAGGGATTTTTACTACCGGTTCTCCAAACCACCCGCCTCCATCGCTATCGGATCGGGCGATCTGGTCCGAACCAGGAGCATTTCACTCCTGCCTTAGAAGATATTTCTTATTTTACAAGACCTCTAGTACTAATAGTTAGATCAGCACTCCAGTCATTAACAAGTCATGAGGCTACAGGAATTAATGGAATAGTCACTGAACTATTTGCAAGCAACAGAGAAGAAAATCGGCGTGGCGGCGTTTTTGCCTGGGGCGCTGCTGTACGGCGATTTCCCAGGCTGAGGGGTTGCCCGGAGTGCTGTGGGAGTTGCCGGATTTCCCAGGAGATCTTTGGGACGCTGCCAGACCTTTCTGGGCATTGTGGCAGCGACGGCGGCAATGGCATAACGACGGCAGCTGTGATGGCAGTCCAGAGGGCCTGGCAGGGAGGAGACACCCCCCCCCCGGAGGCTGGGGATGGGGGGGGCAATGAGGCCGGGAGATCATCTGCCTTTTGGGTTGGGCAAGGACCTGGCATGAGACGCTTTTAGATCTTGGGAGGCCTCCATTGTTTACGTGGGGGCTGGGGGGGGCTAGAGATAACTGCCCCTGTTTCCCCCCAATGCTTCTCTACCAGGACTATGCCCACCTTGGATTGTCAGCTAGCTCACTGACTCACCTGACGCCAAGTTTAATTTTCATCTGAACTTTCCCTAACTGTGGGGAGGACTATTTAAATCTGAATGGGGGCTGGTACATGGCTCCATCCCATCAGCTGAGAGGGCTGGGCTCAGTTAAACCACCGTGAGAGGGTGGGTCTGATGTCGGGGCCCCTGGGGGCTGAACTGGGATGATATTGAATTTCTTGCATCTGCCAGCAGAGGGGACCTGACCATTGGACCAACCGCCGTGAGAGAGCGGTTTTTGGACCTGAGCCCCGGATGCTGTGCTGTCTGCATTGGTTCATCGCTGCCATCTCACCACAAGAGGGGGTTGACTGGTTGATCAGACCTCCGTGAGAGGGTGGTTGGGTCTTCCCCCTTCCCCCCCCCCTTGGACTGTGGTCGACCTGGAACTTGACCTCGTCCTCTGTTGTGAGGGGACAGTGGACCGGTCTTGTTGAAAATGCTCCTAAGACTCCCATTCCATGTCTCTCCCCTGGACCTTCTATATGGACCCCTAGGATATGGTTGCTCCCATCCTCTGTGGTCAAGATGTATTCCGCAACGGAGCTTCTTGGTCTGCAAGACTCCCCCCTCTCGCAGGCTTGGCCTTCCACTCTATCGAGGGCCTACCTCGATGACGGGTTTTGGAACCCCGAGAGGTGGCATGCCGCAAAGAGGGGGTTGTGGGGTTTTTTAAAATTGTCTTTTTGTAATCTTTTAAGCAGTTTAGGGCTGGGGGTGGGGAGGGAGGGGCATAGGTCAGGCTCGTTACAGGGGCATGGAACGGAAGGCGGGGAGCGGGGTGTGGAGGAGCTCAGTGTGGATAGGGTGGAGGGCAGTTCTATCACGACCGTGGTTGGGAGGGGCAGATATGGCGGGAGTAGGGGGCCACATCAGGTGGTGGGGGCACGCACCCGCTATCTCCAAGTGGTGGCATGCCTCGGCCCCCATGACTCTTCTCGTCTCCCCGGCTGTCCAGAGTCTCAGAGCCCAGGCCTTAGACTGATGTTGTGCAACGCCAGGTCCGTGGTTAATAAGGCCCCCCTCATTTGTGAGCTAATACAGGAGGGGGGTGCGGATCTGGCAGGTATTACAGAGACCTGGTTGGGCCAAGAGGGGGGGTCCCCCTCGTAGAGATGTGCCCACCAGGTTTCCGCGCATTCCATCAGCCAAGGGCCCAGGGCAGGGGTGGGGGGGTGGTGGTCGTTATAAAGGAAGGTCTTGATCCGAGGGAGGCCACTGTACCTCAGATAGCCGGATGTGAGTCTCTCCTGGTGAAGTGGGGCCATGGGATGCAGGTGGGCCTGCTGATCGCGTACCTGGCTCCCTGCCACGTGACAGCGGCCCTGCCCGAGCTTCTCAACGTTATTGCTGGGGTGGCGGTTGATACCCCCAGACTTTTGGTCATGGGGGATTTCAACCTGCCATCTACCGGTGAGGAGTCTGGGATGGCTCGGGAGTTTATGGCTTCCATGACAGCCATGGACCTGACACAATTAATTCATGGCCCCACTCACGTGGGAGGACACACTCTGGACTTGGTTTTTATCTCTGGTCAGTGGCGGAGTGGTCTGGATATAGGGGATATAGTTATTGAACCCCTGTCATGGTCGGACCATTCTCTCCTGAGACTGGACCTTTCGACCGCTGCACCCCACTGCAGGGAGGCGGAACCGACCAGGTGGTTCCGCCCCAGGCGCCTGATGGATCCTGATAGGTTCCAGAGGGAGCTTGGGCCAGTTCCTGAAACTCTGGCTCACGACTCGGCTGAAGATCTGGTGGCTGCCTGGGATAGGACAGCCGCCGGTGCTCTGGACCGAGTCGTGCCTTTGCGGCCTCTGACCCGACGCTGAACCTGCCCGGCCCCTTGGTTTTCTGAGGAGCTGAGGGGGATGAAGCGCCGGAAAAGACGCCTAGAGAGTGGTTGGAGGGCCAGTCGCTCCGAATCCGACCGAACACTAGTTAGGTCTCATATTAAGACCT
Organism: Arizona elegans; assembly: GCA_022577455.1. NCBI lineage: Eukaryota > Metazoa > Chordata > Lepidosauria > Squamata > Colubridae > Arizona > Arizona elegans. The sequence goes on from JAKOOJ010000001.1 coordinate 223,611,546, forward strand.
ATCTAGTGGCGATAAAAGCGGCAAAGCGTAACCACTTTTCCGCTCTTATTGCATCGGCAGATAACCGCCCAGCCGCCTTGTTTAGGGTGACTCGCTCCCTCCTACATCAGGGAGCGCGGGAAGACCCCTTGCAAGGGCAGGCTGAGGATTTTGCACAGTATCTGCACGATAAAATTGCTCAGATTCGGGAAGGCTTGGACTCTGACTGGGTAGATCCCGGCGAGGTGACTGAGGCTGGTCTTGAGAATGTTATCTGGGATGAGTTCGACCCTGTGACTCCTGAGGACGTGGACAGGATCCTGGGGAGGCTAAACGCAACCACATGTTTATTGGACCCATGCCCCTCCTGGCTGGTACTGGCCACCCGGGAGGTGGTAGGTAACACGAGGCTGGCTCCAGAGGATCATAAATGCTTCTTTGAGAGAGGGTTTCTTGCCTCCCGCCTTGAAAGAGGCGGTGGTGAGGCCCCTCCTCAAGAAGCCTTCTCTGGACCCGGCCCTTTTGGCAAACTATCGTCCGGTCTTCAACCTTCGCTTTGTTGCGAAGGTTGTGGAGAGTGTGGTTGCGCAACAGCTCCCACAGTTCCTGGATGAAACCGTCTATCTAGATCCGTGCCAGTCCGGCTTCAGGCCTGGGTACAGCACGGAGACGGCATTGGTCGCATTGGTGGATGATCTCTGGAGGGCTCGGGACAGGGGTTGTTCCTCTGTTCTGGTCCTATTAGACCTCTCAGCGGCTTTTGATACCATCGACCATGGTATCATGCTGCGCCGGCTGGAGGGACTGGGGGTGGGAGGCACCGTGCTGCGGTGGTTCTCCTCCTATCTCTCTGACCGGTCGCAGTCTGTGTTGGCAGGGGGGCAGAGGTCGACCTCGAGGCACCTTGCTTGCGGGGTGCCGCAAGGGTCGGTCCTCTCGCCGCTCCTGTTCAACATTTATGTGAAGCCGCTGGGTGAGATCATCCGTGGTTTTGGGGTGCGATGCCATCTGTACGCTGATGACACTCAGCTGTACATTTCCACCCCAGACCACCCCAATGATGCCCTCGAAGTGATGTCCCAGTGTCTGGAGGCCGTGCGGGTCTGGATGGGGAGGAACAGGCTTCGGCTCAACCCTTCCAAGACCGAGTGGCTGTGGATGCCGGCGTCCCGGTATAGCCAGCTGGTGCCATCGCTGGCTATTGGGGGCGAGTCACTGACCCCCACAGAGGGGGCTCGCAACTTGGGCGTCCTCCTGGACACACGGCTGTCTTTAGAAGAGCATATGACGGCCGTGGCCAGGGGGGCTTTTTATCAGGTTCGCCTGATACGCCAGTTGCGCCCCTTTCTGGATCGGGACTCCTTGTGCACAGTCACTCATGCCTTGGTTACGTCACGCCTGGACTACTGTAACGCTCTCTACATGGGGCTCCCCCTGAGGAGCACCCGGAGGCTCCAGCTGGTGCAGAATGCGGCCGCGCGGGTGATTATGGGAGCGACGTGGCGCTCCCACATAACACCTCTCCTGCGCGAGCTGCATTGGCTCCCGGTGGTCTTCCGGGTGCGCTTTAAGGTGTTGGTTCTCATCTTTAAAGCGCTCCATGGCTTAGGGCCAGGGTATTTGCGAGACCGCCTGCTGCTACTGATAACCTCCCACCGGCCAATACGCTCTCACAGAGAGGGCCTCCTCGGGGTGCCGTCAGTCAGGCAATGTCGGCTGGCGGCCCCCAGGGGGCGAGCCTTCTCTGTGGGGGCACCCATCCTGTGGAATGAGCTGCCTCCTGGAATACGATTGATCCCGGACCTCCGGACCTTCCGTAAAGCCCTGAAGACGTTTTTATTTCATCAAGCCGGCCTAGCCTAAATGGTTTTTAATTGGGATTTTAAATTTTATGGATTTGGGGTTTTAAATTGGGTAGCCAATTATTTAATTCTTTTAATTATCTTAACTTTTGTATTTGTATGTTTTTTAATTTTGGCTGTTCACCGCCCTGAGTCCCTTCTGGGAGAAGGGCGGTATACAAATTAAATAAATAAATAAATAAATAAATAAATAAATAAATAAATAAATAAATAAATAAAAAATGCAAAGGATCTGCAAGCACTCGTACTAAAAAAAAAGGGGGACTAAAATTAAATATAAAGTACAGACTAAACTAATGACAGCAGGTAGAACAATCAGCCTTAGAATTGACAATGAAGCTATTGAAATAAGTGTATAGATTCAGTCTTTTATGATCAACCATGAACAGTAAAGGAACATGCTAGTACTTGGAAGAGCAGCCATGAAGGCCTTGGAAAAGATATTCAAATGCCAAATGCTACTTACAAAGATCAGAATTGTGCTCCCTATGATTCACTGTGGAAGTGAAAGTTGGGCTTTAAGGAAGCAACATGGGAAGAGCTTTGAGGCCTTTGAAATTTGGTGTTGGAGAAGACTCCTGAGAATACTGTGGTTAGCCAAGAAAACAAACCAATGGATCATTGAAGAATCAACCCAGAGTTTTCCCTCTAGGAATAAATGATCAAACTCAAAATTACTTCGAACCTGCTTCGGACATATTATGCAAAGACCCAGCTTTCTAGAAAAGGCTGTAATGCTGGGAAAGGTGGAAGAAAAGATAAGAAAAGGACAACCAGCAGGAAGGCTGATGGATTCTGTTATAATGGCAGTGAGTGCACTGTTGGGAGACTTGAAAGAACAGGTTAAGGATAGATTAGGAGAAACTCTTATCTATGTGATTGCTAGAAATCAAAAGTGACTTGATGACAATAATCAATCAATCCAGTTTATTTGTATCGCATGCTAGAAAATTCAACTATATGTATTGTGCTATATTAAATTTTGTATATATGGGCTCCAGCATTTTGCATGGACATTTTCTCTAAGATTTTGATACTGCAAATTCTTATATTCTCTTCCAAATTTTGCAAGAGAGATAAAATCTTTCAACACCCACATTTATTTTAATTCTTACATTCTAAAGCATGCACATATATGATAGTTCTTACCACTGCTACAGGAATTAGTTGGTGAGAAATGAAGTAACCGCATATAATGCTGTTTTCTGAAGCCAAATTGGTAAGAGTTTTGTACACTGTGATCAAAATGATGATGGACCAATAATTGTTTCATCAATTGAGTCTCCAAAGCAAATAATGGTACCTACCAGTAAATGTGTTCTATAGTATCAGCAGCATGAATTTTAAAATTTGTAATAATTCAAGCTTACTTGAGGGAGAGTCAGTGTTTCACAATGAACAAGCGGTAACTGCTCATTTATTCCTCAATGAACTGACTGAAGGAATGGATTTCATGCTGATAAGAATAATAGCAGCCTGGCTAACACATCTGTGCAGATATTATCAATTTTGTATATGTCCCTTATGGCTTTTTCCCCTGCTCACTCAATTTCTCTCTGGTTGCTTATTAACCCTTTTAAGAGGTTTTTCGCTGGTTGCCGTTATCAAAGACATTACAGATGAAAAGCTTAACTGGGTAACTATTAGAGAGTCATATGACTTTAGGAAACCATAGAGATCAAGGATATGATTTAAGGTATACGATCAAGTCCCTTTTTCCTCTCTCTGAACAGACTATACAACAAAGTACACAAAAGTAACATAAGTAAAACAAAGATAATGATCAAATACACACTTGTTGTACCCAAAGCAGAAGACTGCTTTCTCTTCCCTTCCTCATTTTGCATGGACATTCTCTTCTACTGAATTTTAGAGCTCACTCTGATCAGAATTATTTTTGTTCCAAAAGTGTGCTAATTACAGCTAGTACCAATCAGCATACTGAATTGGTAGGTAAACTGGTATGAATTAAATATAGTTAAAAAAAAAAACCCTAAGTACAATAACTAATGCTAATGATGACTGGTCCAAAACGTAAAGGGACAAGGACATTTTTATGTCTCAAGTGGGATGAATTAAATACTGTTAACAAAAACAGAGTGCAATGATTAATGCTAATGACAATTGGCCCCAAACTTAAAGGAACAGGGACATTTTTATGCCTCAAGTGGGGTGGGGGTGGGTGGGAGGAGGGCAGGGAGAGAAGCAAACCTGCTATGAGGTATTCCCTATTTCTTAAGCCTTATGGAACCTTTTTATATTATGGCTACTTACTGTCTCAGACATATTTCCAGTAATCAATGAGCTTGACTCCATCATCAATAGAATATTGGACAAAAGTGACTATTCTCTGTATTTTGTATACAAAGAAGGCCATTAGGTTAATAATGACTTTCTGAATGGGTCACAAGAAGTGTTAGCAGGTGTACTTATCACAGATCCCTACCTCATGTCCTCTGTCTTGCACAGGACATGACTCACTGTCTGCTTCAGAGAACGATCCAGACTCATCGCTAGAGTTTGTTCCATAGGATGGCTCACATTTTATCTGGGGTCTGACTTGGCTGTATATTCCATCTCCCATCATGCTCGGCTCCTGATGCTCAGTGGCCAGGAATCGAGCTCCTTGAGAACAGGGGGAAGATGAAAACTCACACAGAGGCAGGCTACAGGGAGAACCACCGCTGCCATCCTCTGCATAAGAGTAGGAGGAACATGAACTGGAGGTCCTTGTTCTGGTTTCCAGAGGAGGAGACCGAGGACAAACTTTAATTGGCACTGGGCAGCTGGTGTTGGGCCGCATCCGTCCTGGGAAGTGGTCAGCTGTTTGTCCAATGTGAGCATAGGTCTGGCAACTGGGAAGAGATTGGCTGCTTCCTGCCCACAGACCTTTTGGCACAGTCTCGGTGAGATCTTTATCCAAGCTGCTCATGCCAGAATATGAATGCACTGAAGTGTTTACTTGGTCACAAACATTTGAAGAGAATATAACAGTCCTCCTGTCCACCTCACCTTCCTGCTTACAAAGACCTTCAACAAAGCCAGGACCTCTTAGAGGTGATCCCACTGTAAAACTGGAAGCATCCTTCTGAACAGCTTGGGAGAGCCCATAACTGCCCACAAAAGGGACATAATCAGCTTTATGGTCACCCTGAGTTGTCCCCTTGTCAAAAGGGCATGCTGGATTTCTGGCAAAGTGCTGTTGGGAAGTACTTGGGAAGCCATCTAAGTCTATAGTTTTTGTTCGGTTGAAGAAAGATCTTAGGCAAGAAGGAGAGGAACTGTTTTTAGACCTTCCAGCTCCATTGGGACTTGACTGCTTTCGGTCCATTTCAACATCCTCTTCTTTATCCCTGACACCAGTCTCATCTCCAGAGAGGCAAAGTGTGATGTTTTCTTCATTGTTTTCCTCATTCCTAGGCTCACTTTTAATTTGCCCGATAGCAAGTTCTGGTTTGAGGTCATCACCTGAACCTTTTTCATTGAATGTGCTTGTGAAACCTGAGGTACTAACATGTGATGCGTTGTAGACATTCTTGGTACAAGCTAGCTGGTATTTCTTATACCTGGGGTACCGTGTTACTACTTCTTTATCCAAACTATCCTTGCCATCATCCAGTATTTCCGGGTCTGGCAGCATCCCTTCCTCCTTACTGGCTCCAGACATGGCGGGTTCAAAGTCAAAGGGCTCTGAGTGCATTCTCTCTCTTGAGCAAGATATCTTTGAAGTCTCTGACTCCATAGTTTCTTCCTCTTCTCCCTCCGAGTTTTCATCTTCATGCATCCGCTGATAGGTGAGATCCTTTTTGCACAGGAACAGGCCATCTTCATTGTTCAGCAGCTGGGTCTGAAGGAAGCTGAAGCAGGAATCCTCCAGGTTGTGCATACGTAGAAATTCGGCACAGTGGATGACCTCTTGTATGTTCTCTTTGCTGAGTAATAGCTTAGCAGTGTAGGCGAACTGCAACAATGGACCAAATCCCTTGGCAGTGACCTGCAATGAAAAACAAAACAAAACAAAAAATAGGGAATTTGCCAGCATTACCTTCAGCATTGCTATTTTTCCAAGCCCCTCTATTAGTATATTAGTCAGCACTGGAAAACACCTCTGTTAATTAATTATTTTGTCTTTATATTTTCATGTAATAGAATGATCTAAACAATGCATTCAACAAATGATTCAAGGACAATGAGATTTCTAGCACTTGCCAAATAGTATTTGGTCTAGGAACATCCTGGATATCAAGTGTTTCATGAGTGCATAACTATCAATTTTACAATGTTTCACTAAAGCAGACTTTGCAATTAGAATAAAGTACATCAGCTATTAGTAAATCTATTTTTTGAAAAACTATACAGTACTTTTCAACTGAAATTACATATACAATATCTAATTTTTATTCAGTTTAGCTGGGTCAAGTTCTCTATTGCTGGAAAAAAAACTTTAATTAAGTGGCTCTTCAAAAAGTCAGGATCCTTGGGAAGCAGGTGGAATTTAATCTGAGTAAGTAACAAGAATAATTCTCACTTTGTCTGTGACATTTAATCATGTGTTTAGAATGATAATTTGGAGGTCAATTCCTCCATCGGCAATATGCCTAGGCTGCCACAACCATTACTAAATTACTCGGGAGATACAGAAACGATTTGGCAGACTGAGTCAAACCAGCCACGTTTCTAATTTCAACCCTCTGCTACCCCCTAGAATAAAATTTTTTGATTCACGTTCCCTGTGGAATTTTATCTCCCGAGAATACAAAACACGGTCTTGCACTTACAGAGCACACCCACTAGGTGGAAGAACTGCAAAAGAAGTAAGCTGCCCTCTAATGTATTTTTAAACAGTACAGTACTTTCTCTTGATGAGGTCTATGCAAAACATTTCACTGACTCAGAACATTCCGGTGTGCATTTTTCACTCAAGCTGAGTCAAGGCTTTCAGGCCCCTAAAACTGCAGCATTCCAGACATCTGCTCCTTGTGTTTTGCTCCAGAGGGTTCTGCATGTAATCTCTTTTGGAGGAATTGCCACACCATCATCTCAGGCACAGCTGCTTGCTTTTATACATGAGGCAAAATTCTGAAGGGAGGTGGGAGTAGGGAGCTAATTCCCTTATAACAGGCACTAGGTATGTTTATTATTATTTTGAAGCACTACAGTAGGAAAATTTACCGATTCAAGAGAAGCCTTTAAGCAAGGATTGTTGGAAACAGTAGAGATCAGTGCTAATGGTTCAAATATGTAATTTTCATAACTAAAGAAGCAAGACTTCCTGGGAACTACAAATGTTCATTAGCCAAAACCTTTGCGAAAATTGATTTGGCTCTCACCAATGTTGCTCGTATTTAGAATGCTAGAACAAGAAAACAGATATTTGAGGATCATAAAGTGGTTTCAAGGGGGAAGCTTAAAACTGTACATATTATATGTTTATAATATTACAGCTATACACTTGAGTTGTTGCAAAAAGTTCTCCACCCTACCAAGATAAGTTAGAATTAGAATTAGAATTATTTTTTTTTATTGGCCAAATGTGATTGGACACAAAAGGAATTTGTCTTGGTGCATTGGTGCATATGCTCTCAGTGTACATAAAAGAAAAGATACGTTAATCAAGAATCAAGTGCTAAGCAAACTAAGTTTTAAGCAGCATAACGAAGAGTATGGATAGCATATAAAAATGACCTACAGTATTCATGATGCAAATAAAATGTACGGATTTTTAATTTTTTTTAAACATTGCATTAAAATCAATACTTCAAAGGCACTGAACTGTTGGGGTCTTTTATTAAATAAACCAGCTTTTGATGTCTACACAGATCAGATGGATTCTTATAATGTAAATTAAATCAAAATATGATTGGATGATTTTGGTTTAGAATGTTGGATGAACCCTGCCATTATGGTTTAGAAAAAGAATCAACTGTGGCTTTATTCATGTAATTATGTGTAAACATGGACATTCTAACTTGGCATCTGAGCCTTGAAAAGTGTCCATTTAGGACCAATATGTCAAAAAGCCTCCTTTCACATCTTTTTATTGTTAATCTCTATGAATTCTAGGACACCACTTCTTATGTGAGAAAAAAAGTTTCAGGAACATGGAAATCTCCATGAACTTAATTTAGATTAGCTGTAATACAACCAAGCCTCCCTTTTATAGACTTATAAATATCTATATGGAACTCATATCGTTCTTCCATGTCGTTAGATGCTCTTGTCCACACCAAGACATAGAAAGGTAGGAGATAAAAGTTCAAATTCTTATTCAGTCAAGAAAGATTCTGACTGTCCTGAGCAAACTGCTCATTTTTTGTTTGCTTGCAAGGCAGCTGAGATGATTTAAAATGAAGAAATGATATAATGATATCGTAACACTAGAAGAGTTATAGAAATTTATACCTTGAGCTAAGCAAGTCTGATAGCTCAAAGACCTTAAGTTTTTCTACCAGATTTTACTCTGATTCAGTGAAAATTCCTGTCTCTAACTCATATCTCTATGAATGTTCTTTTTTTCAAATATATAACTTTTCAAATTGCTTGAGTGATCTTCAGTTATTATTTATACAAAATGTGGCATTGAAGTACAAGTGGCTTTCTGGTGCAGATACTTAACACTTAATTTTTATGCCTGCATTAAGCCCCAACTTTTATTTTCTAGAATAGATTTTTTTTACCAATGGCCTGAGGAGGCATTATCACAAAGCTGCAATTTATTTAATAAAAGAAAATTCTAGAATTTAGTGAGAATTAACTCTGCTACTTTTCACGCACCTCATCCTTAGACTTTGAATGTCACTTGCTTTAAAAATTCTTTCTCTTCTTTATTAAAAGGACAAAATGTTAGTGTAAGCTTGCAATATATACGTGTATGCATATGTCTTTGCATTTTGTATTCTTAGTTTTAAAAATTGCCATGTACATTACCAGCTCTCTAGTAAAAGTGACAGACAGATGTGTCTGGCACTTCCAAATGCAGAGCTTCTTAGATGCAAACTTTATCACGTAATTTTTGCAGATTGCAGTTAAATTGTTTGTTTTTAACAAATATAGGACATTTATATCCAGAGGGAGAGAATACATAAACTTTATGAGGATGAACAAGTTATTTTAAAAAAACAAATCTTCATTAGGCTAGAACAGTTTATGGTGACTTTTAAATTATGCATCTCAAACTAAATTACCATCAGTTCCAGTATCCTTTGGCAAAAGCAAAGTGTATGATCAAACTTTTTGCATAGATATAGATCACTTTCCTGAACCCATGTCCCCAAGACGTGTTGGAATTGCAATTCCCAGAATTCTCAGCAGCACTGGCCATGATGGTTGACAATTCTGAGTGTTGCAACTTCTGAACTAAGTTGGGCAAAGCAAATATATGGAAATTAATGATGGAAAGCTAGACAATACTACCAAATCAACAGCACTTCTTTCTCCTAAATTCAGAGGGTTGGGTAGTTAGGAAAGTCAGTAAGTTTTGATGGATATCAAGGGTTTATATTTTGGAATAAACTAATAGTATGTTTTTTCAACTTTTAAAGCCCAAACAGCAGGAGGGCTGTTTATCAACATATTTTCAAAAGAACTTTTCTGGATATTAAAGAACTAAAATAACACCCTTTTGGTTGGGTGAACAGTAGGGAGCCTTCTTTCCTGCTACCTTCACCTTATGGAATGCAACCTGTTTTGAGCCCTACACTTGCCTATATTCAGAAACCAAGATCAAGACCTTCTTCAACTATTGTAATATATCCTGATATTTTTACTGGATTTTAATAGTCTACGTTTTAAATAGCCACATTACGTACTCAATAAGTAAAATGAAAGACAAAAACCTGAAAGGCTAAATAAGTAAACGGATAATGAATTCTTCAGATTAATTTCTCATAATCTACTCCTGCTTCCCAAGTGTACATCTTTTACCTTTTCTCCCACTTAATTTAAATCCTGAAGACAGGAGCCCTTTTTGATATAATCTAAATAACCTTCAAAGAAGCTAGTAATATTATGTAGACCAGTGGTGAAATCTAAAATTTGTTACTACTGGTTCTGTGAACGTGGCTTGGTGTGGGGGGGGTAATGTGACTGGGAGGGCGTGGCCAATTTTTTTAAAAAACAATTTTTTACATGTAAAACCATGTAAAAAATGCTTTCAAAAGGCTCTGACGATCCCAGCTGAGTTGCCTGATTGTCAGAGGTTTTTAAAAAACTCTCTGCCAATCAGGCAACTCAGCTGGGATCGTCAGAGGCATTTAAAAGAAAAAAAAGCCTCTAATGATCGTGCGGCTCAGCTGGGCATGGGGGGTGGGGGCAGGGATTTTTGCTACCGGTTCTCTGAACTGCCCGCCACCATCACTACCTACTCGCCCAAGACGGTCCGGGAGCATTTCACCCTGATGTAGACAGGGTAAGAATCAAAATAGAGACCATGATGTGTTGTCATCTGCGGAGCTACAAAGGAATATAGGTAGTCCTTGACATTCATTTAGTGCTATTCAAAAAGTTGTAAGAGCACTGAAAAAAGTGACTCGCACTTGGAAGACCAAATGTGTCCCCCTGGTCACATGATCAAAATTTGGGCATGTATTTTTAATAATTGCAGCATCCCAGGGTCATGAGATCACCATTTGTGACCTTCCCAGCTGGCTTCTGACAAGCAAAGTCAATGAGAGGAAGCTGGATTCACTTAATGACTGCTTTATTCACTTAACAACTGTACTAATTCACTTAACAACTGTGTCAAAAAGGTCATAAAATCAGGTGTGATTCACTTAAGAACTGCCTTGCTTAGCAATGGGAATTCTGGTCCAATTCTGCTTGTAATTTGAGGACCACCTATACCGGGTCATCTATTTCACATAAGAATGGTCCAGTCAGTTGGCCCAATAGTTGACTATGTGCCATACCAGGAAGTACTGTGTATTACCTAGGGCGGGGGTGGGCAAATGTGGCTCTTTTACAACCTGTGGACTTCAACTCCCAGAATTCCTGAGCCAGCCAGAATTCCAAGCTGTCTCAGGAATTCTGGGAGTTGAAGTCCACAGGTTGTAAAAGAGCCACATTTGCTCATCCCGACCTAGGGTAAAGCAACACATTAAAACACTACAAAATTCAATATAATATGGTATGTTGAGGGAAGCTATATATAAATGAACTTTTATTGGGCAGCTACCCAGATTCTCCCCATATCTTGTGTAGACAGACCACTGGTTTTCATGTTAATATTTTTATCACCAAAGTTCGTCTGAGAGGTTTATATAAATTATTTGACACCACATTGAAAAATGCTATTTTTTGTGAAATTAGGTCTTCCAATAAAGTGTTCTCTAGTCAGAGTCTGCTAGTATACGTTGCTTGAGTAGTCAGGAAGATATAGATTTTGTGCTGAGTTTTAGGGAAAAAATTACTCTTGTATCATCTCCGTCATAACAAGCATATTAAGCTGGGATGTAAAAGCTCAGTAATACAGAGATGATTAGGAAATGTGCACCTATAAAAATACCATTGAGGATTTTAAAATAAGTGCATTATTTTGAACTTGAGAATGTTATCACTCTTGATTTTAACATTTTAAACAGGGGCTACAGTTCTGGCAGCCAGTGTCATTACAGCTGCTCATCTTATTAACAGCATAAACAAACTTTTAGAAACACTCAAGGAAAATAACTGCAATTAGTGCTGACTGAATGAAATATGAACAACAAAATGTTATTCTGATTCATTTACTTCCATATGATGAAAAACATAACCTTCGGCACGATGAATCATCTTATGTTTAGTAATTAGAAAATTAATATCATGATTTAGTACCTCTTAACTAAGAGAGATTCTCATTTGGCAAATTTAGTAGCTTCATAATTTACTTTCAAATACCCTTTATTTTCTAATATAAGAAGAGGACTATGCACTGAGTTATATGTACTGCAACACAGCAGGTGATGTCATGAAAGATGTAAGTCATTTTCAGGAGTAAATTACTGCAAATCCGGTGAAAAAATATCACATCAATTCAGCTATATCTACAAACTAATTTAACCAGGCTACAAACACAGAGATGTAGGGAGAGAGAGAGAAAGATTCATGCCCGGCTATTTAGTTATAATTCACATAGAGTACAGACATTTGACTTGCTGAGTATCCTTCTCTATTTTCTATAATCAAAGCCTTTTTGGTTAATTTTCCCTGCTTTTTTGGCAGATAGCTAGCTCCTCTCTTAAGTGAGCATCTTTTTCCTAGGCAGCTCCAGGAAAAATTGGCTCTTATTTTTATGAACATAATTTATCATCTTGCTATTCTTCTTGTTTCTGCCATTCAGAGATGAAAAAGAATCAGGAAAGGACTAAAAATTTAACAACTATGTTTTCAAGCAATCATTCTAAAGTGGTGCACAGAATCTGAACATGTAAACTGGAATAAATGTTAGGATAAGTTGACTTCATTTTTAAGTACTTTGGACGATTCTAATAAACCACACAAAACTCAGTAATTAAAGTTAATTTTTATCTTCTCTCATAGCTTTAGTCAACCTTGAGACACTTAATATTCTTCATTCACATAAAATTCACTAAAAGCATGCATAGGAGAATATTTTAGGGACATTCCTGCAGAAGCAGCAAAATGTACATGGCTCTTGAATCATGGATTATGAAGCAACTTGATTCATTTTAAATTTATTTAGATGTTTGCCTTTTTAACACAGATATGAGTCGTAGTGTATTTATACCTGAACTGATTCTGAAAAGGAAAATAAACCAAAATCTAAACGGATGATGTTTAATGGCAAATTGAGATATAATGAGTTTAGGATGTGTTCACAGGAAAATTGGGTTATTTTAGACACTGACAACAGATCTGTAGGGACAGCAACTTAGAACTGTTTTGGATAGTGACATATAGATTTAATAAATAAATACATTTTTAAAAATGAGGTGCTTCCAAATCAACAGTCTTTAGGCCAGGGGTGTCAAACTCAATTTCATTGAAGGCCACATCTGGTTGTGTTTGACCTCAGGGGTGTGTGTGACTGAGGTGGGCGTGGCCAGCTTGTGGTGGCCTGGGCGGGATGAATTGTCTCCAGTGGAGGAACGTGAGACCAGGGAGAGGGCCAAACCCCTGTCCTCCAGAGGAGCCTCGCTGTCCCTCTCAGGCCACACGGAGGACCCCCGGAAGGTGGCACAGGCTATCTAGAGCCTTAGGTAGAAGTCCCCCCCCCAAGCTCCGTTTTCACTGGCAGAGGACTGCAGAAGGCCATTGCGGCCGGGAACAGAGCCCAGGAGGACCGCACATGGTCTTCCCAAGCTCCGTTTTTGCTGGCAGAGGCACCGTGGGCTGGTCCTTTGCTGTTTCCAGGATGGCCCTGCCGGCCAGATCTAAACACCCTGCAGGCTGGATCTGGCCTTGAGTTTTACACCCCTACTCTAGGCTATCAAAATAAAGGCATTCTTTGGCTATTTTCCCCTTGCTATTCTGTCCCAGAAAAATCAGAAGAATAAAAGAAAGTCAGAAAGTCTCTTAAATACTCCTAAAAATCTGTAAGTGCCATGCTTCAGAGAAATTACCCTTAACCAGAACCACTCAACATCAAGACAATACAAGGCACTACAGAACAAAAGTTCTCTATGGGAGTAGGACTATTTGATCTGCACACTATTGAAACCAGCAAAATGTATATGGAGCTGACTTAGCATTTTTCTTCTTGAAGGTTTCTTTTCTACCATTTGCTCTATTGTTTCTCAGTTCCTTCAATTTCCTCTTATTTAAGCCAGTAAATTCTCCACCACTCTATTATTGTTTGCCATTATTTCTTTTTCTACAGTTTTTGTACCTCCCTGTCTAATCTCACTGCATTCTTATAAAAGACCATAACAAACATGATACAGTCTGAGAAATAAAGCCAAAATAGACCATAATCCAGGCTGATTATACAAATATTTTACTATGAATTAGGATACATGTCAACTTCTTCTAAAACCTCACTGCTGCATTTTCTGCACAGAAAGCGACTCAATCTTTTACAATCCATGTGGCTTTCTTTCTTTCTTTTACTCTCCTTACTTCAATTTCTTTGACAGCATAACTAGGTCAAATATGGCTCATTCTGAAGTCATTGTTCCAGAGTCAAACTGTACTTGGGTTCAGCTCCAGCTCTGTGACTTGCAGTTTTATTTCATTTGGGAAGTAACTATGTCACCCCTGTAGATATTTCTAATTTTAGAATGCTAAAGTGCATTGAAAGTATACTTCTATTGGAAAGGCAATGCATTTTTAACGTAAATACAGAAAAACTCTGAAATTATATATTTTTTCTAGCACAGTGATTTCACCCGAGATCTGCCTGTGAAGTAGAAGCTAAGAATTTCCCTTAAAGCTAGAGAAATCTTTTTTTTAAAGGCCAAAATAGGCAGAATTTTAGAAATTGCAAACATTTATTTTTATCATTCTTTCCTATATTTTTTTGGCTTGTGATTTCATTATAATCTTCATCACTATGCGAAAGACAATACTATAAAATTAAAATTTAAATGTTTAAGACTTCAGCGATAATTCTGTGCTCCAGTAAGTGCTGGTGCACCGATCTACACATCACTCCTGCATGTTTGAAAGCTAGGCGAGCTACTTTTAATGGCATCTCCCACTCCATGGAATTGGGCAGGCCCAAGTGCACAAGGATAACCTCCCAGCAGAAGAAATACTTTCAGAAGTGCTGCAAAAGAACTCAAAAGAAATGGCTTTCAATGGGAGCACTTTGGTGGCAATTTAGTTTAGCTAATCCAATCTCAGCAAAACAGATCTACTGAACTACTGAACAGAACTACTGAAGTTCCCAAGTTCAAGCAAAAATGTTTATATACAGTCAGGTCCAGAAATATTGGGACATCGACACAATTCTAACATCTTTGGCTCTATACACCACCACAATGGAGTTGGAATGAAACAAACACAATGTGCGTTAACTGCAGACTGTCAGCTTTAATTTGAGGGTATGTACATCCAACTCAGGTGAACGGTGTAGGACTTACAGCAGTTTGTATATGTGCCTCCCACTTGTTAAGGGACCAAAAGTAATGGGACAATTGGCTTCTCAGCTGTTCCATGGCCAGGTGTGTGATATTCCCTCATTACCCCAATTACAATGTGCAGATAAAAGGCCCAGAGTTCATTTCAAGTGTGCTATTTGCATTTGGAATCTGTTGCTGTCAACTCTCAAGATGAGATCCAAAGAGCTGTCACTATCAGTGAAGCAAGCCATCATTAGGCTGAAGAAACAAAACAAACCCATCAGAGAGATAGCAAGAACATTAGGCGTGGCCAAAACAACTGTTTGAAATATTCTCAAAAAGAAGGAATGCACCGGTGAGCTCAGCAACACCAAAAGACCCGGGAGACCACGGAAAACAACTGTGATGGATGACCAAAGAATTCTTTCCCTGGTGAAGAAAACACCCTTCACAACAGTTGGCCAGATCAAGAACACTCTCCAGGAGGTAGGTGTATGTGTGTCAAAGTCAACAATCAAGAGAAGACTTCACCAGAGTGAATACAGAGGGTTCACCACAAGATGTAAACCATTGGTGAGCGTCAAAAACAGGAAGGCCAGATTAGAGTTTGCCAAACAACATCTAACAAAGCCTTCACAGTTCTGGAACAAGATCCTATGGACAGATGAGACCAAGATCAACTTGTACCAGAGTGATGGGAAGAGAAGAGTATGGAGAAGGAAAGGAACTGCTCATGATCCTAAGCATACCACCTCATCAGTGAAGCATGGTGGTGGTAGTGTCATGGCGTGGGCATGTATGGCTGCCAATGGAACTGGTTCTCTTGTATTTATTGATGATGTGACTGCTGACAAAAGCAGCAGGATGAATTCTGAAGTGTTTCGGGCAATATTATCTGCTCACATTCAGCCAAATGCTGCAGAACTCATTGGACGGCGGTTCACAGTGCAGATGGACAATGACCCAAAGCATACTGCAAAAGCAACCAAAGAGTTTTTGAACGGACAGAAGTGGAATGTTATGCAATGGCCAAGTCAATCACCTGACCTGAATCCCATTGAGCATGCATTTCACTTGCTGAAGACAAAACTGAAGGGAAAACGCCCCAAGAACAAGCAGGAACTGAAGACAGTTGCAGTAGAGGCCTGGCAGAGCATCACCAGGGATGAAACCCAGCGTCTGGTGATGTCTATGCACTCCAGACTTCAGGCTGTGATTGACTGCAAAGGATTTGCAACCAAGTATTAAGAAGGGAAAGTTTGATTTATGATTATTATTCTGTCCCATTACTTTTGGTCCCTTAACAAGTGGGAGGCACATATGCAAACTGCTGTAAGTCCTACACCGTTCACCTGAGTTGGATGTACATACCCTTAAATTAAAGCTGACAGTCTGCAGTTAAAGCACATTGTGTTTGTTTCATTCCAACTCCATTGTGGTGGTGTATAGAGCCAAAGATGTTAGAATTGTGTCGATGTCCCAATATTTCTGGACCTGACTGTATTCAGCAAGCCAAATCCAGACATCTAACTTCCATTCCCTGAAAGAAACAGCATGTCCAGTTACTTTTAAAAGTATAACATATATTTATTCATAATCTCACATTTTGCATTATGTATGCATTATCAAGACAATGGAAACAGTTAACATCACCACTTTCTAGTGTGTGGTGAAAAAAGTTCTATACATATAAGAAGAAAAACAACACATACTTCCTTTCATGATTAAGTAAGATAAGATGGGAAGCAGTCCAGCAGTTATTTCAAAAATTTACAACAGGGACAAGAGCATGTTGAAGGGGCATGGGGAAAAAGAAATGGCTATGGCACTGTACATTTCTTCATAGCAATAACATTCAGAGATTCTATATATAAAAAGCATTAATATACAAGATGAGACGTGGTGGCACAGTGGTTAGAATGCAGCATTGCAGGCTAATTCAGCTTACTGCTAGGAGTTCGATCCTGACCGGATCAAGGTTGATATAGCCTTTCATTCTTCCAAGGTCGGTAAAATGAGGACCCAGATTTTTGGAGGCAATATGCTGTCTCTGTAAACTACTTAGAAAGGGCTATAAAGCATTATGAAGTGATATATAAATCTAAGTGCTATTGCTATCTGTAGTTACCACCACAAAAAATGATACTAGCAAGATCCTTATTTAAGAAAGGCTGTAGCCAACTTCTTGGGAACAGGGAAGTTGTTTACATGGAAGGAAAGAAGACATGAATGCAGGCTGGGCCAGATCATTTGATCGGGATAGTATTATAACTGTGCTAGTTGAAGCTACTCCTTTGGTACCAAACAGGAGCAATTAAAAAATAAATAATCACACCTCATTTAGTAAATAGAGCAAAGTCACTGGTCTGAAAAACAAAACAAAAAAAAATCTTACTGAATCAGAATCCAAGCTAACACCAAGACTGTTGCTAATAAATAAAAGACCTTTGGGAAGAGTGCTGAGTATACACCAGATCTATTTTCAGCCTGCATCAGCAGCTGCTACCCCTGGATCACATCTTTATTCATACCCCAACACTATACGTAATCACTGGAGTGCTGCAACCAGTAAGATAATGAAAGAGCCCAGCATAAATCTGTTCTTGAGTGGAATGCTAAATGAGAAAAATAATACAAAAAGGGGAGGGGGGAAATAAACCACATTTTCAAGTCATTAAGAAGAAAGACTTTGACATATGAAGTGTTGCAGCCATTAATAGCACTTATCATATAGACTGGAGACAAAGAGACAGATTAATCAAACTGACAGAACCGGGACATTTTATGCTAATGTGGTCTCTTGGGTTTTCGTTTGTATTCCTCTGTGCCTGAAAAACTGATACTATTACAGGGGAGGAAACTGGAAAAACAACATGCAACAGATCATAAAAATTCATATGACACACAGCAATACTAAAAGTATTGAAAAAGCAAGTGTGGGGACCAGGGCAGAGGAACTGCTTGTGATAAGGACACAAACATGTGTAGGAGTGCTTTCTTATTCATATCTAACAACAGTTTCTCTCATTCCATGTCTGAATCACTGAAAAGACAAAGGAAGGCAAGGGATCTGCTGGTCAAAAAGATGTACTGGGAGGAAATGATAAGGCAGTTTTACTTATATCAATCACCTCATACTTTATAATAAAGGAAAGTTGTTAAAGAGTTTTGTTAAGTGTTGTGTTTTGAGAGCTGAAGAAGGCCATAAGAGAGAGGTAATGTAATTATTTTGTGTACAAGAAGTGCCAGGCTCCAGTGCCACTGTCTAGGAAACTAGTAAAGACTTCTGCCAAAATATCTATCTATCTATCTATCTATCTATCTATCTATCTATCTATCTATCTCATAAAGTAGTCATCAGAAAGAACAAACAATAAAATGAACTAGCTGAATCAATCATTTAATTTTGCATAAAGCAGCATCCTCTATAGTTTGTACTTCAAAAACCAAGAAAGGAAGTGAAAAGCAGTGCCAATAATGATCTGATATGACAAAGTGATAGCATCTGGATTTACTGTCCTCTAAAGCAGGGGTCCCCAACCCCCGGGCCATTATTGGGCAGTGGCCTATTTAGAACTGGGACGTGCGAGCTGTGTAGCATGTGTGTGTAAGCACTGGCCCGCTGCTTGCACAATTTGAGCTGCGCACGCTGGTCCAGTTCCCCTTTCCTCCCCCACCAGGCTGCCAAGTCGCAAAGGTTGGGGACCGCTGCTCTAAAGGTTTCAGATGTGATACCCATAATCCCTTGTTTTTGCCCAAGTTGGTGGAGGGGGGCACTGGGAATTAAATTCTAAAATATCTCAGGAGGAACAGATTGTGCCCACTTGATCACATCAGTGGGATTTTAGACCATGCACTGCATTTGCTATTTTTTTAAAAAAAACCTAAGTTGAATTTCAAAATCCGCAATAAGTCATGTGCCCACTGATTTTCATTGTATGTCATACTTACTCAATCTTTGAACAAAACAAAATATACACCTTCAGAGAGTTGAGCTTTATTGCTTTCACTTCAAGTATTGATGGAGGTAAACTGCCATTCTCCAAAGGCAAAGGGGGGAAGGCAAGTAAAAGTAAGAATGAGCGCCTGTCAAGTTAGTAGCAGATTAAACAAATGGCGAAGACCTCAGTGAGCAATTGCTGCAGGCGCATGATAGAATTATATTATGTTAAGTCTGTAATATCAGCATCTAGCTGTAGCAAGTAACTATAGTAAACTATGAGTGGCTTCAGGACTCATGCGGCTTCCAGCTCTCTGGAAATATCAAGTATATTTGTTCTTCTGATCACTACTGGTAAAAATAGATGATACTATTCCCCACCACCGAGAGATGAAAAGCATGAAATTTGTCGGGTAAAACCTATAATAATTTAATATACCTAAAAAAGAATCTCCCTAAATCAATTCCACTTGGTATCATGGCCCTCATATAGGTTCATACAGGTAGATATTTGGGAAAACATGTTTTGCGGTATTTACGGTATATTCTACAATCATAGTTTGTATGTTCAGGATTCAAGGCTGGAATTAAAAAGATTTTAAAGAATACAGATGAATGAGACTCAAGAAAATCACTGCCAATCAGAATACATAATGCTCTCCATGGAGAAAGAGAGTAAGGTCCTTAGCCTATTTAGCTCTCTTGTAAAAAATATACATGTATCTGAGACTATGTTGTACATAGGACTTCCTAATTTATATTTAGCCTTCTGCCTTCCCCTGCTTCCCAACATTTCCAGTCTTCCAGTGTATTTGTAATATCTTGAAATTAGGATTCATAGCTGCCCTATGGACAATTACTGTGCTTTAATTCAATTAGCAGCTGAGTTAAAGCAGCTTAAGTTGATCTGGCAGCTTAAGTGTAGTTTTTCCTATGACTGCATTCTCACATCGACATTTTTACCTAAGAACCACTAATACGCGTTAACAGAAATTGAGCTGTTATTTCTCTTTCCCAAAGATATATCTCTGCCCTGGATCTATGTTGTGCTTTCCTATGTATATATCACAAGGGATCTTGCTGAAGCATGGAAAGAAGAGTGGATATGAGTGGGCAGATTAGGCTTGTTAGTACTATTCAGCATCAATATATTATTAATTTTAAGGTTTGCTACTTTAAACTAGGGGTGTCAAACTTGCAACTAGCATCACGCACTGGCCATGCCCACCCCTGGTTTAGCGAAGGGGGAAAAAGTTGTGATATGTTACGTGACAACGACGTGATGATGCAAATTTGACACCTTTGCTTTAAACGAATAGGAAAAACTGTGGCAAAGAATACAATTTCCAGATTGCCCAGACTGCAGAAATTCACAGAACAGGAAAAACTGAACCTGCTCCTTTGATTGCTGTCCAATGTCTGACACTAAGAAACATACCTTGTAATTTATAATGAAACAAGTCAGTTTGTGGAGAAAATACTTTTTCTATCTCAAATCAACTGCAATTAATTTCACACAATAAATATGAGCCTGATGATGAAAGAGATTAGAGGGAGTGATTGTTGTGATTCAGAGCAGGATGTCAGCAAAGAGTTTGGCAGAATGGCCTCACATGGCTATTTATTTATTTATTTATTTATTTATTTATTTATTTATTTATTTATTTATTTATTTTTTCATATTTGTATACCGCCCTACTCCCGAAGGACTCAGGGCGGTGAACAGCCATAATAAATACAAATACATATAGAAGTTAAAAACTATTAAGAAACAGATTAAGTAATTTAGGCTAAAAGATTAAAAACATCCAAATTTATCTAAAGAGATTTAAAACCCAATTTAAAAGCCAGTTTAAAAGCCAATTAAAAAGGGAGAGTTAGGCCAGACCAGCTTGTTGGAATAGAAATGTTTTCAGGGCACGGCGGAATATGCGTAAGTCTTGGATGTTTCGTAACTCCGGGGGAAGCCCGTTCCAGATGGTAGGTGCCCCCACAGAAAAGGCTCTCTCCCTGGGGGCCGTCAGTCGACATTGTTTGGCCGACGGCACCCTGAGGAGCCCCTCTCTATGGGGGCGAACTGGTCGGTGAGAGGCTATTGGTGGCATAAATTTAAAGATCAAGCTGGAAAAAGATGGGATGTTCCCCATAGCATCGTTAAATGCAAAGTTTAATATTAGTGAATTGCACTCAAACCATTGAGTGTGCAGTCTCAAGTAACTTTCTCCAACTTGGGGCCGCTTTAGATGTATGGACTTTATCTCTCAGGATTGTCAGTAATGGCTCTGCTGGATGGCTGAGAAATTCTGTGCTACATTGTGATATTTTTCCAATCTCATGCATGATAGTAAACTTGTACACTATCATAACCTCAAAATTGTGTCATTTTCTAAATCAAACAGTTTTCCCAATAGAAGAATTCTAGCACTATGATTATTATATTGATAAATCACTATTTTAATATATTTTGTTTTTCATATGTTGAATTCGTAGCTTTCAGGAAGCGGAACTTTCTTAAGTTCAGAATGGAACTGTGAAACTCTGCATGGCAATTATGTTTAAAATAATGTTACTTTTGGATGACAGTTCACAGAGAAAATGAAGCTTTAATTGAAAAGGCATATGAAGTCTCAACATCTTTTTTTTCAGCATATCTTAGTGAAAGTTGATTTTCAGCCCCCCATAAACAAGAGTAAATATAAATTCTAACTGAATAATATACTCCGATTCTTAAGACTTGCTTTAAAAAATGTCAGTCCAAACACTGTTGAAATATAACATACTGTGCAATTAATTCATCCCACTAATTTATAATTAATATTCTAAAAGGGATAATAAAATATATTGACACATTTTACATGTACTTGTTTATTGACTGCCTCCTTTAATGACTGTTCAAAATTATGAATGTAAAAAAAAAAAGCTTTGTGACAAATTATTACATTTACCACTCTAGTCACATGGTCATCATCAGGCAAACTGCAATGGCTCCATATTTATGGCTGTTCCAAAGTCTCATAGGTACATGATCACTATTTGTGTGCTTCACAAGCTTTTGACAAGTAGTGTTAAGAAGAATGTGGAAATAAAGTCACACGTTTTGCTTAATGACCAAAGGGGAAGTGAAGTCATAAGCCTGTCATGGTTATGTGATTTTCAGCTTAGAGATCACAGCACTTAGGGATGCATTTGCTAGTCTCATTTGTGATCACCTAAGCTAGGATTATATGCAGATACAATCCAAGTGCACAATATTGCATGGAACAAAGGCACTGTATGTGACATGATAGGAGTATATTCAATTGGACATGGTATTGAATGTATGAATACAAGTTTTTTTTTCTGTCTCTCATAATGTTAGAACTCAGGGTCAATTGTTAAACTAAACTTAGAATGGTTCAGGTCTGATTAAACCATAGATAAATTATGGAACTCACTGTAATTAGATGTGATGAATAGTAATTTGGTAGTACAGTGGTTTAAAGCATCCTGTTATTAACACAGCTGCCTGCAATTACTGCAGGTTCGAATCTTACCAGGCTCAAGGTTGACTCAGCCTTCCATCCTTTCTAAGGTAGGTTAAATGAGGACCCAGTTTGTGGGGGCAATAAGCTGACTTTGTATAAATATACAAAAGTATGAAGGCTATTGCTTAACGCATTGTAAGCCGCCCTGAGTCTCCGGAGAAGGGCGGCATATAAATCAAATTAAAAAAAAAAGGCAATTGGAAAAAATTAGCTTATGAAAAGCTATTTGTTTTTACTGGTTTTTAAATATCTTTGGGGTCACAAGCAACGTATTTTAAATGCCAGTGCTAGGTAACAATGACTTCTAGCATGCCTGTCCATGCTTGTAAATTCCAAAATGGATCTGGTTGATTACTATGGAACAGACATGCTATAGTGCCATGATGGCGGACCTATGGCACGCATGCCAGAGGTGGCACGCAGAGTCCTCTCTGTGGGCACACATGCAGAAGCCAGCTTCTCTTCCGGGTTCTGTTGCGTGCACCGGAACTCAGAAGAGCAGCTGGCCACCGTGTGCATGCGCGCTGGCCAGGTTTTCTCTTCTGGATTCCAGCACGCATGCGCTCCAGTTTCAGTACTCAGTGCCGAAAAGGTTAGCCATCACTGCTACAGTGCATACACTGTTGATCTGATCCAACATACATTCATGTTTATAATTCTATTTATGCAGCAGGTGTATATAAAGATATTGATGTTTTCATTTTTCATTTTTCCCTAAAGATACTCAGCACAAAAGTTTTTTTTTTTTTACCTCAGATGCATTCTAATTCAATTAGCATTTTTGAAGAATTTATTTATTAATGTCCCATGGTGAGGATGCATCACTATCTGCTCAACCTCACAACAGATATCTGTAGGTAGGATGTTTTGCCCCAATTTTTCTTACTTTACATGTCATTTTGCCTCTTGCTTCTTCCTAAAGTTTAAAATATCCAACTCATTCAACTTTCCCACAAAGCAGGTGATTATCCAGGTCTCTCATCATCTGTGTCATGGACTGCTGGGTAATTTTGAGCTGCTTGATGTCCTTCTCAAATTGCAGCAACCATAACTGGATATAGTACTCTAGGCAAGGTTTGACTAAGGGAGATTCAAGGGGAATTATCACCATCTTTAGGTACTATAAAGATATGACCTTGCTTGCATTGGGGAGAGAAAGAATAAATGCCTTAGCTTTCCAAGTGTCATTCTCATATTGAAGAGATAACTCACTCTACTGGAATGCTGCTTTGATTGACAAAGGCTCTTCAAGCTATAATGGTACTTAATTTCATGAAGAGCTTTCATGGATAAAGTTTTTAATTGCAGACAGTTTGGAAATGCAAAAACATAGTGGTTTGTGCTTATTGTAAATAACACTACAATTGCATGGGGATTATTAGTTCTCATTATCTGGACTGTGTGTGTCTGTTGACACACTCTAAAGCTACTTTAGCAAATGTTTATTAAACTGCCTAGAACTTTTTTTTGTCATTCAAGCCAGGTGTCATTCATCCTGTATTAATGTGATTGAGTTTCCTTCCTAAAAGTACTTCCCTCTGATAGGATTTATCTTATTTAATTTGGGCATTTCTCCACATTGTCAAGTTTATTTGGAATCTGGCTTTTATTAGGCAGGGCACTTCCACCGCACACTGTTTGCACGCCTCAATCTCTCACAATATAGTCAGAAAGTGATTTGTTATCATCTTCACTTTTGTAGAACTGAAAGCACTAGAGCAAAGAATACCAAAAGCCAATTAAGGTTTCCTCTATCTGCCTAGCAGGGAGAGCACAAAGGATGCTATTTAATCAGTTTTCCTGCTCCAAATGACTGCAAATCCTACAGTAATAAAAATTCTCTCAACCTCCAACTCAATACAAAAAGAAAGTAAATTTTATTTTATAGTGCTTTATCTATAGAATGTGTTTGGCACACATTTAATGCATTTATCTGGGTACTTGCAAAACAAAACAAAACAAAAACCCCTGATTGAGCACCAGGAGGGAAGCAAAACTGCTGGTATGCAATTATTTCACCATTACAGCTTGCAAGAAATTTTAAATTCAGGAGGAGGAATTATAGTGACATGCCAGCAGTTTTGTAACCAGATGCTTCTCCCAATACATATAATCCTGATTATGTATTGTGCAATGATTGAAGCAGGCTAGGGAATTGATATATAGTAAACAATGCTTATAAACTGGCACAAGGAACAGTGAAGTCCTGTATCAGGAGAGGGAGAAATAATAGTGGTTTTCTTGAGTCTAGGAGCAAACTAGACTTTAGAAAACTTTACATTTTACAGAAAACAGCATCTTTGTTTTGATTTGAAACAAATCAGCAGAGCACCCCATCCCCAAAAAACCTGAGCTCCAAAACTCAGCTGATAGTTTGCTTTTATATACAGCAAGTTGAGAATTGGTATAAACTCTTAAGCAGAGATGAATAATCTCATCTAGTAAGGAATGGTCACAGCTTTTTTATAGCTTACTTCAGACATGTTTGGACTATTATCCTTATTGTTCTTGAAGACAGCTACAAAACACGGCTCTTTGGGAGAGCATATGGAGACAGACCATCATAATATCCTGAACAGGTTGGTTGTAATTAGCTGTTACTTAATTATTAGGAAGTTGTATACTACTCAGAGTCAGGGGTGTTACAGAGGCCCCCATATTGGAGAGAACTCAAAATAATTTGTTAAGGAGGATGCTGGGGGTAAACAATTCCACTCCGGTGGCAGCCATCACAGCTGAATTGGGACATTTTTCACTGCACACCTACACAATTACTAGGGCGGTAGCCTACTGGCTAAAAATGACTCAGATGGAAGCCAGCAGACTTCCCAAAATCTGCCTAGAGGAACAGCAGATTTCAAATCCTCAAAGGTATTCCTGGCTAACTCGGCTGTCAGAAATATTGAATCGATATGGCGTAGGGTTCCCGTTGTGTGACACACTGAAGCAAGTTAAACAACGGATTAAAGATATACATGGGCAAATGAACATGGCAACTCTTTCAACTAATCACTCCCTTAAGCTTCTGACAGCAGTTAAAACAACTTTTACCCTGGAAAAATATTTACATCTAAAAATGCCATCAGTAGAGACAGAGCTATTTGTCAAGTTTAGATTTGAACTTTTAGATACCAACGTCAAATTCGGTCATTACCGGAAAATCCCGTATGACAAAAGAACATGTATATGGGGGGCAAACGTCCTGGAGGATACGGCGCATATAATATTTGAATGTAGGTTGTATGAGGAAGTAAGAAAACAATATCTGTCCCCAATTATAGATAAATTTCCCCACTGGAACGTAAGGCATAAATTATCATTTCTATTGAAGGCAGACTCTCCTCCCCTGGTAAGGGCTATTACTCGCTATCTTAAAAGGATGACAGCAATACGAGCCAGTTATATCGAAAATAATTTCATTGATTGTAAGAAAGATGAGCTGAGTTAGAGAGGAGCTATATTATTTGGATTATCTAGTTTTGGAAATCTAGTTATTGAACTTCGATATTGTTAAATTTTAAATGTCATATAGCATATATTTTAGACTGTTATTTCTGTAACTGTCTGTTTTATCTTTTTCTTTTTTCTTTTTTTTTTGAAAACGCCTTCGGGCTATTCAATAAAAAAAAAGAACTACTCAGTCAGTTGACCGGAGCGGCATATAAATCTAAATATATATAAATACAGGTAGTCCTCGACTTAAGAGCACAACTGAACCTAACATTTCTATTGCTAAATGAATTTTGCCTCATTTTACCATCTTTCTTGCTACAGTTGTTAAGTGAGCAGTTGTTAAGTTAGTTATACAGTTGTTAAGTGAATCTGGTTGACTTTGCTTATCAGAAGGACACCAAAAGTGGCCACATGACCCTGGGACTCTGCCACCATCATAAATTGGATTCTGATCAGGGGTGGGTTCTAATTTTTTTTACTACCGGTTCTGTGGGCGTGGCTTATTGGGCATGGCTTGATGATCATGTGACAATTCTTTAGGATTTAGCAGAGGTACTGGTCTACCAGGCTTTTAACTGCTTGCAGAGCTGTACCGGTCTACTCATTTGTTTTTGGAGGCACCGGTCTACCACCACACTGCCTTTTAACACTGATCAGCTGTAGGGCAGCCCTTTGAAGCCCCGCGGCAAGAGTTTAAACAGTTTTTTTCCTTCTAGCCGATCAGCTGGGACTCGGGAGGCAGCAATAGATTGGGGGTGGGGTCAAATAAAAGGTAAGAATAATGCAGAGGGGGCGTGGGAGAGCCCAGCTCCAGAACAAAGAGAACCGGTTCGGTGACGTCATATTGTCACTGCTACTGGCTCAGCCGAACTGGGCCGAACCCACCACTGATTCTTATCATGTGACCATGGGGATACTGAAACAGCTGCAAGTATGAAAAACGGACATAAGTCACTTTTTCAGTGCCGTTGAACTTCAAACAGGCAGTAAATGAACTGTTGTAAATCGAGGATTACTTGTACGTGTGCATAAAAAAGTCCTTAAAACTTAAGGAGTATCCCTTCAATTCCTCTACCTAAGCTTTTTATAAAAAATGCTAGACAACAATGAAAACCAATCCAAAACCCTGACCCACCTGTCACTTGGGCTAAAGATTATTAGTTAGTTCTTAATAGCAGCATTGACACTTAACAGCAGTATTAATTCATCAATAAGATCAAGCTTTATTATGTGATCACTTATTTGGCTTGCTTATTGTCCTACATCTGCCTTAAATGCAGTCTGGACCTTCTCCCCCAACACCCGGTCAATTTTACTATCTATGGCTCTAATCTGCATTCTTTTGCAATAAAAGTCAACATGGGAGGTAAGTATACAATAGTGTTTTGTCTTGACACACAGGCAAATTGGGAGAGAAAGGGATTGCCAAGCAGCTGGTCTTTTGGGTTGCCAGATTGCAGGCAGGGGTGTGAGATGGGTGTAACTTTTGAAATAAACATGAGGAAGAGTTCCCTAGCAGGTGGTAGGCTACAATATAAAGCATGAAGAAGAGCCCTGGTGGCGCAATGGTTAAAATTCAGTATTGCAGGCTAATTCTGCCGACTGCCAGGAGTTCGATTCTGACTGGCTCGAGGTTGATTCATCCTTCCATCCTTCCAATGGATGGATGGTACAATGAGGGCCCAGATTGTTGGGGGCAATATGCTGACTCTGTAAACTGCTTAGAGAGAGCTGTAAAGCACTATGAAGCGGTATAGAAGTCTAAATGCTATTGCTATTTTATATAAACGAATTGTGAAATCTTGGGATAACTTATGTCATTTTGCTCTTAGGCAGTGATGCTTTCTTTTCCAAATTCTCATAGAGCAACTGCTTCATCATTCCCTTGTAGAACTGTGCTTGGTAACCATAGCCCTCTGATTAATTAGCAGGTCGTTTCTTCTTCACCTTCTGAAGGAAAGAATGCCTGCCTTCTTTCAGCCTGAGAGCAGTTCATTTCTGCTCCTTTGCTAATGAACCACTTTTATGTGGACAGTGGTTTATTAGCTTGTACCTGAATGACCCAAGACTATTACTTGCAATGGAGCTAATTCCTTTTGTCTGACTCTGTCAAGAGCAGGGGAAAATGAACCTAGTGTTATCTCCTTCCACTCAGCTTTCAACTCACTATGACTAATGCAGCTTTGCTTTAATTGGCAAAGGGAAGACAATCCAATGACTCAGACACCACTATAAACAGTACTGACTATTTCTAAAGTAAAAGTACCATGGCACCACAAATGACTCAATCATTTCCTAAGAATTATTACTTATAGCGATGAAGCCACGTTAATTAGATAATGGCTGCCTGCCAACTAATATTGGCATGGCCTACTATATCCTTGGCTCACAGCCATGCATGTCTTTCTATCACATTTTTTTCCTCTCTGGTAATCTAGATGGGAAGTGGGAAATATTCCCAATTGCTACTTTAATTCTTATCATGAATGAAAAGATTAATTAGAATGTCTTGTCAAAAGGAATGGATTCCACATGTAAATAAAGAAAAATGAAAAGGAACAGAGATCAAATGAAGGCTATAATTTTAATCTCTTTCTTAGAAAATGACTGATTTGAATTTAACAGGGCTCAATTTCAGCACGCATTTAGAAAAGGATTCCTCCTTTTCCATGTGCACAAGGGTGTTGTAAAATCATGAATCTACTTTTTTAAGGAGAAGGAAATAGACTAAGATACATACCATGTATTTTTAAAATACAAGATTAGGGTTTTATAAGAGACTTAGATTTCAGTCTTATCCAGCATTTAACTCCCATAGAATTAAATAGAATAACTGCATTTTATATGCCTAATTGGGTCCGCATCCAACTAGCAAGACTAGCATAAAATATTAATTTATTGCATGTCCTTAAGGATTAATGCATTTAATATTTCTTATCACTTTTGTATTACAATAATCTTATGACCTTCGATTTTATTCTGCAGCTAAGACAATAAATCTTGTCAAGAAATGGAAAGGAGTTAAATGTGACTGAGATCACCTTTATCAACTTGAAGGAGACACAACTTTGCTAGTAGTGATACTTCTGATGAGTACTTTGTGATTTGTTTAAGGTGACAATTCATATCTGAACTGGGATATGAAAAGGCTGGGATATGAAAAAACTCACTAATCCAGTTTCATTGACTAAGTTTAAAAGGAGCTTTGGTCAAAATATTTTGAAGTCACAAAAAAATTAAAAGAGCTTCCTATCCATAATCATCATAAAAGGCCAAGTAACAGAGGAATTATTAGCTGAATAACAAAAACGAATAAACAGAGATCAATCTTTAAAAAACTACTGTAAAAAGACCAACACAATCTACACGTGGTCCAGCCTCATTCAATGGAAGCCTTGCTGAGTGCCTTCTTCTCTTTTCTAGGTCTTCTACAGAGAAATGCCTACTGATAGCAAGTATACAGTGTTTACAACCTTCTTATTCCAAGTCATATTGCCAAAATCCAGAGGATGACATTATGGAAACTGGATTGAGGATCTTTCACCTGTTTTTTTGGTATGACATAACATGTTCAACTTTGATTCTAGCATTAGAGAGGATCTTTCTGACTTTGGGCAACAGATTGGACAAGAAGTGATGGTCTTTTTGACCCTTAACATAGTATTATATGCAATAATAGCTATTGCAGGTAGAGAACTAAGTTAGAGGCAGGATGCACAACTAGAAAAACTAAAAAACAGTATGGCAAAAGCATGAATGAGAGTAGGAGTTATGGTAGGAGAATCTTCAGATGGTTTTGGTGGGAAGAAATCCTGGTGTATTTCCAGATCTTTGGTATCAATTGACTATGCTGACATGCATTGCATAATATATTTTTCCACATAAAGTAAATTCTTGGATAAAAATGAACAAATGCATAATACTAAATTTACATAATTTACATAATTTACATATATGGTTACACCCTATTAAGATTGCAACTTTAGAAATCAGATGCAATGTATTTCATGTCATAAAAATATTTTTAATTAATTGGGAGTTTGATAACATGCTGATGTTTAGTGTGCCTGGCCTATTTAATTATTGAATCTGTCAACACATGAAGCCTATTGGGAGGAATATAAAAGATACCTTACATTATGTACTTTTCAAGCAAAGAAGCTTAAGCAAGCATTCTTTCAAATATTTTCAAGTATTGTGCAATTACATACAGCCAAGCAAAAGTGTCCCAGTGACCCTCTCTTAACCTGACCAATCTGGGCTTGCAAACTCTTTTCCTTGACAGAGTACTGAACTTGGAAAAAGAATTTGCTGAGTGCACTGTTCTCTTTGATGTTTTGTATTAAATGTTTTCCCTTTCCCCTAATTCCTCTTGTCCAATCTGGGAAGTTATTCTTCAAGGCAGAATTTACAAAGCACTGAGTAAATTACACCTGCACAATAGTCAATTTCAACCCCAAATTTTAGCAAGCCACCTCTTTCTTTTAGCAATGCACCCAGGTATAAAAACATCCCAAGGGATCCCAGCACTTTGGTAGGGTAAAAATGGAGGCTCTTTTTGTGTGTTTAAAGTCTCACGGAGGTCTTTCAAAGGAAAACTGAACTAGTGAAGCAGAATTAATCTTCCTGCTTCTTCTGGTTTAGCTTTGAGATGCTTTCTTCCCTAAAGCATACAGCAATTTGGTTTAGGGTGGTCATGTTTTTACATGTTCTTTTTAAAGCACTGGACGAAGGATTCACTCCAACCATTGTGCTGCTTGGACCTCTTCCTGCTTTCCCTATTCCTTCCTTCTCGTTTGATGTTTCCTTGCTCCTGGCAGGCTGTTTCCTTTTGCTTTTGCTCTCTAACCCTGGAGACCCGAGGGTGCTTGTTTCAGCATCGCATCCCACTCTCCTTCTCAGGATTAACACACCCTCCAGCAGAGTCTGATTTGAGCAACATGCAGAGCTTTGGGAATTATATTTAAAAACCTTCAGGTTTATCTGATTCCTAAGCAGTTGGGCACAAAAGAGAGCAGCTTGTTTTCTCTCCTAGCTACCCAGTTTGAAAGGCTGTTTTTCAAGTGACTGATGAACAATGGCATACTATACCTCTTCTGGCAGGCTGACAACCAGGTCATTTTCTGTCTGCCCGACTAACACCTGCAAGAAGTATTCGCTGCATGCAGCCAGCACAGCCCGGTGGGCTCGGAATTCTTTGCCTTCCACAATCAAAGTCACATCACAGAGAATATCCTGCTTCCGTTGGTCATTGAGGCATAGGAGGATATTGGTACAATGGACTGTTGACTCATACACATACATGGGGGATTCAGTCTTCTCATCCACAGACATTCCGTTCACACCCTAAAATAGAAGCAACAAACAATAAGGGAGAGATAGAGGGCCAAAGTGAGTTATTACAGTGCTTGCAAAAAAAAAAAAAAAAAAAAAATCAAAAGGAAGATTACATCATGATTTCTGCACCCTACATAGTTGAGCCAGCTCTCTGCAGAACTGCTGATCAGCATTTTAATTCTTAGCTGCAACAAAGAATTCAAGAAATCTCTCTCTCTCTCCCCCTCTCTCTCTCCCTCTCTCTAGAAAGACAATTGCATTATAGGCTTTTTACTCAACCCACTTAGTTGGGTTTTTTTTCTTCTCCACAATGCTGAATGAGAGGGATGGATTTTAAGAAATGTTGAAGGCTATTATTAAACACCATTTTAATAGTATAAACTGCCTGGAGAAAAAAGGGGATAGGATAAAATCTTTGTAAAACAAGAGTTTTCAACCTATCGTTTTCTGGTATTTTAGAATTACCGGCGCTTAGTGGCATTACAGGAAACTGTGGTTGAAATTCTCAACATTACTGTAGGTCTCCAATTTCAAGGGCAAGTTGGTTGTGGATTTTTACATTCAAAACACAGATTCCACCCCTTAAAAATGACACATGAGCCGCTCACATCTTATTATACTGATTCAGATAGCAGAAGCCAACAGAATTATGATATAACTATGCTTAAAACTCTAAAATACAGTTTGCAAAGATTATCTCAGTTATCTTATATAAAATCTGAAAAGTAGAGCTGCAATTACTCAGTGGGGCTAATGGAGGAGGCCTGAGGGTTAGTGGTTTGTGTAACTACATCTTGAGAGTTTGTAGATGAAAGTTGAATTGGGAACTTCCTGGCCCAGACCAAATGCATTTAGGCATTGCACTGAAACACATACTTACATGGAAATAAGCATCCCTGGAATTCTATGATATTTAGGCTGAAGTAGACCTGAAATGTACTTCTAAATGCAGAACTTTAATAGAAATAAATACAGGTAGTCCTTGACTTATGACCACAATTGAGCCCCAGAATTTATGTTGCTAAGTAAGAATTTTGTTAAGTGAGTTTTGCCCCATTTTACGACTTTTCTTGCAATGTTTGTTAAGTGAATCACTGCAGTTGTTAAATTAGTAACACGGTTGTTAAGTGAATCTGGCTTCCCCATTGACTTTACTTGTTGGGAGGTCGCAAAAGAGAATTGCAGGACTCTAGGACATAAATATGAGCCAGCCGTCAAGCATCCAAATGTAAATCACGTGACCATGGGGATGCTGCAATGGTCATAATTGTGAAAAATGGTCATAAATCACTTTCTTCAGTGCCATTGAATGGTCACTAAATGAACTGTTGTAAGTCGAGGACTACCTGTACTTCAATAGAAATAAATGCCAGTCACTGGATATAAACTTATAAGCAAGTTTGTGATACTGACAAGAGAACAAAATAATAGGAGACAGATCTTAAGAAGGAGGCAAGACTGTAGCGTGGCAAATATATACAACATTTAAAAGCTTTACAAAAGAAATATAGCATAAGAATTATTCAAGTACATGTATTAAGAAACATCTAATGTAGTAATATGCTGCTTTTAAAAAACGGGCATTTTTTAAACATGGGCATCTCCCCATATTCAGGGGAGTGAATAAATGTGTATTGCAATGCCATGATACAATCTCCACCCTTTTAATACTTGCTTTGTGACACTGCACGCACACACACAAGAACTAGAGCTTTTATCACATCATTTCGGACAATGAAATCTCAGTTTGCTGGGGACACTTGTAAAGCACAATTGTGTTCTTGATTGTTTTACTGTACTTTGTCTATATAAAATAATATAAAAAGGCTAGATAATTTTCCTCAAAGAAACATTAGACAGATAAAACATTAGGCAGAACAGATTATGAATTATGAATTGGACATGGCCTGGAAAAATCAGGCTTATTTGTTTTACTCTTATAGCTCTATTGTCTTATTTTATAATAGTATTAAAATAGATCCTATTTTTTAAAAACGGAATAAGACTATTTAAAACTATTGCATCATCCTTGTGACTGTTTTCTTCCCTGCACCCTGACAAAATGATTGATACAGGGAAGCTTCCCTATTTGCAAGATGACTACCATAAAAGGCATAATCAGTTACAAATATTGCCTTAACAAAATGCAACTGACACTTCTTCTAATTGTCTTTCCTCCTTCAAAACATTCCAAACACCCTGCTTAGCTGTGTCTTTTTCCCAGGAAATTGGAAAGCATCAGCCTGAAGCCATTCATCATTTTTATTTCCAAAGAAATTATTTAGAGCCAAGCCCATTCATGGAAATAAAGGTAATGCTGGAAAGCTAGCAACATAGGAAGAGGAGGAGGAGAAGGCTTCGATAAAGATGTGTAGGGAATGCTTTTCAAATTTGCAGATATTAAACTGGATGGGGTAGCAAACAGAAAACAGAAAATAACAAAACTACCTTATTAGGTTAGAAAAATGCACTGAAAGTATTTGAATGAAATTTAGTTAAGTCAGACAGACACTTGCGAAACGAAAGACAAATGTCTGTAACAGGAATTTGGCTTGGGAATAGCAACATCTTCTACCTTGTAGCAATAGCACTTAAGACTCATATACCGCTTCACAGTGCTTTTACAGCCCTCTCTTAATGGTTTACCGAGTCAGCATATTGCCCCCCAACAATCTGGGTCCTTATTTAACTGACCTTGGAAGGATGCAAGGGTGAGCCAACCTTGAGCCTGGTGAGATTCGAACTGCCAAATTGTAGGCAGCCGGCAGTCAGCAAAATTAGCTTGTAGAACTGCATTCTAACCACCACACCACCTTGGTAGTTGATTGCAAATTAAATATGAAACAATCAAGTGATAATTTTAGGTCTCAATCAACAGAGGTGTAATTTCAAAATCTGAAAAAAATATAGTTCCACTTTATTCTAGTTTGGTCAAACTCCATGCTGAGAATTGCATTTAGCAATTGGCATGGTTTCAGAGAAAGTAATAGGAGATTTAGGGTCTAGAACCTGGGTGCTATGAAGATGGAGTAGGATTTTAGCCTTGAGAAAATACTACCGATGGTGGATATAACAGCACTCTGCAAACATTTGAAATGAGCTCATTGTTTTTAAGTTCTCTTTGTTCTTAAGATAGGAAGGTAGAAGAACGGATTTTAGAAGATAATATAAAGAAGAATGAATTTTAGAAAATAGGATAAGCATGTTAGCTCCCCCCCCAAAAAAGAGGATATGAGAATAATTGGTTTAAAAGAAAGTATACCCAAGAGGAAAATAGGCTGCCATTCCTGCACTGGTAAAATGGTTGGATTAAATAGCTTAAATGACTTCTTCCATCCCACTGATTCTATGATACCAACAGGAAGACAACTTAAATGCAGCATTTGGATTTATTCATGCTTTTCAAGCCATGTAAAATTAGCTATGTAACTAAAATGTGTAACTGAAAAAAGGCAATAAAAGTTATTACACATTGGCAGGATAAAGACCAAAAAGGAAGACATTCTAAAAAAAAAAAAGCATTAATAAGATATGACATCATTCTATAACTAACAGACTGGAAACTATGTTAATGAAATGTTTTTTCTTCTTTGAAAGTAAACTAAACTATAAGGGTTAAAATCAAGGACTCAGAATATGTAGTCACGGCAGCAAAGATTTCTATTCTTCAAGTCATTTTCTAATCCCATATCCAATTTCACCTCTTGCTAAGAAGTGTTATTGTGGCTGTTTCCAAAACATCCAGAGGATTCAAACTGGGAACGGTTCAGAGTGACAATGAAGGCTTCCAGAAAGCAGCACACATTGAACAAAAGACACTTCACATTTCCGGCTGTCACCAAGAGTGAAATGCTGATATCAGGCAACATCATAGTGAGGCTACCCTAAGAACTTTTAAATTCAACCAGAAAAGAGAAATCTACCATTCTCTGTGTTAATGACAGTGGGTTATGGGTAGGTGAGGGGAAACAGCAACTACATATAAATGTTTGATTAGTAATGCAAGTCAAAATTCATGAATAAAAGGAATTGTGGGAAATTAAAACGCAGCCTCCCTTCCCGTGGGAAGGCATGAGCAAAGGAATATGCTGAAACATTGACAAGTTGACTGAGAAGGTCAAGTGCTAATATTGCCTGCACCAGAGCACCTATCAGAATGTATTAGCTAGCAGGGCCTTTGGTTTGAAGTCCCAGCAGATATCGGCACCAGAATGACTTTGGCTATATCAAAAAAGCTCTTCAGGGTTGGATTTGGTTAGCACTTGGATGGAGGAACCCAGCAAACCCTGGATTGTCACAAAATATCCCAGAAGGCAGCTGTGGCAAATTACTTCTGTACCTTCCACAAAACTAGCCAGAGAAGTCCAGGTAGTTGGCAGGAATATTTTGAGAGACTCATTCACTTCCCTTACACATCTGGCACAGGAGAGTCAACATATAATAGCATATAACTGGAGTGAATGAATGAAGGGATCTTTATTTATGGTAGTTGTAGAAAGACTTTTCATACAAAATAGCTGGAGGTTAAAGAACATGTTAGAGAAATGTCATACATGGTATCTTGAATTAAGCAAATACCCTGTTTCCCCAAAAATAAGACATCCCCTGATAATAAGCCCAATCGGGCTTTTGAGCGCATGCGCTAAAACAAGCCCCCCCGAAAATAAACCCTCCCCCAAAATATTTAACCGCATGTGCAGCTGGTCCCCGCCATTTCATCTGGTTAGGGTTAGGGAGACAGAAGTGGAAATCAGATAAGATGGCAAGAGGAGCCCCGTCTTGCTCCACATGCCCCAAAATAATAAGACCTCCCCGAAAATAAGGCCAAGCGCTTATTCTGGGGTTTAAAAAAATATAAGACATGGTCCTGTTTTCGGGGAAACACAGTAGTATCCTCTTTGAAATATTTCTATCACAGTTACACATGTTTATATAGACTATTTTTAAAGGAAATATGAAGCCTATACAATAGATTCTGGAAAAATAAAGATCTATCTAATATGCAAAGAAACTTTTTATTTCTAATTTCTAATTTAACTTTGCAGCTCTGTTAATATCTTTAGGGCAGAAATGGAACAGTGGAAATAACCAAGGATAAAGCAAACTCTAATTGGATCCATTCATTTACAGTATATTGTTGCCCCACAATATAAAACATACTGAAATTCTGTAAATTATCTAATTGAAAAAAAAAGTTCCCACAATAGCAGGTATTCATATACAGCAGATCAGTATATTAATCAGTTTCAAAATTCTAAATTGTAAACCCACTCCACTGCAAAATTCAACACAGGGTTTACTTCTCAAATATAAATGGAATTAAGAATCACTAAAGTTTATTACATAGCTAATTAATTAGGAGGAACCACAGAGTTCCTCATCTCAAAGTTGGAAACACTCATATATAAAATATATGAATGTATTTATCTATTCATTAATTTGCATATATACAGTGCTTTCCTGTATATATGGTAACCTGCACATCGTTTCAACTGTTACTGTAATAGAGAGATTTAGAGGTTTAAAGTGTTTTCTCCTAGACAGCTACATGCGAATTGTGATGGTGGGCAGGCAGGGGAAGATCAAGGCAAAGCAAGCTATAGTTTTAATCATAACAAGAGTATCAGTATTGTAGTTCCTGGAAAATCTCAGTCATATATCAAAATGCTTACCTTGAGCAATATCCTTCCTATCTTCAGAAAAGGAAAATGTAAAGTTAAAAATGATATTTCTTTTTGTTGCATTTTTAAAAAATCAGTATTTCCTCTGGGACAGAATCACCCATCTGACTTCATGATGTGAATTGGAGCTACAATTGTTTAGATGTAGTAGGTAGGATATACTCTGGATCAGCCTTCTCCAGCTACAGATGTGTTGGGATTGAAAATTAGGATTCTTGGGCTGTTCAGAAGCTTTGGAAAGTGAGGGGGTCCTTGGTGCCCTCTGTTTTCTTGCAGACGTTTCATTACCTAAGCTAGTGTTAGTCTAGCACTGATGATGTTATCTAGTTTTGCTAATGAAATGTTTGCAAAAAAACCCCAGCCAAGCTTAGAGAACACCAAGGACCCCTCATTTCAACCCTGAGCTACAAATATTCTCCTTTATTGGATTTGGAAAATCTTAGGTTGGAAAAGACTGACCCAGTTAATTTGTCCTGTACTATGTGACTGGAGTCTTCTTTTTTTCAGACGTTTCTCACCTCATTTATTGTGTGGTACTGTCCTGAAATTCATTACAAACTAAGTAACATGAAGAGTAAGTAGAGCATTAAAAACCACTAAATGTTGAACCACAATGTAATTTATAACCCTGTGAATATTTGGGTGTACTAAAAACAAAAACAAAATGAATTACTGATTACAACATCCAAAAACACAAAGGCAGAAATAATGAAATGTAATAATATATTATGATTCCTTAGCTGTTGCAAATATAAAAGAATGATCTAGATTAATAATTCATTCAGCAATAAAGTATCAGAAAGAGATAATTATACAGTACTGCAATTCTCACGCTGATTTCTGTAATTACAGATTACAACAGTATTAGGAATTTTAAAAAAGGTTAGGGAGTGGCAGTAATTTGCCATGTCATCCTCAGCTGCATAAATCACTCTTGTCTAGAGAACTAGGAATAACTGGAAATGCAATAATTGGCCAAGAAGGACCGTATGGCCTTCATTTTATGTTTACTGGCAAATGCGTGCAGAAATATATTAGCAGCCACCAGTCATAATACATTCAAGATGTTTACCTAACTTTTATAGGCTCTATCAACGATGAGCGTCAATGGGTCTAAAGATAAAGGAAATAAGAGCTAACTCAGAAGGACAATTGGACCTGATAGCCCATCCCTGAAACTTGGTGTAATGATACTCATGATTAGCACATCCTACTGAATGGCTTCAACGCATCAAAACAGACTCAACAGATACTTGTCCAGAACAGACTCAACAGAAACAGAGGAGATGTTGCATTGTAAATGCATAGAGAAAAAAAAGATAATTGGACAGAAAAGGAATTAAAACATGGAAATCTTATTCAGAGTATGAAAGAGAACAAAAGGGCATCACTGTGAGAGCTTATTATAGACTGATCGGAAAGATGCAGAAGAGGACTTTCATTGTTAGATTACCAATCTTTCAGAGAGGCTTGGGAAAGGGTTAATGGGAAATTCCAATGGTTTTGACAGCTGTCTAGAATCAAAGATCTATTGTTGTCTTCTCTTGCTGACAAGTTTTGTCAGAAGGCCAACTTAAAGAGTTAGCTGTCCTAAATTTATCAACAAAGGAGGAGTGAGTTGAAGAAGCTGGGGAAACTAATATTTCGGAGAGAAAAGAGATCATGTTATCCTTGAATTCATGATAGCCAGCAGAAGAAACATTGGGGGGAAAAAACAAAACCAGACCTGCATGCTAGATTTCAGAAGAGTGGATTGTGATGAACTCTGAGGGAAGATAGTAGGATTGATGGCCTGAAATCTTAAAGAAGAAACGTGTGCTAGCAAAGGAAATAGAAATAGCAAACAATTCCCTCAAGAAAGAGAACATGGGGAAATATTTGAGAAAAAAACAAAATAAATACATAAGGATTCTCTAAAGTGCTGAACAGCATGATGAAATATATAAAAAATGCAATAAAAGTTCTCCCAACCACAGAATGCAAGGTAATCTCCAGAAACTGTATGAAATGTGCTAAAGCTCAAATTGGGCTGAGGCTTGCAAGAGATATGAAAAACAATAACAAAAAGGTTATTTGGGTACAGCAGAATCAAAGCCAAAGAGGGTGGATAAAGTGATAGACAGATAAGGGATGAGGGGAAAAGGTAAATGTTTTTATTACCTATTCTGTGTCTGTTTTGTCTCAGGAGGGAGAAGTTAGCTAATTTAAACGAATTCAAGTCTCCAGGATGAGATGGATTACATCCTAAATGCTATTTACTTGGCTAAATAATAGGGAGGATTGTACAACCACTCTTTGCTATATTAAAGAACTTCAGGTTGACTTGTGATGTCCCAAAAGACTAGAGGAGAGCAAATGTCATTCATGTCTTCAAAAAGAGGAATATGGAGGATTTGGGAAATTACAGACCTTGACATATGTATTTAATGCTGAAACTTAAGCAGCATGTTTGTGAATGCAATTAAGAAGAGCTACTATGGATTTATTATGCCACATCATGCCAGGCTAACCTTATCTTCCTTGACAGCATTTTAAAGTTTGTGACTGATGGGATGACACATATGTAGTATACTATCTCAACAATGCCTCCAACAAAATCGCTCATGAAATTTTCATCAATACAAAGGTAAAATAAAGGCTAGATAATATTACGGTTAGACTGACCCTCAATTCTGCCCCAGGCTTGCTCATTAATGACCGTGCTTCAGTTTAGAGGGAAGTGTCAAGTAGAATGTCATATGGAATAAGTTTAGATGACCCCAAAGAACAATTCCAACTCTGTGATTCTTTAATAGCTAAAATAATAATGATTTAAATGCAGAGATAAAATGATTCTATTCGTTTAATTGTTCTGATTGAAACCTGTATCTAATTCTTCACTTAAATCAAAAAGACTTAGTTTTCTCTTGCTTTGCACTCTGTTCTCAGCGTCTTTTCTTGTATCCTAAAGCATAGTGTGCAGAGCACAAGGAGGGAGTGAAACAAGTACACAAAGAGACCTAATATTACAGAGTGGAAATATAACTAGGGAGTTGCTAATTGCACAAACCTAGCATAGTTTTTAACCAAACAATTGTATGTAGTTTTTAAGCAGCACAACCTTACATAACAGAATCAATAACACCCCAAACAGAAAGAATGAGGTAATGACAGGGATAATTAAATTTTGGCATCATGAGCTCCTCTATCCTTGGAACTTCTATAGAAATGGGTCACTATGGATCAGTTCACAAGGCAAATCATAGCTTAAGAAATCCCCTGAAAAACTGAAAAATCAAAGGCTGGTCAGCTCAAATGGAAGACGTGGCCTTCCAGATTCTCTACACCAGCAAGTAGGATTTTTTTTAAGATAGTAATTTTATTAAAATTACATTAAAACAATACAAACTAAAGAAGGTGGAAAAAAGAAGTAAAAAAAAATGTCTACAATAAAAAGAAATATATATAAAAAAGGGCTTCCCTGCATACAACCCATCTCCTATCTATAAACAAATCCACAAAATCTCATCACTTCAATCCTGATTCAGTAAAAATCCATGAAGAGTTAATACAGATAACAATAAAGCTATTTTAACCTTGATCAAATAAACCAACTTTATATTCCTTTCATTTATTTCTATCAACCTTGATCTTTAGTCCCTCAATATCATCTTCTAGAACTTGGTTTCTTTTCATTTTTTTTCTTTGTCCCTTTTCACAAAATTCGTAAAACTTTTAACAGCCTCTTTTGTAAATGCGATATGGAAAAATTATCCAAATAACTTTCCTGGTTTGTTATTTTGTACATTCCTTTTAATTACTAAGACATCAGCCACTTTCTTTTGTATGTCCAGTGTAAGATCTTTTTCTAAGTCATTCTTTTGGCCTGTCAGCTGTAAATTCATTTTTGATACCGTTAGCTTCTTTTTCAGATAAAATGTGTTCTACATATGTCATATCTTAAATATAAGTTTGTACTTTCAGACTCGCAAGACTTGCAATATAGCCTTAAAATAAAATAAAATTAGCTCATCAGGTTGTTCTGCCTATCTTGTTTACCGAGGATGGCTGACATTAGTCTTGCAAATCTGACAGGACAAACTTCTCACCACCAGTTTTAACCACATGAACAATCTGAAGTTTGTTCCTCTCACTGTTAATCAACTGGAAGCTCCTGACTCTGTTGCTTCCTAGGCAGCATGTCTTCCCCTCCTTCCCCAAGGTCATCCACAAATTCTATTTAAAAAGTTCTCAATATCCTTGACCATTGGCTATATGGTCTTGGAACTAATTGGAGTTAAGAGTCCAACAAGAACTATCTATCCTTCTAAGGTATACTCTTGAAAATAAGGTATAAAATCTATATAACATGCCCTGCTCTGTAAGATGAGGTAACTGGACTCCACTTTTCTAAAAGACCTGTTTCAGAACTTTAGATAGTTCCATTATAAGAAAGCAAGAAAAAAAAAAGGTTCACTCATGGAATAGAAATAAACCTACTGTTTAGATTTTCATTCTGAAAAGGTGCAATAATCATTTCTCATAAAGGCAACTTTTCAAGAATAAAAATATGTAATTGGATATAAAGACATGAGCATGCTATTACCCTTCTTACTATTGCCTTATTAGGATGACATCCAGCTTTAAAAATGA
The DNA here is from genome assembly GCA_022577455.1 of Arizona elegans. Taxonomy (NCBI): domain Eukaryota; kingdom Metazoa; phylum Chordata; class Lepidosauria; order Squamata; family Colubridae; genus Arizona; species Arizona elegans. The sequence goes on from JAKOOJ010000001.1 coordinate 223,652,952, forward strand.
CTGCCTCATGAACACTGCTAATTATTTAATACTTCATAAACTCAAGTTGCTTGACAAAGCAATGGATATCTCTGTTAAACATAACTCATGAACTGTACATATTTTTATTAACGTTCTTTCACAGTAAGATGTGCAATTAATCACCTGCCATTTTCACTATCTTTTAACTCTTGACAGCTGGAAAATGTGTATTTGGGCTTCTGTGCAGCTATTTTCAATTACTATTTAGTGTTTTGGAAATTTGAAGCAGACAGCACAAAATGCTTTCTAGCTAGAATGAGGCACTGTACCAAATTATCAGACAGAGTACAGAATGCTACTACTACGGTTAATATGACAAGATTTATTCATGAGGGAAGCAAGTTAATAGAGCTGCTTTAAAATGTATTGATCTCTTATTCAGCAGCTGTTTTTTTTAAAAAAAGAGAAGGTTCACCAATCCGTGCTCATGATGGCAATGGTGAAGATGAGCAGATGCTTGTTTTTCAGTAAGCAGGATCATATTTCCCATGTTCATGCTTTTGGAGAACTATGCTTCCCATTTTGAACAAAATAGGTTAGAAGACTTTTTATGATAGCAATGGAAAAACCCTAATAATCACATTACAATATTTTTTATTTTAATTTATTTATATATTTAATTTATTTATTATCAGTAATTTAAGGCAGTAAACATACTGTGTTTCCTCGAAAATACGGCCTACCCCGAAAGAAAGTCCTAGCTTGGCTTTTACAAGTGTGCCCAATATAAGTCATATCCCCAAAGTAAGCCCCAATTAAAACCCCGCCCACTCCAGGGTGTACAAGTAAAAAATAAACTAGGGTGGGGATGGGGGCGTGGAACTGCCCTACTACTTACCTTAGAACAGTTGCAGTCAGGCCTCACACATCCCAACACCTGCCTTGCTGGCCCATTTCTTCTGCAGCCGGCAAGGCCTCAAAGCTTTCCTGAAAGCCTCTGTAGCTGATAACAGAGGTCTGGATTGATCCAGAGCTCTGTTATTGGCTGCAGAGGCCTTCAGGAAAGCCTTGCTGACTCAGAAGAAGTTTCTGAAGGCCTCTGACAGCAAAAAAAGAGGCTGGGGGTGATGCACGCGAGTGAGTTAAGTCAGTGGACGACCCCCCTAAAATTAAGACCTGGTGCCTTTTTTGGTGGCAAAAAAAATGTAAGACAGGGTCTTATTTTGGGGAAACATGATATCTAATACACCTTTATCCTATTTTTCCCACAATAACATCCCTGTGTGGAGGGCTGGGCGGAGAGAGAGTGACTGGCCCAAAGTCACCCAGGTGGCTTTCATGGCTAAGGTGGCACTACAACTCACAGTCTCCTAGTTTCTAGCCCGATGCCTTAACCACTAGAGAACTGGCTCTCTAAAAGAAGATAACAAAATGCCAAAGACCTGCAAATAGAAATAGAATGACTGTTGCAAAAGAAAGCAATGTTAGTATCAATAGCAATAGGTGCCTTGGATACAATCCCAAAACAAGTTCAAGCACCACTTGAACACAATTGGCATTGTTAAAATCACCATCAGTCAGTTGCAAAAGGCAGTTTTAATTGGAACAGCTTACATCCTGTGATTATATCTGTAACAGCATCAAACATTCACGTCTGCCTATCCCAGGTCCTTGGGAAGGACTCAATAGGTGAACAAAAATGCCAAATCCAGTCTGAACATCTGGCTGACTGTGCAACAAACCATATAGTAATTATATAATTATGTAACATAATTATATATATTATATAATTATAATATAATAATAGAACTACTTGTTTACCAAACCTGCCAGCTGCACTCGCCAGATTCTAGGCCATTTACAGGTATATCTTTTTCTTTTATTTGGATGTGCCCAAAACCTTGCCCAACTCCTTTCACAACTATTTTCCCATGGGGCTTAAGCTTGTTTGGATGAACTTCCTTTGTTTACACTCACTCTTCGAATACAATCCTTTCTCTCTCTGCCCATCACCCATTTGTGTTCCTCTTTGCTGCCTGATTTCTAATGTAGTACATCAGTAGTGGGTTGCCCCCGGTTCGGACCGGTTCTATAGAACCGGTAGTAAAACCGGAGGGAAGCTCCGCCCACCCACCCCGACATCATCAAAATGCTTCTATGCATGCGCATGCAGTCCCATTGCAAACCAATAGTAAAGGTAAGTAGAACCCACCCCTGTAGTACATACTATTTTAAACAGTCACCATTGGGTCTAGATTGTGTCTTGGTGTTGTAAATTGATAGTGCAACTCAGATAGTTTCAGTGAACTGTGTATGAGTCAATAAGTACATGTTTGCATGTTTCCTGACATTAGGAGAAAGGGAAAGGCTGTTTCTTTCTTTAAAACTTGTTCCTATCTTTCTGGTAGGAAGAGAAGAAAGAAGATGATGGAAGTGAGTACCGGTAAAAGTAATTATTTCTGCATTAACCAGGCTGTCCTGCTTGAGTGGGATAGACCTAGTGGTGACATAAGTTACAGCTTCCTTACAAAGGTTTTTAATGTAGTGCACAAGAAACCATTTAAAATCCAATAATAACAAATACAAGAAGTCCTCAGTTACCAACAATAATTGGAATTGGGAAATCTGCCATAGACTGTAATATAGCAATAGCATTTAGACTTATATACTGCTTCACAATACTTTACAGCCCTCTCTAAACTGTTTACAGAGTCAGCATATTGCCCCAACAATCTGGGTCCTCATTTTACCGACCTCGGAAGGATGGAAGGCTGAGTCAAACTTGAGCCTGGTGAGATTTGAACTGCTAAATTGCAGGCAGCCAGCAGCCAGCAGTCAGCAGAAGTAGCCTGCGGTACTGCATACCAACCACTGCTCTACCGTGGCTCTTATATCTAATATTACATATGTCTAATATATCTAATATCAACTTACAACAGCAGTTCCAGTAGTTCCAATTTATTTATCGAATTTAGAGATGGACCACCTGACTCACAGAGCGACTCTGTTGCAGTTGTTAAGCGAATCCCACACGATTTCAGCATCTTGTAGTCACGTGATCGCCATTTGCTACCTTCTGCCAGCTTCCCCATTGATTTTGCTTGTTGGAAGCCAGTTGTGAAGTTTGCAAATAGCAATTATGTAAGTGCAGGGCATTTTGATGTTGCAATTGTGAGCCCGTGGTCAAGTGTCTGAATAGCAAACACATACCTGAGGGAATGTCACAATAGCCACAACTACAAGGACTTATTGTAAATCCCCCTTGTTCTTTGAATGGTTGCTGAACAAGTGAACATTAAATGAAAACTACTTATACATAAATTAACTGCTAGCTTCCAGGAATTAAGATACTGTTTTAAAAAACAGAAATGCTCTTAGTTTTTAAAAGCGGTTGATGGCTTCTGACCAGGGTTAGAAAACCAAGTGCCTTCCTTCATGACTTTGGACAAAAGCCAAAATCTGTGTAGGATCACATTTTTAAAAATAGCACCAGCTTTCCTGTTTTTGGCACTAAGGAGGAATGTCCTTGTAATACTGTTGCACTGTCATAATTCTAAAAACTATGTGCAAACAGCTGGCAGAACAAGTTTTATGATGCAGTCATTAATACGTAAAATTCTTTCATATATTTTGCCCTCAACAGCCAACTTAAGGGAATCTTCTGACATTATGCGGGGCTGGGAAATTTGTGGTCCTCCAGACTTTTCTGAACTCCAAATCCCAAAAATCTCATTTACCTGGGATGTGGCAAGCTGCTGTTCAACATTTGGGGATTTACAAGTTCTTCATCCTTACATTAGGCATTTCTCAAAATGAATGGCAGAAAGCAGTGAGAAAATAAATAAGACAACTTGGTAATGCTAGGACTGCATGGTTGTGTAAAATAAGGGAACCTGTGAGGCTAACATGGTGCTCCATGGGATTAAAGATATTAAATCTGATCATGCTTATAGGCACATCTTATAGAAATATCAAGAATATAGGTTGTCCAGATGATACAATTATGTTGCAGAAAATGTAGAAAAATATGATTTAAAATAAATTATTTAATAAGTTTTTGTTTGGCTTCCAGATTTTGGCTGTCCTGACTGATAAACCTTTATCAGGAAAGAGATAAGAGAGTAGCATGAGGTTGATTTTCCTGGTTCACTAGTGGCTTTTGACAGCATTAATCATGCAACATTGCTGAAATTGCTTAACGCATTGTAAGCCGCCCTGAGTCTCCAGAAAAGGGCGGCATATAAATCGAACCAATAAATAAATAAATAAATAAATAAATAAATAAATAAATAAATAAATGGTCCAATGAACTAGAAACCTGAGGCCTGAGGAAAAATTTTCTGACAGTGAGAACAATCAACCAATGGAACAGTTTGCCTTCGTAAGCTGTGGGAACTTCATTACTGGATGCTTTCAAGAAGAGATTGGACTGCCATTTGTTAGAAATGGTGTAGGATCACCTGCTTGGGTGGGGGATTGGACTAGATGACCTACAAGATCCCTTCCAACTCTGTTAATCTAATCTTCCATTCCTACTGCTGCCACTGGACAGTGGCAATGAGAGATTTTAACTCGTCTCCACAGTTCTTTCATTGTGGGGGGCCTACTGGATTTTATCCCTTCTTCTCAATTGCTGAATGGAACACCAAGCTGGTAAGAGCTATGTGGAATCTGCTTCATTAATTCTCTCCTTTTCACATGGATCAGGAGATTTTGCAAAGTTGCCCGGAAGAAATGAGGGGGTGGATGATGACTGATAAACTGAGGCAAGTCCACAAAAGATGAGGCGTTTGGGGAAGGTGGTTCTCAGGCCTAAGAACTAGGAAGGTGGTCTGTACCACACCTGTGCGAAGCAGCTTTGGTTGGCTTTAATGAAGTGATGCCATTTGCCTTGAGGTGACACTCTGCGTTGCCTCACTGCCTCCTAATAACCTTGGCCAGTCCTGGAACAAGCTTGTAGATGGTTCTGCATGGGATGAAGTGAAGCCTTATAGGCAATGAAGGCATAGGATGAAGTGAAGTCACACTGCTTTTAAAAGTAAGCTTAACGAGGTGCTGTACTCAATATTTCACTAGAGCAAAACACCCCTTCAGTGATTTGCGTTGCTCTTTACTATACTGAATGAGATCACACTTCCTTTGATATTATTTTATTAATAAGATTCAGCAAGGCTGCGCACAGGAGTAGTTGTTCATGTAGTAACAATACTATAGTAATGTTAGTTATCATATACTAATAACAGACATAGGATAAAAGAGCAACTATTACAATGACATATTACAATCAATTATAACATCATAATCTAAATTAAAAGATCTGCCGATGTGAATCTCATTCCCAAGAAGCAATTCAGGTATCACTCTGGAAAGTGAAGTCTTGCTTCAGTGATCCGTGCTGCAATAACTTCATGATTAGATTACTGCCATGTGAACTTTGAGTGCTATTTGAAGACTGTGTGGAAGCTACAATTGGTGCATGACTGAACACAAGGACTTAATGCTAATTCTTAAACAATGCCAGCTAACTGGATCTAATTCATGATGTTGACTTTAGTCTTTAAAAACTAAAAAGGTTTATGATTGAAGTATTCAAAATATCACCACTTTTGGTCTAGGTATTCAGATCAGCAGGGAGAGGCTCTCTAAATGGCCTCAACTTTGGGTTTTGCTCTGTGTGGTTATCAGGAGCACTACTTTAATAAGTGGTGTCATGTTGATGGAACTCTTTTCAAGTATAGCCAGATTCCATTTTCAATAAAAATAAAATGTATTTGTTCAACCAGATACCAGGCTAGAAACCAGGAGACTATGAGTTCTAGTCCTGTCTTACGCACAAAGCCAGCTGGACTGCAGTCAAGTCACCTTCTCAGCCCTAGGAAACAGGCAATGGCAAACCACTTCTGGAAAACTTTGCCAAGAAAATTGCATGGACTTGGACTTGTCCAAGCAATGACTTCAGAGCAAATTATAAATTATAGTCTCTTATGTACTAAGAGAGATATGATAAATTATAAGGTTATGTCTTCACTAAATAGTTAACAATACACCACTTTCAAGAATAAAAATATGTAGCCAACACAGTCTCAGGTTCAGCAATTTCAATATCTCGTTTGAACTGGTGTAAAGAAATGAGGGAACAAACCTATTAAAGTAATTAAGCACTGTGAATATTAAATTCATAAAGGACAACATTAAGAATACCAGAAAATCCGGGATAAATGTCTCCAAGCAGAATAACAGTACAGTTTTTTAGCCACATAAAGCAATTTACTTGGAAACTATTCTCATTTCCTGTTGCAAGCAATTCTGATCAACTCATAAAACTTGATTTAATTATAATTTCATTTCTAGAAACTGGGAATTTGAGCCTGAGACAACAGCAAATTGCTTGGGGCAACTTATAATAACCATGGAGCTCTGGTCTGAAATTACAGGTTATCTCATAGATGGATCAAAGTCTTTTCAAATTTTACAAGTTACTTGGAAACTGTGCTCTTACTTCCCATTCCTATTTAATATATCTTTCTTATAAAGCTTGACAAGGGAAAAAGGGACAATTCCTAATTGCAGTCATGTTAAGTTTTATTAAGAAAATAAAACTGAAGTAGCTTGATCACTAAATGCCAGGCATAACAGTTTCCTGTTACCTTAGCTTCCATGAAATTTCATTGCAAAGAAACTGAAAAAGAAGACACTTTTCCCATGATCGTTACTTTTCAAGGTTAAGAATGGTTGACTATGCTTTTTGGAATGCTGTTTTGACAAGAGTTGTGTTCTAAGACTTTAGCTAAAATACCGCATGCCTTATGATTATATCACTTTGTTGTTTGTATGTGCACTGAGAGCACAAAGCCCTTGTGTGTCCAATCGCACTTGGCTAATAAAGAATATTGTATTGTATTGTAATATGAAATACTGGTATTTCAATTAAGTACCACAGTCTGTCTCAAAATGGTATCAAATCTGTTTACCCTTTCTGAACTTCTAATTGGGGGGGGGGACGACATCTTTCATTCTATAATTCAAAATGCATTTCCTTTTCCAAAATCAGTATTCAATGCCGGTCTGGCACTGAATAAAAAGTATATTTAGATAAAATTTTATAGGTAAGTAGAAAAGTGGATAATGTTCTGGTTTTATGTTTATTTATTTATTAATCAAATTAATATGGACACCCATTCGAAGGAAAGTGACTTGGAAAGAGTTTTACTGCAAGTTAAATGAATATGCAACTGCATTTCACATGGCAAACTCTCTTGAGATATGAGTTTACATTAATATTTCAATGACAAGCGCTTTAGTAAGAATAGTTTATATTAATGGATTTTTAAAGATAGACATTGGTGTAGGGGAAAATGTTATTCTCCCCTTTCCAAGATAGAAATTAAAAAAAAAATTGTCATAGAATGTTTTAGAAAATTAAACACAACAGTATGTTTTGCATACCAGTATCAATTTTAATAATACAATTCAGTATTTACCAGGAAAAAAAATCCCTTGATTATAATAGCATAATTAAAGAAAAAAGATAATTAAATTTTAAATCTTTCCAAAACAAGATAAATTTTGTTTTGGAAAGGCTATACGAAAGAAACATTTCAGCATTTTTTAAGCAGATGGGATTTCTAATATCATTGTAAGATCTAAATTTTTCTTACTTAGATGTTGTTGTTTAAAATGTTACCTGTTTCTGACAAAATTTTAGCTTTTGTCAGAAATTTGTCCATATATTAACGGCACACATAGTTCACAATTTGTCTTTTAGATATGTTCCATTAACTAATTCAAGTATTGGCAATATTGGTTTACATCTGCCAGACCTGAAATTGTATTTTTCAACTTCTTGCCTAGCTTGGTTAAAAGAATAAGTGATTCTGAGAGACAGAAGACTGTTAAACTTAGAAGGGGACACGATCCAAGACCTGGGTGGCATGCCTGCTTATAGTATAAAAGGTTAAGGTCAATGTTGATTTTAGAAATCATTTTATTAGACATGCCAACCTGAGAATTTGAAACAAATACAGATCTAGAATATGTCTAAAAATACCTAAATGATATCCCCACAAGAAGCATATTATAGAAAATGGCAATTAAAGAGATACGGTTAAGAAATGGCAATCTATTAGAATATTCCCAGACTGTAATTAAATTAAAATCCAGAGAAGATTTGATATCAGAAAGTTTCAAATATTAATGGTTTCATATATGCAACTTTCAGAAAATTTTAAAATTGATAAAAGATTGTATGACTTTGAACAGGATAGAACCCCATTTGAAAGACTTATGTACCAATGATGAGCATCTTATTACCAATATGTATAAATTTTAGTTAAAATAAGAAATGGAAGAGGAATTAAATATTATATGGTAAGATGGACAATTTTTTTCCAATACAATATACAAATTGATCAATGGGAAAATATTGGATAAATGGACTGCAATTCACAGTATGCTACAACTGCAAAGATAATTTGAATAAAATAATGGATTCAATGGTACTTGCAAATCTAGTCATATTATTAGAACGGCTATAGGCTATGCCTTTCTTGAGCAAAAATCAATAATTCTTCTAAGTTAAATAAGTAGTCTAGCTCTGCCTTACATAATATAGTTCTATCAAATATGCTAGAAATAGTCTGGCGTGTCAAAACAGAAAGAGACAACTGAGGGAACAACATTTCTCACCCAAGTAGAAAATAGTCCCTCCCATAGAATTATCTCTAAAATTTTGTTATTTTATGTTTCCTAAAGCATTTTAACCACCCAAATTCTCTGCCCCATTAATACTCCTACTGTTGTTCCCACCTTAATAATTCAGTCTCTGTTGATTTCAAGACAACACTTATGGCTTCAATAGTATTTCTCAAGTGAGCAAATATTCCACAAAACAGAAAAGGTATTTTGGATAATTGTATTTTAGCTATGTAATGCTGATAAGGATTTTTTTGCAATCTGTGAGTATGCTAAATTCATAAACTGATATATTGCAATGGCTGCAAAAAATAATGTTGTAAAACAGAAAGTCCCTGATTCAGTTTTATGTTCGCATTGTTTTCTCCTTAAGGCAATGTCAAATACAGGAGGACTCAGAATAAGGAAAAACCTCACTCACTCATGCCCGAAATATAAGTCCCAACAAATGAATCTTCCTTAAGATTAAAATAATGAGACATAGCAGGCATTGAGCACAAACAACATTCTTCCTTTATAAAATTTTGCTTTACCCAAATGGTATGCATTGGCATCTCTACTACAGATGAAAATAAGTGTTCATAATTGAAATAACTAAATGCAAATTCCACCCATCAAAAAATCCTGTATAGAATTCCCTGAAAACCGTTAACATGGCTAGTCTTAGCAAATGCATGAAATTTTGAACCCTGCAGCCAGTTGTTCTGAAATAATTTCTGGTTTATGCTGACAAACTCCTTTTTGCCCTCTCCGCTCATTCATACACAATACCTTCAGGTCTGCCTAAGTAATGTAATTCAGTGGAGTGGAATTCCCTTGATAGTTGCTTTACTCAGTGACAATATCATTTATACTCTACACTGTCATGCCGTGACACTGATACATTGGCTTTCATCCTTCATTTGCTGAAGAGTGTGCAGTTTCACCTTCCACTGTGCCCTTCTGCAGCACATGTGTACACGTTTACTCCATTCACCCCCAATTACAGAGCTCTGTTGAAATGCCCTTGTTCCATTTATATCCCACATTCCAAATGTCAGCCTTATTTGAGAATTCCAATTATGCATAAGATGCATCCCTAAGCACTAAGTGCTACACAGCATTCTTCAAATGAACATCCGATGAGAAATACACAGCAAAATGCATTGTTACATATGTATCGCTAGGGCTAAATGCTGTATATTATTCAGTTTAAGCTACAACTGTCTTGAGCTACAAACATCAAGTGTTATTCTGAGATTAGGTCATCTCTATAAGTAGGCAGCATTTATAAGTGTGTCTGGTTCTGCATACTGATGTGTGAAATGAGCACAAATGTAATATAATCTTTGGCTGCCTCTTTCTGTTATCGTCCTTCATAGACTCCAAACTGACACATATTTTATGCTGCATATTGCCTAGAATAATTTAAGAGATAAAGCAGAGGTAGAGCAGAGGTTTCTTCAATTAAATAAGAGGACACTAAGTCATAAACATATATGTGCTGTTATTTCAGTTTTGTTTCTCTGTCTCATTGGGTTCTTGGCACAAAATTATACTAATCTAGACCCGCATGATACCTTTCTAAATTGTCTGTCTTTGTATATATAAACAGAGGGACCTAGTATTGCATTAACCAAGTGATTTAATAGCAAGAAAAGTAAGGTTCCCTACTTAGGTAGAAAAAACAAATGCACAGATAGAAGAAAGGAACTACCTGGCTTAGCAATATGATCTATCAGAAGGAGCTGCAGTGGCGCAGTGGTTAGAGTGCAGTACTGCAGGCTACTTCTGCTGCCTGCCGGCTGCCTGCAATTTGGCAGTTCACCAGGCTCAAGGTTGACTCAGCCTTCCATCTTTGTGAGGTGGGTAAAATGAGGGCCCAGATTGTTGGGAGCAATATGCTGACTCTGTAAACCGCTTAGAGAGGGCTGTAAAGCACTTTGAAGTGGTATTTGTTCAGACCACCTTTCCTGCACTGCAGGGTTCTTGGACTCGATCAGAGCACTGTCAGTCCCACAGGGCTGTCGCTGCCGTCTCCCGGAGATATATCCCCGTGGTGCCTGGAGAATGTTCAGGAGTGACTTCCCGATGGTCCCGAGGGGTCGAACGACCCTCAGCAAAATATCACCTCGTACCTGGTCCTGGCGGAGTCGCCAGCTGTTGCAGAAAATGAAATGGAACCAAGCCAAGCTCTTCGATGCAGGAAAAAGTTTATTGTACACGGTTCAAACAGTCCAAAGACGAGCAAAGGGTCTGAACAATGATGGCCTCTTTTGGTCACATATTTATACAGATTAAAGGCAGAGTTATTACAGAGAGTGAGATATTTCACACGTTGAAACTGCCCTTTTATCTATCTATAGGAAAGTAATAACAATCCTGTTCCCACAGGCCCAGGTTCTCAGCTCCGGAACTCAAGACATAATAAAGGAGGAGATAAGGGGCTCAGAGACGCCTCAAGGGCAGTAAAGGGGGAAGTAAGGGAAGCAGTATTTTTTCTCTAGGATATACATGACATTTGGGCTGTAATAAAAATTAAACAACAGGATGTATCTGTTTAGGGTCAGTTTGCCCCTTTTACAATTCTGTGCTTACGTCAAATACCTTTTGCCATCTCAGCACCTTGGCACGGAAGAGGCACTTCTGTCTTGACCAAAGATTTGGAATTATAATATTTGAGTTTTATCCCAATATTGGATCTTAGCCTAGCTCAGGATGATCTCATCTAGCGGCTTCATGTAGATGTTAAATAGGAGGGGAGAGAGGACCGAGCCCTGAGGCACCCCGCAAATGAGGTGCCTAAAGGTCGACCTCTGTCCTCCCACCAACACCGACTGTGACTGACCAGAGAGATAGGAGGAGAATCACCGTAACATGGTGCCTCCTACTCCCAACTCCCTTAGTCATCCCAGAAGGAAACCATGGTCAATGGTATCGAAAGCAGCTGAGAGATCAAGTAGCACCAAGATGGAGGAATGACCCCTGTCTCGGGCTCGCCAGAGATCATCCATCAGTGTGACCAAAGCAGTTTCCGTGCTGTAGCCAGGCCTGAAGCCCGACTGAAAAGGGTCCAGATAATCCATTTCATCCAATGACCGCAGGAGCTGAAGTGCCACCACTTTCTCTACAACTTTTCCCACAAAGGTTAGGTTGGAGACTGGACGAAAGTTCTTTAATTCTGCTGGGAAGGCTTCTTGAGGAGGGGCCTTACAACCGCTTCCTTTAAAGGCTGTGGGAAGGACCCCTCCCTCAAGGATGCATTAACTAAAGTCTGGATCCAGCCTCGTGTCATCTCCCTGCTGGCCAAAACCAGCCAGGAGGGGCATGGGTCCAATAAACAGGTGGAGAAACTCATCGCCCCTACAGCTTTGTCCACTTCCTCAGGAGTCACTGGCTCAAACTCCTCTCACACCACAGGACTAAGACCCGCCCCTGTCATCTTGGTCGGTATTGCCCAATCAGAGTCCAGATCCATCCGAATCTGGGCGATTTTATCTGACAGAAACTGTACAAATTCCTCAGCTCTACCCTGCAAGGGCTCCTCCGTTCCGCCAATATTAAGGAGGGAGCAAGTTACCCTAAACAGGGCGGCTGGGCGAGAATCAGCGTATGCAATGAGAGCGGAAAAATATCAACATTTTGCCGCCCGTATCACCGCTAAGTAAGTCCTAACAAAGGCTCTTAAAAGTATTCGGTTGGATTCGGATTTACTGGTCCTCCAGTGTCGCTCTAGACGTCTCTTCTGGTGCTTCATCTCCCGGAGCTCCTCAGTAAACCAGGGAGTTTTCCTGGATCTGCTGCCATCGAGAGGCTGCAAAGGCGCAATCCGATCCAATACCCCAGATGCTGCCTTATGCCAGTCAGCCACTAGGGTCTCGGCCGGACTGTGGACAAGGGAGTCAGGTATCTCCCCAAGCTCCTTCTGAAACCCTTCAGGGTCCATTAGGCATCTGGGGTGGAACCACTTAATCAGCTCCGCCTCCCTGCGATGGAGGAGTGGCATCTTAAAGTCCAGTCTCAACAGGAAATGATCTGACCACGACAAGGGCAATATCTCTATACCCCTTAATTTCAGATCTCTCTGCCCCGAGAGAAATGCCAGGTCGAGCATGTGTCCCCCCTCATGGGTCAGACCCTGAACTATTTGGGTCACGTCCATGGTTGTCATGGAAGCCATGAACTCCTGGGCCCCATCTGAGGATTCGCCAAGTGACGGTAGATTGAAGTCCCCCAGTACTATAAGCCTGGGGAACTCCACCGCCAACCCGGCTACTGCCTCTAGCAGCACAGGCAGGGCTGTTGTCACGCAGCTGGGAGGCAGGTATGTCAGCAACAAGCTTGTAATACACATTCAGCCTTATGCTGCACTGATAACACTGTAATACATAATACACATTCAGCCTTATGCTGCACTGATAACACTGTGCCTCCAATACTAGGTCCAATTTTTGTCACCACACAAAAAAATTGCAAAAGAACTGGAAACAGTGCAGAAACGAGTGAGAAAGATGGTAAGGGGCTTTGAGGCTAAATCCTATGAAGAACCATTAAAATAGGTGGATATGTTTAGCTTAAAGAAGAGAAGGCTAAGGGGAAGACATCATAGCAGTTTGGATTTATTCTCCATATTGCCCTTTCAATTCCTTGACACTATGATTCTTAGGGAAAATGTGATACAAGGAAGTGTGTCAGTCCAATATTAATTTACTCCAATTCAGAGAGAGAAAAAAATACTTGACTACATCCATATTAATTCCAAATAAATGGTACAACAACATTCAGTTATATCTGTATACAGAAATAAAATATGTAGTAGAGAAACAGAGGATGACAAACAGCAAGATTAATGGATTCAGTTACAATGGAGATGAATGCACCATTGGAAGACATGAAAGACCAGATTGGGGACAGATTGTCATGGAGAAACCAATAAAGAAGAATGATTTGTAGCTCAGGACTGAAATGAGGGGTCCTTGGTGCTCTCCAAGCTTGGTTGTTTTCTTGCAGATGTTTCATTACTCATATTAGGTACTATCATCGGTACTAGTAAATTTTACACTTATTCATACCTCAGATTTTATACTTACTAGCACTGATGATGTTACCTAGTTTAGGTAATGAAATATCTGCAATTGGCACCTTCTTTCATATGTGGTGGTCCTGCTCAGAGACAAAGAAGTTCTGGACAAAAATACAAACTTGGCTACAGGAAATAGTGGAAGAAGATATAAAATTATCTCCAGAAATCTTCTTACTGGGAATGATGGGAGATGGGCTCTCTAAGGACAAAATACAATTAATAATACACATCATAACAGCGGCCAGATTAACCTTCGCAAAATATTGGAAGGATAAACAAATACCTCCAGAGATGATAATAATAAATAAAATTGTGGAATGTGCAGAAATGGTGAAATTAACCAGTATGCTTAAAGATGAGGAGAACTCAAAATTTAAGGCAGTATGGCAAAGGTGGTATATATGGTGGAATAATAGAACATGACTATAAGGATATACCTATTTCTAATAGTGATAGATCTGAAGATACTTGTTGTATATATACTGTACATATGTAATTACACGACACCTCAGATGTTACCTGAGATTTGATATTCTCTTTTTTTGTAAAAAACTTTTTAAAAAAACCAATAAAGTATATTTAAAAAAAAAAAAGAAATATCTGCAAGAAAACAACCAAACTCAGAGAGACCAAGGACCCCTCATGTCACGGAGAATATCTGTGTATGTGGCTGTTAAGTGTCAACACTAATTTGATGGCACATAATTATTATTAATCATCATGTATGTATATAGCAGTCAGAATTATGGTAGTCCACTCAAACAAAGCCAGAATATGTAAAACAATAAACCAATAGGCAGCACTTTCAGGGAACTTTTGCCTTAGTTACGAGTGCAACTGCTATGCAAGAACAGGGATGGGATTAAATCACTAATATTGCTACACAGAAATGTCAAGATCTTCAGAAGACCTTGTTTACGGAATCATACTGTGACATATTAACTGAAACTTCTATAATCTATTATACCTGATTCTGTGTTGTGTCTAAAAATGGTTTCATTTAAGAACTATTAATGAGATTTCCTGAATGTCTGGACCAGTCAAGGAGATAAATACAGGAATGAAACAAAAAACAACCAAGTTCAATGAGCACTAAGGATCCTTTATTTCAACCTTGAGCTACAAATATTCTCCTCTATAGTAAAAAACAGGTATTAGGAAAAACACACACCCAATTCATCAATGCCAAACAAGCTAAAACAAACAACTTAAGTTATATTTGAACTGACAACTTTCTATTTTAATAGCCTGCCCATTTCACATAAGTGAAAGTTTATCACAAGTCTTTTTTTTAGGCAATTCATATTTCAAAATTTTCTGTCACCCAACTAAATTCTTCAAATCCCTTTCACCTATAGTGAAAGTTTCTCTTATCCTCCACCCCATCTCTTTGGCAATGATGTCCTCTCCTTATGTCCCCATGATCCATTCCTTCCATTCTCTCTCTTCTTCTCCTAGTCTTGGCTTCCTCTTCTTTCATAAGTTCTGCATCTTCTCTCTATCTCTCTTTCTTCAGTCCCACAAAACACATGCAAGGCTCACCTTTTATAATGGATCAATCCAAGGACCAAACCAACTAACAAGAGTAGATTGAGCATATGCACTAAAGACCTAGTGCATGCACAGGTAGGTTTAGCATACATAAATTATTGTGGGGGAAAAATGCAAAATTCCTAGACAGCTTTCTCTTATAAGAAAGATCTTAATTCCTTTTTGCCAACAGAAATTAATACTGCACTGAAGAAGGCAGCAATGGTAGCAAGTCTGCTTCAAATATGAAGAGCCTTGATAGTACAGTGGTCTACGCACCCTGTTATTAACACAGCTGCCTGCAATTTCTGCTGGTTCGAATTTCTCCAAGGCTCAAGGTTGACTCAGCCTTCCATCCTTTGTAAGGTAGGTGAAATGAGGACCCAGTTTGTGGGGGCAATAAGCTGACTTTGTATAAAATATACAAAAGTATGAAGGCTATTGCTTAACACATTATAAGCCGCCCTGAGTCTCCGGAGAAGGGCGGCATATAAATCAAATTTAAAAAAAAAAAATGACTGTAAGAAACAAGTAAGTTCTGGTCAAAAATTAAGACTTTCTCCTAAAAAAATCCTCTGATATGTGAACATCGGAAACAAAATTCAGAATAAAGAACTTCTGATAGGAACTGCCATACTACCATAGTTTAGAGTAGCCCTGTGAAACAATCTTTTTTAAGGTAGAGAGGATATTGAACTGATATAGCAAGGTAGCAAATCCATGTTTTAGCCTAACAATACTTTGAAATAACAGATTTTTTTTCATTAATTTTAACCCAGACCTCCCGACCTCCCACAATTGTCAATTGTTAACAAGCCATTTAAAATGGATACTATTGTTTCCCTCCCTCAATTTTCAACAAGTTCCATTCCAGTATTTTGCCTTATACAGAATTATTCATTTCACCTTCTTACAATTTACTTTTTAAAAAAAAACAATCTTTTACAATAGGTTCCATATCCCAAACAGATCTTACCAGACCAATGGAAGAAAGACAAGAGAGAGCTTTTGAAAACTGTCTGTGCTTCGTCCGTAGTCCTAGCTTGTATGAGTATTATTTTTCAGTTGTATAAGAAAGGGCAATAGATGGAAAGTCTTATTAACACCTCTATTTTTTTTTCTTGTACGCCTACATCTACAAATGCAAAGGTTACAGACAGAAAAAAAAAATCCCAGAATGATGGCTCATTCTAACCCAAGCCTTATCCTCACTTGCTGTCTTCATCACCCCAAAAGTTTTGTTTACTTTTTGAGGAATGGCATTCAGAGCTCAGATCCACTGGAATTGCATACAGCCTTGAAACTAAACTGACAAGAGATGGGCAGGAGTGAAGGAAGGCAGCATCTACTGATTCCTGGGCTTCATCTCTTTGGAATTTCTCTTTTTTTCTCTTATCTGCAGTAGCAAAACAAGAACGAATCTGACTAAACTCTGCATTTTTCACTTGCACATTTCTTTTGTTCCTTAAATTCAATCTATACAGTCCTCCTTTAATGCTTTGGTCAACTCTGATGAAATCAATCTGATCTGCACCTTTTATGTGAATCAGAATTAGAACATTTTGGATTTCACTGTTCTAGCTTTACTATGCTGGTCCTTATAAAGTACCTATATAAAAAAGTATTTAACAGTAAACCTCTGAGTCTCAAATCACTCAAGATGCCAATTTTATCACAGATTAATACAACAGAAGGATGGAACAAATACACATAAATCTAACACAGACAAGAAATTTTGTCTGGTTAGCTGAGAAAGTCTTTCAACCCTAATATGCTTAGACTCACAGTAAGTACAGAATCATCAAGCCAAATCTATGCAAAATTAAACAAAGAATCATCAAAATTAAGTGTAATGAGCATCAGTGGCTGCAATTTAAGCATACACTTAATGCTACCATTAAAACAAACAGGATGTCAAAGTGCCTATTTGTGGCTCTATTGTGCAGAGATTAAGTAATTAATGAAGGAGTTGAAGATGTTGCTGGCTGGAATTAATTATGGGAAATTGTTTGAACATTCTATCCAGAAAAAGGCAGAGAAAAGTGCCTTATACATCTAGGCAGTCTGCTTCTCCATCTAAGCAGATGGATAAAAGCTCTGCAGGGTTTCAGACAAATATACTTCCCATTATCTACTACCTAATCCTCTTTCTCTGAAATTGAACCTACGGACTTCTATAAATAAAATGGGTGCTACACCATGAGCAGACACCCCTCCCATGAAGTTGGCTATAATGAGAAGAAAATTCCAGCAGTCATAATCACTTCATAAAATACTGAAACAATGTACAACCAAGCATGATATAAGGACTCAACGTTGCATTTCAGAAATTGCTTGGCAAATTTGTCTGATTTTCTTATACATCCATGCATGACATACAAGTCTTTCCCCACATACTGGGCTCATGCATACCTAATTTTTTTTCTCTTTCTATAAAACTGTAATTTTAATTTGCACATGACTACATCCACCTTGTGATTAATGATACAGCTGTTTAGAAAGCCCTCTTCCTCTTTTCAGTAAAGCTATTTTTGACATCCCCATAGTTAGGTTATTAAGAGGACATGGCATCCCATGTAAATCCAAGTGCTTAGCAAGAAGACTGAGGTTTGGAAATGAGAGAAAGAGGGGCTGAAGTTTTATCGGGCATGCATAGAGTATAGCATTGGATACTTCAGCAGGTGTCTTCCTGGGTGTTTTTCCTTCAGTACTTATTTTTGTAACACAACGAGTAAAGAATTTCATTTCTTTCCCTTCCACATTCTGCCTTTTGTTAGTGCTTTGGCTCTAGGGCAGTGATGGCGAACCTTTTTTTCCTTGGGTGCCAAAAGCACGTGCATGTGCGCGATAGCACGTGCATGCGAGCCCACACCCATAATTCAATGCCCCCCACCCCCTGCGCATGTGCATGTGTGCGCGACTCCCCCGCATATGCGTGCATGACCCCCCTCGCCCTGTTTTGGGCCTAGTAGGCCTTCCTGAAGCCTTCGGAGGCTGAAAACGGCCTGTTTCCCGACTTCCGGTGGGCCCGGTAGCCCTGTTTTTCACCCTCCCCAGGCTCCAGAGGCCAAAAATGCCCTCCCACAGCTTCCGTGCGAGCCCTATACTTACCTGGCATCCAAAATGGGCCGGATGGAGACTCCTGGGAGGGGAGGGGCGGCATGGGTGGGGCCAGCCAAAAATCAGCTGGCTGGCGTGCGCATGTGTGCTGGAGCTGAGCTAGGGCAACGGCTTGTATGCCTGCAGATATGGCTCCCTGTGCCACCTATGGCACGCATGCCATAAGTTCGCCATCACAGCTCTAGGGGGGTGGGGTACTTGCTTCATCCTAGCAAGATAAGAGCTGCTGCAATGCCATGGTTTCTTGAGAACCTGGATAAGATAACAGAACCCTACTATGTCTCTTCTTCCCTTTAAGATAAAGTCTTCTTCAAGTTGATTCTTGGCAAATTTTTGGCAACAAAACAGAAGCAATTTTTCGATTGCTTTTTTTTTCAACTGCCCAACCTGCAGTCCTTGTATTTCCAGCTGATTTCTCATTCACATATAGTACTATTCAGGTCTTAATCATCTTAGTTAGGCCTTCTTTGCATTAAGATCAAAGTATCTAAAAACTGAGATAAAAGGGAGAAAAGGAGAAAAACAAACCTCATAGACTTCTAATATGGCCAGTTTTGAGTCACAGAAGGAAAAGTAGTGTCTCACCCACTATTAGGAGGACTTTCAGAAGCATTGTTTTTCCTTAAGTTTTACCTACTACTTTTGTCCATTTCTTGGACTCTGTTGTCCAGATTTTATTTATTGATGGTATCCATACCCTGTCACAATCCTAACTGCCTCTCAGCAGTCAATCTTGAACATCTTCAGTTTTTCATTAGAATTCTAGAGTTGGAGGAGTCACTGAACTAACACATCTGAATTAATCAATTTCCAACAAATGTCTCTCTAGCCCAGGAGTGTCAAACTCGCGTTGTCACAGCGTCATCACGTGATGTATTGTGACTTCCCCCACTTGGCTAAACTGGGCGTGGGCATGGCCAGTGCGTGATGCATCCGGCCTGCGGGGTGTGAGTTTGACGGCCCTGCTCTAGCCATTGTCTGAACATTATCCACTGAGGGGAAGATAATTGTTTTAACTATATGCCTATCTTTCTGGTAGGAAAGGTTTTAAAAAACATTAATTTTAAATCTAGCTTTCTCTTACTTAAACTCATTTTGCTGTATTTTACATTCAGGAATGATGGAAAACAAGTCTTAATTGCCTTGACCCCCTCCCACCAATTTTTATCCACCCACCACATTTAGATGGACAGAAAGCAGAGAGAGAATATCTTTTCTCTCTCTCTCCCTCCCTCCCTCCCTCCCCCCCCCCCCTCTCTCTCTCTCTCTCTATATATATATATATATATATATATATATATATATATATATATATACCCTAAAATGTCTTCTCATCCTATGGTCAGTGGTGGGTTGCCCCCGGTTCAGACCGCTTCTATAGAACTGGTAGTAAAACTAGCAGGAGGCTCTGCCCACTGACCCTGATGTCATCAGAAGCAATCTGTGTATGCGCAGAAGCAAGGTGAGTGTGCGAGCGACGTGAGCGCGCATGCCCGATCCCGTTGTGAACCGATAGTAAAAGTAAGTAGAACTCACCCCTGCCTATGGCGTCTGCTGAAGGGTAAGATGAGGGGAATAACAAATTATTATTGTGAAAGCCCTTAAAAATGAAAACATTTTTTAAAAAGATGATTTGCAAAAATTCTACATTATTTGGCCTTTGAAGGTTGTAAAAAAAAGGTGCTATGAAATATGGGACATACACTAACTCAGCTACAACCACAATGCCCTCAGATCAGTTACTGAATGACTGTACCTTAGAGGCTATTACAGACAGAAGTATTGAAACTAAAGTAAAATTAAAACTTATGTGGTGAGAATAATTTTAGTTTCACTGGCTAAGGTTAGGGAAAGTGGATTTCACTAATACTGTCATTTGAGTAATCTGACTTTGATATCTTGAAATAAATGACTAGCACATGGCACATGAAATATTCTATTGGAAATTTTATGGTCTGTAAAAGATGGTGACTGACTTAGAGGGAAATATATATATTATCAGGACCTAACTTCCCTTTATGAGACCTATCTATTGAGGCACAAAACAAGCCAGCTTATTGACGATTAATTTTTTTTTTTTTTTTTTTTTTTTTTTGCTGTGGCATTTTATTCTTGACAAAAAGTTAAGGGCTGGGTTTTACTATAACTTTTGGCTCCTTCTGTCTCCCTTTATGCTTTCTTTGCATGCTTCTTCCCAATGATGAAAAATGAAATGACTCTCCTATTAGCTGTCCCTTAATTTTGTGGAATATAAAATAATAGTTTCTGAACTTGCATTCAAAAGGTGGCACAAACTATGTGTTAGTCTACATGACTGTATCTAGAGTTAGCTTTGAGCAAAAGGTGTTAGTTGCTCTACCAGTTACGTACAGTGAGAAGTTGAGTGTGATGTGGAAAAAGCACATTTCCTCTAACTTCAAATAGACACAGACTCTTAGGTATTCATTTGGACTCTTGAATCAACATTACCTCCTTTTTATCTGTATTAAACAGAGGTGGGTTGCTCCTGGTTCAGACCGGTTCTATAGAACCCGTAGTAAAATTGGCGAGAGGCTCCGCCCACCAACCCCAACATCATCAGGAAGCTTCTGCACGCGTGGCCCCATTGCGAACCGGTAGTAAAGGTAAGTAGAACCCACCCCTGGTATTACACTCCAGATTTTGCATCTGCAATTAGTTCAAATTGCTTTAAAATGATAAATGACAGTTTATAGCACCCTTAATGTGATTTTTCTTTTAAAAACTGAAAGAAATAGCAAAATGATAAGGTTTATATATGATAAGGTTGATAATGATAATGATAAATTATAATCTTTGATGTGTTTCCACTAAATGGAAAATGACCAGGTTTTTTAAAAAGAAAATTTATTAAACTGTCAAAGTACTTGAAGATGATAAAAACTCAAATGTAAAAGTAAAGTTGCAATATTAATAAAACATTCTTAATTTAGACTGAATTTAGAAGGTTGTAATATTAAAACATCTCTGAATTCAGAAATATAACACTTTGCAATTTTTGGTATATGTGTGTGTATAGTTATAAGGTATATATGTTATGTCTGTACATGTGTGTGTGTATTTATATTTTATACAAACACACACACATAAAATGTACAATACATGTAGATGGTAAGACAAGTTACCCATTAAACACTTCCTGGGGCAGATAGTCAAGGGAAAAATTGAGGATTTTAAATTTCACAGCTCCCATTTTTGGAACATTTACATTTTTTAAAATCCAATTAATAATTTGAAGGATCAGCTTTTCATCTACAAGCATTATCAACTATGTTACACTCCTACTGTACAGCACAACAACTTCTTTTCAGGATTTTGGTAGCTTGACGTGCTATGAAGCACATTCAACATATTCACTGTTTAGAAATTACTCCTGGCATCTAAGGATAATTATCCCCTATAATTTGGGGATAAACAGGGATACATTATTATCCAATCTGACTATACAAGCTTTAAAAATCCTAATTATATTAAGAGTGTTGAGTTAGATGAAATTTCTATAATTCTAAAACCTGAAGAAAAATAAAAAGTGCTTGTACAGATCAATTGCAAGCAATGGAACTGTCATTAGAAGAAGGTTTTTGCATTTTTTCTCCATTTCCTCCCCTATGCAGTTGGGAACATTTTTATTTTGGAACCATGGATGACGTGTCCTATGGTCTCTGTCATTTGATTAAACCTTCACATTATTGGGAGGGACAGAAGACCAGCTAGATTAACTATTTTCTGTTGTGAATTGAAAGCTGCAGATCCTCCTGTGATTTTTCAAAAAATAATGGGGCGGGATATAAATCTAAAAAATAAATTCTTAATTTATGTGTGTGGGGAGAAGGGGGGCTCCCACTTGAATTTTAGAATGAGGTTACTTCTCCAAATGTATTTAGGGAGTTTTTAATTTTTAAAAAGATACATGAATTCATGTTTTCAAAACACGTTGCGTGCCTCTCAAAATTGTCATCTAGTAAGCTCTCAGTTACCAGGCTTCTGCAAAATATAAAACCTATTTCCTTAAAATGCCAATGACTTAAGGACTCCACTGTTGATGAAATGAATGAACGGATACATGAATAAACTGTAAAATCATGGTTCTCTGAATCAACCAAATTTATAACCTAATATGGAAAAGTTTATAAGGAAATATATCGGACAAGAGTTCTGTATCTAACTATGCCACATTAAAAAAAATTCCACAGTAATTTCACATATATTAAAAAGGCTTAATAAAGTTCCTGCTTCTAAGCTTTGCTGTCAAGAGAAAAAAGTACTCAAGAACTTCACAAAATGACAAAATTACTCCATTTAGTTTTAAAGAGACAGTAACAGTACTTCAGATTTAATTTATTCAAAGCTTAATGCTAACTGATCAATTACATTTTAAAATGCTTTCACAGGAACTACACAGATTATTGAGTTCCCTTCCCCTCCCCATTAGGAAAAAGCTTCTTTCTATAACCCCTTTTTAATAAAACAGGAATCAAAAGTAGGACTTACATGTAATTTTCCCAGAATCTGTGCTGGCTAATACTCTCACGAAACAGGGAAGTGGATATACGGAGAAATTAATTGATTACAGAAATCCATGAAGATATGAACACTGAAAAATTCACAGGACGATCTTCTGGATGTTCAGCAATCTAAAATACAACACAAAATCACAGTATTGATAAAAAATAGTTTTCTCTGCCTTTACTTTTCCCAAAATAACATCAAATTAATATGATATACATATTATATTTAATACATATGCATTAAATCTACATTTTGAATCTATGCTTGTAGTTTCATTAAAGAGATTACCCAGAGAACTTACATTTACAGGATATGTTAATGGTAGCAATGCTAGTCTTTTCAATAAAATGCTCAAAAATTCAAAACTTATCTTCAATTAAAAATATGGCTTTCCTGTTACCCATTTGTGATCTGTCTGTAGTTTAGCAATAGTAAATTCTAAAATGCCGCTCTGTACAAGTACAGAATATAGAGATAAAAATAGAGAGAGACCACCAAAAAGAATGAAATAGCCAGCTTGCTTTGAATATCCTGCCTAAGAATCTCAAAATGATATTTGCAAGTATATGAAAACAGAGATTTTAATCATATTTTGAAGTATACAGTATTTTAATTACCAGTCACCTCATGGAAAGATGAGCAGCAAACAAATTTAATAATTAATAAAACAAAATAAACTTTAATAATACATTAAAGATATTAATAGCTAATAATATTTCAGCATAATTCATACAACCATTTTTTCACATCACTTTCAGTCATCTAACTGGAAAATTCATGATGCATTGTGGTAACACGTCTTATCCATATTACGATTTCTCATTATGTGATGTTTACAAATGAATTGTGGATTGAAGTCTATTGAAAGTCTTAATGGTTAAGGTGAAATTGATACTTTTTCTGCTACAGCTCATTCAGGCATAACACTCTGTTACTTGTAGCCACAGAATCAGCAGATACATTTCCTTGAACCATACAGCATTCAGGGTTTTAGGTATAGATTAGATATAAAAATATTCTGGTAGAGGACTGCTGTGAATCTATACAAGAAGAAAAGAAATTTTGGGTTCAGTTTTGATATTTTAAAACCCAATAATCATATTTGAGCTGAAATTACTTGGCATTTTCCAGAAAATATTTTATGTGCAGTAACAGTCTTTTTCTCATTGTTTTTATTCATTCAGAAATTATTTAGCTTTCATTCCATTCCCCCTCCCCATCTGATTTCATCTTTTTCTTTGTTCTCACCATGTAAGTAAGCCTGAATTGCTAGATATTATCCCGCTTCACTTAGGTCTCTGATGGCAAACCTATGGCATGCATATAGCCATATCAGTGGGCATGTAAGCTCAGCCATGGCACACATGCACGCGCCAGCCAGCTGATTTTTGGGCCTTCTGGACCAGAGGTGGGTTTCAGCAGGTTCTGACCAGTTCTGGAGAACTGGTAGCAGAAATTTTGAGTCGTTCGGAGAACCAGTAGTAAAAAATTCTGATTGGCCCTGCAACCATCTATTCTCTGCCTCTCAAGTCCCAGCTGATTGGGAGGGAATGGGGATTTTGCAGTAACCTTCCTCTGAAGTGAGGTGGGAATTGAGATTTTACAGTATCCTTCCCCTGCCATGCCCACCAAGCCATGCCATGCCATGCCACGCCCATCAAGCCACGCCCACAGAACCGGTAGTAAAAAAATTTGAAACCCACCACTGTTCTGGGCCCACCACAAGTAGGGAAACAGGCTGTCTCCTGCCTCTAGAGGACCTCGGGGGTGGGGGGAAGGCACATTTTCTCTCTCCCCAGTCTTCAGAGCTTTTGTAAGAGGTTGGGGAGGGCAAAAACAGCCTTCCCCACTCCCCCGAAGGCCAAAAACGCCCATTTCCCAACTTCTGGTCCAGAGAAAGGCTCTGGAGGTTGGGAAGAGCAAAAAATGGGCCTATTGTGCCATCACGTGCCAGGAGCGGGGGGAGTTGTGCGTGCATGTGTAGGGCGCATAGAATTATGGGTGTGGGCACGCACGTGACCCCCCCCCGCTCCTGGCACACGATGGCAAAAATGTTAGCTATCACTGACTTAATTATTCAGATTCACTCATTAAAGGAAAAAACAACGGTCAGAGGAGGGGAAATCACACACAAATATAAAAGGAGCAATGGAATGAGCATCAGGATGGGGCTGGATTTAAGGGAAGAGAAAGATATGATTGTGATAATGCAAATGAACAATTCTTATGCTTGTGTCAAAATGGTTTGATGCAAATAATGCAAAGTTTGCACGATGACGAGCTGATATGTCTGTAGTCATTCTGACATCACTTTGGCTTGTTGAGCAATTGAACTTAACAAAAAGAGGAAAAAAAATGTGACTGAGAGAAGAATAATCCCAAAGCAATAAAACCATTATGTTTGTCTAGATAATTAATACTGGAAAATATTAAATAGAATCATTTCTACGAAAAGCAGGTCCTTCTTAGAATGAATGCCTGTTTAATTCACAAATAAAATATAGGAAAAGAAGCTGGACTAGAAAAGGAAAATTCTGCCCTAAAGACGAATGGGATAGGGATAATAAAAATAAAAACTACTTTGAAAACAGTTCTCTCTGTATTGCTGTCTCAGAATGGTAAAAACAATACATCTGCAAAATATTAAGTATCTTGTTAAAAAGAAAAGACGCGTAAAGCGTTTAGTTCAGGGCTTAAAAAAGAACTAGGAAATTTTAAACACAGCTCCGCTTGTTTTCAAGAATTTGCAACTGTTCAAAAAAAAAAAATTGAAAGAATGAAAGAGAGGTAAATAAGAAGAGATAAGAATCTATAGTACAGCAGCATTGGGCTAAAACTCCCAACCAACACAGGGCATACTGACTGTGAATTCTGGAAGTTTCTGTTCCACACATCTGGAACACATCAGGTCAGGAAAGTCTTGTCCACCACATGGTAGTCATAAATATGGTGAGTCTGCATCCTAGCTACGTATACATATATAGCCAAGTTCACATAACAGACATACTGTTTAGTAGTTTGAGGCCATGTAATTTTTTCCCCTCTACAACTCAAGCCATACATTGGGATTTTTATTGTAATGTAGTTAGAAAATGAAAATAATCATAACAATCAATCTTCTGTGATCATAACTGTGTTCAATTAAGAATAAGCCTATTACATACCTATATAGACCACCAGGAGGCACTAAAAATACCTCACAGGATATACTGTATATCGTGTAAAAATAAATTGTCCTCTTCCCTCCAAAAAGGGTGATGGAAGTCATATAAAACCTCACACATAAGGATGGATATGTTACATTCCAGCTCTCTCTCTGAGAACTTAAGGGAAGGTGCAAGTATGCACTATTCTGATGTAGCAGACCTGTGGCTACCTGTTCAAAAGACTCAAGATGTAAGTTATATTGATTTGATTTGATTTGATTTATACATCAAATTTAGGAACTTCCCATCTAATTCACAGAATACAATTAAAGACATAAAAATATCAAAAACCATTTAATTATTATGGCTTCTGGAATAACACGGAAAGGCAGATTTCAGCCATTCTTCTCTCTATCCCCTTTTAAAAACAGGAGACTATTTTATGAGACAGGTAATATGACGCAGGAGGTCTGAGAACTAACCCTACAATGTTCTTGGAAGGATGACTGATGTTCACTGGTGTAAAAGCCTGGGATTGAATCCCAGACAGTGCATTCCCTTATTGCAAATGTTTCACTCTCCATTTCTCTCCCTGTGTCCCCTAGATATCTCTGCACTGCACTGAGCAAGCCAATGCATATCAAATTTAACACATGATCAATAAAATGAAAGCTGGAATTCTCTGCTCAAGAGGTCATGCTAGGGTAAATTGTAACTTAACCAAGTCCCAAAGCGTAGCTCAAGAGTAGCATCTCCTCTAAACTGATTCCGTGTTTCTATTATATACAGCCATTCTGAAATGTAAGAATAACTGACAGAAATCACTTCTTTTTCACGGTAAAAATAAAGTACCAACCATGAAGATATAGTTGCAGTACTATGAGAAATGTTATACTGGCTAAGTGCAAACCTAGTCATACAAGTGAAAAACATGATTTATCAGGCAAGCACTCATAGAAAACAGTTTCTTACTTCACAATTCAAGAGAGAGAGAGAGAGAGAGAGAGAGAGAGAGAGAGAGGGAGAGAAAGACTATGGGAGAGTAATTGGACAGCTTCCTTCAAAAGTCTATGACTTTTTCAAAACCAGTCAGGTGCCCCACAGATATATTTATTACAACATTGATCAGCTGAATGCATATCTATCAACTGTTCTGGCTAGAGATGATGGATATTGATGGAAATTGTAGTCTAACACAAATAATGGAAAACCACCATATGGAAATAACTTTGTACTGAAAAGTTACTGTATATAAAGAGGGAGAAAACTCCACATTCACAACCATTGATGATGTTACCCATAATTCAGTTCAGCAAGTCACAGGGGTTTTACTATCCCAGTTAATTTTGAGAGCAGTGGATAAAGGCATGTTTATAGCAAACCAATATGTATCTCCATATTTATTTAAAGGAATTCTCACACAGGCTTTCTAAAGAAGAAAAAATGCTTTAGTAACAGAATATACTTTACAGGAACTTGCTAAAAAGTAATAATTTAGTTTCAATCAGTTTTACTGCAACAGCTCCATGTCTGGTACATAGTATTTCTTTGTTCAATGCCACCTGACAAATGAGTGTTAAATCTTGCAGAAAAAACAGAATGAATAATAGAATTAATACCAGTCATATATTGTAAAGAGGTTCAAAAACTGTAGTTTAAGCATAGCTATGCTATTGTCATTTTGTGGAATCCTGCCATTTTTAACCGGAAGTATTATCTGAGAATTAACCTGAATGTCAATAGAAATAGATTACCTTTTATATTTCATCACCTAAATATTTAAGTTAGCCTTTCAAAGAACTGTAACTCTACCTGTTGAATCCAGTTTAAACTCAAATAACGTACAATAATCCGTTTAAGGTACTTAAAAGAAAAATGGCTTACTTCATTCATAAAAATATGAAGTTGCCTCAGAAATAACAGGATTAGCTGTTAAGTATTCACAAAAATATCAGTGTACCTGTAATATCCTGTTCTACATATGACATACTGGTTATTAACAGATTTGTGTTAACAAGCAAAAGATGTTTTTAATGCTCTTCAGTTTCCTAATATTTCTACTTCGATATTAATGCAGTAAATTTTTTCTCACTGTTTGGCAATGGATTTATATACAGTATTTTGGTATACAGTAGTGGCTCAATGGGAACAATATAATTATTGTTCTAATTGAAAACATTAAATGGATTGTGTTCATTAATTCATACAGACCTCCCTCTCTTCCATTTGTACCAATATATAATAAAACCTTCACAATGCAAATTTTAAGCAGACGAATATAAAATACTAATATAGCAGAACAAGATTACATTAATATATTGTGTTTTTGTATAACTTCTCACAGGAGAACCATACAATATTGAAAACAAGCGATCCATCTGATAAATAGAAAAGTTCCCTTTCTGAAACAGAAAAATAACAAAGGTTATATAACTTGAGATTGGTGCAAGCAGGCCATGAGCTGAACATCTAAATCAGGGCTATCAAACTCGCGGCCTGCAGGCCGGATGTGTCACATGCTGGCCACGCCCATGCCTGGTTTAGCGAAGGAGAAAAAAGTTGCGATACATCACATGATGTCCTGACAACACAAGTTTGACACCCGTGGTCTAGATGGATGGAATTACCATTCCTGGTCCTTAAAATCCTTTAGCTGATGTAGAATGTTTCTTGGTTAATGGCTTTCAAAGTATATTCATAGTATATTGATTTATATTTCAAAATATTTCAAAGTATATTCATTGGTTGTCCTTACTGCATCCTCATGTGATATAATCTGATTTGTTTGCAACTTCTATAAGGAAGCATTATTTATTGCTATGAAAAGTATCTTGATGACAAAATCCAGTTCTTAAATTCTAGAACTATTAGATGTCATCTGTATGTTCCATTTTAGAAACTCTCTTTTTAGGATAGTTTTCACATATTTTAAGGGACTTTCATTTGGAGGGACTTGGTTTAAGAAAATACTAATACTCTACAAATATCTTTTGCATACTTTGTTTCTATTTTTCTTTAAAATGAGAACATTTAAAAATGTGATGAATCAAAACCTTAAAGTGGCCAGATCTTTTTTTTCCTGATTTTGTGTGAAAGCTGCTTTAAATAGTAGCAGAGATATGCTGCACTTGTGAAAGACCCACAACAACTCTTCTTCAGAATCATTTTCAAAACATATATTTAGGCCTAATGTTTAGTTCTAATGGATGACATCAACTTTTTTCACAGATGTGCTACTTTGGTTATGCAAATACTATTCCTGCTAGTAGCTCTGCATGATTTTGAAATGGTTCCAGTGCTGATGAAGCAGACTTCCTGCAGTTAAATATATTGTAAATCAAATTCTGACTTTAAGCAGAAAACTCTCAGTAGCAGAGGTAAACTATTGTACTGAAGTTTCCAAATACTTTGTTGGAGACGTGTCTATTTTCGGAGGGAGGGGGGGGGAGGTTGCTGCACCTAAATAAGGAACATTCAAAAGACTCTTCATGTAGCTGGTGAAAATATAAAAAACAACAAAATGAAGTTTCAATCATCTTTATAGTTCTATGGAAATGAAACCTAGGGTGTGGGTCAACCCTACTATGCAATTGATGTTTTGGAGGTTTGGTGATGAAGCTGCCCAGCCAATAATGGAGGAAGGGGCACATGTCCTATCACCCCCTTCCTGAAGTATACACCATGATTGAAGAAGGTTTCTGCCAATATTTGGCTTGACTCACAATCACTGACTTCAATAAAATTAATACAAAACGTATTTTTGAAAACAAAAATTGTATTAAGTGTAACAATAGTTGGACTTTGGTAACATTTTCAACAAATTCCATCAAATGCCATGACTGAATTATATATCACTATTCACTGGGATGAGATGCTACCGGTTTGGACCGGTAGTAAAAAATGCTACCAGTTCAGGTGAACTGGTATTTCTGACAATCAGCTGTGAAGCGCAATTTATATTAGCTAGAATTGTCAGATTTCCTGCTTTCTAAATCGCGTGGCATAACAGATTCCCCCCCTCGCTGTTCTACTTACTTTTGCAGAATCAGAAGGCTTCAAAATGTTCCTTTTTTAGTGCTGCACGGGGACGCCTCAGGTGCACATGCAAGCACTTTGTGCACACTCAGTAACAAACTCACAGAGCCAGTAGCAGACTTCAGAGGATTTCACCATTGACTATACACTTTAAAATCATTCATTAGGAATTTGTTTTCCCCTCCAAAAATAAGAGGCACAAGACAGTAACAATTTTTCTCACAAACAAGTTTGACATCCCTGATGTGTTTTAGACTATTAAATAAAATTACCTGTAATTTTTTTCTCTGTGATTCAGCAAAGTATTTTGCATTTTAAGTTGACTTACCAATTTTATATATATCCTGAATGGAATAATTAAGATACGGAAGTGGTAAATTTCTGACTCATATGTTTCCTTTGTAGTGTGACAGAGAAATGCAAATTTTATTTTTTCAGTTTAACTATAAAGGGAAAGACACATGCTTAATAGTGATGTCCTTTTGTTAAACTAATTATAATAGCAAACTCTGACTGGTTTATGGCTAAGCTACTGGTGCTCTTCTGACGGAACAGTGATGTGCAAAATAAATTTAACTTTATCAAATAAAAACTATTCCTAAAAAGAAGCTAATATGAAACTGAAATACAAAAGCTGCCACAGCATTAAGCATCTGAGTCATCAATTACTTTTTCCAACTAATAATTATCACTGAGTCAGTCAGTTGAATCATCTAGTGATTTTATTTACTTTTTCTTTTGCTGCTGTGTTAAAAACCTATATGTAAATATTTTTTATAATTTTGCAGATATTTCCAAATTTGCTTGACTAAAAAGAATGTACCATACGGATAGAATTTCTTGGCTACTCTAACACAGTGAATTATAATGTATAAACATACATAAAATGTTTTATAAATAAATATTTTATACATATTTTATAAATAAAATAATATAAATAAATGAAATGTGTAGACACTTAGTTTTTGTTTTTGTTTTTATTTATATGCCGCCCTTCTCCGAAGACTCAGGGCAGCTTACAATGCATTAAGCAATAGCCTTCATACTTTTGTATATTTATACAAAGTCAGCTTATTGCCCCCACAATCTGGATCCTCACTTTACCTACCTTAGAAAGGATGGAAGGCTGAGTCAACCTTGAGCCTGGTGAGATTTGAACTTGCAGTAATTGCAGGCAGCTGATGTTAATAACAGTGCTTTAGTTTGCTGTGCTACCAGGGCTCCCTTAGTTCTAGAAACTAAGTCTTACTTCCTATGAAAAGTCAACCAATATCCCACTCATACTTATAAAATGTTACTATCTTTCTTTCTGAATTTTTTTTACAAAGGGTACCTTGAACATATCTACCAATCTCAATGAAAAGCTGTGAATGGTTTAAGTATCTACCGGTATCTATACAAAATGGGATCAATCTAGTCATGATTGAAAAGTAAAGTAAGGTTGGGTTATTTTTGTTTTGAATTTTCGTGTTTGTCTCTTCCCCTATAATCCGCTATTAGGTTTTATACCCAGAAATGGGCAGCTGCAAGGATAATTTGCTGCATATCCTAATGCACACTTAGAAAAATAAAGGCATGCAAGTCTTAACAGATTAACAGAATTGGAAGAGACCTTATAGGTCATCTAGTCCAACCCCCCGCTCAAGCAGGAGACCCTATACCATTTCTGACAAATGGCAGTCCAATCTTTTCTTGAAAGTCTCAAGTTATGAAGCTCCCACAACTTCTGTAGGCAAGCTGTTCCATGGGTTGATTGTTCTCACTGTCAGAAAGTTCCTCATTTCTAGGTTGAATCTCTCCTTGGTCAGTTTCCATCCATTATTCCTTATCTGGCCTTCAGGTGCTTTGGAAAACAGTTTGACCCCCTCCTCTCTGTGGCAGCCCCTCAAGTATTGGAAGACTGCTATCATGTCTCCCCTGGTCCTTCTCTTCACTAGACTAGCCATGCCCAGTTCATGTAACTGTTCTTCATATGTTTTAGTCTCCAGTTCCCTAATCATCCTGGTTGCTCTCCTCTGCACTTTTTCTAGAGTCTCAACATCTTTTTTATAGTATGGTGACCAAAACTGGATGCAGTACTCTAGGTGTGGTCTTACTAGGGCTTTATAGAGTGGTATTAGTACCTCACTTGATCTTGATTGTATCCCTCTGTTAATGCAATTTAGGATTGCATTGGCTTTTTTAGCTACCACTGCACACTGACATACATCCCAAATATTTATTCCAGAATTATTTCATAAAATGTTCTGCATTATACAGGATAAGTTAATGCATCATATCTTGATGGAAAAGCTCCCCAGAGGTGGAAAATTGGAAACCCACTGTGTTGATGCATGAATTTAATCAAATTTTAAATACCAATACGCAAGCGGTCTTATGTTCTGTACAGTAAAATGGAATTATTTATCAGGGCATAAGACCTAAATAGCAAGACAATGTAAATGCAGATATGTACCCTTACAGGTTTCTTCATGGGGCACTTTACATTAATGTTATAATGGAATATTTTAAGTAGTTAAAATGGGGGGGGGAGAGGCTGGGGGGGAGGAACAGTAGATCAACTAGAAAGAGAAATGTGGTTTCATCTGGTTGCAATTGGAAGAAAGTAGTCCAGAAAAGCTTTGCAGAAGTAAGGAGTGCATGAGATTAGACCTGAGGCAATGTACTGAGTTGGAAAAATGGCTGAAGAAAAGGAACAGTAGTTTTCATCTCAGTTTCTGTTTTCACATAAATGGAAAGGAAGTAGCAACCTAAGTAGAGTCTGCACATTTCTTAAGATTTAATTAACTAGCATAAAATAATGGGTTAATATTGTCCATAATTATTTTTAAAGCTGTAAAAATGCAGTATTTGCTAAATTTTGGATATCAGTGTCACAATTAATTAACTCCTTTGACTGATGGAACCACTTCTCAGGAGAATAGGAAGCAATTTTACCCTTTTCTGTAGCCTTTCACACATGCTCACAACTTGAGCTATACTTCAGGAAGACTATTGTGGATAAGTTGTGGATAAGTAGAAAAAAAGATTTAGTTGTGCAAATTCAAATCTTTCACTGGATTTTACACTGGAAAACCATAATACAATGTAATTAGCATAAATGGGGGTCATATGAGAGAATCAAGCAACCATGTTTAATTGTCTCAGGCATGCTTTCCATACAAGAGGCAACTACACTGAACCCTGAAAAGAAAAACCACGACTGTAAGAAACTTCTGAATGTTATCTGAGAGGCTGGATTGATATTTAACAACCTTTTTTTAAAAAAATGCCACATTATTTATAGAGAAACGTAGTAAAAGTGGCACTAATATACAAATTAATTTATTTTTTTTTAAAAAATCCCCCCAATCCAAATATACCCCTTCTTAAAGGGATTTGTCATTGTGTGATAAATTAGATATATGACAAATATGATAACATCACATAACTTTTAAAATTTACAGAATCTAACTGAAAATTTGAAACCTGCCATTTTAAAAAACCGGAAGCTGAGAAAACTGGTGCAAAATGTTTTTTTGTGGGCAATAATGTTTTCCCCATAGTTGATGCATGTTACACTCCTGTTCTGTATACTGCATTAGTTGCCAGTTTGCATCAGGAATCCATTCAAGATGCTGGTAATGACTTATAAAGCCACTTTGGAGGATTGGGTTATTTGAAGGACCACTTCCTGTTGTGGCCCACCAGTGGCCTGCATGGATCGTGGCTGATCCCGATGATGAGGAGGCTGGTGTGGGATCGCACCAGCAGCCTGTGCAGCCAGCGCTTGCGTCAGACAGCGAGGAGGCTGAAGAGGATGTGGTGCCAGAGGCAGAGACTCAGCCAGGGCTTCAGAACCTCCAGAGGCTCCTTCAAGTGGAGAGAGTGAAGTGGAGGAGCCTCTCCTCAATGCTCGAGCACGCAGGTCTGCCAAAAGGCAGGAGTGGCTACTCAGGAGGAGGAGGTCTCCTCGAGAGTAAGGATTGAGGATAATTGGCCACTCCCTTAGCCTATTTAAGTCACATGCAGTTAGTAATTTCTTGCTGGAAACAACTTGTAATTATCATCAGAGCATTTTTGGAAAAGTCTTATCGTATCTTGTTTTCTGGGCTGGTTGCCAACCTTTGCCGGACTTTGGTTTATTCTTGCTACTTAATAAATTTGATAAGGACTGTTGGTGTGTGTCAATATCCTTGGGAATCCGGAGCTGGGGCAGAACACTTCCTCCCAACAGTACCAGGTCCAACAGGAGGGGCATGCTCCAGATCGTGTCAGCCAAGGAGTATTGTTTTGTTGGGACGAGGAAGATAGCCTTTTCTGTTGTAGTCCTTGCCATGTGGAACATTGTCCTCCCTCCGCCAATGATCAGATTGATCCCAACCCTACTGGCATTTTGCAAGACTCTGAAAATGTGACTTTGCCAATGTGTCTAGGGACCGAGGTGTGTGGCAGAGGCTGTGCCCTAACTGCATTGATCATTATTAATGAATGTAACTGGGGGCAGGGTCAAGAGCGGAATCAGTCTAGAGTCGTCACAAATGACCCAAGCCCAACTCCTCTTGAATTTTGTTGATTCTCTTACTTAACGTCAATTTAGTGCTGAACATTTGTTGACTAGGTGAGCAATAAATCTTAAATGGAAATTAACATGTGGTCCTGGTTCTTCATGCCCGACACTAACTTATTGATTTTGTTAGTTTTAATACTTTTATATTGTTTTAAATTCTATGGCTTTGCGGTTTTATATTGTTTATAACTGTTTGGGAGCCACCCAGACTCAAATATGTGCGATTGGTGGTTATACAAATAAGAAAAACAAGCAAACAAATAAATAAATGTAAAAGCAAATGAAAACATTTAATCTCTGTCAATAACAATCTATTGTTACAGGCGAGCCATTTCCTTTTTCTTCTTATGAAAGGAAAAAAAAACTGCAGTACCAAACGAGTCATCCTCTATGAGTCATTAGGCTGGGAGAATATCACCAACAACTAATGGAGCATCCTCAGGCCAACCAAAAACAAGTAAATGAAAGCAATACAAACATTAATTCTTGACTTAATACCAAGTAAGAGTTTGATTCACGGTGGCCTTCTAGGGTTTTGGGAAAATGTTTTATCTTGGCAACTGAGTATGGAATTTTTACATGTGTGCTGGGTCCTTTTACATTACATTATGTCCTCTGTCTTCTCTGTGCTGTAATTTATTGCTTACAAATTACGTTCTCCATTGGGAAGAGGATACAGTTCAATGGTAGAGGTCAGAGCTTAAATCCTTACAATTACCAATTAAGATGGAAGCAGGCCATATGATATATCCAGAACTGGGATTCCTGAAAGCTGACACCAAGCTCAGCAGACAGTACAGGCATCCCCTGGGTTACTTAAGATCGACTCTATACAAAATGTTTCTGAAAGTCACCTCTAATATTTTCAAAGGTAGCCAGAATCTTTTGCAAAATGTTTTTCTACCCCTTGATATTCCCTATCAAAAAGGTCTCTTTAGATACTGCTAATGAATCATAATACAAGTTTATGAGGCAGTTTCTCCAATTGTGACTAATACAAATTTTTGGTTATATCAGCTTTTTCTACAAAGATTGGTGAGTACCTGTACTGTATGTATGTATGTCAAAATATGGACAGGTATTCATCTATGCGTGCATGATAGTTGTCCTTCATGTACCATTCTATTTGTTCCTTCTTTATATTTATTGTAATATCATTTTTTCTTGATTGCTGAAGATTTTCAAAATATCTGTATGCTAATTTTTATCCATGCAGAGCTTGTCTGTTGGGGTGGGTGGGGGGAAGTACTGGGTTGCTTAAAAAACAATTATCACTTCCCTGAAGCTTTCCCTATTGAACCCAAATATAAATATTCTGAAACATGTTATTGTAGTTTAGAAAAAGGTACGCTAAAATATTGCATACAGTCATTCCCAACCTGGAGTTTTCTAGACGTGTTGAGGAACAGTTATTTGCAAAACTTCCAACAGCCTTAGGCATGATTATCTCCCTCTCATTTTGTTTTCCTAACAACCATTTAAATTGACTTAGGCTGACACAGTAAATGGCACAAACTAACCCAAAGAGACTCACCCAGAAGAGGTTATTAGAATCAGCCCTGAGCAACATATGACACAACTATTCCTATGGAAACTCACTAAACTTTGTTTATTTTAATGACACAAGGATGACATCTGTACTCATTTTCTGATAACTCTACAACAGAAAGATTAGGAAAACAGATATATCACATGTATCCTTAGATGGAAAAACACACTTCATACTCTTTGTTCTATCTAGTTGGGATTATGAGATGCCCATGTATCAGCTACCAAAATACCAAACTGGATTGCAATAGAATATCTGTGCTAGAAGGAAAAATCTTGAGTAGCTGGAGCTGTAATCAGGGCGACACTATTAATGGAACAGACAGGGCCTTCTTTTCCTAGATTTCTGCACATTTTCTTCCTTTTTTAACAGTAGAAATGCAGGGTGAAAGCTTTTTTTAACCACACAACTGCATTGTTCTGTTGCTGAAATTCAAAAACATAGTCAGAAACAGCTGTGGTTGGAGGGAGCAATTTAAGGTCAAAACTGGCAGTTACAATTAAAAGAGCTGCAGTTTATTGCATGAAGGAGGATGGCACTTCTTTTGAGGGTTATTCTCAGTATGCAATCCAGTTACAATAAAGCATTCAGTTTACGCTTTTCTCTGGTTATCCGCAATATCAGTTTTTAAACAATCGAATTCTGGCTTTTGTTCAGGCTGAAGGAATATAAAAATGTTCTCAGAAAGATACAAAATAATCTGCTGCAAGTTCTTTTTACCATTTTTAGTTATCTGAAAGAGAATGATAAAATCAAGACAGATAGTTTCTATGACAGATTTACTCCAGTGTGAACAACTGTTACACATTATTTTAATAATACAAACCACATTTCTGCATGCTGATCAATAATTAAATGTTTATAATTGTGCATATCACACCAAGACAAATGCCCAATGCTCACAATTGGTTTCTATTCTCTCACACATGTGCATAAAACCAGAAACATGAGCTTCCCACTGCTCCATATCATATAAAACAAAACTGGAATTTAATCCAAACATTCTACAATTATCCAAAAAAGTTGCTGTAATTGAATTATTTTGAAATAGTCACTATAACCAACAAAAGGTATCCTAACAACAAATTAAGAAATGTTGCAAACCATTTCCTTCTGGGAACAAGGAAAGAGGACTTCATACTGACAGTTTGTGGTTTCTGCTGTGGCAATTGGAAAAAAAAAATCAGTCAGGAAAATGCAGGATATACTGTGTTTACATTTGTCATGACAAGTTTCCTGGAGATTGTGAGGTTCACTGGTGCTGAGCTGTCAGTTGTACTATTAAACTGCTGCCTCATTCAATTGCAAGGTCACTGGCTGACCTACATTTCTGAGAGCACATTCATTGTAAGTTCTGTAAAGTGCTCACTTTTAAAGGGCCATTTTGATGCAAGCACATTCATCTGAACCATGTGAAACTTTTACTAATCTTTCCAGTGTTATGGTATTAGCCTTCATATTCTCCAGTAACTTTTAAAGGATTTAGGAAAACTGTAAGTATTGCAAATATGTGTTCCCACCTCTGCCATTGGACAGAAGTCTACCAGTACTGTTTTCATAGCTATTGTATGGCATTTCCTGGGATCTTCCCAACATCAAACAAAAATCTGAGAGTCAGTCTCTCTCTCTCCCCCTCCCCCTCTCCCTCCCTGTCTCCCACACCATCCAAAAGCACCTCGCCAACAATTTATATGATGATATGGATATTTAATTAATACAAATACACTTATGATATACCTTTCCAGACACAACATACTAAACTCTAAAGTCAGCATCTCAAAATAAGATTGGGTGACAATCTGAAACACCTATATTTCTTTCTTCTACCCAACACACACATTTTCCAATGATGGAGCAGCAAAAAGCGCAAAGAAATAAGCATTTGATTAATTTTGTTGTTTGATATCTAGAGTCGCTTACTTGTGAGAATAGCAACTATTTAAATTAGATAAGTACATTAAAAAAAATGATTCTGAGTGGTGTTTTTTTTTTTTTTTTGCAAATGCTCTACAGAAAAAAATATTTCCCTGATAAGAAACTGAAATATTCATTAAGGTACATCACAGAGCTTCCCAGTCAAGTTGGACTGCCCAACTTGACTGGGAAGCTCTCTGTTGCAGCCTAGTTCATTCTGCGTGTGAAAAGCCAGAAAAATTTTCAGTGACATCTTAACTCTTCAAGACTAACATCATATTACTAGCAAAACATTCCCCACAAGCTCAACTGCCCTCATAACTGAGCTCATTTCTCTCGATTTGCAAAATTCTACGGAACTTCTGTGGAGCTTTTTTCATCTTTGTTTATACCGCAGCTGCAATCTTAACCTTTTAACTGGCCACTCTTTTCCCCCCAATTTCGTGATGAGCAGACAAATCATCTTAAGAAAGTTTCTCACCACAATGTTATTTACATAGATGTGGTAAGAATTCATGCATCTTGAGGTTGTTGGGTTTTATTTTACGCCCATGTTAATATTTACACATACTGCATAATTATCCAATCACTGGTACTTTTTCAGGCTGATTTGCCTGGGAAAATGAATGATGAAAACCAGAGAATTATTGTTTGTCATGTAACATGGCTCAAATTAATTTTACATTCTTTGTTTGTGTAGGAAGTTAGCACCCATCCCTCTACTAGAAAAATGAAATATTCTAGAAAATATTAAAAAGGCAGAATATTATATTTTTCCTAAAGGAGAAACATGTTTCTAAAGACAAACTCAGAGCTTCAGCTCCCTGCAACCCCCCCCCCCCAAACCAGATATTTTGGTGCCAACCTTTCTACACTACAAAGGCTGGGCCAGCTTATCTACAAAACAAAAGACATGGCCGTCAGGACATGATAGGATTAGCCCTCACTCAAGATCCAAACCAGGACAAAGCCATTAAGCCATGATAGGAATTGCCCAAAGCCCCTTTATTACATCACCTAGCAAGATTCAACCAGGCCTGGGACTCAAGACAACCTACAAAGTTACCCCTGCATGGCCCCATGGAAGTCTGACAACCAGAGTACATTTCTTACACAGGAACAGGAAGCTCCAAGGCGGGGCCCAAGAGAGGGTATAAATCTCTCTCCCTGTCTCACCCATGTGCTCTTTTTTGCCCAGGACCTCAAACCATATGGTCCTGTACACCATTAAACCATCTTTCCAAGCAGTCTCCATGTTTCCAGTGTCTTTCTTCCCACTTGGAACTGAACCCAAATGGACATTTCTTCCAACATTTGAATGCAGCTAATAGCTCTAGTGTTCTAAAATAATGTAAACAGCAGCTGTGGGGAAGCCAAAGTACAGGAGGTTCAGAAGTCAGGGAGAAACAGGTTACCATTAACAGCCTGTCTCCGCTCCCTGCCCCTTATTATTCTGATGAATACAATCTCCCTTTCAGTATTTACATCAGGTGGGAATTTAGCTACAGGAATGACTATCCCCCTTATTTAAAGGAAGAATAGCACCTACAGATATAAGTGTTCTTGGAAGTCATGTAATCCAACCTATCCAGCTCAGATAAGATTCAATGCACCATATTTGAGAGATGTGCATCCAGTCTCTGTTTGAGGATCTTTCATATGTAGGACCAACAGGCAGAAAACGATTAGAGCGCATCCATAAACATCAATTAACAGTCAGAAGATATGACAAAAACTTCTTAATTTCACAACACATGGACACTTACTTTCAACTGGAAAACTGTGCTCATCCTAGACCAAGACAAGTCCAAAAATGCTAGACAATTCCTGAAAGTTTAGAACTCTGACAAAATTCGTTATTCACAAGCACAAGTACATAAACTACATCTACATACCATTCAGAAGAGACAATCAACAAGCAAAAAAAGGGAACAAAAAGACTAGAACACCTCATCAGCAATCAACACCCAGATAAACAGAGATTAACATCAAGATTAACATTAGATTAACAAGCAAGAAGCAAACAATATCCCAATCAATGAACTGTCAAACAAACTTAACAGTAAACTGCCCAACCAAAGAACCACCAAGACCAACTCCACCAACATGGATAGGGCAAATCACTAAAATATAAAATAAGACCAAGCCCTATTCCCTACTAGCACTGATGACGTTACCTTGGTCACCTTAGCAAGAGCCTTGGTAGTACAGGGGTTTAAGGCACCCTGTTATTAAGCTGGTTATTAAGACCAGCTGCCTGCAATTACTGCAGGGTTCGAATCTCGCCAAGGCTCAAGGTTGACTCAGCCTTCCATCCTTTCTAAGGTAGGTGAAATGAGGACCCAGTTGTGGGGGCAATAAGCTGACTTTGTATAAATATACAAAAGGATGAAGGCTATTGCTGAGCACATTGTAAGCCGCCCTGAGTCTTCGGAGAAGGGCGGCATATAAATCAAATTAAAAAAAAAAAAAACCTAGTGTGGGTAATGAGACATCTGAAAGAAAACAACCAAGCTCAGAAACTACCAAGAACCTCTTATCTTGCATGAAGAACTGCCCACTGTGCATGGCAGTTTGTACCACTTTATGACAGTGAAGGAAAACAGATGCTTAACAAAAGTAAAGATGTTCTGCCTTCTCACCATCGTTGATGTACCATTTTCTTCTTGCAATGGACCTTTCATTCCTTTTTTCTTTTTGTTACCAACATACCCAACAAATTCTTTTAGTTCTTTTTCATCTGTATCACAAGCTTCAGTTCATTCTGAGCCCGAGAATGTGGCCTTGAATTTAATACAAGCCCAAAAAGCAAAAAATGGATAGATACAAATCCTGAACTCTACATACTATCAATCTAGGGATGTCAATTCCAACTGAAATCAACCCTGAAAATAAATATGTTCAGAACATGCACCTTTTGGACATATATGATATCTCTGCTTACATACCTATCAAATTTATAAAATTAATTGTTCCCCATTTGCATATATGAACCATTCTATCTTTCACACTCAAATACTTTTATGAAATATGTAATGAGAGATGGGGCAAATAAAATTGGTTGCAGATGAGATGAGAAAAAGCAATAAAATCAAGAAACAAAGGAGAGAATCTTAAAAATTAATATATAACTGAAACCAGAGACAAAGTTGATGGAGCTAGTTGAGATGGTGAAATTGACAAGTCTTGGTGGCACAGTGTATGCAGTATTGCAGACTAACTCTGCCCACAGCCAGGAGTTCGATCCTGACCAGCTCAAGGTTGACTCAGCCTTCCATCCTTCTGAGGTTGATAAAATAAGGCCTTAGATTGTTGGGGGCAATATGTTGATAATGAATAAACTACCCAGAGACAGCTGTAAAGCAGTTTGAAGTGGTATATAAGTCTAAGTGCTATTGCTATTGCTAAAAGACATGATTAACTTCAATACTGATTGAAAATCCCTTCTGGACTTTTTGTAGAATTAAAAAATGGGGAAAAATGGGTTTGATGATTAGAAAACTAGTAAATAATAGAAAAAAATGAAGGTTACGTTGTAATCTTAGACTAATTAAATTGATATCTGTTGTAAAAGAAAGTCAGAAGTAATTTTGTATTTCTTTTTTTATGCACTTTTGGCCTTGTCTTTCTTAAGGGTACAGTAGCATAATCTTGCAAGCCTGAAAGTATAATTCTCCTGCCAACTCCTTTACAGCTTGAGAAACTAGGGAGGGTCCCTTCTGAGCCTCCTACTCTCCACACTATCCAGCTATGGGCTATGTTCTGTTTTATCAGATTTTTCCCTAGGCAACATCTCTTTACCCCGTTATCCAAGGTCTTTCCTTCATACCATAACAAATGGCTAGGGAAACTCTTTCCATGTTGAAAATTAGTACATCAGAAAATGTTACCGGTAGGCTTCTTTTAATGATGATATTTGGAACTGAAATTTCTGTCACTAAGTGATGCAGTTATAAAGTATGACATCATGTGACTGCATCACTTAGCAACAGCAAGCTTGGTGCTCCCTGCTGCTACTTGTTAAGTGACGATCGTGGGTGGTTAAGGGAGTCCCAGATGGCTTTCAAGCAGACCAGCAGGCAGGTGGCTTCTTTCTTCATACTATCAACTTTTGAGAAAAATCAAAGTGCAAGCTAAAATCAGCACTAGATCTGACAATCATTTGCATGTCTATAGCTCATTCCCATGGGTAGTTAAAAGCAGGTTCATGACTTAGAACAGTGAGAGAAAAGCACTGAGTGGAAAGGCTTAAAATTTGCCTGATGAAGAAATTTGGAGAATAGGTTGAAAGCTAACATCCTATTTTGCAACTTTGAATTAGTCTAATAAAATTCCATAATATGATTCAGCAAAGACCTATTGACATGCTTATCTTATTTGTTTTCTAAATGTACCCATTGATTTTTTTTAATGTGTTATCACTCTGAACATTAAATGAGTTAAACAGGGGTGGGAGTTGATTTCTGAGAAATCCTAAGCCCTATACTCACCTAGGTTCAAAGAGATATTCTTTTATGCAAATATTCAATAAAAAAAAACTCCAATTAAACTGACATTCGCCAATGTTGACTGCTATTTTCCACAAATGATATGATATGTGAAATAATTCAGGAGATCTTTGAAGTCAGAAAATAACAGCTACAATGTCATCAACAATATCTGCATTTGTAGTATGGATAGATTTCCCCCCCCCCAAAAGATGTAAAAGAGAAATGTGAAAGAGAATGCTTAGGAAGATTTACAGGATAAAGAGCAGAAACAAATCTCACTTCATCCATAAATATACTATATTTATACTATATAGACAATAAAGAAATTGTTGAAACAGTGGAAATTTTTTTAAAAAGTGAATGATAAAACAGAAATGACAGTTAAAGTGGAAATACAAATGATAAGCCAGGAGAACAACCTGGATAATGACTCCTTATTGGATTTACCAAAAAGGTTTGCTAAAGTCTCGAAGATGTCTTTGAGATGGGAAAAAGACAATTTGAAGAAAGATAAAATCCTATGACAACATTTGATTAAATTGAAGACCAAAGAAAGAAGCAAAAGAAAGGAGTACAAAGTTGGTTGGTTTGACCAAGGTTAAAACAAGACATGTTTCTATAAAGTTCTG
The DNA here is from genome assembly GCA_022577455.1 of Arizona elegans. Classification (NCBI taxonomy): domain Eukaryota; kingdom Metazoa; phylum Chordata; class Lepidosauria; order Squamata; family Colubridae; genus Arizona; species Arizona elegans. The sequence goes on from JAKOOJ010000001.1 coordinate 223,696,155, forward strand.
GGAAATCTTTATGGACTTTTTGCTCACATCAGGACTGAAATGTTAATGATTTACAGATTTGCAAATGTATAAATAATACATTATGGGAAGAAAAAACACTTGCATGTAACCTTATAGGAAATGGAAAATTATTAAGTTTGTTTCCACATCTTGTGATGAAGATAGGAAGCCACTTCTTTAAATATTTCTTTTCTCATTTTCTTATTTCTTCTTTGTACTTATTCTTCATTTCTGACTTTAGTTTGCATTGTATGTTATTAAAATTTTAAATAAAAATTATTTTAAAAAATTGCAAATGAGTAATTAGTCCGACCATGATACCTGATCTAGCAAAGATCACAAAAAAGACTGATTTGTAAACACTTTAAAAATAATATCACAATTATCAACAATCAATATGGATTTGTAAAGAACAAATCTCTAATTTTATCTCATGTTTTGATAGGTAACCATTTTAATAGATTGTGGAAATGGTGCAGATATAATATAGCTTGACTTGAGCAAAGCACTTAACAAGTACTGCATAATGTACTGATTACCAGACTGGATAGCATTATAATTAAATGGATAAATCACTGACTTGAAAATCATATTCAAAGAGTACTGATGAATGGTTCCTCATTAAACTGAAAATAGAATCAAGATCAGAATCCACCTCATCATAATCATTCTGGATTTTCTGCTTTTCGATATTTGTATTAAATGACTTGGATGAAAAGGTTAAAGGAATGCAATAAATTTACAGATGACATGAAGCTTGATGGAAGAGTTAATACCCTGGAAGACAGAAATATATTTTAAAATGATATTGGTAAGTTAAAGAAATGGGCTGAAAATAATGAATGAAACTTAACAGTGTCAAGTGCAAAGCTCTTCACTAAGGAAATAAAAATCATTGTACGACATACCCTGTTTCCCCTCAAATAAGACTTCCCCTGATAATAAGCCCAATTGGGCTTTTGAGCGCATGGCAATAAGGCCAAGTGCTTATTTCACTGTTTTAAAAAATATAAGACAGGGTCTTATTTTTGGGGAAACACGGTAGTTTTGGAGATGCTTCCCTTGCATAAAAGTATTTGGAACTATAGTAGACTACCAACTAAAATGAACCACCAGGATGATTTGGTGGGGGGGGGACAGCAAATGCAGTTTAAAGTTGCAAATACAGTAGTACAAAATCCTAAATCATTAAGAATCATCAGTAACTGATGATCAAGAGCCTGTAGTACAGTGGACTGAAGCACTGTTATTAACAGATTAACATCTGCTGCTTGCAATTACTGCAAGTTCAACTCTCACCAGGCTCAAGGTTGACTCAGCCTTCCATCCTTTCAAAAGTAGGTGAAATGAGGACCCAGATTGTGGGGGCAATAAATTGACTTTGTATAAATATACAAAAGTATGAAGGCTATTGCTTAACACATTGTAAGCTGCCCTGAGTCTCCAGAGAAGGGCCGCATATAAATCAAAGCAAAAATAAAAATAAAAAATGTACTTTCTACTTTATTTTGCTTTGGTCAGATTCCAGTTTAAGTTCTGTTTCCATTTCTGGACTCCAAACTTTAAGAAGACTTCAGAGACATTGGAACAAGTTTAGAAAAGGGCAATAATCATGGAACTAGAAACCAAATCCTAAATAATAGACTGAAGGGGATGTGTATGTTCAATCTTGAGAAAAAGAAATAGGTAAATGGTAAAAAATGCTTAATAATAAACAGTTCAATACTAGCACAAATTGCTCAATAGATTAATGGCACAAATGGCCCCTGTACAATTCTAAAAAAATATTTATTTATTATTACTATGATCACATCCTGCTCTAGTACAAAAAAGGTTGTTAGTAATAATATGTTAATACCATCTGATTCACGTGGGGACTCCTTACATATGAATGAAACAGTCCAGAATATTTGAGATGAGAGACAACTTTTATATCTACTTCAGCTAAAACCTAAATAATTCCTGTATCACTGAAGTGTACTTCCTTTATCCCATGCCCAGATCAATTCAATGCCAAAATCAAAGTTAACTGATATAATTTTATAGTATCAGATTCTTGGAAATAAATTCAATTAACAGCAATCAGATATAAATAAAGAGGTAAGTTTCCAAAGGCACCCCAAGATTACCATTTATTTTAGCACATTTCTCTTCCCGGGGAGGGAGGGAATACTTGTATATTTGGAAGTTCTATATAACTTGAGAAATTCATTTAAACAATAAAATGTTTAATTTGTGGACTTCTGCCTGTCCACCAGCATTGTTTTAGGTTCCTTAAGTAGCAGATCCATATTCAATTTACATATTTTTCCTTCAGTTCAATACATTGATTTTTGCTTACCATTTTTCTATCCAATCTATCTTATTCTAATGTGGTCTAATTCATTAAAAAAAAAAAAAACAGAACAAAAAGGATTGGTGAGAGGATTGTTTCAATGTGATTGTTAACATATACATAATAATGGGCAAATAGCCAGAACAAAACTATCAGTAATTTGCATTGGATTAAGTTATTTAGAAGATTTATCGTTTCTGCTTCTAACAGAAGGATGCTTTTATGGGGAATTACTTAAATGAAACCATATAAAAGATGAACAAATTGCTGAGTGCACAATTTGTATCTCAAATAATTAAGCAATTAACGACATTTTTTCTATAGCACTTTCCTTCTGCAAAAGTTGGAACTCTGGAAAACTGCTTGGTCAGCTTGGAATTAATGTACAATAAATCTCTTTCCTTGTACAGATTCAGTTTTTCCTGATGAAAACACAAAAGGTAGTCTTGCAGACTTTCTCTATCAATACACAATTTTATGCCATGCGAGACAGTCATTTATTTCTATGCATATCATACACAGACTAGCAATATGTTTTCTGAGGTTTTCGCGGGTGTTTGTATGTAGGTCTTTGGTTATTTGGGTTTTCTCCCGCGTAAAATTGGAAGTGTCTTGGCAACATTTCGAAGTCTCATTCGTCATCTTCAGGCTGGTGTTTTCAGCTTTGGGCTTTGTGTTTCGTGCAATGTGTTTCGTACACGAAACGCATTGCTCCTAGAAGCACGAAGCTGAAAACACCAGCCTGAAGATGACGAATGAGACTTCGTCGTATTGGGTTTACTAAGATAGGTGAAATGTTAATATATATATTCCTAGTCCATGTTATGACATGCCAGATGCTAAATAAATAAATTTCTATGTGGAAAAACAATGACATCTTGAATACAATTAAACTATTTAAACCCTGTTCAATTTAGTAAGGTTTAAGATAACTCAAAAGCTGGGCAGGATGGCAGCGTGTCTCTTGCTGTCTTTCTTTATTATTTCTTTAAATGTTCTCCCCATTGCCCAGGACACTCCACTTAGTAGCTGAAGGGTGAGTCTGAAAACAATGTACCTGTAGTTTAGCATTTAAAATAAAAAAAAAATATTGTCGCTTACAAGTAGATCCCTCCCAGCTCTGTTATTCCAAGGTACATCATTTCAGCTGGGAGAAACATGCTTACCACATTTACAACACACGTGATAAGTACATCCTTCTTGCTCAGGTTTTTACATTGTCAGTGAACCATCTGTTGTGTTAATTACAATGCTTCTCAAAGCAGGTCACTGATGTGCTGCTGTCTTTGCATCAATCATGAAGGTCCTATCTCTACTCAGTAGCAGGCTTGAAACCAAGAAAAAGGGGAGTTAATATAAGCAGTGCATTATATTATCTAGGTTATTCTGTGATTCAACCTCATTTGTTACTGATAAACATGTATTTAGTCATTTATTTTTTTGGATATGTACTATAAATACAGGGTTTTTGTTTAAATTTTAACTCCATATCTTTTTCTTTTTTAAAATCAAAATTTGGGTGCTTGGCAATTGTCATGTATTTGTGACAGTTGTCCTATCCTGGGGTCATATGATCACCGTTTGTAATCTTCCCAGCCAATCTCTGACAAACAAAGTCAATGGGGGAAGCCAGATTCGCTTAATGATTGTATGATTCACTTAACAACAGTGGCAAAAAAGTTTATAAAATGGGGTGAAACTCACTTAATAACTGCCTTGCTTAGCAACAGAAATTTTGAGTTCAATTATGGTCATAGATTGAGGGCCAGCTATAGTTTATTATACACTTGTGTTCTTTTTCAAGATAGGCAGCGTGGGCTACTCTGAGATGTTTGTTGGGATTCCACATCCCATTATTTCTAGCTTGCATGGCTAATGAACAGGGTCAGTATGAGTTTAATGTTAACTGCTTTTTATTATCTGCCTTATAGATAATACGATTGGTACAGACTTCTAAATATACTTATGCTGTAGTTTGTGGGAAACATGGCTTTCCAGCATCAAAATTTGCAAAGGAGAAAGAAAACAAAGGAAAAGGTATTCAGGTAATCCTCGATTTATGAACATAATTGGGACCAGAATTTCTATTGTTAAGCAAGGCAGTAGTCCTATTTTATGACCTTTTTTGCCACTGCAGCTAGTAAGTGAATCATATTGTTGTTAAGAGAATACAGCTTCCCCCACCATTGAGTTCTGTCAGAAGCTGGCTGGGAAGGTCACAAATGGCATGACCCCAAGACACTGCAACCTTAGTAATACCATAGAGGTGCTGTACCATGGAGGTACTTAAATTTATAGCCCGCTTCACAGTGCTTTACAGCCTTCTTTAAGCCTTTTAGAAAATAAGCAAATTGCCCCCCCTCCACCCACAATCTGGGTCCTCATTTTTACCAACCTCGGAAGGATATAAGATTGAGTCAACCTTGAGCTTGATGAGACTCAAAGTGCTGAACTGCTGGCAGCCGGCAGTCAACAGAAGTAGCCTGCAGTACTGCATTCTAACCATTGCGCCACCACGGCCGGTACCATTACTTACTGGTAGTAATATCATGGAGGGTGTAAGTAAGTCGTAAATTACTTTTTTTCAGTGACACTGTAACTTCAAACGGTTGCCAGACAAGTAGTTCTAAGTCAAGGACTATCTGTACTCAATCTGTTAGGGCTGTAAAAAGTTTAACTAGTTATTTGTAAAAATCAATCATTTCTCATTATCCCTAGTGCTAGAAAAGATAGCAAATGGGAACACTACTTAACCGTCGTCTATGTGCTGCTCTTTTAGGATATATAACTACTGCTTTTCTGTGCCGTTTTTGGTGTATAAGTATTAAAACGGGGTTAAAATGCTGTAAACAAAATGCATACAAAGGCATCATTACTCTCTTTTACTCCTTGTCCTAAATATTAATGATCCTTGGTCGGTATTTATCTTTCTGCATGCAGTTGAGTTTTCTTTCCAGTGCTTAGCGCTTTGTAATTTTCTTTGGCAAAACTTTTTTTTGTTCTTTCCTTTTTAATAAGATCATTAAATTCTCACTCCATTCATGACTCATTAAGAATACTAGTTCGGTTTTCATTATTTTCCCAAGACATTGCTTCTACAGCATAATTTCCTTTCCTTCTGACAGTTTTGTCTTATTTTCCCTTTCACACAGTTTGTCTACTCAGCTATATTATTGTGGGGTTTCATTAAATATTTCTGATCAGGAAGAATTAACACTTTTTTTTATTACAGTCATCATGTTCATGAATGTTATTAACAGCTCCAAGCTTAATACATACAGTTTACTTCTAGGGGTCTCTAAGTGAAATCAGGAGAATTTATTCCTAAATTTAAAAAGTTACACAAAATTGCCTTGTTAAAAATACTTCAGAGTCTGATCATAATGGTCTACTTGCTCCAGCTCTTCTATGCAATTATAATGATTTATAAAACAACCCTGTGAGGCAGGTTAATTCTGCTACTCACATATTTCATATGGAAGGTTGCACTTCACATCATTCAAGGCTACTTAGGAAACTAATGGACAATTTGGGATTTAAACTAAGGAATCGGGCGGTTCATGCTTCATGCTCCTAACCTCTCTATTAAAATAGCTTTCAATATAGAGCTGATTCTAAGCATTGCAAGTATCTGGAAGATGTTGTAGCATGAATATCAATAAATGGTAACTATGTATGTATTCCAGAACATAATGTATGGACACGCAAAGCAAGCAATTGATAATAACTTGTACAGTTATTCTAGTTATTGATAAAATAATCTCACAGAAACTCTATCGTCTCTGTTTGCTCTTCTAAGAACTTTATATTTGGCATAGAGATACTAGAGATTAGGAAGGAATCAGTCACAGAGGAACAGTTTGGTAAGAGATTTTTGAAATATCTGTTCCATTCTCCCACCACAGTTAGCTCTGGAAATGACAGAATTTACAATTCAAAAATGTTAGAGCCTAAAGTATTAAAAATATTTGTCACAAGTGAAACATTACTGTAAAATTCTGGATACACTATTGAGCATCCAAGTAAAAGCAAAATAAAAATCTCAAAAATACTGGTAAGGTTTAACTTCTGGAAATCCTCAAGAGCCAACAGATTTGCAGTATAACCTTTTTGTATTTTGTTTTTGAAATGCTTTACAAGACTTAAAATATGCAAACTTCAAAATTAACACTGCAAATGCCTAACCATTCATGGTTCCGAAGCATAATTAACATATAAGAAAGGGAATTAAAAATCTGCTAAAATCAATTGAAAGTTCTATTTTAAAACTACTTTAAACATGGTAGCAAATTAGTGTTTGGCGAACATCCTGGGAAGCCAGTTCCATAAAACTAGGTCTCAGTAGAGGGGGGGAGGGGAGACAAATATAAGAAGCAGAAGAAAGCAATCATTTGTTACTTACAATCAATATTATCTTACTTCTATTGTGCTTTTTTCCTTTCCTTTCCTTTTTTCTTTTTATTATTGTGAGGTGCTAGGGGAGGCCCATTGTGAAATAGGCAGCAAATAAATTTAACAAACAAACAAATAATAAAATTCTCTTCCTGAGCATTCCTTCCCCTGTATTAATGAAAAAAAAACAAAACAAAACCACCACTGTTATACAGGTAGTTCTCAATTTACGATGTATCGAAGCCCAGAATTTCTGTTGTACTTATGACAACTGTAAGTCGAAGCACCCACATGACTGACCCAATTTTACAACATTTTTGCAGCGGTCATTAAATGAATGTAATGATTGCAAACCCCACAATAGTTAAACAAACCCATTGTCTAAAATGGACACTTTTGCTAGAAATCAGAAATAAACATAAATTTCTAGCAAAAAAACCTGTAAATCACAGTCACATGACCAGTTGGCCGGTTGCCAAACGCTCTGTGTGTGTGTGTGTGTGTGTGTGACATCAGAACTTCGAATTCAGGTCATAAGTATCTTTTTGAGGGTTGTTGTAGTTTCAAGTGATTGGTCGTAAGTTAAGGACTACCTGTAAGGTATTTTCCATGAAAATTATTATTAAACAGATGTGATAAAATGCACAAATGAACTGGTAGTGGATTGCTATTTGATCTCAATACAAGTTCCTCTTTAACTTACCGGTACCTGTGTTTGTTGAAGTAGCAAACTACATATTATGTACCGGTATCATACACAAGGTTCTAATTTGTTACCATTTTCTCTATTGCCTATATTCATACCCTCTCCTATGCTTGATTTAGATATGTAGGAGATGTTTTTGGAAAGATTCCCCCATTATCGTCTACTTTCTGGCATGTGGGAAAGTGCTTTTGTCCAAATTCCGCTATGGCTACAGAATGCATTTTTCAATGCATTCCATTGAACGCTCACATTTAAAAGACTGTATTTGTAAAGTTGCATCCCTGTCACCAAATTGCAAATTAATTAATTTTAAATATTTTTAAAAAGTTAAGTCCTTTGAATACCCATTAGATAGGAAGATAGAAGACAAATGGCATAAAAAACCACCAAACCATACCAACAAGATAACACATCTATCTTGTCCAGTGAGAAAATCCATTTCACTTACCTTCATTCTATATCACTGCTTTTTAAAAATTTCTGTCTCTGAAGCCCAACCCACATAAGCTTAAGCAATTTTCTCCAGTGTCCTGATTCTGTACAGCAAGGACACTAGGTCTCAAAACACACTATCAAAACTGTAAGTCAGTTCCTTTCCACATTTTGCAAAATTCAGCAACACACAATGGAGAAACAATAGCCAGCAACTAACACAGAGTAACTCACCAGAACACTTTCCCATTCGTTTTTTTTCTTTTTATAGAAGGTGAAAGGATAAATTTCTGCAAATTAAATTATCATAAAATATAAGGAACACAATGAGTCAAAAAGTGTCACTTCTATAAATAGATTTATCATGAAGTCATTGTGGTTTCTATGCTAGATGTGACCTATTTATGTCTTTATTTATTCATCTGGGTAACAAGCTGACTATTTAATATTTAGCAACTGGAGTAATGTGGGATTTAATTTAATTAGTATTTATGAAGTATTTAATGGTATAGACAGTTATGCAAGGAAACAACTGTTTTATTTGCTTATATTGACAAGAAAGTTAAAGCTGAAAGTATTTTTTTTCTACAAGAGAAAATAAAAGCTTTAGAAACAGATAGATGCAGTAATTTTGCTGATTTCCACATCTAGAGCTGATTTTCCCATTAACAGCTTTTAGTGCTGTTAAAATACCAACTTAGAAGTCTTCTTTTACAGTCTCTGCAGCCACAGCCAAAACCTCTTTAATTGCTTTCCCTTTCATTCTTCATATATCTTCATATATAACCCTAACCCTTGCTGTGACAAGGATGCTTCTGTTTTTCTTGCAAGACTTTCTGCTCCTTTTTTCAACATATCAAAGTAACCTTTGATGTGTCAATGGTTCTTTAAACTTTTGTGTCTAGTTTTCTCCTCATAACTAGGGCCTCATTTGGAATTTTAAATCTTTAATCCTTGGTTTCTACATGCCTCAAGTCTGTAGGCTTCCTTTTGTCCCACCATATCCTTACATAAGAAAAATCATTTGTGTGAATACTTGAAAACATCCGCTCTGAAATGTTCCAAAGGTGCTTTTTCAAGAGGCAACATTTCTGAAGAAGCTTCTTGGATAAGAAGCAAAACATCTTCAAAGAAAAACCAGAAAGTCCAGTTGCCTCTTGAAAAAGCACCTTTGGGACAACCATGACCTGGATGACTGAGAATATCCATAGATGTTCGCTCTGAAACCTCTGATGTTCCTAAGATCTTCACATAATCAAGCACGGGATGAGCTAAATCACATGGTAGACATTAATCAAGCAATGTACTTGGAACAGATTTTGTTTCTCCAAATAATAACATCATTAATGATGATTACTCCATGCCTACAGTCAGCTTCTCAAGGTGGTCCAAACTGTAATGCCAACACTACCTTTACTGTAAGGTTAGTGTAACAAAATCTTGCAAGTCTGAAAGCACTTTTCCTCTCCTTTGTCTTTACTTTCCAGAGAAATTGGGAGCATCCCTTCTGGGATGCTTTCTTCACCTCCATTACTTCTGGGAGCTGATACATCTCTTGTCACATCACTGCCCTGGTTGCAGTTCTTCCTCCTATCTCTCAAGGTTATTCTCACAGATCCTTATACCCAGTGGTGGGATTCGAATAATTTAACAACCGGTTCTCTGCCCTAATGATTTCTTCCAACAACCAGTTCACCAAACTGCTCAGAAAATTAACAACCGGTTCTCCCGAAGTGGTGTGAACTGGCTGAATCCCACCATTGCTTATACCTACGTTCCACTGAGAACAAGATAGGTTAAAGTAGGTCTGTGGCTTAAGTCACAACGAAGTACAAATATACTCAGATCTTTAAAAATGTTTACTAATAATGTAAAAGATGCAGAATTATATCTTCAGAAGTGGGAATGTTATGTACAAGTATTTTCCTCTATAAATGAACACACACTAAATGACAGAAATGCACCTTTAAAATTTAAAGATATTTTAAATTGATAATTGGCCATTGGTATTTTATGCTATGGTGGTGATGTTATCTGGGTTCCAGTAAAGATACAACATTACGGTTTGTGTTCATTTGCGGAGTACCTACACTACCCAGAATTGTAGCTATAGTAGATGTCATCTTAAGAAGTTCAACATAACACTGAAAAAGCTGACTTTGGCTGTTATTCAGCATTGATTTAAAACTATCTTTTCTACATTCATAAAGAATTATGCTAAGTTGCATTTTCAACGTATTTGGAGGACAACAGGTTGGAAAGAGGCTATTTAAGTGTCTTAGGAAATACAGAATCATACATGGAGAAAAATAACTTCAGGTGTACCTGCTATACAAACAATATATGACTGACAAAATAATTCTATTTTAATTATTTTGCTGTAATGGGATGCACAGCAGCAGGCTATAATATTTGCAATTTACTCTAAATAAAACAGAAACACAAAGACTGGGATTCTAATTTCATATATCTACAAAAGTCCCATTGAAATTAAATACCTTATTTAAGGCTGCACAATAGGGGAATAACTGAAAAGTTGCAACCACGAATTTCCCATATTCAGATTAGGTTTTGAACTAGTGTTAAAAAATAACATTTAACACTGATCTGATCAGATGCCTAAACCTACACAGAAAAAAATCTATTTGCCTTTACGCATCACATTGTGGTAGGATATTTTCCAGTGTGGGAGATAAACAAATTTCTACAAGCATAAACTGCAGATAAATTTAAAACAATCACAAAAGAGACAGAAATATTTAGCTTGACCTTAACTAAACTGTGGTTTAAATTGTTGTGCATCCCAGATATCTTTTTTTTTTTTGCCTCAACTATTTGACCAAAAACTCTTTTGTTTTTCCTAAGTATATATTCTTAATTTCTTGGTTTATTTCTGATTTAGATATTTCATATTTCTTCTATTCTTTAAACCAGATTTCCCCAACACAATTTCCTCGTAAAGGAATATTCTCGTAAAGTTTTTCTGCTGAGTTATTGAATGCAATAGTTTATTCTTATGAGCAAGTAGTAAAAAGCATATTCACATTGCACTTATATAGAAGAGGTAAAGTAGCAATGTATAAATTAACATGATTCAGAGCTATGCTATTATTTTTGAAGTATGAAAGCCCAGTATTATGGTGAAGAATGGTCTGTCCAAACGTATAATATAAGGTTGCTAGATGACTTCTGGGAAAAAAACGCTCCTCACCTCCTCTACCTGAGTACAAGGATCCAGGTAGAGCCTGACCATCAGGGAAAAGGGACAGTTCTAGTCAGTCAGGTACTTAAGCTGTACCAAGCTGTATCCAATGCCATAGTCTGGACCAGCTTTAATTTCCAAATAGTCTTCAGGCCCCATTTACAGCAAAATGCAGTAGTGCAGACATGATATGATTAAGTTCATGAATTATCACATACCTTCAGGTCCAGAAAAGGTCACAGCGGGCATACATGATTGGTTGTATACTATTACCTGCTGTTTAAGCAAAACGCAAACCTCCATTTGGCAAAGTAATTTTGTCCATGCAAGTGAATTCCACCCAAATAAAGTGATGAACTTTCTCTGGAATCAGCTTTCAAAGCTATTGTTGTGACTCCGACCCCCGAGCCCGTCTTATCAGAGGGAGAAGACTCTGAAAGTGAAGGAGAGGAGTTGGCAAGGTCTCCCTCTCCAGGACCCTCCTCTCTGGCAATGCCTCAGGTGTCCTCCGAAGGCCAAGAGTTAGGCCAGGAGCCAAGCACTTCCGAGCAGCCGCAGTTAGACAGCAACGGAGATGAGTCTTGGCTGGATCCCCAATAGCATCGGAAAGACAAGTGCGCGCAGCAGAAAGGAGGCATGCCAGAGATTAAGCTGAGTCACTGGACCACACCCCACAGGGGATAAAAGGGGGTGTGGTGGCCATTCAGGCCTTGTGACAGACAAAACTGAAAAGCTAGCAAGTCATACTGCGTTTCTGGAACTTCCTTGGATTTATTATGGACTGGACTTGACAATTCTTTGGCTTTGTGGAATTATTTTGGTTTATCAGATGGAGGAGAAAAACCTCCCTTTGTGAGTAAAGTTTTTGGCAGGCAGCTACTGGGTTGCTGCCAATTCTGTTATCTCAAAGGAATTCCTGACTGCTGGTTTTATTAACTCCTGGCTGACTGTTTGTGCGCATGTGTAAGACAGGGACAGAACAGTTACAGCAACTCCACCTTGCTAGCGTTCACTCTAGGGTCTCCCAAATAGACCCTAAGAATCATCAGACCTAGGAGAGGACTTCCACTGCATCACTTCCTTGCCCAGGGATGATGTTCTGTAACACGGTATCAGCATATTGTATAGTTGGTTATAGGCATTGTATGCTGGCAGATGGGCTTCACCAGTGGCTTGAAGTCAATGTTAAGTAGTAGAAGGGGAGAACGGATTCCTAGTGCACCTCACAATAGAGTATCTGAAACCTCAATCTTTCTTCTCCAATCACCCCTCCACCCAGAAAGGAGAACCCCCCCACACACACAATAGTGTCCCCTAATTCCAAGCCTCAAAGTTGATCTAGATTAGGGGTTTCAAAATTTTCTATTTCACCTGTCTTTACTGTAATCTTATACATCTGCCCTGGGCTCTGCATCTCCTCAAGAGAGATACACCTAACAGTTTGGCAAAACCTGATCTAGATGGATACCATGTTATCAAAGGCAGCTGATCAAAGGCAACTGTACTCTTTCCCCAGTCCTGTCACATCTCGTCCACAAAGGCATCCATGTGAATTCAAATCCCTTTCTGAACGCTAACTATAATTAGGATCATTCTCTTTGGAATTCATAGAAGACAAGTCTAGGAATGGAGTCATATCAAATGAGGTTTTTTTTTATTGTAATAAAAGCAACAAAATGAGTAACAGGAGAATAATATAGCTGAATCAAATTACAGGAAACCTAGATGTATGTAAAAGAACTAATAATAATTTATCAAGGAACTGGCCAACAAAGAAAGAGAGGTATGAAAATACAAACAAAGGTAAAACTACGCAATGGAGCAAAGCATTTCTAACATACAGGTGATCCTTGCTTACCAACCACAATCGGGACCAGCAACTTCATCGCTAAGTGACATCATTATTAAGTGACACCATCTCATGATCCCACAGGATTTACAATCTCACTTGCGCCATTGCCAATCACATGCAGTCATTAAGCAAAACATCATGTGACTGAAGCTTGTGAGGTTGTGGCCAGTTTCTTCATTGACTCCGCTTGTCGGAAGCCAGCTGAGAAGTGCCCAAGTGGCGATCACCAGGCAGCAGTCAATTGCAATGATCATAAACATCCACCTGTTGGGCTTGTGTTTCAATTATGTGGCTGCAGAAACCCTGCAAAGGTCATAAGTGCGAGGACCAGTTGTAAAGTTACAGCAGTTACTAAATAGGGCAGTTGTTAAGCAAGGACTATTTATAAACAGTACTTCCCTGTGCTTCTGTCTATATTTTCCGTAACAAATTTATCCTACTGATTTGTGCCTGGAAGAAGGGAATAAGATAAATAGCTCCTATGATCTTTGCCTACCTGAGGACTTGCAGTACTGAATGGCAATAAAGTTAATTCTATCTTCCTCTCTGAGTCTGAATCGCAATCTCACTGAAAGAGGACAGTGCCTTTACAGAGCTATCAAATATCTAAAAGTGCAAGTAGCCCAAAGGCCTCTCAAACAACTACACGGAAAAAAGAAAATGAAGGAGACCATGATGTATAACACCAAAGGTATGAGAATTACTGCACCCAGCCGTAGCACCTTGCCAATGGCAACTGGTAGCAATGAAAAGTGAAGCTTTAAGCTTTTGTATCAATAATACTTCGCTTCTCTAGACACAGTAATGGTTGCTAATCTTTTATACATTGCATTTCTCTGAAAGGATGACGAGCCTGAATTTAAATCAACTCCCACTCTTGAAAGGAAGATTAGACAGAAAAGAAACCCCTCCACTCTTATTTGCCTTCCATTACCATATTCTCAGCAAATTTAAGATAATGTAAAGGTAAATTATTTGAGGGAAAAATTATCTCCTGTTCAAGTAAATGTAGTATCAGAAAATTAGATGAAGAAGTGAACATCATTGAAATGTGGGATTACTTTTTTTCAACTCTTCTTAATCTTTACTTACCGGTATTTAGGTCTTTCCAAGGTTATTTTTTTAAGTACACTTTGTATGTAAACTAAGATATTAGCTTTGGATAAAAAGATGCTTGTTCGCATCTTAGACATTACACAAGTATTTAAGCTTTGAGTATTCATGAACTTAGAAAACCAAATGGTTTGCAATGACAAACCATGGACCAGTTAATAAAAATCAGAAGAGAAAATCTGATTACAATGGATTGTAGCCTTTATCCAAACAAATACAATAGAAAAACAGCAAGGAATGATATGAATAATACAATTTTCAGGTCAAGAATTCCAAGAGCCTTTAAAAATTCTGGGGCCTATATTTTGATGAGAGATTAGGATATTGGCATATTTGGGTAAAGGAAAGATATAATCATAATATTTTAAATACAATGAATTTCTTTCAACCTACTTCTCCCAAAAAACTTGTAACAGCTTTGGGAGATGCTTTGAGAGTTATGTTCTTTTGCTTAGTTATTAAAAACTCCAGGACTTTTTTCCAGACCTAGGAGAATAATCTATTAAGCTAAATAGTCATTCTTATTTGACTGTATTTAAATGGGACTGTGCTTACAGTAAATCTGTGCCAACTTATGTATCAAGTATTTACCAGCTCTTTTCCAATATGTACGTATGTAAGCAACCCATGACATCTACACAGCATCTTGCCCATCTTGCAACAGGCATAGAAGAGCATTATTTCTTCATAGCAAATGATAAGATGATGGAGGGAAGAAGAGAAAAATATTGTCTCCTGTGGCCCCAACTACCTTGGTCCAGACTGTTGCCACTAATTCTATGCCATCTGCATAAAAGTTCCAGGATTTGATTTTGCTGATGCAAGAAATTTGGAAGAAAATAAAACAAGAAGGTGTTTTGTATTTTTTTAAAAAACAAAATTCCTAAATTAATGAAAATGAATGAGAAAAAGCAAGCTTGGTGCTCTTGAAAAATTACCCCTTTCTTCACTGTTGTTATACAATATATTAACAGTAAAACAGGGCAGCCACAAGTGCTGATGAAGTATAATTATTCTAGATGCCAGACTTTAGGGGAAAACCCTATATTCAAGAATACCCACACAGCTTTTTAAAAAATCCTGTGGAAAATAAGATTCTGAGGTATTAGTAACCTTTCAGAGAGAGAGAGAGAGAGAGAGAGAAAAGCTGTATTACCAAAATCTCACATCATGATTTTCCGTTTAGAAAGGAAAAAGTTATGAGTATATGTATATATATTTTTGTCTACTTCTTTCCCCCACTCAGAAAAAGATAAAAAAAGTAAAGGTTTCCCTGTCAGTCATGTCCAATTCTAGGGCACTCATCAGTTTCTTGATTGAGGGAGCCAGCGGTGTTCAAAGACATTTTCCATGGTCATGTGGCCAGCATGGCTCTATGGCAAAGGCGCATGGAATGCTGTTATCTTCCCACCGAAGTGGTACCTATTGAACTACTTGCATTTGCATGCTTCTGAACTGCAAGAGCTGAGGCAAGTAACAGGAGCTCACCCTGTTGCATGGCGCTTAGGTCTTGAACCCGTGCTTTCAGCTCTCCCACTGACAAGCTCAGTGTCTTTAACTGCTGAGCCACTGCACCCCCATAGAAAAAGATACCATGCAGTAGGTATTTTTTCTCTGTCGGTAAATATAAATTCAATACTATGCAGTAATTAAAAAAAAAAAACAGTTGGTGCTCCTGTTTTCCACCATCCCATCCTTTGTAATATCTCCTCTCTTGTGTCACGGCTGCTTGTGATTGAATAGAGGGGGGCAAGAGTGCACTGGTGTGAGTGCAGCGTTGTTGTCATTATCACAATATTCTAAAAAGAAGCACACGGAGCACAGACAAAATAAGTTTCAGCCAACTTAAAAGTTGAGCCTAGGTTGCTGTACAACTTCTTTCACAATCTTGCTTTATTATTTTTAGCCTAAAATGGGTATTGTAATTCCTGCCTCCCCCCTCCCACCCACCCCCCATTCTCTTGCGGTGCATAAATGATAACTGAACATGTGAATGACAGTCCAAGCTGGAACCTGTGATTCAGCAGATTCTAATTGCTGGGCTCGGCCCAAGAAGGAAGGAGAGATAGAAGCAGTCCATTATCTCTATTGATTTGCACTACTTTGTCAGCACTAATAATGTTATCTTATTAAAAGAGATAACTGCCTTTCAGTGCTAGCGATGCACTGGCTGATCACCTCTCTCCTAAGACTCTCTGGTGAGGCAACTGTTATAAATACAGCTCAAACTAAAATCCAAAGCAAACCTTTAGAAATTATTTGCTCTCTGCTTCCCCCTCCCCTCTTTTTAATTGGGTTACACTTTTCCTTAATGTTATCTCAGCTAAAGACATTGTGTGGGCAGAATACAGTAGAGCAGGGAACGTGGGGGAGGAATGAGAAGCTTAAAGAAACAATTAAAAGAGAAACTTTGCAAATAAAAAACGATGTCATTGGCAATTTCAGAACAGTGTTATTAACGAACTCTTGAATGCAAAGTAAACTATATGGTAGCATTTATCATTGGAATATGTGACATTTTAAACAGCAACAATTATTCAGCTGCTTCCTATGCAGCAAGACTAGTACATGCATGGAAAATGATGTTTCTACTTGTTTAATAATAAAAAATAGTAATTTACCATAATGAACGTTTTATACATAATTTCTTTCAGTGTGGGCTCTTTGAAATACCCACTATTTAAAGACTCTATTTACTAGCATTGCTAATGCTCCCCTAGACAAACTTCTATATTAAAAAAAAAGTACAAGTCTTCCATTCTAGTGGTTTACTATTTGCCACCCTTTTCCTACATAGGTGATAGATGTGACTGTTCCAATCCTTTAACAACCATTTGCTTACAGAAATAGGATTTTGCAAATAGTATGTAATCTGACAGAGGGGGAAATATAGCCAATTCTCAGTATGATACACGTAAAATCTCCAATTAATTGCAATTCAGGTCCGTATTCAGAAGCCTGTTGATGCAAAGATCCTTTATTGTATAGAACAGTGATGGTGAACCTATGACACGTGTGCCAAAGATGACATGCCGTGATGTTCTGGCTGACACACCAGCATTCACCAACACCTGACAACAACTATTCTCTAAATAATGCCCCTGTTCTTGCCTGATTTTCAGAAGCTCTCATGCAGTATCCAGACTCTTCCAAAATGAATTCGTTTTACTTTTTTTTGTAATTATTTGATGTTTCTTTAAGTAATACATAACGCACACACACAACTTTTGACATGCCAAGCTTGAAAGATTCTCCATCACTGTCTGGATCAGAGTATATTCTCCCTATGCACAAGTGTTATCCAAAAATGGTGTATAAGTATAAAATAGTAGTATTATGTTGTACAGTAGTACATTCAGTTTGCCAAATCAGCCCATAGATTATGAAAAATTAAAACATGTATTCTAGACTATTTCAATCTAGTGCAGTCCATAATTTAAAGTTATCCCAAATAAGACATTTAAGGGTTTCTATCCACCAAACATTGAAATCACTAAAAGCACATCTTGATATTTCAACACAAGGTTCTCCTCAGAAATACATTAGGAGTTTATATATAGATACATACGTATACACCCAATGCATTTCTGAGGAGAACCATGGCTTCCTGTCAGTTGTTTTATATCTACTAAGATGAACCACAATCTTCTCCTGAACCACAGTATGAAATATTATATCAATACAATATTGTGCAGAATCTTTATGTAATACAGAATTATGAAAATGTTTGATATGAAGTTGCAAATTAAAGTTGGCATTAGGCATTTGAGAAAAGTACTTTGCAATCCACTGCAAAGCACAACTTGAAGCATGAAAGCAGCCATAACCTTTAAAGGCTTACATAGCTGATTCAAAGCTGTCTTTTTATCATTTATGTATGCATATGCACAAAGACTACTTCCATTCAGATAGCCTGAGAAAGAGATGACGTACAAAACTAGAAAAAGTAAACTTTCCTAAGTAATAAACTTGTTTTATATTATCTCCTTTCCAATCATAAGAATGCCTTATGATCATCAATAGTTAGTTTTCAAGCTAAAAAAGAATCACAATTGACTAATAGCTTCTACTTATTCTGAATATTGCTGCATGATCAAACTACTCAGGATTGATACCTTGACATATAGTACCAATTTCGTCTCTACAGCTTCTGATGTCCAATGTAATTTCACAAATTTATGTTTAAAAAGTTTCCAAAATGTGCATAAAGGAGTATGTAAAAGGTAATGAATTAAAAGTATTGATAAATCTGATGTAAATTCATTCACCTGCTATAAAGAGAAATATATGTTTGAACATATACTAAAAAAGGATGTTTCATGTTAATCCCATATTCCTATGTACGTGCTAGAATAGAATCCAAGACACCAAATTCCAGACTCTATAATCTTCACTTTAATAAAATGAAATATATACTGTAGAAACTTTTTCTCCTAGCATTGCAAATTAAACTGATCTTAAGACACAGAATAATGCAATTGTTTATAACTCAGAATGACATATATCTTTTGTTAAAAAAATGAATACATTGGAATAAAATTGACATTGTAATCAGTACTATACATACACGTACCAGTAACAAATGATAAAATTTATTTAACTTGGTTTGTGACTTACAACCACAATTGAGCCCAAAATTTCTGTTGTTAAGTGAGACAGTTGTTAAGTGAGTTTTGTCCCATTTAACGACCTTTCTTGCCACGGCTGTTAAATGAATTGTTACAATTGTAAACACAGTGTTAAAGTGAATCTGGCTTCCTCATTGAATTTGTTTGTCAGAAGATCGCAAAAGGGGAGCATCCTGCAACCATCACAAATATGGGCCAGTTGCCAAGTGTCCATCTTTTGATCACGTGACCAGATAGATGCTGCAATAGTAGTAAGTGTGAAAAATGGTCGTAAGTCACTTTTTTCAGTGCCACTGTAACTTCGAAAGGTCACTAAATGAAAAGCTGTAAATTGAGGACTACCTGTATGTGGTCACTAGGAGTCAAGAACAACCTGATAGTTTATAATCTAATCTAATCTAATCTAATCTAATCTAAAATATAGTGATCCATTCATAACTACCATTACACCAAAATGATAAAATGGGCATTGCAATTTCATGATGTAAACTTGTGTTTTTGTACTTTTGTATGCAAATTAGAACATGTTGTGATGCACAGTCTATTACTTGCCCCCTTGCCATCTCCATCACAGACTAATGATCTGAGGTCCTGGGCTAGTTCAGAATGATCAAAACAAGTTTACCTAGTGCCAGGGATTATCTACAGTTAATAAATGCTTTGCTTATTTCTTTAAGCAGAAGAAGGTGGCTACTTATGATAAAATGTGTCCTTGCAAGATGTTCTTCTCCTAGCATGAACAGAATATGGAGGCGTGTGAATCAGGATGACTGACATGAAGGCAACAGCATTATGGAATTTAATGGAAAGAAAAGTGCTTTAGGAATATGCAAAAGATTAGATAAATATGTACCTTATCTTTCTCTCCATTTCAATTTCCCTGCTAAAGCAATTTTTTCTTTTGACTATGTTCCTCCCCACCCACCCACCCCCTCTCTCTCTCTCACACACACACACACAGACAATAGAGCTTTCAAACTTTTTCAGCCAAGGACCTGAATACCAGATCAAGAGGCAAAGCTGTAGTGGTAGAAAGTTGGTTAAATTAGAGTGAGCTTTTTCCCCCCTTGATGTCTCATGAGATTCTATTAGGTTCACATGGAATCCCTGTAGTTCTGCAGAGCACAGTTTGAAAAACCCTGCTATACAATTTATGCATATGTAGGTTAATGTATTTATATTTCAGTGTGATTGCTGGTTAGGATTTTAGAAAGATACAATGCTTCTTATAAGGTTCTGATAGGAGTGTGGACTTTCTCACAGTGGTGTACCAGTTTGGTGTAGTGGTTAAGGTGCTGCAGGGGTGGGTTCTACTTACCTTTACTACCGGTTTGCAATGGGAGTACGCGTGTGCGCTTCTGCGCATGCGCAGATCGTCAATTATGACGTCCGGGCGGATGGATGGAGCCTCCTGCCGCTTTTACTACCGGTTCTAAAGAACTGGACAGAACCAGAAGCCACCCACCACTGAGGTACTGGCCTAAAAACAAGGAGACTATGAATTCTAGTCCAGCCTTAGGCATGAAAGCCAACTGGGTGACTTTGGGCCAATCACTCTCTCTCAGCCTAGTCCACCTAATAGGGTGGTTGTGGGGAAAATGCAAGGAGGAATGTTTGTTGTCTTGAGCTACTCGTAAAGTAATAAATACAGGGTAAAAATATAATAAATAAAAAATAAATACAATGTAAGAGAGAACTAGGATCTCACATATTGTAATACTTCCCCATACAAAAACCTATGTATTCTCCTGGGATGGTTGTTTTCTGTGTGAAAAGATGTGCAAGATTTTTAAATTTTAAAAGCTCAAAAAAGAAAGCAGGCTAAAAAATGCCAGCAGAACGTATTTCAAAGTATTTATTTAGACAAGCCAGCATTGGCAAATATTTCAGCTTTGCATTTAAATAACCATGCACAGCATCACTAGATATAGCTCGATCTCCTATTTTATGCTTTTTCTCTTGCAATATGTTTTAATTCTCCCAATTTTTTCCAGCTTAAATTTGCAAAAGGCAAAAATCTTCAACTTGGCATCCTCCAGACTGAAACTCTTAAGAGAGAGTTGTAGGAAGGCAAGCACAGAATAGAAAACTGGTCTAAAGCTGTAACTACATCATGCACATGTTAACACACACACATCCATACTACATCGCAAACTGTTTTTCACTGCAATGAAAAATTCTAATTCCCTTCCCTCCCCCAGTTTTGTTTTTCTACTTGCCACAACAAACAAATCCACACCCACATTTGGAACACAAATGCAACTACCTTGGTCATTCATCACTATGTGTCTGCTTGCAACTACAAAATCAAATCCTTCACTTTCAATCGTGCCGTGATCATTCTTGTCTGAATGCGGTGGACTAACACCCCAATTGCTTCCCCAGTCCTGACTGCTCCTTTAAATAATATGTAGAAAGCTTACAACATCCTCAACACACACACACACACACACACACACACACACACAGTGCTCACGTTTGCATTCCAGCCTTTTCTACTACCCCCATCCCCCATATACCAAGCATGCTGGCGTCAAGACAAAGCAAACTCCTTTTTGCATCACCACACTGGTTTTCTCCCCCTCCCTTGAACGCGAGAGATATTTCTGGTTCAAAAATATACAGTCCTGCCCAATAGTTTGACTCTGTTGCCCATTTGTCAAGTGAGCCGCACCCCCCACTCCCACGGAGGCGCACGCTGTGGCTTTCATTGTAAGTGAATAATCTGTTTTCAAGTGTTCCCTTTGCCATGGCTCCACCCTCCACTGTAAACTAGACATTACCTTAAAGAAGGCTGCATTCCTGTCTAGCTGCTTCACAGAAGATTTTTTACACCCGCCAGCAGAGTCAACAGCACTGCACGCTCTCTCACCCACCCACCCACCCACTCCCTCACTTATTTCTCCTCCTCACTGAACTCCCCCTTCCCACACACCACACTTCTCCCCTCCCCCTGTTCACTGCCTCACTGTGTTTTTGTGTAAATGATCTCACATGACTCAACAAATCCATCTGCCTCAAGCAGGCCACGTTTGGAGACTTCCCAGGAGGGAGGCAGGGAAGAATCGCTTTGTGGAAGAGACCTGGAGCTTTGCCCTTTCTCTGGCTCAAATTACCCGCCTGTCAGGCTTGACGGATCTGGCTAAAAATAAAAGGAAGCGGGCCATGAAAAGCAGATGAATGAGCACAGCAGTTCCTTAGATAACATGGGGCCAACCGTTGCCCTCAGCCACCAAAACAGGAACTTCTAATGGCGACTTTGTAAGGGCAAGTCTACCGTCCAGGTAACCCTTTGGTTGGGTTAGTAAATGATCGTGAAAGGAAATGGACTAAGCCAAGTCAGACGCGCAAGGAAAACACAAGATGCTGCGTTGATTCATCTTGTACAATAGCCAAGCTCTCTACCTTGTTGTAGGAAGAGAGGGGGAAGCAAAGTGGCATTTTTAAAGCTGCCTATGACATCAGTTTTGTGATTTGTGCCAGCAGAGAGCTGAAAGTCGTTTGTGCAAGAGTATTCTCAGAGCCCGCAGTGGGTATTAAGCACTTAGCTTGGCAATGTAATGACACACTAACAATCTGTAATGTGAAGCAGTCAGCAAAGCTCTGGCCCCAAAAGCTATTTCTCCTAACTATTAACCATATGTTTGGCTTCTTAGCTATCTGAGCGGGTGTCCCAGCCTACCATCTGCTTCCCATCCACACAAGCAACTGTGAAGTACAAAGAATTTCCCTCTGAAGCTGCATGCATCTTTTGGAATCTGGTTTTTTTTTTTTAAAAAAAAAACACTTTGAGCAAGAATTTCTTCCCATTCACTGGGAGCACAAAGAGTGCTGCTATATTATGACGAGGCAAAGACAGACACTCCTGCTTGTATGTGGGATCACAAGCGTGTGCATCCCTTGATATTTGCACACTTGCTTGTGGACAGAAATTAGAACTGGCAATGGTGACACTTGAGACAACAGTGTTAAAAACAGGAGGCATTCTCAAAACGGAGCCCTTCCTATACACTCAGATTTCTTAGAAACACAATGGAGAGTAGCATTCTGGCAATTTGTAAGTCGAATTTGTAGAGGAGCAATAATTAAAACTGGTGAATGACGAATACCTGAAGTAGGTAATATAGACAGGACATGCACAGGTTTAAAATTTAAAATTATGCCTACTAGTTTATTGTCTGCATTTTAAAGCAATATAATCCTCTCTTTTTAGGATGAAAATTCAGTTTAGGATGAAACAAATTCAGGATAAGCAGTAAAAGCACCCTTAGTTTGTGCAGCGTAATCTCTTGCCCTAGCATTTACTGTACTGATGCAAACAGCTGTCTCTTGGGTTACTACAAGTAATTCAATCTAAGACTGAGATTCACAAACTGCAGACTATGATTGGGAGGGAGGAGTTGTAAACAAATCAAGGGGGCACAGTTATTTTTTAAAAAACCTAAACAAGGATGCATAGGCTACTGGAAGCTAATCTGGACCCCACTTTTGCTGCACAAATTTGCTAAATTTGAGAACTCCTCTGATCCAAATACTAACTTTTATTTAATTACCAAATTTTCCTGAGTGGTAAACAACAGTATACAAGAATGTAAAGAAGTCATAAATTTTAGTTGTGGAAAGATTACACCAATTTTTCTACTCCTAGCATGAAAATGGCTTATGGTAATGCCTAATGGCATTGATAGGAAATCTGGGAATAATGCCTTTGAAGCTAGTTTCAGAGCGTTAATATGTTCATATATCATGAAATGGGGGTGGGCGGGCCACAAGCTGCCATTTGTTTCACCATGTTTGGTATTAATACAGATAATAAATTTCTGGAAAATGGTCTTTGAATAGGAAGAAAAATTTGCTAGAAAGTTAAGCTAAAACATTTCCTTTGTAAACAAAATTAATATAAATCACATATAATGCAAACATACATAAATTCTGCTTCTCTGTCTAGTGCCACCTACATTTGAAATCCCATATCAATCATGAATATATTTACACTGTTGCTGCAAACAATAACCTCTTTCATCCGATACATTCATTTGAGGAAACAGAATGAGTTATAAGAAAATTAGGTAGTATCAGCTGAAACGTATCACTTGATGAAAGGTGGAATTCTTAGTTAAATATTGCACAAAAATAGACAACCTAAAAAACTTTGTTACTAGCCACTAATGTGTGCATGTGTGCTTGTATGTGTGTTTAAAATGACAATCTTGTTCTGAAAGAGACATTAAAAAAAAAGACTCAGGAAGCTGATGTTTCTGCAGAAATTAAATATTCTAAGAGGTGCAACCTTTCCCCGCAAACTAATGTGTCAAGGGTAAAAATTCACCTTCACAAGGTTCCTTAACAGACCCTATAGGAGATTTACCACGGTTGAAAAATCCGATACTAGCAGACAAGAGGAGAGAATTGACATCAATTCTTATCATGTCAGGCAGATGTATGGATGGCTGCAATTGAAAAGGTGACTGATTCTCCATCCCACTACTGAAGTGGAACATATGAAGCTGTTTTATACTGAAACAATTGTTGAGTGATCTAGTCCTGCACTGTTTCTGCTAACGTGCAGTGACTTTCAAAGCAGAGACCTTTTCCAGCTTCTGCTACCAGGAACCCTTTTATGAGGAGACAGAAACCAAGATTTCTTGGCATGCAAAGGACAGACCACACTCTCCAAAATTAACATCTTTATAAAAGACGGTGTTAGCAACTCTGAAGGAGATGAAGGCACACAGGTCAAGTCATAGGAGAGACAAATCAAACCTCAAATGTAGAATAATGCAAATTTTGGCAACCTGTAAATGTCTGACATGCCTTTTGCCCAGAAGCATGTCTGGAAGGAAGGGAAAAAGATGGTCATAGTTTCAGATGCCAACGTTGTAGAGTTCTATAAAACACACACTTTTTTCAACACTTTCATATTAATTCTTAGTGACATCCTGGACTACATAGCAAATGCATGAACTTTCTATAACTTCTGCAAGTGATTGGATATAGCAATAGTATTAGCACTTAGATTTAGTGCTTTATAGCACCCTCTGAGCTGTTTACAACATCAACATATTGCTCCCAACAATCTAGGTCCTCATTTTACTGACTTTGGAAGAAGGCTGAGTTAATCTCTAGTCTATTTTGCATCCTGGGGAATTATCAGCCTCCATGTACTGAAAATGGGATTGAGGGTGGCTTGGGAATTCATAGCCGCCATGACGCTGTGGATTTATCCTAAGTCATCATGATTCCAACTTACAAAGACGACAACACAGTCAATTTGTCTTTTCCTCAAGGAAATGAGACCATCTGAAAATGAAGGACATTAAGATCTATCCATTGTTGTGGTTGGTTCATAATCTGTCTCCCTCACAGCTGCAAAGCCATAGCCCTCTATTAAGGGTGGGGATGCCTTTATTAAGATGGTCTGTCTGAAGCCTTTACAGATCCAGTTGTTTCTAATGAGCATCCTGAGAGTTTTCTTGACAACTGTGACCTGATAAATAGGTTGATATGGTTCTTTAATTAAGCTATGGAATTAGGAAAAGTGTTTGATAGAATTATTCCTGAATTGTTTACCTGGCTCTGCTGGAACTTTACTAAGGAGCTCTGGGAGATGAAGCATTTTAGGAGATTCCTGGAGTGGTCCTAGTAAAAAACCAAGGATAACCAGATGGAGGTTTGACCTCAAGTTCAAGCCTACTCTATGGTAGCAAGGGCAGTGAAACATTAATTCTTCTTTGCTTCTGTGGAATATCAATTTATGGTATTATTTAGGATGTGCTCTCTCTCTGGGGGAATATGAGCCAGGATAATCTCTCATATTCATTCAAATATGTAAAGTCTCATAAATGGCAAAAAATAATTTCATGCAGTCTGTAACAATTGAGGAAATGGACAGAGATCTCTGTAGAATGAGTTCCAACAGCATGGATGGACTCTATTGGTCATTCATCTAATGACTTGTATTAGGAACTGGATGCTGGTAACAGACTCTTCATCGTGCTGTGGGATCTCTCAGCAGCATTCTATGTTCTTGTTTTGGACTGCCTGAAAATTTGGAGGCAAGAGCCTTGTTTTGCAGTGGTTTTGCTCTTTCTTAAGTGGGCAGTAATAGAGAGAAAGGAGGTCAAGATCTTAGAAATCTTAGTATGGAGTGTCTCAGAGCTTGGTTCTCTTCCTGATTCTTAACATCTACAGTACATGTAGCTAGCCAGTAGGGGAGATCATCTATTGGTGTATGGTTAGTTATATCACTGATGATATCCAGCTTTATATATGCATTGGATGATCTTGAAGAAGATAAAGGTAAAGTTTTCCCTTGCCCAGTCATGTCAGACTCTAGGGGGCAGTGCTGATCTCCATTTCTTAGCCGAGGGGAAACCAGCATTGTCCAAAGACTCTTCTGTCCTCATGTGGCAGCATGACTACATGCGGAGATGCACAGAATGCTATTACCTTCCCACCAAAGTGGTACCTATTTTTCTACTCACATTTGCATGCTTTTGAACTGCTAGGTTGGCAGGAGCTAGAACTCAACCTGTCACGCTTGGGTTTGGGTTTCAAACCTGGGTGTTACCTTTCCAGTTGACAAGCAAAGTCTCTTTAACTGCTGAGCCATCACACTCCCTTATAGAAGATATTCAATAGTTACTATAGAAACATTACCTTGTTCTGGGAATGCAAGATTATGAAAGAAACTCAAGCTTGCCCACCTCAATTCTCTTTAGTCCTGGGGGTGAGGGAGTGGAGAAAGAGAATCTCTTTATCAGACTTTCAAGATTCTTTATTATACATTGTAAGAGTAGAGTTTTAGAAGCGCCAGTGGAGTTTATTTCCTAACTTGGCCTATCTCAAAGGACTGACAAATGTCTCCTCTGTATATTATAACTGTACTTATACATTGCAAGGCCTGGATGGGTTAGAACAGACTGAAGAACGAGTCTCAGTACGTAGCTGCTGAAGCACAGGCCTTATGGCTCCATGACTGATTTACCTAGTGCACTTAATAGGATGGCACTTCTGTTGAAGGAGCAGGTAAATAATCCAAGCACTCATAGAGGCAGGTGAAGGATGTGGCTAGAAAAACTTTCGCCTACTTGTCTCTGAAGTGCAAATTTTCTGAACTGAAGTTGCTGAAGATGGTGACTCATGCTCTAGTCATCTTGCACTTGAACTACTACAATTTGCTTCACAGGGCTGGCTTTTAATACATTCTGAAACAAAGCTCCAGCTGGCACAAAATGTGACTGCCATCTACTGACTGGTACTAATTGGTTTAATGGAATAACTATTTTGTGGGAACTATACTGGTTGCCACTGGCTTCTAGGTCCAATTCAATATGCTGGTGGTAACCTGTAAAACCCTATATGACTTGGGTTGCAGGATCATCTGCTTCAAATGGAATCTCCAACTAATCAGGATGGATCACTACAGATATCTAGCCCACTATATGTCAAGGGGCAGATGTCCCTAAAGGAGATGTTACCACCCTCCTTTTTTCTACCTTTTAGGAAGCCTGTGAAAACAATATTTCTTCTGCAGGGCCTTTGGAATGCTGTAGCTGGCAACAATGAAAGAAGATGTGGTTTTTGTCATTTTTTTAAACTGCATGTACTGTACTGCATTTTCATATTTTTAATCTGGTACACTACCTAGAATCCAGTCATTACGTACCATACAAAAACAATTTAAATTGTTTTTTTAATAATAGAGTAGAAATTGGACACCCAATTTAAAACTGCTTTTCTTCTTTTGCCTTGTCTGACGTTGCTCTTCCAGATAACCTGGACAAATTGGAACACACTTCAACCTGGTTTTCACAGAGATTGAAGGAAGATCTGGAAAACAGAGCTGCAGTTTCCCTTGATGAAAGGCATGGTTAGATATCTGTGTTTAGGATTATTGTCAAGTTAGCTTATTTCAGAAATGCTCAATACTCTGCAGATCATTGTATGTCATTGAGAATTGGTTCTCTGACATCATGATTAAATGAACTGATGATTACCTGGAAGAGGATATTCTCTGCAATACCCTCCAATAGGTTGAATATTCCTAACGGTAAATGCATAGCCGTCTATCTGCAGCTCTAATCCCTATCTTCCAATCTTGAGTAATTTCACTTTGCTGAATGTACTTTGTAGTTTGCATGTAGTTTTATCTGTTGCTGATACTGTACATACTAATTTATTGTTTTAATATTTAATATTTTAAATATTAAACAATATTTTAAAGTTTCTGAAATTATGAAATGGTTATCTTTATTATGTCTTGTAAAAACCAAAACAGAATCTATTTCTTTATGATTAATTCCAAAATCTTATTGTAAGTTTCATTGCTCCAATTTTATCGGAACCCATAGACCTTTTATAATTTTGTAAGATCAAATCTTTTTAGCATTTTTTTGTTTATTTTAGATTCATTAAATTCTTAAGCTTACGGTTAAAACTTTCTTTTACTTGGGACTGAAGGCTGACCCACCCAGTGTTCTCAAACTTGTTCTTCTAAAAGTAGTAATGAGCAATTTACAAAGGTGATTAGAAACTCAAGATTTGCGAGCTTAGTGTCTTTTAAAAGTCTTGGAGTTGCAAACAGGATGGCTAATACTATTGTCTTCCAGCACTCAAACCTGTGAAAACTGCTATCCTGTGGTCTCCTCAAGAGGAGTAGCCATCCAGAGCATACTATATTATCTCCACATATCTGGAAAGGTTCCAAGGAACCGGTCTACTCATTGGTTCCTTGGTCTTTACTGAGGTTGTCGACTCCGCTTTCATAGAGCTGTCTTCAGTTTATCATATCTATCTCCCAGAAGTCCCATTATACTCATGATTACTAACTCGGCAGAATCCTAATTTATTTTATCACTCTGTCCCAGCAACTATTCTGCTTAAAGACATTTAAACAGAATAGCTAAGTAAGTCCCACTGGAAATTTACACATCTTACTCCACTACTAATTCTGTCTGGTGCAAATTCCATTTTTTGTCATTTTCTTTTTGACAAATTCTTTATCTCTAGCTTACCTAGCAGTCTTTATCTATAGCAGTCTTGGAAAATGAAAATATAACAGGATTAAAGACAATGGTAACATCTGCTTGGAATGCAGGTTACCAAATCTAGAATAACAGATGATAGAACGTTAGTTTTGGAGATAATGGGAATTATTCTCCACCAACATGTAGGGATCCAGTGTTGGTACTACTGATCTAGAAATATTTGAAAGCACAATTTTGGCCTTGGAGCGTGATTTGAGTGGGTTAAATTTTCAATAAAGATTTTTACTCTTCTCTTTCTTCATCTGTCATCAGACATCTTTTTTTGACTGTTGGTAAATTTTGTAAGGATGCAGCAAAGAAAAGTGGAATGGGAAAGTAATGGTAACAATCTCAGGGAGGACTTTGTCTAGAAATAGAATAAAGGAGAAAAGTTTGTACTGGGGCCATAACAAGAGAGACCAATGATCTCTGAAGAAAGGTGTTCGCCATCTTGTTTCTAAAGTGAACTAGTGATAAAGGAAGAAAAGGGTAACATGGAGACAATATGCAAAGGCATTTGATGAAGGAGCTGAGTATTAACAAAACGAGGTAGAGAAAAAAAGCCAACAGAGGTGAAATAAGTCACCGTTCTCTTGCCTGTCTGTGTCTGTCTGTCTGTCTGTGTAGATATAGATATATGAATGTGTGTGTAGACACACATATACACACACACACACACATATATACATACATATACACATATACATACACATACACATATACACAAACATATACTGTGTGTGTATAACACACACACACACACACACACACACACACAGGTGAAATTTCCTCCCACAATAGTTGATAAGCCCAGTGCATCAGTTGACACAACAAAGTAAGCCAAAACCAAGCCAAATTGTGGCTTACTACTGTGTGTAAATTGTGCTACAATAGAAGAGAATATTTGTAACTCAGGGATGAACTGTAGAGTTCTTGGTCCTCCTCAGAGAGCACCAAGAACTCCACAATAATGCCACATATATGTATTTTTATTTATCTGGAACACGTTTATTTATCTGGAACCTGAGACACTTTCTGCACAATTCTACAACACTCCCAATTTTCTACTGGGAAAATTTGTGGTATAGAATTGAGTGATGAGGATTGCCTCCAAAACAGCTGGGTTTACACCTTACCAATATAAGGGTTTTGGACCACAGCTTTGAGGTAAACCACAAGTTTCAACTAACTCTTAAAGTGTGAAACACTCAAGCCAATAGCATGTGGAGGGCAACCGTTTTTGTGATGTCCTCAAGAAAACTTTGTAGCTATCATTGTATTTTACAATAATTGAAGTAAATCATTCTCAGCCACTTGATACAAAACGTATCAATGAAATCTGGATTTAAAAAATTATTTCTTAATCCATTTCCTATCTAATTACCTAGGATATCTTTCTCCTAAACAAAAACATTTGTTAAAGCTTAAAATATGAATTATGCTTAGCACCCACAAAAATAAGAAATTAAAAAAATTAACACAAAAATTCAAAAAGTCAGTGTTGGCTAGACATGCTTCAGTATTTGTTACCATAGAAACTAGACAGCAGATTTAGGTTTTGTTATCCAGAGCTATAAAATATTAAAACTTCTTAAATATCTTTGCATGTGCACGTTACAGCAAGCCATTCTCTAGAATAGCTGAAATGGTCCGGCATTTTAAACAGAATCCGACTGAAATTCTTCATTTTCTTTTTACCTTTAAAATTATATAGAAATACGACAAATATTAAGGGCACACTTATGAATAACAGCGGGAAGAATAAAGCAGCATTTATACAATTAATCACATTTATATCTCTGAATATCTAACCCACTTTAGACTCAAGGATTTGAAGCCACCTTGTTAAAATAATGTAGTAAGTGGGATCTCAGACATTGCATTGTAAGCAGGGATATATTACTTTTCCAAACTTTTTGTTAAAATATGTTTTTGTAAACAGAAAATCAGGATTTCATTTGATTTAAAATGTGAAGTAGCAACATAAATATTTTTTTCCTTTATTCAATAAATTAGAAAATATGCTGATTTTCAATGAAGAAATGTTGATTTGGGGGATTTTGAGCATAAAAACAGGCAAAAAATAATAAAGGGTCTCTTCTTTCACCTTCTCCCCACCAATGTTTACATGTCAGCTGTAATAAATATTCATTTATTTAACCAACATCTATAGCCACACATCCTGTCCAAGTAACTTTAAAAACACAAAAAGCCATAAGGCAATTAAAAATAATTGCAGCATCTCACATATTTTTTTTTTTAAATTTGATTTATATGCCGCCCTTCTCCGGAGACTCAGGGCGGCTTACAATGTGTTAAGCAATAGCCTTGATACTTTTGTATATTTATACAAAGTCAGCTTATTGCCCATACAAACTAGGTCCTCAATTTACCTATCTTAGAAAGGATGGAAGGCTGAGTCAACCTTGAGCCTGGTGAGATTCGAACTTACAGTAATTGCAAACAGCTGGTGTTAATCACAATGTTATCAGTCTGCTGAGCCACCAGGAAAGCAACTCCACAGGAAGATTTAGAGAACATCTATAATAACAGATCTTTTTTACCAGCCCTCCCTCATGAATCAGGTAGAGCCTGCCCAAATCTCTTCTGAATATTATCTCGCAAGGAGCAAGGAAGGACTGTTTCAGCTTTCTTTGTTTAGGTAGTACTTTTTGCCTATTTCTCTCAAGGTTATCTCCCTGATATTATACCACCAGAGTTCTCTAATGACAATATACCCCCACATATATTTATTATCAGAATACAATATATAGTTTAAGCTTGAAAAGTATACCTGAAACAGTAGCTCTTTCATAGTATGGTAGTGAATGAACTGTTAATCATTTAGTAAATTAGCTCCAAATGCCTGCAAATTTAATTGTGACAGTCATAGCACAAAGAATACAAGAACTGTTTTCCTAACTATGGCTACTGCCTTTTCTACAAGAGGAACATTTGATATGAAGCTGACACCATATTCTGCCCAGAAAGCACCCTTCCTGCATTATTCACAGTTTGGATGAAAGGAGTAAAAATTCACAGCAGGTGCCACACTTTGTGTTAAAATTAGGTAGTGGTTAAAACAAGGATACTATGTCTAAATTCTTTCCCTGTATGCAAGCTAATTCAAATTCACTCAAATTTGCAAATTTGGCAGTGTTGACAATAAAATCAGATCTGGAAATTTTTATTTAAACTGATTTTCTTCAGTAGCAGAATTAAAATACCTTTTCTAGCCTAATAAGTTTGATGTGTGAGGCAATAATTGGAGAAAAGATTTGTTTGATTTACAGATTTAACCAAACCTACCAAATTCACAATTCCCAAATGCACAAACCAAAACAATCCTTGTTCATTATGCATACTGAAACAATGTGGAGATTTGGATTCTTTGCTCTCAAAAAATCCTCCAAGACATATATTTATAAAAGAAAGCTGAGTAAAATGTGTGTGTTTGTGAAAATAACACATACATCAAAGGAAAACTGCCTGGAAATATATGTAGATTAGGGAATGTGTTTATTAAAATATGTAAAAATGGTTAGGTAGACTTTAAGAAAATAAAACTGCAAAAATAAGGAATTAGAATTTATTTATTTAAATGTATAGGTCAGTAGTGAGGGGATATAAAGGAAAGATAAATCCATTTCTTATCTTCAACAAAGAGCTTTTGAAACACATTCAAGGAAAGTCTATACATTTTGTAGTTTAGCTTCTCTGAAAACATTTGTGATTGGTGTTAAAAGGATGTTAGGAAAGAATCTCTGAAAGCATCCAAAAAATAAAAACCTCATTATAAATTTCTAAAACTTTTTGCATATTAGGTTCATATATCCCAGTAGTTTAGCTGAACACAATAAAATGTTTAATTTGGTAACACATTTAATAATAATTCCATTTCACCAAATAATGAAAGAACACCAAATAGCTTGCTGATTCCATTTTTATTATTTGTTTGCATTTTTCTCCCTCAGTCATTCTAGAACACTTATATTTATCATATATTTTTTGACAAAATATAATTATAATGGTAGCAAATGGGCAAGCTCTCCCATTACATTTGCTATCTGCCAGCTTCTCAGGTGAAACACCAAGCCATAGCTAAGACATAGCCAATACAGAACCTCATTAGATTCAGGAATGGCTTAGACCAGTGGTGGGTTTCAAAATTTTTTACTACCAGTTCTGTGGGTGTGGCTTGGTGAGCGTGGCATGGCTTGGAGGGTGTGGCTTGGCGGGCGTGGCAGGAGAAGGATACTGTAAAATCTCAATTCCCTTCCCACTCCAGGCGAAGGATACTGCAAAATCCCCATTTCTTCCCCACTCCTAGCGGAGGGATACTGTAAAATCTCCATTCCCTCCCTCTTTTTGGCTGAAGAGGTTGTAAAAAAAAAGCTTTTAAAAGTTAAAAAAAAAAGCCTCTGATGATCGTGCGGCTCAGCTGGGCGGGGGGGGGCAGGGATTTTTGCTACCAGTTCTCCAAACCATCCACCGCCATCACTACCGGATCGGGTGATCCGGTCCGAACCGGGAGCATTTCACCCCTGCCCCCAGCCCTTCTGTTATGATTAAAATGTCTTTTTTTTTTCCCCTTTGGAATGGGAGGCAAATTTCCTGAGAAAATGAAAAAAGTAACAAGCTGGTCCTGGAGCAAAGAAAAGGAGCCAAAGCAGGGAGGAACCCAGCTCCAGGGTCTCTAATTAAAGGTGGCAACTATAAGGACTCTAGAGAAATAAAGATGACTCCATTGTTTCAGAAATACCAGCTATTCCTAAAGTACAGGTGAACATTTTAGCTAAGAATTTGCAATCAGGTCTTTGATTTACTGTGTATGTTGTTTGCATTTCTCTCTAATAACTTCTCTCTGATTATTATGGGTTCTTTACAAGTACAATTCCTGTACATTTGATGCAAACTGGCATTTTTGAACATCACAGTGTTTTCAAAAAGAAGTAAATAGGCATCATTTTAGTATTTGGCTTAGAGTCTTAAATCGTTATGTATAGTTTTTGTATAGGATATCATTTTTAAAAAAGTTACCACCTGTGGTTTGGAATTGCTCTCTATTTTTACACACTGAGGTTTTTAGCATGCATGGAACTACCTAAAATCAAAACAGAAATTTTTCA
This sequence comes from Arizona elegans, assembly GCA_022577455.1. Lineage (NCBI taxonomy): Eukaryota > Metazoa > Chordata > Lepidosauria > Squamata > Colubridae > Arizona > Arizona elegans. The sequence continues at coordinate 223,729,972 of JAKOOJ010000001.1, forward strand.
TTTAAAAGTAAGAAATAAGAAAATGTACTTAATTTTACATTATAATCTTGTGTTATTAACCATACTCCCCACAAGCAAGGGGGATACATTTTGCAGCCCCATGCCTCAAAGCTACAATAATCAGAAACTGCATATGTTTCTCTTCTCATCTTTCTCCCTTTTTACTCACCACATAGACTGTGGTGTTTCACCTCTCTCACGTACCATGGCTGTGTGAAAGGGTGCAAGGTAATGGCATCACCAAAGAAAGAGGAAGTGGCAGTGGTAACTACCAAGCAATTATGTCAAGGCAAGAAGGTCCTGTCCAGGTCTTCTCTGTGAAACAGTATTATTTTATTGGGGTCCAGGAGTTGTGCTTTCTGTGTTGTGGTATCAACCATGTGGAACAACCTCTTTGCAAGAACTGGATGATCTTGACCCTGTTGGCTTTTGCCTTACAGCAGGAGTTGGGGAATTATGGCTCTTTTATGACTTGTGGACTTCAGCCCCCAGAATTCCGGAACCAGCCATGGCTGGCTCCGGAATTCTGGGAGTTGAAGTCCACAAGTCATAAAAGAGCCATAGTTTCCCACCTCTGCCTTAAAGGCTAAAGCAGAGGTCTTTAAACTTGGCAGCTTTAAGACTTGTGGACTTCAACTCCTAGAATTCTGCAGCCAGCTATGCTATTCTGGCTGGAGAATTCTGGGAGTTGAAGTCCGCAAGTCTTAAAGCTGCCAAGTTTGAAGATCTCTGGGCTAGAGCCTCAGGGAAAATACTAAAGGAGTGTGCATGTGGGGAAAGTAAAGAAATAAAAAAATTAGGCAATATATTATTTACAATGATAAAGTCTGCAAGTCATTCCAAATTATATTCATGTACTGTGATTGGGGCATTCAGGAAGAACACAAACAAAGCAACAATTTTTTTTACTACTGATGAAGTACTCAGATTGCAAGTACAGCAATGCAATTAGGAAATCCAGAAAGTAATTTTTGGTGTTCTATTATGAAGATAAGTCAATTAGGTCAAACTATGTAATATTATCCAGTATTTGCAGGGGGCTGAACCCTTAATAAGTACACTTAGTATGTTTTCAAGTTATTAAAAACAAAATCTAATTGTATTATTCTGTCTTCAAAATTCTAACCAAACAGCCACTTCTCAATGGAAATATGCTATTCCAGAAATAATTGCACCTAGAAGTTGATCAAGGACATCAAATTTCTTCAGTTTAATATTAAACTGAATTAAATAACTATTATTTTCTCTAATTAGATAATGGTTTTAAATTGTGAAAAAAAGCTGCTGCATGCAACAACTCACATACAACCAAGTAAGCATAGCTTTTGGGTTATTTCTTGATTAGGAAGTAGCACCTGGAACAACTCATGGGTATCAAACATAAATGGCAATTTCCCTTCAAACTATACCCATCAAAAATATTTGTTGAATTTCCTCCAAAACAAATTTTATTTTACGTCAGGTCTAGTTCAAGAACAATATAAGATAATTGGCCAAATTTCAGTTCTTTATTTGCTTATGACATATATACAGAAGTTGTGAATGCTCTGACACTGGAAGTTTTAAGGAAGAGATTAGATAACCATTTGTCTGAAATGATATAGGGTTTCCTGCCTTAGCAGGGGGCTGGACTCCAAGGTCTAGTCCAGTCCAGTCCAGTCACACTAAGCCTACTCTATCTTAACCTAAAGGATATATTGCCTGGGAGATTCTAGGGAATGGCTGTTCTAAATCTCTCCCCCTTCTCATTATCCAGCCCTGGACTATCCTATCTCTTATCTTACTCCTGTCCTCTGAATGTGCTCCCTCCTTCCTGAGAACCTGCTGCTTTATTGTAATCCAGTGGTTTTCAACCTGTGGTCCGCAGACCCCTGCGGGGCACTATGTCATCACAGGAGGTCCGCAAAAGCTTGAAGAAATATTATGATTTAAATCTTCAGTTATGTCTTGGTGGTCTGTGGCCATGGTCTATTGCAGGGGTGGACAACTGTGGCCCTTTTACAACCTGTGGACTTCAACTCCCAGAATTCCCGAGACAGCTGGTTGTAAAAGGGCCACAGTTGCCCACCCCTGGTCTACTGTCATAAAAGGTATTTAAAGGGAGTCCGGGATAAGGAAAAGGATGAGAACCACTGCTGTAATTCATTATATTTTATCTGGTTAATGGAAAACAGCTAAATCAACAATATTAAATTCTATCTTATAAAAGTTATTATTTAAATTTCTATAATTATTGCAGAATTTGTGTAATGTTGCAATTTTATTCTTACCAAGAATAAGTATTTAAGAGATGGGGTTATACCCAACTATAGATTATGACCTGCAGTCTGTAGGTTATCTGAGGGTCACATCTACCTACAGGTTATCTGAGGGTCACATCTACCAGACCCACTACAGCGGGGAGGCAAGGAATGTTGCGGGTCCCATCCTCTAGGGAGATACACCTGGTGGGACCCAGAAGAAGGGCCTTCTCTGTGGTGGCTCCCTCTCTCTGGAACATCATTCCCCCAGAGATTAGAATGGCCCCTACTCTTAATTTTCTTCTGGAAGGTGCTAAAGACCTGGGACTGCCAGCGGGCCTGGGGATCCCAGAGTGGGATGGATTCCGGAAGTAGATGAGCCGGTGATGGCATTGGCATCCCCCTCAGCTATGCTCTCTGATGCTGAGGACGTTCTTAAGCCAAATGAGAAAAAAGTGGAAGTTACCCTTCGCAAGGCCCACCAAGCGGCTCTCCTGGGTGGTCAAAACTGCCATGGCACTTTTTTTTTACCAGAGCGTCATTGCTTTGGTTGAAGCAGATGCAGGAAAGAGTAACGCCCAATGATCTCCGGACTCACCAGGATTTCAACAAGATTATAGCTGCAACAGAATTCACGGCAGACACCACACTGAATTCTGTGAAATTTGGAGCTAGGGTGATTGCTTCGTCTGTCACAGCAAGGTGTCTTCTGTGGCTAAAACACTGGCAGACAGACACTAAGAGGATGTGGAAGTTGGTTTCAGTGCCCTTTAAAGGGGACAAGCTATTTGGTGTGTCTCTGGATCCAGTTTTGGTGGAATTTAGGGACAAGAGGAGACTTTTGCCATCGATCTCTAGGAGGTTTGATCACCGACCCTACCCTCCCTTCAGTAAGCCTTATTTTCATCCATTTGCAGGGTCAGGTTTTCAATGAAAACAGAGGGATTATGCACCCAGACAGTACACCCAGTTGGGGCAGGGGTTTGTGGATAAGACCAAGACGCAGTCCCAGAACAGGCGACCCTTGGGAGGGGCAACCACCCCTTTTGTTGCTCTTGATAATTCCAAGGCCACGGCTCCCATTGGTGGCCACTAGGGCTCTTTGCTCATCAGTAGGAAGAAACAACTACGGACGCTTACGTAAGGGAAACCATAAGATCGAGTCTATCCCTAGAATTTACCTCCACCCCGAAGTATTTTATCCCTAGAATTTACCTCTACCCCGAAGTATTTTATCCGTTGTTCCGTCTCCAGAGATGTGAACAAAAGAAAGAGCATGGAAACTGCCATCCATATCTACTGGATATTCAGATGGTGGAAGTGGTTCCAGTAGATCAGGAGAGACAAGGTTATTATTCCATGCTGTTTGTGATTCAGAAAGCCTCGGGGGGGGGGGGGGGGGTGTTGAGACAAATTCTAAATCTCAAAGGACTCAACAAATACTTACAGTACCGTAGGTTCAAAATGCATTCTCTACAATCGATATTGGAGAATGTTAGGGAAGGAGATTTCTTGATCTCCATCGACCACACTGAAGAGTATCTTCATGTCCCAATTTCACCTCTAGACAGAAAGTACCTGAGGTTCTGTTACAACCGCAGACACCTGCAGTACAGGGCGTTACCATTTGGACTGGCATCAGCTCCCAGAGTGTTTACCAAACTCTTGGCAGCGCTAGGAGCCTTTTTCAGAACACTTCCAGTCCGTATACAATATTATCTTGACAATATATTAATACAGTCAGTCTCTCACAGATGAGAAGAGGAAGACCTGCGGGTCACAGTTCAGCTTTTGCAGAGCCATGGCTTCTCCATAAATGTGGAAAAGAGCCACCTCAGACCGGCTACTCGCTTATTACATCTTGGGGCGATAATAGATACCTTGACAGGACAGGTTTTTCTATCACCAGATCGCATGGAGAGCATCAGGACATTGACTAGACAGATCAGATTGGAAAAGAGAGTCTCCAATGCCTTACTGTCCACACTACTAGGCAAGATGATATCTTATATAGGGATAGTTCCTTGGGCTAGGTTCCATGCCAGGCCACTCCAGTGGTTTCTGCTTCCTTTCCAGAGAAAAGGCAGAGGCACATCACCTGTGAAATTTAGGGTCCTGAGGGGGGTTCTGAGGTCACTCCTCTGGTGGACTTCAGATCGTATGAACAGGGATTGTGTGTACAGGGACCAGAAGTGTCTGGCTATCACCACAGATGGGGGTGGGGGAGCCCATTTCCAGAATTCGGTGGCCCAAGGGAGGTGGTCAGAGATGGACTTACATCAAAAGATCAATTGGCTAGAGCTAAAGGCAGGTCGCTTGGCCCTGAGATAATTCAAGGAACAGATTGCCGAACGGCATATCCTCCTCCTCACCAACAATGTGGCAGCCAAAGCACACATCAACAGGGAAGGGAGCATGCACTCCAGGGCACTCATGAAGGAGGCAGAGTGACTTTGTCGCTGGGCGGAGAAGAACATGCTTTCCATCAAAGCGGAGCACATCTCAGGGGCAAAGAATGTGTGGGCAGACTGGCTGAGCTGGGTCACCATCAACTATTTGGAGTAGCGTCTGAACCCGGACTTATTCCAGGAAATATCAAATCGGTTTGGCCCCTCCCCCCTATATTAGACCTTTTTGCTTCACTGGCAAACAGTCAGCTGCCCTGCTTCTTCTTGAGGTTTCCTGTGCAGGGGGCGGAGAAATTCAATGCCCTTCATTGTCCGTGGCCTCAAGGGCTTCTTTATGCCTTCCCACCCCTGGCCTTGATTCTGCAGATGCTCAGGAGGATGTTAGCCGAGAGGGCGGAGGTGATACTGGTAGTACCACACGGGCCCAGACATCTGTGGTTCTCAGATCTGGTCAGCCTGTCGATTGCCAGTCCATGGAGGATTCCTCCAGACAGAGTTTCCCTCAGCCAGGGTCCCATATGCCATGCAGACCCACAGTGGCTCCACTTGACCATGTGGTGCTTGAGCAGAGACTTCTGAAGGAGCGAAATTTCTCCTCTGGCGTCATTCAGACCATCCAGGCTGCCAGACGACCATTCACCACTCAAATTTACAATGCTACATGGGGGATTTTTTGTAGGTGGTGTACCAGACGTAACTTGGAAACCACCACAATATCAGTTCTCAATTGCTTGACTTTCTTCAGGAAGGCCTGGATAAAGGGTTAGCTCCGACTACTCTTCAGAGGCAGGTAGCAACCTTGGCATCAATTTTATCTTGTGGGACTCTAGAGTCCATAGAGCACCACCCAGAGGTGCGGAGATTCCTCAAGGGGGCCACCAATTTAAGACCACCACTGGTTCATAGATATCCTACCTGGGATCTTGCCAAGCTGCTGCAGGCCCTCATTAGGGCACCCTTTGAATCCCTAAGAACTACCCATCTCCAGTTTCTCACTTACAAGGTGGTATTTTTAGTGGCCATAACATTGGCCAGGAGGATATAGAAGTTGGCTGCTTTTTCTGTGAGGGAAGATTTATGCATCTTCCACACTGATAGGGTAGTATTGAGGCTGGAGCCAGCTTTTATGCCCAAGATGAACTGTCTATTTCATAGAGCACAGGAGTTTATATTGCCGGATTTCTGTCCCAAACTATCTCACTCTAGAGAAAGGGAGTAGATGTGAGGAGAGCCTTATGTATCTATATAAAACAAACACAGACATTCAGGAAGACTGAGGTGCTTTTTATATCATTCCATCCAGCTACGATGGGGTGGAAAGTTATGGCGACAGTAGGCAGGTTGCTTCAGGAACCATTGCCAGGGCATATGACTTGCAGGCTCTGCCGAGACGGAGGGTGCGACCTGGTGTTTGCCGTTGCCTTATATCAGGCACTATCGACTGCATTCTTTTGCCTCGGCCAAGGCGCCTTTGGCAAGAGAGTTTTTCAGTGAATATTGGGAATGACCAGTGACCCGGACCAGATAGGTACCCTCCCGTGTTTGGTATGTCCTATGCCTGGAGTCTCGGAGAACCGTGCTGGAAAAGTGGCATTGGTCCTACCTGATACGCCCATTTTCAGATGGTGCATAGGGACTCCAGGCCCACCCTAAGGGGGGTCTGGTTCGGGGTATCTTTGGGGTGTCGTTGCAGGTACGTCATGAGACATTGCTGTAATATCATCGAAACTGGGGAGCATCAGCGGAGGACATTTCTTCAGTTTAGACCCAGTCTATAGACCTATAGGACAAGAGTAATACCCATGCCTGGAGTCTCTACACACCGTCTGAAAATGGGCGTATCAGGTAGAACCAAAGCCCCTTTACTTGCTTTTATGCCACTGTGCTTTACTTTCAATCTTAGGTTCAAAAAATGATCACAGACTCCCTGACATCCTTGGTCTAATTTGTAAGGCATTCTATGAGGTTTCTATGCTATGCATAAGGAAAGGAAGGGGAAAAAAGATGAAATAAAAAAATTATCTTAACCACGAAAACCCAGAGGAAAAAAATAAAGACTTTATATGCATGTGAATTCTCAAACAAACACATGCTAATTTGCATGCATTTATTATTATTATATTTCAGGATCCATTGCTATGCTTCCTGAGAAAATACCTCAGGAATTGTATATAATTTAATGAAAATTATTTAATAGGGTTGAATTGTATCAATTATAATGATTAACCATATAAACAACCAAGATCTGTCCATATTTTTTCTGATAAATTGAATTCAAATTACCTGTTTATTTAAAAATGAAAACAAATGCCAGAATAATTGCCAAGTTATTAAAATGTTGTGATAATTGTAAATTATTAACAAACTAACAGAACTATAATATTGAGCTAGTTTGACTTAATTCAACCTCAACAAAGACAAATGGTTTTAGATGAATTTCAAAGCATAAGGTAAGTGGTGAAATAGGAAATGAGACTGTTTCAAACTCTTCCGCTAATAAAAACATGTGCAACTTGAACCTATTTTTATTTTTCTAAATAATTTGTTCATTTTCTTAGCTCTGAAAGAGGAACTTCCCTAGAATTCAATGAAACTAAAAAACATTGCCTATTATTGAATTTATTCCCCAAATGTCCATTTATTCCAACAGTCAAGCTGAGTCGCACAAATTAAAAGAGTATATTATATAACCCCCCCCCCCAAAAAAAGCACATTTTGATAAACTGAGCCCAGTGAAACTGGACTGAGAAGAAACATAATTTATGAAGACCAATTTGAGCAAAGCAGATAGATTTTTCAATTATAGTCAAATTATTTAAGACCAAAACTGTTCTTAGAATAGGGAGAGAGGAAGAGCACTGCCTCAATCCATCCAAAAACGTGCAAGATATTAGCATAATATACTGTTATATACATCCTATTAATGGGATGGCTAAATTGCTACACCATCTATCATCTTAAGACTGTGTATTAAAGAAAATAAATATAAACATTATGAGTAATGTAGAAATTGTCCCAATCAAGATTTATATTAGAAAAATGGATAAATCTATTCTTAGGAAAACATCCTGAAAATTTTTATATGCCTATCCTAGAGCAGAGTTCCCTCAACTTTTTCAGCTTTGCAGACTGGCCTGGGAGGTGGAGGGGAGAGGGGACAGTTTACATGCATGTGGTGGGCAAGCGCACATGCACAACTCCATTTGTGTGAGTGGCAGGCACACACGCCCACCACTTGCACAAATAATGCACATGTGCACATGCTTGCCCACTGCTCACGTGAGTGAGGGTGCACACACATGTGCTCGCCTGCCACTTTCATGCCCCAGTTCCGAAAGGTGCAAGGCTCAGTAGTGGGCAGTGGGCCAGGGATTGGGGATTGGGGATCCCTGTCCTAGAGCCCCTATTTAAGTTATCATTAATATACATTAAATATTTTTCGTCGGGCCCTGAAAACCCATTTATTTCAACTAGCTGGGCTGGCTTGAGTTAAATTTTAAATTGATTTTAAATTGGGCTGTTTTAATTTATGGCCAAAATATTTAATTATTTTAAACTGCTTTTAAATTTTGTATGTACTGTTTTTTACTTTGGCTGTTCACCGCCCTGAGTCCTATTTGGAGAAGGGTGGTATAGAAATAGGAACAAACAAACAAACAAACAAACAAACAAACAAATAAACAAATAAACAAACAAACAAACAAATAAATAAATAAATTTGCCGATAAGTTCAAAAACAGAATCTTAAAACTTCTATTTATTTTAACATCTTTCAAACTTTAACAAATAATGATAAAATACATTCATTTAATCTAGCATCAAACCAAAAATCGAATGAACAAGTCTAAATAGTTTGTTCTCAGTCCAACCTATCTGACGGACTATTATTGTGGAGAAAGAATAGTTTCTTTTTCGTTTGCAAAAGAAAAAAATAGTTTTCATAACATGGTATCTGAATTTGGCTACTGCAGCAATAGTCAACAGGTATGTGCCATCTTAATACACAGATATCCTATTATAATATGTATTTTCAGGGCTTGGATACCATTTTACCAGATGCAGTCAATGTGTAATTTACCTCTTGCACTAATGCAAAAGGGAGGAAAAGATGCTAATTTTAATTGGTGCTGTGACAATTCAAGCAGAACTTACATATATGCAAAGTAAGCTTCTACGCAGCAGTGTATTAGTGATAACACAAACATCTTTGTGTTACTCAGCAAATTAACACATGTATCATATTAAACTATTAACACTATATTGACTGAACTTAACAAAACTGAATGTGGACAACATCTCTAGCAATTTACATATTTATAAAGCTCACTCCATCAGTGGAGAAGCAATTAACTCTCAAAAGCAAAAGGCCAAATGATAAACAATTCATGGAATGGACAAAAGTCTACTAAAAGATAAGGGAAGAATAAGCATTTTGAGCTTGTTCTTTATTGCAACATTTTTGCAATGCCTCTCATATGGTTTCAGAAAGTCTCCCAACCTTTCCAAGCATTTTTTCAGGAGGCTCTAGAGAAAAAAAGACAGACCACTGAAAATTTCTGCTCATACTAGCATATCAAAAGAAAAATTTTCCTTCTGTATAATGGTACAGTGCATTTCAAAACTAGTTATTCAGTGTCAAAAATTGAGGCAATTCTTTTAAAAAAAGTTTGTAATCACTCTCTTCTCAACAACTGGCAGTAAGACAGAGGACAGTTACAGAAAATCCTCATTTAATGACCCTAGGAAGGTAGTCATTAGGCAAAACATTATATGACCACATAGCTTAACAATGGCACTTTGATGTGTGGTTGTTACTCCAGGACCACTGTTGTTAGGAAATGACCTCACACATCTCCTAACTGGTCATGCTTGCCTCTGCTTCAATTCTCACCACCCAGCTATCTCCCCCCATCTCTGCCCTTTTGGTCGCACTGCAGTCTGCTACCTGCACTTCCCCCCCACCACCATTCTCCTGCCCCACCCTCTGCTGTTCCTGCCATGTCCAGCTCATCTTTTTCCTCATCCTGCTGAGGAGGAGGGGCAGCCTGACTCTTTGTGAGGCAGTGGCTGGCCATGAACCTTGTCAACAGGCGCTTTGTTAGCAGCATGAGCAAGATTGCAAAGGTCAGTTGGGAGCAGCAGTGTTGGCAGAGCGCAAGGAGTAGAGGAGTGGGTCAGAGAGCAGGTGGGGTGAAGGCAACAAAATGCAGGACAGCAGGTGGGGCATAGTATAGGGAGTTGGGGAGAGCAGAGTAGCGTGCAGGACAGCAAGGGTGTTGAGAGTGGTGGAATACAAAAGGGCAACCAAAAAGGCAGAGCAAGAGTAGGTGGTGGCAGGGTAATTGAAGTGCTCCTTACAGTCATATTTATGGACAAGTTGCCAAACACCTGAATTTTAAGTCAGGTGAGCATGCAAAATTTGCAATGATCCTTAGTTTGAGGACTGGCCATCACTACCATTTAGTCAGTACCATCATTAACTTTGAATCATTGTTGAACAAACGGTTGTTAAGTAATGACTACCTGTATGTGGTATTATTCTTCCAATATGTATAATTCAGTCATGTGATTATAATAATCTAAAAAAAAATTATAATACACATCTTTGAGGGTGTGTGTGTGTGTGTTCCTAATGCTGAAATTTAGTTCTCCCAATCCCATTCTATAATAGTTATATTTCTTGGTACATCACAGAAACTTATTTAGTAGTTAAACAAAGGATACTTAAATGTGAAGTTCCCATATAACCTCTAAATTTGCTTCCATCTTTATCTGACCAAATAAATATTAATGCCAGTGGCCACTTTTCAGATGCAGTCTGGTTCCAAGACAATATGTTTAGTTAAGATGCTGTAACTCAGTGCATAAATTGCACACTTCAGTTGTACTTTCAACTGACATATTTTAAAGGTTATATGCTTTTGCTACAAATAAGATAGTACCACTAAGTAAGGAAATGCTATGTTGAATCCTAGCCAATAAACTTGCTTTAATAATTTGCTTCATCATAATAAGAAATTACATTACCTCAACACAGTTTAATGCAGAAGTTCAGTTAGCAATTCAAATTGTGGGTTATAACGATACCAGTTTTCTTCAACTATTAATATACTCTGTATCTATGAACAACTGATTTAATGCAATTAGCCCAACAGTAATCATAAGCAGGCAATCATGCAAATTTGTAGCTTATTGGTTTAAAGTATAAAGTTAAATAAGCAAGAGAAATTAAATAAAAATTATTCAACACTAGAACTTATTCACAGTAATACAGGAATATTCTCAATGCAACATAATCTCATTTAAGTTTTATAAATATTTAGATACTGTACATTAATTTTGTTAAAAGATTTTTCAGAATTTCATTCTATACATAACAAGATCCACTGTGCGGATTTCTCTTTCAAGACCAAAGTATCTTAAAAATTGATTTATTTCAAATCATAATCCAGAAATAAAGAAAAACAACAACACATTTGTGTTCTAAAGCTGCCAAGACGGATTGACATGTTTCAACATTACCCATTTTTGAGATCTAACAGTCATTCTGAAAACACTACGTCATGCTTTTCTTTTTCTCTTTAATTTTCCAAAGTATACAATTGTACAATAGAAGATGAAGCTGGTGTAAAACAGAGAATTAAGAATATTTCTATCCTTTAAAAGTTCTCAATTAAACTTTGAACTGACCCATGAAATGTTTAGTAATCTTTTTTCTGGATATTGGAATCATGTAGAACAAATTAATAAATGACTAGCATCTATCCTTACATTTGGTGTGTCTCATGAATCTTTCCAGTGGCGTTTTAAAACCATATACCTTCTATGTATTTCAATAAATCCAAGAAGAAAAGGAAATGTTTGTAATGTACCATACAAAAGTAATGAATGGTACAATCATTAGACTACTTCCATCTCCACACCAAATTTAAGCGATATATATATATATTTATATAAATTATATACACTCACACCGCTTGGAAGCTTTCTTTTTGACAAGAAAATTTATTGAACTGCAGAATTTACAAATATTTGGCTGATTCGTTCTTAACCCCCTATTTCCACTAAATCAGTCTATCCCTGATTCTCACTATAGTCAACATTACATATTCTGGCAAACAACTCCAAAGTTTAAAAGAGGAGATGAGAGGCAGGCAGGGAATCGATAAATCTCATGAGGCTGGTAATAAGAAACCAAATACATTAGCTGTTAGATCATACCACTGACCCTATTAAATACCAAACGACATTTGGAGAGAATTTCACAGGCCTGTTAAAACCATTCACTGTCATGTTTTCAGAAGCTTAAATTTCTGAAGAACATTGCTTGAAATATAAATATATAAATTCACACATACATGGTACAAGCAATAAAATAAGAATGCTAGGACTCACAATCCAAAAGCCAGCTTCAAGATAGCAGCACCTCTACAGATTTCAGTTCTTTCTACAAAAAAACTTCGAATCACGGAAGAGTCCAAAAGCTTATGAGCTGAGTTGCTGAGCTATTTTGAGAGAAGTAAACTAGAGGAATTCCCAATTTAGCTACACACAGATTTCCTAGCCAATAACACTCTAGCGCCTGGCATGGGATGGAGCACTATCACCAGTTTTAGAATTAAAGTATGGCTTGGCTGGCATCTGAGATGATGTTTAGAAGTCAGAGACATGTGTATTACCAAATAAGTCTATTTCAACAGGGCCAATTTCTTACAGCATAGGTTTCATTTTTTAAAAAGAAAAATAGAGAAATACTTGTTTCTTAATTTATAAAACTATCTCCTGAAAAGTTTTTTCTCCCTCCTTGTAATGCAATGTGGACCGACAAAAATGTATCTATACAGAAGACAATGGAAAAGACTGGAATGAAAATTCTTCCTAAAACATCAAAGAAAAAATAACAAGTAGATATACAGTAACAGGGTTTGTTTTTGTTTTTTTCTTTTGGCAAAGGTTTATGATTTGTGAGTGCAAAAACAAAAAATGAAGGGCAGTCTGAAAATAAATAAATTAATATTGCTTGAAGATATAAGATAGGAATTAAAATTCAAAAATAAATCATTTTTAGGGCTTTTACTAAAATAATTGGTCATCAATCCTTTTTTTAACCTGGTGAAAAATCATTTCCTTATTTGAATATTTTATGCATAATCCTTTTATCCTTGTAATAAATAACTAAGCCATGACTGGACAATGAATTCCATATGTGGCTAACAATCTACTTCATTTATATGATTTATTTTTCAGTACATTTCTCATTTTATTTGTGTATAATTAGCACTTCCTATACCATACTATCTGTTGGATTCAGAATATTCAGGTGAGAAAATGATGAGAGATTATTTGTGGCTTAATTCCCACAAAATAACAGGAAATCATGAAATTATAAATTAGATAAAAATTTAGATATATATTAGATCACACTGCTTTTAAAAACTCCAGTGTAACTTTATTTATTTATTTGTTTGTTTGTTTGTTTGTTCAATTTATATGCCGCCCTCCTCTGAAGACTCAGGGCGACTTACAATGCACTTATAGCAATAGCCTTCATTCTTTTGTATATACCTGTTTATTAGGGCTTTTAGCCCCCCATAAGCGGTGTTTCTACAAAGTCAGCTTATTGCCCCCACAATCTGGGTCCTCAATTTACCTATGTCAGAAGGATGGAAGGCAGGACTTCCGGTTTCCTTGTTTTCGGCGGCGACGGTGCTTTCTTTTGGCACCGCCACCCCCACCGCTTGTAGAGCCGCTTCCTGATTGCGAAGCGGCTCGAAATCTTCGAAATCCCTAGGATTGAAGAAGAAGAGGCAGCAGGGCACAGGTAGAGCCCCTGCAACCCCCCCAGGGAACTGTTTCTGGGGAGGAAGCAGGCGCGGCTCCCTTACAACCTGCTGAAACTCCGGGCGGCGTGGGACGTTTTCTGCTTGTGCGGAACAAGCCGACCTCAGGAAACCTTTAAAGAGCGAGGAAATAACTCAAATAAACATCCGCAATCCACTTGAACCCTGAAACTTTGAACTGCAAGTATTAGTCCTTTGCTGAACTTTTTTACTGAAGTGAAAGTCTCGGAATGAGTGAAAGTGATTGAAAAAATATGGCGCTCAGCAAATGAATTAGTGGGTGTGGATTGGTGAAGTTATCTTGTCTTGCTACAAAGTTAAAAAGTTGTTACAGAGTTGCTCCGGCTGCAACAGAAATAAGAGGAAAATCTCTCCCTTTTACTTGTCTTTGCTGCATTGTAGCTTTGCTTTGAGTAATTCTGGGGGACTTTTTTAGAAGGTATTGTGGAGGTGGCAGAAGAGGCGGACCCTCCCTTTTTAAGAAAGCTAGCTTACGTGGCAGGATGGCTTCAAAAAAGCAGGAAGGCAAAACAGGGGGGGGATCCCCCCCACGTAAGCAGGATACGCAGTCACAAGCCCAAAAAAAAGATTTGGATATGGGAGAATTAAAAGCATTCATCTCAAATATTTTGGATGAGAAATTTCAAGACATGGATGACAAGATAAATAAAATAGATGAAAAAATTCAAAAGTCACAACAGGAAATCATGCAGGAAATGCAGCAGAGCCAAAAGATGGTGACCAAAAAAATAACGGATGTGGCGTCTGGTCTGGCAGGATTTATTATGAAAGTTGAGACAAAAGTGGATGAATTTAAATTAGAAGTTAATGCTAAGATGAAAAATAATGATCATAAATTTTTTGATGTTGATGACAAGATGCAGAGAGTTGAGAATGATATTGTTATGATGCAATTTCGTGCAATGGAATTTGCTATAAGGCTTCGAGGAATTAGAGAAGAGGAGAGACAAGATTTGAGACAGATCTGTGCTGAAGCCCTAGCTGTGATTTTAAAAGTTGAACCTGAGATGGTTTTTTGCAAAATAGATAAAATCTATAGAGTTAACTCGTGGGTGGCCAGACAAAGACAACTGCCTAGAGATGTGGTCATATATTTTACAGATAGAGCAATAAGAAATGACATTTTGCAAAAATCTTTTCTCACTTCTGTGCAAGTGAGTGGATCCAAGATTACAGTTTACAAGGAGCTCCCACCTAAGATGTTGAAATCTAGAAAAGAGTATGGTTTTCTTGTTAAAGAACTGCAGAATAATCAAATCCCATTTCGTTGGGACGCCCCAACTGGCATAATTTTGAGATATAAGGGAGAGAAACACCGTCTGAATACTGTGGAGAAGGCGGAGCAATTTTATAATGACATCTTTAAAGAAAGAATTCCATCCCCACGCACATCTACAGTTTTGGAGATTAAAGAACAGCAATCTAAGCAGGAATTAGCAGAGCTGAAGGGTGCTGAAGGAGGCTTTTTGGATGAGCCTTTGCTGGAACCTTCTCCAATCTCGGAGCTGGCTTGGGCGGCTGAAGTTAAGGATCAGCGTATAACTCGAGCAAAAGCCAAGGAACTTAAAGAAAAGTTACAGCAGGAGAGTCAAGACAAGGCTGGGGCTGTGGGAAAAGCAGGACAGAGGATCTCAGATGACATCCTAAGGTTCTGCGCTTCGCTCCAGAAGGAGAATAAGGATGATTAAATGTTTATCTTGGAATGTGAATGGGTTGAATGTAACACAAAAAAGGAAGAAAATATTTGCATATTTAAAACAATATAATAATGATATAATTTGTTTACAAGAAACGCATATTACAGTTCAAGATCAAAACTATTTGAAAAATTCCAAATTAGGAACACATTTTATATCCTCAACTAACCAAAAAAAGAATGGTGTGGTTATTTATGTAAACAAAAAATTAACAGCCAAACTTATAGAAGCTGATCAAGATGGTAGGTTTGTAGCAATTGAATTACTTTCTGCTAATAGTCAAATTCTTCTGATAGGAATTTATGCTCCTAATCAACAACAGGACTATTTTTATAAAATGCTGCATACTAAAATACTTCAATGGGATTATAGATCTATTTTAATTATGGGAGACTGGAATGGAGTAATTGACTCTAAATTAGATAAAAAGACTTTGGCAAAATCAAGAATTAGATTACCACAGACTTTTTTTGATATGAAAGAAGACCTGGAATTAAAAGATATTTGGAGAATACATAATCCAAAAGAACTGGACTATACTTTCTTTTCTGACAGACATAGATCTTTCTCCAGGATTGATTTTATTTTGTTGTCTGATGACTTACTTGTCAGGACAAAAAGAACAAAGATTCTGCCAAGAACTTTGACTGATCACAGTCCAGTCTGGATAGAAATTGAGACATGTAAGAACGAGAGACGCTCTTGGAGATTAAATGAAAACTTGTTTAGATATGAGAAAAATATAATAGAACTTAAAAAGCATCTGAAAGAGTTTTTTGAAATGAACTTGAATAAAGGCACCCCAATGGAAATTGTGTGGGACGCAAGCAAAGCTTATATGAGAGGGGTGCTTATATATATGAACTCTAAACATAAGCGGATTCGACAAAAGAAAAGACTTGAATTGGAAGCAGAAATAAAGGACAAAGAACAGTTACTTATTAAAAACCCAACAGATGAAAGAATACTTAGTGTTATAAAACTTCTGAAAGACCAATTCCAAATGCTTATAGCGGAACAAGTTGCAACAAACTTACAATATGCGAAGCATAATACATTCTGCAATGCTAATAAACCAGGCAGGTGGTTGGCTTACACATTAAGGAAGAAACAAAGCATACGGACTATTGATAGTGTTGATATTGGGGGGAAAGAAGTTTTTCAACAGAATTTAATAAAAGAAGCCTTTCTTCAATATTACACTAAACTATATGCCAGAGAGGAGGTGCAGAATGGACTTATAGAAAAATATTTGGACAATAAAAGAGTTACAAAAATCACTGAACAACAAAAGGAAAGAATGGATTATCCCATAACAGAGGAGGAGATAATAGCAGCAATAAAACAATTAAAAACAGCTAAAGCTCCTGGAACGGATGGTCTGACAGCAGTGTATTATAAAACTTTACAGGCAGAAATGGTGGAAAAACTCAGAGACTTATTTTGTAACATACAACAAGGGGGAAAAGTACCTCCATCGTGGACTACAGCTTATATTTCTTTGATACCAAAAGAGCAAGCAGGTCCCAAAAAACCGGAGAATTACAGACCAATATCTCTTTTGAATACGGATTATAAAATTTACGCAAAAGTATTAGCCAACAGACTGATGCCAGTAATTCAAAAGGTGATTCATGATGACCAAGCGGGATTTATTGAGGGTAGGCATATGAAGGACAATGTAAGGCAAGTAATAGATTTATTGGAATATCTTGAGAAGAATAAACAGATCCCTGCAGTGCTGGTCTTCTTGGATGCAGAGAAGGCCTTTGATAGAGTGGATTGGAATTTTCTATTAAAGACACTAAAAAAGATGGACTTTGGGGACCAATATATACAGGCGGTCTCAGCAATTTATCAAGAGCAAAAGGCACAGATCATTATCAATGGAAGTCTGACAACAGAGTTTAAAATTGAAAAAGGTACAAGACAGGGATGTCCACTGTCCCCATTGTTGTTCATTTTAACACTAGAAGTCTTGTTAAATACAATAAGGGATTCTAACACATTGAAAGGTATAATGATAAGGCAAGAGGATTACAGAATAAAGGCATTTGCAGACGATCTGGTTGTTACCCTAACACAGCCAATGGAATCGATAATCCAGATGAAGGACATTATACAAGACTTTGGTAAAGTTTCAGGTTTCAGATTGAATCAGAGAAAAACTAAGATGGTAGTTAAAAATATGACACAAGATCGTAAACTGGAGTTAGAAAGGAGGGCAGGTTTTGAGATTGTACCAAAGGTAAAATATCTAGGAGTTCAGGTTGCAGAATCAAATATGAAATTGTTTCAAAATAACTATGAGGCGTTGTGGCGAGAGGTGCAAAAAGATATGGAGATTTGGAAAAAACTGCAGCTGTCTTTACTCGGAAGAATAGCAGCAGTTAAGATGAACATTTTGCCAAGATTTCTTTTTTTGTTTCAAATGATTCCGGTGCTTAAAAATGATAAACAACTAAAAGCATGGCAAACTGGTATTAACAAATTTGTTTGGAACGAGAAAAAACCAAGAGTAAAAATGAAAATTATGCAAGACATCCCAGAAAGGGGAGGTCTCAAACTTCCAAACCTACAATTATATTATGATGCAACAGCTTTGACTTTAGTAAGTGATTGGTTTGGAGGAAAAAAGACTGGAATATTGAATGCAGAAAGTTTTGATCTGGAATTTGGATGGCACGCTTACTTATTTTATGACAGCAAAGTGGATAAAGTATTTAAAAGCCATATACTTAGAGATTCTTTGCTGAGAGTTTGGAAGAAGCACCGAAACAACTGGAATTATAAAATACCGCTATGGCTGGATCTTGGTCATACCTTGTGGAATACAAATATAATGTCACTCGGGGGGGTTTTATATAAAGAGGTTCTTTTTACAGATGCGGGCAGATGGCAGCTGAAGACATTACAGACATTGTTGGCTGAAGGGATTAATTTAACTTGGTTACAATATAATCAATTGCAATTAAGATGGAAAGAGGACCAAAAAACTGGTATTATGATGTATGAGGAAGAATTAGTTAGACATATAAAAGAGAAAGGCCCAATGCATATTAAAAGACTTTATAATGTTTTGTTAGAAAGGGATTCAGAAACTGAACTAGTTAAAGACTGCATGGTTAAGTGGGCACAAAATTTTGAGGAACCAGTGATGTTGGAAACATGGGAAAAAATTTGGGTTCAGAATGTTAAATTTACACAGTCGCAGAATCTGCGGGAAAATTTCTATAAAATGTTTTATAGATGGCATTTAGATCCAAAAAAATTGTCGTGTATGTACCCTAGTGCCCAGCCTAAATGTTGGAGATGTGATTGCTTAGATGCTACATATTATCATGTTTGGTGGACCTGTAAGAAAGTTAAGGCTTTTTGGATAAAAATCTGGTGGGTCATGCAGAATGTTTTGAAGAAAAAAATTCAATTTTCTCCACAACTGTTTTTATTGGGTATAGTTAAGGGTTTTACATTGGGTGAAACAAAATTGATATTGTACATGATAACAGCAGCAAGATTGTTGATAGGTAAATACTGGAAAAATGAAGCGCTGCCTTCGATTGAGGAATGGACTTTGAAGATGGCCAGTTTTGCGGAGATGGCGAAGATTTCAGCATATTTAAAAGATTGTTCTCAAGAGACTTATGAATGGGAATGGAAGAAGTGGATAAATTATGTTCAGCATAAATATCAAACTAGGAAGTATCAAATAGCCTTTATTTAAAAATGTTATATAAGATAGAAACATTTTAGGGTTGAGGATAAAAATTTGTTCGAAAATGTTATACTAAGATAGAAATATTTTAAGGTTAAGGATGAAAATTTGTTAGAAAATGTTACATTATGATAGAAATATTTTTAAGGTAATCAGGATGAAAATTTATTTGAAAATGATATACTAAGATAGAAATAGGTTAATGTAATGAAGATAAAAATTTGTAAGGGGGAGGGAGGGGTTCAAGTTTTATATACAAAGGAGGGTTTTTTCCTTTTATCTGACGTGAGCATACTAGGAAGTCTGGGGGGAGGGGAGGGTTAGGGTGGGCTGGGGAGGTTGGGAAGTTTGGGGGGGGTAGTGGGGGGGGGGAAAAGGGGGTGAAAATGTAATTGTAAAACTTTTGCAATAAAAAAAAAAAAAAGAAGGATGGAAGGCTGAGTCAACCTTGAGCCTGGTGAGATTTGAACTCGCACTAATTGCAGACAGCTGGCAGCTAAGTGCTACATAACAGCACTTAGTCCGCTGCACCACCAAGGCTCTTACTAAAGAGCCTTTAAAGGTATTCCTGAACTAGCCTTCCCTTTTAATGTCCAAAATGGCAGTTCTGACTAGGAATAGCTTTATTTTGTTTTGGCTGAAGTAATTCTTGGAACAATCAACCCAGGAGCATGTTCATTCACCGAGGCCAGTGGCAAGGGAGGAGTTACCTCACTTCATTTTATGGGGAACTGGGGAGCATACAAATTTAATAAATTATGGTTCGTCACACAGTCAGCCAGATGTTCAGACTAGATTTGACATCTCTGTCCACCTATCAAGTGGTCCCAAGTTGTCTGATGGTGAATATGTCAATGCCAATGATCTGCAAATGGTGTTCCAATTGTTTTGGGTTTGCACCCAAGGTGTCTAATGTTACTGGTACTACCTTTGATTTATTTTGTTGCAGTTGTTCTATTTCTATTTGCAGGTCTTTGTATTTTGTGATTTTCTCCAGTTCTTTTTCTTCTATTCCGCTGCCTCCAGATAATGCCAATGTCTACTATCCAGACTTTTTTGTCTTTCTTATTAAAAATTGAGTGGGAGGCTAGCTGTTGCAAAAAGATGACATAAGATTGATTATAAATGGCATGACAAAATAGCAACAATTGTGCTTTGGAAGTTCTGCAAGAAATACCATTTGCCTGCAACAAGGGATCATAAAGTAGAGAAAGTAAAAGAAAATGAAGAAGCTAAGGTACTCTGGGACTTTAGAATTCAAACCAACAGTCACCTGCCACATAATAAATTATTACTGTTGTTTTTAATTATGATAAGAGCTTATTGGTGGTTCTTGAAAGTTACACAGGAAAGTAGCTTTCTGTTGGAACAAAATGCAACGTACAAAATTTAGACTAGAACCAACAGGCCTTTGTAACAATATCAGTGCTGCCAACTGGTTTATTAGCATAATTCAAAGTGCTAGTCATAAAACATTCTTAAATTTCTTGGGGGAAAAACTATCGACCATCTCTTCCTATATGACCTATTTTATAGAAATCCCCTTATACCTTTGAAGTTTACTTATGACATGCACATACTTACATAACGTGTATAATAATGACCATATTCAAATTTAGATAATATCTAAGTCTCAATTTTGATTCTGTCGTAACTTGGATTCCTAGATATTTTTAGTACTGCTATTTTGAAATACATAATACTTTTTATTTGAAGTTCACTTAATCAAAATATCACTTTGAATAACTTCTATGAATTCTAGTATATTACTGGAGTGGGACTAAAGTTGGATTTCAACCAATGTACTTCAGTTTCAAGCTCTGCTCAGCAAGTGCTATGCTATTCAATGAAATTCTGGCTAAGTAAAAGTACAGTGAAAACAAATAGCTACTCTGAAATTGTTACTTGATATAACAGCTATTTCTGAAGCTCACCAATCCCAATGCACTAAATAGTAAGCAGAAATGAAAATGATATACAAGTGTTGGGTGTTACTTTTACTCAGTATTATTAGCTTGATTCTGTGAACTTTGATATTTAGCTAAGTAGTAAAACTCTTTCTGCTAAGAAGATTGTTAGATATAGACTTTAAAATTAAATACTATTCTTCTTTCTTTATATATAGATGACTGATAAATATTTACATAAATTTAATATGAACTTTGACATTAAAAAATTAAACTACAGGTTAGTAACAAAACAAAGTATGAAAGAGCGAAAGGGACTCTTCTTTGAAGCCAACACAAATGTTATACAGAAAAGAATGAAATGAAAGGCAAGCAATTGAACAGACTGAAAATATCAAGTATATCAATGTCCATAAGGTATGATATTGCTGAAATAAACATTTTGGAAGATGGGACTATCATTTAAGTCTAAAATATGCCTCAAGCAAGCACAGTCAGAAACCTATTAAAGGAGAGATAAATATGCCCCAGAATGCATTGTTTCAGCCTGAAAGCCTTATATAATGACATAAAAACACTTATTCAACACAACACTAATAACAACTGATGTTATTGTAGAGTAAATTGCATTTTTCTCTATTTTATGAGCTTTTAAAGAAGTTTTTCAACAAAAATAGATATAACCATAAGAAATATTTGTATTCCAGGCTACTGAGAAATTGGTTATATAGAAAGAAAGAGATTGAGCCCATCTTTAAAAACAAACTTTACAGAAATGTAAAAAAAAGTTTTTCAAAATATTAAGACCCAACAAGAAAAATCTGAAACAAAGAAGAGGTTCTCTGACCATAACAAAGAGAGAAAAAGAGAAAGGAGAGGGGCTCTGACCCATTCCACATACAATCAAGGCATATTATTCATCATACCGCTGAATAGCAAACTCCGGCGTTCTGGCTTGAAGCAAAGTTACTAACTACTGAAGGTTAAACCAGTTGTTTTCACACATTTTCCTTTGATATGAGAAAGACTGAAGACCATAAATGAATAAAGTTTTGGCAAGTACTCATAACCTATCAATATTTGGACGCAACAACCAGTTTATAAAGAAACCAAGCCACACTATGTGTGAGAACACCAGTTTTAAAACACAGACTGAAAAGGTATTAATGAAAAACAACTACACTCCCCTCAAAGAAGAAGGTACTGTGGAGGGCAGGAGGTGATATAGTTGGTTTATAAAAGTCCTTACAACTTAAGAGTAAGGTTGGAAGCTGAAGGAAGCTGTCAATTAGAAGCTTCATGGAATGGAATTCATACCATGAAATGAAAAATAATTTTCTGTGTACTATAAAAATAGGATTCTTCAGTGTCCAAAATGGCATCATCCCTGTCTACTACACAACTGCAAAAGTGTTAACTAGATTTGGAATTGACAGTTCAATGTTAAAAGAAGGCTTTGCATAAGGGTAGAGAATTATGATTTGTATGCTTTTCCACTGCTGTCATCAACAAGCTTGCTTATAGTGAAAAACAATATAGGGTTGCAGATATTCCTGCAACAAGAAAAGCACAAAGGATTAAGTATTTTCTTTTTGAGAATTTGTGGAATTTTTGAGCAGGAAGGCTTGCAACAAAATTTGTGCAAGACATCTAAAAAGGAAAAAAAGAGTTGAAATTTCTAGAAAACTATGGCTGGCGTTATCTCAAGCAACAGGTTTTGGATATTATGAAATAACGATAATAATTATAATGATGGTGGTAATGATGATTATGATAATATAGTAGTACTGTTTTTCCCTATGTGCCAAAATGACTTTATTGGCCTTGGATCTGGGCCAGTTACTCATTCTCAGGTTGTTGTGATTAAGAAAAAGTTGAGGGAGTGCTAGGAATGCTACTCTGAATTCCTTGGCTTGGTTTCTTTCCACACCCATCTTCAGATTCCAATATTGTCAGCTTGGAAGTACACCCTGGAACTTTTTGGGATTGCCTTAAAAAACGGTAAAGGCATTTGTATTTCTTCTATCAAGGGATTAGATAGGATTATTTTTTTCCAGGAACCCCTTTACTACTGTTTGTTATTCTGCTACCCAGGTAGCACAACAACTTCAGTGCAATACTTCTGCTAAGGCTTTGGAGTTTCTCATCCTCAGGAAACAACAAAACACAAGTTTCTTTTTTTAAAAAAAGCATATATTTTTTTTGAATTCCTAAATAATGTGTCAGTCTGACATTTACACTGAGTGTAAAGAAAAATGCCATCCACCTACCGTATTTGTAATTTCCTCCTTTAAAAAACCTTAAACCCAATTTCAATATGCATTACATCACATTACACTTAATCATGCATTCGACAACAATTTCAGTCCTACTGAAAAATGAATCTTAATTAGTCTTGCTCCAACAGCTAAAATTTAAAAATGAAAAATAGAAGATCTTGTAATGTACATCCTCATCATCTATTAACATTCGGAACCTTCCCTCAAACAAGTGGTGGGTTCCAACCGGTGTTACCACCGGTTCTCTTCGCGCACGCGCTTTGCGCATGATCGCAAGCACATTAGATTTTTACCCACCTGAGGCACGGCAATCCACTCTGCCACACCTATCAGCTAGGCTAAAAAACAACAAATAAAGGTAGGTATAACACAGGGGCAGGCAGGAGGGCCCAGCTCACAGTCATAGAGAACCGATTCGCTGACAGTTCACATCATCATCATTACCGGCTCGCCCGAACCAGGCCGAACCAGGAGCAACCCACCACTGCCCCAAACCCCACAGAAAAATAACTCTGTGAAAACCTGAAATTGCATATTTATATTCTATTTTTCAAATTAGTAGCCCAAGGCCACACACATGGCTTATTCCCATTTTATCTGACAAATCTACTGTGGTTGTACAAGACTGGCATTAAACTATAATAGATCTTAATTCTCCAGAAGAGCTCAATCTCTGTTAACTTTACGAACAGCAATAGTTTTAGTATTCTGAGCATAGCCAAGACAAACTGCCCTTCTAATTTTCCATGGCACAGCATATTCTATGGAGCTATAGAATATGCCTGGGGAAACTGTTTAGAAAGCTATTTGAGAACATCTAAGATATTTGGGAACATCTAAGGACTTATTGTCTCCAACACAAAGACAACCCTGATCTTGCAAAGTAGATGAAAGCTATGTTTGAAAATAAAAGAGAATTTCAATGAAAGGATTTAGATTAAAAGGGGCACCAGCAGATCACCACATACATGTTGACACCTCTTTCCCTTGAACCTTTTGTGGTCTTATGAGATATTTGTGCTCTCAAGGACTCCTTCAGGGTTGAAGAGTGTGGTACAAAGGGTTACAAACTCAGCAGGAATCAGGTCCAATTTTGTTCAATCAGAATTGATATCTTCTAGTGTAAGATAAAGCATTAAATCATTACTGTATTTGAATTCCAAGTAACTTCATAACTATGTCACTAACTTAAAAGAGGGTGTACAGTATTCTGAAACCAAACCTCAGGTATAACCAAAATAGTGAATAGTGAAAGCAAAGCACAGATCAAAGTTGCTGTAGCACAAAACACATTGCAGTAAACAGTAGCAATTCTTACAATATATGCCAAAGGATGTGGGTGTTGTACCTCTCCCACAGCTTCTCCCCCCTTTACTCCACCCACATCTGGCCACCTGTAACTGTCTCAGAGGAAGCCAACTGTCTCCTACGTAATTTCCAGCTGCACTGCAGCAACCACAGAATAAGCACACAACTAGGTGTTTATAAAGAGTAAATGTATATATGGAGTCTGTCGAAAGGGGAAATCAATGTCCCAGTATTACTTTGCTACCATGTATTAAGCTGATTGCAATAACAAATTGAAATGAAGTTAAAGTAGAACAGACCTGATTTCTCTAAGTACTAGTAGGGCAATAGTCACAAATAAAAATTAAAACATTCAACATATACAACCACAGAAAAGAAATATTGCTATTCTGACAAGTCTTTTCCACTTTTGAATAAACCACACTAAGCTGGATGATGATGAGAAACAACTTCCTTTTGACCTTCTGGTATCACTATGATTCACAATACTTTTTCCCTCTATAAATCAGGGTAGTCCTAGGCATCTCACAAAACCATTTACATAACAAAATTCTACAGGAAAATAGTAGAGCTTTTTATGCATGCTTTGCCTCACTCTTTTTTTCTTTTTTTGTAAAGTTTCCCTGTGTTGTAAGTAACACCTTTACATGAATAAATGCAAATTTAATCATTATAATAAATTCAAAATTACAATCAACTGCCACATCACATAAACGCTTTAAAAACGTCCTGTTTATTAAATATTTTCCTTAAGTGAGACTAACCCTAGTTTTCCAGTAATGTAGACTTTATATACTTTATATACAAATGACCCAATCAGTGAAAAACAGCCTGGATCAAAGGTTTTTTTGCTCTATCCATTATCAATAGCTCAAATTTGAGGATAAAAAGAAAAGCTTATAAAACTGACTTTCATTAGTGATGAAAATTTATGTTACCAGAATTTTGTTTCTACAACATTCCACTTTTCTGTGTAAAATGTCCAAAAGACAATTATTGTAACGTATATCCCCAATGTTAAATACAGGTAGTACTCGATTTATAACAGTTCATTTAATGACTGTTCAAAGTTACAATGGTATTGAAAAAAATTACTCATGATCATTTTTCATACTTATGACCTTTGTAGCATCCCCATGATTGCGTGATTTATATTCGGATGCTTGAAAACTGACTCACATTTATGATGGTTGCAGTGTCCTGGAGTCATGTGATCCTCTTTTATGACCTCCTGACAAGCTAAGTCAGTGGGGAAGCCAGATTCACTTAACAACCGTGTTACTAATTCAACAACTGCAGTGATTCACTTAACAAATGTGGCAAGAAAAGTCATAAAATGGGGCAAAACTCACTTAATAAATTTCTCATTTAATAATATAAATGTTGGGCTCCATTGTGGTAGTAACTTGAGGACTACCTATATTTGTTTATAACTGTACATTGGTGCCTCACCTTTCTTCCAAAGATCCTGGAGAAACATCTGAACTATAACATTATGCAGGTAGTCCTTAACTTATAAATGGATGCTTAGTTATGACAGACCTTGCTGGTGGGTACTTATAACTTGGCTTCCAAATTCTGATGGCTGCCCCCGATCACATGACCATACTTTGGATGTTCAGCAATCAGCCCACATATATGGCCATTTGCAGCATCCTGCAATCATGTAACCCATGTTTTATGCTAGTTTTGCTGAAAACCAGCATTTATCACCGTGTTTGCTTAACGACTGCCTCAAAAAAGTCATAAAATCAGGCTGGTCACATGGGTGACTTGATTTATAGCCATCACAATTTATGACAGTGATATACAGACTGCATTACAATTATAACTCAAGGACTACTTGTAATTTGAACTAGACTGATTTGACCAATAGTGATTACTTAAGCAATATGAAATCTAACAGGGAAAAAACCCCAAAAGCGAGATCAACCCCGTTGATCTTGCTTTGCGATTTGACGAGATCCGGCCATAAATGGTGTGAATGGGTTTTAATGTCTTTAATATTTTTAATTTTTAAGTGTTTTTATAGTGATTTTTTGAGTGTATTGTGAGCCACCCTGGGTCTTTGGAGAGGGACAGCATATAAATTAAATCAATCCATCCATCCATCCATCCATCCATCCATCCTGAATTTGAATTTTCATGGTTTAAGAACATTTTAGCTACAATAGAAACATGAAAAATAATTCTCAAGGTGCTACTTCTGCAATATAAACTAAACTATTCATTGAACATAATGATATAGGAATGAAATAATATAAAAAAGGTTGAGATCATCCTGATTCCTTTGATTTGAGATAAAAATCAAATCAAACCATGAAGCCCTATAAAGAGGCAACTCAGTCATTAAATAAAGTGGCTGTTATGTGAAACTGTGATCTTATTTCAGGTTTCCTTTGCAAAGGTCGTAAATGCAAAGATTGGTCATAAAATTACTTTTTCATCACTGTCGTAACTAAAAAAAAATCACGATACATGGTCACTAAACAAGTCAGCTATTAAATAATAAATTCTTGTAAAACCAAGGCCTAAACTGAAGTCACCTTTCCACTAAACACAATGATCAATAAGGCTAATATCATAGACATAAAAATCACCAAAAAAAAAATTTAGATGTTCATTCTTAATTAACAGTGCCTGCAGAAAGATTATTAAATCAAATCACATAAATTATGATTTAGGCCAGCGGTGGAAAATATTTTCGGCACCGAATGCCCAAACCGGAACGTGTGTGCATGCTTGTACATGCACCGGAGCACCGGAGCACTGGAGCGCCGGAAACACGAAGACCAGCTGGCACGCATACCTGTTTTTTTAGCTGTTTTGGGCCATTTTGGGGGGCTGTTTTCAGGGCTTTTTCAAGCTGTTTTTTGGGGCCATTTTCTGGCCATTTTTTGTTTCAAAAAACCAGCCTGAAAACAGCTCCAAAAGACCAAGAAACAGGCATGTGCGCACCGGTGAAGACCAGTTGGCCGGCGCATCGGAAACCGGAAGAGCAACTGGCGATGGCGCATGCCCACAGAGGTCTTTGTGTGCCACCTCAGGCACACATGCATATAGGTTCGCCATCAGAGATTTAAGCAAACTGAAATATACAGAGAGTGTTTACACAATCTATGTCTAATTATACACCTAAACCAGGCCCTCTCTTTTTCAAAGCCCCAATCTGCTTCTTTCTTTTTCCTTCCCCACCCTTCCCAGTGTAAGCGACTGACACTAAAGGAGAAAGAGATGGCGAGTTAAAAAAAGGAAAGCAAACATTTCAATGCCATTTTTAAATGCAATGCTTCATTTGAATGACTATTTAAAGTGGTGGTTTACTTAACTGAATTGAAACGCACCTGCATAGTGAATCACTGACAAGGCTGCCAAAAAGGATTTTCATCTGAATGCCTCATACAATAGATTCAGCTACAATTCAGCTAGATTAAAACACACACACACACACACACACACACACACACACAAGGGCATTCACTTTTCTGTTAGGAACCTTTCCATTAGGAACTCTTCCAAACTTTCCAAGCTTAGATCCAAGTGAAAGGAAAGAGGCTTCGGCCAAGAAATTGCCTCTTTATAGGGTTTCATTAAAACACTATATCAAACATTGCGGTTGTAATTTGGAAAGCATACTAGCAATCAGGGGGATGACCTCAATCTTTTTAACATTATTTCATTTCTAAAAGTGCTTGTTACCATTATATTCAACCAGCTCCATTTTGTCGTTTATCCTCTTGATACACAGAAATTGTAAGTACTAACTACATGCAGTTCAGGGATGAAAGTCCTAAAATGCTTTTGATAAATAAGAAAGTTGTTTTCTATACACATTAGCCTATCTTGGAGGGACACTGGGCAAGATCCAATCCAAAACAAACCCTCACAGACCTCAAGAACCAAGAACAATTCATTCAGCAATTCCTAGAATAACTGCTCATAATGTACCACAAATGGGGAACTGGTGGCTCTGCTGGCAATGTCCACTCTTTCATGATTGATCAGACTGACTGAGCTAATAGGAGATGGAATACAATAATATTTCAAGGTTTATTCTTTCTAAATAGGAAGGCATTTTTTTCTTGTATATTACTGCCTTCAAAATTAAGAGCAATACACTATAGCTGTACAGAAGAAGCTATGCAGCAGGTTTTCTCCTTGAATCAAAAATTCAGGAAAAGTCCCCAGTGGCTTAACAGAAAGAAAGAAACTTAAAAAGGACCTGCCATAATAGATCAAACAGTTAAAAATGGTGGTGGGTAGTTTGTACTTTCCGACTTACAAGATTGACATCAGCTCTCTCAGGTAAACCAGACAGGAAACACTATTAGAGGAACTAATTCTACTTTACTGTATGTTACATTAGCAGAATCTTGCAAATCTGAAAGTACAAACTTGCCATTTTTAACTGTTTGATCCATATTAGGCTGTTCCTGTCTCTCGTGTCTGATTGCTTGTAAAACAGCATCTCTTCCCTTTATTCCCCAAGATCATCCATACATTCCATTAGAGTGAGGAAGGAAGAAGGGAGGGAGGGAGGGAGAGAGGAAGGAAGGAAGGAGCAGGGAAGAAGAAGGAACAGGGAAGGAGGGAGGGAAGGAAAGAGGGAAGGGAGATTTCTGATATTCACTGTCAACTTCCCACAAGGAAATCAATGGGAAAGCTGACAGGAAGTTGGAAGTCACTCCCGCTCTCATTGATTTTTTTGTCCACTTGTGTTTCATTAAGAAAATATGTCTGAAAAGATGCCTTAATTCCGAAATGTATAAACATAATTATAAAGACTCAAATGTTAAAATTTGCATTATAAAAGAGGGAGTTTGCTGAGTTACAGTAAGACAGAAGTCAATCAGGTACACTGTAAGTCTCCTGAAGATACTTCCGGTTTCCTAAATCTGCTTTTGTACCAGTTACTAATGTTCCTGAAGAAAATGCAGAGTGGATAGAGAAAGGATAAAAAGTGTAGAGAATTTTGCAAAAGAAAGCACAAAATCCATGTGGCTTCATAGAGCATAGAGAAGTTAAATAACTTCATAGTTATTTAACTGAAATTTATTAAACAAACTATGCATGATTCAATTCCTGCAATATACTAAGTCAAAAATAAACAATAACATTAACATGCTTAGCATATAGTATGTACCAGGCCTGTATTTGCTGGTCATCTGTTTACTCTTTCTTTTCTAGAAGATAACCAGGGGTGGGTTCTACTTACCTTTACTACCGGTTCCCAACGGTTCTATAGAATCAGTATGAACTGGGGGCAACTGAAGATAACTGTTCTTGTTCCTTCACTGCTCACACCATCAATAATACTTACTTGGCAAATGGTAGTTACCCCAAAATATCCAAACAGTTCTGATATTCTATATTTGAGCCTAATACCATCTATGGTTTGCTTTGTTTTCTTTTCAAAGAAACTTCAAAATTCTTGGCTCTTTCATTTAAATTATCAAAATAAGAAAATTAATGTGTGGGTAATTTTCATTATGAAATAGCCAGCAGATGGCATTTTTGGAAATATTGCAGTTTACTCATTATATGTTTATGGGTCGAAAGATTTGATTCCCCTTTTGGGCTGTTCAAATTATTTTTAACTGTAATACTAATAGCAACATATAACACTGCTATGTTGCAAGCTATATTGGCTTCCTATAGGCTTCCAGGTACAAAATACCTGTTGCCTATAAAGACCTTTTTTCATGGATGGGACCTGAAGCATACTCACACTATCAGATCTTGTGGAATGGGCAGGCACAATCAGAGATTGGTGAATCTCTGTGTGGGCATGCTTCAGATCTCATCCATGAAAAAAAAATGCCATCTAATGGGGACCAAGAGTTGGCTGTTCTTTGGAAAAACATCTCACTCCACTGAGATTCTAATGGCCTCAATCTGTCTGATCTTCTAGAAGGCAGATAACTTTTTTTTAAAAAAAAAGTTGGGAAACCATTCAAATTCTTTAAATAATAAATAAAAGGAACATCAAGCAGTTCATCAAATGAATTCAAGTAGCCCTCCTTCCTTCACATGCAGCTTTCTTCCTTGAAAAAGCTGATGGCTCATGAACCTGCCATCCTGCAATTAACCAGACCCCACATACTTCAACATAATTGCTGCAGAACAAGCTTTATGTTCATAATTAGCTACTGAAAAGGTATTTTTCCCCCAAGCAGCTAAGAATACTGAAAGAGATGAGGAGCCTATGCCTGCACCCTCACTCTTAAACAGCTTCTGTGCCTCTTAGCAAATGGTTCTGCAACAGCCTATTTGATGGTTGCCGGATAGACAGAGGCAGAAACAGAATTCTTTGGAACCTTGAAAAGCCATCTCCCATGTATCGTTGAGGGAACATCATATTATATTTAAAAGGGAAAACTTTATTATTAAAAAGCTAATTCCAACAGATTCCCAGAACCTCAACCAACAGGCAAGTTCTATGTATCTTTTTTTCCCCCCATAAAGAATAAAACCAGCTTCTAGTCTAGGGCCTGGGGCAATTATCATTTTGCATTCACGTTCTATGGACTATGGAATCTCTGTAAAAATGGGGATGATGACTACAGCTGACAAGCTTGATGTTATGACGTAAGCATTCCACTTTATCAGGTCTTTTTGCAGGCTGGATTTAGCGAGTGAAATTTAAAAAATTGAATATATAGGCTCATAGGAATAACTGGCTGGTAAATCTAATTCTTTTGAGGAATCAACTAAAAGAAGAGATATGTGCAAGGAAAAAACAGAAATATTTAAAGTGAAAAAGTATTAGTTAGAAAGCAAACTATTTTCTTATCTCTAAATAGCAGTTATGTTTTTCAATCTTTTTTGCTTCTATTTTTGTTTCCTATACTTTTTGTTTTTTAATTTGTTTTTACTAAATTCTGCTTTTTAGAATTTATAATATTCTTCAATGGCCTGTAGCTTTTAGGCCATTTTATTAATTTGATTAGCACCAGAGTGATTTAACTTATAAGAAAAATATACATAATAACGGAAAACAAAATTGTTGGAGTGGCAAAGTACAATTTAAAAGAAGGTGATAAATACCCATGATGAAGACTGCATAAACTTGCATTCACTGGCAGATACTTCATCTATTGTCTTAATCACTAGGTTTAAGGCTGGAATTATACTATAACTCAACTATCAAACGTGCCAGGTTTTAAAACCATGAACTGGAATAACTGAATATTGTTTGTTTTCTTCATACTTCTATCTCTCCACTAAGAGCTTTGTGGTTAAATTTAAGTATTAGTCATTAGATTCCACCAGGTAGAAGGAAACCTCAATTGGCAGATAAACAATTATATGAGAAAGACAAATTAATGTTTCACACATCCTACTTGAATTCAACCTACAAAATAGAGAACTGGGAGAGGCAGAAGAAAACTAAAGAAAGGCAGAACTGTGATTCTCTCAATCTGCTACAGCTTGGCACCCTTCCAGAGATGCATGGATCTAGCTGGCTGGAAATACTAGGAGTTGTAGTTCAATACATCTGAAGAATGCTAAATTAGACAAGGAGGGGCAATGCAAAAGAACTACCGTATTCTTTGTCGGATTTTTGTATTCATTTATTGCAGTACAAGGATATATAAACATTAGGAATCTGATGACTGATCCCAGCCATCTAGAAAACATCTGTTGAAAATCCCTCTCCCCTTTCTGGTGAATCACACAGGATGAAGTGAGGCAATAGTCATTCTCAATATAACCCCACTAGTGGAGACAGTGCCCACCCCCATTGTTGATATTCTGAAAACAACTTAAGCATTGGTGAAATCCAATTTTTTTTACTACTGGTTCTGTGGGCGTGGCTTGGTGGGCGTGGCACAGGAAGGATACTGCAAAATCTCCATTCCCACCCCACTCTGGGGCCAGCCAGAGGTGGTACTTGCTAGTTCTCCGAACTATTCAAAATTTCCACTACTAGAACCTGCTGGATTTCACCCCTGAACTTAAGCTTATATGGCTTCACTAAGACTTAGCCCATTTGATTGATTGATTGAGGGTACCATATCTTGTCTTTTATCTATTGATTTTATCTTTTGATTTTACTGTGATGTTGGCAGGGTTCCCCCCCCCCACTTTCTTCTATGTATATTTTTGTACATTGCCCAGAAAACTTCAGGATTGGGTTGAGTTAAAAGTACTTTCAATTAAATAAATAAATAAATATTCTGAATTGCGCCTTCAGTGAACAAAGTGAAAAGAAAGCAGAATGCTCTGCTCTAAGATGACTTGTGAAATGCAGACACATCATTTCTTTTGTATGAGGCCTCTTAATTAAAAATTTAGATTTCAGTGCATCTCCATAACAGGCTTATGACATTCCAAATTAATGCTATAAACTCAAGCTACGCTCTTCCAGAAAAGAGTGGGAAGAACCACATTTTCTTTGATTCCTCTAATTGTTAGCTTACTTGTGTACAACACAAGTAGTCTTTGCTTAGTGACCATAACTAGGACCAGCACCTTGATCATTAAACAAAGTTGTCACTAAGTGAAACATCACAATTTTACAAAATAAAGCTGATATAAGCTGGGAAGATTGAAAATGTGATGATTGGCAGCATTTTTTTACATTACCATGATAATTGTGATGGGTTGCTAAATGAGGACTACTTATACATCAGGCACAGGGGTGGGTTCTACTTACCTTTACTATCAGTTCGGGGGCCGTGCGCACGCTTCTGCTTCCTGATGACATCAGGGCAGTGGGTTCTGTAGAACCGGTCCGAACCAGGGGCAACCCACCACTGAACAGGTATTACAGATAAATAAATCCATTCCTTTTCCTCCAATAAAAAACTTTGAACTTCATCACATCTGCTTCCATGTTGACTCTTGGTTATACTGTGTGTTACCTCAGCCTGTCACATCTCACTCACTTACAGGTAAATATGAAAATACACCAGTTGAGGATCGTTATAACAAAATGTATGTGTGTATGTATAAATGATATTTATATACCACTGACTTCACAAGAACTGTGGGCAATTTACAAAATTCAAATAAATGCATAAGATACATAAAAGAAATCTTGGTATACAACCATTATTCTACCCCAGAATCTGCAATGTTATTGCATCCTAAATGTCAAAAGCTCCATGAGTACCGTATTTTTCGGACTATAGAATGCACCAGTGTATAAGACGCACCAAGATTTCGAAGAACTTTTTACCCTTCTGGATCAACCATTATATTTCTACTAATATTTTAATATGATTTTATAACTTTGCCAGAGGTGTGTGTGTGTGTATAAATTCTCTCAACTTTGTTATTTTTTAAATCAGTTATTGATGACATATTGACAGTGATGTTGGCAGGTTTTTTTTACTATTGTTTATGTCTAGTTTCTTTCACTAGCAGCTTTCTAGCAGTTAACTCTCAAAAATTCAACAAATCAATAATGAGATCCTACAGCAATTTTTTAATGTTAGGGTTTGACTTTTTCAAATAAATCCCTTTCTCTTATTTCAAAAAGTTTATCTTAATATTGAGTTGAAAAAAACACGAATTCTTGAATATAATGATTTTCATAGTTATATATGAAAATCATTATATTCAAGAATGCGTGTTTTTTATATATTCAAGAATGTGTGTTATATTTTTATATATTCAAGAATGTGTGTTATATAACAGTTGAAACAACAAGTGCTAGTGGCTTGTTGCAGCAATCTTTAGTAAATGAAACAACAAATGAAGCATGGATTTGGACAATTATCTCACCTATTTCGAGAAAAATAAAACAACTTTATTCTGAAACACTGCCCCAAAGCAAATCAAAACATTCACAAAACATTCTACTATTCTTTGTTTTAAAATATTACAATTAAATAAGCATGGCTCCTACTCAGTGTACTCTATTATGACTAGAATTGTATTCAGACCTTCCCATACTTAAGGTGCACAGCAATCAGGAGCTTTTATTCCTAAATAATATATTTGGCTGTATTTTGCCCATTTAATAACTTTACAGATTTTATTTATATCCTATTTCCCTCCACAAGATCAAAATAGCATATACACTTCTCAACTTCTCATTTTTATTCCAGTAATCAATTTGTGATGTAAATTAGGCTAAAATAATCACTAGCCAGTCACCCAATGAGCTTCATTACTAAGTAAGAACTTGAATCTGGGTCTCACCAATCTAAATCAAGATTCTGTTTATTATCCCATATTGGCTTTCCCTTAAAGGGTATAAATTCTAAACATGCTGAAAAGATGCTGCTGAATACACAGAATAATTTTGAAAACACACTGCATGACCAATTTAAAAGCATGTAAAATATGATGGATGACAACTATGTTAAATTAAGCAATTTTATCTTGCCCACATTAATTTGGGTTGATAATCCCCATTTTTTTTAAAAAAATAATCAATCAATCAATCAATCAATTAATTATTAATGCCATCCATCTCGCTAGTCTTCATGAAACAGACTACTTCAAAATTTTTACACATATTATGAATTAAGCCAACAAGAACTTCAACTTCATTGGTACAATATATAGCTATTTATCTCATGGTATTAATTTAAATAAACAAATATATCAAAATAATAAAAACTATTTTCCAATTGTAACTGATCCTAAAGTGTCTTGTTTACATTGTGCTTTAACAGACTACAGCACGGGTGTCAAACTCGCCACATCATGTTGCCATCATGTGACTTTTGCAACTTTTCCCCATTCACGGAGCTGGGGTGGGCGTGGCCTGCGGATGACATATCCGGACTACAGTAGTCCTCAACCTATGATTGGTCACTTGGCAATCATTCAAAATTACACTGGATTCCCAAAAGCTATATGACCCAGTTTCAAAGTTGTGACCACTGCAGCACCCTAAGGGTCAATCATCCTTATAACTAACCACAGAGACACTATAATACACCCTCCTGCCTATCTCCTCCCATCCTGCCTTTTTACCCCATTTCAACCAGGTCCCTGCAGGACTTGCAAAAGAGATACAAAGCACATTATAAATTAAAATAGTAACAATGCACTATGGGCAAAATATTCAATTTCAATCCAATCAAAAATGTTTCTACCAATCCATCAAAGGAGAGACTGCAGTGAATCAGTTGACAAGGAAGTAACAGTGCAGTTTTGGGTGCAGCTATGGGACAACCCAAAGAAATACAAGGATGCAATTTGGATAAGGAGGTGGATAAGAATATAAAAGAAGTTGAAATGAAAGAACTCGCAATAGCAAAATGGCGGAGAAAAGGACAGGGAAGATCAAGAATTGGTCAGTACTAGATGAAGATGAACTGCATGGCCTACACTCACAACAACATATATTTAATATCATATTGCAAGGATGTGAAATTGAAGAATTCTTTCTACCTGAGTAGAAAGAAAAGGACACAAAGACATGTGCAAAGAATGAGGGATATTCAATGAGTCAAATATGCTTCTCTAGTGCCTTGAAAATATTTTGGCTGATTTCTTTCCTGTCCCCAAATAGTATACACTGTATTTTCTTCAGCCATCTTTTATAACAAACAAAAAAAGAGATCTAAGAAAGAAAGATTTGAAGCAGTGAATGGAGAAAGTGATATATTATTTAAATGCAACGGAAGAAACATATTTACCTACACAGTGTAGAAGTTACTGAATGCTTTGTTTTAAATAAAACATTTTATCAGGTTTTCCAACCTTTTACTTTGAGTTTTTACCACAGATTCTGAAAATTTTGCATGGATTTATTTTTAGAAGTAGAAAAACCTCCTGAAACCAATGAGTCATATGTATCAGCAGAAACCAAGAATGCCTTTTCTTCCACAATTCTCAATATTTATTTTTCCCTTCCATTCATTAACAGGCAGGAGTGTATCAAAGCAGACTAGTAACAAGAAATATTCCCTCTGCTTCCTTGGATCAAGCAATTTTGTTGACTAATCCGTAAAGTAATGCTTACCCCAAAGGTAAAGGCTGGATAGAGATCTGGATTTGAAGGGCAAATGTGATTTGGAGCATATTGTCACATAAGGAGCACCTATTGGGAACATCTTAAAGTCATATTCCACCTGATGTGCAAAACTTCTACTTATTCAGAATAGAACATGTCTGTATTTACAGACAATAAACAAAATACACTTTCAGTTTCCAGCCGGCTGTTTGGTAGACACAATGAATCCACTGTAGAATCCTATTTAACTAATCCTATTTTAAGCAACAAAGAAACAAGATACTTATAAATCAGAAAAAATAGTGAAATTGATGAAACCAGTAGATTATGCTATTAGATTCCATTTTCAGTCATTGGTGAAACAAAATCAATAGGACAAATACACTGTTACTTTGTCTCTCCTCAGTTATGAATGAATGCAAAGATAATTTGGCAACAATATCACAAACATTTTGCAATTATTTGTATGCATATCATACAAATTCCGTATAGTAAGATATACTATGTGTCTCCGTTAAATAAATATGGCACACATCATGCTAGTTAGTTTGAAGACAAAATAAAACCCAAGACCTTGGTAACTTACAGCTTTATAACTAAGAGTAAGCTGTACCAAGGAGCCCTGGTAGCGCAGCAGACTAAAGCACTGTTATTAACATTAGCTGCCTGCAATTACTGCAAGTTCAAATCTCACCAGGCTCAAGGTTGACTCAGCCTTCCATCCTTTCTAAGGTAGGTAAAATGAGGATCCAGATTGTGGGGGCAATAAGCTGACTTTGTATAAATATACAAAAGTATGAAGGCTATTGCTTAACGCATTGTAAGCTGCCCTGAGTCTCCGGAGAAGGGCGACATATAAATAAATAAATAAAAATCTATATATATAACAGTGAAAACCAGTCATGCATTAATCATGAAATCTCCAGAACTGTAAAGCCTACAAACTTGAAATTTGCCACATATGTTCCTCTTGGCTTCTAGGTGCTCATTAAGAAAGGATTTTTCGAAATGACCATCAGAGCATTAGTATTTCCTATATTATTATTAACACGCTCTGATGCTAAGGAGTTTTATTTCCCCTCCCCACCTGAAAAGAAATCTGTTCCAAATGCAAAACACAAGCAGAGGAGTTTCACTTTCAGTTTCACTTTCACAGCAGGAAGCAGCTTTACTACAGAACAGTTGAGCTAAGCCACGCCCAGCCTCCTTCCTGTCTCCTTCTTGCTCACACAGCAAATACTGTTTGAATTTCCAAACACCCCTCAACTCTCTCACGCTCTGACAGAATGCTAGCCAGATGAATACCAATGGATGCTGCAGGCTGGGACATTCTACTCCCCTCCCCCTCTGCTCCAATTGCCAGTTGCATTATATTAACACACTCTGATACTACGGAGTTACACATTCTACCTTAAGTTTCAGGCTGTAAGTGTCAATTTATCAAGCCCGAGCACATAGTTTTGTAGCGAAGCATGGGCGTCCAGCTAGTTCTTCATATGATTATGTGAAAAAAGACTGCTAAATAACTACTAAAGGTGAAGCCACATGAGTGTAAGGGTACTTAGTTTTAATCTACTGCAGTCAGTTAGAATTAAGCCTATAGTGCTGATTGCTGCCTAGGCCCACTAAAGCAGAAAAATGTTCTAGTGCAGCGGTTCCCAACTTTTATGCCTTGACGGCCCAGCATGGAAGAGGAGAACCGGCCTGCACAAGCGGCCTCCATGTTGACCTGCCACTCATACATCGAGCTGTGCACATGTGTGTCAGCCTGCTCACACACCTCAGTTCCGAACAGGCCACGACCTGGTAGTGGGCCATGGCTTGGGGGTTGGGGATCCCGGTTCTAGTACATCTGTTTCCTGCCGGCCATATTTTTTTTATTTTTTTTATTTCAACATTTTGTATTGTAGGCTGTCTTGAAAGGTGTTTTCTCACATGCTCACAAATATAATGGCTCACCCTTGTGGAAACCATGGCTAGGAAAAAGCCCCAGGAGTTTTTCAAGTATGTGAACAGATGAATGCTAGGAATAAAAACCTTCTACATGTCCCAAAATTACATTCAGAAGTGCAATTCTTCATTTAGAAGTGTCAGGACCCATTATGGTAACAAATGAAGAAAACATATTAGGATCAGAAGGGAGAGATGAGGCCTGAGAAAAAGAGCAGTAACAATCCATAATTATCTTGTAGATATAGCGCTTGTGAGCTAAAGACTGTTGTGCAAATCCATCAACTCTGTTCCTTGCTATACAACCTGAAAGTGTGTTATGTATGTGCATTCTTAAGTATAAATCCAAAACTGCTTGCACTTTATTAGTTTAGCATAACAGAATGTCTACCTCTAATACATCTACAAACCTGAAGTGTAAATAGGATAAATAGATTTGAAAGAGATCCACTCTGAAAGATAATATTCACTTTAGAACTCTGTCATTTCATTTTCATTTC
The DNA here is from genome assembly GCA_022577455.1 of Arizona elegans. Classification (NCBI taxonomy): domain Eukaryota; kingdom Metazoa; phylum Chordata; class Lepidosauria; order Squamata; family Colubridae; genus Arizona; species Arizona elegans. The sequence continues at coordinate 223,768,757 of JAKOOJ010000001.1, forward strand.
ATTTTCATTTTATTAAATTTGTATACCGCCCTACTCCCGAAGGACTCAGGGCGGTGAACAGCCATAAAATAAAACATATAGATACAAAATTTAAAATAGAGATAAAACTAATTAAATAAATTTGGCTGAACCATTTTAAAACCCCAATAAATTAAAACCAAATTTAAAATTCCATTTAAAAAGAGGAAAAGTTTAGGTCAGGCCAGCTTGATGGAATAAGAACATCTTAAGCGCGCGACGGAAGGTACGCAGATCCGGAATCCTCCGTATCTCCGGGGGGAGCTCGTTCCAGATCGCAGGTGCCCCCACAGAGAAGGCTCTCCCCCTGGGGGCCGCCAGTCGACATTGTTTGGCCGACGACACCCGGAGGAGCCCCTCTCTATGGGAGCGTACTGGTCGGTGGGAGGCTATTGGTGGCAGCAGGCGGTCCCGTAAATAGCCAGGTCCTAAGCCATGGAGCGCTCTGAAGGTGATAACCAAAACCTTGAAGCGCACTCAGAAGACCACCGGGAGCCAGTGCAGCTCGCGCAGGAGAGGCGTTACATGGGAGCGCCACGTCGCTCCCATCACCACTGTCAATTGTGTATTCCTAGTCAAATTCAGGAGAGCTGTCACCAAATGCCCACAGTACAGACAAATGTAAGCCCCCATTACATGAAACTTGATTGTAAGTGACATTCCAACAGAGGCACAGGAGATTTTTGCTCCAAACACACAGCCCAACAGCAACCCGGAGAGGGGAAAAAAAGAACACAACACTATAAGATGTAGGGCATTATTCAATGAGGAAGGAAGCAGCATAAAGAACTTCTTTCAGCAACAAAGCACTTCTCTCACAATAATCTTCAAGTGGGTACTCTCCTACTGCAGATGACTTAAATTAAGGTAGGCTGTGCTGCAGTTGACGTGTGAGTCAGCAAGAGCTGCCTGTAGGAAACTGCTGACATTTTTAGAAGGCTTACAAACAAAAGTGTGTGTGTGTATGTATGCTCACAAGACACATATGCACACACGGGTTTCTATTCAGGAAGCATGGGCACACATACAATTAACATGTAGAAAAACAAGTAGCACATAATTTCTCATTTCCTTATTTATATGTCCAATTCATAGGAATCACTTCTGAATGTTAGCTATAATTAGAAGCTGCATTGAGTCCTTCAAAATCAGTTTGTTTAAGCATATAAAACAGCTCAAACAAAAGTGTTTGAGTAACTTCTCTTTGTGAAAAGTGAAAATCTGTCCTGTATGAAAGCAATACGCCCTTATTATTTTTATTGAGTTGGGAGACTTATTTTGAATTAGAACACTCAAAAGTATTTAATACTTCAGCTGGGAGATTATTTTATAAGCAGAGGTGTAAGGTTAATTTCTAGAAAGATTGAGGCTGGGACACAATCTCTCTTTATAACAAAATCTTGTGACATGAAAGACCCTTATCTAATGAAAACTGGAAGAAAGGTCACATTGACTCACTAATAGAGAAAATGCAATCTGTACTTGCAGATTATTACAATGTCACTCAAAGTCTTCGAATTTGAGATTTGCCAAAAAGGCAAGTGAGAACAGGAATATTGCAAAATATAACTCTCTAAGATCTCATCGTAAGAGCTTCACTTTAGAACACTTACAATTTCAATATACTCCATAATAGACAGGGTCACTCTTGTATTCTTTGAAAAAAAAACATGCATTTATGAAAAATGTACAGGAACTGAAAAGGGCATTTTACCATCCATAGGAGAATTGGTGTAGCATAATAGATATCCAAGAGATGGAAGAGAGAAGATTTTTCAGAAAAATATTTCCACAATCCTTTTTTAAACTAAAAATGCACTATTGATGAGGCTAATAATGTAACAATGAATTACTACATCTGTTCAAGTTCAGCAATTTCAATCGTGCAAATAACCTGCCTCTGGGAAAAATATCCAATTTATGTACAATAAGTACATAAACATCTAATATCAGCCCCCAATCAGAAAAAGCCATTGGGATTTTTTTCCTGTTTAATATTTTTCTGGAAATGTTTGTTCTAGTGTATAGAGAGTTCAATATGGTCCAGAAAACATAACTGTAATACACATCAAAACATATTAGAGAATCTTGGACAAGCAATTGTCTTTCTCTGTTATCTTAAATTTAAAATATACCTGCAGTAGTCATTCTTTGAACAAAGTTATGGAAACCAATAGGACAACTTTATAATAAATTACTAGATTTTAGTGGCTTTAATCTATGTGTGAGGTAAGATCAGATCCTACACAATTGTATATTATTCCACACCTCAATAGACTGGCATTCAAATACTCTGAGCTCCACACAGAAGGGCAGGATTGAAGTGGAACAAATAATCATGAGACACCTTACAATGTGGATCTACAAAAGCATAATGAGGTAATGATAAAATGTCTTTAAGCCATCTGAGCCTACATGGTAAGACTGGGCACAAAACAGAATACATACAAAGGAATGTACATCTGCTGATTTCTACAATTGCTTAAATGTCCCTTAATAAATATGCTTGAACCTTTAATTTCTGTATTCTTAATTAAAGTGTATGATAAAATATCAAAAACAGACTATATCAGTCTATGATAAAGAGCTGATATCTCCATTAACACCATTCATGAATACCAAACTATCTAATGAGTTCAGTCTAGATATGGATATGAGAGGCCTTAGTTTAATTTACACTTGTGTAATTAACAATTACATAACCAGCTTGGTTTTTTTTCTCCTTTTCAGAAAGATAAATATTGCAACCCTAAACATATATTTAATACAGCAGAATTTATTTTAGAGAAACTAAGATTCTATTGAAAAGCATTTACAGAATATAGAAGTACAGCAACAATCCTGTGAAAAACAGGCTACCTAAATCTCCACAGGGAGAGGAAAATTGTCTATTTTAAAAACTTTTACAGAAATTGCCAACATTATGCTCAGCTCAAATAAAGCAGGAATTTAGGGTTTATTTTTAAAATTATTTTTCCTTTAAAGAACATGTACTGTGCATTCTCTTTCTAAACCTGATAAATGTTCTTACTTAGATTAAATTTCTGCTCATTATTGATCACAACAAAAGGTACACATTCCTCTGCTTGTTTGCTTGCTTGTTTGCAAATGATAATTTCTGCTCCAGAACTGGCAGGTTAAGTATGATGCTTTTCAACACCCCACAAAAATGCTTCAGTCTAACTAGAAAGCAGAATGAGTATGCTGCAACTCAGCTGGCTAAACTCATTAATTTTACATTTTGTTGAAGCAAGCTTCAATATGGATACTTAGTTCATGCAGCTGCCAAAGAAGGAGGAGGAGGAGGAGGAGGAGGAGGAGGAGGATACTCTGTACACGAAACAATGGCCACATTTTGCAACTGCTGAGTAAACATTATTACAGATGTGGCAAATTTTAATCAGATTTTAGAATGGAAAGATGGGAAATTTGAATTATCCAGAATAATCTGTTACTGTGTCTGACATAAACTAATAGGAAATATATCTCAGGGGTTGCCACAAAGAAGAAGGAGTCAAACTATTCTCCAAAGCACCTGAGGGTAGAACAAGAAGCAATGGGTGGAAACTAATCAAGGAGAGAAGCAACTTAGAACTAAGGAGAAATTTCCTGACAGAACAATTAATAAGTGGAACAACTTGCCTCCGGAAGTTGTAAATGCTCCAACACTGGAAGTTTTTAAGAAGATATTGGATAACCATTTGTCTGAAGTGGTATAGGATTTCCTGCCTGGGAAGGGGGTTGGACTAGAAGACCTTCAAGGTCCCTTCCAACTCTGTTATTCTATTTCTATTTCTATATCAATATTGCTAACATATTAATTTCAACTATTGAAACACCCTATGAAGATTCTCAATCATCCAAGTCATGGTTGTCTCAAAGATGCTTTTTCAAGAGGCAACTGGACTTTCTGGAAAAAACACCGCTGGAACAATATTGAAACACCCATATCAGTTTCCTAGCAAAACTCATGGTGCTAATTATTATTGCAGGCTACCTCCAGATTAGTCATTATATTTGAAGGAAGACCATACCAGCAGATTCATAAAGGATATACAACATTACATACTGAAACATTATCTTCAAACATTACTTAGTATGATATAGCAAAAATAATAATAATAAAATCTTTCAATAATGCAAAGCAAACTGATGCTGTGCTTCAAATTAAGTCAAAGTCTGTCTGGAATTCTGGGGGGAACAAACATTTTGCTCCTATGAGGATTTTGAACAGAATAAATTTGGGCTAGGATCTGTCATATGAACAATTAAAAAAATGATGTGAGGGCAGGTTTTGACTTACATGGTAAAGTTTTTAAAAATGTCTTTTTTCTGTGTTTTTTAAAAATGCTCCATATTTCTAAGAAAAGACGACCATTCATTTAGGCAGTCAGGCAACAGCTATTGGTAAATGAAGACTTTAATGTTTTTTTTTAAATAAAAGGGCAAGGAACCTCTCAGTTACCACTTAAACCTTTTGAATTAAGTCAACTGCTCCAGGTTCTGACCTACTGAGTTTTTGAAAGGGGAAGACTAAAGAGTGGGTTTACCTCAACCCTTCTTAATCCCTTTATTTACATTTAGCAGGTGATCCAAAATTCTTAATGTTATTTGAAGCTTTAACATTTTGGGGACAGTGTGTGTGTGTGTGTGTGTGTGTGTGTGTGTGTGTGTTGGAAATCATACATCTGTCTACTAGAAGAAATGGAGAAAAGTAACCAATCTCATATTTAAAATGTATCGCAGGAAATTCTATTTTTCCTTGGAGCATTTGTATTATAGATCTCAGGATGCATAATTTGTTCACTTTTTGACCTTTCTCAGGAACTTTGCATCATTTTAATATTATCAACATTAGATATTATAGTCACTCTACTCAACAGTTAGTGGGTGCAGTGATGCCACATTCGGACTCATTCAACAATCAGGTGGGATTTTCAGCAAACACACTCCACTTAGGATCACTGGTGTGGCTCTGCTGGGAGACAGCTGTCTGAAATTTATATTACGGCTACTGTGCTACCCATGAGGCACTTCTGGGTGCAATAAATCAGGAATATCTTCCAAGACAATATACCAGAAAACAGTTTAAAAAATGTTCAATTCATGAGATACTATATCTTGCCTTATCTTGGAATCTTAACTCTTCCCATCCTTTATTACTAACCTTTAGCAGATGTGCATTAGGAAATATTAACATATAAACCTCCCCAACTGAGATTGGCAAATACATTTCCCATGCAGACATTTGCCAAATGATAATCATATTTCCATACCATCTATAATCTATAGAAAGCAGTTGTTAGATTAGTTCTAACAACTCCTGTACTTCAAACATAGCATCTAAACACATGGTCTAAATACTCACACTTCCCACTCACATTTTTATTCATATTAATATACAATGCCTAGAGAATTTCCTACTACAGAATCAAATATTTGCAAAATTTCTCATGTGAAAATAAACCAACAATGTGATGCATCTGAATATCTAATACTATATCTAGCCAGTGATCTGCATTATTTTTATGAAGCTATGATGCTGCTCTGTATATCGGCGTGTAAGGACAAACAAGAACCAAATATAGAGGAACAAAATGATAATAAATTTAACACTAGTAGTTTCATAAAGGCCCTTTCTTCTAGCATTCCATAACCAGTTAAAATAATTGTTCCACAATGCTTTCTGCCTGAGCTGCTTTGTAATTCACATCTCTCTTTTGGAGGAGGAGGGATTGGCCTTTCCTTTTTAAATATATTTTAGTCTTTTTCCCTCTCAGAATATTCTTATAATATTCCACCTAATGTCTCTTGGGATTTAATTTAGTTAATTATACAAACTCACAATTAATTATGAAAGTGACCACTGCTCATACTAACAGTAAGTGAGATTGCTGTTAGCTATATTCTTGAAGTGCTCCCTGGCAATATAACAAGACCTGAAACTTTGCATAGTATTCAGTTTCCCCAAAAGCTAGCTCTAACAGGTCAAAAAACATTGGTCAAGTTCTTGATCCTGGTACCCAAATCTTCAGGAATCAAGTTCCGTAGGCTTCAGAATCCTTGTGACTCCGATGTCTGGAAAACCATTTTTTATTTTATTTTTTTGAGCCAGCGAGAAAGACGAGATGGCTATGCTGGTGGTGAATAAAGCTAATTAAACATCAATTTGAAATATCAAAGAATTTGGGTGTACAATTCCAAAATGGGAAAGTTCAGCTCTAAACCCTGTTGCCTAATTCAGCAATCTAAAGTGAGAAATACCAGTGCAGGCAAAGTAGAAATATCAAAGATATATTTTAGGCACACAGAAGTTCAGAATGCTTTTCTCTAAACATGAAAGTTCATGCAAACTCACACAGCCCTATCAGTAACATTTTTTTTTTTTTTACTTTTTACCCCTCGTAAAAATCTTTTTTTTTTTTTTTTTTTGCTATGACATACTGGATAGGCAGTGGTATTTTAAAAAGGTACTCCAATCCCAACGTTAGACATGTGAAAATAAAGATAGCATTTTCAGCAATATTTAAAATACAATACATGGTTACATTTATTTCTGAGTTCATATACACTATTTAAATTTAAATCTGAAAACTTGAAAACTCTTACAGAAGCAGGTGCTGTTAGCTTCACTTGACTTGAGAAAGCATCAAACATTCTATTTGTACTCATTACTCCATCTTAAGAAAACATTTAATTAACATAAGTTCCTCTTTTAGATTGCTGTGATTTTATAACACTTTGCTGGAAGTGAGTAAGCATGCACTGGATTGCACTGTAAAATTTCCCACACATCTATCTAGTGACAAGCAGTAGCATGGAGTCATTCTTCCAGTCCTCAACCTGTCTTTCCCGCCTATACTTTCCAAACATTAATTAGAGCTAGATTTTTATCGCAAATGTTGTTTGCATTTCTGTACTGTAGCTCATCAATGGAACTCAACTGAAAACACCCAACATCTTCACACCATTGCTGAAGGCACTATTTGCGCAGCTTGAGAAAAGGAAGCATGTCACAAAACAAGTTATCCTCAAAACTCAGGATACAATCAATCCAAACTCTTATTCCCACGCTTATAATGCAGTGAGGTTTTTTAAAACACCCTTCTGTTTAACAATGTTGATATTAAGTATCCAAAATTTCCAATGCAACACCTGATTTCTGGTTGTACTAAAAGGAAGTTTTTAAATGTGAGGCAGATGCGAATGCCTTCTAGTAATGTCAACATTCTTTGAAAAAAAAAGTGTTTTGCCATACTTTATTTCACTACTATAAAATATCCTAGCATTTTATAATAAAGATTGTCTTAAAATCCTCACATGGATTTACACAGCTGTATGCAACTATCCAAAATGCTATTGTAGTATCAATTCCCATACAAATAAAATTATATTCCCATATCAGAAAGATACATGAATGACTTTCAAATGGGAGGAACAATTTCAAATGTTTTAAAACTAATCAAAAAAATTGTTAAAACATTGGATTTAACAAGAGATTCATGTCAAGGAATTTTTTTTAAAAAAATACAATTTAAACTACAATTTATGTTTAAATTCAGGCTGGTTGATCTTAAGGGTCATATGCCTAGGACCATGGGTAAATATCCTGTTTCCCCACAAATAAGACCTATCCCAAAATAAGACCTAGCATGTTTTTACACATGCACCCAATATGAGCCCTACCTGCAAAATAAGCCCTACTTAAGAGCCTGCGCAGCCAGTCAGCTACCCATTCTGTCTGGTTGCTCGTAGTGCCATGGCCAAGAGGCACAGTGGGGTGAAGGTGGAGCTACCCCATATGTCCCACACCGGCTTACCTCAGGGCCCCCGCAGCCAGGCCATCCACACCCCGATACCTGCCTCGCGGCAGCAGCACCAACAACCATGTGCAGCAGGTGCCAGCCCACTTCTTCTGCTTGCTCATGGCTGCAACAGAGCAGGAGGCCGAGTGGTGGTGCCACAGCCGCGAGGTAGGTGTCGGGGCGTGGGGGCCTTGAGGTAAGCCGGTGCGAGGGGCAGCTCCACCCCCTGCCTCGCAGTGGCAGAACTAGCACACCATGTGGCCTCTGCCTCGCCATGAGCAAACCGAAGAAGTGGGCCTCCTATACATGGGAAAAAAATAAGACACGCGCCATGGGGCCCAAAATAAAATAAGACACACTCTTATTTTCGGGGAAACCTGTGTACTGATTCATTCATACACGTTTGCATATAAAATTGAGAATTGAGGTAGATAAAGATAAAGTCTCTCTCCTCACTTACTCTTCCCAGCCTGTTCCTTACCTACAAATTTTGCAGCTGCTTTCAGTAATCATGCCTTCAAAGGATTTTATGGCTAAATTTTGGGCAGCTGATTTCTTAAAAGACCTTGTTCTTGCAAGACTTTCCAGTAGGATTACAGAGCACTCTCAATTATAGATCCCTGAGCTGCAGACACTCTAGAGGTTTTGCACTCAGATGATTCTATGATGAGTGGGTAGGGGGCCTTTCAGGAACTGAGGCTTTTAGAAATGTCAATAACTATGGAGTGGGAAACCAAATAGCAAAGTAACTATGGGCACCTGCACATCTACATCAAACACTGTATCCCACCTGGGAATTGCAAAATTTTACCCCAAATTTAAATTATGGCTTTCAAATTAAGCAAGGATGGTTCTGGCTTGTTTAAAGTTTTAACTTCAATTAAATAACATTCTGATTTTTAAATATACTACAAAGATAGTATATCTGCTTTAAAATGGAACAATTATCCCTTGAGCACACAGGTAGTCCTTGGTTAACAGCCATTTGTTCATCAACCAAAGTTATGCTGAATGAGGAGACCTATGTTGCAGCCATTACAGTGTCCTGCAGTCACATGATCACCATTATTAATCTTGAACAATAAGCAAAGCTAATGGGAAGCCTGGCAGGTAGTCACAAATGGCAATCACTTGACATCACACTTAATGACTACATGGGATTTGCCTAACATGCTTAACAATAGCATTGCTTAGTGATAGAGTATGTTCCCCTGTGTCCAGTTCTTGTCAACTGAGGGGACAGATGATTACCATGATTAGGGAGAGGACATACCCAATATGTTCAGCTAACTCATTGATGTAATGCTAGTCAAAGTTTAGTATTACTCTGAAAGATCCCATGGCTACTTAGAAGCAAAACATCCACCTAATCTGTATCTCGGTTTCTTCATTACATGGGAACTATACCTGTATTTTATTAAGTTTATTCCATATAAGGAAATTTTATATTAAATATATTCTATAAGTTTATATTAAATTCTTATTTTTATAGAGCACAAAGAAACTATAGATCTGTAGCTTAGGATCTTTATAGTCCAATATGATATTTACTCAGAATTAAGTCCAAACAGGTTCAGTCGCAGGTAAATACACACAGGATTCTAGATTCAGCAGACAGTAAAAAGCATTGCATAGGAAGACAAAGAGTAGGCAATGCAATGGCTTATTCGACCCTGTGTGCATGGACATCTCACTTAGTACCCACCAAACGTTTTGACCCATCTTCTGAAATCTTACAATAAAAATAAAGAGGTGGCATGATGTAAAATAAAATCTCGGCTTCTGACGCTCCATTTAGTTACAGGAATGCCTCTGCACTTTGCACAAGTCCACAGACATATGAAGAACATTCAGATGCTGGGCAACTGTAGCTTTGGATTTTGTTAGCAAGCAAATTCACCAAGTCAAAGTTGGTGGTAGTAGAAAGCCACCAACTGGAGCACAAAGACGAAGGTAAGGAAAAGCTACTCTAGTGTAATATTTTTGTGTGTGTGTGTTCTGTGACTGGGCACAAGTGTAAGAGATGGTGCCCATGGAGAAGGAGCCGGTGTGATGGACTACAATGAACCAGCAGTTTCACAGGAAGTGGGGAGCACATTCCAGAAAGGGGAGAGGGACAACAGGCAGTCCAGCCCAGAACTGGATAGGATACAGAGGAAGAGAGTTAGGATAGCCACTCCCTAAAATCTCCCAGGCTATATATCCTTTAGGTTGAGAGTAGTAAGGGTTAAATCTGGCAAGATTCTGTGCGTAAGCAAATAAAGAACTGAATTATTATTCTTTGCCATCCTTGAGCTTAGCCTGATAACAAGCCTTGTCATAGCAGCAATTTTGTAAGAATTTCCACAACATTCCAAATGTCTCTTTATTGCTATACAATCAGTTCCAACTCCTTGAGATCCAATGGATATCACTTCACCAAGCCTGTCAAGAATTGAGTTGTTGAATATTTCTGTCATCAACTCTATTATCCAGCTACCCTGTGTTCTTTTTCAACTGCCTTTGATTTTTGCACATTTCAGCGTCTCTTCCAATGATTCTTACTTTCACATTTATGTGCCCCAAAGACTGAAGTTAATGTTCATTATTAATGCTTCCACTTTAGCTTCTAGTTTTACTTGTCTCCTAGTACAAAAATATTCCCTAAACTAGGGGCATTAATTTACTAGACTCCAGGAGTCTTCTAAGTAAATTTGCATAAGACTTCAATGTGTTGTCCAATGTATGGACTTTAGCCTGTCTTTAAATGCTATAACATGTTAGCTTGCAAATACTACAACTCACAATTGCTTTTCAATATAATTTTCTAAAAAATGTGTTTCCAACTGTTGCCTCAGTTTAAAAGTTTATTCCAGATTTGTGTGGACTTTCATCATTGAAAGCCTGATGAATTCTTTCAAACTTCACTTAAAAGCATTTTTAAAAAGACAGCCGCCATATTACAAAAATAACCTGTTCCACAAAAAGAGAATCATGGTTTCATATTTAGCATACTTCATAACAGGTACTAGAGTTAGCTATGTGGTTTATATGTTACATTTGTAATAATCTGGGAAAATCATTGTAGTTAACATCTCTCACCTTATACCTGAGTCAGTGGGGGAAAGGCAAAGTCTTTCATTAGGCATTATCTTCTTCAAATATCCCATGAGGCAAGGAAGATATTGCAGTGGGAAGTAATTACCCTTTGCCATGCAACTCAACAGATTAAGGTGATAGAGAAACCACAATTAAAAACTAAAGACTGCTTATTGTAAGACAAGAAGTACCCACCTATTCTCTTCACAAAGATGCTTCCTTTAATTAAAATCACTTTGCAGCTCAGTTCGTGTAACTAATCAATTCATCAAAAACTTAGCAATCAGTGGCGATGTCTGAGTAAACGTGCTTACAAACACACACACACATACAATTGCACTTGCCAAGGGAAAGAATGAATAGAGGATAATAATAAACAAGCTCCCAAAAACAATCAGTCTTTATAAACACACAGGAAGGTGTAGTAGAGCATTGTAACCTCACCTTCCCCTGAAGTGTGTGTGTGTGTGTGTGTTTGTAATAAAGGCACTCAGCACTGACCAGACCGACACAATGAATCTCAGAATGTGAGTAGGAAAATCTAAGGGGAGAACTGGGATTGAAGCCCACGAAATAATGAAGCTGGCTTTATGTGCCTTTGCCTGTGCAGGATAGCTTGAATGGGTTATCTGACAGGAAGCATTTAGCCATCCTGACTGAATAATAAACAAAACACACACTTTCCCCCATCCTTCCTTCTCCCCCAGCCGCCCCTATTATTCTAGCCAAAGCCAAAAGGAATCTGAGCAGTTCCCTTAACACACCAGCCCCTTTTTTTATTGCAACTTGTGCCTTAAGGTAAGGTGAGCTTTTCCTACCCCTTTCCAGACCCATCACGCCGTTGCTGAAGTCCTCCAGATAGAAGGACCAAATTAACAAGGCACCAAAAGGCATGAGCGTAAAACGACCGGTTCCCATTTGTTTGCAATGGTAGGTAGCTAGCGTCCTCTTCCTCCCTCCCTCCCGGCTGGATAAAAGGCTTCGCAACCTGACAGCTGCTGGGGGGGGGGAGCGGTCTCTCTGACAGCCCCCCCCAAACCCCATTCCTTCTGATGCCAGACTTACTATTCTGAGCTCCTCCTTCTGCAGCTCCTTCAAAACAGCCATCCCTCTCGCTCTCCTCGGCTTCCACTACTCTCACTCATCACTTTTACTCCAGCGCGACGGGATAGATAGAAGCTTTAATGCAATTAAAACTGACCCGCCGTAATCCGCTCTCCCATTCCACACACACACACACACACACACACACCATCCCACCACTGTGCTCCTCCCCAATCCCCTATAAAAGCTACACTTCCGTTAGGTTCGCTAGTAAAGACTAAATCGGGGCCGGTCGAATCGTCAGCAGAGGGACTGGCGACCTCAGCCGCACCGGCCAAAGCGTGGCAGCATTTTCCAAGCCACGTCCAGCAATGCAAGCGTGCTCCTCTCTTTGACCCAGGCGCATCTCCCGACAAGCCAAAACTGTGTGTGTGTGTGTGTGTGTATGTGTGTGTTTGTGTTCCCGTCACACACAAACAAAAAAGCGAAATCGGCAACCCAGGACACACCAAACTTCACCTCCAGCCTTCAGAAGTGGGGGGGAGAGGAACCCGGGAAACGGGACTAGAGGGAAGAGGGAAGGGGGGGGCTCACCTCTAGCACCGTAACTTTCGCTGCCTCCGCGCGTTTCCCGCCAGTGTTTTCGAAAGGGGCGAAGAGAGCCCGGGTGGCGAAAGCGCGACCCCAATCTTCTTTTTGAAGGCTCTGGTTTGCTGAGGTGGTGCTGGCGAAAATGGGCATCGGAAGAGTCACAAGCCGATTGCTTTGCAACAAACCAGCAGGAGCAGCAGCGACCAAAAACAAACCCAGCTGCTGCTTCCCGAGGCAAAGTCTTGCAGAGAAAAAAGGGGGGGAAAGGGAGGGGGGAAAGTAACACATATGCATATAAAAGGGAGGGGGCGGGGAGGTGGAAGAGGGAAACTAGAGGAGAAAGGAGGAGGAGGCGGAGGCTGCAGCAGCAAGAAGGGTGAGGGGAGAAAGAGAGAGAGTGGGGGGCGGGAAGGGGAGCCAGGCAGAAATTGCTCTGTCGCGGGAGCGCTTCGGGGACCGTCTCTGCGCAAGGCGGCGGCTCGTCGACTGCTCCTGCAGCCCCCGTTCTGTCGGCTCGCGCTCTTCCCAAAGGAACGCCGCCTACTCGCCTCAATCGCTACATTGTTGACATTCGCAGGCTGACATCATCCTCCTCCCGCCGCTGCCGCCACCACTACCGCCGCACACACGCACACACACACACATACACACACGGAGTAGGAACACCCCTCCTTCTCCCCCATTCACAACAACGGTGCGCAAATCGCGTGCCGCCTGCTCCTCATGGGGAGGGAATGGGCCAAAGACCGGCGTAAGCCTTCTTTGAGAATAGGGGTTCCTGCGTGGACAGTTCTCTCCGACGGTTCTTGTCGCATGCGCACACCCTTCTCCAGTTTCTCCGGCGCGATGCTTCATCGTTCTCAACTCCCTCCTCCTTTTGTGTTCGTGCAACTTTTGAGAGGCATACTGGGAATTGTAGTCCTTCGCCCCCCCGCCCCCCCCCCGCCGTTGCTGCATGTAGTCAGAGCAAGGCTCAGTTGTGATGCTCTGGCAAAGAGTACCCAAAAGATCGCTGTTAATGCCGCTTTGGTACCGCAATTAGTTTTCTTTGATTCTTTGATGTAGAGATAGGCAACGTTGCGCTCGTGGGCACTAATACTTCTCAGATAGCATAGCTCCTTTGTTGCTTGGAAGGCTCTTTGTCCTGATTGACATTTTAATTTTTTTTTTAATTGAAAACTTAAATAGTATACTATAAAATAAAAGCACAGCCTTGTGGTAGGTTTATTCGCAGGAATATTTCTGGGCTCTAAAAAAACCTATTAAGATGGTTGTGATCATTCTCAGCCTTTGATCAAATTCACCTTCTGGTAATGTTTTTTTTTTTTTTTAAATGACCAGCCATGAATAATAAAATACAATAAAATAAAAATAATTGTGTGAGTGTGCCAACCGCATGGTCTCAACATTTGTGCCCTGGGCCCCAAATGACAGCTTTCCTCTGAATAACAATAATAAAAAGGCATGGTTTAATAGTCTTCAGCATCAATTAAACACTTTTAATAAAAATGACTCAGCATAAAATAAAACAAAGTAATAAATGGTAATAAGTCAATTAGTCTTGATGACTAATAAAAGTCAATATACATGGAGAAGGCTTAGGATAATAAACATCAATGGCATGAAAACATATTCTTCCTGGCCACTTTTGTAAGGACTTATTCTAAATGATTGGATAAAAAAAAAATCCCCCCCCCACAAAAAAAATAGATTAAATAATTTGTATTATTAACAACAACAAAAAGGGCTAAGCCAAAACCAAGGTAGAAGAATGTTTGGGGCTCCAAATTATGTTGGACTCCAACTGTTGCCCCATTAACTAGAAAAAGTAGGTTTTCTTGCCCATTAGAATCTGGACTTTTAGACCTGCCATAAAGTTCTTTAGTTTATCAATTAGATGTGCTTTGTTACAGTATAGATTATAAATGTTTCTTTAAAAAATAAGTATTTGTTTGTTTAGTTTCTCACCACCCAATACCAGAACTTTTTTTTTAAGATATTAATATCATGGCTCCTAGGCATTCCTTCACTTGGAAGAGATCATCTCTTTTGCTGCAACACGTACGCCTCATCATGTAATGCCAGCAGATGGCAGGCATCATCTTAAAAGAGCCATTTCTATCTATTCTGCCCATATGAATTCTTTCATTTTGGATCCTGCTTTTTTGTGATGACATAATAATTTATCCTCTTTATTGCACCATTAGCTTTCAATAACTAGTATTTCATAATTGAGAGTGTGCTTATAAAATTTAGGACAGGGGCAGGGGTGAAATCCAGCAGGTTCTGACAGGTTCTGGAGAACTGGTAGCAGAAATTTTGAGTAGTTCCGAGAACTGGTAGCAGAAATTTTGAGTAGTTCGGAGAACCTGCAAATACAACCTCTGCCTGGCCCCAGAATGGGGAGGGAATGGAGATTTTGCAATATCTTTCCCCCAGGAGTGGGGAGGGAATGGGGATTTTGCAGTATCCTTCCCCTGGAGTGGGGTGGAAATGGAGTTTTTGCAGTATCCTTCCCCTGCCCTGTCCACCAAGCACACCACACCCACCAAGCCATGCCCACAGAACCAGTAGTAAAAAATTTGGATTTCACCATTGGACGGGGGTCTCCAAACTTAGCAACTTTAAGACTTATGGACTTACAACATAAAACTTGTGGTTTTATATATTCACAGAGGTGTATAGCATGTATGTCTGACATACATGCTAACAGTGAAGCCAAGAATTATGATAAAGTCCAATAACTACAACTGTAGAAAGGATCAGATATGACCAGTTTGCAACAGCCATGAAGACTGACCACAGAAGTTAAATTAGTTTAACATGGAGCCAAGAAGGTATTGACCAGGTTTGCACATTATATTAAACCACAGTTTATTTGATGTTCATTACTTGGGTTCATAGATTGTGCAAGCCAAAACCCATCAAACCTCCTTTGGATGTAGTGCAAAGAGTGAACCCAGTCAGACCCACTAGTTATTGCTACTTTAACTAGCCCACAGTTTTTACATTGAACTTTACATAGAAATGCTACATATCTTTATGTGAACCAGGACAGAAAGACTGTCTGGTTGGCTGTAAAGAGTGTGTCCTTCCAGAGGTAGACGTCGAAAGCCATAAAGAAGACACTTCGTAAGCAATCAATGAGTGGGTAAAGATTTGAAGTATTGGTGGACACCAAACCTCCTATAGAAAGGCTTGATGCTCAGATATTTGGCACTTTTGAGGAGAAATGAATGGGATTATATGTCATTTTGGAAATGCGGCAACACGGAAACCAGAGTTTATCTGAAACACTGCAACTTTCATGGCACTCCGACTAACGTGCTTCATTTTTGTTAAATACACATGCATGAAGATCATAAAGGATGGTTTACATGTATGTTAGGATGAAATTTATGACAAAAAACCATGTTTATAGCAGATGAGAGAAAACTATTTTGCAAAGATATGAAGATACTAATAAGGCTTAAGGTAAAAGATTGGAATAATAAGACTGAGTGAGTAAAAAACTAGAACTGATGTAGGTCAATGAAAAGAGGAAATTGGTCAGTTATAATATGGCTTGATTTATGCTGGCAAAATCAGAGAAGGGAGGGAAGGAAGGAAGGAATTTTCTTTTGCTTTCCCTCAGACTAAGGATAACTATATCAATGATGCAAATATTTGCATTTTTAGAATGATTCCGAAAGGGGGAGCATTGTATGCTTTGGTTTGCTTTGCTCACTATGCTTTGGCATCCTTGGCCAATGCCTATTTAGTCCAAGCTGGCCCTAATAGTAAGTCTAAAAACATTCTCTTTTGTTCCTATTAGTTACAGTTAATCCACAGACTGAAGAAAAGTAAGATTTTAACAATAGAAAAAAGGCCTTCAATGTATGAAAGCTTTTTTGCTGCCTTTTATAGTACTTTTATGAATACATGATAGCTCTTAAAGTATGCAAATATGATGTGAATATTTTTTTATAAATTAGAAAAGCATATATATATATAAACTTTCTCTCTCTCTCTCTCTCTCTCTCTCTCTCTCTCACACACACACACACACAGAGAGAGAGAGAGAGAGAGAGAGAGAGAGAATGGTGCACACGCAGAATGGTGTGCACTGTGATCTTACTATTTATAATCCCCCTGGTAACCATGGATGTGTTTCTATCCCTGAAAAAATATTTCGTACATTGCTGAAATGGGGTATATTGCATGAATGCTTAATGCCTTAATAATGTGGCTAGTCTTTAAAGTATCATAATAGACTTCACTGATATTTAGGTGTACATGATTGGACTGAGATGCAACTTCTTGAGCAAGCATTTTTGGCTTAGTACTATTTATCTAGTAAAAGGACCCACATCAAACTTTAAAAATCAATGTTGTGAATATCTTCTTCTTCTTCTTCTTCTTCTTCTTCTTCTTCTTCTTCTTCTTCTTCTTCTTCTTCTTCTCCTTCTCCTTCTCCTTCTCCTTCTCCTCCTCCTCCTCCTCCTCCTTCTCCTCCTTCTCCTTCTCCTCTTTCTCCTTCTTCTCCTTCTTCTTCTCCTCCCCTCCTCCTCCTCCTCCTCCTTAGAATCACTACAGTACTAATAAATAATTGTCTTCAAGCAATACTTTAAATGCTAGTTCCTATGTATTGGAAAGGCTTTTTAAAAATTCTTTCATTGTTTTAATCCAAACCAGCTTGAAATGTAAATATTTTGAATAGAAATATCAGCTTTCTTTGATAACAAGCTATTTCTCACTATGTTGCTCTGAAATTTAAATCATCCATTGTTTGTTTGTTTCTCTGTTTGTGTCATAGAGGCATTCTGATTCATGAAGAACTAAAATATGAAACTGGGTGGTGAGTTATATCTACCAGCAGTCTCAGCATTTGAAATTAAGAGGCCAGCATCTGAAGAATAATAAAATTTGTTCTGTAAACCTTCTCTCTCTCATGCCTCATCATCATTCATTAATCTGAGGTTATTTCAGAAATTATTTGTGATAATAAAGAAACTTAGGATTTGTATAAACTCAATGAGTGAAGCAGTTTTTTGAACAAAAAGATCACATACAGTATAATACAAGGAAAATATGTCTGTACAGAAAACAGTTTTAATGTTAGCAAACCTAAAATACTGTCATCTTTTTGTCATATTTGGCAGAAGGATGTTGACTTTTCCAAACTCCTTCCTGTTGGTTTTCTTACCTGCAACATTAGCCAAGAGTCAGTGTTCCTTTGAGGAAATACCTTACTGATTACAAATAATTTAAAATGCATTCCTTCCCTTGTAAAGTTTGGGCAATGTATTTAGAGGCTATATCCTCTGTTTGAAACATCAACAATCTATTGCACATTTGTTCTGTGACAATTCTTATAAAAGTGATGCCAAACAGCAATTATTAGTGCCAAACACTATTATTATATTGCCAACACTATTACTATATAATAGTGTTGGCACTATTATAAAATACTGCACACAGCACTTTCCTTCTCCTTCCTTGTCTGTGCATATGCACAAGCATGTATATCTATCTACAGTATGTATATCTGAGGCAGCATTACTCTACAAATATAATCCTGAGCAGCGCACTTCATACATTTCAAAACAAGGGTTTCACATTTTCTTCAGGCTGATGCAGGTTCTTTATTTTTAAAAGAAGGGGAAGCTTTCTGGTAAATAAAAAATGATAGTCTTCCCCATGTATAATAGAAAAAGTCACAGAAAGTTGCTGGGTATACTTAAAATACTAAATATTTTATTGATATAGTGTTTAAAGTGTTGGTCTTGGAGTGGAGAAACTGAGATTCTCATCCCTCTTCAGCCACAGGTGGGTGACTTTGACCCCATTGCTTTTTCTTAGCCTAGTCTACTTTCCAGGGTTTTCTTGAGGGACAAATATGAGGGAGTGCCCTTCTTACATTGAGCTCTGGAATGAAAGGTGGGTATAAATCTAATAAAATGAGTAAAGAAGATTAGTATCTTTAAAAAAATAGAGACCATAGTTCAAAGTGATAAGTTATAATAACAGAACTATGATCCCAACTTTGTTGCATTTTGGATCCAGTAAATAGTTATCTTTTCTCAAAAGACTTTTAGGCATAGTTTTTATTGTTGGCTCACCATAGGACCAACATCCCTTTAGACAAAGGTGAACTACATCAAAGTAGCAACAGCATAATAAGGCCAGGGTTTCACCCCACCCCCCACCCCACTTTTAGTCTTTTAAATTTATTGCTGCACAGTGGCCTAGAGATGAAGATGCTCAACTTCCATTTGGAAGGTTGAGAACTCAATCCTAAGCAGTGACATGTTTACCTAGGCTCAAAGAGAAAATATCTGCTCTGAACTCCACATAGGCATCAAGAAGAGCACCCAGCCAGTAAACGCTCAGCTCTATTCAGTTCCCTGAACTCTACACCAATTAAAGAGTCATAAAAAGGGGGGGAAATCAGAAAACATTAGTAATTCGCTAGATCTTTCCTTTCACTAAATCTACTTTACATCTAAATACAAATATTTAATAAAAATTGTTCAATCTCTCAAATTTCTGTTTAAGGCAAGATCTTTCCAATTTTTGCACCATCTTACTTAAAGTGAATATTTGCTAATCTTCACTTGATTTTCCTCACAAATAAATACCTGTCAATTACCTGCATAAGCATATGCCTTATAGTAATGCATTTGTGGTGATTTCATCACTGGCATATGTTGATTGTAAAGTGATTGGAAGACCTATACATCTTGTACATGTTCTTCCCTAACCAAGATGGACCCAAATGACTATTAGAAACCTGACTTGTAAATCCACAATATCATACATGAGTGAATAAAGTCTGCATTGCTTATATGGTACAAAACTATTTGTTATGCCTTGTTCTACAGATGAATATGATCTCTGACTGCAATTTTAAACAGGTCCCATGTAAAATCTTGTGAATCCATGCCATAGATCCACATGTTTGAAATGGTATCAGAGAAAAAAAAGTTAGATAACAAATGTTATGATCCAATGTTATGTGAGGTTTTTCAGTAGATTTTGCTCGCTTCTCTGTATCTGTGTGTAAATAAGTGTGTGATAGCAGACAAATGTGATTGTGATTTGATGGTAATTTTCAGACAACTGTAAGAACTCAAATGTATCTAACTCAAATCCCCTTCTTTCTCAAACATGAAAGTCCATGTACATGTCATTCTTTCACATGAAACATTGTCTTCTACATATATTATATGGGAGTGGGGCAGTGGTGGAATTCAAATAATTTAACAACCAGTTCTCTGCCTTAATGAATTTCTTCCAACAATCAGTTCACCAAACTGCTCAGAAAGTTAACAACCGGTTCTCCCGAAGTGGTGCGAACTGGCTGAATCCCACCACTGGAGTGTGTGTGTGTGGGGGGGTGGATTTCACCCCATCATTGGTGCCAACTGCTAATGGGCAAGGATCAGGTTGACAAGCCACATGGAATCTGTGCATACATGTATGTATAACTCCTTGTAGACCATTGGAAAGTCCACTACTCGTGGACTGACTGGCACTATACTTATTTATTCATTTTATCACATTTATTTGCCTCCCATCTTGTACTTCAAGGCCATATTGTCTTAAGCTGGAATAAATAAACCTGAACATTCTCAGTGTAGATATGATAACTGAACGGAGGAAAGTGTGAAAGTCAGAGACCCCAGCAGAAGATGTAAGAAGAAAGTAAAGGGCCAAGTAATGAACTCTAATCTCACTGGAGCAATGAGTTAAAACAGTTCCACACAGCTGAAAATACCTGATGAGACAGACAACATTTTACTGTTATGTGGCTAAGTATTAATTTTAATCTTAGTACTCTTTGGGGGATCTGTAAACTGCTCAGAGTCAAACATGATTGGAGTAGCAATTATTAAATATATTTCAATTTCTATTATAAATTTCTCATGTATCTCATCAACTCCATTCAATTCCAGTTGTTTTATTTTTACCTTCCTTTTGACATGTTTACTCTTTCTTCATAGATATGTTTTGTGATTTGGTCCGCAGTCATTCTCCTTACTGAGAAGAACATCTCTATATACTTCTTTTGTCGTAAATAAACTTTTTTATTCCACCCACATTCATTCAGTACCAATTTTGAAGTTTCTCCCAATATATTAATACAATAATAACGGGAAGAGGCAGATCTTTACACTCAGACATTTTTGTTTGCGTGTGTGTTTGTTAGATTTACTCAGTGGTGAAATCTAAAATTTGTTATTACTGGTTCTGTGGGCCTGGCTTGTTGGGGGGGGGGGTAATGTGACTGGGTGGGCATGGCCAACTTTTTTTTTTACTTTTAAAACCTCTTCAGCGAAGAGGTGTAAAAAAATGCTTTTTTAAAAAAAATATTTTTTTATTTTGATTAAAAAAACATACAAACACAAATATGACAATACGATATATACAACACGTAAACATATATCAAGTCTTACAACTTGTATTTTAGATAATCACATTGGTAAATTATATTGCTCTCTATATATCTCTACACCTTTACTTATATAACGATATCTTGAATTCCCTTTTGGGTTTATTGTTTTCTTATTTAGTACTCAATTCCTATTTCTCTATTTCCTTTCTTTTTTCATGTGTCTAGTTCTGTTTTATTTTCCTTCTCCAGCCAATCATACCATCGAGTTTATCCATCTCTGTGCACTTTTTTTCTTTTAAAAGCCTCCGCCGATCAGGCAACTCAGCTGGGATCGTCAGAGGCTTTTAAAAGAAAAAAAGCCCTGCTGATCAGGCAACTCAGTTGGGCTGAAGAGGTTGTAGAAAAAATGCTTTTAAAAGCCTCTGACAATCCCAGCTGAGCTGCCTGATCATCAGAGGCTTTTTCTTTTTACTTTTAAAAGCATTTTTTCTGCCAAAGAGGTTGTAGAAAAAATGCTTTTAAAAATTAAAAAAAAGCCTCTGATGATCGCGCAGCTCAGCTGGGCATGGGGGGGGGCAGGGATTTTTGCTATCAGTTCTCCGAACCACCCGCCTCCATCACTACCAGATCGGGCGATCCAGTCCAAACCGGGAGCATTTCATCCCTGGATTTACTGCATATCTCACTTTTTGTTCAGGAGCTCAAAGCAGTGTTGTCAGCATCCCAAGTAATAAATCCATAGAAAGGAGAACTCTGAGGCAGGCCAGTTCCTCAAACAACAGTTTATTGGAAACATCATATTGGCACAACTGGTGAAAGCCGATTCTATAGTTCCCATGGCTTTCACCTACTGTGGGAATTAGTTGTTTAGCAGAGTGATGGCATTCGGGAAAAAACTGTCCTTATGTCTAGTTGTTTTGGTGTGCAGTGCCCTATAGTGTCGTTTTGAGGGTAGAAGTTGAAACAATTTATGTCCAGTATGTGAGGGGTCTGTAGATATTTTCACAGCCCTCTTTTTGACTCGTGCAGTATACAGGTCCTCAATGGAAGGCAGGTTGGTAGCAATTGTTTTTTTTTGCAGTTCTAATTATACGTTGAAGTCTGTGTCTGTCTTGTATGGTTGCAGAGCCAAACCAGACAGTTATGGAGGTGCAGATGACAGACTCAATAATTCCTCTGTAGAACGGAATCAGCAGCTCCTTGGGCAGTTTGAGCTTTCTGAGTTGACGCAGAAAAAACATTCTTTGTTGTGCTTTTTTGATGAAGTTTTTGATGTTTTTGATGTTAGGTGTCCATTTTAAGTTTTGAGATAAGATAGAAAAGTACTTGTACATACAGTACATCCTCCCAACCAACACACCTAATTCTAACCCTCAACTCTGTGGGTTGGGTTGGGCTAAGAGAGAGCGACTGGCCGAAAGTAACCCAGCTGGTTTTTTTGCCTAAGGTGGGATTAGAACTCAGTCTCCTTGTTTCTAGTTAGACCAAACATACATTTAGCATATTGCATAGTCATTCCATTAGGAAACCACATTCATATTTTAATATTTCTTCAATTGCATCATCTGTATCTGACAATTTTAAAAACATCTTCACAACATTTATGTCTTCCATTTCATCATTTTCCCCCTTAGATATTAACAAGCATTTCTTTCAATTCCACTCTTTGACATATTGTGTCATTCCCATTCAAAATCTCCGAAATACATCTTACGGCATTTCTTCCTTCACTTTAGTTTCATACCAAATAATTTCAACACTTTTATTTTTAATTTCATTTACTCTACTGAAGTCTCTTCACTGATCCATCTTCACCTACTTTCAAACCTCTCGGCTTTATCTTAATTGAAATAGCATTTTCTGTGCTTCTTAATCTTAATCACTCCTTGCCTTCTTAAGCTATCTTTTTGCAATTATTTTTCTCCTTATATATTATGCAATATATTTTCTGATTCTCATCTTTTTTGTGACAATCATTCTCTTATATGTCTTATATGTCTTTCTTCATACAGCATCTCTTTTATTTCATCATTCTATCAAGCCCCCTTTTGATATAATTCTCATTAATGTAACTATCAAATGTCTGTGGCATTCTGTACCTTAATTCTTTTCACTCTATTCCAAAGCAGCTTGCATGTCCTCTCTCTTTGTATCCATTTTTCTCCAATCTCTTGTCTAATGTTTTTCTTATTTTACTGCTTTTCCCCATGAAGAAATTGTACTTCTCTTCCTGCAATCATTCTGTTTTCACTTATTCATCTCTGGTTAGAACTAAAAGAAGAAGAAGCTTGGAACAGAGAAACAAACAAACAAAAAAAAAAGCAGACAAATATAATTAGGAATAATGAAATTAAAGAGTACTTGGAAGCTAGAATTCTTGCTTCTATAACCTGCAGTTTTCCTTCAAAAAACATGATTAAGCTTGTAGAACACTTCATTCTCTGAACCAAGAAGAATATTTTTGGTAACAACTTCAGTGATTAATCTAAACTGAATACACAAGATTAATACCTTTATCCAAGTGGGCTTATACTGGGCTAACACAATTACAGTGATATTATATGGAACTCGCGTTGTTGTTATGTTGTTGCTGCTTTTATTGTTGTTGGACTCTTATTATTCAAGAAAAAATGGTCAAAATATATTCCATATTTCAAATTGAGAATTTTCCTAGCACAGCAACTTTTTTCAGTCAATATTTCAGTATTATAAATGAAACAGATTTTATTGCACATATTTTTTCAGATAATCATATTTAGTATTGTAATTTGCCTGCCCTCCTCTCTCCCTCCCTCCCTCCCTCCCTCCCTCCCTTCCTTTCCTCAAGCAAACCAAAAAAGAGAAAGAAGCAAATTTGATGGATAAATTTTCTTGGGATTTTAATCTTTGAAAAAAAATAGGTAGGGACAGAAAAATAAAACAGAAAAAAAATGATATGTAAAAGCTGGTTGGATAGGAAATAGATGGGATGAGAAGAGATACTTGTCCCTAAATGCCTACTTACATTATACAAACAGTGTGAATCAGTTACTGTATTTGCATTTCCCCATGCAAGACCAATGCACAGTCTGGGGTCCTCACAGTTCCTGCTTGAAAAGCAACTAGAAGCTATCTGTAGTCAAGAGGACTTTTGCAAGTTCATCTGGTGCACCAGTTGCACCTGTCCCTGGACCGAGTGGCTCTTCAGAGAGTCTCTCAAGTCTCTCAAGTGGACCATTGTAAAGCACTCTAACAGAGCAGCCCTTAAAGATCACTTAGAAGCTACAGTTAATCCAGAATAGAGCAGCATGGCAGTAATGCAGTGTAGTGATATGCACATATGTCTTTCCTCCTTTGTGAGCTTCCTTGACTGCTAGTTGGTTTATGGATCCACTTCAAGGTATAGAAAGACATATGGCTTGCCTGCTTATGAAATTACGCCAAATTTTTCTGCCTATCTGGTAAAGTCAACTAGAGTAGATGCACTGCAGGCCCCATCAATTAAGCAGTGTCATCTTGAAGAACCCAGGAAGTGTGCTTTCTCAGTTATGATTTCTGCTCTATAAGAATGACAATGTTCCCACACTTTTTATTTTTCATTAAAGAGTTGATTATTCTCCCAGGTTTGGGGGCTTGATTCCCTCCCCCTCCCCCGCTTTTAAAACATGTTTTCTGGTCAGCTGTATTCTTTTTCTTTGATACATATTGTTTTCTTTTTTAATTTTTGTAATTGTAAGACACCCAGAGTTAGTGGCCTTAAACTTGAAATAAAAAACACTTTATACGCACCTGTAGGTTCAAGGCAGCCTAGGACCTGATATATGAGTTCCATGCCAGCATCACTTAGTTTTTTATTTACTATAGCTCAACCTGCTGGAGGTTTTCTAAACATTACTAGTTTAAAAACAGGCCAGATAATAATATATATTCCCACTGTTAGAAGAGCAGTGCCAATCAGCATAGTAAACACTACACTAGATGACTATGTTTGATCTATGTAAAGCTTTGTAATTTAAGAGAGGGTTCCTGATATTACTAAAATTAAATTTAGTAATTTACAAAATTACATTTACCTTGCAATCCAGCTGGCCTAAAGATAAAACTGCCTCTCTCAATCCAGTGCCTTCCAGATTTATTGAGGCTAGAACTCCTTAAAATAAATTCAGTCTACTCTGGGTGAAATATTAAAGCATTTCCTAATCAAGTTGACCAATCAATTTTGGTTATTGGCACCCTTCAAGCCAGCCAATCAATGCTTTCCTTTCCAGTGTTCTGTGGGTACCTATCCCATGGCAGATGAACATTCATAGATTCTGAAACTGGTGACCAAACTCATTCATGTTCCTCTCTCAACCAAGGAAGGAAGGAAGGAAGGAAGGAAAGAAGGAAGGAAGGAAGGAAGGAAAGGAAAGAAGGAAGGAAGGAAGGAAGGAGAGAGAAAGAAAGAAAGAAAGAAAGAAAGAAAGAAAGAAAGAAAGAAAGAAAGAAAGAAAGAAAGAAAGAAAGAAAGAAAGAAAGAAAGAAAGATGTGCTGGTAATTTTATTCTCCTTTCTTTCTATTTGCCCACCTCCTTTGTCCTGTTACATTGCAAATTAAACACAAGAATGTTGGAAAGCATCCAGATGCTTTAAAGCTGCCATCCAAACAAGGTGAAGGCAGAGGAGATCAACTAATTGAGTCCATTAACTATAATACGAGCCCACTGGAACTCTGACAATAAATAAATCAGCATTTTGAGCAGACAAGTTCATGAACTGTAAATGGAACCCCTTGAAAATTTACACATAGTCTAGAATTCATGGAGGATAGAAGTCACAGAGAAGAGAGGCACAGTGAGCCTGAAAAAGGAAGAGGCTGAGGGGAAAACACTTTATCAGAAGAAAACAACCATGAAGAGATTGCTACCAAGGGTTGGAAAAAAAATTCTATGATGTTGGCAGTGAGCTAGGTTTCCAAGGAACAGTTGCCCTTGTGCAGTGAGAAAAGACATAGGAAAAGGATGTGCAAATATTTGATTGCTTATTGTGTCAACAGGATAATCAATACATTCTGTATAAAGAAAGCATTTGCTTGGCTCAATAAAGTGATTATTCAGACAACCTCATTGTCTGTCCTAATGATGTATAATCTAATAATATATAAGGAAGCAGGCAGTGAAGAGAAGAAGTTGGAATGGAAAAAATATTTAAAGAAGTAAAATATTGCTAGTAAAATATTTCTAGTCATAGAAATGATAGTAGCTCTATCAACCAATTATGTGTAAATCAAAAGTTCTTTATTTAGTGATTTTTTTTAATGCCACCTTATATGCCAAGATCTAACATTGTGATCTCAAAATCATAAACAATCAGCTTTACAAAGTAGAATTCATGGCTATGGAGAAGGGAACACCCTACCGCATAATACATATGTGCAATCCAAATGTGAAATTAGACCTTTTCTCACAGGAAATAATTTTGCTTGATTAACCTTGTTACAGATAAAACAACACGAACAAGACAGAAATTATTATAAGCAATTTCTGAGGTGATTGAATGAAACCTTTGAATCACCTTATTAGCGCATGTTTTAACAACCTTTCCAGCACTGATAAGAACTAAACTTGTTATAAAAGGAGAGACGGAAAGGCAATATTTAAGCAGGCCTTTGATTAGTGCTGGATGCAGGAAAATGTATCACTGTTTAAAAGGCCAAGTAAAAAAAAGTTGCTGTCTTTCAGGGGGAAAAAATCTTTATTGAAATGATCTCTTTTCTAACATCCTGATAAAATGTCATTATGATAGCACTCAGAAAGGGTGGCTGAGGAACTTCAGAGATGAGCATTCATGCACTGGAAAGTTCAGGGTTATAAAGAAAGGTACTAGTACCAATCAACTTTTTGATGGATGTGACATATGGTAGTATTTCATACACACATACATACAGATCAGTGGTGAAATCCAAATTTGTTTTGGATTTCTGTGGGCATGGCTTGGTGGGCGTGGTGTGGCTTGGTGGGCGTAGCAGAGGAAGAATGCTGCAAAATCCCCATTCCCTCCCCACTCCTGGGGGAAGGATATTGCAAATTCTCCATTCCCATCCCACTCTGGGACCAGCCAGAGGTGGTATTTGCCGGTTCTCCAAACTGCTCAAACTTTCTGCTACGGGTTCTCCAGAACCTGTCAGAACCTGCTGGATTTCACCCCTGATACAGATGTACATATGTCTGTGGATTCAGTTCAACAGGCATCCTGAACAGACATGCTGCAGTTTAGTAGCAAATGGAGGATAAGCTAGTTCCAGGTGATCCACTCCAGTCCCATCTTTTTCATTAACAAAGCAGTTCAATAAAACAACAGACTTTTTGAGCCTATAATAAATATTAGAAGGGATTCAAGAAATCGGTAGGATATTAGGAAGATTCTCTGACTTCCATATCTATGGAATTCAGCAGGCATTCCAGAGTTAGGCACCTAGAAAAACAAGATACAGAGAAGTTTTTCTCCTCCTCATGATATTATGGTAGAACTTGGTATACTTAATTAAAGCAAACAAATGCATGGCTTTCTTACAATAGCACTTTCTTACAATAGCACAAGTCAATGTGATTATTAGATGTCTACTAATATGGGGCAGCAGCATGTCCCCAGTACTGCTTGCTATTTAGTCTTGTCTTTGGACTTTAAACTTCCTGCGATTTTGTTCAGCAGGGCACCCTTTGCAATCAGAACCATATTTGCCCATTGCAATCATACCTACCATAGTTACATTTACCCTAAATGTGAATGGCTATCCCTTGCTTGTACTGGAGATGAGTGAGGTGGGGAAAAAAGATAGTTTTTAAGGACAACAGCTTTGGGGAATGTTGCTAACTTACTTGCTAATAGTGGCATGTCATTTGTTTGAGGTGCTAGGTGAGGATAAAACAAACAAACAAACAAACAAACAAACAAAAAACGGGCTGAGCAATTGCATTTATCCCTTTTGCCATCCTGCTTTTCATTTTCTCTATCTATAGTGTTAAAATGCCAGCTTGAAAAAAAATATTGAATAGACCTTGCCCTTAATCGTTATTCTGCACTGTACCAGCTGGAGAATTAATGACAAGATTAGAAAGTGTTAGTTAGTGCATAAGTTAAAACCATTCTTTTTTTTTTTTTAATGCTTCCCGTAAGAGAAGCAGATTGTTGATTGTTTGCAATGTTGATGATATATTTTGCTCTGTCTATTGTTACAAGGCCACATCATCACCTATATGATTGGTTCCATCTGCTTTCATGGTATGTGTATGTGAGTGAGTGAAGGAATGAGATAGAATACTTGCCATCGGATTGAAGCTTCTGGCAGGGATTTAAAATAGCGCAGAAGAAAAGGAAGGGAAGGAGCAGAGACATTTTGCTCCCCAAAGTGAATAACGAGATGTCTCTCATCCTTGCTTTGCTTGCAGCATCTGAACAGACTGTCACAAATTGCTTCAGTGCCCAGCAGCTTGCCACTCTTCCTTACTTGCTGATGCCAGGGAGGCCTGCCTACCTCTGCCAGCACTAGGAAACACCCAGCTAAATCCCAAAGGTGTTAAAGGGTGGAGAACACAAGGAAGAAATTAATCTGCCAGAATTTGCATATTAAGGGGATGTCCTTACGATAAAAGCATTGGTTGGAAGTATAGTTACTCTCAGGGAGTTTTACAACTATGTGTGTGTCAGACCTGGAAGCCATCTTTTACCCCTTTGAGCCTTCAGGCCTGCCACAAATTCTACTGTGGGAAAATGGGAGGGGGGATTGTATGGAGTAAGATGATGTGTAGTCAAAATAACTTTCTTTCCAGAAAGTGAAGGCCGCTTTGCCCTGCAGCTGTGCTGAGAAGAATGAGGCGGTATCTTCTGTTTCGGAGGGTACCTGATTTGTGTGATGGACAGGTGGGTGATGGGAAAAGACTTGAACTTTCTTTTGGGTGAGGAAAAACCGGAAGCTCTCAGATTCGGCTTTTCCCAGATGTGCCAATATGACATCTCTAATAAAAATTAGCTTAGAGGAAACTCAAGCCTCGGAGTTTAATTTCATTGGGGGTGTTAATTGGAACCCTGACAGTGTGATGTTGCTGCCACTTTAAAGTGAAATATGTGAAATCTCATAGACACCAGTTGTTTGCACTGAAAGACAGATCCAGGTAGTCCCCAACTTACAACTGTTTGTTTAACAATGATTCAAAGGTGTGACAGCCTCAGAAAAAGTGACTTAAAACCCATCCTGAAAATTGCAATTGTCATATCACCCTGGGTCACATGAGTGCAATTTTGGTGGCTGGCTATTGGCTTAACCTTTATAACAGTTGCAGCATCTTGAGGTCACGTGACTGCAATATGTGACCTTCCCATCCGGCTTCTGACAAGCAAAGTGAAGTGGGGAAGCTGGATTTGCTTAACCCAGGGGTCGGCAAACTTAAACACTCAAAGAACCACAAAGGTCTTAATCGGAAGCCCCCGTTCAATTCTGGAGCCGACCGGAAGTCCGGTTCCCCCACCACAGAGTCTCCTCCTAGCACGGCGTCCTTTTTCCTCTGCTGACTGGAAGTCTGGTTCTGCCACCATAGAGTCTCCTCCTAGCATGGCATCCTTTTTTCTCTATCTGTCCTAACTGAAAGCCCTATCAATTGTGGAGCCGACCAGCAACAGGGAGCTGCAGCATAGGGATGAAAGAGCCACATGCGGCTCCAGAGCCACGGGTTGCTGACCCCGGCTTAACCACAACTTCAACCATATGAGTCATTTAACAATCGAGTGATTTGCGTAACAACCCTGGTGATTTGCTTAATGACCTGGTAAAAAGGGTGCTACAATCAGGGTGATTATATGATGACTCACTTATTGACCACATCACTTTGCGCCCAAAATTCTGGTTCTGACTGTGGTCTTAAATTGAGAATTATATGTATTATCACTCTCATCATTTCCAATTATACTTTGCTGGGTTGTGCCATAAAGGTCAAAGCAGCCTGTGCAAAAAAGGTCTGTATAAAATCTTCCAAAGAGGCGCTTCCCAATGCATGAATCTGGTTATCAATTCTTGAATCTCTAAAGCAACCTTGTCTTTTTCAGAGTTGCACATCTGCTTTCGGAACTGTTCATGGCAGTTTTCCGCAAGACCATGTATTGTGCCCTGTGATGTTCCCAAAGAGGGCAGAAGGATGGAAGCATTATTGCACCCTTATGATGCAAGTCCCTCCCCACTTTGTATGTATGTCTGTATTTTCATACAAGGGCAAAAGATGGAGAGCTTGTGGCATGTGGCTGTTTTAATGGGTTTTAATGAAAGTAGTGAATTCCCCTGACAGCATATATGTGTGTAGTTGCTTGCTTTGTTGGGCAAAGAGCAGGTGGAGACAGCCACAACAGCAGCCACACAAGCCCAGAAGAAGATTGCTTTAATGATTTGCACAGGGAAGCTCATGTTTGCATTCCTGAATGTTATGAAACACCTTTTTCCAAGGCTGTGCGATATTACAAAGATCCACACCAATAGGGCTGCATTAATACACTTAAAGGCCCTTACTGAGGTAATAATCTGGTAATCTTCAGTAAGTCATGGTAATTCTATGCAAAATAAAGTGCCAATAATATGACAAATGTATTCGTTTAATTTTAGGACACATGCATTTTTATTTTCCTGTGACATTATCTTTTTTAAATAAAGTTTTAAAAGTGATAGCATTTTCATCGTTTCCTTAGTTTTAGCAGTGGTGGATTTCAAATTTTTTTACTACCGGTTCTATGAGTGTGGCTTGGTGGGCATGGCAGGGGAAGGATACTGTAAAATCTCCATTCCCTCCCCAATCCAGAGGAAGGTTATTGCAAAATCCCCATTTCCTCCCAATCAGCTGGGACTCGGGAGGCAGAGAACAGATGGGGGCGGGACCAGTCAGAATTTTTACTACCGGTTCTCCGAATTACTCAAACTTTCCACTACCGGTTCTCCAGAACTGGAAGATGTTTCCATTATAGGTAGTCCTCAACTTACAGCCACAGTTGACTCCAAAATTTCTGTCATTTAAATGAGACGTTTGTTAAGTGAGTTTTGCCCATTTTATGATCTTTCGTTGCCACAGTTATTAAGTGAATCACCATATTTGATAAGTTAGTAACTCAGTTTTTAAGTGAATCTGGTTTCCCCATTGACTTTGCTGGTCAGAAGGTGGCAAAATAGGATCACATGACCTTGGGACACAGGCAACCATCATAAATACCATGTTTCTGCAAAAATAAGACCCTTTCTTATATTTTTTTTGAACCCTGAAATAAGCGCTTTGCCTTATTGCCATGCCCTCAAAAGTCCGATTGGGCTTATTATCAGGGGATGTCTTATTTTGGGGGAAACAGGATATGAACCCGTTGCCAAGCATCTGAATTTTGATCACATGATCACAGGGATGCTGCAAAGGTCGTAACTGTGAAAAATGGTCATAAATCACACAGTGCTATTGTAACTTTGAATGGTCACTAAATGAATTGTTGTAAATCAAGGACTAGCTGTACTTTATCTTGGAAAAAGAAAGAGATGAGAAGACATTTCCTATAATACTAATGGTAACAATGCAATAATGTTGGGTGAAGGGAGACATTAACATCCAGCTTCTAGTAAGAAAAATAGTTGTCTGATTGCCTCTTTAATACTATGAACAAAGCAATCCAATATATTGTGTTTGACTCCAGTATATAAATCACAACACAAAGTGCAAGGCAGAGAAGATGTCAGCTCTTTCTATTGTTCCAGCCCTCCCAGTGCTATTCAGTGCTGATGAATATTTGCTCTCTCTCTCTCTCTCTCTCTCTCTCTCTCTGTGTGTGTGTGTGTGTATAAAGCTATAGGCAGATATTTATTTATTTCATAAAGCTTGTTTGCCACTCCAGTCATAAAAACAATTCTTAATACTAGGAACTGGAAACGACAGTCTAATAATAAATTTGTGAATTATGGGAAATGGCTCAAGTGTAATTTCACTTTTTCTTCACTTCTGAATATATTTCAGTTTGTAAAGGGCAAAAGAATAAAATTTCTGTTCTAGGAAGTGGACGGTTCCTTGTGTTAAGGTTTAAAATGTGTTGGAAAATTAATTTTTTTTTAAAAAAATATTTTCAATAGGATTTGATTAAAATAAGGAGTAGGTTTATTATTTCTTTGATTATTAGAAGGAATGCCTGCATTTAAAGTCATTTTTAATGTACACATCGGTGACGTTTTATTTTTAAGAGCTTTTAAAATAAAATCCGGTTTCTCCTTAATTTGTTTTTTAAAGAAGCACTTGTTGATGATAGCCAAGATATTTCTTTGTTAGAGAAAATCAGCTAAAGTAAGCTCAGGGCAAATTTAGAAAATGCTGCAGACTGATTGGCTGGGAGTGAGGAAGAAAGTAATTTAAGCATTAACAATACTTTCCCCCCTCCCTTCATTTTATAGGAGTAAAAAAACCCAAATCCTAATGCAAGGGATTTGGGGAGTCTTTCCAACATCTTTTCTTTCCCTTTTTGTAATAACATAATTTATATATTTCTCGTATGTTATACAATGCTAATACATTTAAAAACAACAACAACAAAGATGGCCATTCCCTAAATTATACAATTATACAATACAGCTTTTCTTTCATTTAGGGATGACAGAGGCTCATTCTTTTAACTTGTTAATTCTATTCCCTCCTCCACAGCCCAGGCTCACATGTGGTTGAACAATATTTGAAGGCTGATGTGGAGAATTTCCTGAAGAAATTTCATGCTTCATTACCTCCTTTTATGAAAGCAGCAAAGTAAATTGCTGTAATGTCAGCTAATGTGATGAAATGTATTCACATTTTTAAGAAAGAAAAACCATGCTCTAATTTGCCAAACTCTTCCATTTTTTTTTTTGCATTCACCTGTCAGCCTACCTTCTTGAAGAGAATATGGAGATATTACAGGTAGTTCTCAGCTTATGGCCAAACTGAGCCCAAAACTCTCACTACTAAGCAAGGCAGCTGTTAAGTGAGTTTTGCTCATTTTATGACCTTTTTGCCACAATTGTTAAGTGAACCATGAGGTCGTTAAGTGAATCTTGTTTTTCCCATTGACTAAGCTTGTCAGAGGTTGACTGGGAAGGTTACAAATGATGATCGCATGTGTTGTGGTCCGCCAGCAGCCTGCGGAGCTGGCAGCAGAGTCGGACACTGAGGAGGCTGGGGAGGACAATGGGCCAGTCCTGGAGTCAGGGGAAGGCCCGGATGATGGCTCTGCGTCGGAGGCAGAGATGGGGCCAGGGCCATCTGGGAGCGATGCACGGACTCCGGAGCCTCCAGAGGTTGACAGCAGAGAGGCAGAGGAACAGGAGGAGCCTTTTCCTAGTGCATGCACGCATAGAGCTGCCAGAAGGCAAGAGCAGCTAAAGCAAAAAGGACAACTTGGGAGTAAGGCCAGGAGATGATTGGCCCCTTCTATAAGGCTTAAAAGAGCAGCAGCTGCTCTTGGGATCTTTGTAGGAAAACAACATTGCTACAATTGTTTCTTGTCTTGCTACATTTATTTCATGGCAGAGTCTCTTGCTTCTGAACTTTTGCCAAGAAAAGCCTTTGGCAGGGTGCCAAAGAAGTCAAGGTTGGTTATAAGACCAAAGAACTGTTTATGAAGAATTTGTTTTGGATTTAATTTGGACTTAATTTGGCCTAAGCTGAGAATGAAGTAATTCTCAGCTGTTCTAATAAAATATGTTTGTTTAGGACTGATTGTGTCTGGTAATAACTACTTGGGCCTAGGTCACAACAGTGTGTCCCTGGCACATTGCAATTGTCATAAATACATGCCAGTTGCCAAGCACCCGCATTTTGATCACATGGCCATGGGAGGATATTGCAGTGGTTATAAGTGCATAAAATGATCATAAATCTTTTTTTTTCCAGTGCTTCAAATGGCCATTAAATGAATGGTTGTAAGTCGAGGCCTACCTTTCCAACACAAGACATCTTAAGAAGAAATGTCTTTGGGGCAACCACACCTTGCAGAGATCTGCTCAGGAGTAGATGGAATATGGTTAAGCTACACACAAGAAGCTTCAAAAAAATCAAGATGGCAATTATTTGATCAAAGCCCCACTGCCTTTTTTTGTCTATGTTATATATATGACACAGAAAAAGGGGGGAGGACTTTGATCATGCACATGTGGCTGCCATCTTGATTTTTTAAAATTTCTCTCCCCCTCAGATTACATGATTGCTTAGCCAGTGGGCCTCCTATGATGGTCCTCTGGTCTTGGAGGTAGTGAATGAATTGAGCTCAACTTCTAAATACCAATGGACTTTGAAACCTATCACACATGTGATTTTCATTTCTGTGACTGGCTACACACATTGATCCAAGTCAGGGGTGTCAAACTGGCGGCCTGCGGGCCGGATGCATCACTCGCAGGCCACACCCAACCCAGCTCCACAAAAGCAAGAAATGTCATGATACATCATGATACGTCACGTGACACGAACAAGTTTGACACCCGTGTCAAACGTCATAATTGTTGTGGTCCGCCCGCAGCCTGCGGAGATGGCAGTGGAGTCGGACAGCGATGAAGCTGAGGAAGAACATGGGCCAGTTCTGGAGGCTGGGGAAGGCCCGGATGAGGGCTCTGTGTCAGAGGCAGAGATGGGGCCAAGGCCATCGGGGAGTGATGTGTGGACTTCGGAGCCTCTAGAGGCTGACAGTAGAGAGGCAGAGGAACAGGAGGAGCCTGTTCCTAGTGCACGTATGAGAAGAGCTGCCAGGAGGCAGGAGCAGATAAAGCAGAGAGGATGACTTTGGAGTAGGGCCAAGAGATGATTGGCCCCTCCCATAAGGCTTAAAATACCAGCAACGGCTCTTGGGCTCTTTGTCGGAAAACAACGTTGATAGTCTTGCTGCACTTTATCTCTTGTCGGCGTCTTCTGCTTCTGAACTTTTGCCAAGAAAAGCCTTTGGCAGTTTGCCTAATTATCCCAAGGTTGGTGATAAACTGAGGAATGGTGTTTTGTAGAATTTGCTTTAATTTAGTTTGGACTACACTGAGAATGAGTTAATTCTCAGCTGTTCTAATAAAGTCTGTTTTCGAACTGTTTGTATTTAATACTAACTACTTGGGCCTGGGTCACAACAATAATGTGGGTGCCCGGTTGGTGTTTAGTATTTGTGTAAACCAACCTAGTATGGTTTTTAAACGATGGTTTGTGTCTTAATGAGGTGGTGGTATTCAGCCGGTTCTATCCAGTTCGGGTGAATTGGTAGAGGCAGCTGCGGGAGGCTCTGCCCACCACCCGGACATCATCAAGTCCTGTTTTTGATGCTCTGCACATGCGTGGAAGACCCATTCTCACATTTGCAAACCGGTAGTGAAGGTAAGTGAATACCACCTCTGATTTGCAATCTATTTACTAAGGGGGGGGGGGGGGCGGGTTGTTTAAATCTTTTTTCAGGCTGAATAACTGATTACTTAAAAATCAAATTTCCTGTAACCTCTAAAAACAAGAGGCAAAACTCTGTGGTAGGGATTTGGTTGCATTTGAAAGTGGCCTTTAAGGCTTTTGGGGGTTCTTTACTTTTTCATGGGCCCCAAGTTCTCATGGCACCTTGGGGTTCCATGGGACACAGCTGAGAAACCCTGCACTAAGAAACTCTGGTTAATAAAACTAATTTAGTGCAGTATGTATGTCAAGCAGGTAACCATATCATTTCCTTGAGTCTTTTTCAAATGCATTTCGGACTTCAATCCTGCTGGCAGGTTAGATTCTAGAATTTGGTTTAATTGCTGTAATAGTTATGTCACTAAGTAAATATAATGAAGTAGGATAGAAACTTCTGCCAGCCTAGCAGTTTGAAAGCAGGTAAAAAATGCAAGTAGAAAAATAGGGTCCACCTTTGGTGGGAAGGTAACAGAGTTCCGTGCGCCTTTGGCGTTTAGTCATGCTGGCCATATGACCACGGACACGTCTTCAGACAGCGCTGGCTCTTCGGCTTTGAAACAGAGATGAGCACCGCCCTCTAGAGTCAGGAACGACTAGCACATATGTGCGAGGGGAACCTTTACCTTTACCTTAGGTTAGAAAGATTGGTATTATTCAGATTTTAGGCTATGCCCACCAGGTGGCAGCACTGACCTTGACTGATTTTGAAAAGCAAACACATTTGGACCTGTTAATACTTGGATGGGAGACTATCAGGAAATCCTAGGCTATATATGCTATAAGGAGAGGTTAAATATTAGTAGTCATTGCCGAATTACTTGTTGCTAAGATCACTATGTGGCCCAACTATTTCCCATTAGCTGAGTTTTTCTTAAGGGAGGCTCTTCTTTATTAAGGACATCACTAAATGAATATAAAGATCGATACGGCTTCAAAAGTTGTTTAACAATTCTTTGGCATCCATTCTGAAATCTTACTCTTGTTGTTACTATTATTACAATTGTTAATATTATCATTAAGTGTAAAGACATGTAGAGAAGCAAAGGGGACGGCATTATGAACCACTCGGTTGCCAGCTGAAGAATTTATGCTCATATTAGGTTTATCACTGTTAGATCAAAATATCTGTCTTTATTTTTAGATGGGCAGAAACAAGGAAGTTATATGTTTTGTGGCTGAGTCAGGACTTCATAAATACCTCTGATTTTATCATTCAGCTTATGAAGCATGTGTAAGGAACTGACTGGTGTCAGTTTGTTGAAGACAAGAAAATACCCTCAGTATAAGAAGAAGAAAAAAAGCTTTGCAAATGTCCAGTAGGAGCCTTGCCAAGGGAATATTATTAGAATAAACATAATGCTTGTGCATTTAACAGGATGTGTGTTGAAGACCTCATTAATGTAGGTTTACATGGAGAAAGTACAGGTAGCCCTGGACTTATGACCACAATTGAGCCCAACATTTCTGTTGCTAAACAAGACAGTTATTAAGTGAATTTTCTCCCATTTTACAGCCTTCCTTGCCACAGTTGTTATTAACTGAATCTGATTTCCCCATTGACTTTGCTTGTTAGGAAGTTCGCAAAGAAAATCACATGACCCCGGGACAGTGTAATTGTCATAAATATGAGTCAGTTGCCAAATGACTGAATTTTGAGCACGTGCCCATGGGGATGCTGCAATGGTTGTAAGTGTTAAAAATAGTCATAAGCAGTGGTGAAATCCTGCAAGTTCTGTCCGGCTTTTGTGAACTGGTAGCGGCAGCGGGTGGTTCAGCGAACTGGTAGCAGCGGGAACGCTAGGCTCCGCCCACCGACCCTTTTTTGATCCTCTGCGCATGCGCAGAAGGCTTTGTGATTCCACTTGCAGCTAAAGCTCCAGATTCCATTGGCAAAGATGGACACCACTTATTTTTATTCATTTATGAAACAGACCACATGTATATAGAAAGTGATATTTAGTTGACGGGTTTTTATTTATATACATCATTGTGTATATATAATATGTTGGACCTTTACCAGAGAGGATTTCTTTAAATTGACATTGAATGATAAAATTTATTGTTTCATCTTATTCTGAGGATAAAAATAAGGCCAGTGTCCATCCTGTGTACTTTATTAAGAATTTTAGAAAATGTTTTCTGCCTTGCTACACTTGCATGAGTACATAACCACACTCACAACCAGAGATGTAGTTAATTCATAGTGAAAACATTGTAGAGTACATAAGAATAGGTTAATCATGTCACAATGAGGACTTGCAAACCCTTCAGAAAATACCTCTAGTAGTTGCACAGTCCTTGTAATAAACCCCATCTTATCTTATCAGTTAATACAATTTCTGATGTAGCTTGTAAGTAAGGCATGGCACAATTTTTAAGTTCAGTCATTGTAATTGGGGTATATCCAGAAAATTTATCTTGATGAAGCTCAGTAAATTATGGTGCAGCAGATTTATTTATTATTTATTTGTGTGCTTGATTTCTATGGCTGCCCATCTCAGTAATTAAATTAAAAACATATATTACTATTAAAATTAAAAAAAAATTAAAACAATAACAATAGTAAAAAAAATCATTAAAACTGTAGAGAACATGAAAACATTGAATTCATGTGTGAACTAGAAGTGCATATATATAGTCAGGTCCAGAAATATTGGGACATCAACACAATTCTAACATCTTTGGCTCTATACATCACCACAATGGAGTTGGAATGAAACAAACACAATGTGCGTTAACTGTAGACTGTCAGCTTTAATTTGAGGGTATGTACATCCAACTCAGGTGAACAGTGTAGGACTTACAGCAGTTTGCATATGTGCCTCCCACTTCTTAAGGGACCAAAAGTAATGGGACAGAATAATAATCATAAATCAAACTTTCCCTTCTTAATACTTGGTTGCAAATCCTTTGCAGTCAATCACAGCCTGAAGTCTGGAACGCATAGACATCACCAGACGCTGGGTTTCATCCCTGGTGATGCTCTGCCAGGCCTCTTCTGCAGCTGTCTTCGGTTCCTGCTTGTTCTTGGAGCATTTTCCCTTCAGTTTTGTCTTCAGCAAGTGAAATGCATGCTCAATGGGATTCAGGTCAGGTGATTGACTTGGCCATTGCATAACATTCCACTTCTGTCCCTTCAAAAACTCTTTGGTTGCTTTTGCAGTATGCTTTGGGTCATTGTCCATCTGCACTGTGAAGCGCCGTCCAATGAGTTCTGCAGCATTTGGCTGAATGTGAGCAGATAATATTGCCCGAAACACTTCAGAATTCATCCTGCTGCTTTTGTCAGCAGTCACATCATCAATAAATACAAGAGAACCAGTTCCATTGGCAGCCATACATGCCCACGCCATGACACTACCACCACCATGCTTCACTGATGAGGTGGTATGCTTAGGATCATGAGCAATTCCTTTCCTTCTCCATACTCTTCTCTTCCCATCACTCTGGTACAGGTTGATCTTGGTCTCATCTGTCCATAGGATCTTGTTCCAGAACTGTGAAGGCTTTGTTAGATGTTGTTTGGCAAACTCTAATCTGGCCTTCCTGTTTTTGAGGCTCATCAATGGTTTATATCTTGTGGTGAACCCTCTGTATTCACTCTGGTCAATCAAGTCTTCTCTTGATTGTTGGCTTTGACACACATACACCTACCTCCTGGAGAGTGTTCTTGATCTGGCCAACTGTTGTGAAGTGTGTTTTCTTCACCAGGGAAAGAATTCTTCGGTCATCCACCACACTTCTTTTCCGTGGTCTCCCAGGTCTTTTGGTGTTGCTGAGCTCACCGGTGCATTCCTTCTTTTTGAGAATGTTTCAAACAGTTGTTTTGGCCACGCCTAATGTTCTTGCTATCTCTCTGATGGGTTTGTTTTGTTTCTTCAGTCTAATGATGGCTTGCTTCACTGATAGTGACAGCTCTTTGGATCTCATCTTGAGAGTTGACAGCAACAGATTCCAAATGCAAATAGCACACTTGAAATGAACTCTGGGCTTTTTATCTGCACATTGTAATTGGGGTATTGAGGGAATATCACACACCTGGCCATGGAACAACTGAGAAGCCAATTGTCCCATTACTTTTGGTCCCTTAACAAGTGGGAGACACATATACAAACTGCTGTAAGTCCTACACCGTTCACCTGAGTTGGATGTACATATCCTCAAATTAAAGCTGACAGTCTGCAGTTAATGCACATTGTGTTTGTTTCATTCCAACTCCATTGTGGTGGTGTATAGAGCCAAAGATGTTAGAATTGTGTCGATGTCCCAATATTTCTGGACCTGACTGTATGTGAATCTACTGAGATATATAATATGGAAATCTAATTGAATATCAGGTAGCTTTCCTCACTGAATGGGCATTATGAGAGGTAGGGTTCCACCCTTTAGAAATTGTCTAATTTGGGGAATGAGATCAAATGTGGCCAAATCAGTTGTCCCTATGGTATCTCCTCTGAACCTACATTGCCAAACCCACTTCCCCTACTACTCAGAAAGGCTTTTTAAAGGAAAGCATTGGACTTCATA
This sequence comes from Arizona elegans, assembly GCA_022577455.1. NCBI lineage: Eukaryota > Metazoa > Chordata > Lepidosauria > Squamata > Colubridae > Arizona > Arizona elegans. The sequence continues at coordinate 223,808,602 of JAKOOJ010000001.1, forward strand.
ATGGCACATGGTTTTAGTTTGCACACACCACTGCAATACATCTTTCCTTTCTTTTGTGTGTGTGTTTGTGTGTGTGTGTACTTTGTTGCTTAATATCAATTCAACCATAGTGAGAAACCTGCACAAAGTGCCAATGACTCGGCTGGAGATTTGATAGCCAGCATAAAAAAAAAGTACATTTGAAACTATCGCAAGTAGTATCATGAACTCCAATAAAACTCGATTTGAAGCATGCATAGCTTATTATAGCTTTGAAATTTTAAAAAATGATTGCAAGCCTTGGAATTTGATTGCTATGCAAGTGAAGACAGGTTTATGCCTCCTCACTCAACTTCAAACTAGGTAATTCTTCCTCCACGGGAACTGTTAGATTAAGAAATGCTTGGCGATTTAAGAGAAGAAAATTATAAAAATATTCATTTGCTGTGTGGATTTCAGTAAGGTCTTTTATGTGACTGTGTTCAGGTAAAATTCCGAGGTAAGGTCTAAGAAGTGGAAATAAATCTAACTCTGAAGGTATGATTGTCTAATGATGCAAGGAGTATTAAGCCTATATTGAATACATACAAATGGCCAAGAGAGGATTTCTAGTTTCAGGCAAAGCAACACTTATTGGCTAGTTAGGTGTTTAGGAAGTGCACATTCCATTTGGCAGGTGATTTTCTGCAGGCACTGTAGACCTGCAAAGAAATAAACATATCTATTCTAGTAGCACTTAATAAACTTAGACAGAATACCTACTCAAATCTGCTTTAAATTAAATATGAAATTAGATAACTTGGCTGCTGGATTGACCAGGCAATGAAGAATATAGGGAGAAAAAAAACACATATAACATTCATATAGGAAAGGCCTGAATAAGAGATTTTGTGGGTTCAGGAATGGCACAGAGAAATTCTCTTTATCTCCAGTGGTAAAAGCAATTTCTAAGAAGCAGCAACATTAATGTCTTAAGTGCATCTCTCTTATTTTAATGCAGCTCTGATATCACGTCTCACGCTCTCTCTTAATCATGTTCAGATACTCCATGTACCATTAAATATTTTATATGAATAATTAACCACTTACTGGCTGTCAGAGCCAGATTCAAATGGATGGATGAATGGAAGGGAGAATGGGTCATCTTCCTTAGCACTAGGAAATGTCATGAGTGCCAACTTTTCTATCGTGGCTGAAAAATGACATCGGATCAGATTGAAGGATGGGGGATTGAGTTTTGCCTTGGTTGGTATCATTCATTTTTTTTTGATATTGAATTTTAGTTATATGTTTATAATTCAGTCTAATGACAATAGATATATTTATTTATTTATTTCATCAAGCATGTATTTTATGACAGATATCAGTGTAAACATAATTATAAATACATGAAAAGGATACGAATAAAAGAAAACATTAGGGCAGGGACGGTAGGCACGCTGGTGCGTTTATGCACGCCCCTTATATATACATGATATACATATATATATATATATATATATATATATATATATATATATATATATATATATCTTCATATACATGAAGAGCTTTGTCTTTTTTGTCTTTCATCATGTGACTTGTCACCAACAATTTACTAGCTTCAAAATGGGAACTTTACCAATGATCCTCCTCAAGTGCTCATTGTAGTTAGTGCTATGGAACAAGAGAAAACAAATGAATTCCAGGATCTGGAGAAAACAACAATAGGCAAGACAGTTAAATCCAGGAGAGTATAATGAGTATTGAGTATTGATCATGAGTATCATGCTCACTCAACAAAGGAGATTGTGCAAGTCACGAATGTAAAGTACTCACTTCTTGGGCACTTCATTCCACCTCCAGATTCACTTCACTCCACCTCCAGATTCCAAATGTTCCAACTGATTTGGTCTTAGGAGTTGGGCTTCTGCAGTCCAGTTCAGAATCTCTTTCTTTGTCCTCATTTTGTGCTATTCTTCAAAGCACCTGAAGGCAGGACAAGAAGCAATGGGTGGAACCTAATCAAGGAGAGAAGCAACCTAGAAGTAAGGAGAAATTTCTTGCAGTTAGAACAATTAATCAGTGGAACAACTTGCCTCCAGAAGTTGTGAATGCTCCAATGCTGTGAGTTTGTAAGTAGAGATTGGAGAACCATTGATCTGAAGTGGTGTAGGGTTTCCTGCCTGAGCAGGGAGTTAGACTAGTTAGACCTCCAAGGTCCCTTCCAACTCTGTTATTCTCTTCTATTCTATTTACTTGGCATATCTGACCAGCAAAAATAAACTACAGAGTTTTTAAAATGGAGCTTTTTGGCCATAAATAGATCCTCTCAGCATTGGTGCCATCTCTCCACAGGTACCCTGGAGATGTTCAGATGAGACCATGAGAATATGGACTATGTAAAAACTTCTCACAAGCATATTCAGTGCTTGGTCATGTGTGTTCTTCTGTCATATTATCTTTTAACGCTCTTATGTTCTACCTTGCAGTGCAAGCATGCTGAATATTTATTATTCAACACAGAATATTTCTTACCCTATGAATATCCTTCAGCCTTCATTTCCAGAATATTTTAGTTCCTTTCTTCCAACTGATAAGATTTCCTTGTCCCTTCTCTTTCCATCTCTTTAAGGTGGAAAAGGCCATGAAACAGGAGCAGCAGGAATTCAGACAATGTTATAATTGTAATAAAGAAAGATAACAATCCTGAAAGCTTGTTAAAGTTTCCCTCTGCCTTATTTCTTACAAAATTAAGGCAGAGATATTTTGATTTTCTCACACTTCCTTCTTTCTCAGGACAGTGTAAATTTTTCTGCACTGTTTGCTTATTTCTTCCCTGTCCTCAAGGTTAGCTTTCCTGTACATTCCTTTACATTTGCAGTTTTGGCCTTGATGGCCATATCCAAAGCTTCATAATGTGTTATAGACAGCTTGCTCAAAACATACACAAATATGTACTAGAAACATGTGTCTGACATTTTCAATTTAACAATTTAGCAAATACTTTTTTATTCATCTTTAAAAAAAGAAAAAAAGGAAAAGGGGAAAATGAAGGGAAGATGAGAATTTGTTTAGGAGAGGAGCATTAGTTCTTGCTACTCTATGGAAAGGCCTCTATTATGACGGGCCATTCCGAAAGAAATTAAATTTCTAGAATATCCTTACAAATGTAGTCTATTACCACAGATCCGAGTTGGTATAGAACAGGGGTGTCAAACTCGACTTCATAGACGGCTGCATCAGAGTTGTGTCTGACCTTGGGGGCCAGGGTGGGCGTGGCCAGGGTGGGCCTGGCTAGTTCAATGTCACTCATGTTGGCGGTGCCTGTGGTGGCCCGAGTGCTCTGCCAGAGAAAACGGGCTCCTGAGCTCTGTTTTCAGCTGCAACAGCTTCCTGCAACCCTCTGCCAGCTAAAATGGAACTTGGGAGGGCTGCCCGCAACCCTCGTGAGCTCCATTTTTGGCTGCAACAGTGTCCTGCAACCTCTGCCAGCAAAAATGGAGCTCGGGAGGGTTACCTGCGGCACTCACAAACTCTGTTTTTGGCTGCAATGGCCTCCTGAGACCCTCTGCCAGCAAAAATAGAGCTCGGGAGGGCTGCTTGCAGCCCTTCTGAGCTTCCTTTTTTCCTGGCACAGGAACCATGGGCTGGTCCTTTGCTGTTTCCAGGGCGACCATGTGGGCCAGATCTAAGCACCCCGTGGGCTGGATCTGTCCCCCGGGCCTTGAATTTGACACCCCTGGTGTAGAATCTAAAATGTTAGATGAAATGAACTTCTACACTTTGATGACTGCAATTGCAGAAATAGGACTTTCAAAGATATCTGCCACAAAGGTGTCCTTCAAAGATATCTGACAGGTGCTACACTTACAGAAGAGAAGTAAGTTGGGGCAGAGGAGAAGCTGTACCAAAGGCTCTGGACAGGGTGGGTTCTACTTACCTTTACTACCGGTTCGCAATAGGGCTGCATGCAATGACGTCAGGGTCGGTGGGCAGAGCCTCCCGCCGGTTTTACTACCGGTTCTATAGAACCGGTGCAAACCGGGGGCAACCCACTCCTGGCTCTGGAGCTCTTCATGTAGTTCGGGAACAGGATCAATTGTACAGTATGTTGAGCTAACCTTGAAAATACATCAAGAGCTACTGCCAGAATGGTTCTGTGAGAGAAAAATTCCCTCACAGTTGCTGTGCCTATTAATGGTCTTTGGCTTAGACAATTAAATAAGCCAATCAGAGAGTGGCTCCTGGCTTTGAATCTCCCAGGCTTTTCTATGCCCTCCCCTAACTGCCACTGTGACAGTATAAAAGGAGATGCTTGTCAGCAGACATTGTGTGACTCTTCGGGATCAGAGGCATAGCTGAAGTCACTAAAGCCTCTTCCTTCTGAGGAAGAAAAGCCCGAACTCCAATCGCATAGAGCGATTGCACCAGAGAGCTGACAGGATGCTTAAGAAAGAGAATGACATCTAATATTCTTTTTGAATAGACCTTGTTTTATTTTATGTAAATAAAAACAGTTTAGTGTAAACTGCTTGTGAGGCTCATTTGTTCTAGTAGATTGTAAAAGAGATAAGGTTACGGTCCATCGAGGTCCCCTCCATCACAGGTTCTGATTGCTTTGGTTATGTGAAACTATTCTGCATTCATTTCTGAAGAATTGGTTGCCCATTAGTCTCTGAACCCATGTCCAGATGACGGTGTTTACTTTTCAAGGTTTAAATGACTGAGCATTAAATTATTTTGGTGAGGCAGTTTTCAAGTATGGTCAACCAATTAGGTCAGGGGTATGAAACTGAAGGCCTGGGGGCCGTATATGTAAGGTGACCAGACGTCCCGCTTTTGGCGGGACAGTCCCGCTTTTGAGCAATTTGACCCGCATCCTGCGGCGTTTTAAAAAAGTCCTGATTTTTCATTCTGCCTCCTGAGTCCCCGCTGATGGCTAGAGGGAAAAAAAACTGTTTAAACTCTTGCCGCGGGGCTTCAAAGGGCCGACCTACAGCTGATCAGTGTTAAAAAAAAATGAGTAGACCCATGCCTGCAAAAATAGAAAAAACAGCCCCTACAGCTTCCGCTAGGTTAACTAGCTGCAAAAAGTTCCTGGAACAGATTTTTTTCCCCCTAGCTATGCTGAAAACAAAGGCGAAAGCAAAAGTAAAGCTGCAACATGACAAAATGAGTCAGAGAGAGATTTCTTTCTTTTTCTTTTTCCTCACCAAAAAAGGTAGGTGCAAAACTGCAAACAATGGGAAATTTAGAGGAGAGTTCCAGATTTTAAAACACAAAAGAAAAAAAGCTCTATTTAACTAGGGAATTGTAATAATTGAGATACTATTAATAATTGTATATTGTGTTGAAAGCAGAAATGGTTAAGTTGTGGTTTGGAGGAATATATGGGGGAAATTATTTGGTTTATTATTATTGGTAAATATAATTAATTGATTTGTAAGAAATTGGATTGCATGGAAATAATTGGAATATTCATGTTCATATTGATTAATATACAAAAAAGATAGTTATATAACTAATTTATTTATATTAAAATGTTGAATTTATATTAAACAACTGTAATATTACATAATTAATCAATGTGAGGATGGATATAAAAATAGATGACAATGGGAAGGGGTATAATATAGAATAGAAGGGAAAAATTGAATTTGATTAAGATTAGAGATGAGGATGAAGGGTAATATTGGTTTTTTTTAAAAATAGATGAGGAATAAATATGGCAAAAAGAAAATATAGAAATTGTAAATTTAATTGAAATGACTAAACGCTGTTTAAATTTGTTAACCAGCCAAATATTCTGTTCAAAGAAAATACATTGTATGTTTGTATGTGTGTTTCTAATTATTGCTATTTATTCATATTTGTTCTCTTTTATTCTTTAAAGTTTAACAATTCATTCTTTATCTTAATATCTTTATATTTGCTTGGGGTTGGCTTTCTTCCCTTTCATCTTTTGTATTGTACAGCAATCTTTCTCCTCAAATCTACCACCTCTCTCTTTTCTTTCCTTCTTACTTTCTCTTCCCCCCACCCTCTTTTTCTCCTCCCTACTTCCTCTTCCTTTCTCCTTCTCCTCCTCTCTTCCTCCCTCTCTTACCCTCACTCCTACTCTAATTTCCATTCCTTCATCCCTCTCTATTGCTGTATCCTTTAATGCATATGGACTACTCAGAGGGCTGAAAAAGTTATTTTTGACTGGTCCTCACACTTTTGACCAGTCCTTGAACTTATGACTGTCCTCACATTTTACGTTTTTGCCCTATCTTGTCATCATGGTGAAGAGAAGCAGTTGTGAAATGAGTGACATGGTTGTTAAGAATGCTGCACGGGCATAAATGTGAGGATGGTCATAAGTGTGAGGACCAGTCAAAAGTGTGAGGACCTGTCAGAAATGACTTTTCAGCCATCTGAGTAGTCCCTATACACATAGCCATGGCCACCCGGTCACATGACCAGCTAGCCACGCCCACCCAGTCACATGGCCTCCAAGCCACGCCTACACAATAAGCCACGCCCACAATGGTGTCCTTCTTACCAATGTTAAAATCTGTTCACCTTACCCTATACACATAGCCATGTCCACCCGGTCACATGACCAGCTAGCCACGCCCACCCAGTCACATGACCAGATAGCCACGCTCACAAAATAAGCCACACCCACAATGTCCCTCTTTACCAATGTTAAAATCTGGTCACCTTACGTATATGGCCGTGGGTGCTTAGATGTGGCCCATGGGGCAGCCCTGGAAACAGTGAAGGAACAGCCTGCGGTGCCTCTACCAGCGAAAACAGAGCTCGGGAGGGCCACGGGTTTTCACTGGTAGAGGGTTGCAGGAGGCCGTCACAGCTGAAATGGAGCTTGGCAGCCCATTTTCACTGGCAGAGCATTCGGACCACTACAGGTGCCCCTGACACAAGTCATGTCATGTTGCCCATGCCTACCCTGGCCCCCCAAGGTCAAGCACAACTCTGATGCAGCCCTCAATAAAATAGAGTTTGACATCCCTGAATTAGGTAGAGTATTACATATGCCTAAAGAAAAGGACTTTTTTTTTGTAACGGAACCGCAGTTCTACTACTAGTATACTTTACTTTACCTGAGGAAGCATAACTGGCACCACTAACACAATATAATATGCCATGTGAAGTACTATGGACTTTACTCACTCATTCCTTCATTACATTTGTTACCTTCCACAATCAATGGACTTTCTTGTGTCTGTTTTTTCATAGACTTATTTCCCACTTCATGTTTATTTATAATTTCATTTAAATTCTCTCCCCCAAATAATATTCAAAATAGATAAAATATAAAATTGTAATTAATGTGAAAATAAATCAAAGGAACATCTAAAAAAAGAAATTTACTCTCACTGAAGGGATTTCACTAATTATTTTACCCTATTACTTTAATTGCGTACCATTCCTAGAATATGTCAAAATGAAGGGCAGGTTAGAAAAACTGAAAAGCAATAAAATAAGCCTGCAAGCTGGAATAATATGCCCCAGTGAATCTCTTTCATTTGTGCTCTCATTGAGGAGAAGTTGCAAATCCAGAGCATAGAAAGTTATGCGGCACATTATTTTCTCCCACATACATGCCTAAGTGGCCTAATGGAGAATCTTACACATACAGGCTTATACACAAGGTATTTACACAGACAAAAATATATTGGAGAATTATCCAGTGATAGCAATTAAACTCAATGGTTTTTTTTTGTGACCTTGGCAAAAAAACCCAAAAAGAACTTGCTAGACAAGTGAACGTTTTCCCCCAAGCTCTTTCTGCCTTAATTAAGCATTCTTGGTATAAATCAATTTGTTCTGTGTAGAACTAGCTGGGTTATGTCTAAACACAGTTTTGGTGTATAAATCAAAATATATAATTCTAAGGGAAGGGAGAATACATTTGGCAGTTGAATTCCCTCTTGCAGTTTTATTTCTCTTACCAACTTAGCAAAAGTGAGAAAGGGAAAGTAAGTAAGAGTTGAACCTCCATGTGCTACCCTATGTTCTAAAAACGTGGTGCCTTTTCCTTTGTTTAATTTATTCCAGTTCTAAATAAAATGGATAAAATGCTAAGAATGCAAATATGATGAGTGCTGTAAGTCAAACACAATGTGCTTAGAGAACTTCCAAATTATGCTATCCTTTGTATTTGAAATGATGACAGGCATCTTGAGCAGGGTCTATGACAGTTCAATACAGCCAACTCGTCATAGCCAACTTGTCACAGCCAACTTGCCACGGCCAACTCGCTACGGAATAACTTGCCATGGTTGACTCACCACAGGACAACTCATTATGGAACAAGAGTTACACTAATATCAGAGAAATGGTGGAATAGAATAATGAAAGAAAGGATTCAATAGGAGGGATAATTAAAAAGAATTGTTAAATTGTCCCACAGCGAGTTATCCCATGGTGAATTGGCCATGGTCAGTTGTCCCATGGCAAGTTGACTGTGCTACTATATTTTTCGCAGTATAAGATGCACTTCCCCCCCCAAAAAAAACTGGGTGGAAATGTCTGTGCGTCTTGTAGAGTGAATATTGCGGCAGGGGGGAGGGGATTTGGTGCGGCGGCGGCCTATCACCGTTGCTGCCATTCACCACCACTGGGGAATGCTGGAGCCTTTGCTGCCAAGCAGCTGATCGGCAGTTGGATCGGCTTCCTGGAATACCGCCGATCAGCTGTTCCGCTGATCAGTGACGATTGGTGGCAATTGGCGGCAGCCTAGAACAGCTGATCGGTGGTATTCCGGGATGTGATCCAATCGCCGATCAGCTGCTTCTCGGCAGCAAAGGCTTCAGTGTTCTCTGGCGGCGGTGGCAGCTCAGTTCAGTTGACTGGTGGTGGGCGCAATGGAGCAGAGCCCTGACGAGCACGTGCTGGGGCTGCAATAACATGCTGAAGCTGACCAGGCTGTTTGCTGTTTGCTACAAGGACACAAAGATGAGTACTGGATGGATGCTGGGAGGCAGAGGCAGATTTTTTTCCCTTGTTTTCCTCCTCTAAAACTAATGTGTGTCTTATGGTCCGGTGTGTCTTATTGTGCAAAAAATACAGTAAGTAGGCCATGGTGAGTTGACCGTGATGAGTTGGCTGCAGTGAGCTGGCTGTCACAAGATGTCTCATCTCATCTTGAGTATGCCTACAAATAAGTAGGCTAAACTTGAAACAAATTCCTTCCTGTTGCATTTTGCAGATTGTTTTCTTCTTACCACGGAAGGATTAAACATTAAAACCATACGAAGACTTTATAGAGACCTCGCATTATTACTGAAAAAGTTATTCTGCCTTTTCCTTAACAATAAAATCAGTTTATGATAATAAATATACAAAATATAAACTCAAATGACCTTAATGCAATTGAAATCAAAATTCAAACTAAACATAGCATTAAATTAACACTTAAAAGCTTAGCGGATGAGATGCGTGTTTACCATCTTCCTGAATGCTGAAAGAGTAGGATTCAGCCATTGTGCAGCCTGGGAATTACAAAAGAGAAGGCATTTCCTGTGTTCCAGAAAGGACCTTGAGGGATTCTGTGTATCAGAAAGGACCTTGAAGAGTTTCTCTTGGCTTATCTCAGTAACTGGACAGGTACTTGAAAAGAGTTTGTCCACCCAGATTAACCTGAAAAAGAATACAAAAGGATACCCAGAAAACCATTCAGGCAAGATACTGGTTTTTTGATTTGCTGGTTTCTTTTATTTGAATTTGAGGCAAATTTTGAATCCAGAGTGCATCACTGAAAATTTGTGGGAGTTTGTTTTAATTAAATCTCCCCATCTCAGTTCAAAATTCTCAGTAAGATTCGTCTTCCACTACGTACTTCGGGAACTCTACCACACCCTATCATAAAGGGGGAAAATAAAAAAATATTCTAGTTATGTTGAAGTTAAAATTTCTCTGCGGCAAAGGAGAATATTAGATTTAATGATCAATATGTTTGTTTCTTAACTCTTGAGTTATTTTTGTATCATATCACCATTTTGTATCAGATCACCATCATAAAGTTCATCTATTCTCTCATTTTCTTTAATATTGCAACTTTTTGCTAATTCGAACATGACATTTGACAATAGCTGTTACTCCTTGCTGGTTCTAAGGTATCCCATTTGTTTCATCAAGAAGCAACAGAATATTGAGTGCGTGATTTTTTACTCCAGGTCTTTGCTGAAGATATTTTAAAGTATGTTGTCTTTTGTGAAAAACTTCCTTTCTCTAAAAGCACACTTTTTGCATTACATTTCTTCTTCTGCCATGTTCTGAAATGAATTTGGTGAAAGTTAATTACTGTATTTTTCGGAGTATAAGACACACCTATTTCCCCCCAAAAAGAGGGTGAAAATCTGGGTGCGTCTTATACTCCGAATGTAGCCCCGCCCAGCTTCTCAAACGGAGGTTTCAGAGGCTGAAAAAAGCATCAGAAAGGAAGCTTCAGAAAAAAAAAACCCAAACAGAGTTTCAGAAAAGAAGCCCCCAAACAGCGCTTCAGAGGCTTTTTTTCTGAAGCTGTTTCAGAGGCAGAAAAACAAGTTTTTTCTGAAACAGAGTTTCAAAAGTTTCAGAGGCAGAAAAAAAAGTGAAAAAAAAAAGCAAGGCACAGAGCTCATAACCAAGGAACTTGTTGCTAAAATTCACCTCTGGGAACAGCTGATTGGGGGTATTTCAGGAGGCCGACCCACCTGCCAATCAGCTTTTTTCTTATTTTCTTCCCCAAAAACTAAGGTGCGTTTTATACTCTGGTACGTCTTATACTCCGAAAAATACAGTAACTAACCTACTTTTTCGCATCTTGAAAGACTTCAACAAGTTAATTCTATAGCAGCTAAGAACAATTATTTTATTTTGTAGCTTCCAACAATTAAAACCCACAAAAATGAAAGTGAAATGCCACGAAGCATAATTTATGCATTCATCATTGTTGAGTTCACAATGCACTTCATTTCTGAGATGCAGTAATATGCAAAGCTGTGAAAATTACACAGAATATGACTAATATGATTTAAACTACATCTCTTTGTACAGTGTCCAACTGAATATGGGATGAGCTTTGAAATAAATCTATGTAAGGACGGTCAGAATATAACATTTTAATAGTAAAACAAGTTGAGAAATATAGGCCTGTAGAAAACTGTGCAAAAAATGTTAAAAAGTTAAAATACACAACAGGTATAGCATATATAAGTGGAAAGTACATTATGAACAAACAAAACAAAATACAATACAGATCATGTATAGGGATCTGTGTAGAATACCTGGCTTCATGCAATGTGTTAACCATGATTTGTTTGCCTTACCCTCCCCCCCCCAAAGCCACATTGTGAGGGGTGGTGAACAGTATAAGCCTATTATTCTGGCCAACATGGCTCTGACCTGGAGAAAAACCTGGTGACCTACTCCAGTTTTCCCCACCAAAAATTTTTATGGATCGACTCAAAGTTATGGAAGATATGATACCGAACAGTGAGTTTCCCTGCTTGGGAGGTACCAATAAAGTTACAGGGGAAGAATAAAGAAATTATCAAAGTAGCAAGAGCATCCATGATGTGGATGGGATAAATCCTAATATTTATCCCAATACCAAAGAATACCAAGAAAAGTGATATGAAAGACTTTTTCAACCCCTATTCTAGATTACCCATCTCCCTCAGGGATTTTGATTGTACTTTCCTAAACCACAGCATGTTGGAAATGGATAAAGGTAGGAAAAGTGTAGTACACATTTTATGATTGTTAACCACTCTGAGTCTTTGGAATGGGGCAATACATACAAATATTGCAAATAGACACAGAAATAAACGTGGAACTATCTGTCCATGAAAAGCAGTAATTGTTGTGAACTTGGGCCTTAGTCAATCATTAATCTAGGTATAAATTATAGAGGAGTAGCCTTTATAAGTTCAACGGATCAGTATTCACGGAGATGAGCACACGGTAACTCTACTGTTACAAGGACCAGGGATACGTCATTGAAAAAGTTTTGGCATTTAAACATCTCATGCATATTGAGGGCTGTGATGGTATTAAGACAATTTTGAATATTTTACTTTATGATTATACTTTATGTCAGGGGTGTCAAATTGGCAGTCCATGGACCGGATGCGTCACGCGTGGACCACGCCTACCCCAGCTCCGCGAATGGGAAAAACATCGTGAAATGTCACGTGATGGCAACATGACGCTGCGAATTTGACACCCATGCTTTATGTGGTTGGTACAATCTTATGCCTCTCAGACTTTGAACATGTTGAGACTGATAAGGAGGACAATTGTTCTGACTGTGTTTCAGGATGTTTGTCAAAAGGCACATTACAGGAATGTTTTATTATTGAACACAAGATACAAAAATGTGTTATGGGGAAAAATTGCTCCACCCTAATGCATAATTCTACTTGGAAACCTGCATAGAGAAATGCTTATACTAGGAAAAATGTGACTAGAAACAAATAAATACATAATTAAATAAAAAGGCAAACGGAAGAGTCAAAACACAAATAAGAACATACATTACTGTTGTTTATTTGACAACATATATTTGACAAAATGTATATTTGAAATCTTTGTTTACATGTTTTGTTCTGTATGTTTTGTTGTCACTAGTTTTGTTTTGTTTGTACTTTTAAACAAATAAAAAATTATTTAATTAAAAAAAAGATTCAAAAAAAAAAAGGCAAACAGATGTACAGCAGAAATGAAATGAGATTAACTACATTTTGCACAATGAGAGATTTTGGAGAGGTTAGACAATGCTTAGTCTTTGTTCAGCTGTTGCCCTGGGCTCAAGATATTATAAAATCTAGAGAATAAATTAGGATCCATTTTGTCAGCTGCAAGATCACCACCATTCTGATCTGACACATGGGAATGCTGTGGTGCACAAGTTTACCCTAACCTAGGCTTCCTTAATTCCAAATGCATCTCGGAGAACTTCTAAATCTCCATTTAGGGATCCCCTTCTCCTGACACTTTCAGTGCTGGCCCTTTGAATTTTTGCAAAGTGAAGGAAGCAAGCTGACACTGGTCTAGAAATTAGATAATCCAAAGCAATGATTCATCCAGCAGCTATGTAACATTTGTGGTTCGTAAGTCCTTGCCAGAAGATGACTAAAATATCTTGGCAGAAGTTTTAAACGAATCATGACTGGGCCTAAACAAGAGCCTGCATAAGTGAGTTCTCTATTTAACTGAAGGAAAATTAGGAATGGGAAAAAAATATTTCTGTTTACCTCAATGCTGCAGCACTGATGCTGCCTTGGGGGTCTTTCCAACCACTGCTTTCAAGAGGCCAAGTTCTGATTAAAATTCCCTTGTTCAGGCTTGGCCGTGTGATTCTACTTAGAGGGCTTCAGATAGCAGTGCCTGGATGGCTGAAGGGCATTCATTCTTGACTTTGCTTTCTACCCCATCCGAGGAGGAACATTTTGCAGCCCTGAGTGACCTTCCCCTCCTTTTCTTTTCCAGAGACTGAACAAAAATGGAAAGAATGAGAGATCAGCTTTTTCTTCTAAGTCTAGACTGAAAGTTAACTTGAGTTAACTTGGGATCTGTTCATCTCCCCCCATCCCATTTTTATCTCCTACAAAAATTTCAGCATCTTTAGCAGTCCGTTCATAGTCTTCAAAAAGCTTGTATTTCTATACAGTGGCCCCACTGGCTGGGCAACTCACACGAGGTCTCACGAAGGTGTGTACATGAGGGCAGGAAATGATAGTAGATGAATGAATATATTTTCAATAGACATTGAAGAGACAATGTCGATGGACAACGAAGGCACGGAATTCACTTATGCAGTGATGCAGTGCAGTGCAAACATCAGTTGTTATCAGTTTTCAATCATTTATCAAGGTTGAAAGATGGCCTTTAGGAGCAGAAACCTGAGGGTTTAGTGATCACAGAGCTAAGAACAGATTCTTAAAGGCATATCACCTCCTGCGTGGAATCTGGATCTGGGATCATTTGTTGCACTAACCAGACATATTTATATTTTTTTATATCCTGCCGTTATTGTTTTTAACAAATAACTCAAGGGAGTGAAAATATCCGACGCACCTTTCTCGTCCTATTTTCCCTACAACAACAATCATGCGAAGTTGGTTGGGCTGAGAGAAAGTGACTGGCCCAATTTGCCAGTCACTTTCATGGGTAAGGTGGGACTCGAACTAAGCAACAACAGCAACCACAGTTGGCTGATATAACCATGATAAACCATGGTTTACAAATACCAAGGATGGATACCCACCAGAATTATTCCAAAATCAAACCAGCAACCCTATAGCATGAACTTCTTTAAAAACCTTTGGAGAAATCCATAGTGATTAGGGATAAAATAGCTATTTGCTATAATATAATAGTATCTCCACATATAAAAGCAAAGGAAACTATTATGGCAAACTGTAGTGGTGAAGATATTGGAGGGGGAGACTCAGGTTGTGGTCCTCCTTTAGGCCTAGAAGCAGCTGTGTGACCTACGGCCAGTCCTTCCCTCTCAGCCCAAAATCACATCAAGCTCTGCAACAAGCTGGCTGAAAAATAAAACTTGTTGCATCTCTCATAAACAGCTTTATTATGGAAAATGAAGTAATTGCAGTGCAACCCATAAGGATCCCGTATCTTAACAGGACAAATACTAGGAAATAATAAACTCACATATAAAACCGCAACCAAACTTTTTCAATGCTGGTTGGAAATTCTGAGAATTGTAGTCACAGAACAAGAATTCCTATTTGGGAAGAATCAAAGACATTAATTGTCTCTGCAACTCAGTTCACGTTACACACACTACCCCATACGGTGGTTTCAGTGGCTTTGGATTAGAGTGCCATATGAACCTAGCTATTCTGGGTTTTAAACCATATTGTTTACTTTAACATGTTATATGAACCCAGTGCCTGATTTGTTCAATCAAACACAGGTAAGTACAATGAATGAACCAAGCCCATATGTGGAAACTGAGTAATATGTTATGATGAACAGCTGGAGAGGGCTGTCATTAATAGCTTACAACATTCTGGAGGTAGCTGACTTTTTAGCATTGGATGAGGTCAGTGAGCATCACCATATTTTAGTTGCCTTGAGTGTTGAGGTTTTAACATCTGGTTGACAGTCCAACCATAGAAGTAAGGTTGTAATCTGAGCGCTGTGAAAAAAACCTCTGATGTCTGATTAAGTTGTTCAGAGATTAAGAACAGGCCATTTGTCCTTTGACCAATAAGCAGAGATGGGCTGCTGTTGGTTCGGACTGGTTCGCCCATACCGGTAGTTCCAACCACTAGCTGGGCCCGCCTGCCTGCCCTAGTGCTATCCCATCCTATATATCTCACTCTCTGGCTTGCTTGCTTGCTTGCCCCACCCACGCAGCCCAGCTGATTTCCGCACCTCACTCTACTCACCACGGCTGCCCAAGAAGGTGTGCTGGAAGCCGTGCGCATGAAATCTCTGTGTGTTTGAAGCCACGTGCAAGTGCAGAAGGCGCACACGCTCTCACATTTTTGGTTCTGCACTAGGTGAACTGATTGTTAAATTATGTGAAGCTCACCTCTGCCAATAAGTCAGTTTGAAGAAAAGACATTTGTTAAAAGCAATGAGAAAATATGGAATATTTAGCCTTGCCATCACTTAAGATTTCACGTGGCTGATCACTTCTGAATTGTAAAGAACAAATAACAAACCTTATGATGGTCAAACTAGTTTTCCTTACAAAGCTTAATATTTGCCTCTGCAGTACAAATTGTATTCTCTGCTTTTGACTTTACTTGTATTCTCTGCCTTTGACTTTGCTTGATAAAGGCAGGTAATCCAAGATATAGTAATCCAATCTGTAGGCAAGTCCATATGATTTCTCAACCAATGATCAAGCCAGATCCAAGCTGATATTTTTAAAAATGTCAGGCTACAAGGATGACATGGAAAACAATGTCACATTGGATTTATACATGAAATTGCCTGATGTCTTAATAATTAAAGAGGACATACAAATAATAAGCCAGAAGACTGACTTGGATAGTTTTGAATTCACAAAAGAGATGACTTAAACTGGTGAAGGAGTTTCTGAGAAGAGATTTAAAAAACAAACAAACATGTGGGACGCTATTTGAAGGAATTAAAGATCAATATTCTTAAAAGTAAACAGAAGGAATACAAAATAGGTTTATTTGATCAAGGTTAAAATATATATGTTGTTTCTGGTAACTCTTAATGGGTTTTAACAAATAATGATTGTGGCCGGCAGCGGCCAGCAGAGCAGGCAGCAGATATGGACAGTGAGGAGGTTGGGGAGGAACGTGGGCCAGTCCTGGAGTCTGGGGAAGGCTCGGACAATGGCTTTGAGTTGGAGGCAGAGAGGGGGCCAAGGCCATCTGGTAGTTCTTTACTGCCTCTGGAGTCTCCGGAGTTTCTGGAGTCTGACATCAACGAGGCAGAAGAACAGTGTGATCCTGTTCCCAGTGTGTGCATGCGCAGAGCTGCCAAGAGACAGGAACCATTAAGAAAACAGGGTTAACTTGGGAGTAAGGCTTGGAAATGATTGGCCGCTCCCATAAGACACAAAAGAGAAGCAAATGGGATGTGAGCTTTTGCAGGAAGCAATTAGTTCATCTGGTCGGTAAAAGCTGTGGAAAAGTTCTGTTTGACTCTGTGCTAAATTTGGCTTTGTCCTGCGTGTGGCAATTAGTTCTCTGGCAGCATTCCAAGGGAGATAAGGTGAGTGTTTGTAAACGCTCCCCTGCAAGACTGTTTGAGAAGCCATTTGGTCTGGGCTTGACAACAATTCCCAGCCGCATGAATTAAAGAGGTTTGCTGGGACTATGTTTGTGCTTTTTTACTTTCTAGGGAAGCCTAGGTCAGAACAGCTTTAAAGCTATATTTACAGATAAAAGATAAGATGTGGGAAGAGATTTTTGTTGTGCTTTAGAAAAGTGACAACTTACTGTGTTAAAAGTAATGAAATATGAAACAGAATAATAGCATAACAAAATAACAGAGTTGGAAGAGGCTTTGGAGGTCTTCTACTCCAACCTTCTACTTGAGCAGGAAACCCTGTACCATTTTAGTCAAATACTTGTCTAATCACTTCTTAAAAACCTCCAGTGTTGGAGCACCACAACTTCTGGAGGCAAATCATTCCATTGATTAATTGTTCTAACTGTCAGGAAATTTCTCCTTAGTTTTAGGTTGCTTCTCTTCTTGATTAGTTTCTATGTCTTGCTTCTTGTCCTACCTTCAGGTGCTTTGAAGAATAGATTGATCCCCTCTTCTTTATGGCAACCTATGAGATATTGGAACATTGCTATCATGTGACTCTTAGTTCTTCTTTTTACTAGACTAGACGTGCCCAATTCCTGCAACCATTCTTCACATTTTTTAGACTCCAGTCCCCTAATTATCTTTGTTGCTCTTCTCTGCACTCTTTCTGGAGTCTCAACATATATATTGCGGCGACCCAAACTGGATGCAATATTCCAAATGTGTTCTTACCAGGGCATTATAAAGTGGTATTAACACTTCACATGATCTTGATTAATGCAGCCAAGGATTGTATTGACTTTTTTGGCTGCTGCCACACACTGTTGGCTCATACTTCAGTGGTTGTCCACTAGCTCCCTCTTGTAGTTACAATCTGTTCTATACCTGTGCGTTTATTTGAGTAAATGTAAAATACATACATTGTATTTCTAGTAACTTTTAATGACTTTTTGTTGATTAGGACTGAATGACAAGGCTTTGTATCTTGTTTATAGGTAAGACATGAAAGAGGAGTTATTTTGTTGAGATGTCAGAGAAGGGGATAAGTTATTGAAATTGTACCGACCTTAATGAAGAGAGTCATTTAAATATATCTTTTTCCTTTTCTCTCTGCACATTTCCTTTCTTCTTTGTACATTTTTCTTAGTTTGTATTTTTATCTTTGTATTAAAACTTTAATAAAAAAATTATTATACAGAAAAAGATAGCACCAAGAGGTCATGAAACATATTAATGGAGAATCACTGAAATCCTTTCAAGTTCTTTCCAAGTTGGCTCCGTGAGCTTGAAGTAAAGCTATACTGAATGCAAAAGAAGACATTTCCAGACCCTTTTATGAAGCTCTGAGTATCCTTATTGCTTTTTTAACATGCCACATTTGCTTTTCAAAGGAGGAATAATCATGCCTAGAGCGCATAAGGCTTCTGTGAGAAGCTTTGCCCATCCAGCCTGCTGCCTACTCTGCAGAGAGAATTACTGTGGACGGAGTCTCTCGCAGTGGGGAAGAAATTGCAAGTGTGTGTGTGTGTGGGAGAGAAGAAGATGGGTTGTGATGGAAAACTTAGTGCACTAAAGAGAGAATGCACCAAAAGCAACTTACAGCTTGTCCGTTTTGCAAGCGGTGGCATTTTAAGAGCTGTTTAAGAAAAACTGATATCAGATAAGAAAACACCTCTGTTTTCCCTTTCTGGGAGGAATAAGGGCGACTGGCTTCAGAAAACAATCCAAATATTAGAAATTATGTCAAAGTAAGCGTCACGGGAAAGTTGATTTCACGTGAACTGTAAGTTGATTCCAGTTTGTGTTTAATGTGCCCCAAAATTCAGTTAATGTGAGGCTGGAGCAAGTATAATTGAGGCTACTTCAAGCACAGTTGCAGTTGTGGTCTTAGACACTACTAATGTTCATTGTGCAAAAGGGAGGAAGAGCCTGTCCAAGAAAAACTGTGCAAATTTAAAAAGAATAGGCTTGACACTGCATTAGAGCAAAAATGTGATTATTTTAATGACAAAAACATTATTACAACAATGCTAACATATGACAAGATGTTGGAAACTCTGATTGGATATTTTTGTTTTTATTTTGCTTTCTATAACTATTCTATGACTTTGTTTACCAAAAATTTAAATTTTAAGTATATTCTTTTCATATTTTTTTGTATTTATTTATTTATTTTGTCAAGCATGTATTAGTTAACAGATATAAGTATAAACATGATTATGGAATACATGAAATGGATACGAATAAATGGATAAAATGAAATAAAAATATTACTTCACTGCAATATTTCATTAATATGCCCGCACACATTTATTTAACATTTTTCATTGCCTATTTTCATCAAGCTCAAACCAGTTATTATATTTTCCATACTTTGAATAGTGTGAATTTGAACAATGTGACCATTTCATGCCAATTATGAAATGCCTTGATCAAGATCTACTTGTATTTATTTCTTGCCCAACTCTAATCCTAATAAAATCATTGGGTTATCGGGGTTATGGGGGTGGAGGAGGTAGAGGGCAGTCTCCCAAATTCATTTTAGCATTTTAGGATGTCATAATTTTGCGTTAGAGAACCCCTGGGATAACCAGTTTTTGATAATTGCATGCAATCAGAATTGGTTAGAGAATCAGAGTGTCAAGTTTTGTAAAATGGCAAGAGTTTGAGCTTTGAAGAAGAGCTGTTCAACTGTATATTCAAATAAAATCAGGCAGTAGGATGCACCTTCTGGGTTTATTGCAGAAATTTTGATTTTGGAACTAATATGGTTGAAAGAATATCTTCTCTGCTTCTATTGTGTCTCTATACTCTTATTCATTTTGGGTAATGATGATAAAGATTTTTTTGCTTCCAATTGCTTACAAGATTGTTTGCTGATAACATTGTTCACATTCCCTCTGACTTAGATGCTACTTATACAGCATCTTAGAGGACAATGATGGTTAACCTTTTTGGTGCCGAGTGCCCAAAGCACCAGGGTGGGTGGGCGGGCCCTGCCAGTGGTCGGAACTACCGGTACAGGCGAACCAGTCCGAACTGGCAACAGCCTACCTCTGCTTATTGGTCAAAGGACAAATGGCCTGTTCTTATTCTCTGAACAACTTAATCAGACATCAGAGGTTTTTTTTTCACAGCACTCAGATTACAACCTTATTTCTATGGTTGGACTGTCAACCAGATGTTAAAACCTCAACACCCCAAAATGCAATGCGAACATCCCCCGCCCATGCGCCCCACCCCTGTGCATGCGTGTGTGAGTTCCCCGCATGCACCCCATCCCCTGCCCATGTGCGCCAGAGACTCGATGACCAGCTGGCTGGCGGGAGGCGTGTGTGCATGCGTGGTGGAGATGGCTGGGGCGACAGCTGGCATGCCCGCAGAGAGGGCTCTATATGCCACCTGTGGCACGTGTGCCATAGGTTCGCCATCACCGTTATAGGACATAACACAAGTTACAGTATGTCTTGTGAGACAAACTGGGATTCCTTTGTACAGATGGAGGGTTGAGTTTTCTGTGGCATGAGTTCTGCCACCTATGGGCTGGATATACAGTATCTCTGCTTGGGTTGTGTGTGTTAGGATATGGTTTGAGCCTAACAGTTGTCCAGGTAATATAAATGTACTGGAACTTTAATCTGTAAATGTATTACGTGACTTTAATGCTGAGTCATGCTGTAATTACATAATTACTGGTTGTGAGAGTATTTAAGCAAGGTATTGTAACATGTTCAGTTGCTGCTATGCTGCCATTGTGTATGAAGATGAAGAGATGATGAAGCTGATATGATAAGCTACCATTGAGAGGAGTTGTTATCTGCTAATCATTGTTTGATGGATCTGCAACCATCATGGTTTGTGAACCAGAGTGAGTTTGTTATTCTAACGAACTACTGTTTGTTGGGTAAGAAGATTCTGTAACTACTGGACTGATTTACTGGCAAAGACTTGGAATTTGTTTAAAGACTATGAGACTGTTTTTCTACTATAAAGTAAGCTTTTGATAAACCAGTTTGCATAACTCTTATTCATTGCTCTCAGCAACGTTTCCTTGTGCATTTACTCTGCTGGTTGGTAACACAACAACAATATCCTTAACAGTATGTGTGTGTGCTAGGTAACATGCAGCTTTGAGAGGTGCTCTGTGGCTATATGAGGACTGGAGTAGTGTGGTCTGCCTTCAAAAAGGCTGAAGTATATCTCCTATTGAATGCAGCAAGTCATCTCTTAATACAGCCCTATTAGACAACTTTCACTGAATTTCTAACCATTTTTTGGAAAAGCTGTTGGAGAAGGAGATAGGGCTTCTTCCAGGGTGAATTTCAGAGGAAGCTGATGGTCCAGATTCAGGCTTGGGTGGGAATAGCATTGATCGCTGGTTTGTGACTTGGGTTAGGACCTGGATTGTAGCAACACCCTTGTCCTGTTAGATCTCTCAGTGACGTTTAATATCATTTGCAATGATATCTCTTTGGACCACCCTGTGAGAGATGGGGATAAAAACAATGTTTTGCAGAAGTTACATGATCTCCTAAGTGGGTGATTCCAGTCAGCGGGGAATACGTGGGAGGGGGGAATGGCCAACCTCTTGATTATTCCATTAGGTGGCTAAACTCTCTAAGTCAGCCTAGCATTTCACTTGTGTCAGAAGCACCGAAACACTTCCAGGTTGAAAGGAGTAGCTGGTGACATCACTGTTGCCTGGGGGATGCCCAGTTGGGAACTCATTTCATGTCCCCAGCAGGAGCTGGAGCGAAGGACAGGAACTCATCCATCCCACAGCACCATCGGGTCTTGAACATGGGCTTGCTAACCTCTGACCCAGCATTTTAACCACACGAGCCAATGTATTTCTGCTTGGTCAGCCTAACAAGACTAAGACTAAGCTAAGAAACCTATCCCATGTATGTTAGGACTGCTTTTATTGGAACAGCTATGATAATGGAATCTTGCAAATCTGAATGTGCTTTCCCCTTTCATTTTATCTTCATGTGAACTAGGGAGGGGATTGTCTGAAACAATTACTCAAGTTAGTTAGTTTAGGCCAGCTCAAACCTTGCTTCTCTGATTGTTATCTTAGTAGTGGCTCTTTCTCCAGTCTTTTGAGGTCATTCCCTCTGCCCTTTACATCCATGTTGTTCAATATCTAAATGAAACCCCTGGAGGAAACCTACGACTGTTGAGCTACAGGTGCTGCAGATGTTCTAATATATTTCCTGAAGGCTAGGTCAAACAACCTGAATTAAAATCCTGAATGATGATCATAGGTGATCAGTATGGTCATGCTCCAAGAAGATTTGCTGTGATTTATGGGATTGTTGCCTCATCCTTAGACTAGTGTACCTTGCTGTACCCACAGTTGTTCTTCTAAGAGCAGTTGGTTCAGAACATCATGACTGAGCTGCTAAGAGTCAAATTAGTAGAGCAACATCATCACTCGGGTTGCATCCTTGGCTGCCAATATACCTCTGAGTCCAGTTCAGAGTGTTTTTTTTAAAATTATAATAATTTACCGTATTTTTCGGAGTATAAGATGCACCAGACTATAAGATGCACCTACCTTTTTTGGTGAGGAAAACAATAAAAAGAAATCTGCCTCTGCCTCCCACCAATTTTGCCTCATTGCAGCAAACAGCAAATAGCTTGCTTTACTTTCATTTTCATTTTCAGCATAGCTTGATTAGCACAAGAAAAAAAAATCTGTCCCCAGCAATTTACCTCCTTGCAGCAAGTGGCAGAGGCCCACGCAGCAATAGGCAATGGCAATCCCTGCAGCCTGAAACAGCTGAGAGTCGGGACGCCGATCCAAAGGACAATCAACTTGTGCTAATTAGGCTGTGCTGAAGTTGAAATGGGCTGTTTCTTCTTGCTGCTTGCTGCAAGGAGGTAAATTGCTGGGAGGCAGAGGCCAAAGGGTAGGGGTCAGTGGTGGGTGGGGCTACATTTGGTGTATAAGATGCACCCAAATTTTCACCCCCTTTTGTGGGGGAAAGGTATGTCTTATACTCCAAAAAATACGGTATGTGTATTGATATTGGTATCGGTATATTTAAAAGATTGTTCTCCTACTCTCCTGCTTGAATTCAGCCTAAAAAGAAGTTGGGTGCTAAAAAGGAATGGAAGCTTAGAGCCATACCTCCTTTGAAGCCGGTCTGGTTTATAAAATACTTTGTTATTGTTTACTTTTAAGCAATTGTATTGTAAACAACTCTGAATCCTTGGAAGGATGACGCTGTATAAACATCTGTTTGGTATGCATCAGTCAGTCACTAAAACCTACAAAGTGTACTAAAGGAAGCAGGTAGAGAAAGGAAAGTTTACATTGAAGGGCAAAAGACAAACCAGGAAGTATTTTGCTAAGTTGGAGTTTTAAAGTAAGGAGAAAGGGAAGACTGATTCTTGGCTAAGGTGGAAAAAGGATGGCGGGTGTTAGGGGTAGAAGAGAGGTTTCCTAGGAAACTAGTTTCACAGAAAATAAATTATAGTTGCAGAGCATGTCTCATTACTTTGTGTGTGTGTGTGTTTGTGTATGTGTGTGTCTGAAGTGCTAAATTTTATTAGAAGAAATTTCAACATTCTCCATAGGGTGTCAGATTGTGTTTTCTTGTGGATTAGAACTAGTTAGGTCAATAAATCACCCAAGTTCTGAAGCAACCTTATCTTTTTTTTTTTTTAAATGGAATATAAATTCTTCCTATTTATTGCGGAGAACTTGAGGCTTTGGATGCATCAGCACATGTTCTCTGTATCATCTGTTTTCCATCACTCAGTTCATTTTTTCAAAATCCTTCTGTGAATTATCTGTTCATAGAAAGTTAAATCATAGGCTGGAAGGGACCTCTGAGGTCTTCTAGTCAAACTCCCTGTTTAAGGCAGGAGACTGTAAGTCAATGAACCTCAAGGCTTAGTTGCAACAGTTTCCATAAAAATGTTACGTACCAGAAATGTACCAAGTAGCTGATGTTGCTGCCGCCAACTTGCATTAGGGGAAACTAAGTGATGGGAAAAAAAGGATGTGAATAAGAATAGCATTCTCCTTGTAAATTTGAGTAGAATCTGAATATATATGTACCACTGTGAGATTTGCAATATAAACATCAGAAGAGTCCTGCTGGATTAATCCAATGGCTTAATTTCAAGCATTCGGTTTTCCACAATGACCACCTACATACCTGAAGCAGGACATGAAAAGCAGCAGAATTGTCTCATTGTACCTTCGTTTTTCCAAGTCACGGAAATTGTTAGTTGATATTTCAGCATCCTAGGTTTGGCAGTGCACGTAGAATAATTGTATTTTTCCTTGTCTTGCAGAGGCAGCTTTTTCCTGCTCTTACAGTTGGGGGTCTCTCGATGCATATTGATTTTTTTTTGTTTATCTCAGACTGTGCCATCATTCATTTTATATTACTGGAGAAACCATTAGCAGTTTTTTTTTTAAAAAAAAGACAAGAAGTAGTGTGCCCATTAGTTTATGCATATGAGAGGAGGGGGTGAAACAATTAAAAGAACATCAGCTTATAAACCTGCTGATACAGTTATTAGTAGACCAGATAAAATACCAAGAGACACAAAGTCACTTTCTTGTTTCTTTCTTTCTTTGCCTGTAAGTGAAAAGAGGAATCTGGTCTGCCATAAGACTGCAGAATGTATGTGGGTAAGTGTTTTCCCTCTCGTATACCCCAAAATTATAAGATTCAGCTGCCAATTCATGTATGTAATAAAATTACAACATATGGAGAAGTATGAGACTGGATGCTTTTAAAAGAAAAGAACCACTCTTTAGCCCCAAAAGTGATTTGATAATATTAAAAAATTTGAGCCCTTTTGGTCACAATTGCATTGAGTTAATATGGAACAATATTTATCTAACTATTTTCAGGTAAGATGTGTGTGCGATGAGAAAAAGTCTGAGGCAGTACAGGTAGTTCTCAACTTATGACTACAATTGTAACAAGAATTTCCATCACTAAGCAGAGTGGTTGTTAAATGAATTGCTCCAGATTTGACACGGTTGTTAAGTGAATTATTGCTCTTGTTAAGTGAATCATATGGTCATTACGCAAATCTGACTTCCTCAAATGATTTTGCTTGTTGGTAGCTACATCTCTCATTTTCCATTTATTTATTCAATTTCCATAGCCGCCTATATCAAGTAATGACTCTGAGCAGCTTACAACTCAAAAAACAGACTACAATTAAAAAATTAAAAACATTGAAAACAATAAAAAAGCCTCCAAAATAAATATACACACCAGTCAAGATACTTAGCCAATTAACAATGAAGCCAGGAAGTGGGGGCCCTTATCCAAACAACTGACTTGGAAAGCTATGGTTTTGTTAATTATGTTTGGTAGTAAACTACAGTTGTTAGTTTCATACAATCATAGTTAACAAACAGTAACGGTGGGTTATGCTATGAACATGTTACACTATAAAGAACATGTTACACTATTCATGAGCAAGCAGTGCCTGGGATCTCACATTGTTTTAGGCCAAGGGTGTCAAACTCAATTTCATTGAGGGCTGCATCAGGGTTGTGTTTGACCTTGGGGGTAGGGTGGGCATGGCCAGGGTGGACGTGACCAACTCAACGACACTCGTGTTGGGGGTGGCCCGAGCACTCTGCCAGTGAAAATGGGCGGGCTGGCAGAGGCACTGCGGGCCGGTCCTTTGCTGTTCCCAGGGTGGCCCCGCTGGCCAGATGTTGTGGCCCCGCCCTCTGAGCCTGTCCCATCGGAGGAAGAAAGCTCCGAGCATGAGGAAGAGGAGTCAGCCAGGCCTCCCTCTCCAGGCCCCTCCCCTCTGGCATTGTCTCAGGTGCCGGCCGAGGGACAGGAGATTAGCAGGGAGACAGCTGGTTCATCTCAGAGTGACGAAGAAACATCATTCCTGGACGCACGCCTCCGAACGCGTGATAAACGATTGCAGCAGTTTAGGAGGCGTGCTAGGGATTAGAACTGAGTCACTGAACCACACCCCAGAGACTATATAATAGAGGGTAGTGGTCAGTGATCCGTGTGACGAACAAAAGCAAACCTTGGATAGTCACTAAAGCCTCGTCCGGAACTGCTGAGAGAAAGATTTATAGTGTCGGACATTTGGACTCTTGAGTATTTATCTTTCTGTTTTACTGTGAAAATAAAGTCACTTGGCAGACGGTGTGTCTATCGCTGCCAAGTGGGAGATAAGACCTGGGTGCGTTCCAAAGTGTTTCCGTAACCCTCGGCTGGCTGTGTTTGTGTGTGTGTGAGGACGGGGACAGATCACCAGATCTAACCACCCTGAAACTGGATCTGACCTACGGGCCTTGAGTTTGACACCCGTTTTCTAGGCCAAAATATGGTTTGTGTCAGTGGTGGTTTCTAAATTTTTTTATTACTGGTTCTGTGGATGTGGCTAGGTGGGGGGGCATGACTGGTTGGGCGTGGCCAGCGTAATGTCACTCACGCACTCAGTCACATGATCCCCCCAAGCCATGCCCACCGAAAAGGTGGCTAAAATTTTTGGGACTTTTTGAAACTTTTTTTTTGACACTCCAGCCCCATATCCAGGTTGGGATGTGTGGGGTGGCGATGGCCATCTTGGCTTTCCCTCTGTTGCCCTTCCTGGCCGAAAAGCGCCCCTTCTCGCCTCTGACAGGTCTTCCTTGTGGTTGCAGCTGGAGCAACCCATTCCACCAGTTCAGGGCAGTGGACTCAGCTGCAGCCCAGACGAGCCAAGGAACTTTGGGGAACCTCCTGCATATTGCACCCTCCTCCCAGCCTTCCCCTCTGCCTCTGTACCATTTTCGGGCACCCAGCTTACTGGGCTGCCCCCATCCCTTTTGCGACTCCAATGGTGGTGGCTTCGGGAGACGCTGGCAGCACAGAGGTGCGGGCAGAGGCTGGGACGGGGGGTGCAACACACGGGAGACTCCCTGCAGTTCCTCAGCTTGACTGGGCTGTAGCTGATTGAGTTGCTTTAGCAGCCATGTGCTGTGCTTTCTTCCAAGTCTCACAGAAAGAAGCAACTGTTTCCCTCTGCTGCCCACAGGAAAGCACGGCTCATGGCTGCTACCGGGCTGCCCCAGTCCCTGTCGTGGCTGCAACAGTGGTGGCTTTGGGAGATGCTGGTGGCATGGAGGTGCGGGTGAAGGCTGGGAGGAGGGTGCAACACTGGGGGGCCGAGTCTGCTCCCCTTCACTTCCCCACACTTGTATTTATCTGTCCCAGAGAGCTCAGGCTATGCCTCCCTCTGACCCAGCTGCCTTCCTTGCCGGCATCGCTCCTGAGCGAACTCTTCCATCCTCGGCTATTGTGAAGAAGCAGCAGCTCTGGGTGTGCCACACCCGCTTCATTCTCTTTGAGAGCCACTTTGCACCTTGTTTGCACAGTGGCTCTCAAAGAGAAAGAAGCGGGCGTGGTACACCCAGAGCTACCGCTTCTTCGCAACAGCCAAGGACCTTTTCCGCTTGGAGCTCCATGCTGCAGGGAAGGGGGGAGGCGGCTGCAATGCTGGCAGCTTCAGTTCCTTCCCTCAGTGGTTTTACCTCGTCTAGGTGGCTATACCAACTTTGTCATTAAAGGCTGCTCCGCGCCTTTTGATCTTTCTTGGGCACAAAAAAAAGTGACCCTGTGAAGGGACTGAGCCTGCTGCTGAACTTGGAAGCCAAGAGGCTTCTTTTCCACCCAGCTGCTGGCGCACAGCACTGGAAAGACCTCTGGTTGCTACCACCATCTTCGTGCATGCGCGGCTTTCTTCTCACTGACTAAAGGACTTTTCAGCGCCCTGCAGCCAGGTGGCTGAGAGGCTTCTGTGCTCTGGTCAGCTTTGGGTGGGCGAGCAAGCAGCAACCGGGGGATTGGTTCAGGGGCGTGGCCTGGCTGCCGTTACCGGTTCGGAGAACTAAAGTAAAGTAACTAAAGTTACTACCAAGGTGCTATTTCTGAAGCTGTCATGGATTTCAGAGAAGATACATAGTGAGGGAGACATTTTATGGCCAGATGCAAAATTCACTAGAAAATCTACTCTGCTTCCATTTATGTATTTTGAGGAGGGTGGGCAGGAAAGAGAAAGAAGAAATAACACCAGCAAGGAAGCCCACAAAGCAGAGATTACACTTGTTATGTCCCTGGAAGGGACTTGCAGACTGAGGCGAGAAACAATATTTATAATTCATCATTCACACATCCATCTCAGATTCTGCAAACTAATCGGGAAGAATTGCCATTCTTGGAAAGATACTAATTCTGGCAGGCCAATGCAATCCTAAATTGAATTAACAGAAGGATTCAATCAAGATCAAGTGATGTACGAATACCACCGTATAAAGCCTTAGTAAAACCACACCTAGAATACTGCATCCATCACGCAATAAAAAAGAGATTGAGGCTCTAGAAAGAGTGCAGAGAAGATGATTAGGGGACTGGAGGCTAAAACATATGAAGAACAGTTACAAGAACTGGGCATGGCTAGTCTAGTGAAGAGAAGGACCAGGGGAGACATGATAGCAGTGTTCCAATATTTGAGGGGTTTCAGAGGGAGGTGGGGGAGCAAGCTATTTTCCAAAGCACCTGAAGGCCAGACAAGGATGGAAAGGGATCAAGGAGAGATTCAACCTAGAAATAAGGAGACATTTTCTGACAACAATCAACCAATGGAACAGCTTGGCTTCAGAAGCTGTGGCAGCTTCATCACTGGAGGCTTTTAAGAAAAGACTGGACTGCGGTGGGGTGTGCGTAGGACTAGATGACTTTCAAGGTCCCTTCCGACTCTGTTAATCTGTTATCTGTTAATTCGGCTAGAAAGACCAATCTTTTTATTCTATGTTAAGAATTTTCTTATGTCTTTAAAGATTCAAAATAAATGAATACAAATACTGTGTATAATTGAAAGATGAAAAAGAGGGTCATTCTATTCTCATATTGTATTAGCCACCAAATGGTTTGTATAGTTTTGATTTGATCTGTTGTGTGAATCCTACCATTGTGACTTACAAACTATAGGTAATAACGTAGTGCAAAATGTGAATTCAGCCAAAGTGGGGTACTTAAACAAGCCATTCTCTTTGGCTATTGAAATTCTTTCTGTACATTCATCCCTCCCCCATTACTGCCACCTGAGATCCTGCTAATCGTACTGCTGAATATTGGTGGTACAGTTTCTTATCAGGAGCAGAAACACATGGGAATTGCAGTGTAAACTATAAACATTTAAAAAATAAACAAAGGTTCCTGCATATTCCCTCCATGGCTTTCCACCTGTCAAACTGTCTGAGGGTTGTACTAAAAGATCTCGCAAATCATATTTCTGAGATGATATTATCAGATGCAACATCATTCTGGCATCATCGTGGCTTTATGCAAACATCACACTTCACTTCTTCTTGTGCCCAGCTATAGTATCCAAAATGCCTGTCTCATCCTGTAATTCCTGGGCCCTACCAGTTTATATCATTGACTAGCCCAATGCACATCCTCCAAAGAAGAAACATGGTTTCTCCCACTCACTGCAGAAATTCCTTCCTTCTCACATTTCCCAGTGTGTTTAACTCAAAAGATAAGAATTGAGATCGGGAGAGGGAGAAATTGTGCATTGGAATGGGTCTATGTAGATGGCAAGGTTCAGAATTGCTTACAGAAAGCCATCCGCTTCTACAGTTGTATACATGTTGGGAAGGGGCAAGAGGAGGAGGAAGAAAAATCTGCTATTGTTCTCTGCTCTTATTGTGGCCAGTGGCTTTTTGTGGTAAACCCCTCTCATTTGTGTAGCTTCAGTCATTGCTACAGGTTTCTTTAATTGGCATGCTGTAAGGTCTTCTCTATCCTTGAGTCAGCAGAAGATTCTGCCAAGGTAAACTTTGCTGCTCCTATTACCGATACTTATCTTGCCTTTGTTCTTAGCTCCTCTGTGGTAATGGATGACATAGGGCAACAGATTTTAGAGATCTTAATAGCAATACACTTATATACTACTTTATAGTGCTTTACAGCACTCTCTAAGCCAGGGCTGTCTCAAGGCCCACGGGCCAGATCCAGACTGCGGGTGCTTAAATCCGGCCCATGGGGCTGGCCTGGAAATATCAAACGACCGGCCCACGGTGCCTCTGGTGGCTAAACTGGGCTGTGTGTGGGCCCCTGCACTTCATTTTCACCCTCCATGGCCTCCTGCAGCATTTTGCTGGCCCAAAATGGGTCGAAAAGTGTGCTGAAAATGGGACAAAAAACTGGTCGAAAACTGGCCTGAAAACAGCCCTCAGAGTGCTGCAGGAGGCCATGGAGGGTGAAAATGAAGTGCAGGGGGGCTGTGCACAGACCCCCGCACCCTGTTTTGGCCAGCAGGGTGCTGCAGGAGGCATCTGTCCAGCCCCCCCACCAGCCCTGACCGCTGGCCGTGGAGGAGGACTATAATGCTGATCCGGCCCTTAAAGAAATCCAGTTTGACACCCCTGCTCTAAGCAGGTTACAGAATCAGCATATTAACAGAATAACAGAGTTGGAAGGGACCCTGTAGGTTATCTAGTCCAATCCCCTGCTCAAGCAGGAGACCCTACACCATTTTTGACAAGTGGCTGTCCAGTCTCTTCTTGAAAGCCTCCAATGATGAACCATCCACAACTTCGGAAGACAAGCTGTTCCACTGGTTGATTGATCTTGCTGTCAGAAAATTCCTCCTTATTTCTAGGCTGAATTTCTCCTTGATCAATCTATTGCCCTCAACAAACTGGCTCCTCATTTTACTGACTTTGGAAGGATGGAATGCTGAGTCAACCTTGAACTTGTCAGGATTGAACTCTGGGCAGTGGGCAGAGTCAGCCTGCAATATTTCATTCTAACTACTGTGCCACCACAGCTCTTAGATATCTTTAGACATCTTAAGGCTGCCCATGGATGGGGTTAAAATAAGAGTGAAAAGAAGACCTTACCATCTGTAAAGAAAAGTTAAAATACCTCTCGTTCAAAAGCTGGAGGTGAAATGAAGGCGATATTGTGGGACAAGTGTGTGAAATTGCTGCTAATGAATTGTTCTTCTATAGTTAGGGACAAATGAGGACCCAGCTTTAGGGAAAGGGCAGCACAATAAGAGCAAGAAGAGGTGATTATGCACCAGTTCTTCATGACTGGCCCTCACGTTAACCCAAGTGTTTTCTAACTGTGAAAACAAATGTTTGTGGTTTGCCTATTTACTTGCAAGTGTGTGGGTGAAGTGCCTCCTTGCTATCTTCTTTGATCAAGATTTTGGTTTTTTTTACAGTTACTAGGGAAAGGTTGCACCCATCAGCACAAAGCTGATGAAATTGGCAATGAGCAAACCTGTCCTTTTTTTTTTTTTTTTTTTGCAATCCCCTTGCAGAAGAGGGCTGCCTAGTGCTATTCCATTATCTCATCTCCCTGCACTGCGGCAACAGCCAGCTCAGTATTTTTTCCCCCCTTTATTTCCTATCAATATAATTATACAGGCATCTAAAATGCAGATCCGGCTACCATATCATGTCCACTCAGAGCATTTAGAAAGAAATCAGATTCATGAATCTTGTTGTCAATAGACTTATCTCATTTCTCATGAATAACTGCCGAGACCCTTTTAGCCACTCCAAAGGCTAATATAACTTTAATGAAACAATGTGAGGCATTGTGAGCTTTCATAAGTTCAGATCAAGAACCTCTTCACAGCTTGACGTCCTCTTCCCAAGATTGCAATCTAGCTTATATTTTTAAATTTTTATTATCACATTAAATCTGGCTTTTATTCAGGGGTGAAATGCTACCGGTTCTGACCGGTTTGACTGAACCAGTAATGATGGTGGTGGGTGGTTCAGAGAACCGGAAGCGATGGCAGCACGAGGCTCC
Organism: Arizona elegans; assembly: GCA_022577455.1. Lineage (NCBI taxonomy): Eukaryota > Metazoa > Chordata > Lepidosauria > Squamata > Colubridae > Arizona > Arizona elegans. Next base: position 223,840,152 of record JAKOOJ010000001.1, read on the forward strand.
ACCCACCTGCCCGGTCGTCGTTACTTCCTGGTTTTAACCAGGAAGTAACCTGTTTTTTACCCTCTGCGCATGTGCAGAAGGTCCACACACGCATGTGACACATGCGTGCGTGCACTTCCGAACCGGAAGGAAAGGTAAGTAGATTTCACCTCTGCTTTTATTAGTTCTTATACTCCTTGGAACTACAGAGTTAACGTGGTATAGAAGATAAAGTGAGTTAGAATCAACCAGGAATTCAGATTCAAGTTGATTCCTAGCCAGGAGCATCACTGAATGATTTAGGGCCAGTTGGTCACTTCTGTCCTAACTTTTAAAGTCTGTCACTTCACAAACACAATAGGATGGTGGTTGTGAGGATAAAATAAAAGGAGATCCCATGTAAGCTACTTAGAAGAAAGGAAGGATATGCATCTAACAAATACATAAAGGTTAAGGTTTCCCCTGTTCAGTTGTATCTGACTCTTGGGGACAATGCTCATCTCCATTTCCTAACCAAGGGAGCCAACATTGTCAGAAGATGCTTCTGTGGTCGTGTGGCCAGCAGGGCTATATGCCAAAGGCCCATGGAACGCTGCTACCTTCACATTGAAGGATTAAGTCAATAGGACTCAGCAATCAGCCTTCTGCATAGCTGATTTTGGAAGAAACAGGAAGATAGTTTCAGAATTGAGGACTGTTGTAAGTCGAGGACTATCTGTACTTCCGTTGGATAGAGAAAAATGCTGATCTGAAGTTCAGTTCAGTTTGCGACTTTATATGTTCGTTGCAGAAACACGAATATAGATTTACAATGGTAAATCTGGCCACCAGAACCCAATATGAGGGAACAAATAACAGATTTGAAAGAGTGAAATCATTACTGATGCTAGAATGGTTAGCTTAGGCAGCTGCCAATGTCTACATTTTCCAGAATGCCTCCTTGTCATAACTTAGATCCTGGAAATTTAATTAATTTGCAGGAGTGGCATACAGAAGGAGAACAGAGGATACCAGTGTGGCCTGCCTCTCTTCCAATATGATCTTGGCCTGGTATAATGGACAAACACGTTATCCATGTGGAAAATTCAAAATAAAGATGCAAATGATAATGCAATAAAGATGAAACAAATATGGTGAAATGTTAAAAGCAGTTTCAATCAAAATATTCAGGCAGCATGAAGACTTGTTCAAGGGTTCAAGAAGGAATGATAGAAGACATCCAATTTCTATTTCTCACTTCTCTTTAACTGGATACTTGTAAATATTTCAGTTGTTGTGGGGAAAAGTTGGCTGGAGCATCATCCATACTGCCTTGAGCTGTACAGAATAAAGGCAGAATATAAATTTAATAAAAACAAACAAACAAACAAGCAAACAAACAAATACACTTGCAAGCAGCCTTCCTTAGATTTCATAACATTTCATTTAAATTAATTTTAAATTTATTTATTAAAATAAACAAATAAATATAACACTTCTAAGCAGCCTTCCTTAGATTTCATAACATTTCATTTAATCTAAAGTGTATTTATTTAAATAAATAAATAGATCTGCAAGAAGCATTCCTTAGATTTCATAACATTCAATTTAATTTTGAAGTGCATTTATTTATATAACTTTATAGCATTTAATTTAATTTAATTTTAATATTAAATTTACAATTTGTGTTTTAATTTTAAAAGGCTTGTGCTCCATGAGGATATGTTTTTAAATAGTTTCTGTTTTGGCTAAATCATTTTTAGCCAGTCTGAAATCAATAATAAAATGGGGCTAGCATTTTGCCATTCTCCCAACCTCCATTCCCTATGCGTGCTTCTTTCTGGGTACATAGAGCCTTGATTATACAGATGTGACAGTGGAGGCTAGGTACCTGGATAGGGGCCACCTGAAAATTTCAGGTGGCCCCTATCACTAGACTGCAACATTTAAAAAAAAAATTTGGAATATTTTTGGAATACAGTGGCAAACATCTTCCTTAAAAGCACCAAGAAAACTGTATGGAGGCCGTCATCAGGACCAAACTTCTCACGAGGGCATTTCTCCCCACTTTACTAGAGAGCACTATACAGAGTTCAGTAGGAATTACTTCTGAAGGAGCTTGCTTGGGACTGCATTGTAACAATAGTACACAAAGGCTGGCTGGGATTAGAAAATCAATATTGACGCAGATGCACACGGGATTGCAATCTTAAACATATTTTCCTGGGAGAAGCTTTAATTGAATTCTACAAGACTAAGTTCTGCATAGATATGTTTAAGAGCTGGACTGATTTCTCCCTATTTTCTGACTGCTGAATATCCTACCCAGATGCTTTTATCGTAGCTCCCAAAATTCACCTTCAAATATATCTTTGCTCCTCTAAGTTTTAAACATCTTCCTTTTAAGCCATTTTTTGATAAAATTATATGAAACTTTTTTGAATGTTGACTCCAATACTATTTCCTTCACTTTCATTAATTACAGAATCCATATTGCTGATAATTTAATTTAATTTGAATAAATAATTCAAATGAAAAACTCCCTATCCCTATATATCTGGTTCAGTTAACATCCTGGTCCTAGACCGGGGTGTCAAACCCAAGGCCTGTAGGCCAGATCTGGCCCATGAGGTGCTTAAATCTGGCCTGCTGGACCGCCCTGAAAACAGCGAAGGACCGGCCTGTGGTGCCCCTGCCAGTGAAAACGGAGCTCAGGAGGGCGGTGCACACGCCCCCAAGTTCTGTTTTCACTGGTAGAGGGTTGCAAAATGCCGTCATAGCTGAAAATGGAGCTTGGGAGCCCTTTTCGCTAGCAGAGAGCTCGAAAAGACACTCGCGACATGAGTGATCTCAAACTGGCCACATCCACCATGTCCACGCCCACCCTGGCCCCCCAAGGTCAAACACAACCCTGATGCGGCCCTCAATGAAATCAAATTTGATACTCCTGCCCTAGACTAACAGGGTCTCAGATATTTGAAGCTGGGTGGAGAATGCATATTCCCAGAATGGGTGCAGAACAGTGAAGGTGTGACTCCCAAGCATTGCTAGATAACTTCAGAGAAATATCTGGACCATGCTAACTTTGCCAGTTTATGGGTGAGAAGCAGAAACAATTGGCCCTCATGCATGTAGCAATAGCACTTAGACTTATATATTGCTCCATAGCACTTTACAGCATTCTCTGGGCAGTTTGCAATGTAACATATTGCTTCCAACAATCTGGCTCCTCATTTTGCTACCCTGAGATGGATGGAAGGCTGAATCAACCTTGAGCCCCATCAGGATCAAACTCCAGGCTGTGGGCAGAGTTTGTCTGCAATATTGAATTCTGACCACTGCACCACTAGGGCTTCTAGGGTGATAACTAGGACCTCAGATGGCACTTGGAAGCCATTTCAGCTTTCAAAGCTGTGTTGCTATGTGGACTTACCATGGTGCACCCCAGTAGTGGGTTTCACTTATCTTCGCTACTGGTTTGGGACTGTGAGTGTGTGCGTGCTTGTTTCACTTGTGCGCGGTACTTCTATGCATGCACAGAACCTTGTGCGCATGCGCAGAGCATCTGTGATGAATCCAGGTGGTGGGCGGAGCCTCCCACCGCTGCTGCTACTGATTTGCCCAAACCAGGGCGAACCGGTAGAAACCCACTACTGGTGCATTCAACACTTGCACATGGTGTTTCATTTAATTATTTTAATATATATGGTGTAATTTATTTCTTTGTGGAATTCTTATTGCTCTCTGATCTTGTTTCTTGTTTACAGATGTTTAGGTACCAGATTAGTGATTAGAATGCAGTATTACAGGCTACTTCTGCTGACTGCTGGCTGCCAGCAGTTCGGCAGTTTGAGTCTCACTGGCCAAGGTTAACTCATTCTTCCATCCTTCCGAGGATGGTAAAATGAGGAGCTAGTTTGTTGGGGGCAATACACTGACACTGTAAACCACTTAGAGAGGGCTGTAAAGCACTGTTAAGCAGTATATAAGTCTAATTGCTATTGCTATTAGCAGTGGGTTTGCTCTCTGTTTATATACAGTAGCTTGCCCTGTCAGTATTGATAATTTATCACTCTGAAAGTACTGAACATATACAAAGTCTTACAAAAAATACTATTCAAGTATTGCATCAGGGACATTGATGGCAGTTCATGATGATTAAGACTATGACATTGTAAAATGATGTAGGGGGACGTATGGATCCTGCAAATAGAATCAGAGGTAGGCTACTGCCGCCTCGCACCAGTTCAGGAGAACTGGTAGTTAAGATTCTGGGCAGTTCGGCAAACTGGCAAATTGTACCACTGGTTGGTCCTGCCCCCACTCATTTTTTGGCCTGTTTTCAGGCTGTTTTTCAGGCTGTTTTCAGGCTGTTTTCTGGGCAGTTTTCAGGTTGTTTTCTGGGCCATTTAAAGGCCATTTTTGGGCTGTTTTCAGACTGTTTTTCAGGCCATTCCAGGCTGTTTTGGGGCCATTTTCAGGCCATTTTGGGGCTGTTTTCAGACTGCTTTTTGGGCTGTTTTTCAGCCAAAACTGGCCTGAAAAACAGCCTGAAAATGGCCCAGAAAACGGCCTGAAAACAGCCTGAAATCGGCCTGAAGAACAGTCCAAAAAACAGCTTGAAAACAGCCCTGAAATGGCCTGAAAATGGTCCAAAAATAGCCAAAAAGCCCCCCCCCAAAAGGGCTGAAAACAGCCCGAAAAACAGCCACAAAACAGGCTGAAAAACAGGCGGGGCAGGGCGGGGCCAGCCTGTTACGTCCGGACGGCAAGCATGAGGGGCCAAGAGAGCAGCCGATTGGTCTAAACGCCGGCAGGCAGCCGGTGGGAAATTGGCAGCTCCTGATTGGCCCAGCCTCTGACAGCTGAAGTATAAAATAGCTGTCTCTGCCTCAAAACCTTGCTCGCTCTCCAAGGTAGTTAGCTAATCAGAGTGAGTCACTGTTAGCTGTTATTGTTAGCCAATAAACATGTTGTGAAGTGTTTATCCTGCCTCGCCTCCCTTCTTTAGCCTTTGTTCCATGAACAGAACACAGCCAGTGATGGGATTAGCTCCAACTGGCTGAATCCTACCTCTGCCTTTGAGGTGAATGGTTGGGAGGCGAGGCTGGGTGTGATGAGTGACATCACACACCCAGTCACATGATCAACAGACCACACCTACCCAGCCAGAGAACCGGTTGTTAAGTTATTCAAGTCCCACCACTGCATAGAATGCAATTTTAGGAAGAGAATTGAAGAAAGTCCTATCTTTGTCTTAAAAATATTCTTTTGGCCTTTCCAGTTAAAAGCATGTGGAGAACTGTTAGATCGGTGCAGGAATGGAAGACGCGACCAGCTTGTTACATTAATAACTTTATTTAGAAACAGTAGCAAGACTGGCTGCGCGCTGCCGGAGCTCTCCTTATATTCGCTCCGGCAGTCGCACCGCCCCTGACAGTGATTCAAACTTTCCCGCCCAATGGCTGGCAGCCAATCCGGGCGGATGTCCTTATAAGGACATAACATTCCTCCCCTCTTAGTCCAAAAACAGTCAATGTTCATTAATAAAAGTCACGTAATCACACAGGTACGTAGGACGCCTCGGCACCCTAGTTGACCTGTGCAGTCTCACTTCTTCCCAACCCAGACGGATGGGGCTCCTGTGTCTCCTGGTTCCCTCCCCGGAACCGGGCTCGGTTCGGCTGGCGAGTGTGCGGGGTCACCCTCAGCGCCTCCGGCCGGACTGCAGGCCTTGGATGGCTGGTTCTGGTGGTCTTCCTCCTGGCCTGTGGATCTATCGTGTCGTCGAGGTTGCTCGGTTCCGACCCGGGAAGAGTGTCTGAGTCTCGGTAAGTCCTAGGCTGTCACTTGCTCCTCCCCGGTCTCCCGGGCGCTGCGGTTCGGCTGCGGTTCGGCTCATTGTCGTCTGGGGGGTGGTTCGGATCGGTGCCCTCGGGTCACCGAGGGTGTTGGCTCGGGTTGTGATGTCCGACCTCGCAGGGGTGGCGCAGGTCTCCTTGGCCGGGCTGGCGTTGGCCTACCCCGTCGGGTCGGCGGTGGTTGACCTGGTCAGGATGTCGTTGTGGGGCTACCTCCGCGGGTCGGTGGAGGTCTCCCCTGCTGGGGCGGCGCAGGCCTCCCTGGCCGAGTTGTTGTCGGCTTTCCCTTCGCCCTAGTCCCTGGTCTACCGCAGGTTGGTGGCTGGGGTCATCTGGGCTGGGTTGTTGTTGCCGGGTTGTCTTCTGTGCTGGGCGGGGGTCCCTCTCGCCGGGGTGTTGTGTGCCACCTTCACCCATGGGCTGTGGTGTGTTCACCTCGGATGGTCCCTGGTCTACTTGCCTGTAGTGGAGGTCTCCTGGCAGGGCTGTCGCTGATTGCCTTTGCAGGATGGGTGCGATGCTTCCTTTCGGGGTATGTCCCGGTCTACTCGTGGGCTGTTTTGGTGGTTCCTCGCCCTTTCGTGCCGGGTTCCCACCTCGCTGGGTTGGTGTTGCCATCCCCCATGCGGCTGGCCCTGGTCTACCGCTCTGGACTGTTGGTGTGTTAGCGCCTGATAGTGTGCTTGGCTGGCCTCGTCGGGGTGTCGGTGGTCTGCCTCGCCGGGGTGCTGTAGGCCTACCTCGTCAGGGTGTTGCAGGCCTACCTCGTCGGGGTGTTGCAGGCCTACCTCATCAGGGTGTTGCAGGCTTACCTCGTCAGGTCGGTTTTCTTGCGCTCCCCCCCATCTTTTCCGGAGCTGGTCGATGTGCCGTCTGCAGACCTGTCCATCTTCCAGCTCTACGGTGTAAGACTTCGGGCCGGTCTGGTTGTCAATCTTCCCCTTCAGCCACTTAGGGGAGCCATGGAAGTTTAGCGCGAAAACTGAATCTCCCTTGCTGAAGGCGCGGAGGGGGTGGCTGGCCATTGCGGTCATTTCTGGGCTGTATTGGGGGTGCAGCCGGTCCAATGGTGACCTCAACCTTCTGCCCATCAACAACTCGGCTGGGCTCTTGTGGGTGGTGGCATGCGGCGTGATGTGCTAGGTGAGGAGGAAGTTGTCTATTCTTTCCTGCCAGTCGCCCGTGCCCATCTTGGTGAGTGCCTCCTTGGTGAGTCTCACCATTCGTTCCGCTTGTCCGTTCCCAGCTGGCCTGTACGGGGCGGACAGGGCATGGCGGATGCCCAGTCCTGCCAGGAATGCCTCCATGGCCAGGGATGTGAGTTGGGGGCCATTGTCGGAGACCAGCACATCCGGCAGTCCATGGGTGGCGAAAAGGCGGCGCAGGGCCCGGATCGTCGCTTCCATTGTGGTCGATGCCATGGGTACCACCTCGAGCCACTTGTAGAAGGCATCGACGACGATGAGTAGGTGGCGCCCCTGCATCGGACCCACAAAGTCGATATGGATCCTTGACCAGGGGTTGCTGTGGGTCTCCCACTTCGCTGTTTCGGCTTGTGGTGGCGCTGGGCGTACTTCTTGGCACGGGTCACATCTGGAGACCCATTCTTCGATGTCTCTGTCCAGTGAGGGCCACCAGACGTAACTCCGTGCCAGGGCCTTCATGCGGACGATGCCTGGGTGCCCTTTGTGTAATGTCTCTAGCACCCGCCATTGCAGAGTGCTTGGAATCAGCACCCTGTCTCCCCATAGCAAACAGCTCTTCATTGTGGACAGCTCCTTCTGCTTCCTGACGAATGGGCTGAACTTTTCCTCCGTCTTCTCAGATGGCCACCCCCTGAGGACCCAGGACTTCACTTGGTGGAGTGTGGAGTCCTGTTGGGTGTGGACGGCCACGTCTGCGGACGAGACTGGACAGCTGGCATCGTCGTCTATGTGGAAGAGGTGGAGCGTGGGGGCTGGGTCTTCTACTGGATCTTTCAATGGGCATCTACTCAGTGCGTCGGCATTTCCTATGGCTGTGCCTGGCTGGTGCACGAGCCTGTAGGAGTAGCCGGCTAGGAAGATGGCCCATCTCGTCATCCGCGGGGACATGAAGGTCGGGGTGGGTTGGTCGCCAGCGAGGAGCCCCAGGAGTGGCTTGTGGTCGGTTACTATGGTGAAACTCCTCCCGTAGAGGTATTCATGGAAGCGTTTCACTCCTGCAACGATGGCCAGGGCTTCTTTGTCCAGCTGGCTGTAGTTGTGTTCCACGCCGGACATGGTCTTTGAGAAGTAGGCTATTGGGGCTTCGGAGCCGTTGGGCAGTTTGTGGCTGAGGACTGCCCCTACCCTGTAAGGCGACGCATCGCAGGTTAGCTTAATGGGGAGTGTCTCATTGTACTGGATGAGGACGCTTTTGGAAGTTAAAAGTCCTTTCATGGCCCGGAATGCTGCTTCCTCTTCTTGGCCCCACTTCCAGGAAGCCGCTTTCCCCAGCAGGCAGTGGAGTGGCTCAGCAACTGTGGCTTTCTGTTTGAGAAACATTGCATAGAAGTTAAGCAGCCCAAGGAATGCCTGAAGTTCCGTTTTGTTTTTGGGGCTCGGAGCTTCATGGATTGCTTTCACTTTTGATTTGGTGGGGTAGATGCCAGTGCTATCTATGAGATAGCCCAGGAACTCGACTTCCTGTACTCCTAGGATGCATTTATCTCTCCTGACTCTCAAGCCCTTGGCCTTGAAGCGCTGCAGGACAAGCCTGAGCCTTTCAAGGAGTTGTGCCTGTGAATCTCCGGAGATTAGTACATCGTCAAATATGGCACCACCCCTGGAACGCCTTGGAGAAGGCGTTCCATCATTGATTGGAAGATGCCGGGGGCAGCGCTGACTCCAAACTGGAGACAGTTGCATTTGAATGCCCCCCTGTGTGTGACTATTGTTTGTGCCTCCGCCATTTTTTCGTCCACTGGCAGTTGCTGGTAAGCCTGGGCCAGGTCCAGTTTTACAAAAATTGAGCCAGTTCCCAGGGAATGCAGCAGATGTTGCACCACTGGGACTGGGTATGCGCTCTGTGCCAACGCCTTGTTGATGGTACAACGATAGTCGGCGCAGATGCGCACAGACTCATCATGCTTCAGTGGGGTCACAATGGGGGTCTCCCATGAGGCATGATCGATTGGTTCCAGGATGCCCTGGGTGATCAGCTTATCCAGCTGCTCGTCTACTTTTGGCCGCAGGGCAAATGGAACCCGGCGGAGCTTCAGCCTAATTGGGGTGATTCCCTTGTCCAGTTTAAATGAGATTGGCCTCCCCACAAATTTCCCCAGCTTACCATCGAAGACTTCTTTGAACTCTTCGATGAGGTTGTCGAGTTCATCCCTGCGAATTTGATGGATGCCTCCGATGGATAGCCCCAGCGGCTTAAACCACTCCACTCCTAGCAGGTTCGGTCAGCTGTTCTCCACGACTGTGATGGGAAGCTTGCCTTGGAACTCGTTGTAGGAGACTCGGATGTTTGCTTTTCCTAAGACTCCGATGGGGTTTCCCCCAAAATCGACGAGCTTGGAGTGTAGTGGCTTCAGGTCTCGTTTGCTGATGCTGGGTTGCAGGCGCTTCAGCTGGTGCCAATCCATAATGGAGTAGACCGAGCCCGAGTCTACCTCCATTGAGCAGGGTGATCCCTCCACGTGGATGGTCACATGGAACTTGGTGGCATTGTCCGAGTTGGTGTGGGTGATGGTCGTCTGGTGGACCGCTCCAGGGAAAATCGTCATCTCTGTGTCTAGATTGGCCAGAGGACTGTTTGGATGATCTCTGGTAATCTTTTCGATTTTCGCGGGGATGGTGGCTGGAGGGCTCTGGGGCTGGTTCCTCGGCTCTGCAAGCTTCGGCGATGTGACCCCTCCTGTTGCAGCGTCTGCAGGTCGCATCTCTCCACTTGCAGGTTGCCCTGGCATGGCCCTCTGCAGCTGGCACAGCGCTCCCCCTTGTAGCTTCGTTGAGCGGTTTCCCGCCTCGGGGGTCTGGATACCTTGTGGACGGTGGACTCTTCCTCTGACTCCGATCCAGCTGTGGACTCCTCAGCTGATGATTGCGTGGCAGTGCGAATCTTGTGGATTCCCTTTGCCCTGCTTACCGCGGCTGCCGCTTTCTCCGAGATTTCGGATGCGGTGGCTTCCTCCATCACATCCTTGAGCACGAGTTTCTTCCTGCTCAGGAATTTCTTTTGCAGGCCTCTGTCCCTCATGCCGAAAACCACGCGGTCAGCGATGACGTTGTCCACGTGGTCAAACTCACAGCTGGCTGCGATTTGGCGCAGGGTGGCCACAAATTCTTTGATGGTCTCACCTTCCTTCTGGTCCCTCTGATGGAAGGTGAACCGGTTCGCCACTGGTGTTCCTGTTGGGGCATAATGGTCCTCCAGGATCTGCAGCAGGTCCATCCATGGCACTTCTTTGATGTCTCGTGGTGCTACGAGATCGATTGTCATGTCGAGGACTTCGGAGCCGCAGCTGGCCAGGAAGATGCCCTTCTTGCGGTCATCATCGGCATCCCTGATGTTGTTGCCTCTCAGGTATTGCCGGAATTTGACCACGTAGGATTGCCACTTGTCTTTCCCTGGGCGGAATGGAGTGAGGGTTGGCAAAGTGACTTCAGCGGATGCCATGCCTTCGGAAATGCCTACTGTGGTTCCAGGTGCCGGTGTCTTGGTCTTGTTGGCTTGGCGCCACGAGGTTCGTCGCTCGGTTCTAGTCCTTCGTCGCAAGTGTTAGATCGGCGCAGGAATGGAAGACGCGACCAGCTCGTTACATTAATAACTTTATTTAGAAACAGTAGCAAGACTGGCTGCGCGCTGCCGGAGCTCTCCTTATATTCGCTCCAGCAGTCACACCGCCCCTGACAGTGATTCAAACTTTCCCGCCTGATGGCTGGCAGCCAATCCGGGCGGATGTCCTTATAAGGACATAACAAGAACAACTACTGAATTTTCATAAGATCAGGGGTGCTGACAGACATGTCCGCAGGGTGAGAAAAAACACAGTGGCAAACACAGTGTTGTGAGCAAAATTCTGTTTTTTTATGTGCTTTATTAGGATAGTTCTAGATAGGCACTTCTTTTCTGTTTCTCAATCTCAGCAATTTTAAGATGTGTGGATTTCAACTCCCAGAATTACCTGGCTAGCATGCTGACTGGAGAAATCTGGAATTTGAAGTCCATGCATCTTAATGTTGCTGAGAATGAAAAACACTGCAGTGTGGCAATATTATTGCTCTGTGTTGTTCAGTCAAGGAAGGCCAGCTGAGATTTCATAAATGAAGAATTCTGAACATTTAAACAGTATTATACAAACCTCCTTTCCTCAACCTGTTTCCAAATCAGCTTTCAAGTTAAAAGATCGCATTTCCGGGAAAGGGCATTGTGAATAACATTGTTGGTAGAGACAAAAGGAAAGAAAAAAAAATTCTGTAGGCTTTTTCATACTGCTCTTTTTAACCTTGAAGCAGACTTCACATGTTTTCTTTCATGCTCTCTTCAGCTTGGCTGCCTTTTCTTTGTTTAGGAAAAGATCTGCCATAGCAATCAAAGGATAGAGACACAGTTTAGACAGCCTTGTTTGACTTATCACACGCAGATGAAAGTGCCTGAAACCACATGGAAACTGGTGGTGGCTTTTGAGTGCGTGGAAGTGTGGCAGAAGGTGCTTTGCAAGAAGAAATGAATTATGAAGCTGGACATTTGTTTACTTCTTCTTGTTTGCTTTGGATCAACACTTGTTATTTTTCTCTTGATATCTCATGCAGAATCTAATAATTGCGTCCTCCAACTTACCTCCAACTGATTTTGGTGCGTCAATTGATCAAGCAGCAAGATTGCTATGGATGTTGCAAAATGAGCTGTGAGATCATAAAGCTGTCAGAACCAGGTAGAAAAAAAAACTCTACCTAAGGGTAAGATTGAGGCTTGTGCAGTTTTACTGTTATTTAGGAGCAAGTCCCATGACTTTGAGTAAAGAATCATAGGATTGGAGTGAGCTTTAAGGCAGGGGTCCCCGATCCCTGGTCTATGGACCAGCATTGATCTGCGGCATGCCAGAATGCAGGCAGCATGCAAAACCATGCTCCCTCCGATCTGCGGAAAAACCTTTCTCCATGGAATTAGTCCCTGGTGCCAAAAAGGTTGGGGGCCTCTGCTTTAAGTTATGCCACAGAGGTTTTGCTTCAAATCAAAGGTCATACCAAGTTCTCCTTAGTACATAAAGAGCTGCTGCCAGACTTCCAGAAAGCAAAGAAAGAAACCTTAAGAAATAAAAGGATATTTCACCATAATCTGTTAATCAACAAATATGTGTCTAATACTTTCACGAAACTAGAATGACTGTATGCGTGATTTATTTTAACATCCAAAATGTTTTAATATCCAAACCATATTCTAAGTTCAAAAGTTGCACTAAATCGTACATTTAAAAAAAACAACAACACTTATTTTATGAACCCACCAATTATGGCTTCTTCATCAAGCCATGATTTAACAAAGGAATGATGAAGCACTATGGGTGAACTCAGCTACAGCTATCCAGCGGAATTTTTGAAAATAAGTAGGAAAATGTTGCAGGATTACACAGTTTGTTATACAATGTGCTACTTCCCCTAGATCAGCTGAGCTGAAGTATTAAAGATAGGGAGCCAATATTGTTATCAGTAAGCTTTCTAGAAGTGCCCAAATAGAGATAGCTTAAAAGTACTAATCTTGTCCTTGCTGCAGACTGCTTATGTTCCCTTCCCAGGAAAAATTGCTTTCTGACCTCATATTTGATCATCCTGATTAGCTCATGGAGACGGTGGAATGAATAATTCATTGGGTATAAGATGATCTAAATGAATAACGGCAACAAATAATTTATCCATTGAAGGAAAACACCTGGTTCTTGTGATATGTAGCTAAACATAGGGCTATAGTTCCAATCCTTTTCATCCATTCTCAAGCAACCTTGTATCTTAAATCATCCAGTTATCTCTTATTGAAGAATTTGTGGCACCTCTTAAGTTGTCTGCTTCATGCCCTTTCTCCCCCCTCCTGGCTCTCAGAACAGAACATGATTTAGATGGCTATAAACAATCCTAAGGGATTTAGGTTTAATCCTGCACTTAATCATGAAAACACAGAACAGTTAAGAGACAAAGACAGACCTGATTTTAACCTGAACTTCTAAAAATAAATTTTCTAACCAAAACTCTTTATAGATGGACCTATATCATTTATATAAAGCAATTTTGCTTTGCCTTTCAGCCATAATTTAGAGATACTTCCTATAATATAGATTAAACCTGCAACATATAATAGGATAAAATATAAAAAATTAAAATATATTAGCTTCCTTTGAGTCAAACACAACTCCTGGTAACTTCATGGACAGATTTGTGTAATTTTCTAGGTACAAATATGAAAGTGGTTTGTCATTCTCTTTTGAAGGGATAGTTTGGAAGTTTTCAGCACTTTCTTATGTAGAATGTATTATACTGTACTCACTTGAATATTATCAGGGCACATTCACCTCCTTCCCAGGGGTGAAATGCTCCCGGTTCGGGCCGGATCGCCCGATCCAGTAGTGATGGCGGCAGGTGGTTTGGAGAACCGGTAGCAAAAATCCCTGCCCCCCCCCATGCCAGCTGAGCTGCGCAATCATTAGAGGCTTTTTTTTAATTTTTAAAAGCATTTTTTCTACAATCTCTTCTGCTGAAAAATTGCTTTTAAAAGTAAAAAAAAGCCTCTGATGATCGCGCAGCTCAGCTGGGATTGTCAGAGGCTTTAAAAAGCATTTTTTTTACAACCTCTTCGGCCGAAGTGGTTGTAGAAAAAATGGTTTTAAAAGTTTTTTAAAAAAAGTTGGCCACACCCACCCAGACACATTATCCCCCCCCCAAGCCACACCCATAGAACTGGTAGTAACAAATTTTACATTTCACCACTGCCCCTTCCCCAGGAAAGATAGCTTGCTAAAGATGTCAAAAGCCTTAAATAATTCTGTCAAACATTATCCTTATCAAATTACAGGTAGTCCTTGACTTAGAACTACAATTCTGCTCAACATTTCTGTTGCTAAGTGAGATATTTGTTAAATAAATTTTGCCCCATTTTCCGACCTTTATTGCCACAATTGTTAAGTAAAACATTGCAGTTAATAAGTTAGTAACCCGGTTGTTAAGTGAATCTGGCTTGCCCAGTGACTTTGCTTGTCAGAGGGTCACAAAAGGGGATAACATGACCTTCGGACACAGCAACGGTCATAACTGTGAACCAGTTGCCAAGCATCTGAATGCTGATCACATGATCATGGGCATGTTGCAAAGGTCATAATTTTGAAAAACGGTCATAAGTCACACTTTGTAGTTCCATTGTAACTTTGAATGGTCACTAAGCAAACTAAGCAATACAGATAGTTCTCGACTTAGTAAGTCGAGAACTATCTGTATTACAAATGGAGATCATGAAAAATAAATTCATCGCCCCATTTTTCTTTTTCCTATCTTTGCCTCCTTTTGTTTCATTTTAACTGTACATTTGTATTAAAAAACCACTTCATTTGTAAAGTTTCACAAATGCAGTGATAAAAATAACAATATTAGCATCACCTTAAAATGGACTTTGTAAGGACCACTTAGGCATACATTATTTATTTATTTATTTATTTATTTATTTATTTATTTATTTATTTAATTAATTAATTCATATACCGCCCTATTCCTGAGGGACTCAGGGCGGTGAACAGCGAACGATAAAAATACATGTAATACAACGTTAAAAAAAACAATTAAAATATACTAAACACTCTGGTCCTAGATAATTCAAGACATCCCAGTTTAAAATAAAATCAAAAGCAATATAAAGGGAAAGTTAGGCCAGGCTGGCCTGCTGAAACAGGAATGTTTTGAGGGCACGGCGGAAAGTGCATGTATGTGGTTTTGAAAATAATTACTGTAATTAAAATAGAAATAACAACACATTGCACCAGAGAGGGAGAGCAGCATTCAGAGATAAGCTAAATGCCTGCTCCATCTGTTCTCTCAACTAAAACTTCTGCCAGCCAAGTTCAAGACCTCTGCTTTCCATCACTCTCAGTTTTTTAATATTTAAACTGGATTTGGATAGTCCGTCCTGCTCTGTTGATAAAGGAAGGCCATCTCTACGGGAGAATACATTATTGTCCTTACTGGTAACAGCAACAACAAAAAACACCTGCATTTCAATGAAGACCACACTGTTTATGGTTATCACAATGTTCAGATGCATTTAGATAGTCATTCTATCATTTTATAAGCAGGATAAAATGAAAGAGCAGAACTGGAAAAAAAATGCTCATTGCAGAAAATGTGTCTTATCTACAGACTTTCAAATTCAAAATGTTACTTTGAATAAATACACAGACTAGACAAAAAAAGAGAAGAAAAATGAACCAGGAATTCAAACACCAAAGACAAGCAAAACTCCCATCTGCTCCATGGAAAAGTTATGTGATCAGATCTACAACTCTCTTTATATGTAGCAATATTCCCAATTGGTAGTGGGAGTCTGGAATACATATATATTTGATTTGTGGGAGCCCTAGTGTTTTTCAAGCAACATAAGCCTCCTGCATGTAGGTTTTGTTTTTTTTTAAAAAAAATCAACTATAGTACCACCTCCTTAGTACACCATTGTGACTTGGATGAATTTCAGATCTATAACCTCAAAAATAACCCAAAACCAGACCTTTCTTTCTTTCTCCCTGATGTGCTTATTTCCTGCACTTAGGGCAATTTTCTGTGAGAGAGTGGGACCATTAAAAACGTACAGTAACATAGATTCCATCCTGAGGTACAAACCAGACTCATCCTCTTAAGGCCATTATTCCACATTACACCACTCTCTTCAGTATCTCATTAAAGGGTTCTGAGTTGTCTTAAAAGTAAAGGTAAAGGTTTCCCCTGCCCAGTCATGTCCGACTCTAAGGAATGGCACTCATCTCTGTTTCTTAGCCGAGGGAGCCAGCATTATCTGAAGATGTTTCTGTGGTCATATGGCCAGCATGACTATATGCTAAGGTGCACTGAACGCTGTTAAGTTCCCACTGTAGTGGTACCTGTTTATCTACTCCCATTTGCATGCTTCATCTTCAGAGAACTGCTAGGTGGGCAGGAGCTGGGGCAAGTAACAGGGAGTTAATCCTGTCACATGGTGCTCAGGTCTCGAAGTTGGGCTGTCAGCTTTCCAGCTGACAAGCACAATGTCTTCAACCACTGAGCCATAGTTGTCTTACTCCTTACTAAAAGCACTCTTCATAGAGTTCTTGAAATGGCCTATATTTCCTCAGAACATAGAGAGGGGGAAAAGGCTGCTTCTTTCTTTGACATTGCTAGATTGGTTAGAGTCTATGAGTTTCACAAATCTCTGATTAAACAAGGAGCAAAGATTCCATTCCTCTCCTCCTAGTCCACACTCTTGCAATTCAAATGATACAAACCATTAGTCATACCATGGTATCCACCTCCATCGCTACTATCCCCATTTCCATTCAAGGTAGCAGGAAAGCTGCATGAAGGAATGGAGAGAGAAAGGATAATTTATAAATGAGCCCATAGAACCACAGTGATGTGACATCCTGCCAAGGAGTCTATTAAAGAGAGATGATGTTCTGGAATTGTAAGACCCATAATTACTGGGTCTGAAACCCAGTAATTATGTGCTTCTGACTCTGGATAGAGGTGTCTATGTTTGTTTTTATGACACTGGGCTTATTCGTTCCCAGTTCCAAATCCTTCAGGCTAATCCAAATGTCAGGCTAACAATTAATGATCATTGCTGAAAAACAGATTGCTGGTGTAATAAATATTTTAAAACTCTTGAGAAAGCAGTGGCTTTTTATTTAAGAGGCATCCTACGCATGTTATATTGAGGGCATGCTGGTAAAATTCAATCTGAATTGAATCAATTCAATCTGGGCTGAATCAATTTCATGAGCAAAGAAAGTCCAATAGAACAGGAGTCTCCAATCCCCGGTCCATGGTCCAGCGCTGGTCTGTGGCTCCCCAGGAACTGGGCTGCAAAAGTGAGTGATGCCCCATCCATGCACATGCTGGATCCAAGCAACGTGCAAAACCACATCCTCCCCTGTCCATGGAAAAACTTTCCCTATGAAACTAATGTCAGGTACCCAAAATGTTAGAACACAACAGAATGTCCAGAGAACTAGAGCGCCAAAGTATAGGTAAACCTCAACTTATAACCATTCATTTAAGTTCAAAGTTACAATGCACTGAAAAAAGTGACTTATGACTAGTTCTCACACATAGGACCATTGCACTATCTCCATGGTCACATGATCATAATTCAGGCAACTTGGCAACTGGCATGTATTTGTGAGGATCGCAAATGGTCATGTGATCACCATTTGTAACCTTCTAGCTGGCTTCCAACAAGGTCACATGATGTTTCAAATAAATGACTGTGGTGATTCTTTAACAACTGAAAGGAAAGTAATGTCACAAACCACTTTGCAGACATGTGATATTTCCCTTAGAGGCTGTGGCATTTAGTGATGGGATTGCCTGTCTCAATTGTGGTCATTAAGTGAGGACTACCTGATTACTAATGGCTCTTATAAAATGAAATATCTTGAAACGTTTATTTATTTATTGGTTCGATTTATATGCTGCCCTTTTCCAGAGACTCAGGGCGGCTTACAATGCATTAAGCAATAGCCTTCATACTTTTGTATATACCTGCTTAGTAGGGCTTTTGCCCCCCTTCCCCAAGCGGTGTTCTTTTTTATACAAAGTCAGCTTATTGCCCCCACAAACCGGGTCCTCATTTTACCTACCTCGAAAGGATGGAAGGCTGAGTCAACCTTGAGCCTGGTGAGATTTGAACTTGCAGTAATTGCAGGCAGCTGGTGTTACTTAACAGTGCTTTAGTCTGCTGTGCCACCAGGGCTCTTTAAGTGGATTTCATCTGATACTTTCCTCTATTTTCCCTGTCAATGGGGCAAGCCAGATTCACTTAATAACTGCATGATTCCCTTAACAACTGTGGCAAAAGGGTCATAAAATGGGGCAAAACTCCCTAAATTACTGTCTTGATTAGCAATGGAAATTTTGGACTCAATTGTGGTCATAAGTCGAGGACCTGTTTTCTCAAGACCCCTTGCAGGAAGATCTAACAAAAATTCAGACAGATCAGAGTGAAGCTAGAGTCAATTCGGTTTAACAGAGTAGACATTCATCTCTTGATCCCCATACCGCTCAGCTAATCAGGCAAAGTTTCAAAGAACAGGTAGGATGAGCACCAAAGATCCTTCACGATGGCTCCTGAATCCAATGACTTATTGCAAAGGCCCAAGCTCCTAATGCAAAGACAGCCTCTTTTTCCTGGGAAATTTGCCAAAATTATCCCAGGTGCTAGTCAGACCACAATAATTTGGCTAGCTTTTTAAAGTTCCCGTTCAGATGTGAAGGATGGAGGGGATCCTTGGTAAGACCACACTTGGAAAACTGCACCCAGTTTTGGTTACCACAATATGAAAAAGGTATTGAGACCTCTAGAAAGAGCGCAGAGCAACAAAGATGATTAGGGCACTGGAGGTTAAACATACGGAGAACAGTTGCAGGAACTGGTTATGTCCAGTTTAATGAAAAGAAGGACTGGGGTGACATGATAGAAGTGTTCCAATATTCTGTTATTCTGTTGATAGCAGCTCTTCACGAGTTCAACCAAGATGTAAACAAATTGGTGAGCAGTTCTTCCTTCTCTTTGGTACATTGCTAAAATAAATGAAAAGATAAATGAAAAGACGGTCTCTATGCTTACAGCATTGTTCTCATTATGCTGTAATGAAGAACGTTAGATGGATAGCATCCACTGGTTTCCTAGCTCTTTTATAGAGAAGCAAGTGCAGATGGATGGATAGATAAATAGATAGATTGATCGATCGATGGATGGATGGATGGATGGATGGATGGATATAAGGTGTGGGTAGGAGAGAAGGAGAAATTGGCAGAATCATCTATAACATGGGTGTCAAACCTGTGACGTCACATTGCCATCATGTGACATATTGCAACGTTTCCTCCTTTCGCAGAGCTAGGGTGGGCGTGGCCTGGGCATGACGCATCCAGCCTGCGGGCCGCCAGTTTGACACCCACGATCCATAACATAGCATTGCTCTGTTCTTTAAACAAGAACCCTAGAAGTAATTGAAATATGATCTTGTAAAGGGACAGCCAAAGCACGTTTACAAGATCCTTCTTAAGTAAGCAGAGCAATTTTAGGACTCACACCAAAACTGTAGACAAATCAATGCCATGTGTGCAAAATCACACACTGTGACGATGATGGGAACCATGTTAACAGCTTAAATTGTTAGACAACCAGATGGCATTACTTACAGATTGGAACCACAGCCCTGCCGACGAAGTTATTTCTGTTTCACAGCCTGCTTCTGATTATTCTTGCCGCAAAAGCTTCACAGAGAGGTCTTTGGGCTTCATTTTTAATTAGCAACACTTCAGGGATACTGATTGCTGGTGGATTCAATGTAACAAACAGGGTAACACTTTTCCCACGTGATTCCGGTGCAGGCACTCAAAATAGTATGAGGCAGAATGTGAAGCTTTTCGATCTTTGCTGAAAGGTGCTACAAACATATGCATAACACACCTATCTTCTCTAACAGACATCATTTGGTTTGCCAGGAGCTATAATTTCTTTCCTTATTAGTAAAACATAAAATGTTGTGGCTTCTCTCTGCTAGGATATTTTCTTAAGTAGAAGGATGGCTACCTTCAATTTAAGAAACAAAATGGAAACCTTTTCTTCTAAGGATTTTCTATGGCTGTTTACTCCGCAGCATCTTTTCCTAATAATGATAATTTGCTGATCCCTGGTTCTTAATTACTTTTTGAAATGATTATTAGAAAGCATTCTGGGGACCTGTATGTGCAAAACTATGTCCTGTAGAATCAATATTTAAGTAATTATCTTTAAATTAATCATCAAAGCACTATTGCCCATTGTGATTGTATATTTTAACTATCCAGATTTGGCTCATAAATGTTAGATTGAGTTTTGGGCTGACTCCACAAGAACTATTCTTATTAAGTGATTCATATTTCAGTATGCTTTAGTAGCATATCATTAAGAGGCAGTTTGGGCTAAGGCACCAAGCTAGAAAGTGGGAGATTGTGAATTCAAGTACTGCCTTAGCCATGAAAGCCAGCTGGGTGACTTTGGGCCAGTCACTGTCTCTCAGCCTAACCCACCTCATAGGGTTGTTGTGAGGAAAATAGGAGGAGGGAGAGATGCTTTGAGTTACTTGTAAAAATAATAGCAATAGCACTTAGACTTTTATACCACTTTACAGTGCTTTACAGACCATTGCACCACCACGGCTCAGTGAGGTGAAGGTAGAAATAAATATATATATATAAATATCTACATAGTCATATCAATATAGCACTTACTAGAAACTCAAATAATTATCTCTATCTGATTCTTTTGACAGACAGATTACAGATTGTTCAAAATTACAATGGTGTTAAAAAAAATAGCTTTATGACCACCTCTTACATTTACAAGCACCACAGTGCCCCTCAGTCATGTGATCACTGTTTTTGTGCTTTGTGACTGGCTTGTGACAAGCAAAGTTAATAGAGAAGATGAGGGGAAACTATTAAGTCATGGTCACATGATGTTTCAAATAAATGACTGTGGTGATTCTTTAACAACTGAAAGGAAAGTAATGTCATAAATCCCTTTGCAGACATGTGATATTTCCCTTAGAGGCTGTGGCATTTAGTGATGGGATTGCCTGTCTCAATTGTGGTCATTAAGTGAGGACTACCTGATTACTAATGGCTCTTATAAAATGAAATATCTTGAAACGTTTAAGTGGATTTCATCTGATACTTCCCCTATTTCTTGGCAATCCTTTTGTTTTATAAGGTGGCACAGCAGTTAGAATGCAGTATTGCAGGCTAATTCTCCACATAGCCTGGAGTTTGATCCTAATGGGGTTCAAGATTGACTTAGACTTCCATCCTTCTGAGGTTGGTAAAATGAGGACCCAGATTGTTGGGGTCAATATGCTGATATTGTAAACCACCCAGAGACTGTTCTGAGGCACTATGGGGCAATATACGTCTAAGTGCTATAATTGCTATAAGGCCTACAGTTTAGCAGATTGAAAAATTGTCAGCAAGTGATAGAAAAGGATCAATAACTTTAGGTCAGAGGTTCTCTCTTGGGATTAGGATCCACTTTAGAATGGATCATATTTCTTGTCAAAGACGGTTTGGGAATGAGAGGGGTGTATACATACTGCTATTATGATCGTTGTTGCCCAGGATTTCTTTTTGTCTGGTTGCGTATTTGGAATGGTGGTTTCTTTTGCAAATAAACATCTGGTTTATTTTTTTTTTCATCATCTTCATTTTGTTTGCTGTTTGATCCTTCTTCAGTAACTTTTTAAAAAATCCATTGCTTTTCGTTCCTGCCCTGTCCTTTCTTTTCTCAATACTGTAGATCCAGTGGTGGGTTTCAACATTTTTTACTACCGGTTCTGTGGGTGTGGCTTGGTGGGCGTGGCATGGGAAGGATACTGTAAAATCTCTATTCCCACCCCACTCTGGGGGAAGGATACTGAAAAATCCCCATTTCCTCCTGATCATCTTGCACTTGGGAGGCAGAAAATGGATGGTGGCTGGGCCAGTCAGAATTTTTACTACCGGTTCTCCAAACGACTCAAAATTTCTGCTACCCGTTCTCCAGAATTGGTCAGAACCTGCTGAAGCCCACCCCTGTGTAGGTCCCATTCCCTTATTTTAAAATGCAGTCATTTTAAAAAAAAAATCCTCCCTTTGCACATTTGTTTGTCCACCCCTTCCAAATCATTTCAAATGAGATCATTTTCTGCATTTTTAAAAACCTGTGGTAAACCGTTTTGTGTCTTTTTCCTGTTTTTTGTTTTCCTAAATTCTTCTCATCCCCTTTTGGCTGACCTAATAGGTGTATTTGTATATTAAGCCAATTGAAAACAGGCAGTGGGACAGGTCCCAAGCTGTGTTGAAAAGTGATTATTGGGATTACTGCAGAAGTCATTTGAGCAAGCAGTTTCTATAGTCGAAACGGCATGTAACTTACAAACTGCTATATTGATTTCCATATAATTTAGAATGCATACTTTATCCCTTCTAATGGTTGGGCTTTCCAGTAAGTTGTATTATGTTAGAAAGCAAACAGTTATGGGCATTTCAATAACCAAGATGATAAAAGAGGATAACTCAAATCTGCTGGACTAATTTCAATAACATTTGACAGAATCCACCCCGGAGTGCCTGTCTTACTTTTCTGCAAACTCCATTCATAATTTTCCCAAGTTAGGTAGTGAGAGGATGGAACTCCAATTTTTCTGAATTTTGATCCAGATGCAGAAAGTTTTTGGGACAAACAGCACCTTGGAACGATGAGGAACGTTAGCTAGTCTGCTTTCTCAGATGAGCGTCCCAGACATTCTTGCACAATCCTAATAAAAAGCTACATTTTCCACAACACAAGACTTTCCCTGGAAAAAAGAACAGTAAAAGTACTAAGTTATATCACTGCTTGAATCTTTATGTGGTTCAATTAAGGAATATTGAGATCTTATGAAAGCCAATTCACTTTCCCTCAGATTTCTGAGGAATATAGAGTTAGGCCTACCGTATCCAGGTAACAAAAATGCTGACAACTCTGGATAACAACAAAAATATAGAATGCCTTCTGCAGCCAATATCGGCCTGATCAGCTAGATCTATTATAGCAATAGCACTTAAGACTTATATACTGCTTCATAGTGCTTTACAGCCTGCTCTAAGCAATTTACAGAGTCAGCACATTGCCCCCCCAACAATCTGGGTCCTCATTTTACTGACCTTGGAAGGATGGAAGGCTGAGTCAACCTGGAGCCAGTGAGAATTGAACTGCTGGCAATGAGCAGTGAGTTGAGTTGCAATACTGCATTCTAACCACTGCGCCACCATGGCTCATTATAGTGAAATTGCTAAAAAATCTCTCACTCCATGGAGGTTTAGGGGGAGGAGCAAGGAGGAGTTCCTTCCAGGGGTGAAATGCTACCGGTTCAGACCAGTTCGGTCAAACCGGTAGTAATAAAAGCTACCAGTTTGGGCGAACCATTAGTGAAAAAATGCTACCGGTTCAAACAAATCGGTATTTCCGACGATCAGCTGTGTCACATGATTTATATTTGCTAGAAAGCAGGAAATCCTGCTTTCCAGCGAATCTAAATCGTGCAGCACAGCTGTTTCGCCCCTTGCTGTTCTACTTATCTTAGAAAAGACTTCTTATTCCTCCTTTTTCAGCACTGCACGGTAACAGTGGTGCTCATGGGCACAAAGCACATATTTGGCGTACCCCGTGCATGCACACACACAGCAAACCAGTAGCGAAGCAAACCAGTAGCAGACTTTGGAGCATTTCATCCCTGGTTCCTTCTCTATGGCACTGCTGGTAGTGTACAACAGCATCCCTCTGAAAATAAGGCTAAGTTTTTGAAAACTTCTGAAAATGAAATTGATAAAGAGAATATCTGTAGGTCAGGGTTGAACTGTGGGGTCTTCGGTGCTCTGTGAGCTTGGTGGGTTTCTTGCAGATGTTTCATTACCAAACTAGGAAACATCATCAGTACTAGCCTAGAAAGAAAGATCTGCAAGAAAAACACCAAACTCACAGAGCACTGAAAATGAAATTGCTTGAGATAGACTGCTCCTGACTTTAGTCTTGCCCTTTTTATTTATTACTTATTTATATATTCATTCATCACATTTCAATACTGCCCATCTCACCTAAGTGACTGTGGGTGGCTTTTAGGGTGTCATTTATATTGTTCATAAATAGGAACAATGTTGAGTTTTTAGATTAGACTTTGGTTGTTTTAACAAGGCAAGCTGCCCAGAGTCTTTCTTTTTAAAAAATGATGAGTGGGTGGATAGAACTACGTTTATTAAATTTTTAAAAAATGATGACTGGTCCTGAGAGGTAGAGTTCATGAGTTGTAAAAGAAAGTGTATAAATGCTTAACTATTATATTTTCTTATCTGCTTCTAAACCTTTATGTAACCTAAGGAAAAAAGTGTTTAGAAATCTTTTTGAACGATACCTGAGCTTTCTTGAGCGAATAAGGTGAGTCATCTGAGCAAATTGGCCATGAGAGATAATAATAATCTGATGCATAAACCATAATCTGATGCATAAACAGTTACAAGCTGCATAACCTTCTTTCCTTTTCACTAAGCTTTGAAAAGCCACCCAAGGCCAAGGATCAAAGCAATGAAACTGCAGAAAGCATTTTGCTGAAACAATAACAAATTCAACTTCCTCAGACGTCAATGGGGCAAGTTTATAGAACGGATATATTTATTATCATTATTATTTTGCAGCTGTTGAAGGGGAACTCATAATCACCCGACCTGCAGACTGAAAGCTGAACTTGAATGTCACTCAGTCTTATCACCATAGTCATGCACAATATGATTACAAGGGTCACTAAAAAGTGTCAGAGACAGAACAGGATTAAGGTGGAAGCAAGTACAGCTCATAAATGAATAGCTATTTAATGCTTATCAGAAGCAATAAAAATTGGAAGTTTGTTGTGTTTTGGTTCAAGATATCTGTATTATCATATCTGGGGTTGAATTCTGTTTCTGCTTCCCCTCATATGGAAGGAATTTCTCTACCTCTTCTTTTCTTGCGGCCTCTATTCTAAGACAGAAATCACATATTGCTAAGCCTTGTTTTAATCATGGTTTATGTTATGTCCTTATAAGGACATCCTCCCGGATTGGCTGCCAGCCACCGGGCGGGAAGATTTGAATCCCTGTCAGGGGGCGGTGCGTCTGCCGGAGCGAATATAAGGAGAGCCCCGGCAGCGCACAGCCAGTCTTGCTACTGTTTCTTGTACTCAATAAAGGTTACTAATGTAACGAGCTGGTCACGTCTTCCTTCCTGTGCCGAGCTAACACTGGCGACGAAGGACTGAGAGAAGAACGAACCTCGCGGCACCAAGCCAACAAGACAAGACTCCGGCACCGGGAACTACAGTAGGCATTTCCAAAGGCATGGCATCCGCTGAAGTCACTTTGCCAGCCCTTGCTCCTTTCCGCCCAGGGAAGGACAAGTGGAAATCCTACGTAGTGAAATTCCGGCAATACCTGAGAGGCAACAACATCAGGGATGCCGATGATGACCGGAAGAAGGGCATCTTCCTGGCCAACTGCGGCTCCGAGGTCCTCGACATGGCAATCGATCTCGTAGCACCACGAGACATCGAAGAAGTGCCATGGACAGACCTGCTGCAGATCCTGGAGGACCACTATGCCCCAACAGGAACACCGGTGGCGAACCGTTTCACCTTCCACCAACGGGACCAGAAGGAGGGTGAGACGATCAAGGAATTCGTGGCCGCCCTACGCCAGATCGCAGCCAGCTGTGAGTTCGACCACGTGGACAATGCCATCGCTGACCGCGTGGTCTTCGGCATGAGGGACAGAGGCCTGCAAAAGAAATTCCTGAGCAGGAAGAAGCTCGTGCTCAAGGATGTGGTGGAGGAAGCCACCGCATCCGAAATCTCGGAGAAAGCAGCTGCCGCAGTAAGCAGAGCCAAGGGAATCCACAAGATTCGCTCCACAGAGCAATCTTCAACAGAGGATTCCACGGCTGGATCCGAGTCGGAGGGAGAGTCCACCGTCCACAAGGTATCCAGACCCCCAAGGCGGGAAACCGCCCAACGGAACTACAAAGGGGAGCGCTGCGCCAGCTGCAGAGGGGACCATGCCAGAGCAACCTGCAAGTGGAGAGATGCGACCTGCCGACGCTGCAACAGAAGGGGTCACATCGCCGAAGCTTGCAGAGCTGAGGAACCAGCCCCAGAGCCCTCCAGCCACCGTCCCCGCGAGAATCGGAAGGATTACCAGAGGTCATCCAAACGGTCCTCTGGTCCTTCCAGACGCAGAGACGACGAATTTCCCCGGAGCGGAGCGGTCCACCAGACGACCATCGCTCACACGACGTCAGACAGTGCCACCAAGTTCCATGTGACCATCCACGTGGAAGGAGCACCCTGCAAAATGGAGGTAGACTCCGGCTCGGTCTACTCCATCATGGACTGGCAGCAGTTGAAGCGCCTGCAACCCAGTATCACCAAGCGAGAGCTGAAGCCACTACACTCCAAGCTCGTCGACTTCGGGGGAAACCCCATCGGAGTGCTAGGAAGAGCCAACATCCGGGTCACCTACAAGCAGTTCGAAGGCAAGCTCCCCATCACCGTCGTAAGGGACAGCCGACCGAACCTGCTAGGAGTGGAGTGGTTCAAGCCGCTGGGGCTCTCAATCGAGGGCATCAACCAAATTGGCAGGGACGAACTCGACTACCTCATCGAAGAGTTCAAGGAAGTCTTCGATGGTAAGCTGGGGAAATTTGTGGGGAGGCCAATCTCTTTCAATCTGGACAAGGGAATCACCCCAATTAGGCTCAAGCCCCGCCGAGTTCCGTTTGCCCTGCGGCCCAAAGTAGATGAGCAGCTGGATAAGCTGATCGCCCAGGGCGTCCTGGAACCGATCGATCATGCTTCATGGGAGACCCCCATTGTGACCCCACTGAAGCATGATGGGTCTGTGCGCATCTGCGCCGACTACCGTTGTACCATCAACAAGGCGTTGGCACAGAGCGCATACCCAGTCCCAGTGGTGCAACACCTGCTGCATTCCCTGGGATCTGGATCAATTTTTGCGAAACTGGACCTGGCCCAGGCTTACCAGCAACTGCCAGTGGATGAAAAAACGGCGGAGGCTCAAACAATTGTCACGCACAGGGGGGCATTCAAATGCAACCGGCTCCAATTTGGAGTCAGCGCTGCCCCCGGCATCTTCCAATCCATGATGGAACGCCTCCTCCAAGGCGTTCCAGGGGTGGTGCCTTACTTCGACAATGTGCTCGTCTCCGGTGACTCAAGAGCTCAACTCCTTGAAAGGCTCAGGCTTGTCCTGCAGCGATTCAAGGCCAAGGGCTTGAGGGTCAGGCGGGACAAGTGCATCATAGGAGTACAGGAAGTCGAATTCCTGGGCTACCTCATTGATAGCACAGGCATCCACCCCACCAAATCAAAAGTGGAAGCAATCCATGAAGCTCCAAGCCCAAAAAACAAAACGGAGCTTCAGGCTTTCCTTGGGTTGCTCAACTTCTACGCCATTTTCTTAAAACAGAAAGCCACAGTTGCTGAGCCACTCCACCGCCTGCTGGGGAAATCGGCTTTCTGGAAGTGGGGCCAGGAAGAGGAAGCAGCGTTCCGGGCCATCAAGGGACTACTGACGTCCAAAAGCGTCCTCATCCAATACAGCGAGACGCTCCCCATCAAGCTGACCTGCGACGCGTTGCCATACGGGGTGGGGGCAGTCCTCAGCCACGAGCTGCCCAACGGCACGGAGGCCCCCATCGCCTACTTCTCGAAAACCATGTCCGGCGCAGAGCGGAACTACAGTCAGCTGGACAAAGAAGCCCTGGCCATCGTGGCAGGAGTGAAGCGCTTCCACGAATACCTCTATGGAAGGCGCTTCACCATAGTCACCGATCACAAGCCACTCCTGGGACTCCTCGCAGGCGACCAACCCACCCCGACCTTCATGTCCCCGCGGATGACGAGATGGGCCATCTTCCTGGCCGGCTACTCCTATAGGCTCGTGCACCAGCCAGGCACAGCCATAGGAAACGCCGACACACTCAGCAGATGCCCATCGAAGAACCCGGTGGAAGACCCAGCCCCCACGCTCCATCTATTCCACACAGATGACGACGCCAGCTGTCCAGTGTCCTCCGCAGATGTGGCCGCGCACACCCAGAGGGACCCCACCCTCCGCCAAGTAAGGTCCTGGATCCTCAGGGGGTGGCCAGCGAAACAGACGGAAGAGAGGTTCAGCCCGTTCACCAGGAAACAGACGGAGCTGTCCACCATAAAGGGCTGTCTGCTATGGGGAGACAGGGTGCTGATCCCAAGCACTCTGCAACGGCGGACGCTAGAGACACTGCACAACGGGCACCTAGGCATCGTCCGCATGAAGGCCCTGGCACGGAGTTACGTCTGGTGGCCCTCACTGGACAGAGACATTGAACAATGGGTCTCCAGATGTGACCCGTGCCAAGAAGTCCGCCCAGCACCGCCACAATCCGAAGTCACGAACTGGGAGACCCCCAGCAACCCATGGTCGAGGGTCCACATTGACTTCGCGGGCCCGATGCAAGGGCGGCACCTCCTCATCGTGGTAGATGCCTTCTCCAAGTGGCTCGAGGTGGTACCCATGGCATCTACCACAACAGAAGCGACGATCCGAGCCCTGCGCCGCCTGTTTGCCACCCACGGACTACCGGACGTGCTGGTCTCGGACAACGGCCCCCAGCTCACATCCCTGGCCATGGAGTCCTTCCTGGCAGGACTGGGCATCCGCCATGCCCTCTCCGCTCCGTACAGGCCGGCCGGAAACGGACAAGCGGAACGGATGGTCCGGCTCACAAAAGAAGCCCTCACCAAGATGGGCCCGGGAGACTGGCAAGAACGCATCGACAACTTCCTCCTCACCCAGCACATCACGCCGCATGCCACCACCCACAAGAGCCCGGCCGAACTCCTCATGGGCAGAAGGTTGAGGTCACCCTTGGACCGGCTGCACCCCCAATACAGCCCGGAAGTGACCGCAACCGCCAGCCGCCCGCTTCGCGCCTTCAGCAAAGGAAATTCAGTTTTCGCGCTGAATTTCAACGGCTCCCCTAAGTGGCTGAAGGGGAAGATTGCCAGCACAACCGGCCCCAAATCCTACACCGTCGAGTTGGAAGATGGACAGGTCGTGAGACGTCACATCGACCAACTCCGGAAAAGGTGGGGGGGAGCACACGAAAACCAGCCTGACGAGGTAGGCCTACAACACCCAGACGAGGTAGGCCTGCAACACCCCGGCGAGGTAGGCCTACAACACCCAGACGAGGGAGGCCTACCACACCCCTGCGAGGCAGAGCAACGCCATCCCGACGAGGTCGGCCCAGCACACTACCATGCACTGTCACGTCGGCAGTGCAGCGAGGTAGACCGGGGCCAACCACACGGGGGATGGCAACACCAACCCGACCAGGTGGACACCCGGCACAGCAGGGCCAGGGACCCCCGACCCAGCCCGCAGGTAGACCGGGACCTGCCCAGAAGGGGAGCACCGCACCCTACCAGTGAAGGCAACCCACGGCAGCCCTACCAGGGAGACCTCAACGCAAGGCGAGTAGACCGGGGACCGTCGCAGATGGGCACACCACAGCACATGGGCGAGGGTGGCACACGACTCCCCGGCGAGGGGGACCCCCGCCCAACGCAAGAAACAACCCGGCAACAACAACCCAACCCAGACGACCCCAACCACCAACTGGCGGTAGACCAGGGACTAGGGGGAAGGGAAAGCTGACAACAACCCGGCCAGGGAGGCCTGCGCCACCCCGGCAGGGGAGACCTCCACCAGCCCGAGGAGGAAGCCCCACAACGACACCCCGACCAGGTCGACCACCACCAACCCGACGGGGAAGGCCAGCGCCAGCCCGGCAAAGGAGACCTGCGCCACCCCTGCAAGGTCGGACACCGCTACCCGAACCAACACCACCCCACAGCGAGCAGACCGGACCCAAGGGTACCGGCCCGAACCACCCTCCGGACCACAACGAACCGGGCCGCAGCAGAACCGCAGCCACCGGGAGACCCAGGAAGAGCAAGTGACAGCCGGGGTCTTACCGAGACTCAGACGCTCTTCCCGGGTCGAGACCGAACAGCACCGCCGAGGCGAAAGATCCACAGGCCAGGAGGAAGACCACCAGAACCAGCCATCCAAGGTCTGCGGTCCGGCCGGAGGCGCTGAGGGTGACCCCGCACACTCGCCAGCCGAACCGAGCCCGGTTCCGGGGAAGGAGCCAGGAGCCACAGGAACCCCGTCCGTCCAGGGCGGGGACGCGGAAGAAATGAGACTGCGCAGGTCAAGTAGGGTGCCTAGGCGTCCTACGTACCTGCGGGACTACGTCACGTTCATTAACGAATGCTGAACTGTTTTTTTTCTTTGGACTAGGGGGGAGGAGTGTTATGTCCTTATAAGGACATCCGCCCGGATTGGCTGCCAGCCACCGGGCGGGAAGATTTGAATCCCTGTCAGGGGGCGGTGCGTCTGCCGGAGCGAATATAAGGAGAGCCCCGGCAGCGCACAGCCAGTCTTGCTACTGTTTCTTGTACTCAATAAAGGTTACTAATGTAACGAGCTGGTCACGTCTTCCTTCCTGCGCCGAGCTAACAGTTTAGGCCATACATTTCAATTGGCTGGATTCTCACCAATCTACTAGGTTCCAAGTCATGATTTGCTGACCGTGATGGATTGGGTTTGGAAAAGATGTAAGCCTAGAAAGCCAAACAATTGTTTGGCTGAAGCTTCAGAACATAGCTGAAACCTGAGATGCTTTTTACATTTGGTAACTTCTGCAATCCAGCTAAATCTTCTTTTCTGTTTGTTACTTGAGCATTAAAATCTGTGGAATGAAAACACTGATATATTTTTAAATCCTGCTTCTTAAAGGAAAAGTCCTCGCCATCCTATAATTTATAGTTACATTAACTTCAACTTCAAAATAATTGAAGTTGAAATTAATGTAACTTCTTGTCCAACTCTCTAGGGAAGAGACTAGGAGAAACAAGTTGGGATCAAAAATCTCCCGCAGCATCAGTAAAACCTGACCAGTGTTTGCATATTGGAAGAACCAACCCACAATAACAAGCTAAACCAGAAGAAGAACATCAGAAGCACAATCAGGGCCACACTTTCCTAACTTAACACAGATAGTCCTTGACTTACAACTCCCATTGAGCCCAAAATGTCTGTTTGTTAAGTGAGGCATTTGTTAAGCAAATTTTGCCCCATTTTATAACCTTGCTTGTCATGGTTGTTAAGTGAATCACTGCAGTTCTTAAAGTAGTAACTCTGTTGTTAAGTGAAACTGGCTTCCCCATTGACTTGGCTTGTCAGAAGGTCACAAAAGGTGATCTCGCTGCAACCGTTATAAAATATGAGCCAGTTGCCAAGTGCCCTAACTTTGATCATGTGACCATAGAGATGCCACAATGGTCGTAAGCATGAAAAACGGTCATAAGTCACTTTTTTCAGTGCCGTTGTAACTTTGAACAGTCACTAAGTGAACTGTTGTAAGTCAAGGACTACCTGTATATCAGAAAGGGAAAACTTTCTCCTCACCATCATCTCAATTTAAAATACATCAAACTAAGCATAACCTTGGAAAGGCACCAAGAACCCACCACACACAAGCTTTCAGTTTGCTCCTTGATAGCATTTATCATAGTCAGGTATATATTTTTTTTGCTTCTGTCAAATCTTGAGATCCAGAAGCTGGCTGTGGCTTGCAAGTACATTAATAATTTCATAAATCTGCTCCCTTTATGAATACCGCCACTGTTTTACACTGAGCCACTTTCCCCCTTTTTCCTGAGATAAGCATTAAAATGTCACATATTTCTGTCAGAAACAGCGACTGGAACAAGTCAAAGAAGGTGGAGTGAATTGAATTTTCTTAATATAAGCCAAAACTAGGCTTACATCAGAATTGCAAGCAACTGCCCTACGTATCTGTCAGGCCTATTTCTCTTTCACACTTATCGATTGAATAAAATATTAAGTTAACGGTACCTCATGGATAACTTTGCTGTTGTTATGCAGTTGTTTTTAATCTCCTCACAGGAATTGCAATCATTCAGCTTGAAAAAGCAGATCTATCAACACATAACACAAATATTTCCATATTTTGCTCTTCTCTATTATATTTCTTTATTATAATTCTCCCTCCTTCTGTTATAATTACAATACAGCATTTCATAAACGTGTAAAAACTACCTACTCCCCATGCAGGAAATTCCTCGACTTATTCATTTAATGATCATTTGAAGTAATAATGGCACTGAAAAAACTGACTTCTGACTGGTTTTCACGCTTACGACTGTTGCAGCATCTCCATGGTCACGTGATCAAAATTCGGACACGTGGCAACTGACATGTATTTATGATGATTGCAGTGTTATGAGGTGATGTGATCACCATTTGCAACTTTCTGACAAGCAAAGTCAATAGGGAAGCCAGATTCATTTAACATCTCTGGCAAGAAAAGTCAAAAAATGGGGCAAAATTCATTTAACAGCTGTCTCGCTTTGCATCTGAAATTTTGGGCTCAACTGTGAACATAAGTTGATGACTACCTGTATTTACTTCTCCCATTCAATTTCCTCCATGGCGATAAACTTTTGTTTTCTAATGTTATATGTAACACATTCATTTTGCTGTGCTGTGGTTGCTTGGGGTTTATCCCAGAAGATTATCCTTTCTTGAGGGCAGAGAGAGAAAGAGAAAGAGGAGGAAAATCGTCCATTCTGGGACAGGAAAGAATATAAAACTCAGTTGCTGTAAAAATATCAGCAGTGGTTTTTATTGAGGAAGAGAGAGAGAGAGAGAGAGAGAGAGAGAGAGAGAGAGAGAGAGAGAGAGAGAGAGAGAGAGAGAGAGAGAGAGGGATAGATATTAGTGCTAGCCTAAAAACCAGAACTCTTGCAAGTAGGCTGGATACCTTTGGACCAGTCACTTTCTGTCAGCCTAACCCACCGCACAGAGTGACAGTTGTGAGGAAAATACAGTAGGAGGTGGAAGGAGTATTAGATGTGTTTGCTGCTACTTATCAAGGGATTAAGATGGGATAAAAAAAAATACATAAGTATAAATAAATAAAACATCAAATGGGGTTTCTGATGTCTTCATACAGTTAATGCATGGTTTAGTGTGCTGTGTGAATTAGTCTTTTATATATGGAAAGCTAGAAAATCTAAGCTTAAATTTGAGGTTAAGTGAAATGTGCAAATAGTAAAAGAAATATGAAAAGTAGTATGTGGAAATGCAACATACTGTTTCTAAATTAAGAAACTAACTTAAAAGAAGAATCTTTTCTATCATGTCCTCCTCAGCTAGTGCTGTTGCTATAGCCACAGTTTTTGAGGGCAAATTGCATGATACACATTTATATTATTATTTAATATATATACTATTTTTAATCAGTAGAATTCTATTGATTAAAAACCCTTCATATTGTGGACTTTATTTCTGTTTATTTATACATGTCTTTTTTTATTAAAAGTGTTTTAAGAAGTGAAATGAATGCTTTGATTCTTGTAACCTAGCCTATACACTGTAAAGTAATCAATAATTCTTTTTCTTCCTTGCCACATGGTCCTGCCCAATTCTCTTAACGAACAGGTAGGACTTAAAGAATTAGAAATTATTTACATGGCAAGAGAGAGGGGTGGGTGGGGGGAGAAGAGGCTTTCATTAGAACTCAGCACTGACTTGAAGGCATAATAAGAAGCATGGGAAACAAAACATGAATATCAAAATAATGTTATAAAAACATGAACAGAATGATAACAAGGAAAAGCATTACATGGTTGCTTTCTACAAAAGATCAAGGGGAAAGTAGATAAAGATAAAATTTGGAAATGGCTTGAACTGGAACATTAAAAAAGAAACTGAAGGCTTGATTTGGCTGCTTAAGACTAAGTTTTTTTAAAAAGCTAATGCAAACAAGGACAGAACTGAAAAATCATCAAATGAATCAAAGCACAGATTGTGCAAAAAAGCAGAAGAAATAGTCAATCGTGTGCTCAGCTTATGCAAGGAGATTGCACAAATTATAAACAATGACATAACACAGTTGCCAAAATGATTGACTGGAATGTGTATAAAACTGATCATTTGCCATTACCAAACAATGGGTGGGGAGTCGGGTCATATAGCTGAAAAAGTAATAAAAAGTGAGCAAAAAAATCCCAAATATTGTGGGATTTTTAAAAATACAAATTGATAAATTATTGGCACATATCACATCAAACATTTGAAAAGAAGAAAGTGTGGCTCACTGAAGTAGCAATACCAGGAGATAGTAAAACAGAAGACAAAGAATTGGAGATCATCACAAAATATCAAGATCTGAAAATTGAGGTTGAAATATTATGTCATAAACTGGCCATGGTGCTCCCAGTGATTATTGGTACACTAGGTGTCATTCCAAAAAAACTTGCAGAACCCTTCAAAAATATGCACAGTGACAAAATTTCCCTCTGGGAAATTACAAAAGGCTCCACACATATATTTTGTCAATACATCATGGCATCCTAGGTTATTGGAAAGAACTTGATGAAAATGAAGGCTAATATTTGCTAAGCAGTGGTCCTCAACCTTTTCTTCACTATGGACCACCTTTAAATACTTTTTGTGGCCACGGACCATGGCTCTGGATCCCCAAGACTTAATTCAATATTTAAATCATAACATTTCTTTAAGCCTTCATGACCCCCTTGTGATGACATTGTGCCCCCACAGATGTCCGCAGACCTTGCACAGACCACAGGTTGAGAACCATTGGGCTAAAGAGTTTGCAGTTGTGATTTTACATTGTAGTCTATATAATAATTATTTGCATGTTTACAGCAAATAAGAAAGTAATATGATACATAATTTATTTATCATATAGGCTTTCAGAATGCTATTTTGGAAATGAACAGGACAGCTGTTAAACCTAAAACAGGGAATAACTGATAAAAATGAGAATAGCTCATCCTTCATAATTCTTTATAACCTGATTAATAACACAATCCCAAATCTTTCAATCATGCTTCTGTTTGCTATTCTTTCTTTGATTTGCCTTGTCTTTAGCATCCTACACTTTTGCATTCACATGCTTGGTTTTTCTCTACCATCCATCTTCCCCCCCCCCCTCCAAAAGTTCAAACTTAACTACCATTTCTTTCCCAGGTAAATGGGAGGGCCCAAAAGAACCTTCAATGCTCTTCAGATAATTGTTCCTTGTCTTCATTATCCTACAGCTTTCCTCTCATATGCATTTCCATTTGGTTCCTGCTAAATCCCCCATACTTGTGCAATTACTCCTTTTTACATAGAGTGGATGATTTATAGTGCTTAGTGGGGAACTTAAGCAACATAACATGCATTTAAGGCTCATTACAAAGTGTTGGATAACATGGAATGTTTCTTCAACGTAAGTCCCAACAAATACTTCGACCTTTATCATTGAAATAACAGACATGGTCAAGTTATCTATCTAAATACATTAAAAATGTTGAATAAAGCCTGTATTTTTCCATATTTTCACAGTTGACTGATGTGCAAAGAATTAATTTTACAGAGATGTTCTTTCATTAATTCCCTGGCACTTAAATAATAATAATCTTTAAGTCAATGCTGTCTTTGTTCTTTCATTTCCCTTAAAATTGCAGATTTCATTAGTTGCTTTCAGTTGGTTTTGTAACAAACCTGATAGGAATTCTCTCTTCTTAAGCAACATTTACCATGTTTGGATTATATGTTACAGTACTCTCCTTCACCAAAATCTTTCTTGTGCAGATGATGGTATATTTTACATTTTAAATTTCCAATTCAAGATCTTGTTCTTGACCTATCAATAAGATTGTTGGTTGGTTGTCATGCTATCATCCATCCTGCTAAAGATATATATTAAAAAAAACCTTAGGGAATTCAGACATTTTAC
This sequence comes from Arizona elegans, assembly GCA_022577455.1. Taxonomy (NCBI): domain Eukaryota; kingdom Metazoa; phylum Chordata; class Lepidosauria; order Squamata; family Colubridae; genus Arizona; species Arizona elegans. The sequence goes on from JAKOOJ010000001.1 coordinate 223,875,653, forward strand.
TCAACAGTTTCACTTATGCTCATGAACACCTACTTATATTAGAATCCATACCCCACCTACATTTTTACATATATATATATAACTTCCAACAGTGGAAATGAAAGCCCTGTCACTATCTTTATTATTAAGAATTTCTCTCAACTTAAAATAATGAATGCCTGCTGATCAGTATTTAATTTGGAAGCATGCCCCAAAAAAAGGTCAAGATAAGCAAAGATAGTAGAGTCCTGGAGAAGAAGGGCCAAGAGCATTTCAAATTGGAATTTGGACAATCAGTATTTTATAACTGCCCATAACCTTCAAGACAACAATGTTATGACTGAGCAATCTATTTCCCTATATTTGAATAACTGGGCCATAAAATTCTAAATGTGGCTATACAACCAAAAATGTTGGAGGTTTCTGGAGTAGCCAGAGGGCAATTCCATAACAGTGTTTGCTTTTAAGTGTCCACCAAAATTCAAATTATGATGACATGCTCAGGATAATTCTATAGATGGATTTGACATTGTACAAACATTGTACAATGAATGTATATAGGTTTTTTCCCCACAACATTTTCTTCCCTGCCTTTCCGCTTTTCTATCCTTTGCTCTCATCTATGGCCACCAGATCTGAGTTGCAAAAATTTAGGCAACCACTAGGTACAGGAAGCATTAATTCTCTGCAGCTATCTAAGAGTATCTGGTTTCTGGCAGCCCAAATGTAATAACAATACAAAAGGAGGAAATATAAGCAGCTCCTATATTAAACTCTTAGGTGGGGGTGAAATGCTCCCGGTTCGGACCGGATCGCCTGATCCAGTAGCGACGGCGGTGGGTGGTTCAGAGAACTGGTAGCAAAAATCCCTGCGCCCCTCTCATGCCCAGGTGAGCCACACGATCATCAGAGGCTGTTTTTTTAACTTTTAAAAGCTTTTTTTCTGCAACCACTTCAGCTGAAAAAATGCTTTTAAAAGTAAAAAAAAAAAAAAGCCTCTGATGATCACGCAGCTCAGTTGGAATTGTCAAAGGGTTTAAAAACATTTCTTTTCTGCATGCTTTTAAAAACCTCTGATGATCCCAGCTGAGTTGCCTGATCATCAGTGGCTTTTAAAAACATTTTTTTTTCTGCAACCTCTTCGGCCACACGCCCACACAGTCACATTTCCCCCCAAGCCACGCCCACAGAACTGGTAGTAATAAATTTTACATTTCACCACTGCTCTTAGGTCAACTTAACAAATAGTTTTCAGGCTGGTTTTCATTACATTATTTTCTAAACACCAGAAAAATCCGTGAACCTGGGTTACTTATCTGATTTCACAGGCAGAAAAAGTCATTACAGAACCAAATGGTGCAATGTACTTTGGACCCGTGATATTATATTTTGCAAAAGATAGTGTCATACCTGGCAAGCCATTGAGGAAATAAAAATAGTTAATAATTATGAGACAAATGGCATTTCAGAGGTAACAGACTATGTTATTTTGCCAAAACTCATAAAAACTCATTCATATCTTGGTCTGCCATATCCATGCTGCTAAAATTAAATTGCCGGTAATCAGTAGATGGTAGTAAAGAAAGAAAAAAAACCTTTGATTTTTATAGCCGTGATATAACAGCCCCTGTCATATTCATCTCCTAAAATGAAAATTTGGCAATAACTTGTTTATCATTTATATACAATTCTATTTCAGATTTTAGAATGCTCACAATCAAAAGTTCTTTTATTTATTTAAATCTTTCTAGTAGTTGTATACAAGTATATCCTTCTGTCACTAGGTTTTCTCTTGATTTTATTTTGCATTCTTATGCAATAGGCGGCCAATCTATTCTCCAAAGTACTTGAAGGCAGGACAAGAATCAATGGATGGAAACTAATAAATGAAAGATCCAACCTAGAATTAAGGAGGAATTTCCTGGCAGTTAGTACAATTAATCAGTGGAACGACTTGTCTCCGGAGATATGGGTGCTTGACACTGGAAGTTTTAAAGAAGAGATTAGACAACCATTTGTCTGAAATGATATAACTCTGTTATTTTGTTATTCTTCTTGACAAAATTCATAGCATGTCACAATATGTTAGCTATTTGTATTTACTTATCATTTCTCTTCTATAAAATGCTTCTTGTGCTGGCAACCACAAAAGTATTTTCAGGTACATATCTGTTCCATATTCTCAGTATGGCATGTCTAACAAAATGATTTTAAAAATCTACCTTAGCTTTGTCGTATCATAAATATCCTTGCCACCCAAAGCTCAAGTTACGTCCTTCTGGCTTCAAAAGTTTTGTTTCTCAGCAACATCTACTCTTTCATCCAAATTAAATAACAAACTGCAAAATATAATTTCAATTCAGGTAACCCAAGCCTCCTCTTTCTTTTATTTCTTGTAACATCTTATATTTAACTCACATTTTTTTCTCCACCACACACAAATTTAGATATATCTTTTTGTCATTATTTAATTGTTTGTTAGTTGTCAAAACGGGTATTGTCTAAAACAAAAACAACATTCTGGGCAAAGCCTTCATATTAATCACAGAAATTTTCCCCAGCAATGACAGTTGTATTTTCTCCCATCTTAACGTATCTTTTTAAACTTCATTCCATGTCTTAACATAATTATGAAATAAAATGCAATTCATATTTCTCATATTAACAGCCAAGCACTTTACCGTCTTCTCGTTCTTAAAGCTCATTTTGTTCATCAATTCTGTTTGATCTTATATCTTCATATTTTTGTTAACATCTTTGTTTTCTGTTTCTTAATTCTGAAACCTGAAATACACCAAATTCTTTTACTCTTCCTATTAATATTTTAATTGTCTTTAAAGGATTTTCCAAAACTGACAACAAATGAAAAGCTCTTAATTCATAACATTATACCTATAATCTTCCCCTCTTGTTTTATGTCTCTATTCAAAATTTCAAGGACCAAAATAAACAGAAATTGAGACAGTGGACAGTTTTGTTCCTCATGCATAGTTTGTTAAATCTCTGTTAACATTTGTGTTTTTTATGAAGCATAAATCAACTTTTTTATGGCAAAATCCAAAATGCATATCATCCAAAACTTTAAATAAGAAAATCCAGTTCAAATTGCCAAAAGCTTTCTCTCCATCTAAAAAAAATTTTTTTTAAACACAGTTTGTTTTACATTGTGCTGTTTCAAATATCAAGAAAAGTTCTCACAATCTTTTAAATGTCTTTTAGGGGTTTTATATAATGAATATAAATAAGCTTCTGAACTGATTAGAGACTTGGGAGGGTTTGGCCCGCAGTGGGCCGAGATAGCTCTTTACCACCAGTTCCCAAATCTCACAGAACTGATCTGTGCAATTGGAGATTTTCTAAATATAAGGGGAAAATCCAGTTTGAAAAAAGCAGAGTCCCCCACAGTTGTAAGGAGAATGATTAGGGATGAAATGCTCCCAGTTCGGACTGGCTCGCCCGATCCGGTAGCGATGGCGGCAAGTGGTTTGGAGAACCAATAGCAAAAATCCCTGGCCCCTCCATACCCAGCTGAGCCCCGCGATTATCAGAGGCTTTTTTTTAACTTTTAAAAGCATTTATTCTAATGCTTTTAAAAGTAAAAAAAAAAGCCTCTGAAGATTGCGCAGTTCAGCTGGCCATGCCCAGACAGTCACATTACCCCCCATGAAGCCACGCCCATAGAACCGGTAGTAACAAATTTTACATTCCACACTGAGAAACGACTCTGGAGAACAATACTTAGGGACTAAAGGTCAGGGGCTTGCCCTTGACAGCCAAAAGTGATTAATAGGAGCTAGACCAGTGTTGGTGAACCTTTTTGGCACCGAGTGTTGAAATGGGAGCACGCATGGGGGGGGGGCCACTGGAAACCCGAATAGCAGCTCCCTGGCGCACATGCACAGGACTGCCAGAAATTAAAAGAGCAGTTCCCCAGCGCGCATGTGCACCCTGGAAAGCTGAATTTCCGATTTCTGGCATGGACATGTGAGCCGGTCACCTGGTCTTCCAATTTCTGGCACACATACATGCCAGCTGGGCGGTGTACATGCACATGCCGGAAATCAGAAGCTCAGCTTCCTGCTGTGTGCACATGCACACCAGGGAGCTGCTCTTCTGGTTTCCAGCGCTCCCACGTGTGCAAAGACCTGCTGGCTGGAGTACATGTCCGCACTGCAACAAGGAAGAGCAACAGGCGATGGCTGACGTGCATGGAGAGATGGCTTTGTGTGCCACTTCCGGCACACGTGCCATAGGTTCACCATCATGGAGCTAGACTAATCTCCCTTTCTGGCCACATAATCAATGAAATTGTAGGAGAAGAAGAAAAAGAGCCTGGGGGCAGAGTCAAGAGAGGAATCAGCCTGGAGTCATTACATTCCCATAAGCGATCCAAGTCCAACCCCTCTCTGATTAACTCTTAGTATCAACTTAGTGCTGACCATTAGTTGTCTAGATTTTTGTGCATGGTCATGAACAATAAATCAGCTTAATTGGAACTTAACATGTGATCCTGACAAGAATGAACTAGATTATATCTATTGTATGTGTCATTAGAAGAGGGAGAACACTATTTCAAATTGAAATACTGTAGTTAGAAGATATAGGTTGCCTCAAAGTTGCCTGGGAATGAGACAAAAACAACATAGTGAGGTCACATCTTTTAAATAAAGGTTTCCAAAGATCTTCCTGCTGGCACAGGGAGTCCTCAACTTACAACAGTTCACTTAGTGACCGTTCGAAGTTACAACAGAAGTGAAAAAAGTGATTTATGACAATTTTTCACTTATGACCACTGCAGCATCTCCATGGTCACGTGATTTACATTTGGATGCTTGACAACTGATTCACATTTATGATGGTTGCAGTGTCCTGGGGTCATGTGTTCCCCTTTTGAGATCTTCTGACAGGCAAAGTCAATGGGAAAACCAGATTCCCTTAACAACTGTGTTACTAATTTAACAACTAGGGTGATTCACTTAACAAATGTGAAAAGTCATAAAATGGGACAAACTCACTTAACAAATCTTTCACTTAGCAACATAAATTTTGAGCTCAATTGTGGTCGTAACTTGAGGACTACCTGTATTAAGGGGTTGTCAGATGACCATTCATGAAAAAGCTGGCTTATTTATTTTGCTTTTTGAGGATTCTCTTGTAATAATTTGCATGGTAGTCTTTTGACCAAAGTAGCTGCAACTGTTGACATCCTGCTTGTAATTTTCAATTTTTATTGGCACAGGTTGGGAACAGTTGTTGAATATGATTTCTTTGAGTTCATTTTCAAGCCTAACAACTTGCTGCTGTCATTTAATTCTTTTTATTAATCTTTGGAAGTTTTCAACCTTGTTAGAGAAAGGGAGAAGGAGATTGGCAAAATGTAGGTGGTTAAGACATTCACTATTGACTATTTCAGGTTACAGAATGGACCAGTTCAATCAGTTGAATATCTCTAACTAGGTTTGCTGAAAATAGTTTTGGTGAAATTGTCAAACTTCTTTTTGTATATTGATAGTGGCAATATTTGCATTTATGTGAATGATAGTTCTGCACTGTACTGATTTCAAGAGGATGCTGTAGAGTTTTCTCACATCTTATCTCTGTAAGACTTTGAATATTACATTAAGTATAATAGAACATTTTTTTCAAAGTTGAAGACTAGCTAAAATGATAACTACTGTACCAATCATTGCAATTTTTGATAAAATGCTAAGCTACTTCTATATAATCTAAATCCATTCTTGAAAGCAACTTGTTTTCTTGGTTGGGAAAAATCTATTGATATTTCAATCCTTTAGGGAATAAAGAATTTATTTATAGATATTTATATCTACATACATAAATATAAATATTTATACAGAGTGGCTGTATCAGTGAGATCGGTAGCATAGAAATTTAGTAAATAATGTGTGTGTAAAAATGTGTAGCGAACCCGAAGAAAGCTTAATGGTTTGTAGTTTTTAAAAATATCTTTTTAATCATCTTTTTGATGTCTGATAATGACATTGGCATCTTTCCATGGTGATGGGATTATTATTATTTTGGTAAACAGCAGATAAACAATTTTGCCAATATTTTGTGCTTCTCTTTCATAAGACCTGAGATCATGTGGTTCTTCCACCTTGGCCAGTTGCTGTGCCATTTTTAAGGTTGTGAATTCTGCTTATGGTGGCCTTGTATTGGGATGTCAGCATTCAGATACCTGATAGTATTCTGTTGTCTACATTGCTAGCATGTAAATAAGAGTAGAAATCTTTGATGCACTCTTAAGATTTCTTGCTGATATGTTGTGATTGAGTCATCCTATTCTTGACTTTGAAGAACTGCTTCTGTCTGTTCTGTCCCCGTCTCACACAGGCACATAAACAGTCAGCCAGGAGTTAATAAAACCAGCAGTCAGGAATTCCTTTGAGATAACAGAATTGGCAGCAACCCAGTAGCTGCCTGCCAAAGACTTTACTCACAAAGGGAGGTTTTTCTCCTCCATCCAATACACCAAAATAAGTCCACAAAGCCAAAGAATTGTCAAGTCCAGTCCATAATAAATCCAAGGAGGGCATATAATGAAGTTCCAGAAATGCAGTATGACTTGCTAGCTTTTCAGTTTTGTCCGTCGCAAGGCCTGAATGGCCACCACACCCCTTTTATCTCCTGTGGGGTGTGGTCCAGTGACTCAGCTTAATCTATGGCACGCCTCTTTCTCTGCTGCACGCGCTTATCTTTCCGACGCTGTCGGGGATCCAGCCAAGACTCATCTCCATCGCTGTCTAACTACGGCTGCTCGGAAGTGCCTGGCTCCTGGCCTATCTCTTGGCCTTCGGAGGACACCTGAGGCATTGCCAGAGAGGAGGGTCCTGGAGAGGGAGGCCTTGCCAACAACTCTCCTTCACTTTCGAAGTCTTCTTCCTCTGATAAGACGGACTCGGCGGTCGGAGTCACAACACTGTCCAGCTATAGTTCTTGTATTATTTTTGGAAGTCTTTTGTTCTTTTTTAATGGGCATCTGTGTATAAGCTGACAGTTGTACTTTCTAATAGATTCTTTCAATTGCTTTAAAACAGTCATGTTAACTCAGTATATTCTACATTGTTTCGGGTTGACTGTTCATTGCATCATTTGTTTAATCTTTTCTGATATTTTGCTTTTGGGACTGTTTCTTGGTACCATCAATTTCAGATCTGTTTTAGCAAACTGCGCAGTTTTAGTTATACAGCAAGTGGCTTCAGCTAAGTTCTCATTCAAGTGATTGAGTGCGCAGAAACAATCTGATAGTTTCACATGAAATTCATCCTTGTAACTCTTGAGTATTTTATAATTGATACATTTGATTTTACAGCAATATTCTCCTCTCCTGTTCAATGTTGATTTTTAGTGTTGTGCACACTAATCAACGATCAATCCCAATACTGGATTAGTTGAGATGAACCAATCCATAGAAATAGATTGATTATTGGACAAAATAAAATTTACTTTACTAGTACTGCCATTTGGACTTTTCTGAGTCCATTTGGGCTGTAATATTTTTGGAATACCAATTTATGATGAAATATGTTATTCTTCTGCAAATTTTGTGCAACTTGATTCATGTCCATCTCAATTACCAAATCCAAAATTTCTGATATGTGTTGTGGGGATATTTGTCTCCATTCCTTGAATTTCATGTCATACATAATGATTTTGAAAGTATGTTTCTTCTGGTTCATTTCATGTATAATCATTTTGTAGAATTATTTCATTTCTCCATCAATTGAGGTTTCGTGGTGGATCCATATGTGTATATTGAAGAATAGTACTGAGATAATTTAACTGTTAGAGAGACTATTTATTTATTTGTTGAATTCTACTCATCCTACTTGTAATCTACCCAGTCTACGTGCTGATTCAATTCTTATTCTGTGGTAATATAATAAATGACCATATTTAAACTCAAGCAATTTCACATCTTTACATTAAATGCACATTATCCAATTATACCCCATATGATTTATTCCAGCTCATAAATTTTGATTCATCTCAAAAGGATCTAACATTTAGCATGTTTTGCAGTTGTAAATTATTGAAATTTGCGAACCATAATGTCTTACACTAGTCAAATGTAGATTAGTAGATTTCTACAAATGGTTCACAGTTCAGTACTCATCATACTAACATACGGTTCAATGGTTATAGTAGCAATAACTTGCTATGATAGGGGGGATTCCTCCATCTACTATCTATATCTCTGATTGTATGTATGACAGTAATTAGTTAACAAGTGTAACTGGGACCAGAATTTCTCTTGCTAAGCAATGTGGTCATAAAATGCAACAACACATGATCGCATTTCTTAGCAGCTGATACCCCAGCAATTTCCATTACTATTATTATCCAAATCTTACTGGTCATTAGGTGAGGACCTACCCTGATCCAACCTATTCCTGACTTGGTCCCTGTCAGCCATGAGTCTCAGTAAGATAAGAGATTGCCTCTTCTTGAACTCCCCCTACCCACCTTTCTCCCCTACATCTCTGGTCTTTGGTCACCCTGTACAATGACACTCCTTGGCAGAAGTGATGAGGCCAATACTAGAATTGAAATGGAGGCCTAGGGCCTTCAGCACTCTCGACTAGCCACTGCTACCCTTAACCTCTACTGCTATTGGTGTTCCCACTGCTGCCAAGGAGTGCTCCCACAAGCCCACATCATGACCAATCACTCTAGTACCACAGCAAAAAGCCCCAACTATCTCCAGTGCCCTGTGCTCCATTGGCCCTAACGCTTCCAGCTGACTGTCACCATCTTTCCTAAGCATTGCTTTTGACCCTATGTGAGGCAGCTGCTGTCCATGCCAGGCCTTTTTCCTGAGGCTGTGAGCACTGTTCTCATGTGCTTTGGAAGGTTTCTGAGGCCTTCTGAAACTTAGTGAGAAGGCCACACCTGCCTTTCTCTACATTGTGTGAGCCTTTCTCCAAATCACATATGTTGTTTTCACAATTCTTCTGAAGGCTTCTGAGAATGGCACACATGATGTGGAGAACAGCGCACATAGCCTTCGGGATAAGGTCTGGTGTGGCCAGTAGCTACCTTGTATAGGGCCAGGCCAATTGCATTTTGTCAGCAGCCAGAGAAATAAAATAGCAAAGGGTAGCTAAGCATGGCACTACCAGTGAAGGGGCACTATGAAGAGCGGCATGGATAAATGGGGCTTTTGCTGCTGTGCTGGGTTGACTGGCAAAAGTGAAGGGCTTTAAGAAGCATCCCTTGGCAGTGGTGGTGGTACTGAGGGTATTGGATCTGAAGTAAAAACCCAGAGATGGTGGCAGCCAGCCAGCTGAGACTGCTGAAGCCTTTAGGCCTTTACTTCAGACCCAGTGCCACTGCCATCACTGTCAAGGAATGCCACTATGCAGGGCAGCCAAGAGTGTAGAGATCTGAGGGGAGACTGTTAGGTTGCCAATCAACCAAATTTTGATCATGTGATTACAGGGGCCCTGCAACCGCTGTTACTTTGGGTACTGGGCATAAATATCATTCACTCAATGCTGCTGAAACTTTGAAGGTTGCTGAATGAATAGTTATTAAGCAAGGGCAACCTGTATGTGCAAAAATAAATCGATTTTTGTACACTTACATTTTTTTCCTGATCTTGTAGAATAATTTCATTCTTATATTGCCATCTAGTGTTCAAACTATTTAAAGTATATTGTAGGAGATTATCTTTGTGTCTAACTAGGAAATATAATGAAAAAAATTATAAAAATCCTGCTAACTGTGAATAAGTCCAAAATCACAGATTCAAAGAAACATCTCTTTTAACTATAGTCTTTAGCTGAATTTTTGTAATCTTTTTCAGCTTTAGGATTTCATCAATTATAATGGTTTAAAAACCGAAAAATAGTGGCAGAGATAGGAAAATGGATGGTGTTGAGCTGTGTCTATAGCAGGGAATCTTTTGTCTTTGATAGTTTTTTCCCTCAAGTTTTACAAAGAGCATAAAAATTAATACCAACTAATAACAAGTAAAGACAGAAAAGGGAGAAAGGAAGGGAAAGAAAGATGTGCAGAAAGAAAGAATAAAAAGAAATAGAAAGAAGCTTTCAATTTTCTTCGCAGCAGATATAGGTACAAAGTTATCTCTTATTCTATGATTACAAAAGAAAGACCACTCTTTTCTATTACCCAGTTTTTTTTTCATCAAAAGCAAGCTATGCATTTTAATGAAATGACAGAGCCTTCAGGCATTATAGATTGACTTTGCTCCACTACAGAGCAAAGTGCCAATTGGGAAGATTCAGTCTCCTTCAAGAGAGATTGAAGGAGCTGGACATGTTTAGCCTTATGTAAAGAAGATATGACAGCATTCTTCATATAATCCTGGAAGGATGGCACATAGAAGAAAATCAAGATTTATTTATGTATTGGTTCGGTTGATATTCCATCTTTCCTCAATAGCTCAAGGCTATATGCATATAGTACTTCTACAATTTTCTCTCATAACATCAATCCTGTGAGTAAATTGAGTGGAGAGACTGATTGGGTCAGTCAGCCAGAGAACTTCTATGACTGAATGTAGACTTGAATATGGGTGTCCCTGGTTCTGGTCTAGTAGTACCTTAACCACAACACCCGTCTGTCTTGTTCTCTATCATCCAGGAGTACAGGATACAGAATCCTAGCTTTATGTTATATGGAGCTGATTCCTACCGATTATTAGACCCCCAACCCTATTATGGTAATAGTAGTTTAACCACTCACAGAGGTGGTGAGCTTTCCTCTTTGGATGCATTTATATAGATGCTGGACAGCTATTTACCTGGTATGCTTTCACTTGAATTCTTGTTTTAAGAAGGGAGTTGGACTTAATGACTTTCCAACATCTGCTGTGGGTATGTAATGAATGGTTTAAAATGATTTGTGTAAATGAGATACATCTTCATCATCCATCTTCAAAAATCACTGAATTGGCGATTCAACACTGAATCATGTTGCTTCAGATTTGAGGGCAAAAAGGTACTGAAATCAAACAGATCTTTTTCTGGCCCTTGCCTTTTTTAAAATACTACTACTAATATAATAAAAAAGACATGATCAAGTTGCTAAATTAGTCCACTGGTCATTATGTAAAAAATACAACATATCTGTATCCAAAAAGTCATGGAAGTACAAAATGGAAAAAGTTATCGAAAATGAGACAGTAAAGATCTTGTGGGACTTTCGAATACAGATGGATCATCATTTGGAACATAACACGCCAGATATCACAGTTGTCGAGGACCAAAGCATACGGTTTATTCATATCGCTGTACCAGGAGATGCCAGAGTCGAAGAAAGAACTGGAAAAAATCATGAAATATTGCGGCCTGGTCATCAAAATTACAAGGCTATGGAAGAAACATGTAACCATGATACCCATTGTCATTGGGGCACTTGGTACCATGTCCAAGAATTTTACAAAACACATCAAGAAATTGCAGCTTCCTATGTGGTGGACATGTCCAGAAGCTAAAAACTATTGGAATAAAATTAAGACATGCTTAGAGGAGATTATATAACAATGTATTGATTTAAAATCAAAACTATTCCTACTGGGTATCCTCCCAGAGAAAATTAGTAAAGAAAATATTTATTTGATTATACATGTAATAACAGCTGCAAGGATTGTTTTTGCACAAAAATGGAAAGCAGAGAAAATAGCTCTGGAAGGAGAAATAATTAAAAAAAATTTAGACTGTGCAGATATGAATAGATTAATGTCGAAGATTAAAGAAAGAGAGGATTCAGAATATTTTAAGATATGGGATCAATTTCACTATTGGTTAGAAAAGACATATAGAAATTAATAGCTATGTAAAAATGATATAATTAGAATACTGTACCTTTGGAGAAAGGTGAAAATGAAGATAGAAGAAATAACAAAAACAAAAAACAGATGAAGTCACGGAGAAAACTCCAAGATGTCACACGGGAGGGATGATTGATGTATTAAATGTTTGTTTGTCTATAAAATAAAAAAACTTTTTTAAAAAAGAAAAGAAATTGCAGCTTCCTGCAATAACACCAGAGGAACTGCAAAAAAACTGTGCTACTCGGATCATCATGTATTTTAAGAAGATACTTGGTTGATACCCAGGACGCTGGCAGCAACCCGTATCAACCATTAGCACCAGTCAATGGTATTTATGACACATCTTTAAATGTTCAGTTGACTGAGTTTCATGTTTAATGAATAAAAGAAATAATATTAATAAATAATAATCCTTTTATTTCAATGCGGCATCTTTCTATTTCTTTGTAGAGATGGAAAGCACCTGAACATGGGCAAGTGGAAAGCAGTCTCTTTCCCCCTAAAATGGTTATTTTTCATTTGAGATGTTCATAACTTTGGATCACAGTTCCTGTTTTGCAAGGTGTCAACAAGGACTTTGGACTTCATTAGCTCTTGGAAAGAAGTTTATCTTGCAGAAGATGGGCCAAAGAGATGGTACTGAATGTTTAGCAAAGCAGCCTTACTCTTGTGTGTGTGTGTGAAAGAAGCTGTTGCTTCCCGCAGGGCCAGATGCAGCTAGTGTTTTACCCTCCCTTCCTTCAAATAGCAGTGTTCGGGGCGGGGGTGGAGGGAAGAGAAGGTAAACTTTACTTAACCTAATTAATTTTAATCACAGCTTTACAATCTCATACTGTGTAAAGAATTACAAATGGGAATGCATTAATAGAGGCTATGACTCGCGCTGCAAGATCATTTTGACTGGTGCATTTATATTTTCTACATGGGTTTTTGCAACAATTGCTAAAATTTAAAGCAAAGCAGTTTTGTCCTTCCAACATGATTGAAATTTGAAGAGACTGATTGGGATCAGTCAGTCCATTGGTTGAACTGAGTAGACTTGAAACCAGCTTTCATTTCAAAGAACTGCATGACTCTCAATGAACACACAACCCCAGAAAAAAACAATTTCCAGTTGTTATAGAGCTAATGCGCTCTTAGGCATTGGCATTCTCGTTGTTAAACAGTTTTTTAAAGACTGTGCTCTCGGGGTTTTCCACCTAATGGAACACAACATTTTTGCAATAAGAGCATGTAAACATTTATGCAAGAGTTAGAGATATTTGGAGCATTCAATAACTCATGAGTGTCATCTGAAAGGAAGAATTCCACTAATCTACTTAAGTCACTGGTGACTTCATTTTCATTGTCATGGCTACCATCTTGAATGCCTAGACCTCCTGTGGATGGCCTGCTCAGGAAGCAATGAGACTTCTACACCTTTGGAGCCACATAAAACCTAGGTTTTCTTCATTTCTTCAAACACTAAGTCCAAGGATATATAGCTTCAGATTCATAAATTTTACATCCAGGAGCTCTTGTTAATTTTTGCTCAAAGCTTTGTGTGTGTGTGTACGTGTTTTGCTTATCTAGGATGTTTGATAAAACACTTGACTAAAACCTGATTGTAGAGCAATTTAACAGACCATTCAAGGTGGAGAGGTGTCTGTTAAATCTGGAAAGTTACTTTTTGCACATGTATTATAAGCAGTGATTCAAATAATTTAACAACTGGTTCTCTGCCCTAATGATTTCTTCCAACAAGCACTTCACCAACTGGTCAGAAAGTTAACAACCGGTTCTCCTGAAGTTGTGTGAACTAGCTGAATCCCACCGATTATAAGCCCATGAGGCATGTTGTGCATGTGTAAAAATATTCACTTGATTCTTCAAGACAGCAGGACTTGGTGTTATAACTGCTATCTTCTCTGTCATTCCTGTGGTTGCTACAGAAATAGTTGGGGGGAACTATGTTGCTGCTCAAAGTGAGTCGGATGAACTTGCATGATCTCCTGCAAACCCTAGGACCTACAGTGCTCCTCTGCTTCAGATGAAAGTTCAGGAGATGTTGCTTCAACTCATTTAGAAGATACCAGTTTAGATTTACCAAAGGGGAAGCAGCCCAATAGGAGAGCAACATGGTTAATGTCAAAAGAATTAGTTTTGAACTAGGTGCTCAGGACTGAGGAAACCTGGGTTAAAGTCCACCTTTAATCCTGGAAGCCCTATTCGTCTTCGGTGTTTTGAAACCGAACATCTATATTTAAGCAAGTAAGTTCTATTTTGAATATTAAGCCTATTATATGCTTGGCAGAGACATCAGATGGTATTTAATGGACACTTAGTGGAATAATGGTTGAAAGAACAGCTACTACATTGATTACAAAGGAGTAATTCTTTTAAAGTGAAGGTTATCATGAGCTATGATGTCTAGACTGCTTCTCCTGATAATGATTAGTTGAATATCATATGCCAACAACAAGATGTCAACAGCATCTTGGACTTGTTCCTGCTGAGCAATCTAAAAGGGAATATGGTCCTGCCGGTAACATGGATGGAGCGTTAGCGGGTAATTCTCTTTGGCTGGACAGGCAATAGTAGAAAGCAACAATTATTTTGCTTTTATTTTTCCTCCATTGATTATATTCCAGATGATTCATTCTACAGTAATGTCTAATTCACTCATTTTAGTTTGTGAGCTAGAATGAATATTTTAAACATGCAGTGTAACTTCTCCCTTTCTATTGTTCCTGTTCCTTTTGAATGCATAATATCCTTCAATTCGACTCATAGTGGTCATCCCACCACTTGATTTGGTATTTCTGAGCTAAGAACTCAAATTCATCTTATTTACTTCTCACATTCTGAATATTAGTGCATAGGCAAGGAAGGCAATAGGCTTTGTGTTCCAATATTCTTTTAGATTCTTCATTCAGTGATTTAAGAAACTAATTTTCAGCAACATTTTCACTTTCCACAATACGTTCATCTTTATTTGAAGTTCTCAGTTGAGAATTTTCATTTCTAGCCACCATAGGATTCAATTAAAAGTCCTCTTGGTTGAAATCACTACGATGTGGCCAAACACGTTTTTACAAAAAATATTTCTGCAAATACAAAACCACCTTCTCTGTTGGGAACAATAGACCAGATCATGGCAACTGAAGGCAAAGTAAGCCTCCGTTGTGAATCCTTCTACCTCATTGTTCAGGAGGATCCTTCATCATTCAGGGCAGGGTTTTGGGAATACGGAAATAGTTGCAGGGATAGACAATGAAAGCAGTTTCCATAGGGGGTAGAAATGCACAAAACTCCAAAATAGAATGGAGCTTTCTTTTATGACTGTGGATTATTCCTTATTCATTCTTTTTTGTATTTGTAAATCCATTTGGAAATGATCTCTTTAAGGCTTTTTGGACATTAAAGTTGTGGGAGAGAAATGTTTATCTTTTAACTAATCCACATGGTCCAATGTTATATTTTAGACTTCTCTCACCACTGCTGATAACCACCAGTGGGGCTTTATATTGGCCAAAGACAAAGAGAGAGAGGGGAGAATAAGAGACTGCATTTCCACTTAATCTACAGACATATTGGTCTGCATATGCAAAGTGCTGAAGCTATTCACTGAAATAATCTACACCATATGTAAAAGTTCCATTGCAAGGTATTCTCTGTGGAACATTAAATATCCCAGCCATTCATCAGATGACTACTAGCTATTAACTCTTGGCAAGTAACATTGGCTCACAGACAAATTACAGTACAAAGGAATCATTGGTTCTGCTTGGATTCAGAATCCCTATGTTATATTAAAAAACCAATGCCTTAACATCAGAAAAAAATCCTTCCTCAAAACAAAATATGTGAAAAAAAATTATTAAAAAAATACAATTATGAAATAAGTAAGTGAATGAGACTTATTTAAAATTGGAACTAAAACCAAAGAACCTTTCATTCACTTACTTAAAAATTTAAAATTGATACAATTGCTTTCTACTTTCTTCCATCACATCTAATATTTTAAATGATTATTGTAATAAAGTTTACTATTATTTCCTTCCTTTTATAACATTTCTTTGTTCTTTTATGCCCCTTGAATTTTTTTACTTTTTTTGGGAGGGGCAGCACTTACTTCCAAACATTTCTAGTCAGTAAAGTAAGTAAAGTACAAGTATTGAAAAAAAGGTTGTTAGACAAATAAAGTACAAACTTCTTGAAGCAATTGATTTCCTCAGAAAAGGTTCTTAATAAATGCTGGAATTCAAGATTTTACCGTTAACCTCTAAACACTCAGAACAAAGAATATTTAATGTTTTCTGTCACATGGCAATTAATGTAGAAACTTAAAAAGCTGAAGTGAAAATCTCTATTTACTGTGAGAAAACATTGGTTTCAGTGGAATATGTTCTCATTTAGGGAAAAAAAGTTTAATAAAAAATAAACAATTGTTCTAGTCTAGTGCATAGGCTTCCTGTCTGAAGCTGAGATAACTTCTCACTCCAGAAAGAGGCTTGAGGATTACTACATATCTCTGGGGGTGAAGGTTGTCCTTCTCTGAATCAAAGGTTGCTTAATCTTACTTCCTATTGGCATGTGCTTCATTAGCCTTTCTTTAGGGCTAATATGAGGTAAGAAATGGAAGAAAACATAAAATACAATCTTTGCGTTCTCCAAGATCAAACTGAAAAAAAAATGGATGAATAAACTGTACCTTGAAGTGCATTTTAAATATAAATCAAAATTTCTTTTGAGTCAAGCACAATTCCTTCACTGATTTGTTCAAGCAGGTTTTGTGGTAGGAATACAGGGCTAGTTTGCAATTATTTTTTTCCTGGTTGTTTTTCAATTTCCCAATTCATCCTATAGGCATGAAAGTTTCTGTTGGTTATCCAAATGTTAACTAGGGTTAAGTCCGCTTTGTTTCTTACCCAGACAAGGTTAGCCATGTAGAAACTTTCAAGGATTAGCTCTGGCAATCTTCAAGCCAAATAGTCTTTTGGCAAAGAGGATACTTCTTATTTTTGCATGTGTACCATATTGAAAGCATTAACAATACAGAAATTGTGACTATCTTAAAAACTGACTTGATTCATACAAAACTCTGAACCCTAATGTTATTGTTTTGGCTGACTATTATAGGAGAATTATCATAGTAGCTTGTGAATCAAGAATTATAACTAGCGTTTTCCACTAGTTTACTTAGAATTAGGTGACCAAGCTGGAAACAAATGTAAGTGGGCTAAAGACCCAGAATGAATGAAAGAATATATACTATTTTTATTTTTGCTTTAGTTTGGCTTTCAAAGGATACACAAAGTTCTGGTTCTTGCTTAGAGGCAGAAGAGCAAAATCTGTGTTTGTCCTCATTCATTCCATTTCTCATGTCTTCTAGACTCCCAATTCTGTTCTACTGGCATATAGCAGTTTCTGAAAATCTAGAATATAACTTTTCACCAATGGTGCAGTCATTCCTTGTGGACCACAAAACTGTGGACTCTAGTTTTCCTCCTTTCAATATAGTGAATATAGCCCAACACATAGCACACAATAGACAAGATTATTGCAGATCTTCACTTGTAATTGTAGCCTATGATGTAACAGGTTAGACTTTTATGTTTTCTCTTTGGAAAAGCAGAGCATCACAACTGCATCCACTTGGCTAACCTGAGAGATATATGCAGTAAACAGCAGTGCTACAGATAGCTTCTGCTATTCTTGTTCTTGTTTTCTCCTTGCCAGTGACTATAAATATGCATACCCTTAAATTGATAGCAATGTCTATTTCAGCCACCAAATCAAATTTGCTAATATGGGTTTCAGGAATTATGTTTGTCCTTCATTTATGTAAAATAATTTTGGTTTTACCTCTTATAACTTGCCAAGAATAAATTTATTTTAAAGACTGTTTTCAGAGCACAGACCCTGATGTTTGTCAGCAATCTCTCAGTTTAAAGAAACACACAAGAGAAAATATTGCAATCCTATAATTACTTACTCTTATGTCAGCTCTACTGAGTTCAGACATGGCCAGATAGCAAGGCTTCAATTCTATATGAACAAATTCTTACTGGGGGAAAACAGCCTAGTAATAGCAATAGTACTTAGACTTATATACCACTCCATACTGCTTTACAGCACTCTCTGGGCAGTTTACAATGTCAGAATATTGCCCCCAACAATGAGTCCTCATTTTACCAACCTCGGAAGGATGGAAGGCTGAGTCAATCTTGAGCCCCGTCAAGATGAAACTCCAGGCTGTGGACAGTGTTTGATTGCAATACTGCATTCTAACCACTGGGCTCTAGTAAATATAGCAGTACTTGTTGATGAGTAGACAATAGAATGTCACATTCTAACTCTATGCATTCCACAGTTCTGTGAAGCCGAAATTACATTAAAATAGTATTTGAGGGTCAACATGTGGATTTGAAATATCTTATGTTTTCTTTCATTCTTGGAGAGAATAGCTAACACAGATCAAATGGTTTTAGATTGTTCTATAAAGGACAATTTTATATGACGCAAATCTGAACTGAACACCAAGATTTCAAAGAGTGCTTGGGTAGTTTAACAATAGCAATCACTGCTGTAAAGTTTCAAGTCATTCAATACCCAAAGTTGTTCCAAATGCTTAAGAAATGTATTGCCATGTTGAGGCTACAACCATATATTTTCTTCATGAGAAAAGGCGGTGTTGAATGCAGGTCCTATTTGCAAGAACAGGCGAAGGATTTGGCTTCATATTTCATACAGAACAAAAAATATAGCTCCCGCTACTCATAGCTACCTTTCAATGTAAACATTTGAGTTTATAACTTCCACCAGGGGCAAGCCCAGTCCAGATTGTGCCTGGGCATGAAAAAAAAGCAAAAGTATACTTAAGGTTTCATTAGATCTAATACATTTTCCATCTAATATTCCTCCCCCTCACCCCACAAACATTCCAGGCCAAAAATGTCATTTATGCCTGTGATATAATTGCCACGTTCCTTCCAGCCCACATAGGAGGGAAAAAAATATTTAAACAAGGAAAAATGGCATCTCTGGCTACAAGAAATTGCTTACCCCTGGCATCTGAAGATGAAATTTAATGTATTTCTATCAAACAATTCTAAGTACAGATTGATAGGTATATTTTTAATTATTTGATAAATTTGGTTTTTTAATTAGACTTGTTTCAAAGACTTGATTTGCAAAACTCCTATGGTAATTTTCCACAGTACTTTTGAAATTTGGGGCACAGTGTCATATATGAAATCATCATTTTGTTGTGGGTCTTGTTATAAAACAAACAAAAAAAGAAGGTAAATGGGAGAACTTAACTTAATTGGGGATGTATGCTGTTAACACAAGTTATTTTTCAACCAAGTTCTAATTATTGCTTCCAAAAGATGGAACAGAAATGCTTGGATTTTGCAAGCAAATTCACTTAATCTCTAAAGCATAAGACGATGAAACTACTATTCTTGTCAACCGCTAACTAGAGGTCTGGAAGGTTGCTCATGATGATAAATCAAGGAAGGGATCATATAAAAGGATCGGAAGGGCCTGAAAGGGAGTACCTCTTGATGTCTCTCCCACTGCATTAGAATATTTAAGAAGAGATATGCCTAAGAAATCCCTTTGATATAGAGGAGCCAAATGCATGAAGAACAACACAATTAGAAGAATGCATTGTTTCACCAGCATTATCTCTTGAATGTGATGTACTCAGGAGCCCTGGAAAATGACTGCTTTGGCAAACAGTTCAAAAGGAAAGAAGAACAAAAAACATTTTAAAAATAGAAAAATTCTATACTGCTCCTATTGCATGAAAACCTAATGATCTTACAATATAGCAGCCACTTAATCAGTTTTGGTAGAATAGCCATCACACAAGGGGCATGCAAACAGCCAGAGTTCATTATATTTTGCTTCATGGTTAGTGCTGTTGATTATTCATGTAGCCGCTCTTAACTTTCTCAAACAACTCAATGTTCACCCAAAGAAAACCATACTGCATTGGTTTTGGAAGGGCAGCAGGTATATCTACACATTCAGCACACACCAATAAGGAAGTTGTCATATTATTATGGGATAATTTAAAAAAAAGAAGAAGTTCCTGTGCTTCACTGTCAATCTGGGGTCCCATGAATCATGATGTCCCTTGACGTTTCTGTTGTTGATTTCGGATGACCTCTAACTGTTTTTTGCATTGCTGGTAATAGGTGGAGAGACTTTTATTTTCATCTAAAAGCTTTTTATGCTCTTGTACTAGACGTGATGTATTTTGCTGGTCTTTTTCATCCTGGTCCAGTTCTGCTATTAGTTCTTGCCTATATTAAATAAGAAGGTTACTTAATTAATTCACAATATTAACAAATATTCATTGGCAAATTCATTGGTAGCTAAATTCAATAAGTTGATTAATTATTTGCCAGAAAAAAAGACACTAGATGTGTAATATATAGGCTGGATCACAGACCTATTAAGGTGCAAATACCTATTTTTGCCTACATATTTATGTATCTGAATGCCCTCTAAATTTTTAACATCTGTCATTTTTAGCCAGCCCAATGACAAGCACTGTAGGAACTATAATCAGGAGTAACTGGAATACAACAGACTTCTATGCAACATAACATATTCACATATATTTTTTTCTGTGTGTATGTAATCTATGTGTGCAGTAATCTATGCATAATGCAAAATATTTGACAATAAAAGAGGAAAGATACCCATCCTTGTTGCAATCTCCTAGTATCCTTTTAGTATGTAGCTTTATGTTTAATTGGGGAGGGGCATTGTATCCGTGTGTTTGTCTGTGTGAATGTATGCATATCTCCCTCCTCCTATCTGAGCCCATGTTGTGGAGAAAGATAGGGTAAAGGAATAACTGCCTCAGTGAAATTATGTATGACAGAGAAACATGGGAAATCGTAACATGATGAAAGTATTATTGGAAGTAACATCTTGAGATAAATGGAAAGATTCATTTTACGTAATGATATGAAATACTTAATAAAATAGAAAATATTTTTCCTATTATATCAGTGAACAATTTGTGACAGCCTTCAACACTTTTCTATATTTTCACAAAACTGCTAAAAAGGACACCTAATTATCTATATAGAATTATTTTGGTACACATTCAGGTTTTGTCATTTTTATGCCATTCCTACAATAGCTTATGTTCTATGGTGAGATGAATAGTTGCTAAAATAGCAAAAGTAAGAGTCATGTTGATTTCTCCCCTCATGAGTGTCCCTTCATTTAATAGATGAGGTAAGCATTCAAAACACTTTAACTCTCTATTTTAGATTACTAAATATTTCTAGTAGAACTGTGTTGAATTATTTCAGTTTTCTCTAGGACTCCAAGACACCTTGTACACGGTCCACTTAAGCCATGTATTTTGGGGAACCTATTTATAAAAACAGGAAATGCTGGCAAGCAATTTGAATGCTGAACTCTTTTTTCATTACACTAAGAGTTAAAAGTACTTCTGCTACCATCAGTCATACATTAATATAATGTACTTTGCCTAAGACTGATGGTTGAAAGAGAGTTAAGAGAACTGAGGAAAATGTTATGAAAATAGTAAAACAAATTTTCTATTTTGGAAACAAAGGTTCATTATGAGTCTGGAAACAGTATTTCAAACATAAGATTAGCCTTCCTGAACCTGGCATCTTCAGATTAGTGGTTCAGGACTGCAGATACAGTGGATCTTACTCACTATGAAATGAAAATGTTGTGCTTTGTCAAATTTATGAATGAAATTACCAACACAATTGAATATATTTTAAAACTTACTTTCTTTGCAGCAATAAGGCAATTTCTGTTTGAACTTTCATATATTCTTGGGCCATTTTACAGTGCTGTTCAAACACAGCCATAGATTCTTTTGAGTTTGGACATGGTGCTAGAGGCTGAAAATAAAATCAAACATACAGATTAAAAACCAAATCAACTGTTAATATGAACATACGTGTAAATATGTTTTTAATAAATTATTCCAACTTTTGGAAGCTTGAGAATTAAACTTTGTCCATAATATATCTGTCAGCCCTGGAAGCCATCTTTTACTTTGGATCTTCAGGGCTGCCACATTTAATGCTGTGGGAAACTGGGAGGGTGGGATTGTATGGAGTTGGGGAGATATCTAGCCATAACATTCTTTTCTCTGAGAGTCAAGGACATTCAGGCCTGCACCTGGAGTGGCATGTCTGGGAGGCATCTCCAGTTGGGATGGTGCATTGATTGGACCATTTGATGGACATGTGGGTGCTGGGGTAGGGTCTTGGACTTTCTTTTGGGTGGGGAAAACCTGGAAGCTTTCAGATTTGGCTTTTCCCAGATGTGCCAATATGACATCTCTAATAAAATGGAACTTTGAGGAACTTCTAGCCTCGAACTCTTCTTTTGTTGGGGGTGTTACTTGGAACCCTGACAATATCTTGTTGCCAGAAATGCAAGCAAAATAAAGGTATTTTTTATTAATGAAAGAATATCTGTCCCAGGCAAAGAGTATCAAATGATCTATATAATATGTAATGGTAGACAAACATGATACTGTCTGAACCTTTCTGCATATAAATATAAAATATAAAAAACAATATAAAAAACAAGAAAAAAGAATTAAAAAGAAAATAGGGGAGGTGAAGATGCAAATGAATAATGAAAAAACAGAAAGACAACTTTTTCAACAGTTATAAATATAAACATTCAATATTAAAAAGTATTTCTACAATCATAAGCAGTTCTAACTGTCAAATCCCCAAATTAATATGATATGCACTGTGGCAATGCTGGCATGTTGCAACCTGATCTTGGGAGGTGTTAAATTAAAACTGCAATTCATTCTATCAGATCACTAATCTTAAGTCAGATCACTTCTGACTTAACACAGGAATCACATTGTCAATAGTTAGCTTCTGTGCCAAGCAAACTAATTAAAAGTATACACTCTATTATTATTACTTTTAAAAAACCGTGATGACCTCAAATAAGGATTGCATTACACATACAAATTAATATAACTATCCAAGGGAATTCGACAATGAAATAACACAGTAATTTACCTGCAACTGATGATCTAATGTAAGATATGCCATTGGGATGGAGTTATCAGACCCATTGGTATCTGTTGGAAAAATACAGATAGTCTGAATTGTAGTGTTTAAAAACATGCTAGGCACATTTACTTGTCCTCTTATTGTATAATGATACATTCACAGGTCTACCATAAGTACTTTTGCTAATTAGTAACTAAACTACTATAATCACGTAAAACAATATGATAGCTGAAGTGCGGCAATGTTGAATGTACTATGTTAGTATACTATGTTAATTTTTATTACACCAATGACAGTTCACTAGATGCACAATATAGTTCTAGTTACCATGAAGAATTTGCTATGGTAGAAAAATAAAGAGCTAGAATGGTAACTGAAGAAGATAGCTAAAGGGGAAATATAAGGTATTAAACATTGGTTTTCACTTTTATCTATACCCAACGTAAGATATATTTTATTTTAAACATATACAGTAAAAACATGCATCCTGCTAATGGGCATAATACATTAATTCCATTCCATTATACATATGTTCAAATGAGTTTCTGTTCGGTGCTAAAGTATCTTTTGAACATGCAACATATGGCTTTTGGATTTGATATTATGAAACTAAATTATTTTTTGAACAAAAAAAATCATTTTTTTCAGCTGCAGGGCTGGCTGTATGTTGTATATGTACTGTATATGTTGCTAAGTAATACAAGTTTCTTCAGGAAAGAATAAAAGCAAGGCTAAATCTGAAATTTTCGTAAGATCATCAGATGTTTTCAGCAACTGCATCCTGTAGTAGTTTCTCAAAGCTGTTTAACAAGCATTTATCCTAAAGATATTTATGGGGTATATCTGATTATTTTTTTTAAAAAAGAAAAGGATGTTTGACTATCAACCTGTATATTTTTCAGGATTCTATTTTTTTGGTTTCTGTGTTGCTTATATGTTAAATGAGAAACTCATTACTCCCATACTGCTTCAAAGGGGCATATGAACGAACAAGAAATTGCACCTCCTAATTCAGAAAAGGTGCTTGACCTTTGTTTATGTTTTGAAGTCCAAAGCCCACAATAAAATGATTCTTTCCACAAATCCCAATGGTGCACTTTTGGGCTAGGAATGTTTGTCTAAGTTTAAAGGCATTAGCAAAATATATGTCATGATTCATTTTTTTGAAACTTATTAATTACCTAATGATTGGTCTTCATGATCTTAATTATCACCAGTCTTCTATTGTTCTGTGTTGGTCAATTTTTATTAAGAGTCATTCTTGAAATTATTTTGTTACTTGAAATAGCTTATATGTAATTTATTTCATTGTATTAATATAAATATTTATATCACAAGACAGAATATAAAATAATAACTTCTAATACTAGATTTTATGTCTGTCAATGGAGAAAAATTCATGAACGTTGCATGAACACTGCTTTCTAGTCTGCCTTAAATGAATATATATACAATTATTCTAATTCATACATCAATGTCTTTGCTTATCTTATGTTAAAATAGTGTGGGTTCAGAAAGTATTCAGACCCCCCCGTCAATTTTGTTATGCTGTAGCCTGATTCTGCAGTTGTTGAAATTCATTTTTTCTCATTAATTTATACTCAGTACCCCATAATGACAAAGAGAAAACAGAATTTTAGAAATTTAAGTTTATTAAAAATAAAAAACTGAAATATCACATTGGCATAAGTATTCAGACCCTTTGCAACAACACTTGTACATTAATGAGAGAAAAAAAATGAATTTCAACGACTGTAGAATCAGGCTGTAGCGTAACAAAATTGACAAAAGTGAAGACTTTCTGAATGCAATGTAGTTTACCAAATATATTTTGTAACAAAAAGTAAACACCTAACTTCAAAATTTGGGAGATAACTTTGCAGGTTCTCTTAAAATACCCTTTCATGATGCAGCATCATTTGTAAAAGAGCAGGTCAGCATCTGCCTTATCTCTCTTCATGACTATGAGTAGCAATGGGACTCTTAAATAGTACATGATGGCACTTATCATTACTTTTTTGCACTCTATTTACAGGGGTGTGAAGCATACAAGAACCAAACAAAGATGGTGCGGCTCTAGCAATATCCTCATTTACCCTAATTTACCCTATGACAGATGTTCAGCAATGTTTATCAACAACTTTAGAGTTACAATCTAAAATTGTAATTTTTCAGGCCGGGTTAATATACATTACCATGTTAATTACCAACACTCCTTAAAGCATTAAATGATAAACAACCATAGGGTCAGGGACTGTTTTACCTGCAGAATCATCAGGGGTCCATGGTAGATTACGAGCAGGCTTTTCTGAGGTTGGTCCCGAGGTAGTGATCATTCTCACACTAGGACTAGATGATCTACTGCTGTTTCTGCTATTCTGTAGCAATAATTATAAATAAACAAACTCTTACTATTAAAGCAAACAAATGACAATACTGTAAATACAAAGTTCTTCTGTGGATTAATTAATCACACAAAGATTTTGCTATCTTTACCTCACCTAAAAGCAAAACCAAACTGTGGTCCAAGAGAGTGGGCGTGGCCAAAGCAGTGGCATGACGGACTCTTTAGAGGGGCTCCTAAAGAGTAGTTGATATTTCCGATGTCCGAGGGTCCTTTGTGATCTAAATTGTCCTGCAGAGACAACCAACAAGAGGACCACATACTGGTTGATCCAGGGGGGCTACAAACCCCCTAGGAAGACTTGAAGAAGCTCCTCAAATTGGACACGGTGGGAAAGCAACCAGGCAATGCAGACATTTTAGTGACCGTCTATTAGAACTTCTGTCTAGTATAGTTATGCTTTGTTGCATCTTAAAAGCTGCATTATATAGTTCAAAAAGTACCAAAATGGGGGAAGAGAAAACCAATTCAGGTTTATTATAGTCTGGTGCTTTCTAGTTTATAAGGAAATTGGGCAAGAGGGTGCACAGTGCATAAAATCAAATAAGGAGAAGAAGTTAATAGAAATTTTTCTCTCTTTCTGACTCCTAAAAATATGTTTATTCATGGAAATTAAACGCAGGGAGATTCAGGACCAATACAAGGAACAACTTTTTAAAAATGCTTAACTTTTTGAATTTGCTCCCATTAGGTATGTTGATAGCTACTAGTTTTGAAAGGGACTAGAAAAATTCATGAAAGAATTAGAGCTGCAGTGGTTAGAATACAGTACTGCGGGTTAATTCTGCAAACTGCCAAAATTAAATTCTCATTGGCTCAAGGTTGACTCAGCCTTCCATCCTTCCAAGGTCAGTAAAATGAAGAGCCAGATTGTTGGGAGCAATATGCTGATTATGTAAACCGCTCAGAGAGGGCTGTAAAGCTCTATGAAGCGGTATATAAGTCTAAGTGCGACTGCTGTTGCTAAAGACTATTAGTCTTGATGGCTGTATACCAGCTTCAAAAGCAGCATGTTCTAAATAGCATTGCCACTAAGTATATATATTCATTATTTATTAGATTGTCACCTTGTTGCATTTTAATCAGACTCTTGGAAGCTTAGAAATAATGGACATAATAACAAAATATGAAAAGTAACTGAAAACAGGTATAAAATATAGACTTCCCATTCACCTGGGCCTACAGAACAGCTCAGTCTTTATGTTCTGATCCAGTTCCCCAAACCCGATAAACCGTCTGAAGTGAACTCAAAGATTCCTTTAATTAGGAGTAACGGCAGCCCCGGCAAAAAGTTTCTCTCTCATCGCAGGCTAACAAGTCCATCTGGCCGGAAGCTGAATAGTTGTCTGCCACATCTATTCATCTCCACCCCCTGCCTTTTATCCCCAGAGCTAGGGTGGGGCTTCGCTAACAGCAGTGGCTCTTCCTTCCCAAGGATTGGCCCACGGATTTCCACCGCTCTTCTCTCCTCTGCCTTCTGCGCATCCATGCGTCAGGCACTGGACTCAGCTGTTTCTCTTCTTCCTCATCAGCCACCCCCAGACTGACTGGGGGCTCTTGACTCTCCATCTGAGGGCTGAGGGACAGCCCAGGTTCTGGCTCTCTCTCTCTCTCTCTCTCTCTGCCAGCTCCATTCCCTCTTACCCCACGGAGCTCTCAGGTTGCCTTGATGCTGACCCTGACTCCCACGCCTCCTCCTCTGATGCGGCTGCTGGAGAGGCCGGTGGCTGACAGGTCACAACACTTTAGCTTCCTCCAATAGGCAATGAAGATTGGGGCTATCTGAAGTGGGAAGCCATTTCAAAAAAATGGCACTAATCCCCCCCCCCCGATAATGCGGGACAATGAGCTGCCTTTCCTGATCATAGACATTGGTCTGATTCCAATGGGGAGATACAGTCTTGTAAATAACCTGCAAGCTAGGCAATAAGGGCTTTTATAGATTAGCACCAGAAGTTAAAATCAATCTTGGAAACTAATAGGCAGGTAGTGCAGGGCCTGCAATACTGCTGTCACATACTCTCAGCAGTGACTGCCCATGAGCGCCTGTGCCACTGTATTTTGCACCAAATCAAGCTTCTCATTTTTTTTAAAAAAATATAGTAGTCTACAGAAAAATGATGATGAGGGCAGGTAACACGGGGACAGCAATGATAGTGCACCAGCTGAAACTGAGCAAAAGCCCTCCTAGCCATGGCTTCCACAGTGACCATGAGTGTGGGAGGAGCACCAAGGGGTGGACCTGCCTCCCAGCATTAACTCATTAAAGAATGATTATTATCATGTTTAGTTTGGCCCTAAGTCTTGACACCTGTTTAACACTGCATAAATAAAAGGAACAAGACTTTGAGAAAAAAGTGTGTAATAAGCACTGAAATGAACATGATATAGCAGGGAAGGCAACATGTCATGGGATGATTTACCCAACAGTATGGTGAACTCTGCATGTCAGGCATTCGGAGTGGCTCGACTTTTTATCTGAAACACTCTTTTTTTTTGCCATCTGAATTGTTGCCACTGGAAGTATGGGGTGTTTTTTTTTGGTTGATTATGTCATCAGCCACAGTCATTCTAAACTAAAATAGATTTTGATTAATCTAAGGGCTACTTTCTTAATAAATATAACAGGCTGGCAAACAAACCTGAAAAAGGTACTTTGCACCATGTATGGGCATAAACAAAACTTTTTTTCCCTGAAGCACTAAAGTAGCCACATTGTTTTGAAGGCTTACAGAGCCGTTTTTAAATTTATATGCTGAATCTGATTTCTACTGCAACTTTTATTATTCTTGATTTGCTAAATCAAGATATCAGGATTTTGAGTGTAAATATATGTACACAGACACTCTCCTATCTCAAATTTAATCCCTACTCATCATGAAATTACAAAGTCATATCCACATATAACTGCATATAAACCCTGCATTCACATTCTAAAAATTACCATTTAAAAATGTTACCGAAAGCGTAAGTTCTATATAAAAACGAACTGTTTATAATAGCGGTTTTACTCTTCTTCCTTCAGTGCTTTCACTTTCAACCATCAACTAATATAAATGAGATACTCTGTATCTGTACACATTCATGTAAGAAATAGAATTTTGTAACATTTTAGCTTATTTATTTTCCTTAACCACTAAGTCCTAGTAACACTTTCAATGTACATCAATGCTTAGTATTTAGCAGTAAAGAAACACAACTGTTAAATTAATCAAAGTTGTAGTTCTAAGCATCCTTATTTGACACAAGCCACACTGAACACATTTGCATATATTTCCAAGGGAGAAAGGTCAAAACTTTACTGAATCCAAGAAATACATAGTCCACAACAGTTTGATAACCATATCTGGGATTTTCAATATGAAAATCATGTAGTCTTTTAAATGTAATTTACCTAGAACTAACTCTTGTATATCTTTCAATGGATTATTAACAGAATTATAAGCTTGGTAAAGGCCAAGCTGAAAGAAAAATGGTTGCATACTCTTTTTGTTAAATGGAAAGGAAAAAAACCTTTCATAATTTACATTATGTATTCCCAATCTAGTTCTCCTTAGATATATTTATATATTCCAATTTTTAGATATTCAATTTGATAGGTGACATACATTTCTTAAATTTATAAAATTCAGACAATTTTAAATGAATTATCCACATTGTGCATTTACCTGGTTGGAATCTGTTCCAGCTACACTAAGATCTTGAACGGATCTGCGCCTCTGTTGTCCGTTGCCTGCTAGGATGAGAAGGAAAAAGAAACTACTGAATTTACATCAAGTAAGAATGTTGCAAGAGTGTGTACAAATCCAGCAAGGAGATAAAGAGTCTGTTTGTATATAGGAAGGAGAGGGGAGAGCAGAGACAGCTGCCACACCTACCCACCCAGCTTGTCAACAGAAAGCATATCCTAAGGCAATAAATCCTCATGTCCCATGAATAGCGTCTGCGCTTTTCTTCACCATCTTCTGTCAGTTGTGATTTAATAGGCTTAAGTGTTAGATGGGCAAGTGTGGGGGTGGCTTTGGCACTGATGATGACATCTATTTCAAGGAGGTTACGTTATGGGGATTTCTCATGTAAGGTTGCCAGTTACATAGTTTCTTTGGTTAATCAATGAAAAAATGCAGCTTTAAAAATGGTTTACGAGATGTCAACTTGATTTCTGTTCAACTAGTGGTGTTCCTAGATTTCTTATTTGAGAAAGAATCCATTGCACTGATTGGATCCAATGCAGAAAGAAATAGCTCTTCAAATCTGCACTAAAGTTTTAACAAGCTAACTTGCTTTTAGTCACAGCTCTGAATATTACCAAATGTATTAAAAAAATTGTCAACAGATCCATTAAAAAAAATATGATGACTGACAAGGCAAAGAAAAATTTTCTCTGCCTTTTGGTATTATAATGTTCTTTGTTCTTGGGATGTTATATCAGCTGTCCAAAAAGAAAATATCCCAAAGTTGCAATTAACAGCTGACATAACTCTCTAGAAACTTAGTCTTTGAAGACTGTGTTACATGAACAGACCAGTAGCAACTATTCTAGCAAGGAATTCAATTATGGTTATCATTTGCATGATTTCCCAATGTTCCTCATACAGCTTTTCACAATGTACAACTTCCTTTTACTTTAGTGAAAAATGTTTTTAAAATATTCTAACTTCTAAAATATGTAAAAACATTTTACAAATGTATTAAGGGCTTACTTTTTAAACTCACCTATAAATATATCTGTGTAGGTATTTTTTAAAATTCAAATAAAACATTAAGTGAGATGAAGGGAATGGAAGCTTGAGTACCGTAAACAATTAAATATCTTTTTTAAAATAAATATCTTGCTTAATATTTTGGAATGTGTCCAATAGATGCAAGAATGGAAAAGTAAATTTGTCCCTTTCTTATCCTCCTATCTCTCTGCCCTCTCGAAAATCCTCCAAGGTAAAGATGAAGCTTTGTTCCTGTTATATGAAGAATTAATTCAAGATGGAATACTCTTAAATTATGTAATTTTAGGGTAGTACTAATACAAATACTTCCGTATTAGAAGCACCAAAGTACTTCCATGGTGAAAGGATTTGCTGGTGACATCACCATTGCCTGGGGGGTTGAGTAATTGAGGGCTCCTTTCATGTCCCCATGAAATTGCCCACCAAAGTGCCATTCATTTATCTACTTGCAGTTGCCCACTTTTGAACTCCTGGGTTGGCAGGAGCTGGAGTATATGACAGGAGCTCACCCCACCCCAGAGCAGCAACCGATCTTGAACATGAGGCTGC
The DNA here is from genome assembly GCA_022577455.1 of Arizona elegans. NCBI lineage: Eukaryota > Metazoa > Chordata > Lepidosauria > Squamata > Colubridae > Arizona > Arizona elegans. Next base: position 223,906,169 of record JAKOOJ010000001.1, read on the forward strand.
TGATCACCAGCCCAGTGTTTTAACCTTCTGGGTCACCATGTTCCCTATGCAGGATATGGTATTGAAGAGCTACCAGGACAAGATGGGTGGGAAAATATTGATGGAAGGGGCACATCTCCTACTCCTATAAGCAATCAGTTTATCTATCTATCTATCTATCTATCTATCTATCTATCTATCTATCTATCTATCTATCTATCTATCTATCTATCTATCATATTTCTATGCCACCCACTCTCCGAGGACTCTGGGCAGCTTACACCAAATACAGTATACTAAATAGCATATTGCCCCCAACAGTCTGGGTCCTCATTTTACCCACCTCAGAAGGATGGAAGGCTGAGTCAACCTTGAGCCGGTGAGATTTGATCCAGTGATCTGCTGAACTAGCAGTCAGCTGAAGTAGCTGCAGTACTGCACCCTAACCACTGCGCCACCTCGGCTCATTCAGTTTAACCAGTGAATTTTCCCTGTTATAGAGCAAGGCTGTGCAGAACTTTGAAAGTATGAATTGGAGGGGATTGAATCAAATTACTTTTTCAAATGCAGGCTACAAAGTATTTAAGGTGCTGTGTTGAGTCAGATGCCCTCAGTTTGTTTTGTAGAACACTGAAGAAAATTTGGAGATAAAGGATTTTTTTGGTCCCCTAGTTGTGGGTATGAGCAGCCTTTTACATATTTTCCGCAAAAGATTTTGACTGGACAAGATACATAAAATAAGTACAAAAGCTCAGGGCTTTGCAACCCTTACGAGACTTTACATTAGGGTTATGCTTGATAGATTAAAATTGTGTGTTACTTTTCCACCAAAATGCTAAAGCAATGCATATTACTGGCTATATGGGAAAATTTGCATATGGGCTCAAAATTTAAACTTCTGGAAAGTATGAAGAACTATAGAGAAAGACATGTACTCACATTTTCCGGCAACTAAATCAATCCCTCCCCCCCCAAATATTATACTTTTTGATACATAAAACATTTTTTTATTAAAGCAGTAGAACATTAGCAGAGCTATGCAAATGCTCTGCAGTCTGAGCAATTCAGCATGGGCCTCAAGGTGATTTAATCAGATTTACAGAACCTAGCAATTCAGGAAAAACCTCAAGATGACTTGTCCATTACTAATATAATAATGATGCTCTCATTCACTCTTTCTAGAAATAGCTCATCTGAAATAAATTTGTAAAAAGTAGCTGGAATATTCAAACTGAGCTTGGATTAATAACATTTTTGAATTTAGAGAACCTAAGATAGGAATTGCAGAAACACTTATCATGCTCACAAATAATATTAATAATAGTCAGATTAAAATAGAATTATAAATGGAAACATATATTTTCATTCAGGGAAGTTGTGCTAAGTGCAGACTGAACTGCTTTAAAGGACAAACTCAAACCAACAGAATGAACTGAAGCAGGTGGTTAGGCTAAAGCATTTTCATTTCTGCTACCTATTACAGGCTTTTGGCAAACAGCTCAAACACAGCCAAACAAACAGAATATCTATACAGTAAATACTTGTTGCTCCTGAATCAATAGTAATTGTTGAGAAATCCGACTTTAAAAGCACAACTTTCTATACTGTAGAGTTTCAATTACAACATTGCTCTAATTTTGAAAGTGATTTTTTTATTTTAATGTTTACGTATGGAATTTAAAACAATGATATTAATACACCCAAGATGACTATGGTAAAAGAGAAATATTTCAAGTCCAGCTGATTGTACAATATTGGGGTAAGAATACTGTATCAAATATACTGGATTAATGTTTCAAGATTGACATATTCAGATGGGTAGCATATACTTTTAATAAATAAATAAATAAAACACATCAGGATTTTGGAGCCTCTTTTCTAAAATGAGATTCCTATACTGTTGGAAACTGTTCCTTAAGTTTTCTCTCCCACAAAAATTTGCTTCTGATTATGGATGATATACATAAAATACTGAATAACTGAACCTGCTAAAAACACACAACTTTAATATGTATAAGTAATCCTTGACTTATGATGGCAATTGTGAAATTCTGCTGCTAAGTGATGTAACCATAAGGGGTGACCTTGTTACTTTGCAATGGTACTCCCTGCAGTCTCAGTTGCCATCAGGAAGCTAATCCCATGGTCATTAGGTGAGTCGACGTCCTGCCGGCTTCCTATGACCAATGTTGGTGGGGAAGCTAGAAGGAAGTCGCAAGTCCGAGGTGGCATTGCTGGGAGAGGGAGGGTGTTTGTGGGAGTGCAGGGTAGGTCAGAGAGGTCCAAGGAGCTGTGTGAGAGATTTGGCATGGGTTGGAAAGAGTGTGCAAGGGATGCATGAGAGATGAATTGTGGTTCAGGGAGAATGCATGAGATGTGATGTGGGTCAGATGCAAGAGGTACCAGGAATTATGCAACAGACATAAGTCAGGTATGCAGAGGGCTAGGTAGGGTGTACGAGTGGCACATTGACTTTCTGAGGAAACCACCAAGGAAAGTTGCAAATGGTGATCATGTGATTGTCAGGGCTACAACTGTTCTACCAGAGGCCACTGACAAGCATGTTCACTATCTCTGTGTACACTCCATATGACACCCAAGTCACTCTAAATAATCTTTTATTTTCAAAGCTCTCTGGACCTCCAGCCTGATCACAATACCAGAAGGGGAAAAAAGATGCTGACGAGATCTTCTTACATTGAAAAAAAAACCACAATCTTGCTACATATTTGTTCATTAATATGAAAGATAAACATGTGATAAAAAAAATCTTTCCTCAATTATTTTTGGCCAATAAGTAATCAATCACCCATGAACAGGAGCAAAAAGTATTTAAAGGTTTAGTCATTACTCCAGCATCTGTGTCAATAGATTCACACAGCTGGCATGCAATACCTGGTTTGATGATCTCTGGGACATCCAGAATGTTGCCAAATGAAGCAGTTTTACGATGGCCTCGTTTAGGTTTGGAAAAGGCTGAAAAAACATATATACACATACAATACACATGCAAACGACTATAATGGTAACACAAAATCATTCGGACTAGAACTACTCTTTTATAAATTTAATTTGGTTAAACACATGCAAACAAAGGACATGCAGACTGAACTGCATAGCTTTCCATTCATGCTTAAAACAGTAAAGCATTTGTTAAGAGCAAGATTCATAACTAGATCAACAATATAACAAAATACATCATTAGTTATAGTTAGAGACACAAAATTCAAATGAACAGAGTAGAAAGAGTAACAAGGAAACAACAACAAACCCTAGCTATGAGCGACTAGAACTTTTTACTGATTGCCCTGGAAATGTATGTTAAATCCATAGAGATAGCTTTTTACAATTTGGGATGCAAAATAAATGTAGTTAACTAACATAACTCAACTTCTTTTTTAAAAAGCAAAAAACAAAATGTAAGCTACATACTATGGCTCAAATAGTTTGACTATACATTTTTGAAAAAAATTGAAAATTATTACATTCAATATTTTTGACATTTTAAATGTAATCTGTTTCTCTTGTGAAAGAGGCACAATCAGCTATTGCCATAATATTAAGGATAATATTACATAATTAATAGATTTAGGAAGGAGTACAAATACTAGCTAGAAATAAACTCTGGAATTAAATATAGCTGTTAATGATACCAGTTAACATAAAAAGATATACAGAGGTGATGTTTAAATATTAAATTAGAACCTGTTATAGATTAGGCGAATGCTATCAATATGGCAACTGATAATAATATCTCCTAAGGGAGTCCTAACATGACCTACTAAGGACACTCTTTTCTGGGCAAGATTGTTGAACTGGCAGAATGGATTTGAATAACAAATTTTGTATCTTGCAGTTAAAGATTTAAGGTGTGTTGCTTTACTCTAAGCAATTTGTATAATAGCACACAAGTGAGATCTGCTTCTCCCACTGGTCTTCTAATACAATTTAATTTATTCCTAAAATATTCCAGCTACAATAGGTTTTATTTTGCACATCTGAGCATGTTTTTTATTAGATAAGCAGTATTCAAGAAACTTGTTTACTAACAGATTTATATGAATATAAATCCTTTTATCTGGAAATTTTTCCTGATAATTATACTTGTTTATGTTGCCAAAACTGCCCAATCCTAACACTAAAATACTGCTTCTCATCTTCACTATATATATCCCACTGATGTCAGAAGTTGGTGTGAAACGAATGAGAAATCAGAAACAGTTCCAATGTGTGTGTGTGTGTGTGTGTGTGTGTGTGTATGTGTATGACTTTACAACACAGCTAAAAGGTAGTTGAGATATTTAACAATAGTCTGGGACCCACAAAACGTGGCAATGCAATTGGATTTATGAGATGAAGGGGCAGGTCCAGAACCAATTTTTGTTGGTTTTTCTTTAATTTTTACCCCCTTGTTTTCTCATTCTTCAGAATATTCTATTTTCTTCTTCCCATTCAGCAGGCTGCCTTGGGAAGTTGGATCATTTAATCTTGCCCAATTCAATCAATTACATGCAGGATTTGTTTAAGTGATGCACTTGATACAAGGATCACTGACTGCTCATGAACGAAGTATGAAGACATTCTAAGTATTTACCCACTACTGTAATGCTTAGAATAAAAAGAAAAGACTAAATCTCTGGGATAGAGATTTAATTAACTTCTAGAAAGTTTGGCCAATAGTTCATTAGACATAAAAAGAGAAAGATTACTTCATAAAAAGAAATGATTGCTTATTCAGGGCACATTAATGGATTTTGAACATTGTCTAGCATTTGAAATACACTACACAGATTGATAGACTATTATTATAAACTAATTTTGATTTTTGTTATTCATATTGTAGCCTGTAATTTTGAGCCTTATTAACATTATAGCCATCAAATTAAGTTGTGTTTATGCTGTAATAAATTAACACTAGAAATACATAGCTCTTAAATCAAAAGCAATTGATAAAATTATCTCATAAGGGTACCCTGCCTAGAGTCATTTCTTGTAACGTGGGCAATCCATTAAATTTGGTCAAGCAATTAATCAACAAGTAATAGTGAAATATGAACAATTATTTGCAAAATTAAAAATGTTATACAAAAACCATAATCTACTACTCAGGGACAGGAGGAGTGTGGAAGATGCCTGGTTCAGTACAAATATCCTATTGATGCAAAAAATAGAAAATTTCGGTGGCTTCCTTGCTTCTTGTGTAGAATGCATCTCCTTCCCTCCTTTGTGCCAAAGGCTCATGGGATATTCCTAAACTGTTGAGCATTATCAAATCAAGAGATGAAATTCACACAGAGAAGCTTCATGGAAAAAAAAAGGTCTCCATTGAAAAAGTCAGTATTTATATTGGAGGATGACAATGTCTGGAAGTATTATAGGGCATAGGTAATGTGCTTACCTTTGTTCATGCAAAGGTCTTAATGTTTTGTAACATTTGGGAAGGGATTACCATAAAATGCAATCTAAAACTTGACTTGCAGAGAATTGTGTATGATTTTCCTTATTTTAGCTCTTATCTAAATCTTAGAAGCTGATGGAAATTATAATGTGGTGTTTGTAAGCAGCAGGATGTCCATGGACAAGTTCTTTAAAACCTATTACATTATAGAACATAGGCCTCCAGTACCATCATTATTTTCAAATATACTTCATGTATTTTGTCCGTTGTCTTTCTTCAAGCATTTTGATTTTGCTTATTTCTGATGGGGCAAAGATGAGATTTGGCATTTTGGAATGTTACCCCAATATTTGCCTTAAACTCTCTTCTTTTCCCACATCAAGTTTCTGGTCTCTGGCTCTCATCACTTTGCTTCTGTGAAACTGGCATTTAAAGGAGAATGCTGCAATCTTAAAAAAAAGTTATCTGGTTTGCAATTCATATTTCAACTTTGCAACAACCTAATCTCTTTTTAGTTTGACTGCTTTGTTTTGGAGAGATGAGAGTGATATGGGGTGGCAAGTTTTTGTGGCAACAGCCATGGAATGTAGCTACTGTGCAGGAGCACAATATGCTCTCAAAATGACAAAAGTGCTCCTTAAAAACAATTGGGAAGTTTAAAAATAATACTTTTACCTGCAGAAGCAGCAATTCTTGCTTCAATTTCTGACATGTCAGCACTCATTCGCTTGCCTTCTCCTGAAACATGAGCTGACTGTGGTCGCCCACGAACCTCTGACAAGCTCTCCACACTACTACCACGAGATGGAGGTAAACTCAAACGGCCGGATTCTCCCTGATTTCAGAAATAAAAATTGCATATTTACAAAAAATTTTAATTTATCATTTTTAATACTGAAAGTGTTATGAAAACCTATAAACTTTACAACACAGGAAGAGAAAGGCCGTAAGGAAGCTTTCAACATTTTGCAAACCTACTATTATCACAGAAAAACTCTGCAAATATATACTTTCTTTTTTCATTCTAAGCTTTAAAAAAAGTCATGAAGATTATTAATATCATTTATACATGGGGCAAATCACTTTCTGCTTGTAGGGGTGGCAGGGTTTTTTTTTAAAAAAATGTTCTTTTGTTGCCACAAGGACCACAATGGATAAAGCAAAGTTTTGATAATGTTCTTGAAATGGGTGAAGTTAGGACTTCCTTCTGTGTTTTGTGGGAATCTGAAGAAGTTTTGGGTGGCTAAGGCCAAATAACAATAATAGATAGAAAGTTACCAAAATTTGGGCAGTCTGATTTCAAGGATGGAAAATATTTGAGGGTGCCATCCTGCTCATAACTTTATAAATAAAGGATTATCACACCATTTTGCTTCTAAGGAAATGATTTCAAATACAAATTTCTACATTATTACCACCTGCTTCGCTGAATTTTTCATCTGTTGGGCCAGTTTTGTTTCCAAACGTTTAATGGTATCATTCGTAGCAGTTCCTTGAAAATCATTTGCTTCTATGTTGATATCACTTTTGTTACTGGTGTTTGTAGAAGTCATGTCCATAAATGAACCTATGATTTTTAAAAATATTTTTAGTTAAAGTTATGATTATGTGCTCTTAAAAAACTGGTAATATCCTCAATGTACCCATAAAAGATAAACGCTGAAAAATCTCAGCTCTGTGCACTTGTGCCACAGCCCTGGTATCTGATATCCTTTCCCTCACCACTGCAGTGCTGAAGCTTCTTCCCTCTAACAATGTGTTTCCTTGCGAATAAAAGATTATCCTTCCTGGCTTAAAATACTTAAAATATGAGTTTGATGTAGCGGTGAAATCCACTTACTTTCGCTACCGGTTTGGGAACGGAAGCGCGCGTGCATAAAAAACCGGGACATAATGACGTCCCCGCGGGTGGGTGGAGCCTCCAGCCGCCAGTGCTACCGGTTCGGCGAGACAGATAGAACTGGGGGGGATTTCACTGCTGGTTTGATGTCTGAAACATATAATCTGATTACCTGTACTAGTAGCAGAGTTGCTTTGGCCTTCATCAGAATACTGACAGGGATACTGTAGAGGTTCGTCAGCTCCTGGAAAATACTGCAATGAAAGAAAAATATATTACTGGAATCTTGTAATTTCCCTTATTACAAGGACCATTTTTAAGAAAAGTATAAAAGCTGCTAAATTCAATTGGTTTCCAAGATAATGCTGTAAGTTGTGATTTAGTCAATAAATGTATTATTTAATAACGATAACATGAAAAGCCAAACCAGGATAAGCAATTACCAAAAGGTACTTAACAAAAAGGGCTAAAATATTATTACTTTTGTTTTAAATCAAATGCATTTTTTCTTTTATCTATAGCACTGAAAAAATGATATTTATTGTATCAATTAAAATACACTCTTCTTCTAGTATGGCTATAATGAATTAGAAATTTCTAATTCTACAAATGAAAAGCTACATTTGAACAAGGGCATCTCTGGTTAATTTGCCTCTCTGACCAAAATCATTTATTTTTCTGGCGTTTTAAGAAGCCACACTTATGTTAAACATAGGTAGAGACCTTGGGTATCCTCCAAATTTTTTGGACTATAGCACCAGAACTACACTTAGTTAAAAAAAAATCCATATAACACTTTCCTGTTCTTTCTTCAATATACTTTTAGAGCATTCCTCATTACAACTGTGTGAAAGAAAGAAAGGGCAGGAATAAGAAAACAAGTTTGATTTTGAAACAAAGCACTAGATTGTGTTTTGTTTGGTGGAATGTGTTTGTTAATGCCATGTATTTTAAATTTGCTAAATGCTGGTTAAATATCATTGCAAAGTTCAGAGGGTTTATTATTTTAGGTCCCTCTGAAGGCCATGAAAGATATTCTACTCACTTCCAAAATTTGTCTTCACTCTATCAAATTCATATATTCTATTTTACATTCCTTCTAGAAACCAGTCTATTTCAGCAATATTTAAGATTTAAATATTATACCTGCATCAAATGTGTCATTATTTTGACTATTTCTTCCATGGAAGGTCTCTGTGAAGGATCTTTAGACCAACACCGAGTCATTAAGCTCTCAATAGGCTTAGGTAAATTTTTTATCAGTGGTGGCCGTGTACCTATTAAAAATATACAATGTTTATAAACAGTAACATTTTAAAAGAATTATATGCATTTCCAAAGAAATTATTTGGCTCTAATTTGACTGAACTAACCTATCCTTGAAGACTTAGGACAATAAAATATTTGCTGAGACTATTATTTCCCTAGCCCACTTTACACATTAAAACTTACCATAATCCTGAACATAAAAAGATATTTTACCCCTTTATTGACATACTCATGATGAAGAAGAGATTAGTTTCCCAAACAAAATTTGAACTGGAATTCATATTCAAATGAGCAAATGCCAGACCTCCTCTAAACTAGCAGTGCTTGCAATGCTTAACCTTTAGGCATTGTTTGACTACAATTCTTATTGCTGGTCCAACTAGAATTAATGAAAGTAGGAGTTTGATAATGTCTGGAGAAATACTTTACTTGTTATGCATTCTTTTTCAAACTGTTAATCTCATATATGAAGAACAAAAATAAGCATAATATGGCTATATTATAATATGGCTATATTATTATATCAGGATTATTATAAGCACTACATTTCAATATTTCAACCTTGAAGCAAGATGAACCTGTGTTCCATATTTTGTCCCAATCTTGAGGAAAAATAGTCCTCTCCTATACGCAAAAGAAGGCAGTTAGACTGCTCAGGCTATGCCAATACTATGAATGTGCTGTTTTCCCCCTCAAAGTGTTTCTAGTTTAACCAATAGAGCAGCAGAGACAGACTCCATCTTGGCCATTGTTGGCTGATATTGGCAGGAGTGATAAAGCGGTGGGGCTGAATGCAGTGTCTAAATTTATGGTTAGAAGAAAATATTACTACACTGCTATATCACAGCCATCAATTTACGTAAACTAATTGGGAGGCTGCACATGCATTAGGTCAGACTGATCCCAAAATAAGCACTGATAGACTAACTTCAATAGCCAGCATGCCTGGAAATATAGGCTTACTGCTTTTTAAAAATATTTCTTTGAGGAATTTAGGTTTCTGAGCCTCTCAACTTTTATTGAAATATAAAATACAAAGAAAAAAATTAAAATAATGGGAAAGTGGAAAAGGAAAAAGGGAAGAAGAAAAAGTGTAGGGTAAAAGGAAAAAAGAGAGAAAAGTATTGAATTCCAACTCTTTTTAGCAAAGTAGAATAAGATAATAACATATAACTTTAACTTTTTACTTTTACATAGAAATATGTACTACTCATTTCTATAACAACAAATCTATTTAATCAGCAAAAACCAAAAATCAAAGTTTAATTTTTTCGACCTCAAGCCCAAAGTCCAAAAGGACTTTGAGGAATTTAGGTTTAATGGGTAGTGTTTTATATGTTTATTATATCTGATGTACCTTTTTTTTTGTTTTTAGACAAGTTGCATGCATTCATTATGTGCATTACATAAATATTTCTAATAAAGTTAACTTTTTTCAAGTAATGAATTGTATTTATGAAGACTGTACTGTGTTTGTATTCTGTTCATGTTCTAATCTCTGAATTTTCAGAATATATTCTATAAATACAAAGACTAGTGTATTAGATTTGAGAGCTTGTTGGCTTCAGTTTGTATATGCTGGAGTATATATTCTGTGTGTCCTCTTGTGTACTTTCCTGGGGAGATTTAAACCTGCTTTTGGTTGGTTTAGCATTGCTGTCTAGCAAGAAGTTTTATTGCCTTTTAAAAACTGATATCAAGGGGAAATGGTAATTTACAGTATGTTTTATTAATGAATTCTAATGCTATTCCCATAAGAGTAGCACAAACAGGCACAAAAGTCTATGAAGGAGAAAAACTGGCTAACTGTGCATGTAAGATGAGAAAAAGCAAAAATAAATAAATAAACAGCCCACCCCAACCCCTTCATTATTTTCATTTGGGGACCTTCTAATGTTTTTGAGAGAGAAAGGAAGAACACATGGTAGTTATAATAAACACCATCCCACTTATTTTTGTAATCTTGGAATGAACACTCAAAATATTCAGTTAGTCTCTTCAAAGCAGATCCAACGTGGATATGTATCAATGGAAGACTTTGAATGGGGTTGTTTTGCCCCAAACTTAAAACAAAAGCCAGTTTCTGTTACATTCCAATCCCTATTAAAAAGTGTTCCTTTCTATATTTAGCTCCTCCCAGTCTATACAAAAGCAGGAAGATGGGGTATTAAATAAAATAAGAGGCAAGAAGAGGGGCTTGCATTTCATCTTTTTTTCTATTAAACTTTAGTCTCTGCTTTCTATGAAACTGAGGCAAATAATAATTTAATCAGATTTGACATCAACATATCTAGAGTGGCTTTTCAGAAGGCCACTGAAACCTGTCAGTTTCGTCAGGTATTAGGGCAGGATGTTAAGGGAGCCCTTTATATATATCTATATCTATATCTATATCTAATATATATCTGTTAGCATATATATATATATATATATATATATATATATATATATATATATATATATATATATTAGATATATCTGTTAGCCAACCAAAGTTACGTACTGAAGATGGAGTAGGCAAGCAAACATACAACATGTCATTTTTTGCATCAGCACATCTAGAGTATTATATAGAAAATCAGTGGCAAAATTCAGCAGCATTTTCCACAAAGACACTTGTTCATCACTTAAAATTTGAGCTTACCATTATGAACTGCCCACATGATCCGGAAAGCAGGACCACCAATCTCATCGAAAGGTTTTCTGCGAGTAATTACTTCCCAAAGAATAATACCCCAACTGAATACATCACATTTTTCACTGTAATTGCTACCTGAAAAGGATCATTTATACGGTTTTTTTTTTATAAAAAAAAATTAAATATGCTCTATTTCTAACAAGATTATAGGTGTTGTCTTAATTATAATAAAATATTAAATTAATCTTGTTGTAACCAATTCTATAATTGATTCTTCAATATACTATAAAACAGGTTGATTTAAACATGTGCTTTCTAACAGAATATACGGGTGTGAATTCAATGACTTACATATTCATGCACATGTTGTTCAATGAAAAACCATCTCTATTTTTCTTCAATTACACAATGTGATTCATAGCATCAAACCTCAAAGTACAAAAAGAGAGGAATTTTATAATCATATGCTGACTGATTGCCATTATAACCCTGTTTAATTGTAATATTGAATGCAAAACCCCTTATACAACTTTCATTTGATTTAAATTTTACATCAATTTAACTTATTAATGAAAAATGCCTCCAGAAGTTGTGAATGCTCTAACACTGGAAGTTTTTGAGAAGATGTTGGATAATCATTTGTCTGAAGTGGTGTAGGGTTTCCTGCCTACGCAGGGGGTTGGACTAGAAGACCTCCAAGGTCCCTTCCAACTCTGTTATTCTATTCTATTCTATTCTATTCTATTCTATTCTATTCTATTCTATTCTATTCTATTCTATTCCATTCCATTCCATTCCATTCCATTCCATTCCATTCCTTGAAAAATGTTGATTTCAAATATCTTATTTGATATTTTGTAATATTTCTAGTTTTCCAGTATAACAATTGATTTTTTTCTTAATAGATTATTTGAACTGAAAAAATATATTTAGTTTTTAGAATTTAGTCAAAGGCACTTCAGTGCTAAGAAAAGTTTGTAATTCAATAGTTTTGAACAAGTGTAATATTTCCATTCAATGACTGTTGGGCTACATACAGGTATACATTACAACAGAAACAGATTCATTTATTCATATATAGGATTCTTCATATATAATGCAGGTGCTTAAACTGCATTAATTCAAATGGCAAACCTTCAAAAATTTAAGTCACATCATACTAGACCAGTGATGGCTAACCTTTTTGCCATCGTGTGCCAGGAGAGGGGTTGGGTGGGGGAGGTTCGCGCGTGTGCGTGCCCACACCCATAATTCTATGCGCTGTGCTCTGCGCATGCGCGCGCAACCCCCCTCCCCCCCGCTCCTGGCATGCGATGGCCTGGTAGGCCCATTTTTCTTTCTTACCTGGCTCCAGACCCTCTCTATGCATCTGGGAAGGGCGAAAACAGCCTTTCCCACTCCCTCAGAGGCCTGAAAGGGCCCATTTTCCAACTCCCGGTGGGACAGGAAGTGACTTTTTTGCTGTCCCCAGTCTCCAGAGCCTCTCTAGGAGTCTCTGGAGGCTGGGGACAACACCGGGAGTTGGGAAATGGGCCCTTTCAGGCCTTCGAGGACCTTCAAGGGAGTGGGAAAGACTGTTTTTGCCCTCCGCAGATGCATAGAGAGGATCTGGAGCCAGGTAAGAAAGAAAAATGGGCCTTCCCCCCCCAGCCCCTCCAGAAGCAGGAAACAGCTTGTTTCCCTACTTCTGGTGGGCCCAGAAGGCCCGAAAATCAGCTGGCTGGCATGCGCATGCACCCCAGAGCTGAGCTGGCATGCCCACTGATATGGCTATGCATGACACCTGTGGCACGTGTGCCATAGGTTTGCCATCATGGTACTAGACAGTTGACTGTCTTTTCTACTGGCTTCTGAAATACATTTATAACAACCAGGGTGTATAAGAATCGATTTTTTTAAAAAAAATAAAAATCATTTTTTTTATTTAAATTGGATTTGATTATTATCAAATTTATTTTAATAAAATGCTTTTGGACTAAAAATCTATCTAAGGATATTTTTCTATTTAAGATACATTAATAATTTAGTTTATTCAGCATGAAATGGAGCTTAGTTATGTAGCATGAGACTATACATTCTGCAATAAATGGGACTGCCAGTGAGTCAACAGCAGGTCGGAGGAGGAGTCGCTGCAGGACAGAGATGACAATTGCTCTTTAAAAATTATAATTTAGATCGAGCTGATTTAAATCAAGCCTTTTTTTACTAGTGATTTAAATCAAGTCCACCCTGTAAACAACAGCAAAAAGTATATCTGCACCAAATGAACCTCTGTATCAAAATTACTAAAAATTTTCTAAAGCTGATAATACACATGAGAATGGTAGTCAGTTTCAAAATTACTTTGTTACCTTCAAAAACTTCAGGTGCCATCCAAGCAGCACTGCCCTTATTATTGGTCATGTGAGTCTGAATATCACAAGCTGTACCGAAATCACATATTTTTAAAACAGTCCCTCCTGCCACCAAGAGCAAACTGTAAAACAAATAGAATTTAATTACAATATGTATTTTGCCAGAAGAAGTGTTAAGAATTACAGAAAGTATTCTCTAAGCAATTTATGTACAGTGTCTGTAGATTTAATATACAAAAGTGAAAAGTAGATTAAGATTTTTACTGTAATTAAAACCAATATACTTCTTTTTAAAGGGAATAAGTAGACAATCTTTAGTAGTAATTGTAAAAAAAAAAAAAAGACAGAAAAGTGAATTTGGGAAGACAGAGGTCAACACTGAAGAAATTACAATGTGCTTTAGTGCCATAAGAGAGGAGGGAATTTTTATTCTACTGTGCAGCACAATCAAATTGAATGGAGCAATTAGGTTTATACCTATTCGTTACTGAATGCAAAAATAACTAACTGCAATGTATAAAGATCAAGATTGATTTTACAGGAACAACTATTTTGCTCCAATCTAGTTTTAACCATTCATCCATCCATTCATTCAAATTGATATGCCCAACTCATTCTCAATGACTCTGGCTGGCTTACAAAGATATAAAGTATAAAAAAGCAATATAAAAACAATATAAAAGCAATACCCCACCTTCTAGTGAAAACACCCCACCTGGCGACAATGAGTCATTTGATGTGTCCATCCCACTCTATTTACTTTTAAAAGAATAATTTTATATTTTATTTTATCTTGCTTTTATTTTGGTGAGCGACACAGAAAATATGTCCAAGTGATTTATCCGAATGATAAATATAATAAAAATGTATTTCACAAACAAGGTAACTTTGCTTAATAGATCACAGATGCCCACTGTTCTTAACAATCCAGGCCAGAGTATAGACCTGAACTTCAGCAGTGTTTCCTTTGTAACTAATTCCTCCTTTCATATTTTAACTGAAAGACTGCCAGCTTGTTATCTGAGTCTAATACATCAGTGTTATTAATTTTAATCACAATATCATAGAGTAACAAGCTTTAGCTCTCCTGCAGTTATTATAGCTGATTATCAAGATGATCAAAGGCTGCTTGATAGTGAGATGGGCGGCATATAAATTTCATTAAAAAAAATAAAAATTATAGCCTTTCCTGCTGATGAAATATAGTAAATATTTACATAACGTTCAAATAACTTATACTGCATCTGAGAATTACTATTACAAACCACAATGTTCTCTAGGCTTATTAGAAAAAAGTCTTTAAGAATGACAGTGTCTTACAGAATTCTTAAAAACCTACTTTGGTGGTTTTAGGTCCCTGTGTATGAGTGCTTTCGGTTTCATGCTGTGAAGGTATGCTACTCCTTGGGAACATTGTAAACACCAACTCATTGCATGTGCAGCAGTATAATAAGGTAGAGGCTCAGCACCGTGTAGGACTGAAAAACAAAGGTACAAACTAAAAAGAATTTTATTGTACATTACAGAAGATATAAAATGGGAATGCTATTTCTGAAAAGTGTTCCATGACGTACGAAGTACACAACAGAAGTTGTTTTTGTTCCTATGCTTTTATAACAAAAATCTTGGGTGCACCCATCACAGACCTCCAAACGTTGTCACAAATTGTAATGTTCAGTATGACTTATAGGGAAAATGATTAACTGTGTGACCAGAAATAATCTGTTTATATATAGAACAGAGAAAAGGAAAAAAAAATTCTTAAAAGTAATCTAGATAAATATTTAATTTCTGACTTCCCCTTTCTTTGTATTACAACTGATTTGCAGTATCTGTTGAGCATGTTAATAACATTTGAATAATTTTTTATCTCAATCTCATTTGCTGCTGAGTCATCACTACAAGATCAACAAGCCTCTCAGCCCCCAACAGGAAAAAAATGGTCAGCTTTATTTTAAAGGATTTCTTACAGCCTGAATTGGGTAAAAATCTAAATTTCTCCATCGATCCATCCAGTACACTTGCTCTATGAGGCAGACCATAATGCTTAACAAAAGTGTAACAATAAAATTTAACCCATAACAATCAGTGTCATAAAATTATTATAATAAATAAGACATTTATACAATAATATATTAACATGAAATGAGATGGCAACATTTTAGGCAGTGTTCTGGACAATACAATTCAAAAATGGTGCTCACCATTATAGAGAGAACCTCCTTCAGCATATTCCATTACAAGACATACCTAATGAGGAAAAAAGCAGAAGACCAATTTATTATTATTTTTAATATGAAAGAAGTATTTGAACAAGCATTCTTAGGAAATGTTTCCATCTTATTTTAATAATATATACCATATTTTTCGGACTATAAGACACTCTGAACTATAGAATGCTCCTAGCTTTTGGGGAGGAAAACAAGACATAAAATTCTGCCTCTGCCACTCAGCAATTTGCCTCCTTGCAGCAAACAATCTGGTCAGCTTCAGCACAGCCTGATTTAGCACGAGCAGCTGATTGGTGGTTGGATCTGCCTCCTGGAATACCACCTATCAGCTGTTCTAGGCTGTGGGGATTGTCACCGCCCATTGCTGCTGTCCATCACTGCTGCTGTCTATCATCGCTTCTGCGTGCCCCATTTTTGTCCTCCGCGAGTCCCATTTTTGGGCTTCATGCACCTCATTTTTGGCCCATTCCAGGCAGCGGGGATTGCTGCCGCCTATCCCCGCTGCCTGGAACAGACCGAAAATGGGGTGCACATGCGGGAGGCCAAAAATGGGACATGCAGAGGCGGCGATAGGTGGCAGCAGCGATGGGCGGTGGCGATCCCCACAGCCTGGAACAGCTGATAGGCGGTATTCCGGGAGACAGATCCAACCTCAATAACCTGCTGGTGCTAAATCAGGCTGTGCTGAAGCTGACCAGGCTGTTTGCTGCAAGGAGGCAAATGGCTGGGAGGCAGAGGCCGAAGGGCGGGGTCTGGCAGATGGGCGGGGCTTCAGCAACATTCACTCTATAATATAAACACACAGATATTTCCACTCACTTTTGGGGGGAGGGAAGTGCTTCTTATACACCAAAAAATACGGTAATTCTGTTTTAATCCTTAGACTGTGCAGAAACAACTACATGTACAGATTTGGTCAGAGATGTAATTGCTCTATTTTTCTTCTTCTTTTCTGCTTTATTCAAGTACACAACTGAGCATGCACATTAACACATATTAAAAATCCTGGTAATACTCTTGTGGTCATCTACAATATGTTTCAATTGTTAACATTTATGCATGCTGATAAAGAAAATAAATTTTAGAAGCTCTTCGTTTAATTTAGAACCAGAATAGAATAGTGAAACACTGATCAATAAATCTATAGAACAAAGCTGGAATGGAAATTGGAAACCTGTATATTTCAAACTGAATGCGAAAGGACTACTTTTCTCATAAATGAAAAATTCAACTTAGAATATGTAAAAAAGCCAAATATTTCATTTAAATAAAGAGACTGTCCAAAAGTTGCTACTTACTGGATTTAAACAAGCTCCATATAACTTGACGATATTAGGATGATTCACACGTGACAACTGTCGAAGCTGAAATTTTAAAAAGCAATGTATTTTAAGTTCTTACGTAAAACTTTTCATTGTATAAATGATCATAAAAAGCAGATTAATTATATATATATATATATTCTGCAGCATAACAGCAGCATGTCTGTTCCATGTTTAAATTAGTCAGAGTATATTGGCTAATGTAGAAGCTACCTTTTAAAAAGAATTTCTCAAAAATTACTGGGCAAATTGTCTCACTATAAGTGGATGTGGGTATGCTAATTTATCAGATGTGATTGTTAAATGCCTATGATGATATTACCTTGATTCGTATTTCAGTTCAACAATCTTCCCTATGTCTTTTGGCTGCTCTCAATCTATTCTCTATGCTGGGAGCATATCATAGCATCAGGATAATTAACAGTGTCTACACTTGATTCCAGAAATACGTTTAGTTCTATCTTGAGATAATGTTGTAGTACAATTGCTTTAAAAACTACAGCATCTTTTAGAAAGACTCTCCTACATCCATAAATTTCCAACAAAGAATTTGGAAGACTGGGAATACTTGGCTTGTTATCAAGAGAAAATGATAGACCACATGACTTCTTTTCAAGTGCAGATAATTTTAAGGTAGAATGGTTGCTTTCACTTCCTTCAATACTATACTCCTAATTCTGAGCTTCTGCAAACTCAAATACAAAGAAAGCTACTGGACTGGGCACCTTTCAGATTGCCAAAAGATTTAAGGAAGGAGCAACTTCATTCCATTATTTTTTTGAGGCTTTTAGAGCAGCAAAAACCCTTCTCACTGTTTTATGATTATAAATAAAATTAAGGACTGATTCCTGTCTTTTATAATGGAAAAAAAAAGGTTAACTACAGATCCCTACTATGGCTGGAAAAAAAAGATACACTCAGGCAATCAGTTTTGACTTAGATCAATTCAAATGAACATTACAGATCAACTCGCATACAGCCGCATCAGACTGATGTTGAATTTGTAAGCTTAAGATGCTAACAAGAGACATGTGTCTTAGATCCAGCAATTTGCTTCACATAATTTAAAATAAACCTTTACGTTGTTGATTTTGTTATATATGTATATATGAATTAGAAGTATGAAAGGTTTTAGTTTTGAAAGCATTTTTTTTTTGCTTTTTTTTTTTTATTGCAAAAGTTTTACAATTACATTTTCACCCCTTTTTCCCCCCCCTCAACCCGCCCCAAACTTCCCAACCTCCCTAACCCACCCTAACCCACCCCTCCCCCCAGACTTCCTCACAATATACTCATGTCAAATAAAAGGAAAAACCCTCCTTTGTATATAAAACTTGAACCCCGCCCTCCCCTTACAAATTTTCATCTTCATTACATTAACCTATTTCTATCTTAATATAGCAATTTCAAATAAATTTTCATCCTGATTACCTTGAAAATATTTCTATCTTAATATAACATTTTCAAATAAATTTTCATCCTCAACCTTAAAATATTTCTATCTTAATATAACATTTTCAAATAAAAGCTATTTGGTACTTCCTAGTTTGATATTTGTTCTGAACATAATCTATCCACTTCTTCCATTCCCATTCATAAGTCTCTTGAGAACAGTCTTTTAAATATGCTGAAATCTTCGCCATCTCCGCAAAACTGGCCATCTTCAAAGTCCATTCCTCAATCGAAGGCAGCGCTTCATTTTTCCAGTATTTACCTATCAACAATCTTGCTGCAGTTATCATGTACAATATCATTTTTGTTTCCCCCAATGTAAAACCCTTAACTATACCCAATAAAAACAGTTGTGGAGAAAATTGAATCTTTCTCTTCAAAACATTCTGCATTTTTTTGCTTTTTAAAGAGATGACACTATGGACTCCATTTGCAACTCCTTAAACCAAGAATATCTGCATTTTTCCTGTTACAATATCTGCCCTCTGGGATGATATCCTCAGAGAGATTCAAATGTGCCATGTTCAGGAAGTTTTTAAAGATTTAGAGACTTTGAACAAAACGGAGATGGAGCCCCTGCTGGATGCATTTTCTTTTATATAGTATGTTGTTTCTGGAACAGTTCAGAGGATAATTAGAACTGCAGAAAAAACAATTGCTACCAACCTGCCTTCCATTGAGGACCTGTATACTGCACAAGTCAAAAAGAGAGCTGTGAAAATATTTCCAGACACCTCACATCCTGGACATAAACTGTTTCAACTCCTACCCTCAAAACGATGCTATAGAGCACTGCACACCAGAACTAGACACCAGAACAGTTTTTTCCTGAATGCCATCACTCTGCTAAACAAATAATTTCCTCAACACTGTCAAACTATTTACTAAGTCTGCACTACTATTAATCTTCTCATTGTTCCCACCACCCATCTCCTTCCACATATGACTGTATGACTAATTTTGTTGCTTGTATCCTTACGATTTATATTGATATTGTTTCCTGATTGCTATTTGTACCTTATGACTATCATTAAGTGTTGTACCTTATGATTCTTGACGAATGCATCTTGTCTTTTTATGTACACTGAGAGCATATGCACAAAGACAAATTCCTTCTATGTCCAATCACACTTGGCCAGTAAAAAAAATTCTATTCTATTCTATTCTATTCATTCTTTTTTGAATGGGTTGTTTTAAAACTTTGTAAAAGACACACACTAGCCATAGCTGCTCTAAGAATTACAGAAAGGTGCTATATTTCTGCCTCTGTACAAACATTTTATTTTCAAATCCAAAGCACAGTATAGTCCTAATCCTTTTAGAATATTAATTAACTGAATGGTATGATAATAAAGTACTCATAAGTATTAGACAGAAAGGAATAGAATTTATTGGATAGCTTTAAGAGTAAGATGTATGCATTAGTATTTCCCATTGGAAAGTTCTGCCCCTAAATGTCAACCTAAATATATTCAACTTTTTTACTTAATGTATTTTCAATTAATGTCTCTGCTCAATAACTTAAATAGCAATAATGCTACGTAAATGTACTTCACATTTTATGGAAAGAAAGTAAGTCACTCATAGATATTAAGCACTATGTTAGAAATATGATTTATTTCTGGATAAGCTGCTTGAACAATTTCAGGTGTACCTGAAATTATGATTATGGTGATCCTAAATGGAGTCTCTGAAAAAATGTCATTTGTTGTTTATAACATAAATAAAATACTGTCACGTTCATACATTCTGTGTGAATTAATTACAAATGTTCAGTTCTAGTAGTAAGCATATCAAATCACTAGGAGGAGGAAGAGATCTCTGCAATTATTGAAACAAAAGGGAAAATATTAATTTCCAAGGAAGCAGAACACTTATTTGAGTCCATGCTGATATCATTTACAAAATGCAGTATTCCTCAAAAGAGAAAGTACACAGGGAATGTACAGTTCAGTGAACTCTTGAATTCTGATTCCCAGTTCACCCTCTTATCTATAACTCAAATTCATTTCAAAAACACTATTAGCTCAGTGGAGTCACATCCACTCGATTCTGGGCTTTTTTTCTTCTGGCAGCCAGCAGGCCCTATGCTGCCTAGTGAGAGACTTATATAGATCTATTTCTGGCGCGCGCGCGCGCACACACACACACACACAAATCCCCTGAATAAATGGTATCCCAGCTCAAAGTCAAACTCTATTCAGTTATTAATTTCTCCAATTCTCCAATTCTCCAAAACCTGTACCAACCTGCTCCTAAATGATCTCTATTTCATTTATTCCAAGTTTTTCACCTTCTTCCCTCACTTAATACTAATGTTTGTTTTTGGTCATACATACATTTAAATTTTGCTTTACAGCATTCTCATTCAATTAACTGGGCCTGGTGGCTCAGCATACTGATAGCATTGTGATTAACACCAGCTGACTGCAATTACTGTAAGTTCCAATCTCACCAGGCTCAAGGTTGATTCAGTCTTCCATCCTTTCTAAGGTAGGTAAATTGAGGACCTAGTTTGTGGGGGCAATAAACTGACTTTGTATAAATATACAAAAGTATGAAGGCTGTTGCTTAACACATTGTAAGCTGCCCTGAGTCTCCAGAGAAGGGCGGCATATAAATCAAATTAAAAAAAACCCAACCAGTTCTAATTACGGCTTACAGACAGTAAAATTTTCACTGTACATCTTTTTTAAAATTATTCTGGTACCTATCAAATTCTTTTGAACAAATTCTAGAATGAAATTATACCTCTACAATGAAGGCTTTCCGTTCAGATTCACTTTCTATTTGCTTAATGGCCACATCTTTTCCCCTCCATTTTGCTTTGCAAACTACTCCAAAGGCTCCTCGTCCAACAACCTGAATAAAAAGACAATTGGAAATTTTGAAGCAACTATTAAAAACAACTTGCAACTTTTCTTAATATTCTACGTCATAGAAAAATACATATTTATATTCTGCAAAAGGTCTGTCCAAATTTATAATCTGTCAACCTTGAGAAGCTCTTTATAGTAGCCTGCTAAGCATTTGACAACTTTCAGTTTTGGTAGTCTAAGACAAGCAACAAAATCATGAGATTTTACTTAACTTTTAGACACAATTGATGGGATGAATAACTTGCAGGATTCTGTTATGATGTCTAGAAACAAACTCAAAAAGAACCTTAGAAGAGAGGAGCATGCTGGAAATATATTAACCAAGGCCTTTTCCTTTTCTCTTATCCATTGCAGTGTGGAAGCTTAACACAAAAATATTTAATTTCTGTTAGCCATTGTTTATTGTGGGTCTAAAATGTATGCCTGTGGAAAATTGCAACTCAGATGGTGTGAAATTAACACTATATTCACATTTCATATTAAACCAAGACTTAGCCATAATTTATCAAACAAACAATATTGGCCTGGTTCTCACATCTTATAAAATGAAATCCAAAAAAATTAACATGATGATGTGTACTTAGCCAGATTCATCCCAGAAAGAAGAGTTAAATCCCACAGAATTTAATGAGATATACTCAGTGGTGGGATTCAGCCACTTCGCACCACTTCGGGAGAACCAGTTGTTAACTTTCTGAGCAGTTTGGCAAACTGGTTGTAGGAAGAAATCATTAGGGCAGAGAACCACTTGTTAAATTACTTGAATCCCACCACTGGATATACTCACCAAAAATGTTTCATAGGAGTATGTCTTTACAGCAAAAGGAGCATCAGATTTGACATAGCAAAACATCCCCAAAAGTTTTTTTATACAAATTAAAAGGATTTTATTGGGGAGTGCCATTATTATAAAACATAACTGCATGGTTATTATTTCTTCATATGGGCTTAGATGATTCTAACATTTCCAAATTCAATATAGAGAAGGTAACACAACTGGCAAACAAGTTATAGGGCTGTGCATATATATGTATTAATTTATTTAAAACATTAGTTAACTTCTGAAACTGAGTTATTCTGAACTTCTGAAAGTGGTTTATAATATAAACATACAATTTTAACAATGTTAATATTGTAGAGTAACACTATAAGTTGCAAATTTTAAGTGTTAAAACCAGTCAAATCTGCACCTTTCAAAACATTATATAAAAAAGCTTTACAAGCTTTTCTTATGTTATTTGTTAATTCCACAATGTTGTACACTGTTTAAAAGATTTACTATCAGATACGTATAATACAGCTTATCTATGTGTGACTTCACTTATGCCATTACTAAGATCTTCCTTGGCATCACTTTCCTTGTAGAAAATAGATTTGGAGATATTGATTAGATCTGTCTGAAAAAACACCTACTCGTACATAGTTTTGGAATCATTTTAAATTGGCTAAAACCAGCCTGCAGATATATTTTTAAGCAGTTGTCACTTATTTCTGTAGGACATACAAGTACCGTCTTAGTAATGAGTTTATTATCCTGGGTGATTTTCAAAATTCTATGTATATATAACTTCTACTGGTAATGTATGATTTATACATTTGTTTGGCCATTTAGATCCAGAAGGTTTTCTTCTTTAGAAGCAAACATCTGTTTTGTTCTTATTATATTAAATGTAACAGACTTTTCTTTAAAAATTATAAGTTTTAGATATATGCTGTAACTGCAAGATGAAGCAATTTTCATGATAGGAGCTGCAACTGCAATATGTTGTTTTTTGTCTGTTCAGTCATATCAATTTGCAACAGGTGAACTTTAAAACTAGATTTTAGGATAAAAGCCTGGCCCTAAGCACTTAAATAAAAGCCACTGGACATGTGGTTTTGTCGCATTTTTTTAAAAAAAAAAACTCCATTTTTTTTCTGTCAAACTGAGAAACAGAGGCTCACTATTACCCAGTGAGTTTCCCAAGAGTGAATTTATACCTTGATCTTTTCCTCTTGCGGTCAACATTTTGCACCGTAGGCAGTGCCCTTATCCTGACTATCTTTTCTTCACCAATGGAAACAATTGGCTTGTGCCCATCTCGGAATAACTGAGAAAAAAACTCAAGTCAAGAAGGCATCTTGACTTGAGCCGTGGCACTTTTGCAATACTACCTTTCTCCCCGCCCAATATCCCGAGTAGACATTTCTTCCAAATCAGGATCAGAGATACACACAGACATCCGAGGAAGTTTCTTCGAAATACAGGAGTTTCTCCAAAAGAGTTACGCTTAGGACCCCAGGGTCGAGCTTTCCTCCTCCCTCCCACCATTGCAGACCCTCTCACCTCTTCCACCTCTATCTCTTTGTAGTCGATTTCTTCGAAGTTGAGCACCGGGGGGTTTTCAATCATGTCCACGGAGCTGGGAGAAGACATGCCTTCCCTTCCCACGGGGTGCAAGAAGGGGGGCGCGTCTGACAGGGGACTGGGCGGAAGAGACCCAGGCGGATCTCGAGGGGCTCCCCTCGCCAGCCTGGGTCTCCGGCTCCTCTGCTCAGCAACCACCACCACAGCAGCCTGGCGGAGGCACCCCCTGGGCCGCGGAATAGCCTCATACGAGGCTGTTCCGCCCGGGCTTTATTGGGGCCGCCGGGAAGCCCAGGCCGGGGGACCCCGGCTCGTCATTTTTGCGACTCGCGCTGGAAACCACCCACGGATCCTCTTCTTTCCCTCTCTTTTTTTTTTTTAACCGGGCAGGCCGGGGTCGCAGTTTGGGAGTCGCGCCCCTGTAGCAGGGGGAAAAAAAAAGAGAGACCAAGAGGGAGAGTTGAATGGGGAGGATGGAAGCCGCCGCTCAGAGCTGAGCCGCCGCCGTTGCCGCCGCGTCTGACATTGGGGAAGTTGCATGGGAAAGGGCCGGCTATTCTCTTCACTCTTGGGGCTCCGGTCCCCCTTCTTGTTCCGCCAGCAAAAGGCCCGACCAGGACCGCGGCCTAGTAGCAGAAGCGGCGGCCCGCCTCTTCCTCCCTCCCCGCCTCCCTCTTCCTGAAACTGCGCCGCCTTCCTCCTTTGCGAACCTCCCAGAAGGCCGCCGAGGGAAGTCGGGAGCGGGAAACGCGATTGTGAATACCCGGAGCTGCTCCCTCGTTCTGGAAAAGAAGCCGGGGAGGCTCCATTTCGGCGGTAGCGAAGGCTGCGAAAAGCGAGAGGCGGCAGAAAAGAGAAGCCGTCGCCGCTGTTCGGCGGGTTGGCTCGGGAGGGGAGAGACTTGGCGAGGGTCTGCCGCTTTTCCAACACCTCTTTGGACGAGAGTCTCGGTTTTCGCTTGTTTGCCATTTCCGAACTGGGGAGCGTAAGGGATTTTTTTTCTCCTGGCAACCGGGGAGGAGTGAAAAGCCACGATAATGGAGCACGGAAAAGGAGCTTTCGGAGAAATGCAATGCAGAAATGAAAGCTCCATTTGTTTGGGGGGAAGAGAGGCAGCGAAAAGAGGCAGAAAGATTTTTTTTTTTTTTTTTGCTGGCAGCCGGGGAGGAATGAAAAGCCACGAGGTTGTGCAGGGAAAAGGAACTTTCGGAGGAATGCAATGCAGAAATCAAAGCTCCCATTTCCGTGCTCCATCTCGTGGCTTTTCACTTTTCACTCCTCCCCGGCTGCCAGAAGGAAAAAAAAGAAAAAAATCCTCCCGCCTCTTTCGCTGCCTCTCTTTTCCCCCCAGTCGGAAATGGCCATCAAACGGCTTTATTTTCTGCATTGCATTTCACTTAAAAAGCTACGAGAGAGGCTTTTTTGTGGACGTTGAGCCTCCCGGCAACAACGTTATGCGGAGGGGAAAAAAAGGGGGGGGGAGGCTGAGAGGGAAAGAGAGCTCAAAGCTCCCTGGTCGAGGGAGATGAAACTTTTAAGGCCTTTTCGCTCTTGCTCCTTTTCCGCCAGCTGCTGAGCTGGCAGAAAGCGCGTCAACTTAAACCACGCGGCCATCGCAGCCTTGAGAACAGTCCCCTACAGATTCAACGTGGGAGTGTTTCAGTGCAGTGATTGGCTGAGGCCCTGGTTTCATTTCCCGCCCCCCCTGTATCGACCGCCAATAGCAAAAAGGGTCGACTGCTTTCTATTGCTTGGGGACTGTGGACGTGCGCCTGAGTCAAAAAGTGTACTGTAGTAACCTTTACAGTTGCTGAATTAAAGACGAGTAGGGATGGCCCTGGATAGGAAAGAGATTGTAAAATGGAGCAAAAGATGGATTGTAGGCTTAAGAGCAGAGCCCCTTCCTCCCATCACACCCAAATCCCTGCTGCATCTCTCTTGACAAGGAAGCCAGGAGATAAATTGTTCCAGGAATAGGAACCTTCTGAAGATCACACTATACCTGCATCAACATCAATATTCCCTGTAATAAAAAAAGGGGAAAGTAACCTATTGAGTGGGAAGGGTTTGCAAACCCATTTTCAGGGTTTTGTCCTGCTGCTTTCCACATCCCTCCCATGCCCCAACTATTTTAACATTTTTGACACTGATTTATCAATCTTATGAAAGACATTACTATGTAGCAAAGATTCAACTGCACTTTGAGACCTGTGGCAATAGAATTGAAAGATGGAGCTGGCAACTCAATGCACCGCATTTTCCGGCGTATAAGATGACTTTTCAACACATGAAAATCATCTCAAAAGTCGGGGGTCGTCTTATACGCAGGGTGTCGTTCTCCTGTAACCAGGCAGACCAGCCCAAAAGACTAATGAGCCTTAAATGGCTCTGGCGATCGAAGCTCTGACGATCCCAGCTGAGTTGCCTGCCAATCGGGCATCGCAGCTGGGATCGCCAGAGCCATCGATCCAAGCTCTGACGATCCCAGCTGCGTTGTCTGCTAATCAGGCAACTCAGCTGGGATCACCAGAGCCCAGAGTCCTGTAAAAAGAAAAAAGTTTTTCCCCTCCAGCTTGCTTACCTTAGCTGGTAATGGCAACGCTTGCCTTGCTTCGCTTGCCTGAATCCATTCCATCAGCAAGCCACTCTCTGCCTGCAATCATGCAGGCAGGAGTTGTGGACTTCAACTCCCAGAATTCCTCAGCCAGTAAAACAAAGCTGGCTGAGGAATTCTGGGAGTTGAAGTCTACAAGTCTTAAAGTTGCCAAGGTTGGAGACCCCTGTTCTATTGGGTAAGTTTTTTTCCCCTTTGGGAGCTTTAAAAAAATAGTTAATTGGGGTTTTTTTAGTTGTTCTTTTTTAGACCTAGTCATTTAAAGTTTAGGAAGTTTTAAATTTAGTTTTCATATAAAAATAAAAATAAAATAATATTTGTGCAGCTTTCTGAGATGTGTGTTTCTGTAGTGTTTCACTCTAACTACACAAACACACAAAATCTCACAAAGCTGTATGTGGAATTTTGTGTGTGTAAAGTGTGAAGGTTGATTTTTTTGGGCTTTTTGTGGGTGCGTGAGGTTCCTGCTTGTTGCAGGGGCCATTTTGGGTCTAGGACAGCTGCTTTTACATTGTGGATGAGCCAGTTGTGTTGTGTTGTGTTGTGTGTGTGTAAAGTGTGAAAGTTGTTTTTTGCGCTTTTTGTGGCTGTGTGAGGTTCCTGCTTGTTGCAGGGGCCATTTTGGGTCTAGTACAGCTGCTTTTACATTGTGGGTGAGTCAGTTGTGTTGTGTTGTGTGTGTGTGTAAAGTGTGAAAGTTGTTTTTTGGGGCTTTTTGTGGCTGTGTGAGGTTCCTGCTAGTTGCAGGGGCCATTTTGGGTCTAGCACAGCTGCTTTTACATTGTGTTGAGGCAGTTGATGTTTTTTAATTTTTATTTGGTGTGTGTTGGAAGAGGGGTAGTCTTATATGGCGAGTATAGCCCAAACCCTATATTTTAACAGGAAAAGTTGGGGGTCGTCTTATACGCCCAGTCGTCTTATACGCCGGAAAATACGGTACTTTTGTGGCAAAATTGGAGAAGCCCAAATGGTGTTGGTCCCATCACCAATGAATAATAAAGTCGGTATGAGAATGGTCTTAGGGAACCTCCTCGCAACAAGTGAAAAATTTGTACTGCAAGATCTTTTCCCCAGTATTAGCCTTTCCTTTCCCCTTTTCCCCTTTCTTTGTTTCCTTTCCTTTTCTTTTTTACTGTAGAATGACTTCAATTTACAACATTATAAAACATTAAAAGTTAAAACATTAAAATTAACAACAACAACAACAAAAAACCTAGCTAAGAAAGGAACCAATATATAAACAAAATGGAGGTGGGATCTTAGTTTACTAACCACCTCCAGAGTTTGAGTTTGTTCAGAGATATTGATTTTTTTGGAAGATAGCTGAATAAAAAGGCAGAGTTTTAAAAGAAGATTGGTAGATTTGTGTGCAAGAAGAGTTCACGATAGCATCATTTCTCAAGGGTCAGATATTCAGGCAGATGCCCCTGTGTAAGCAAAAGGTATTGTAGCCCAAGTCAAAATAGAGGGCTATATCCATTGACCAACTGGGGAGTTAGTACGATGGTATGGGCTTTCCCAGTCCTAATCAATATATTATCTACTATGCTGCACTGGCAGATCTTCCAAGAGGAGTATGAAAAACAAAGTAATATTTGGATTGATTCACCTTGCCCAAATCTTCCATTCAGTTGGAATTCACTGCATATTACTTAATTGTATCCTAGTAAAGAACAACCCCTGTCTTTGTGTTAGAATAATGTGAAGCTGTGTCCACACTATTTCCATTTTCTTGTGGGAAGAGAAGTGGGGCAAAGTGGCGCAAAAGCTTGTCTTCCTCTCCTTGCTTCAAGGACTGGACATGGAGGTGAAAGTCATGGTGCTTTGCCATAATGGAAGAGCCCTAACTGTTCTTCACTGCCAAAAGGCAGACAACATTAAAAATTTGTGGACAAAGACCTGGAGGGGACATGTTTGTCATAGTGTGAGATGGCACAGGGCAGCCCTCCCCATCTCGGAACAATTTGCAACAGATTGGCTTGCAAGGGCAGAAGCTGAAACCCTTTTAAAGAGGAAGAAAAACGGGCAGAAGTTATATTTTGGTAAGCTGAGGGGATGGGTTGAGGCTAGCATTATGTGCCGAAGTCCTCAACAGTGATTCTTTTTTTTTTAAAAAAAAATATCTATTAAATATTTACAGTAAAATTAGCACACAATAATGATTGGAAAGCAATATAAGAAGTGAAATATAGAAACAAACACAAGACTAAAACGAGACAACAAACATGACCGAGAGTTAAGATCACTCTCCAATTAATATTAACTAATATCATCCTAGCCAAACATTTCAATGCAATCAAGTTCTTTTAACTATCTACAAAACAATTGACCTGTTTTTATCAAAATTATAAAGAATTATATAGCCTAGTAAATATCTTGTTAATCTAATTAGACCAGTGGTTCTCAACCTTCCTAATGCCGCGACCCTTTAATACAGTTCCTCATGTTGTGGTGACCCCCAACCAGGGGTGGGTTCTAAATTTTTTTCCTACCGGTTCTGTGGGCGTGGCTTATTTTGTGGGTGTGGCTTGGTGGTCATGTGACTGGGTGGGTGTGGCTAGCTGGTCATGTGACCGGGTGGCCATGGCTATGTGTATAGGGACTACTCAGAGGGCTGAAAAAAGTCATTTCTGACAGGTCCTCGCACTTTTGACTGGTCCTAACACTTATGACCATCCTCACATTTATGCCCGTGCAGCATTCTTAACAACCATGTCACTCATTTCCCAACTGCTTCTCTTCACCATGGTGACAAGATAGGGCAAAAACGTAAAATGTGAGGACAGTCATAAGTTCGAGGACTGGTCAAAAGTGCGAGGACCAGTCAAAAATAACTTTTTCAGCCCTCTGAGTAGTCCATATGCACAAAAGGATACAGCAATAGAGAGGGATGGAGGAAGGGAAGGGAAATTAGAGTAGGAGTGAGGGTAAGAGAGGGAGGAAGAGAAGGAGAAAGGAAGAGGAAGTAGGGAGGAGAAGAAGAGGGTGAGGAAGAGAAAGTAAGAAGGAAAGAAAAGAGAGAGATGGTAGGTTTGAGGAGAAAGATTGCTGTACAATAAAAAAGATGAAAGGGAAGAAAGCCAACCCCCCAAAAATATAAAGATATTAAGATAAAGAATGAATTGTTAAACTTTAAAGAATAAAAGAGAACAAATATGAATAAATAACAATAATTAGAAACACACATACAAACATACAATGTATTTTCTTTGAACAGAATATTTGGCTGGTTCATAAATTTAAACAGTGTTTAGTCATTTCAATTAAATTTACAATTTCTATATTTCCTTTTTGCCATATTTATTCCTCATCTATTTTTGTAAAAAACCAATATTACCCTTCATCCTCATCTCTAATCTTAATCAAATTCAATTTTTCCCTTCTATATTATACCCCTTCCCATTGTCATCTATTTTTATATCCATCCTCACATTGGTTAATTATGTAATATTACAGTTGTTTAATATGAATTCAACATTTTAATATAAATCAATTAGTTATATAACTACCTTTTTTGTATATTAATATGAACATGAATATTCCAATTATTTCCATGCAATCCAATTTCTTACAAATCAATTAATTATATTTACCAATAATAATAAACCAAATAATTTCCCCCGTATATTCCTCCAAACCACAACTTAACCATTTCTGCTTTCAACACAATATACAATTAATAGTATCTCAATTATTACAATTCCCTAGTTAAATAGAGCTTTTTTTCTTTTGTGTTTTAAAATCTCCTCTTTTTCCCTAAATTTCCCGTTGTTTGCACCTACCTTTTTTGGTGAGGAAAAAGAAATCTGCCTGCCTAATTTTCCAACGTGCAAAGCCAACAGCCTGCTTTACTTTCTCTTTCTTTTTCAGTATAGGTAGGGGGGAAAAATCTGCACTCTTTCCAAGCAAGCAGCAGAGCTCTGAGCAAAACAGCTGAGAGCAAATCAGCTGGGGGTAGGGAGCCGATCTAAGCAAGGGCTAATTAGCCTATGCTGAAGCTCCGGGGGCCAATAAAATTACAAAAAACACCGAACCATTTGTTAAATTGCTGGCTCCCCCGCCCCTTGCCCACCACTATTTATTGGCAATAAATAGTGGTGCGGAGGGGCGGGGCAAGCCAGCAATTTAACAAAGGGTTCGGCTGCACCACTGGCTCTAGGGTGGCCCTTTGAAGCCCCGCGGCAAGAATTTAAACAGTTTTTTTTCCTCTAGCCATCGGAGGCAGCAATATATTGGGAGTGGGCTGGGTAAACGAACGGCCGGCGATCCAATAGAGGTAGAGGGTGAGGGTGAGTGAAGGCGTGGGGAAAGGGGTGAGAGAGGGCTTTGGCGACCCCTGCGAAATGGCCATTTGACCCCCAAAGGGGTCGTGACCCCCAGGTTGAGAACCGCTGAATTAGACGATTGTCGAGCCGTTCCCCGCTCGCCACCATGGGGAATCATTGCTACAGCAGAACGCACTGATGACCCGTCGCGCTCTGGAAACCATGGTTGTGGGATGCGAGAGGGAGGGGGCGTGAAGAATATACACGGTGGAGGGGGTGTTAGGTTTCAGTAGGCGGGCGGTCACCTCGCGGCCGGGATAGGGCCCTTTAAGACACCTGAATGATGCAACGGATTGCAAGAGGTGGCTGACGTCCGGGAGCTGTGGAAATTGGATAATTGTAAGGCGTGCCTATTTAAATGGAGCTGTTTCCTGGAAGCTCTAACGCCGACTTTGTGTTATCAAACCTTGAACTCAGCTTTGATCCCTGTGAACCTGGCGAGCGAATAAACCAGACACCTGTTTAAGGCAGACTTCGTGCAGCGTGGTTTGTGAGTGCCCAGGATTCGTAGCAGGGTCTGAGAGAAAGTCGGTGTTTCCCTATTTTCCGCCGCCCTGAGTAGCCCCGACGCAGACGGGATGGCGGAGGGTGTAACAGCGGAGGTGCCGGTCGCTGCGGATGAGGAAGAGGACACCACCGCCGTCCTGGAGACGCTGGGCGTGCAGAGCAGCAGCGGGACGCCGGTAGTCCGTCCGAAGGAGGTGAAGCCGCAGTTGGTGCGCTCGGGTGAGGCGCAAGACCCCGAGTTGCCGAGCGGTACGAAGAGTGTGGCAGGTGACTGGTGGCAGAGCTCGGCTATTACCGGCTCAGCTACTCCTGACTCACAACCCCCTCTCAAGCCCCCAACCCCTTTCCAAGGTTGGAGAGAACGGAAATGGGTAGATGACGATGAGAACAAGTGGAGTCGCTCCGCTGGGCTCGGAACCTCCACGTTGGACATATTGCGGGAGAAGTTCGGGGAGGCTAGCTTCCAGGACGCGGCTTCCTGGCAGCCTTGGTTGAGTGGGGCTGGGTCCGCTGAGTCGTGGAGGGGAAGTGGTGGCTCTAATCCCCGTTTTAAATTGGCAAGCCCTAAGTTTAGAGTGGAAGGAGGCAGTCGCAGGCCCAGGTCCCCGGAACAACAACCTTCAGACCTATCCACCCCTGAGGGTCCCCGTCAGGCAGAGCGTGGGCGGCACCGCGGTATGGGGAGCCATTCTGACCCACGAGATGCCGTAGGTCAACGTAGAGGTGATGGTAGGGATATACAGGGCCCACGGGTCGAGAGCAACCCCCCTCCCTGGGCAACGGGAGCGTGGTTTCCCCAGCAGCAGCAACATCTGTGGGGTCCCCCTCCCATCCAAGCTTCCTTTGATGGAAGCCCGGATAGGGTCTCTATCTTTCTGAGTCAGATATTGAGCCATATGGACCTGTATGGTCATATGTATCCCTCGCAGTGGGCTATGATAATCGCCATCACTGCTGTTTTACATGGAGAGGCAGCTAATTGGGTGGCAGACCTCCATAGCGACCATGCAAGAGAACTGGCCAATGTTGGTTTGTTCCTGGAAGCCTTGCGGGCCCGTTTTGAGGATAGTGCAAGGGTCCAGGTGACAGAGGGAGAGTTGTTAGCGTTGAGACAGCGAGGTCGACCAGTCAAGGAGTTCGTGAAGGAGTTCCGCACTCTGGCGGGAAGACTTAGGGCGTGGCCAGAACGATTACTGGTACACCAGTTCAGGGCTGGTCTCGATAGGGAGGTGAGGCAAGCGTGTGTGTACCGTGGGTTGCCACCTAGACTCACAGAATGGTTTAAGGCAGCGGTGGAGCTGGAGGTGGGGTTGAGGGAGTTCCGACCCCGTCCCTCGCAAGGACCACGATATCCAGCAATCAGAGGCCCGCCGCAGAGAGAGTCAGGGCCCAGTGGAGCCATACCCTTTCGACCTGTGGTGACTGCAAGCAGGGGAGCATTCCGTTGTTTCCGCTGCAATCAAGAAGGCCACCGCGCAGCCGAATGTGCTATGCAGCCCTTACAACCTACCCCGTTGCGAGGTCCGACAACCGGAAGTAAAGGGCGAGAACGTGTGCGATCAACAGCTGAACGTCCGAAGGCAGCCACACCGACGCCGTCCAGCAGTACCCGGTCCACATTGAGGGGTAGCAAGAGCCCGCTTGGTGGAGAGGGATTGCCGGTGTTGTCGGATAACAGCGAGGAGAGTGCTCCGGAGGACCCGATGGTAAGTGACCCGATCCAGCCGTTTGTTATCCCTATAACGTTACGTAATGTACACACTTCTTTGACAGTTCAGCAGAGCGCCCTAATCGATTCCGGATGTACCCGTTGTCTGATACGGAGGACGGTGGTGGAGAGCCTGGGGCTCCGCACATTAGCCCTAAGAACACCTATTCGATTTGAACAAATGGATGGGTCCCTGTTAGGGGGAGGGCCGGCCGCATACGTTACAGAGTGTGTACAATTGGAAATTGGGGAACATCAGGAACAACTCCGTTTTGGGGTAGTGGACCGTATGATTGAACCCGTCATATTGGGACTCGCCTGGCTCGACAAATGGCGTCCTCTGATACGGTGGGAGGGTGGCTATCGAAAGCTACGTCTTAGTAGGGGTCCGGAGCCACTCCCTGAGACTGATGCACAAGTCCAGGGTTGTGAGGAGAAAACGGACACTAGTGTGGGTTATCCGGACGTGTACGGGGATTTGGGTGCAGTATTCGATGAGGCAGAGTGCGAAACATTACCCCCACACAGAGCAACCGATTGTGCTATAGAATTAATTCCTGGAGCCCAATTGCCGAGGCCTCGCATGTATGCAATGACAAAAAAGGAATTGGATGAACTTTGTCAGTATATAGACAGGAATTTAGCTAGGGGTTTCATCCATCCCAGTCGGGCTCGTATGGCTGCTCCTGTCCTGTTCCGTGAAAAGAAAGATGGCGGTCTACGTTTGTGTGTGGATTTTCGGGGCCTGAATGCCGTATGCGTTGAACACCTATACCCTTTACCTCTAATGAAAGACCTTTTGACCACGTTAGCAACGGGGAAAATATTTACTAAGCTAGATTTGCGAGAGGCCTATTACAGGGTACGCATACGCCCAGGGGACGAGTGGAAGACTACCTTCAATTGCCCCTTAGGAAGCTACAAATTCAGAGTCATGCCCTTTGGGTTACAAGGTGCTCCAGCTGTCTTCATGCAAGTCATAAACGAGGTTTTGCATGAGCATTTGTATCGTGGTGTCCTCGTCTATCTTGATGATATTCTGATCTATTCAGACAATCTGGAGGAACATGTGCGTCTGGTACGACAGGTTTTGATCAAATTGTTAAAGGCACGGCTCTTTGTAAAATTGTCTAAATGTGAATTTCATCGCACACAGCTAGATTACTTGGGGTATCGTATTTCGGGTAAAGGGATAGAAATGGACCCGAAAAAGGTAGCAGCAGTATTGGAGTGGCAGGCGCCCAAGACCAGGAAGCAATTGCAGAGCTTTCTTGGCTTTGCAAATTTCTACCGGCAGTTTATTCCATCTTTTGCGCAGGTAGCTCTGCCTTTAACTGACCTCCTAAAAACGAAACACGTAGTAGGTAAAGTGAGGCCAGGGCAGCCGTTACTGTGGACACCAGAGTGTCAACAGGCGTTTGAGCAGCTGAAAAGGTTATTCTCTCGGGAGCCTGTCTTGAAACATCCAGACCCCCTATTACAGTTCATAGTACAAGCAGATGCGAGTGACGTCGCTGTAGGAGCTGTATTACTACAGAGGGCAAAGGATGGGACTTTATGTCCCTGCGCTTATACGTCCCGCAAGCTAAGTCCTACAGAACGCGGCTGGGCTATATGGGAAAAAGAGGCTTTCGCGGTCAGGTGGGCGTTACTTACCTGGAGGCATCTGTTGGAAGGTGTTGACATCAAATTCGAAGTTTGGACAGATCATAAAAACTTAGAGGCTCTCCAAACACCAAGGAAACTGTCGCCCAAGCAAGTCCGTTGGGCACAGTACTTTCAACGATTCAATTTTGACTTGAAATATGTTCCTGGAGGAAAAAACTTTTTAGCCGATGTGTTGTAAAGGATGCCTCAATTCAACAGCAAAAGAGAGGAAGTGATACAAGCTATACTGCCAACAACCCAACGAGTAGGCCAAGTACGTAGAACACCTATATTGTCTACCTGGGCGGATGAGGTACGGAAGGCTGTAGTAGATGATCCATGGATAAAGAAAAACAAAACAACGGTCACAATTCGAAACGGTCTAGCCTGGAGGGGAACGAAATTGTACGTACCGACTGTTTTACGGTCAACAATTTTAACCAGATGTCATGACGCCAAAACAGCGGGTCACTTTGGTTTTCTCAAAACCCTACATCTCACTCGTCGACAGTGGTGGTGGCCCCGTATGCGGAAGGATGTTGAACAGTATGTAAAGAGTTGTAAAGTGTGTGCAATCTCAAAACCAAAGGTTGGCAAGCCGCTTGGTCTCCTACAATCGGTGGCATGTCCTAATAGACCATGGGACGAAATAGGGATGGATTTCATTGTAGACCTACCTGATAGCAAAGGCCATATGGTCATCTGGA
Source organism: Arizona elegans (assembly GCA_022577455.1). NCBI lineage: Eukaryota > Metazoa > Chordata > Lepidosauria > Squamata > Colubridae > Arizona > Arizona elegans. Next base: position 223,941,386 of record JAKOOJ010000001.1, read on the forward strand.
CGATAATCGACCTGTTCTCTAAACAGGCCCACTTTGTTCCGTGTAAAGGATTGCCATCAGCCAGAAAATTAGCGCGACTGTTCATACGTCATGTGTACCGGTTGCATGGAGTTCCCAAAAGGATTATATCAGATAGAGGAGTACAATTCACAGCGCGATTTTGGCGTGAATTCCTCATGCTGATAGGATCGTCTCAGGGGTTGAGTTCGGCCTATCACCCAAGTACCAACGGGGCCGCCGAAAGGGCTAATGCGATGATAGAAAGATATCTGCGTTGTTATGTTTCCTATCAGCAATCTGATTGGTCAGAGTTCATACCATTTGCGGAAGTAGCATACAACAACGCGGTACACCGGAGCCTTGGGGTTACACCGTTTCAGGTAGTATATGGCCGGGACATTGCTGCGATACCAGAACTTGGGGTACAAGACCAAGCACAGGTTACCCCGAGGGAGTGGGGGGTCCAGATTGGGCGTCTATGGCCGGTGGTTAAACAGTCGTTACAGAAAGCGGCGAAGGAATACAAACGGTATGCCGACAGAAAGCGAGCAGATCATAAACCTTTTCGAGTGGGGGAGCAGGTGTATGTATCCACTAAGTATATCAAATTACGAATACCTAGTAAGAAACTAGGTCCCAAATACATCGGCCCATTCCCGGTCACCAAGGTCATAAATCCGGTGACAGTGGAATTAAAGTTGCCTCCACTGTTAGGTAAGTTATACCCGGTGTTTCACAGCAGTCTACTGAAACCAGCAAGTGAGGTACGTGAACCCCTAGAACGCCCAGGCCCATCTAGTAATAACCAATATGAAATCGTAAACATTTTGGATTCCAAGATGCAGAGGGGAAGGCTAAAATATTTAGTCCAGTGGAAAGGCTATCCGTTGGAGGAGGCGTCCTGGGTTCCGGTGGAAGATGTACATGCAGAAAGGTTCCGTAAAGAGTATCACAGGAAACATCCCCTCAAGCCGGGTAACATTAGAGGGTAATTGTGCCAGGTTAATGCTAACTTGTCCCTTTCTCTTTACAGGAGGACTCCTGGTAGAGGGAGCCGCCTGTCGAGCCGTTCCCCGCTCGCCACCATGGGGAATCATTGCTACAGCAGAACGCACTGATGACCCGTCGCGCTCTGGAAACCATGGTTGTGGGATGCGAGAGGGAGGGGGCGTGAAGAATATACACGGTGGAGGGGGTGTTAGGTTTCAGTAGGCGGGCGGTCACCTCGCGGCCGGGATAGGGCCCTTTAAGACACCTGAATGATGCAACGGATTGCAAGAGGTGGCTGACGTCCGGGAGCTGTGGAAATTGGATAATTGTAAGGCGCGCCTATTTAAATGGAGCTGTTTCCTGGAAGCTCTAACGCCGACTTTGTGTTATCAAACCTTGAACTCAGCTTTGATCCCTGTGAACCTGGCGAGTGAATAAACCAGACACCTGTTTAAGGCAGACTTCGTGCAGCGTGGTTTGTGAGTGCCCAGGATTCGTAGCAGGGTCTGAGAACGATCTTATCACCCTTCTAGGTTTAAACTTCTTTTGAGCCAGACAAAGCATCTGTCCCAACTTCTATTATATACTGAATCTTGTCTTTTAAGATATACGTTAGCCTTTCCATCTCAGCACATCGGAGAATCTTGTTTATTATCAGATGGTCGGGGTGTATCTGCATCTTTCCACAGTTGAGCAAATGCCATTCTCGCCGCTGCTCAACAGTGATTCTTTATGTACTAGTACAAACAGGATGTATGGTCATGTTCAAACATTTTACAATGTTTTCCCTTTTCATCTTAACCATGACATTGGGTGGAACAAAAAGGTTTTTTTGTTTATGCTACTGGTAGTAGCTTATGTGTATTTATTGGATAGGCTGATAAAAAAAAAGTGGCCTTATGCCCTATTCTCAGTGGTTCTTGTAAAGACTTATTTGACATGCTGTTTGTAATATCTTTTTATACAGCTGGAAATCACCGAGTCAGCACTTTATATCAGTGAAGGAGAGCTTTTACACAGGGCATCCTTTGTGGACAAGTAGGTTGAATTGTTGAGGGTTATATGTCAGACAAACAAACAAAACTCACCTTTAAGCATAATGGTCAGTAAGAGCCACAAAGTGCTGAGTGCTTAAAAACCAACAATTGGCCTCCAGAGAGATTGCTAACTGCTTGAAAATGCGCTCTCTTGGTTTGTGAGTAAAATATCATCTTTGGTGGTAACAGAGAATTTCAACAACTTCCATTCTGCTGTGAAAGAGATAATTGGTTTGAACCAACAAAATTGCCATGTCATGATTTATGATTTAGGCTCACGATATCTTTGAAGTTGTTTTCTAAGCAATTCACACACACAAACATAATTGTGTTGCCCAGTCAGTCTGTAACACAATAGCTTTTTCTTTATTCTTTCATTTTAAAAATGCAGTAGTGTCAGTAGTACCAGATAAATAATACTGAGATTCTGTGATAAAACTATAAGCCTCCATTCTTCCTGATGGAAAAATTCCTAGGACTTCCAATCAAAAATTCTTCCACCTTTTCTTTTGTTGACAATTCACTTTAATACTGTGGTAAGGAAAAAAAAAAGACAGAAAAATCTGTGTTATCTGGATCTTCTGTACAATTAATGAGGCTGTACAATTATAAATGCTTAACTTGAAAGCACTCCCATCATAGTCATATAATTCTGAAGCTAACTCAAACTTTAATGGTTATGTTTGCTGTTACATTGGGTGCAGTAAGTTGGCATAAGCAGCTATGTATGATTAGAAAAGACTGCATCTTTCATTCCACTGTACTCTAAAGCTTCTTTCAAATGGAATTTAACTCTTACTCTCTATATGGGACTCAAGCATGCTCTTAGAAAGTGGTTGTTACTGCTTTGTTCTAGTTATTTTTTATTTTTCCATTGTAGCTTTCAACCATTGTATTTCCTGGAGTTCTCCCATTAAATCCTAATCAAACTTACTTAGCTGCTGTAATGGTAAGTGGAAAGTGGGAATGACCTTGGGAGATAGGAAGAAGAGTTGCAGATTCACCATCAGATAAAATATATCACAGATATATCCTTACAGAAAGAGAAGGGAGTATTGGAAGTGTTTTAGAAGGGATCCTATCTAGTTTTCCAGAAAGTTAAAGGAGGACAAGAAATGCAAAGTCATGCAAAATTGTGTTAATGTAAAGTTCTGTCTTAATATTGGAATACAGTTTTCATGTATTTTGTACAACTACAGCAGTATTCAGTAGAGTATATTCAGTATATTCTTCAACCAGTAGATGGCAGTGTTTATAAGTTTGCAATTGCATTTATGGTATACTCTCTCTTCTCTGAATAAGTTTCCTGCTTCCTTGTGCAGTTAAGCAGAAAAGCACATATGGACTGTGCACTGTCTGTTCTGTAGGGCTATATATAGAATTTCTAACACTTAAAATAAAAATAGAGCTAGTACTGGTTGTGCGTCTACCAGGAAAGTCGAATAGCTGCAGAGCCTCCTTGTATTCACTATTAAATAATTTAAGAACATGTAGAATTATTTCATTGTCTCAGAGCTGGAATGGACCACTAGGCTGCTGAGTCTAACCATCTGCTCAATGTAGAAATGTAGGTTAAATCATCCCTGCTAAGTAGCTGTTGGTTTCTTTACCTTCCACAGTCAAATGAAGTGGCAGAGAACTAGAGAAAAACATTTAGGCTCCTATGGAGAAGAGGGATGGAAAATTAGGGGTAAAGTTTCAGCAGCTTTAGCTGCTAATGTTTATAATAATTGACCTGAATCTGCTACCGTTCAAATGTGTTGAGTCACAAATCCCACATTCCATCAATCAGTTTGTTCTAGGATTAATGCCGACTAGAAAGGCATAGGGACTGTAATTTTAACTCATTTGAAGAGCTCCAAATGCTGCTTCTCCATGCACACATGCACTCTCTCTTTCATACCATGAGGAGATGGGAGGTTAAGAAGTTTGAAAAATGAATGATTGAATGAATGCATGAATAAATAAATACATACCTACACAAATAATGCCTTTCTCTGAATTTTCAAAGAGGAATAAATAGAGGTCTTTCCTCATGTTATCCACATAGTAGCAATACTGAGAGGCAGATTAATTGAAAGAAATTAATTGAGCTAAAGTCTTCTAGTGAGCTCAATGTTGAGTTGGTTATTGTTTATATATCCATGGGATTTCTTATTTAATAATTAATGGATTTTATATGTTCCTGCACCATCATTGGCAGGTGTCCTGCTGTTTAAATACTTAGTAGATGTAATTGTGTGATCCTGCTGTAGAATATCCATGTAAAATTGTTTTAGCATTTTCTGGTTCTCTCTCAAATTCAGAAGCTAGTTTATTGCACAGATACTATATGGATTGTTTATGATTTCAATATCAACATTATTCCTATACTGTTAGAATATAATAACCACCTGATGTTGAAATTCACTGAAACTTCAAATAAAATATGGAGCAGATCACAGTTGCTTAGAGATTTCTTGTTCTTATGAAGATGAGAATTTGCCTCAACATATTTGCCTAATAAGGAGACATCTGTCAACATGCTGGACTTCTGATGTCAAGGAAGAAAGATTTGCTTTCAAAATATACTCATTTACAAAACACAGCCGGGGAGGCTGGTCTTGTAAATTGAGTTGGGAGAAAGACTGTAAAATTTAAATTATAAGACTAAAGAGTAACTAATGGAGAGAAATATTCCCTGTACTTAATTATAGATTACTTTATTTGAATTCTTTTTAAAAACATATATTATACTAGATTTGAATTTGTGGTTCAATAGGAATGAAAGTAATGGTAGATAAATGCATTCTTCTAAATATACTTTATAAATATGTGTGTGTGTGTGTGTGTGTATGTATGTATGTATGTATGTATGTATGTATGTATGTAATGTCATAGAGTACTTGCTGGGAAATAGATTGCTTATGTCCTGACACAAAGGATTTTTTGTCAGTGCATTGCCTGAATAATTTCCCTATTTAATCAAAGATTGTGAAAAGTATAAAATATATGCAGGGTTATCTCTGACTTATCTCTGAAGTTAACTAATTTAAGCAAACTTGAACACAGTTTCATGACTGACTTATTAATGATCCTAGTCAAAGATAAGCAAATTGAAGCTGAACTCCTGCCAAACTGACAAATTCATCACAAGGTTACATATTTTAAAATTGCCATTTTTTTGGAGGGGAGGGTGTTCCTTCTTACTGGAGGAGAAAATGGCGATCCATTTCAGTATGGTGGCAAAAATTAAAATGAATATTTACAACTAAAATAGTGGAAGATACCAGCTAAGGCAATATTTTTCAAACTTGGCAACTTTAAGATATATGGATTTCAACTCACAGAATTTCTCAGCCAACTTTGCTGGCTAGGGAATCCTGGGAATTGAAAGCCACACATCTTAAAGTTACCAAGGTTGAGATTGAGAAACACTAAATTAAGGCAAGAAGGAATCTAAAATAATAGAGACCAAAACTGACATTTCTGGGCTAAATGCAGAAGAGAGTCCAACTACTGAGATGCTAAGAGGCAAAAGGAAAATCCAGTTTTTCAGAGTTATATATACAATTGATAAGTTGAATATCAGAATCATGAATCAAGATAAATTTGATGTTGTCAGAACAAAAATGTTAAAAATGAATAGTGACATCTAAATCTTTTACTGTGGACAAGAAAATAACAGAATAAATGGAGTAGCCATAATTGTTAACAAATAAATACTAAAGTCAATGCTTTCGTAGAATCACGGGATTGATGGGATGAATATTATGGTGATCCAGGTCAATGCTACAACTACAGATATAGAAGATTTTAATACTGATTGGTTTTACATGGACTTGTAACAATTTTTGTTTGAAATGTAAATATCAAAGGAAGATGTTATATTCATCCTAAATAAATTAAATTAAACTTGGAAATTAAATAGAATCTGGAATTGGGCAAATGTGATCTTGGCATACAAAACAAACTAGATAATATACTACTCTTTTATCAGGATGCTTATATGATTATAGAAAATACCTTTTTTGAACAGCCTTAAGTATTACTCTCTATATGGACATCATCAGGAGCAACTTCATTTGACTACATATTTTGCAAACAAAGATGGTGGAGCTCAATTCATTCAAGAAAACCAAGGTCCAGTACTGACTGTAGCTCATCTCTTGAATGTGAAAAGAGCTGAGGAAAGGCAAAAAACAAAATGAAATGGTGACAGGAAAAACTATCTAGCTAATTTCCAAAGAAGAGTAAAAAGAAACGATGGAGATATATCCAATTAAGCAGTTTAAAGAAATTGAGGATACAATTGATTTGAAATGGCAATATATTTAAGAAAGTTAAAGAAAATTTAGTTAACTATTTTTGCAAACATGCACAATAATCAAAGACAATATAAACATTAGCAAAGACTAAAGGAGTAGATCCTATTATGATCATAAATGCCAGCTTAAAAGAATTCAAAGAAGCATTTACTGACAGACAAACCTGGCAAACTGTTGTTTATTGGACCATAGTGGAAACTGAACAATATTTCCTTGTCATGTTCCCCAACATACCTATTTAATAGACAGTTTTGGGTCTATTGAGTGACGTTCTGAATTAAAGGAGCAGGTCTTAAGAGATTTTGACTTCAACATTTAGAAGCAAGTGGGCCTTGGATAGTTGCAGATGGAGCTCAGAAAAAGCAAAACTTATTGGAGGTTGAAAGCTTGGAGGTTTGGAGCTCTCAAATAATCAGCCAGCTGTGGATGCAGAGAATGAAATTGAGCCACCTGACTTAGAGGTTAAACAGGAAAAGTTCCTCACTTGGGCGGTAACATCAAGGGAGTAGAATAAAAATAAACAATAAAAATCCTGAAAGAAAAGAGGCAAGATTCAAGAAAACAAGGGTCCCTGAGTCAGTGTGATGAAGGAGAAGCTTGATAAACAATGTTCCAAAGTTGAGGCTAAGCATGCACTGCTTCTCATTTCTGGCTCTTGGGGGTGGGGGAATAAAGCTTTTCCCCCCTTGAATTCTTGCATTCCTACAGAGTTATGAGATGTGTAGCCATCATAAAGCCCTTTTATATAAGTTTGACCTTTTGTATGTGCAGTTGCTGTCAGAGGACCCAGAACTTCTGTTTTGCTTGATTCTGATTCATCAAGTAATAGAATCTGGTTTGCAGGAAATTTTTTATATCCCTTCACAAGGCAATTTTTTTAAAAAAAATTTCAACAAAACTAGCTCCTAAGGGGCAAGATGAAGATGACCAATGCAGAAACACCCCCCTCTTTTTTTGGGGGGGGAATGTCTCTTCAGTAGCTAAGATTATTTCCTCAGATTTATGTCTCAAAATGAGAAATGGCCATTACAGTGACTGACACTTCTGATTATAGCAAACCTTGCTCAGTTTGTGATCCTACTACAAGATCAGGATTTTGATTCTTGAACCCCAAGTAATCTAATTCAAACACAGACTCTGTCTTTATTTGTTAGTTTTATCTGTTTGTTTTTATTTGCATACTACTTCTTCTTTTGAATGTTTATTTGGAATGAGCTGACTCCAGAAGAAAATCTGTTTGCTAATTTTCCCCAAAGAGAACATTTGAATACTTTGATTCTTATGCCCTTTTCTATTTGCATGTGTTAATTAAATCGTTTATTTTATATTTTGAGAAATTGTATGTGTGGTCCTTGAGAAAATTCACTACACTGCACCGTTACCAGAATTTTATCCATATGTGTCAGAATGTCCATATGTGTCAGAGTGACCATGGGTCACATTCTAAATCAGGGCTGTAAAACTCCCGGCCTGCAGTCCAGATGTGTCACATGCTGCCCACGCCCGGTTTAGCAAAGGGGGAAGAAGTCCTGCTATGTCATGTGATGCCACTGTGACGATGTGAGTTTGACACCCCTGTTCTAGAACATAGAATTGTTCCATTCAAATTGCTAGAGCCACAGTAATATACTTTTCTGCCTTGTGAGATTGAAACAAAGTATGACCTGAACCTAAAATAACAAACCCCCATGCTGGGTACCTTCTAACTGACATATAGTTTCTTAGTATAGGTCTTGCTGCATATCATAGTGCCACGTTATACCATATTGGATTATGTTATGTAGACAGTTATTTTTCTTCTCACTTATGTCAATGGCAGAATAATTTCTAGATCTTACCCAATATCTGGAGTTTTATTAAGGAAAGTCATTAATTGGCCATGACTGGGTTATTTATTTAGTTAAAGCAAGAGCAGTACTCACATAGGCGTAAAGCTCTCTATAGCCTCCAACAGTATATAAAAACAGTAGAAACAGTAGAACAGTAGAATTTGTCCTCCTCCTCCTCCTCCTCCTCCTCCTCCTCCTCCTCCTCCTCCTCCTCCTCCTCCTCCTCCTCCTCAAGCCTGCAGTGAAACATGGTCAGTGAAATGTGTGAGCCTAAACTTTAGGTCTTTTGTTTAAGAATTTGTGCTTTTGGAATGAGCTTCAGGAGAAAATTGATTCCTTGTGCGTAAACATTTTTGAGAATTCAGCCCAAGTATGTATGTATTGGGTTTTTTCCAGGACGTCTGCAAAGATAAGCACCCAGTTTATTGCTTAATACCAGAAACAAACAAGCAACAAAGGTTCTGAAATTGGTCATTCTAGAGGGTTGCATTCTAGAGGGAGACTCATGATCCATCAGAACAGTGGTAGGTTTCAAAATTTTTTACTACCGGTTCTGTGGGTGTGGCTTGGTGGGCATGGCAGGGGAAGGATATTGTAAAATCTCCATTCCCTCCCCACTCCAGGGGAAGGTTACTGCAAAATCGCCATTTCCTCCCCATCAGCTGGGATTCAGGAGACAGAGAGTAGATGGGGGTGGGGCCAGTCAGAGGTGGTATTTATCAGTTCTCTGAACTACTCAAAATTTCCGCTACCGATTCTCCAGAACTGGTCAGAACCTGCTGAAACCCACCTCTGCATCAGAAAATTTAAAAAATTGCCGCTAATCTGAGAAGAGATAGGAGAGAAAAAGGAAAGGAAGGCAAAGAAAACCTCTGAGTTTTGATGGTTAAGATCTTTATTGGGAACAGCCATGATAGACATGAATCACTCATGGATGGAAGCCCCGATGACCTCTATTATCCTACTTCTAGAGCAGATGGTCTTGCTACTCTTTCTCAAAGGGTAGTTGGCTGCAATCATCTCTGTGAGGAGGTAGAAAATATCCCCTTCCATGCCAATAGAGAGTAAAAGTGGAAAGTTTTCACGATGTACACAAACATGTTCCTTCTCTGTGGGGCCCACATTCCACCTGTAACCATTTTAGTCTTGCTGCTTGAATATCTGTGCACTGGCATATGTGATTCCATTGCATCAAGCATTACTGGCAGAGCGAGACTTCTAAAAGGTCCTGCAGACTCTAATAAAACCTATTGAAAACAAGAATAATATACATTTTCCTTTCACATTCTCATCTCTTATAGCAAGTTTTGCAATCTAATAAATCTTTCATGGTAAGAAACATAGTTGTTTAAAAAAGAGATCACCCCTGGGTTTTATATGTTTAATTAAAGGGAATGCCTATGTGTTTAGGCTTCTAGTTTTCCTTTAAATTTGATTTTTCAAATAAAATAGGCATTTCAGATAATGTACTACACTACATTATTATTATCTAAATAAAATATAACAAACAGAAATTGCATTGATTTCCATTTTCTTTTTGAGTGGGAAATAGCACATTATTTTTCCCACAAGGTGGTACTGTGGTACCATGATTACTTAACTTTTTACTTCTTGTAGATTCATTTGTTCTGAAACCCATTTTTAGACTGTTAAATGAGAGCATTTGAAAAATTAATCATTTCTGAAAAATACTGTTGCTGTTTTTATTTTGTAAATTGATTATAGATTCTGTTACAAGCCTTTTGCAACACTTTCTTATACATTTTTTTTTTAATTTTTAAAACTTTCATTTGCAGAGGTTTCTTTGTGGAAAAGATTTTTTTAAAAAACACAGTCAATATTTGCTGGAAACATGGATTGAAATTCTGAAAATGCTTATTGGGAAGGGGTGTAACTGAATTCATTGTGATTGTTAGTTGTACGTCCTGCATCAGAAGTTTTGAAGAGTAATTCACCAAATGCAAAGGCTAGCATACATATGGTTTTGCAGTGGTTAGAATGCAGGATTGCAGGCAAATGCTGCCCACAGTCTGGAGTTCAATCCTGACGAGCTCAAGGATAACTCAGCCTTCCATCTTCTGAGGTTAGTAAAATGAGGACCAGATCACTGGGGCAAAAGCTGACACTGTAAACCAGCCAGAGAGTGCTATGAAGCACTATGGTATTATAAAACGTGGTGATAAATGTACAGTATATATATCAAAATACTGCTAAATCATATGATACAAGTAGTCTGTGACTTATGACCTCAATTGAGTCCGAAATTTCCATTGCTAAGCAAGACAATTGTTAGTAGTGCCCCATTTTATGACCTCTTGTGCCACAAGTCGTTCAGGGAATCACTGCAATTAAGTGAATCATACAGTTGTTAGGTGAGTTTGGCTTCCCCCATTGACTTTGTTTGTCAGAAGCCACCTGGAAAGGTTACAAATGGTGATCGCACAACCGTGCAACAGTGCAATTGTCATAAATACATGCCAGTTGTCAAGTGCCCGAATTCTGTTCGTGTAGAACGCTGCAACAATCATAAGTGAAAACCGTTCATAAGTCGCTTTTTTCAGTGCTGTTTTAACTTTGAATGGTCACTAAATAAATGGTTTGTAAGCTGAAGACTACTTGTATTGTTACTGTATGGATCAAGAAAAACACAACTTTTGATAGGGGGCAAGTGGATTAAGGGTAGACAGCACAATTATAAAAATCACAAGTGAGAATTCTGGTGAGGGGAATAGGAAGAAAGATACATTGTTACACTGAAATGTTTATAATATTCTCAATTCTCGGTTTTGGATTCTGGACGATTAGCCAACACCATTTTGTCCCCTACAAATTGGGCTGTCAGCACAGAATATCTCACATGGATTAGTAATAAAGAAATACTGTATACTTCACATTTCAATTTTGTTTTTTTCTGAGATTATTGACCTGTCAAAGGTGTATCCATTCTTTGTTTAGTTGATTAGATATTCAGGAGTACTTCTGACAGGAACAGCTCAGTTACACTCAGCAGCATAAAATGTCCTGCATTTTTGAAGCCTAAATTAGAGAAGGCAAAAAGTCACAGATGTACTTTCAACTCTTCTCCTCAGGGCAAAGATGGCACCAATATACAGGTAGTCCTTGACTTATAATAGTTCATTTAGTGACCGTTCAAAGTTAAAACGGCACTGAAACAAGCGACTTATGATTGTTTTTCAAAGTTACGATCTTTGCAGCACCTCTATGATCATGTGATCAAAATTCAGATGCTTGGCAACTGGTTCATATTTATGTGTCCCAAGGTCTTGTGATTCCCTTTTGCAGCTTTCTAACAAGCAAAGTCCATGGGGAAGCCAAATTCACTTAACGACCGGGTAACTAACTTACTGTATCAACTGCAGTGATTTACTAAACAACTGATACAAGAAAGGTTGTAAAATGAGACAAAACCATTTAACAAATGTCTCACTTAACAACATAAACTTTGGACTCGATTGTGCTCATAAATCGAGGACTATCTATATTCATAGTTATTCCATCACACATATCACACATTTGTTATTTGCTCAGGATCAAAAATTTTCACATTGCTCTTCAGTAACTATAAGAAAATTATTAATCATTATGTTGAGCCTTTTAGCTTGGAACTTGTATTCAGATATATTTGTTTAAGGATTCCTAGAACAGAGAGGAAGATTCTGGAGAATTTTCTGACCTAATTTTATGTTCTCATAAAAGAAGATGGAGAAAAAGCTACTGGAGTTCTGGAGCTTCAGGAAGGTCTTGGGTTGAATTTGGAACCTTACCTATCAAGAACTGTGGTGGCGCAGTTGTTAGAATGCTGTATTGCAGGTTAACTCTGCTCACATTGCCAGGAATTTGATTCCTTCAATCTTGATTGGCTGAAGGTTGACTTCGCCTTCCATCATTCGGAGGTCAGTAAAATGATTGTTGGGGGCAATATGCTGATACTCAGAAAGGGCTGTAAAGCACTGTGAAGTGATATATAAGTCTAAGTGCTATTACTAATTGACTGTCTCTTACCTATTATGATGTTACCAGTACCTATTATTACGGTATACTCACTACAGGGTTGCTAGCCATGGTCCTGAATTCAAGTGAAGGATCTTTGAACTGGACCTGCACAGCTGCATATGTCAACTGAGGACTATCCAGCTAAGGCCCATTCAAGATTCACTTCTTCAAAGGGAACCTTTTAGGAACAGATGGGAACTATTGCTCAAACCTTTCCCTTTCCCTTCCAAATTCAATATTGGGTCAGATGTACTGTAGTGGCTTTCAATAGGCCTTCTTGCTGAGTCTGAAAAGGGACAGGAATGGAGATGGGCAAGAATAGAATAGAATAGAATAGAATAGAATAGAATAGAATAGAATAGAATAGAATAGAATAGAATAGGACTTTTTTATTGGCCAAGGTGATTGGACACACAAGGAATTTGTCTTTGTGCATATGCTCTCAGTGTACATAAAAAGACAAGATACATTCATCAAGAATCATAAGGTACAACACTTAATGATAGTCATAGGGTACAAATAAGCAATCAGGAAACAGTCAATATCAATATAAATCATAAGGATACAAGCAACAAAGTTACAAAGCCATACAGTCGTAAGTGGAAGGAGATGGGTGATGGGAAAGTGAGAAGAATAGTAGTGCAGACTCAGTGAATAGTTTGACAGTGTTGAGGGAATTATTTGTTTAGCAGAGTGATGGCTTTCGGGAAAAAACTGTTCTTGTGTCTAGTTGTTTTGGTGTGCAGTACTCTATAGCGTTATTTTGAGGGTAGGAGTTGAAACAGTTTATGTCCAGGATGCGAGGGGTCTGTAAATATTTTCACAGCCATCACAGAACAAGTTTCTCTTTAAAACAAAGAAGACATTTGTTTGCATCTGCCCTAAAAAGCAAGGTGTAAGCAGAAGGAATAGTTATGGGGGAGAGGAAGGAAGAAAAAGAGCAGAGTTGGAGGCAGAAAATGAAAATCAGCCAAGGAGATAGGAATGGACGATTGGGAGCAGTGGTGGGCTGCTGCTGGTTCAGACCAGTTTGGGTAAACCGGTTGTTGTGACCTGCCCACCTGTCTGGGCACAATCCTGTTCTATATCGCTGTGTTTGACACTGCATGCCTGTGTGGATGGTGCATGCGTGCAAATTGCCATGTTTGTGATGCCACATGCATGCATGGATGGCGTGCGCTCACATTTCCGGTGCTGGGCGAACTGGTTGTTACAGTGTGTGATGCCAGCCTCTGGCTGGAAGGGAATCTTGCCATGCATCTTTTTTGATATCAGAGGAATCCAGGAAGCTAAGAAAGGAAAAGTTGAACAAGACCTGTGGTCTAGGGATTAAGGTATTGGACTATGAGTGGGGAAATTTGAGTGCTAATCCTGCCTTATGCTTAAACCAGCAGAGTGACTTTGGGCCAGTCACTCACTCACTCTCAGCCCTTGAAAGAAGATAATTATTGTAAAAAAAATGTGGAATTTATTTAGGCAGTCACCAGGAGTCAACACCACCAGCACCCAATGTAAATTGTTCATTATATTAGATGAGAAATAAAGTCCTCCATATTGAGATACTAAATTTCCTAGACAAGAAGCAATATTAAAGAAGAAAACTTCTGTATTAGAATTTTTCAGTTTATAATTCTGAAGCAGTGGTAGTGAGATTGTGATGATAATAATTCTCCAGACAGTAGAAATTGTGCCACTTGTAACTAAATAAACTCAGTTACACAACATTCTCTAATGTTGGACTGCAGACTGAAATCCTAAATTTGAGTTTCTTTGTTGCATTTATATCCCACTGTAATCCAATGACACTTAAGTCATCAGAATGTAATTAATCTATAAAAATATGTTAAAGTTCATTTATACTTGGTTAGCATGATTATAATCACTGGTACATGACAGCCTGATTCATTTCATACAGCGATTAATGGGAAAGGACTACATTGTCTTGAGTTCCATCAATACCTACCCAAAGGGATTTCAGGAGTACAAGAAAATAATGGTGAGCACATTTTGGAAGTTCTCTCATTTAATAGATTAAACCTCCCAAATATAACCCTGTCTATAGATAACCACCTGGGAATTTTGATTCTTTGGATCCATTATCTTCCAGTAATGAAACAATTAATGTTGGATTCATGGAGGCAGTTATTCACCTGGGAAAATTATCTCCAGGAAATTGGTCTCAGCAAATACTCTTTGTTATGTCTTGGTGCCTTATGAGGAGCATTCTGATGCTTGAATCCAGATGGGTTATGGACCTATCTATGCATGAAGGTACGTGTTTGTATGAAGCATGTTGATGATTTCCAGGTTCAAGTCCTGCAGGCATAACATTATGGATGGGTCAAGTCTGTTTCTGAAAAAGCAGATCCTAAATATGGTTTCCTTTCCAAATTTTCCAGGATAATACTTTGCTCATGTTCTTCAATATATGAAGAGTTCAAAGATCACAAAATAATGTATATAAAAAAACCTGTCATTAAAAATATTGATGTTCATATGTCATGAAATGTCAACTTTAGGTGTAAAGTAAAATCCTAAACTTTCAAAAAGCTGATACCGAAGCTATACATAATTTCCACATGCGAATATTTAAATTGCTTATTTAGATGATTGGCTGCTATGTTTTGGAATATTGTTTGAAGTATATATATCACACTTTTGGACAGAGATTATTAATTAAATATTGCATCTGGCTTTCTGCAAAGAATCTTATTTCCATACATCTGCAGCAGTATAAATGAAAGTATTGATGTTCATAAGAAAATATAAAATTTAAATCAAAATAAACATTTTATTAATAAAAATTGTTTATATCAGTTTCCTGCCTTTCCTGTTTTTGTTTTATCAGAATTAATTCAACACACACAATAGGAATCCCATCTTATTAAGATGTATTTTTGTTAATGGCATCTTGAATTTTCAATGGCTTTTAAAACTTTCAAGTTTGTTTTGTCTGAGTCTTTTCCTTATACTTTATAATTATACTTTTCTTTAGAGCACAGGACTATGTAGACAGTTTAAATGCCTCTAAAAATAAAAACATAGAACTAGACAGGCAATTGGATTATGAACACTTAACACTGTTAGAATACCTATTGATAGGAAAACCTGCTTATCATCCTATAGAGCACTCACACACACGGTTAACTTACAATGTGTTTTTTGCACATTGCTCATAGAAGATGAAACACCTTCAAGTGGAGCAACTTCAAATGGATTAAAATTGTCAACAACCCTTAGAATTATTCAAACTGTAGGCAGAGCTGGATGATCAGATTATTTAAATACCAATTCTTTGGAGAAAGTAAAGCATGACCATTGTTGCGTAGCATATATATGTGTTCTGTCCCAGCTCCGGATTCCCGAGGATATAGACACACACCAACGGTCCTTATCAAATGTATTAAGTACAGTAGCAAGAATAAACCAAAGTCTGGCAAAGGTTGGCAACCAGCCCAGAAAGCAAGATAAGACTTTTCCAAAAATGCTCTGTTGATAATTACAAGTTGTTTCTAGCAAAAAACTTACTAATGGTGTGTGACTTAAATAGGCTAAGGAAGTGGCCAATTATCCTCAAGCTTTACTCTCGAGGAGACCTCCTCCTCCTGAGTAGCCACTCCTACCTTTTGGCAGCCCTGCGTGCTCGAGCATTGAGAAGAGGCTCCTCCACTTCGCTCTCTCCACTTGAAGGAGCCTCTGGAGGTTCTAAAGCCCCTGGCTGAGTCTCTGCCTCTGGCACCACATCCTCTTCAGCCTCCTCGCTGTCTGATGCGAGCGCCGGCTGTGCAGGCTGCTGGTGCAACACCACACCAGCCTCCTCGTCGTCGGGATCAACCACGATCCACGCAGGCTGCTGGCGGGCCACAACAATATGTGAATAAAAGTTACACTACTAATCATTTTTTTAAAAAAAACCCATGAACAGTGAATGTCAACTAGAAAGACCATGCCAATATTGATTTTTCATACAAATAAAAGTTTAGGAAGTATTTGTTTTTGGAGAGTATTTTTCAATGCAGTAATAAAATAGAACCCAATTTGGGAGAATGGATCCCTTGCAGATTATAAACAGAATGTGAAAGCTGTTTAAAACTAGAGAGATTAAAAAAAAACAAACCTCTGGCTGAATAGAACTTGGTTTCTAATCCATTTCAAGGAAAATCATTATCTAGGGAAATCTTATGCTTGATCAAAATGTTTAGGATAATCTCTCTGCTATTGAGATATTGGTACCCTTAGAAGGTTGTGTTTGTGAATTGCATTTTTTCACTTACCACTTCTTTACTATCACCTCAGAATAAGGAAGTTCCTGGAAGTCAACAACAGAATTTATAACATATTTATTTTCCAGTATATAATCTGAAGCTAATTTGTTTTGGATAATATCTCAGCTATATAATCTGACATTCCTTTTGTGATATAAATTAAAAATCTTAACCTTAGTTTTCTTTGTCCTGAGGGAGTCAGTATTTGTTGTTCACTCTTGCCTAATGTTAATGCTTTGGCTCTGGTTTCTTTTCTTTCATTCTCAAAAGCCCAGTGCAAGGATGGTACAATTGAAGCCTTACTTCTAAACACAAATCCTCCTATGTGCTTTCCATCAAGAGCTCTTATATCTGCTAATAAAGGTATTCATTATCTCAATACAACAGGCTAATCCAAAGTGAAGCTTCTGTCAAACATGATACTCCATATGGTAAAATTACAGTTGCCCTGAGAACATTACATTTTGTACTTTTAACATTTTTTATGTTCATTGATTTGATATCAACCAGCTTCTAGTTCAGCATCTACTTATCACTGAATTATGAAAATGGCAAACCATTGCATATTTCTGCCCACAAGAAGTTAAGCTTAACCTGGGGGATCCTTCACCTTTCCCTATTTAATGAAAATAGAATATTGGGCATAATTGGGTATTGTTGTAGATTATTTATATTTCATATCTGCTCTTAAAAGAATTTATTTTTCAGGTCAGCTTTCAACGTGCAATTAAAATCATGACCTAAGACCAAAGCAGTAGAAATAAAATGACAAGAATCATGAGATAAAAACAATTCAAATTTGTAAAACAAGATTTCAGCACCACAAGGGTAATGATAATTTTGGGTACTTTTCTACAAAACAGAAACCTCAGGTTAGGTGTACAAGTGTTCTGTAAGGCATTGCAGGGTTAGGAATGTCTGAAAACAGACTAAATGCCTCATGCATGCTTATAGGAAGACTGGGATTGCTCTTGGTGATCTACCAATCATAGCTGCCCCTGCCCTAATTGAAAGAAAAGCCTATATGTGTTCAGGATGCTCATTTAGTATAATTAAGAGCCTGGTGGTGCAGTGGACTAAGTGCTGTTAAAGTAGCACTTAATTGCCAGCTGCCTGCAATTACTGCAAGTTCAAATCTCATCAGGCTCAAGGTTGACTCAGCCTTCCATCCTTTCGAGGTAGTTAAAATGAGGACCCGGTATGTGGGGGCAATAAGCTGACTTTGTATAAAAAAGAACACCGCTTGGGGGGGCCGAAAGCCCTAATAAGCAGGATTATACAAAAGTATGAAGGCTATTGCTTAATGCATTGTAAGCTGCCCCGAGTCTCCGGGGAAGGGCGGCATATAAATCGAACAAATAAATAAATAATAAATAAATATGTTCACAAGATGGAACCCTACTTCCACTACTACTACTATTGCAATTATTTTTACGTATAGATGGATTGATTGGATTTATATCTCACCTCTTCTTAGCACTCCCGCTTTCCAGTCTTTACCACAACTTTCTGAGGTATGATATGAACAAGAGTGATTGGACCAAAGATTACTTCCATGTCTGAGGTTGGATTTGACCTTGTGTCTTCCTAGTACCAGTCAAACACTAACCACCACATCATACTGCCACCTATCCTTTGTGCTAAGGTTGAGGAAGAACAATCTTTTACAAATGTCTTTAAAAATACATTCTGAATCAAGATTGAAGCCATATCTTTAATTTTTCCATTTTTGGTCTCTCTCTATACACACTTTTAGAAAGTAGAATCCTGTAAATTTTGACAAAGTTAATGCAGATCCTTATAAGAAAAAGACCACATTCATAATTGGCAATACTGTAACAGCATGGCAGAGTGCATATGACAACATTTATACAGAACAGAATTTGTGATTTGCTCAGTTCTATTTCTAGTCAACAGCTTAAAAAAATGATTTTCAACACCGCCTGGAGTGCAAAAATTCAAATTAAATTTACTGACACTGAATGCGCCCAGTTTTGTTTTCATAAATCTTAAAAGAATCTTTTTCTTCAAATCATTGTGTCTGGTTTTGTACACATTTATAGAAATACATAGGATTTCTACCAGATGGCTTTCATTCAGATCTTCTAAACCATGAAATCATATCAACAAATGAGTAACTAATTTTTCCTTTTGTATAGTTATACGTAAAAATTAATAAAATACAAAAGCATCCTCTTATCTTCAAGGGCAGGCAATTAAACTGGCATTATCCTCAAGTACTGCCTTTAATAAAAAGCAGATTTAATATCTTATTCATGAGGACACATTAAGAAATACACCTAAAAACAGAAAGGGATCATAAATATAGATTTGCATTTAGCTTTCTTTTTTAATTGAGGGTTTAAAATATTGATCTTCTCTGTAAAAATGGCTAGTTTTGAAAATGCTTTTGTTCAGATAGCATGCAACATTGTGTGAGACATTGCTTGAAAGACTCAATAATAAATATACATTTTAAAAATAAACTGTCTGAATTTGACTGAAGAGTAAAAGACTTAGAAGGGTCTGTGTCTCTCTGCTGCTGTCTGATTTATAATGGGGCATATGGGAAGACTGGGACTTCATGGTTTTCATCTTTTTGTATTTTGTTTATCAATTTCTTATGGTTGAAATTCTAATGTATGAGCTAGCAAATCAGTGTTGTCTGTTCAAAAATACATAGATTTTCTCTATGACAATCTGTATCTTAACCTGGTTCTTCAATCTTCCAAAAGTATATCCATCACCACTGTAACTGAATCCATCCTTCTGCTCATCCTCTTCTTCTCTTTCCTTCTTCCTAGCCTTCTCCAGAGAGCTAGGTCTTCAGATGACATGTTCAAAACAAAATTTAAGCCTGGTTATTTGTGCCTCAAGGGAGAACTCTGTGTTGATTTATTTCATGATCCATTTACAGGTAGTCCTCAACTGCATGATCACAACTGAGCCCAAAATTTCTGTTGTTAAGCGAGAAAGTTGTTAAGTGAGTTTTGTCCGATTTTACAACCTTTCTTGCCACGTTTGTTAAGTGAATAACTGCAGTTGTTATGTAGTAACAAGGTTGTTAAGGGAACCTGGTTTCCTCATTGACTTTGCTTCTCAGAAGGTTGCAAAAGGTGATCCATGGCCCTAGGACTCTGCAACCATCAGAAATATGAGTGAGATGCCAAGCATCTGAATTTTGATCACATGACCATGGGGATGATGCAACTGTCATAAATGTGAAAAATGGTCATAAGGCATTTTTTTCAGTGCCGCCATAACTTTGAACGTTCACTAAACATTCAAAATTATGTAAATGTTGTAAATCAAGGACTACCTGTATTTGTTTTACTGGCTTCCCAAGGTAGTCCCAGGAGTCTTCTACAGAAACAAATTTCAAAAATGTCAATATTCTTCTTATCCTGTTTCTTTTTCAAAGTATAACATTTACTTCTATAGAAGGTTACAGGGAATACCATTGCTTGCATTTTTCTGATTTTTGTAAGTATAAACACATCAGGGCTTCTGAATATTTTTTCCTCCAAATAAACTGCTTTAATCATTATTTAATGAAAAGCAGTAACCAAGTGCTGCCCATAAATAAACATAAATACAGGATGGCATCAGTCAGCAGTTACGTCTTTCTTTGAACTCGCAGATTGGTTTGAATTATGATGCAGCATAAACAGGATAGCAGTTATAGGAAGATTATAAGTGTTTTGGCAAAAATATGCTATATGGCTTTCCAGTGAAAGCATGTCACTGGACAGATGTGCTTGATTTTTACATATATCTTCATAATCAATAGATGCATCTTTCTAAAAATGTAATGTTTAAAATGTCATACTAATTATATCTGGAGAATTTAGTTGGTTTAACTTTTGTGATCTGGTCTTGATTGTAATAAAATGTTTGTTCATTCATATATGGAGAGCAGGACTTGGCCCAAGATATGAAGATTTCACTGGAAAGACTTTATTGTTAAAATATATCATTTAAGCTTGTTCTGTATGAATTCTGAAAACATGTCTCTTTCAGGAATAACTTCCTTTGTTTATATTATATACTTCCTTTTAATTTTTATAGGGAATGTAGTACATAGTGCATCTTCTGCATATTAGAATGGATGCCTAAATGGATTTATTTTTCACATACATGACTATACTGAATCTATTGTTGTTTTGTACTTGATAGTTTCCCATTTTGAAAATAGTGTATTACTATGGTCAGTGATTAAAGTTGAGTATAGTTTTAAGACTGTTGGAATAAAGTAGAAGATAATCAATTCAGTGTAGTGGTTAAAGGCACTACGCCAGGAACTGGGAGACCATAATTTCTAGTCCTGGTTTAGGCACAAAGCCAATTGGGTGACCTTGGGCCAGTCATCTTTCTTAGCCCCAGGAAGAAGGTAATGGCAAATCTATTCCAAACACTTGCAAAGAAAACTGCAAGGACCTGTCCAGCCAATTGCCAGGAATGTTCAACACTGACTCAAAGAATAAATTCAACATAAAAACCTTGTGAACAATAAGGGGTCTTACAGATTTTACTCTGCTAGTTGTTGCTGACTATAGGGGGCAGTGTTCATCTCTGTTTCAAAGCTATTGAGCCCTCACTGTTTCCAAAGTCATGTGATCAGCATGCCGTCACAGAGCACTATTACCTTCCCACCAAAGTGGTACCTATTTATCTATTTGCATTTGTGTGCTTTCAAATGGCTAGGTTGGCAAGAGTTGGGACAAGGACAAGGGACAAGGACAGGAGCTCACCCCATCATGCTCACATCTCTTAACTGCTGAGCCACTGTACCACCCTTCTGTCCAAGATAAAAATAAAACTGAAAGACATAGAACTAAATTATTAAGTTACGTACGTTATTTCTAAAAATAAGTGTAGTAAAATACTCAAATTTTAATTCAGTAGTAACTAAAATTTTAGGCTGTTTAAGTGATAGCTCTAAGTAGATAAGCATTAATAAACGAATGTAAATTCACTGTTAGTTAAGTTTGTAAAACCATAAAATGAAAGTTTTAAAATTGTGCACTGAGGGTTCACAAGCTTCTAAATGGGGCAGATGATCATATGATAAACTAAAATAGTATTTAAGTAGAATTTAGCTATAATATTCTTCTGGGAGTAGAATAAGATTGACTGTTTTTCTGTTTCTGATAGTTAAAAGAAGTGTAATTATATCTTTAAGCCAATTTATATAAAAGGGACAGTGAACAGCTGAAGTTAAGGCATGAAGTTTGGCTAGTATAAAAGCTCTTCTCTGTGTTTGGTACAAAATACTAACAGGAGATCTGGCTGCTGTATGTAGCAGAGGTGGTATTCAGCAGGTTCTGACCAGTTCTGGAGAACCGGTAGCGGAAATCTTTGAGAATTCAGAGAACCGGTAAATACCACCTCTGACTGGCCCTGCCCCATCTATTCTCTGCCTCCTGAGTCCCAGCTGATCAGGAGAAAATGGAGATTTTGCAGTAATCTTCCCCTGGAGTGGGGAGGGAATGGAATTTTACAGTATCCTTCCCCTGCCACCCCCACCAAACCATGCCATGCCCACCAAGCCATGCCCACAGAACCGGTAGTAAAATTTTTTGAATCTCACCACTGGCATGTAGTCTCCTTATCCTGCTTAAACTATATCATTTTTGAATATAGCTTATATAAGTCAAGAATCCACTGCTTTATTTCTGACAGAACTTTTAAAGTTGGCCAAAACAGAAGTTGCACGAAAAATCCACAGAGTTTTAAACTGAGTTCCATTTCAATTAACGAACGAATAAAAATAACTTGTAGAATCAAAGAAATTGGAGGATTTTCAAAGAAATCTAGTATGTGCCAATTGAGTGTCAGTGTCGGATTTTAACAAAGATAAGCTTATGTCTACGCTTAATAAAGATGTGAAGATTTTATTTATTTCATTTATTTAAAAGATGTATATAGCTGCTTATCTTATATTGAAGTCTAGGTGGCTCTCAATCAACAATTAAAAAACATCAATAAAAACAATATAATGCATAGATCAGTTAAAATAAAAAATATTAAGAAGCATTTGGACATGAAGAGTTAGGCCTTTAGAAATTTTGATTGAACAGTTTCTTTAAAGGCCCCATAATATTTACCACATAGATTAGATTTGTGGTGTACTTTTCTGGTGAATGTTGAAGGACTATTGAATGTTCTTCACTAAAGCCAGCATGTTCCTCCATCATAATATTGTTTTACTGCAGCCAGGCACTCAATTTTTGGCATATAGCTTAACCTTTTGACAGGCTCATAGGAAGGTAATTTGAAGAAGTAGCTTTGTCTTCTTTTTTATATAGTGGAAGAGTGAGAAATACTTTTTTGGACTCTGAGACATATAATGTACAATACAGCCCTAAACAGATTTGCTAGAACTTGTACCATGAGTTGATACTTGCCTTCAATAATTCAGCAGGGATTAGGTAGTCTCTAAAATTTGTCTTGTTTTAACTGTGTAATAAATTTAGCAATCTCAAAATCAGACACCACAACTCAGCCTGCTAAGTCTTTGGAGTGCTATGAAGACTGTTTTATAGCTAGATCTGGAGTCTTCTCTAAACTAAATTTTAAAATAGTCTGTTCAAGCCTGTTTTGAAAAAGTACAAAATAGAATGCCCAATTCTGCAGAATTGTTTTGTTTAATCATTGGGACATGATTCAGCCAATTGGTTTTCTGCATCCCCATTTTTTTCTTTAAAGGTAACTTAGATTACTTTTTCATCAATTATAGTAAGTTTGAGGGAGCCCGAAATATTGGTTCTGTATGTCTGAGATTAATTTGTTTTTCCATAACATTTACACCTTTATAGTTGAACTAGAATTTGGAATTATGCTTCTCCCTCTCCCTTTCTCCATTTCTCTTCCTCCCTCTCCGTCTCTGCATGCGTGTGTGTGGTTTCTGTTTGGATGAGGTTTTAAGCAAGACACCCTGGATATTTAATATTTGTGTTTGCAAACATTAATAGTGGCTATGGCTGAGTACTCACTGAATGGGTAGTAGTGGAGTTGAGAGGGTTGGTTGAACTATAAAGAAAGAAAGCCTTCCTCTGCACTCTTGGAAGTTAGGTGTTCATTAAACACTCATCAAAAAAATAAGAAAAAAACAATTGCTACCAACATGCCTTCCATTGAGGACCTGTATACTGCACGAGTCAAAAAGAGGGCTGTGAAAATATTTACAGACCCTTCACATTCTGGACATAAACTGTTTCAACTCCTACCCTCAAATCGACGCTATAGAGCACTAGACCAGAACAACTAGACAGAAGAAGAGTTTTCTTCCCAAACACCATCACTCTGCTAAACAAATAATTCCCTCAACACTGTCAAACTAGTTACTAAGTCTGCATTACTATTAATCTTCTCATCATTCCCACCACCAATCTCCTTACACTTATGACTGCATGACTCTAACTTTGTTGCTTGTATCCTTATGATTTATATTGCTCTTGTTTCCTGATTGCTTATTTGTACCCTATGACTATCGTTAAATGTTGTATCGTATGATTCTTGACAAATATATCTTTTCTTTTATGTACACTGAGAGCGTATGCACCAAGACAAATTCCTTGTGTGTCCAATCACATTTGGCCAGTAAAAAAATTCTATTCTATTCTATTCTATTCTATTCTATTCTATTCTATTCTATTCTATTCTATTCTATTCTATTATCAGATTGTAATCTGAACAATTGCTGAGCTCCCCAAATTTTTGCAATTTTTTGGGAGGAATTGTAAGAATAAAAATTGGTATTGTAATTTTCGGACAAATGGAAGCCACTGTAGCATACATGTGGAGAGCGAGTAGTGAAGGTGCTGGCTGGAAAGCAGAAGAGTGTGAATTCTACGCCTCCCTTAGGAATGAAAGATGATTCGGTGACTTTGAGCCAGTCACTCACTCTTAGGCCAATCCTCACTTCACCGAGATGTTGTGGGGAAAATAGGAGGAAGGAGGTATGTTTGCCACCTTTAGTGGATCTTTTTTTTAAAAAAAAGTGTGGGATAAAAATATAATAACACAAGTAGTCCTCAGTTTATGACTTGTTCTGCAAGTGCTTAATCTTACAATAGTGCTGAATGAGTGGTAGTTATGACTGGTCCTTGGAATTCTGATTGTTGCAGCATTTCCATGATTGTATGATCCTGATTTTCAACATTCCCTACTAGCATCCTACAAGGAAAATCAACGAGGAAGCCAACAGGAAGGTGGTCATGTGAGGCCTCACTTAACAATGGCCCAGGGACTGCCAAAGTGGCTGTCGCTAAACAGCATGGTCACGTGACACCATAATTCCAGGCTCAGTTGCCATCACAAGCCAAGGACTACTTATAATAATAAACAATAATAATAATACAAGTAGCTTTTCACCCTTTCTTCCAAGTCTCCTGATAAAGTTTCCCACTCTTATGATGGCAGCATCTGGCTATAGCTCAATTAAATTGGAAATCTGTTGCTCAAGCGTGTCCCACACTTCATTAGTTTACAATAACAGACATCAGTGAGATAAATGCTAAATAAGATGTTAAATTTATAATCACACATTGAAAAACTTAAGACTGGGGGATTGATGTATTATCTGAAATGAATCTGCTGTTGGAGCCTCTCATACCCTCATGTTTGGAGTTACCCTCAAAATTAAAGGATTTATATCCAATAAACCATAGGGGTATACACTCCCAGGTCTCTTGAGAGAAGGATAATATAAAACCTTGTTTTTCTTGAGGAATTAGAGGTCATTTAGTTTCAAGCACCAGCCAGAATTGTTGCAGGAGATCAGCAAGATTTTCTGAGGAATGGTTCCTTTGCAGTGAAGGAGATACTAAATGAACCCATCAATGCTTCTGCAGGGCAACCTGAAGGGTTATTGAGGGAATGTGCCTCAGCTCATTACTCTGAGGATTTTAATACAGATGTGTTATGAATGTGTATGTGTTGTCTTGAATTTATTTGTATGATTATGAGCAGCAATTAACCACTCTGAATGATTTATTGTATGTCTTCATAAGAAGCAAAATTGAGAGGAAATATGAAAGGAATAGATGATTTCCATTGGCATTATGCTTTTAACACATTTTGGGATGGTTGCTGCTTGAGAGCTGCAGCCATTAATATTACACAAACACACAATATATTCAATCCTCCTCGTCTCCCTCTCTCCCTCCCCCACACACACATTATGTATATATCTGTCTGTCTGTCTATTTATCTATCTCCATGTTTTTTTGTACTTGAAATTTCCTTGATGTGTATGGCTCTAAAACCATTAAATGGATTACCCTAATCACTTGCCTGACCTCTCCTCTGCTGCATACCAACCAGAGGTGGGTTACAGCAGGTTCTGACCAGTTCTGGAGAACCGGTAGCGGAAATTTTGAGTAGTTCAGAGAACTGGTAAATAGCACCTCTGACTGGCCCCGCCCCATCTATTCTCTGCCTCCTGAGTCCCAGCTGATCGGAAGGGAATGGAGATTTTGCAGTATCCTTCCCCTGCCACGCCCACCTAGCCACGCCCACCAAGCCATGCCACGCCCACCAAGCCACACCCACAGAACCGGTAGTAAAAAATTTCGAAATCTACCACTGATACCAACTCTTAACTCTGTATACCAGATTCAGGTATACAGATTCTTCCCCCAGACCTAAATTATCCAATAATAACTTTTTTTCCAGTCAGTGTTGCTCAGATTATTCCAACAAACAGCAGGAATGCTGCCTGTGGAGCTTGACAAGAATACAGTAGTTGACAATGCATGTGATCCACCAAGGACTGAATACATGGTAGCATTTCTGACACTGAGGAAGTGCAGACCAGTAACAGGAAGACTCATACTCATGTCATTTCCTTCACAGTAGACAAGCTCCATATTTATTTGTTTTGTTTTATCGATTAAACAATACATGCTACCAAGTACCACAGTCCTTCAGCAATTCAGAATATTGGAGAGGGGAGCTCTGCTTGTGTGCAGCAGGGGATAGATTGTGCTGAATGTATGGCTGGCTTTGATTTCCTTGGCAGCAATTGCCCTTGGCGCCAAGGAATTTATAAAGCCATCATGTTTGTTGGGGTTTTTGCTGCTTGGCTTCAAAATCACCAGCTCACATGTTCATTTTGTCATGTGCACAGGGGATAAGCAGCTCTACTAGCATAAAAAACAACAACCCTGCAATATAATAAAAATAGTGCGAATCTGTCTTATTTTCTGTTGTCATGTACTAGCCAGGAACAAGCTCAAATTGTTCTTGGAGCACTTTTTTTTTTTGAAAGGTAAATTAACTTGAGAGCTTAACATGTAGTCATGCATGGCTAATATAAAATATGACAGCCTGAAAAGTGAATTAAGCTTCATATTGTCGCTAAGCCATTTCCATGTCATATCAGAACCCAATTTTTATCCAGCTTCTTCAAAGACAACTTTTAACTGAACTGGCAAAAAGCTAAGGAGTTTGCTAGGAGGTACAGTCAACTGCTACTTCACTACAATCAACTTGGACTTGAATATAACAAATTGAATGATTTCAGGCTCTTTTGACCTATAGTGTGATAATAGTCGGACAGTGCACTTTTCCCGTTGCTATTTAATTTGATCCCTGAAACTTTGGTCGCCACATACTGTTTGGATATTAAGGATATTAGGTGGGATGTGAATATAAATTATTTTTGTATGCTGATGATATTTTAGCAGTATTCTACCTCTCTGCTAATGTTATAAAAGTAATATATTGTGTTTTGAAAAGTATTGTGGTTATAAGATAAATTGGGATGTATGTTGTTTACATCCCTTGGGGCATAACATATCAATGCAGCTAAGTAAAAAATGGGTTTTGTGATTTCTATTGATTAAATATCTGGGACTTTATATAGCCCCAAAATATACGTACACATGTGGAATGAAATATGCTGAAACTTTTAGAAAATTTCTAGAAAGTTGAACCGGGTGTTAACAGGTGGGTCAAAATTCCTTTAAAATTGTGGTTTAAAATTAATGTTAATAAAACAAATATTCTACCTCATCTGATGTATGTTCTTAGTAGTATTCCTATGTTAGTACCCAATAGGTATTTCCCTCAGATTGATAAGTTATTTAGGAAATTTATTTGGGACAGTAGACCACCAAGGTTTTCCTTAGCTAAATTGAAATTATGATGATGAGAAAGGTGTTTTAAATTTATCCAACTTGCAAACATATCATTGAGTCAACATTTTATCATCTACTAGCATGTGGAATGAAGACATAGTTGAATACTACCCTTTATGCGCTATATTGGAAAGTTATTCTCTATTTCCTTTATAATGATCACATGTAGTTGAAACAACACAGAGTAGAAAATATATTTTATTTGCAGGAAATATATATGGTGAAATATCTTTGGGCTATATTAAAGCATCAATTTGGTTTTGATAATCAGACTCATGGGTATTCAATTTGTCTTAAATTAATTAATTTAAGATAGTATTTTCAGTAGTCAAAGGATGCAGCAATCTGTGTACCATGGCAGAGATTTTTGTGAAATTTTACAATAATATTCTTTACTCATTGTATTACAGTAGTTTAGTACTAAACCAGTGACAATGTATAAAATATAGTTTCTTTTTCTTTTGTCTTTAGTTTGTATGCTTGATTTGTTTACAGCTTTCTCTTAGTTTTTTTTTTCTTTCCAGTTTGAAAATTGTTTGGGTTAACTATGTATGTTAAGAATGTTAAATACAAAATTTTTAAAAAATGTTGGGAGTTGAAGGTGTCTCACATTAAAATGTTCTATAGTGGCATCTGCTAGGCAGGCGATAGAGGTTACACTGATGAAAGCAGCATTGCAATGCAACCTCTGCCCTTTTTCTATGTGCATTATGAAATCATATACACACAAAAATGAGCAGAGCTGGTGGCATGACACTGCTTTTATCATTCTAATGAAAACAGTGAGGAGACAAGGATTGTGGATGTATTCCATATGGTTGATCTGCCAATCTCGGGGCCATCCAGATGTGTGAACCCCAGATACCAAAAATTCTCAGCATTGTGAAATGGAAGTTGACATATATGGAGGATCCCAAAGCTGGGGTACGCCGCCAGAAAATCAACCAGTTGAAATGGGAAAAGAAACTAATTATACACTGGGACTGGATTTACACATAAAGCTAAAGTAGGTTAAACTGGAATTGGGAAGTTTGTAGCTCATAGCCTTTTAGAAAGCTCAATGCTATTTAGCATATTATGTGAACCAGGCCATTATGTTAGGCTGTAATATAATTTTCTTATTTTGGTACTGCCTGTTATGTGAACACAACACCTTTACTTTCAGTCTGCTTGTGTCTCACTAGGTTTTCTTCATATCTAGCACTAATTTTGAAAAGATTCGGCCAAATGTTATGCCAGAAAGCAGTTGTGAATAATTTGATTCCAGTGTTTTCTTTTAACTGATAGTTTATGAATCACATATTCCTTCCCCAAACTTGAACTTTTGAGATATGTAAATTTCTAAGCAGTGGCCATGCTGGTTGTGAACCTGCACAGTTCAGGTCAGGAAGTCTGATCTAAATAATTAGTCTATATAGTACTAAAAGCTTTCTGTGTGTCTGCTTGTTCAAACCTTCAATTGGGAAAAACAGGGCAACATTTTTTGAATCAAGGTACAGCACCTAAAATGGGTTAACTTAAAGAATGCATCAAAAATCCTGCATCCATTTACTCCCGTGTAACTGAAATTTCAAGGATATTCACACTGGTTGTATTTGCCAAGTAGCGCTACTGTGGTTAGCCATGTGCACATGATTGTGATTTCCAACCACACTCCCAAGAAATCTTTTTTTGTATGGCTCAATGGAAGTTGGGAAGGGTGCATCCTTGTCCTCTTTCCCCATGCATCTAGCTTCTGGGCTCAATCAGCTGGCAGCAAGGCCTGACAGGTGAGTGTCAATTGGCTGCTTTGGAACCAAGGCTAAAGTCTGAAACCTCTTAATGGTGGTGGGTAGCAAGGGAAGGTTGAGGAAGTGACCTGGATTCCAGATGGCCAGCTAGGGCTGGCTGAGGAGCATCATTGATTGACAAGTGAGTCTTTTTTTTTTCTCTCTCTGAAGGGAGAGAGCTCTTGGGAACATGCTGTGATGGGGAGTTGGGGTGCTGTTTTTCTGGTGGTCTGTAGCTCCCTTAGTCGTCCTTTCCTGAAACGAAGTTCAATGGATCAGACAGTTCCGTGTGCCAGTGGAAGAGGAGAAGGAATAGGCTTCAGTGGGACTTTGCTGAAGGCTTTGAGGGAGGAGAAACAGTGCTATATTATATGTGGCAATAAGGGTGGCCCAATGGGTCATGGGTTGACTATGGATTTTAGATAGGAAGGCTATGGATATGCAATGCTAACCCTTACCCTTTAACTGCCTTATATTAATTATCTGGATCTTTTGCAATATCTTTTTTCAGCTATTGAATCCTAAATGTTCCTGTTATTACTGGGTGGTTATATACTGACATGGAATGAATCGAAATTCAGACCTAACTTTTTTTTCCTCTTGGATAAAAACATGTAACTGACTCCTAGGGGGCAAAAGATAAATATGATTTGAAGAGAGAGATCATATTTCCTCCCAATTCTCATTAGCCTGATGCAGTGGTGGGTTTCAAATTTTTTTACTACCGGTTCTGTGGGTGTGGCTTGGTGGGCGTGGCTTGGCATGCATGGCAGGGGAAGGATACTGTAAAATCTCCATTCCCACCCCACTCCACAGGAAGGATACTGTAAAATCTCCATTCCCTCCCCAATCCAGGGGAAGGTTACTGCAAAATCCCCATTTCCTCCTGATCAGCTGGGACTTGGGAGACAGAGAATAGTTGGGGGCAGGGCCAGTCAGAATTTTTACTACCGGTTCTCCGAACTACTCAAAATTTCTCCTACCGGTTCTCCAGAACTAGTCAGAACCTGCTGAAACCCATTTCTGGCTTGATGGGATCTCTCCTCCTTTCCCCATGCATGACTTCTTAAAGGCTAAATTAGCTGCCTTGTTTCCTGACTTAGTCTCTGTTTTCAGAACCATTTAATGATAGGCAGGGATGGAACTAGGATAGACTTCAGGAAAGGGGAAAGCTTGGGCTTGTTAGTTTTTTCCTCCTGTCATACATGGCAATCTGTATAAAAATTAGAGGGTGAAACGGGAAAACCAGACTTGTCCACTTGGTTGTTCCTGTATAAGGGATTCTTAGTAGACCTTCAAGGTTGGTCTTCCCGGAATAGTGCTGGAAACTGAGTATTGACTGATTACGTGCCATGAAGTTATTTTTGACTGTTAGCAATCACAGAGATAGATGTTCTCCAGGATGATCTGTTCCTAATCTGGTCTTCAGGACTTCCAACAGTGCATTTATCACCACTCTAACTCAATCCCATTCATCTTGTTGCCAGACATCTTCTTTTATTCTTTTATTCTTTCTTTCCATGAATATTTACAATGTTTCTATAATATCACATTCTGGCTGAAGTTAGTGATACTGTATTCCATTGGTAGGTCTTTCAATGTTCAGGCAATGAGCCAGATTTTTTTTTTTTTTTTAAAAAAATCCTGCTGGCTTTTGTAGTATTCCTCCATGGGGCCTAAATAGATGAATTATATTATAAGGGTTGTGAAGATCACCTCATCCAGTCAATTTTACTTTTTATACTGAAAGTCTTTTCCATCAGGTTTTGACTTCATTCTGTGAATTAAACAAATGCATTTATTTTTGTACACCTTCAGGACATTTCTGGGTGCACTGAAGCACTTCAGACACTTTCAATCAATTGTTGTGCCTTTGATAGCATTTGGAGTGAGCCCGTTTATCTGAAGCAACTTTCCTTTCATTGAATTCTAAAAAGCCCTTTGATCTCCAGAGTAGATACTGAGGTCTTGAGCTTTGGATACTTTCCATTCCTTTTGAATAATCATGCCTTAGGGTGAATTTTAAACAGTGCCTCGTTACTTGCTATGTGTAAACATACTGAAAATCTGGAGTTTGTTAAGAACATTACTTTTATTTCGAAATAACTATGCTTAAGAATTGGGTTAAATATTGATTTTAGGCAGTGGGGGGATTCAGCCAGTTCGCACCACTTCGGGAGAACCGGTTGTTAACTTTCTGAGCAGTTTGGCAAAGTGGTTGTTAGAAGAAATCATTAGGGCAGAGAAGTGGTTGTTAAATTACTTGAATCCCACCACTGATTTTAGGCTCTCCTACTTTGATTTGATCTCTATTATAGGATAATAGTCCTCGAGAGCATTTTAAAGTTAGAATTAGACTTTGAAACCGCCAAGGTTCACTCCCCAACCTTGTATTACCTCCAAACTTCTTTTTGTCCCTGTGATTATGATATTTAAATTTTGATTACAATGTGTTATGTGTAATTTTCAGACAGGAAATGTCTGAAAAACATAATATAAGCCATAGAATTAATATGCCACAACTCCCCTAAAAGAAATAAAAATCTGCAAGCCCAGGAGAACTAAAACAAAAACCCCAGCCTTACTTGCATGTATCGTAATCCCATTCACTGTAGCTCTTGGGGTCCCCCTGAAAGTTAAATGCAGCTGTCAGCTCTCCAAAAATAGAGCCACTAGATCTGGGTTGAGGAAAGCCAGCAGCATTCTCAATCATAATTGGGGAATTCTGGGAAATGTAATCCACATGTTTGGAAGGGAAACTAGGTTGAGCTAGGCTGCTCTGTATCTGCTTACAATAAGGATGGTTTTGCTGCTTGAGAAACTAAGCACCTTAAAGGAACTAAGGCAACATGCAGGTGTGAAAGCTACATTGTTTGTTCATGGTTTCCCTGATACCAAATTTCCTGTTCATGTTCAGAATCTATTATAAAGGCTAAGTTGCTTTACCCTTTTCCGTAACACTCTCCCAAAGGAGCCAGGCATCGATTTAATACTTAATTTGAATATGATAAACTAAACTTGTGACTATAGTAAATTTTATTCAGACCAGAGTTGTTAGATTAAAATTACTGAAATCTATTACCATGTTCATGCTGTTTTGAAGCAGAGCTGGTTGGATAATTTTTTTTCTCCTTGCTGAGTCAATTATACAACAAATTCTGGTAATTAGTAGCATAAAACCAGGTAATAATATAATTAAAAAGAAAATATTTACTCACAATGTGGGCTGTTTCTTATACAACTTAATTATGTTGTTTTGCTTGACAACTAATAGTTCAGTGTAATATTTGCTTAGGTGTGCACCTTGCAGATATTAAATTAATAAAAACAGATAGTATAATTAAGCCCCAGTTACAATCTGAATTATAATTTGCTTCTAAGGAGGGTATTTTGATAGAAACGAGTGCTTTGATTCTGCTGATATTTCTTTTACTCAGGCTACTCAGAGTATAATCTCACCAGGGCGTGAGATTTTCATCAGCCTGGGACTCAACCCACTCATTTTTCATGAAGACAGCAACATGCAAGGACGACTAGATAATTTTGCTCATTAATATGCTTTTAAGACTGAATTTGTTTAACTTGTAGGAGATGATGCTCCATGGAAGAACAAGAGATCGAGTTATGTTAAGTTAAGCTAAAAACCCCTAGTTCAGAATCCCATTACTTAAGTGAGACCAACCAGATCAAAAATGGGGCATCTTGGCAATAGTCATTCCTACTTTTGAACATTTAGTATATAATGCAGGGGTCCCCAACCCTCGGCCTGTGGACCGGCACTGGTCCATGGCATGGCAGAAACTGGGCCACCCAAACAAGCAAAGCCCCATCTGTGGGATGCAGGCAGCATATGAAAACACGTCCCCTTTGGTCCGCAGGAAAAACTCTCTCCACGGAACCGGTCCTTAGTCCGTAAAAGATAGGGTGAGGGCAATGATATAATGCATATACAAGTAGTCCTCAACTTGCAACCTCAGTTGAGCCCAAAATTTCTGTGGCTAAGCGAAACATTTGTTAAATGAATTTTATCCTATTTTACGACCTTTCTCACCACAGTTTTTAAGTGAAACACTGCAGTTGATAAGCTAATAACCCTGTCGTTAAGTAAACCTGGCTTCTCCATTCACTTTGCTTGTAAAAAGATCGCAAAAGGGGATCATGTGATCCCGGAACCCTGCATCCATCATAAATATGAAGCAGTTGCCAAACATCTGTATTTTGATCATGTGATCATGGGGATGCTGCAATGGTTGTAAGTGTGAAAAATGGTCATAAGTCACTTTTTTAAACTGCCGTCATATGTTTGAGTAGTCACTAAATGAACTGTTGTAAGTCGAGGACTACCTGTACTATAATTATAATTATGTAATATAATTTAGTATAGTCCTGAACTTGGAAAGACTGTGATAGCCATACTGTGTATGGCTGGGGTCCAATTCCTTTTCATAATTGGGGTAACTCTCCCTTTTTTGTGAAGGCTTTCTTTTTCATCCACATCAATCTCTTACCATTCAGCTTCACTTGATTTTCTTTAAGCCATTCATCATTTCATGATCCTGTAAGATAACTCCATATGACTTACTTTTTTCCTTACTTTTGAATGACCTTCTGTATTATAATTTTTCCTCAAAAGAGAGTTGTTCCAGGCCTCTAATCATTTTGGCTGACATTTTTCTGCTCTTGTCCCAGTTCTATAATGTCCTTCCTGAGATGTGATTACCAGAACTGTGTAATACTCAGTATTTTCAGCGATGCTATCACAGCAAGACTTTGGGCTAGATCTCTAAAGCATCATTCAGCAAATGAGCTGGAGAATCCCCAATGCAATAGGATTTCCCTTTTGAAGAAAATGAAGCAATAACACATTATCATCTAAAGAAGATTCCCTCCTTTTCCCCAAGTACAATTAAATCCAGAGTTTAAAATTACCTACATCCCTTCTGAATGTTCTTGAAGTAGTTGTAGTATACGTTTGTATCAAATCGTTACGATGTAGAAGGTTTTCAAGTTTTGTGTAATTCTTTTCCTTATGTTCAATGACAGTAACAATCACTCCCATGAGGAAAGGCCTAAAAAAAGAGGAACCGAATTAACAATTCACTTAATTAAGAGATTTCCTCTAGATACTCTGTAGATTTTGGGGTTCATATTGAAGAATGCTATGCTTGTTAAACTCTATCAGTCTTTTTCCTGTGGGATTAACACTTTTAGAAGTTGATTATTCAGTAATTTTTTTAGGAGAACAAATGCGGTACACTTTATGCTAACTTAACATGAGTGGCCAAGATGCTTGCCCTTGTTGAAGCCAATGAAAATGGATCATAAATTTGAGTTAAACAACCAGATCTCATATTGCCCCAATGCAATTTGAGGATTCCCCAGGCTGGGTAAATTATCTGTTGGCTGATTAAACTGGTTTAATGACCCATTTGTGCTATTGTGATATATAAAATGGTTGCAGTAAAGCCTTAAATTTGTGACTTTAATGCTGATGCATGTTTTTCTTAAAGACCCCAGAGCTGCAGTCTAACTAAGATCACAGAGATGAACATATAGTGAGTTCTCTCACATGTGAAGGAAAGAGAAACCCTTTTAGATAAAATTAAATAAAATGGACACAGGTCCACTTCAGAACTGACAGGTTGGATTCTAATGCGCAAGTCTCTAAGTTGCAAAGACTGGCACACAAGCTCTTCAGATTTTGAGAAGAAGGGCTTGTTCCTAGTATTTGTTACATTTGTTGTGAATTGTATAGCCTCTTGAACAGACAAATTATTTAAATTATACCATTAAACTTGCAGAAGTAACATTGGAGTTGAGATAGATGATTTTTCACTTTTTTTTTATTTTGTAAAAAAAAAAAAATCTTTTTCAGAACTTTATGTAATAAATTTTGGGGAAAGGAATTGTGCCTTTTCAGATACTCTTGAACCCCCAACTTTCATCAATCCATATGCTCAGCCAGAAATGTGGGGACTGATAGGAGTTGTAGTTCATTAATATCGGAAAGTTCAATATTTCTGTTCTTCTGATGTAGACATCTCTTATTGTATTGTTATTAGTGTTCATAATACACTCAGCTTAGGCAGTTTTCAATTTAGGACCAGAATTTCCATTGTAAAGTGTTACATTTGCAAGTAAAGTCAAATCTGATTTTGCAACCATTTTTTTACAATGGCAGCTAAGTGAATCATCACAGTTATTAAGTGCACATTGTGGTCCTAAGTGTGAACCTGATCTTCCAATTGGACATTTTTATTGGAAACTAACAAAAAAATTGCAGATTGTGATCACAAGAGTGCAGGACACTGCAGCTGGTCATAAATATGCCAGGAGGTTGAATTGTGATCACATGACCATGTGTGGGTGGTATAAGGATCTGTTGTTAAGTGTGAGAACTGGATTTCTTTCAGCACCATTGTAACTTCAGATAGTCACTAAACAAATGGTTGTAAGTCATGGACTACTATAGAGGACTACTATATATGACTATGTGTGAGGTAGTGAACATTAAGATGTGCCATATTCCTCTGGTAAGCAATTTATGAATAAATATAAAATTCAGATGTTTAGGGGTTACCTATGTCAACCTAAAACCTAAAGATTTTGCTGTCACAGATATTGGCACAACATATGAAGAATAGGTCTGATTGCTGTTGTGTTCTCGTTCAATCCCATTTGGCCAATAAAGAATTCTATCATCCATCCATCATTATCTATCTATCTATCTATCTATCTATCTATCTATCTATCTATCTATCTATCATCTATCTATCTATCTGTCAGCAATGATCTAAAAGCAATGTTTCTGAATTCTTAATATAATTCTGAACAGGCAAAGCTGGTATTCCATTGGAAATAGAATAGACTAGAGCTGATAAAACTTCTTTCATATAAGTAACTATATATTTATAAATATCTAACATATATGTGCAAACACACACATTCTATAATGTCTATTTATCAATGATATTGATTTGCATTGCTTGGCTGAGAGAAATAATAGTAATATTTTTTTCTGAATTGATGTGGATTATGCCTGTGACCATATATTCAGCTCTTTTTTCTTCCAGTTTTCTGGTGTTAAGAACTTTTCAGAGAAATTTGTCTATTTAAAGATTTGTTGAAAATCAGTTGATCCAATGGAACATTAGTTAGTGAATGTCATGCACACTGAAAAATAGGCTTTTAAAATAGTATAACTGGCTCCAATGGCAAAATATTATGCGTGAATACTTGTATTTATGAGTTCTATTTTCTTTCATTGAAAAAATTACATGCCAAGATGAAATTTTGGCCAAGAAAAACTCATAGATTTTATGCTAAAACGAGGTGGCGCAGTGGTTAGACTGCAGTACTGCAGGCTACTTCAGCTGACTACTAGCTTCAGTTCAGCAGTTTGAATCTCACTAGGCTCAAGGTTGACTCAGCCTTCCATCCTTCCGAGGGAGGTAAAATGAGGACCCAGATTGTTGGGGGCAATATGCTGATTCTGTAAACCGCTTAGAATGGGCTGTAAAAGCATTGTGAAGCAGTATATAAGTCTAAGTGCTATTGCTATTGTTAATTGCATTTGTATACTACAGCTATAAAAATTATATTGATCCTTGTGAATATTTCACCTATAAGGAGAGCTGTATCTAGAAGATATTAGAGATGTAGAATTTGCTTGCTGCCTATCCAAAACCCTGAATGATTTGCTTGATGTCTTAGAATATAATTAATTAATGCAATACTAGTTGTGACCTTTTAGAATCCAGAGGCTGCTATTATGCCACAATGATTCATCACCTTCCTCTTGATGCCACTCAATAAATAGAAGTGTTATGATAACCTCCTTCCATGACCTTAACTAAAGTGCTGTTAACTGAAAACTCACCTATGTGCCCTCATTTATAATATGCAGGAAAGGACA
Organism: Arizona elegans; assembly: GCA_022577455.1. NCBI lineage: Eukaryota > Metazoa > Chordata > Lepidosauria > Squamata > Colubridae > Arizona > Arizona elegans. Next base: position 223,978,656 of record JAKOOJ010000001.1, read on the forward strand.
GGCACTAAAATACATTTTCTACAGTTCTCTTGTAAAGCATGATGCAAAATTGCAAATTAGGCAAACGTGGTGGACTGATGCAGAAGACATTTAAGGTGGAAAGTTCAGGAGAAGAGGGAGCAAAGGAAATATTCTAGTTTATACAGGGGATCAGGAGGTAAATTAATAAAAGAAATTGACAATCATTCATACATGCCAGCATCAGCAAGCCAAAGGTCATAGCTCATCTGCCATTAAAATGACCAACTTTGAGACTAAAGTTACTCATTTTCATACATAGCTTTGATATTTATGATATCACGAGGGAGGAAGAATGACTTCTTTTCCTTCCATAAAAAATAAAATAAAAAAATCTACAGGAGCTATAAATTAGTCCCTTTAAGAAGTCCTGGCTGGCTCATCATAGATTGATTTCATAGGGAAGTTGATAAGCTGATAATAGAATTACAATTACCTCTCATAATAAGGAAAACATATCTGTGGCAGTGATAAAGAACAAATCAATACAGGATAGGTTTTATTTCAGTTTTTTATTCTGTACAAGATACACAGATGGGATACACAGGTGTCTTCTTTTACATGAGTCCCATAATTACAATAATATGTATAACACTATAGGCTTTGATGTGATTTATCTGTATAGAATAATTCCAGTGTGGTTATAATTTCCTTGCATTACGACTGAAGTATTGAGGTTTGCATTCATGATTTCCAGAAATGGGATTTCCTCTGGTTTTGTCCAGAAATTGTCCATCTCCTCAAAGCAATAAAAATTCAGGTTCAGCTGAAAGTTTTGGAGCAAGGTCATATCACATTTTCAGTGATTCATTTAATTAGCAACATTTGCAGGTTACTCAAATCCATATGGACTCTGAGTGGTATACAACTCTTGTTTATGTAAAAGGTAATAGAATAGAGTAAAAAAAGAGATTAAAAATAATAATGCTCAACTTCTCACGTTTCATGGAAAAATGGTAGAGATTCATTCTATCTGAATATATAGGCACAAATGTTACTGTCTATGAACAGAGGCAGGCTTCCATCTTTGAAAGCTAACTTTTTCTGCACTAACGAGTACAGTCCTTTACACTTCTACGTAAAGGTAATTTTATGGCATTTATTTCCAGGTAAGTGGGAGCACAGGGTTGCAGCCTTGATGCTTCATTTCATCTATAACGTTTTATCAATCTATGCAATGTGGAGAGGTAAGACCAGTGATGTAAAAATATCCAAAGATAAGCTGGACAACAGTAGCCTTTATCAAAGGTTAAATTTAGTACTGCTGGAAGTAGAATTATAACAACTGACCTTTAACTGAAAATGGGGTACAGCTTGGTTGACCTGACTGTTGGCATTTGAAGGCTTGCTCCTAAAACTGTTTGACCCAACCCGTATGGCAGGGTGCTTTTTTTTTTTAAATCAGAAATCACAATTGTGACAAAAGCTTCTTGCATCAGGAACTACCCTTTATTGCTTCACAGGCCTGAAAAGCTCACTGTGCATTTATGACACAAAAAGCAATTTAAAATAAGTAATAAGTTTCAAGTAATCCTTTCCTTCCGAAAGGCCACTTTTGATGTTAGTTTGCAAATCTTTTAATTTGATGCCTGACAAAGTCACCTGCACAGCAGCATATTTCTTTTCTTGGTGTTGACAAAAGACGAAGCTATATATTCCCCTTATAAATAGGCTTTCTATGTGTTTTCCCTATCCTGCCATCTGTTACAATTCTCTAGATATTCTTGCAGCCACTCAGATTCATTTCCAAATAACTGCAGTGAAGAATGTAAAGAATGCAAATAAAAAAGTATATTTAAATGAGATATTTAAGTTAACCAAGTGCATCATAAAAATGAGAAATGCAAATTAAAAACACAACACAAGCCTCCCTCAGAATGATCTTGTCACTGTAACTTCTACTTTTTTAATGGAAGCAATTTCTTGGGAGGTTTCTGTATAAGCAGCCAAAGCAGGTAGGGGCTCTTATCTTACTAGGATACAACTTGTACAAATACTATGTCCCAGCTTGGGACTGGAGAACCAAGATGGAAAGGAATGGCATTATTGCTATTCTCACGAATAAGAGATGGAGGGAACATTTCTTCAATGAAATGACTCATCATATCAAAGACAATATCCTAGGAACCTTCCTTAACCTAGTACCCTTAAAATGGTTTGGGAACCATTGTAGATCTACTGCTCTGGGGACTACAAAACCTGGATCACCCTGAGATCATGGCAGCAAAGGGATATCAAAAACTGTAATGCTTTGGTGCTATTTGGTGTCTGCCTGGATTTTTGAAGCCCATATCTAGTAGCTTAATATCATCCATAATTGTCGATCAGTCTGGTCTTTGCATATAACCCATCTGGGGAGGCTGCATTCAATTAAGAGAAAGAGAAAATGGCAAAGCTGTGAGAAGCTGTACATGTGGTTCTATACTAATGCAAACATGAAGGGAATTACAACACAACATATGCGGGGAACATCAGAATTGGAATTGATGCATATAAAGTCTATTACAAAATCTTGATATTAGATGCAGGAATTATTGTGTAAGAGTTTTAGTAAATAAAAGAAGCTGAAGAAATTTCTCATGAAACACCTATTATACTCAATTGGAAATGGCTAGAAGGGTGGCCTCATTCTCTAGGGGAAAGTTATTGAGAAGAGAAGATATATTTGCTTAGCAGAAATATTTTTTTTTAATCACAATAAAATAATACTAGGTTCTTGTATGTCCATTGCTTAAATACTGTATAAAATTGGACTGAGGGACATACATGTTTGGGGAGTGAAGCAGTGGTGGGTTTCAAATTTTTTTACTACCGGTTCTGTGGATGTGGCTTGGTGGGCGTGGCATGGCTTGGCAGGGGAAAGATACTGTAAAATCTCTATTCCCTCCCCACTTCAGAGGAAGGATACTGCAAAATCCCCATTTCCTTCCGATCAGCTGGGACTCGGGTGGCAGAGAATAGATGGGGGCAGGGCCAGTCAGAGGTGGTATTTGCCGGTTCTCCGAACTCCTCAAAATTTCCACTACTGGTTCTCCAGAACTGGTCAGAACCTGCTGAAACCCACATCTGGAGTAAAGAATAGGGTAGCTTTCACTGTGTATCTTCACAACCTATAAGAGAGTCTTGACAGACTCAGAAGCATATTTTTGACTGGAGATCAATCACGTAGCTAAGAATGAAGCCCTGAAGTAAATTTCTAGTACTCAGGCAGGAACAGATTTTCTAAATCCCTTCCTTTGCCTGCTGCTGACCCTCCACAGTACTCTAGAACTCAGCACATATGTAAGTATATTTGTTTATACTTGTAGATTATCCCTCTGTATGTATTCTCCCCATACTTCCTTAATAAACCTCACAAGCTACTACTTGTATTTAAAGGTATTTTCCCACAAGTAGCCTGGCTTGACTTGAAATGCAAACAGCAGCTTCAGAGGAGCAATTTTGTTTGGCTTAGGACAGATTTTCAGATAGCTGGCAGTTTGAAAACCCTAACACCGTTGATCTGTTGCAAAATTTCAGAAGCAATCTACCAAGTAAAATTGGAAAGTATCATTTGGTGCGGGGGAAAAAAATTAAAGCAGGATAAAACTAAATGTAGCAGAACAAAAATATTTTTTTTAATTTAGAGGTTTTTTTCCCAAATGCTATTAACCTTGGGAAAAAAACCATCTAATTTTCAGTGAAGAAATATTCTTTACTTAAAATGAAATGAAACTTAGCTCTGCAAAAACGTTTTAATTAACTTAGGGCTGCATTATGCAACAACAAGCAGTTTCCCATTATGACGGCAGATTTATCATCCACAAACCTTTGGCTCTAATTTGTTACTTCACAGAGTTACAAGCTGCATTAAGGCTCATGTGTAGGGCTCAGTAATCTTCCAATACTCTTGACCAGATGTGCTGTGAGAAATCCTTTTCATTATTATTTTTTTAAAAAAATTCCAGCTCAAGGAATAATGACTCTGCAATATCATGCAGTGAATGAGCAATAATTTGATAAACATTGTCTTTCAATTAGATTAGAGCAATTAATTTGATTCTAATTGAGCTGCAACATTACCATACAGGAATCCCTGGAGCCCTATGAATAATCTCCAAACACATTGACACACTCAACAGACAGGCATTATTTTCACTCACACTGTTCTTCCATATGTTCTCTTCCCTTGGTGATGGAGGACACCCTGCTGTTTCAATCAAATAAATGTCAATTATCTGAGATGGATTTTGAGATCACAAGCGGATGTTTGTGTTCTGTGGTCCTGTGTTTGTTTTTTTTTAAATCATCCATTGCACTCCTTTCTTTTTTCTTCCAAATTAGTTGTTTAGAATTCCCTCCAAAATCCAGTACATCATTACGAATGGTTGAGTTTTTCTCTGTTGAACAATACTAGAACCAATTTCTGGTCAACAAGAGAAATGAGAAGCTACTGAAGGGAACTGGTAAGAGAATTCATTACTATTTTCAAGCATGTACACATGCCATTTCTGCTAGATTACAGCAGATTTCCCCAATGTAGTGCCTTCCATAATTCCAAGTCAATATACACAGTCCAGCCTAGGGTGAGAGAGTTGAGTTGTGGAATTCATAGTCATGTATGACAACCACCTTGGGTTTATCTAATTATCTGTTTCAACAAGGAAGTTGACATCTAGCAGAACACAAATTTATGAACCCTGGACTGCATGCAGAGCAATGATTCCTAGATTGTGGAGCCTGGTCAATATAGATACTGTACATGGTTTTCTTAATTTATCTGGTAGAAAGATAATGCCATGTCAAAATAGATTATGGGTATGGAGGCTTCCCTGGAATGAATAGCAAAACTATGGCTGGCATCTCATGAACACTGTTTTGAAGTGACTAGTTTCATGCTTGTTGTATAACATTTGTACACAGATTTTCTTTCAGCACAATTGAGTAGGATTACAGTTCTATTTTTAGTTTCATAGTTACCAGATACCAGGTATCTATGAAGGTTAATTTTTATCTGAAGGTCTTTGTGTTCAGAGTAACTCAAATATTTTCTCCTAAGCTCCATGCATGCTGCTAACCTGACATCTTGTCTATGGAGATTCTCAGTCATGCTCTCATGTAATTCTCATTCATTCTCTCTCTCTCCCCACCCCCTCTCATCCATTACATCATATTTGCAAATGATACATGTCGCTATAACTTTTTGGAGTAATTTTACTTGGGCTTTTGCAACTAGACTATCAACATGAGGTAGACACAGTTGGTATGGAAGAAAATGCTGTGCTTCCTACATTCTTACTGTGTGGTGTTATGATGCATGATGTGTTACCTCTGACACCCTGCCAGTGTCCTACAGAGTGAGCCACTGTTTACTGTGGCTTTGAAATGGGGATGTGGATAAACCCCCTGATTATTGTTTCTTTGTAAATTACAAAGGAACGGAGCTTCCAAAGACTTCACAGGTAATGAGAATATTTATAGCTGACATGACTCTATCTGTTTAAGCTTGGTATAAAAAGCACTAATAAGCATACAGAAAGAACATAGCAAATTGTCAAATGGGGAAATAAGAGGTTTGGTTTTAAAAATGACAAACATTTTAATGGGTTTCCTTACAGCATATGATGTACACATGGTCTGCAATGTATTCTTTCATGTATATATTTCACACAAAATTAAGGTGAAGCACATCTTAAAGATACCATAGGAACATAAGATTAGCGTTGCTAGATTAGGCCAAAGCCCATCTTGGTCCAGTGTTCTATTTTTTCATAGATAATTTTGAGAGTTTCATAAGCAGGAGATGAAACTATTTTCATTATTGTTCTGTAATCCCTGTACCAATTACCAGTATTCTGTTTTTTTAAATCCTGATTTTATTCTTTTTTAAATAAATAACTCCAACATACCTCCTATTTTCCCCACAACAACAATCCTGGGAGATGAATTGGGCTGAGAGATTCACACAGATGGCTTTCATGCAACTTTATTTTTTAAGATATTATCATATGAATGATTCCCCAAGCCCAAAACTCAATCTTGGCAACTTCCAGATGTGTGGATTTCAAATCCCAGTGTTTTCAGCAATGACCATTATGGCAGTTGAAATTCAGGCATTTAAAAATTGGCTGTGAAAAACTGCAAGTCTTTTTTTTTTTTTTTGGCATGGCAAGGAGTTGCTGGGTGCTAGAGTATTCAATCAACACAATCTGTATTTCCACAAAGCTAAAAATCTATAGAGCTGAGGTTATCCCTTCCTCCTTTATGAATATGGAATCTATAGCGAAGTTACATTAAACAATTGGAGAAATTTTACATGTGCCCTCCCTGTTCCATTCATTGGCAAGACTGTGTCTTCAACCTGGAGGTTTTGATTGGGAAGTCTACTAGCATTAAGTCCCTGATTATCAGAGCCCAGATAGATGGGTGGGACACATCATCAGAATGGATGATTGCTGTATGCCTGTGGTATGCCACCAGTTGTTCTATGGTGTACTGGAATTAGGGAAAAGACCTTGAGGCAGGGGTGAAATCCAGCAGGTTCTGACAGGTTCTGGAGAACCGGGAGCAGAAATTTTGATTAGTTCGGAGAACTGGTAGTGGAAATTTTGAGTAGTTTGGAGAACCGGTAGCAGAAATTTTGAGTTGTTTGGAGAACTGGCAAATACCATGTCTGGCTGGTCCCAGAGTGGGGTGGGAATGGAGATTTTGCAGTATCCTTCCTCTGCCACACCCACCAAGCCACACCAAGCCCACCAAGCCACGCCCACAGAACTGGTAGTAAAAAAAATTGAATTTCACCACTGCCTTGAGGCTGATCATATAAGCACTTACAAAGAAATCCTATACCACTGTGACATCCAGTTAAGGGAACTAGAAGCTGTACTGCTGACAGAATCAAAAGAAAACCATGAGTGGCATCACAGACTAACACCTGATTACCACAATGGACTTTCAGTGCCCCATTGTACTAGACTCTGTGCTTCCAGACAGGGACTGGAGAGCCACTTCATGTCCACAGGTGAACTGTGCAACAATGTGTCTTTGAACTTCAATGACTACCTTATTATTTGTACATCTAGACTTGTTTTCCATTTTTTTGCAGTCTGGAGTTAGCCCAGGAAATGCATAGTTAATGAGGTATCTCTTTCTCCAATGTAACACAGGCCAGTGGTGAAATCCAAATTTTTTTACTACCGGTTCTGTGGGCGTGGCTTGGTGGGCATGGTGTGGCTTGGTGGGTGTGGCTTAGTGGGCATGGCAGGGGAAGGATACTGCAAAATCTCCATTCCCACCCCACTCTGGGGCTAGCCAGAGGTGGTATTTGCCGGTTCTCCAATCTACTCAAAATTTCCGCTACCAGTTCTCCGAAGTGCTCAAAATGTCCGCTACCGGTTCTCCAGAACCTGCCAGAACCTGCTGGATTTTACCCCTGACACAGGCTGCAAAGCTTTGTTGAATCATAGTTTTAAATTTGTTTACATTCTTAATTGATTCCAAAACTAGTAAACAACAATTTTCTGCTCCACATGAAGTAGGAAGCTATGGTTTGAGTTCTCCTGGTTAGATTGGTTGGAAAGGAAGATGGATGTTCCATTTTTTTTGTACAACTCTTTGTTTTTGTTGAGACATGTTTACCCAGGCAGGTCTGAAATCAATGTTTCCTGGTTTTTCATAATTGTCTGTTGCTTCCCAGTTCCTTCCCCATTCTTTACCATTTTCCATCTCTTAGACTGACGTAAAAACATTTTAACCATACTATTATTTATTAAGAACACGAAACTGAATTTTCATTCTGACCCAGAAGGATTTAATTTATCACCCACTCATTCTAACTTTGTCAAAATTATTTTTAATGATCAGTTAGTTATTATTTCATCTGTTATTTACTGCATATTGCATATTTATTTGGCCAATTAAGGAGATTTCTCTCCTTGTTCTTGTGTTAATGAGGCTATCATTTGATTTCTGTTTGATTAACCCAACAACGTTGCTGATTCAAAGCAATAATTTTCTTAATAACCATTGACTGAGGTCAAGTCATTGCAATATAATAAAATGTCATGACTAAATATATATTTATTATTTATAATTGCCAATCTAATATTAAAAAAATAAATAACTTTTCCTTTTTAGAGCGAACAATTCATTATTATGAATTTCCATGTAGCCTTTTCTCAATATTTATAACACTGTATCCATTTTAGGAGGCCTGATATTTAGGTTTCATTTTATTTTTCAGTTTTGGAAGACTGAACACAGAAATTCTATTTGCCACAGCAAATGAATTTGCATGCAGGAGTTATATGAACCTCTCAATGCAACATGAGACACAATGTGAATAATGTGATATATGTATTTCTTTGAAGCTTGAATTTTGCCGTTATAAACAAAAAGTGTTACATACAAAATGAATTTCGTCACACTTTTCACCATTAATAAAATCACAGGCTTTGCTTGAGGATATTGCAAATATACATTTTGCTGATATTATTCAATAAAACAATTAGTATCATCAATTTGACTGATGTATGTCTTGTGTTGTAAACCACTGGGTCATTAACTTTAACAAATCAGTGTACTCTCACAATCAAATCCAACTAAATTAATGCTAAAGGAATAAGTTAAAAGAATTTTGCAAATGGCAAATTATGAATTCATTAAATACAAAGCACAAACTAATAACCCACCTTCATTTTGTTTGGGTGGATTTAGATCACAGTTTCATGTTAGCAGGAGGCAAATGAAAATGCCAACATGATATAACGGAGAATAATGACATTTGAAAGAAAAAGAAGCAATATGAAAGAAGCTCACTTCATCCATTTGTGGGAAACAGTGACGACATTGCTATAATCCAGGGGTGGGCAAATGTGGCCCTTTTACAACCTGTGGACTTCAACTCCCAGAATTCCTGAGACAGCCGTCACAGGAATTCTGGGAGCTGAAGTCCACAGGTTGTAAAAGGGCCACATTTGCCCACCCCTGCTATAATCCATTGGTGGGCAGTTTCTGGTCTTCCAGGTAATGCTGAACAATGAATCCCAGCAGCCACAACCAGCAAATAGTAAGGGATGTTTTCTTCAACTAGCAAGATATGATATTTTCTACCTCATCTTACAGGCATGAGATCAGTTGCTTTGCAGCTTCAAGGAAAAGAAGTATCAAACTAGTGAAAACTTTTTTTTGGGTTTTTTTCTCATTGGGATTTCAAATAAGTGATATGAAGCCACTGAAATGGAATTACGGTAACTGAATTTAGAAGCACAAATTCAAAAACATCTAAGAAATCTGGTCTGGCAAATTGGCTGGCAGGATCTCTGCCATTTTGACTCTGGATTTTAGTTTTAGAAGTTTTCACTATATAACAAAAAATATTATTTGCTAGGACCTCACTGATTCCAGAGGAAAGATAAACTTTTTTTTTTTTTTAAAAAAGGCACTGACATAATATCTCAATGAAGCTTTATGTAGCTGCACAAAAATATGATGTGGATGTATTTGCATTCAGGAAACTTTCATTTTAATTCATGCTAAAATTCAGGCCTTGAGAAAATTCAGCACGGAACTACTCTGTACCCTATTTTTGGTATATCTCATTTAGTACTGCCTATAAGATTTGCAGTGGTTACACACTGAATCCATTTGATCTTTGCTTGTAAAAAGCTTTGCAGCATGTGGGTCGAGAATGGATGATTAGCTTTAACTCACCAGTTTGGGTTCTTATTCTGCACTGATTTTAGCAGGTTGCTTTCAATGTGATATGATAGTTTTTCTAAACATCCACCCTTGATAAAGACATTTACTTAACAAAGATTTTGTATGCAATAGTGGCAAATATGGTATACTGTAATAAATACTTTTATGACAGGGTTATATAAATTATGTAATATAATGCTCTACCAAAATTATGTCATTAAATTCTGTATAAATGATAAATGTTTTTGATGTAATGGTTGAAGGCATCAATCTAGACATTGGGAGACCAGGAATTCTAATCCTGATTTAGGCATGAAGACAACCGGATGATCTTGGGCCAGCTCTAGGAAGAGAGCAATGGGAAAACACTGTAAAACCTTGCCAAGAAAACTGCAGGAACTTGTCCAGGCAATCACCAGGAGTCAAGACTGATTCCAAATTAAATGAAAGTACAAGCTTTTATTGCTTCTTATCAATTATTAAAATGGAATGATTTATTTGGATTGCTAGCACATCATTTACTGGCTGATATTGTAATTTCTATTGCAATAAATTTGAGGAGGGTATTTTTGGTTGCTTTTTTATTTTAATGTATTATCAGTCACTTCAGAATCACAGTAGCAAGATAGGTGGCCTAATTAAAACTAAGAAAACATCCATGGTCTCATATAGATTATTTCCCTGAGTTGTAGCTTGGTAAATTTAGCCCACAGTCCAATATAACTTGGCTTGTTTTCAGATGATTTTGAATAGGAGTGGACTTAACAGAACAACAGAGGGACCTTGGAAATCTTCTAGTCCAACTCCCTGCTTAGACAGGAAACTCTATACCATTACAGACAAATGGTTGTCCAATTTCTTCTTAAAAACCCCTCAGTATTGGAGCACCTGCAACATCTGGAGGCAAATCATTCCACTGATTTGTAGTGTACAATTGTACTAATTGATTAGTAATTGTACTAATTGTCAGGAAATTTCTCCTTAGTTCTAGGTTGGTTCTCTCCTTAATCAGTTTCCATCCATTGCTTCTTGTCCTGCCTTCAGGTGTTTGGAAAATAGGTTGACCCTTTCTTATTTGTGGCAGCCCCTTAGATATTGGAACATAGCTATCATGCTACCCCTAATTTCTTCTTTTCATTAAACTAGACATATCCATTTGCTGCAACTGTTCTTCGTATGTTTTGGCTTCCAAGTCCCCTAATTATCTTAGTTGCTTTCCTCTTTATTCTTTCTAGAGTCTCAACATCTTTTTTATATTGTGGCAACCAAAACTTGACATAAATATATCGTGGCAACCAAAACTTTAAAGTCCTAATTGTGTTCTGAAAGGAACAGGTTTTATAAAAATCTTAAAATTTAAACTAATTTTTAAAATAAATGTATTTATTTATTTATAATTAGAAATCTTCTTTTAAGTATGGAGGATCTCACTCAGGGGTGAAATCCAGCAGGTTCTGACAGGTTCTGGAGAACCGGTAGTGGAAATTTTTAGTAGTTTGGAGAACCAGCAAATGTCATCTCTGGCTGGCCCCAGAGTGGGATGGAAATGGAGATTTTGCAATATCCTTCCCCTGGAATGTAGAGGGAATGGAGATTTTGCAGTATCCTTCCCCTGCCACGCCAACCCAGCCACACCCAACAAGCCACACCACACCCACAGAACTGGTAGTAAAAAAAATTGAATTTCACCACTGATCTCACTGCTAGACAAGATCGGCCGCAATTTTTATTTATTTAATAAATAAAAAATACATTTAAATATCAAGGTTCCTTCATTTAGTGTATGTGTTTTTTTAAAAAATAATATAATGTCTTTAATATTTTATTATAAGCTGCATGGCTTCCTTATCTCACGGTTATTGTCGATGTGTAACACTGACGATTTGCATGATGAAACTAAAACAGATTCAAAAATATGGTATTTTCCTATTTAATTACATCGTAAAGCAGTACGCAATGAGAGAATAACTGTCTTTAAGTTGTTTAGAACCAATCTTTGATCATGGTGCAAGCATGGTAGGATCAAATGTGACATTTTATGATAGTGATAAACAGGATTAATATATGGTCACACATGTAAATTCAGAACAGAGACATTGAAAGGTAAAAAGCAAGGGTATTTTAAAAGTTGTCTGAAAATTGCTCTCATTATTACGGTAAATTTCTCACTTCACTCAAAAATCCTTCGTTTCAGTTATTTTTATTTCATTTGAGGAGCGTTGGGTGTTCTGTTTCCCTGAGAATCTTAGGAAAGTTATTTACAGATCACTTAACAAATATGGATTTTTATACTGTTGAGTTGGCTCCAAAACACATTTTCATACATTAATTTGAATGTCCGTTGTGTCCCACAAAGATGCAAACATAGAGCAGAAAAACAATGACCAAAAAAAATCCTTATGGTTATATATCTCCATCCCCTGAGAACTCCACTGATGCAGGAATCCCTTTTTCTGAATGTTACTGACTTTACTTCTATTTATTTATGCATATTTTCTGCTCTCCAAACTACTCATTGAAGAGTGGGAATGAGAAACATTTATCTTTGCTTTGGCCAAGTTAACACAAAGATGAAATTAGTGGGCCAGACATTTTTAAAAAAATTTCTGTATTAAATATGATATATGTTTCTTTATTCTAGGCCTAAACCTGTTCTGTTTGGATAAAAACAAATTTCATGTCTCCCTAGTGTCTTTATCTTTAGTTTCTTAAAGTTCAGGCTGCAATGTAAAGAACCTAAACCAGGTATGAGCAACAACATAATGCGGACTAAACTGATTTATAACTCGTAAAAACAGCTCTCCCTGCATCTCAGACTGACAGCCGACAATCTATCTTGATTTATGGCTACATTCAAATAATTGACCCTTGCTGCAGTAGTCCTCTTATTGTGGAATAGCTTTTCCCTGGAAGTTAGAATATCACCTGCCTGACTTTCCTTGGGAGCTGTTATCATCTGTAGAATAGTTGGTGAGAGTTTTAAGTACTGATATGTCATATTAGATGTGACCTTTTTTTGCATTATATATTATTGAGTGTTGTTATAGTTTTGTTTTCACCTGTGTAAGTTTCCTAGAGTCTGGTGAATTGAGCAGCATTTTTGAAACAAACAAGCAACAGACAAAAATCCTCAGATATTGGAGGTGGATTATCACCCAAATGAGAGTAGGAAAACATCATTTTGTACTTATGGGACAAGACAGTGCTAAATTACTCCTGTATTTGATCAAAAAGCCACACAATAGAAAAATGAATGATAATACAGTGTTGGATGATGAGCCCCTCAGGTTGGGAGATATTCAGCATGCTACTGAGGGAAAGCTGAGTCTGCATTGTAGTAATGGTGTTTACGACAAAGTTAGATTAAAGCTTTGGGGATGTCTACTTGCTGATGGTACTAGGCAGGAATAGAACATCTGAAGCTGCAAAAACAGAATTACAGTGGGAAAGTGGAACATAAGCATGAATATTGGAAAACTTAACACAATAAAAGATGAAATGAACTGAGTATTCAAGGACATTTTAGGCATCAAAGAATTGAAATGGACTAGAATTGGACAATTTAAATCTGAATCATATTGTTTACTACTCAGGATATGAACTACAAAGAAGGAGCAGGATTGTTTTCATAGATGGGGAGGGTATAGCAAGGTAAAACTTGGGTAATGACCAAATAATATTAATTAGACTGTGCACAGTTCCAAAATGTAAAGTTATCATAGTTTCTATGATAAAACTTTGAGGATATACACACCACTTTCAAGGAGAATGTCAACTCAAATCAATTTTTTATTATGGTCATGGACCAGTATATCAAGAAGAACATGATGTCCTGAATTTCATTGATAGGGAATTGGAAGAACTGTAGAATAAAAAGATTTTTAAAGATGAATTAAAGGATGTTAAGGAGGATTGTGAAAAGAGATTGCCAAAAGCTAAGAAATAGATTGAACATTTGTTGAAAGCAAACTGGATGTCAGAATAGATGGTGGAAATTAAAGAAGCCAAATCCAAGAAAGACAAAGATCTCAAGAAGGAACTTAAAAGAATTTCAAAGAACTTCTGTAAGAGATAGAAACAATATTTATTTATTTATAAAATTTATAGGCTGCCCATCTAACTCAAGATACTTCTGGGTGGCTTACAATCATAAAAAATAAAAATCGTATCAATTAAAAACATAAAAAAATAAATATAAAATCTAGAACACCATGGCCCAATTAAAAGACGGGGAGAGTGGGAACAGAATAAGGGGAGTTTGGATCTGCTGTTAATCGATCAACCACTTCCACAGTGATAGTTCCCATTGGGACCCCAAATTAACTAGCACAACCAGGTCTTAAGTTCTTCTGGAAGGTCAGGAGGTTGAGGCTGACCTCATACCAGATTGTAAGATGTTCCACAGGGCAAGTGCAATAGCAGAGAAGGCTCCTGTATCCCACCAGACAGAATAATTGGTCTGATAGGGCTCGCAGTATCCTAGAATCATGTGATCACATTTCTGACAAGTAAAGTTAATGGGGAAGCCAGATTCACTTAACAACTGGGTAACTAATTTAACAACTGCAGTGATTCCCTTAACAATTGTGGCAAGAAAGGTAGTAAAATGGAGCATTAACAAATGTATCACTTAGCCACAGAAATTTTGCGCTAAATTGTGGTCATATGTTAAGGACTATATATAGTTGTGAGAGAGTAGATTGGAAGAAAAGAACATGGTTTTAAAACTGGAAGAAGAAACATCAGTAATCTGTGCTATGTGGCTGATACTACTCTGAAACTGAAAATACAAAATGATCTAAAAACTCTAGTAATGAAAATCAGTGAAAAAAATATAATTATTGTAAATAAAAAGGACTCAACTAATGACAATAGATTTTCTCAAATATATTCCTAAACAAGGACTAAGCAAGCAAGAGCCTATTTAGCTTTTAAGTCCTACTTTTAAGTCAAGCTTTTTATGACTAAGGGTTTATTTTTAAAAGTATATGAGTAGCATACTGTGAGTCACAATTTAAAGTAGACAGGTCAGATAAAAAAAGTAAACAGGGATAGGACAAAAAATTGTCTTAAACAAATTAAGTTTACATTAATGAAATACAGTTAACACATTGCTCCCTATTTATTTAATATTTATGTCAGAAGAAAACTTCATACAGTTCAGTGAAAATTTTTGTGGGGCCCTAAGAAATATATCCAGACTTTGGTGAGTTTTATGGATCTCCAGGCTCTCCTCTCCATCATATGTTGAGCTTCAAGAGACATCCATCATAAGCAAGTAAGAAAAAAAAGTAATGACGTCATTTAAAAGTATTTGAAAGTGAATCTTGCATGTTTTGCTTTCTAGCCTTGGGAAAAAAAATCTGTACTTTGTTTTCTAAAAGATAAGGTGAAGAAAGAAACAAAATTAATCACCTGAAAATGTATAATTTACCTTGATAGTTAGAATGGCCCATATTATCTGCAATGCAGAACTGTTACAATTCAGTCCAGCCTTCCCCCATTGATCTTAATTATACTGTAATATTTTACTTTAATTGGATATGTTTTGCTATTGTTCTTACAAATCTTACTATATTACAAGAACAATCAGATGATTTGCTTTTGAAATTGGCTTTGTGGTAGTTTTATCTGTTACAAAATAGAAACGAGGCTATTCTACTTTTTGAATCAATGTTCTTTTAGTCTGCCCTTCTGCAGTTTTAAGCTGCTATGCTTTATTGATAATATTCAAAGTGGCAGGGCAACAACATACATACTGCAATTTTCAGAATGGTAGCAATGGAATGTGGAACAAAAGGGCAGTGACCTTCTTAAAAAATAAGAAGCATTTTGGGAGTGTATCAGGGGTGGGTTCTAAATTTTTTTACTACCGGTTCTGTGGGCGTGACTTATTTTGTGGGTGCGGCTTGGAAGTCATGTGACTAGGTGGGCATGGCTAGCTGGTCGGAGTCATTTCTGGAAGGTCCTCATACTTACGACCAGTCCTCGCACTTACGACCTGACTCATTTGTGTGCTTTTAACACTGATCAGCTGTAGGACGGCCCTTTGAGCCCCATGGCAAGAGTTTAAACAGTTTTTTTTCCCTCTAGTCATCAGCTGGGACTCAGGAGGCAGCAATAGATTGGGGGTGGGACCAAATAAAAGGTAAGAATAACGTGGGTGGGGGGGGGTGGGAGGGCGGGGGGGAGAACCGGTTCGGTGATGTCATATCATCACCGCTACCGGCTCGGCCGAACCGGACCGAACCGGGAGGAACCCACCACTGGAGTGTATCTGTAAGTTCTGAGCACTAAAATGGAAGGTTGTGAATTCTCAGTGGATGACATATGTTTTACTCCATACCTCACCTCTATTTTTATATTATAACAGTGGTGAATAATCTATGGATCCATAGATGTAAAGCATAGAGTGGTATGGAGGTAGAGGTTACCTCTAGAATGGCCTTCATTGATCTGCAAAACTATTCTGTCCAAGATCAATGGACTGGTGTTTTCTATTGAAGTGGGGTACATTGTGACCACCAAAATAGGGAAATCATTATGAAAAACAATTTAACACCCCCCTCCAAACCCTATTTTTACCCATATTGGGATGTGTAGTGAATACATCATCCCTGTCTATAAATTGTTTTCTTCGTGTGCAGAGTAGATGTCACCAGGTATCCCACTTTCCCTCTCTAGTCTGCTTGTATTTGTACATAATTTTGTACATAAAATTGCTGTACAACATAACACATTGTAATGTACAAATTGTACATAAAAAGATTAAACTATAACCAAATGGCATCCCATTTGGGACTTTATAGGAGGCTAGCGGCGTTAGTCAGCAAAAAAACCCAGAGTCTGTTACCACTTTTTCTGACTAGCAATTATTCATCCTAATTTCCATTGGCCTTGGAAAAGTCTGAAATTTTGTGCCGATAGATAGATAGATAGATAGATAGATAGATAGATAGAGATGATAGATGATAGATAGATAATAGACAGACAGACAGATGACAGACAGACAGACAGACAGACATAAGTAGGTAGACAGACAAATGATACCAATAGAAGAATATTATCTGTAACTCAAAGTGGAGTTCTTGTTGTTCGCTTGGGTGTTTCTTGCAGACGTTTCATTACTTGACTTGGTACCTTCTTTAATATTAGTGAGTGTGGGGTTTGCTCCCTATTTTCTCCTTGTTAATCTTTATCAGACATTAATAGACACATAAACTGTATTTATATACCATTACATCCTCTCCAGCAGCCAACATCCAGATAAGCAGGCATTAACCCAAGGCAAACAATCAAGCAAAAAAACAATATCATAATCAGGGAACTAACATGGAGAAAACCATACACCCAACACTGGCAGGGCAAGCTACTTGACACTCACCAGCAGTGAAGATTACCTGCAGTAATTTTCCAACAAAGCAGCAAAACATAAACTTCACTTTTCTGCTCCTTCTTCCAAAAGGTATGTGACCACAAAGAGGTTGCCTGTTCTGCATTACAGGAAGGCTAGACACAAATAGTTTCAGACAAAGATAAGAAGATCCTCCCTCCCAATCTTTCTACCTTGTGCAATGGAATCAAATACAATATGGATTCTCCCCCCCACAACAATTTATCTAGTCCAAATAGGAAAACAAGTGACCAGAAACGTTTGAACAAAATTTCTATCAGTGCAGTCTCACCTGAATACTATTTATAGCTCAGAGTGTGCCCATTGCCTTCTGTTTGGAATTATTTATAATATGACATTGCCAACAGAAGTAAGTAAGAAGAATATAATTTCAGGAGGTCCCTCTCTTTCATATTTAAGGTCCCCCCCTCCAACACAAGTGGGAGCTGAAGGTGTCTAGTACCTTGCAGGATGACTGCCCTTCAGAACGCTCTATGATTAATGCATGTTATGAATATCTATTAAATGTTACAGCAGGTTGGTGACTCTCAGCTGTGTTCCTCATTTATTAGCAGCAGCATTTCAGTTACAGGCTGAACAGAGGGTGAGGGAGCAACTGCTCTGCAGTCTTAGATTGATGACACTTCTAAAAATTGTCCAAGCATGTGTGCAAAAATCTATCAAAATAAGAGTGTAATAAATGAGAAGGTAACTTTTACTATGCACAAAAACTGTACTTATGCCTCATTTCTCCCACTCTCTCCTGTTCTTAGGGAAAATAGTCTACATAAGTAAATAAGAAGAGATGGTGTCTTATTGTCTACAGAAAAAAAGAATATTCTAATACACAACTGTGTCAAGGCTAGATGTTGTATCAGGGATAAGCTGACACAAGGGGATGAACTGCAGCCTCACATTCTCAACTTCTGTGATTGGATTCCTTGCCTCAGGTTCCTCAGATTAACATGAGCAGCTTCCATTAAAGTGTGGAGTTTACCCTGTAATGCTCAAATATATATTTTTTTCCAATCTGATATTCTGAAGATATGCTGGGAGTGTAACTATTATTCCCCATCAGAATAGCTGAGCCAGCTGGACTGAGACTTCAGAGTCGCAGGACTAGGTTGAACATAATGATATTGCACGAGAAAAGACAGTAAGGTTGAAATCCACAATGGGGAAGATATTAATATCAGGGCTATGCAAAATTCTTAAACAAGGAGCATTGGAATGCATTTGGATGCATATGAAGCAGTGGTGAAATCTAAAATTTGTTACTACCGGTTCTGTGGGCGTGGCTTGGTGGTGGTGGTGTAATGTGACTGGGTGGGCGTGGCCAATTTTTTTACTTTTAAAACCATTTTTTACATGTAAAACCATGTAAAAAAATGCTTTCAAAAGGCTCTGACGATCCCAGCTGAGTTGCCTGATCATCAGAGGGTTTTTAAAAAACCTTCTGCTGATCAGGCAACTCAGCTGGGATCGACAGAGCTTGGATCGTCAGAGCCATTTAAAAGAAAAAAAGCCTCTGATGCTGGGCATGGCAGGCGGGGACAGGAATTTTTGCTACCGGTTCTCTGAACTGCCCGCTGCCATCGCTACCTACTTGCTCGAGCCGGTCCAAACTGGGAGCATTTCACCCCTGATATGAAGGTCATCTATGAAATCATTAAAAGAGCCACGGAGAGGCTGAGAAAATAACCGAAGAGAGAAGAAACATAAAACATTAAAGAGAAAAGAAGGCAGCCTATTTTATAAATGGAACATCAGTCCAGATGGTATGGAATTTGGAAATAAGTATTTCAAATCTCAAATAAATTCACTCCAAATTAGCATTGGAAAGTCCTCTTACAGTTTCAAGATTCTATATTTATCCAAAGACTAGAATTAGAGATACCTGATTGAAGTCTGTGCAATGTTTTGCTTTCCTGATGCTGCCCAGCTGTGTGGAACTGGGAATGAAGCATTCAAAGCACAGAAAGACGGATAATGATATGGCTGTTATTGTTTAGGAAGATGGGTTTTGTATATACTCCTGCACATTCAAAAGCTTCCCTTTTGAAGGATTTGACAGCTCTATTAAGCCAGTAAAGTACTTCTTTAGACTGCAGTTGAGGCTCATAAAAATACTTTCCATACCATTACTTCTTTTTCTTAATTTGTAATCCACTCTTAGATGCATGCCGCAAAAATACCTTCCATGCTGAAAACAAATTGGGTGGTAGACCATGTCAGGATATTTCCCCTGAGGACTATTTTTTTTCTAAATGTTTTCAGAAAAAAACATCTCACTTTGTAAAGTTCATAATTTTCTTTAATTATTTACTGTTTGTATGTCACCTCAGTCCTAACTTTTAGACAGCTAGTGTACAATGCAATAGAACAGTACAAACTCTATGATAAAAACTCTATGAAATAATTTAAAAGACTTCCCAAATATCAATATGGAGTGAGGGTTCTTTTCGTCTGAGATAGTTCCCAAAGGGGAATCTGGCAGAAAAGGATTGTTTCTGATTTTCATCCCTTTACCCACGGGTGAAATTCAATTTTTTTCCCTACTGGTTCTGTGGGCGTGGCTTGGTGGGTGTGGCAGGGAAAGGATATTGCAAAATCTTCATTCCCACCCCACACGGGGCCAGCCAGAAGTGGTATTTGCTGGTTCTCCAAACTACTCAAAATTTCTGCTACCGATTCTCTGTTAGAACCTGCTGAATTTCACCTCTGCCTTTACCTCTCAATATACCATTTATCCAATCTGCCTGAGATGGCCAGATTTTATTTTGAATGGACAGATAACATCCAAGTGCTATAGAACTTTAGAGAGAATATTTGGAAAATCTAAACGCATTTGGAAGAAAAGTGGCAAACCTGCAGTTCTCACAATATAAAGCTACATTTTGCAGCAGGGTGTAAGCTTTTGAGTATTCTTTACTATCACTTCCAACTTTCAATTCTATACAGCTTCATTGGGAAAACCATTGTTTGCATAATTTTAATATTTGTAGGTATCACTGTATCATGGTATGAAGATGTTCTAGGATTTATATATTTTTAAGGACATTCCACTGCCTGAGGTGGTCAACACAATCAAAGACATTTCTATAATAAATAAAGCACATACTAACTTCCCTTTGATATTTTCTGGCTTTCTCAATTATCCAGCATACATCAGCAATAATGTTTTGTGTTCCTCAAACTTATCTAAAGCCAGTTTGAACATCTGGACATTTTTTTTCTATGTAAGACTCTAGTATGGATGTTCCTAAGCAGTATCTTGCTATGGTGTGAAATTAGGGATATTGCATAAGTTTAGAGAATTTTTGGAAATCTTTTTCATATCTGTTTCCATGTTCATCATTTTTACAGATGTGATTGTAATACTATTGCCTGTCTCTTATAATTAGTCTCTGAAACTCTTCATTACATTCCTTCCTGATAACTTTGTCTTTCCTAGCTTTGACTTCTCTTCTCTTCTTGGCAATTTCCATCATCTGTTCTGATATCCAGTTTTGCGGTCTTCCAATTCTTGGTGTTTTGATAGTTGCTTTTCAATTCATTCTCAACAACATGAGAAACTTATGACCTGTAGCCACAAATTCTGTTCTATAGGGTCTTAGAAAACACATGTTTGGCTTTTTCAAGCTAATGACCTTAATTAGTAGCAGCATCCTCATAAGTCATTACCTCAGTAAATATTACAATGGGCGCTCTACTATATTCCTGTTCTATATTCTAGTTCTGTCACTCTAACATAATCCCAATTGCCATCTTCCATTCTGTTCCCCTTTGCTGATCCGCCACCAACACTAAAAGTTTGTAAAGAATCTCAGTCATCCAGATCATGGTTTGTCCCAAAGGTGCTTTTTCAGGAGGCAACTGGATTTTCTTGTTTTTTCTTTGAAGATGTTTCGTTTCTCATCCAAGACGCTTCTTCAGCTCTGACAGGATAGTGGACATCCTTCCATTCCCCACTATCCTGACAGAGCTGAAGCAGCTACTTGGATGAGAAGCAAAGCATTTTCAAAGAAAAGAAGTAAGTCCAGTTGCCTCTTGAAAAAAAGCACTTCTGGGGGCTCCTCTCCCACATGCACTCAGATGCATTCGAACACCCTCACGGAAAATACAAACACATCAGTCACCATTTTAATTAGAAATGTTTCTGGAAAAAAATGCTGTGCTGCAAATCCTTATTAATTCAGGTACGTTACTAATTTAAAGGATAGTGACACATTATAAGTGAAGGTCCCCAAAGGACTTAAATATAAGGGACACGTTTACTGAGAAAAATCTTAGGACTGATGATTATTTTGGGTTGTGGTCACTGCACTGGGTTTTAGAGGTTGCTCTCCGTTATTATTTCTAGATTTCATTCTGTCTCCAACCTGCCTTTGCTTTTTTTTAAACTTTATATTTCTCTTTTAGTTGAATGATCTCTGCCTGATAGCTTTGAAGTCTTAATTGATCCCCAGTTTTTCCATTTATATGAAGTAGGTTATATTATTTCATTTAAATTCATTTTTAAAAACTGCGTGTCCACACCCATGAAATGTAGCATAACTTATTTTAAATGATACAGATAAAAATAAAGTAATTTGGAGCTTATCGCTTATTGAGCTGAGAGACACATGCCTGGGCTTTACTATTTGACACTGCCAATGAAATTTCATCTAAATGAATGTGCCGCCAAGTTTTACATTTCATCCACACAATAACACTGAGATGGAAAAAGGAAAATGACCAGCTTGTCAGGAAAAATGAACTTTTAATGCCTGGAGGAATAGTATGTCGCTTTGATCTATAATTTCAAGCATCATATCTACAGGTAGTCCGTGACTTACAACCACAATTGAACCCAACATTTCTGTTGTTAAGTGAGACATTTATGAAGTGAGTTTTGCCCCATTTTACGGCCTGTCCTGCCACAGTCGTTAAGTGAATCACTGCAGTTGATAAGTTAGTAACTCAGTTGTTAAGTGAATCTGGCTTCCCCATTGACTTTGCTTGTCAAAAGGTCGCAAAAGGGGATCACATGGCCTTAGGACACAGCAACGGTGTTAAGTATGAACCGGTTACCAAGCATATGAATTTTGATCACATGAACATGGGGATGCTGCAAAGGTTGTAACTTTGAACAGACACTAAATGGACTGCTGTAAATCGAGGATTACCTGTATGGGGAAGGGGATGAAAGGAGCCAATGATGAAGCTTGCATGACAATTTTATCACGCCAATGTCATGATCGGATGTCTTTATGGTGAGCATCAGGACACAATTAACTCACGGTGGTCCTTCTTTTAAGGTGTCGCCATGTTGACATCGTTGTGTTTATTATTTATTTATTAGTTGGATTTATATGCCGCCCTATCTCTGAAAGGACTCAGGGCGGCTCACAACAATAAAACACACAAAGTTCAATTTTTTAAAAATACCCAATATAACTATAAAAATGATTAAAATCCCCTCTATGCTGCAGATGCCAGAGGGTTTCAAAATTTCTTTGAAATTTTTCTTTGTTTTCCATTGTTTTCTTTACAATGAGAACAGACCAGTGGTGGGTTGCCCCCGGTTCACACTGGTTCTATAGAACCAGTAGTAAAACCGGTGGGAGGCTCCGCCCACTGACCCCGACGTCATCAGAATGCTTCTGCGCATGTGGAAGCGGCCCGTTGCAAACCGGTAGTAAAGGTAAGTAGAACCCACCCCTGGAACAGACTATTAGTTTAAATGCAGCATTTTCTATCTCCTTTTATAGTAGAGACCTCTCCTTTTATCATGGTTGCACAACATTAACAGAAGTGCCAAATAATAAAAGGGAAACAAATAATATCATTTTTTTATTCATCTATGCAGCTTTTTAAAAAAACCCATTAAACAGGTACCTTGACTGATGAGAGCGAAGTATGTGTGTGTCTTCATGATGGAAGATGAACACACAATTCAGATTAATATTTTGCCATACAAAATGAATATTTAAGGCACATCCATTTGTCTTCCCCTACTCTAAGGGCAGAAAACATGTTTGATCATGATCAAGTAACTCAAAAACTACATTTACCGAACATTCTGATACATGGTTCCTAAGCCAAAATGGGCTTTTAATTTTTTTTTCTTTAAAAAATTGAACCACAGAACAGACTCCTCCTGGATAGAGGGTAATTTGTAACAATTTCCTATGAAGTTATATGGCAGAAAAGGAGGCTATAAAAGGAAGTATTTTTCACCTCAGTATACATTCTCTTTCCAGGTCTATAGAGCCTGCGTCCTGAGCACACTCTTGTAATGCAGTGAGTCTTGGACCCTTTACGCACGGCAGGAGAGAAAGTTGAACACCTTTCATATGCGTTGTCTCTGACATATTCTTGGCATCACCTGCAGGACAAAGTTCCAAATAGCGCAGTCTTGGAACGTGCTGGAATTTCTAGCATGTATAAATTATTGAAACAGCGATGTCTACGCTGGCTTGGGCATGTCGTGAGATTGGCTGATGGTCAGATTCCGAAAGATCTCCTGTATAGAGAATTAGTGCAGGGAAAGTGCCAGGGGTGAAATGCTCCCAGTTCGGACCGGATTGCCCGATCCGGTAGCGATGGCGGCGAGTGGTTCGGAGAACCGGTAGCAAAAATCCCTGCGCCCCCCCACCATGCCCAGCTGAGCTGCACAATCATCAGAGGCTTTTTTTTTACTTTTAAAAGCATTTTTTCTACAACTTCTTCCGATGAAAAAATGCTTTTAAAAGTAAAAAAAAAAAGCCTCTGATGATCGTGCGGCTCAGCTGGGATCGTCAGAGGCTTTTCAAAGCATTTTTTTCTGCAACCTCTTGGCGGAAGAGGTGGTAAAAAAAATGCTTTGGAAAGTCTCTGACAATCCCAGCTGAGTTGCCTGATCAGCAGAGGCTTTTCAAAGCATTAGAAAAAATGCTTTGAAAAGTTAAAAAAAAAAAGTTGGCCATGCCCACCCAGTCACATTATCCTCCCCCACCAAGCCCCGTCCACAGAACCAGTAGTAACAAATTTTACATTTAATCCCTGGAAAGCGCCTTTTTTTTACTACAGGTTCTGTGGGCGTGGCTTATTTTGTGGGTATGGCTTGATGGTCATGTGACAGTGGGCATGGCTTGATGGTCATGTGACTGTGTAGGCGTGGGCAACTCAATGTCATTCACGTCAAGGGGTACCTCGCCTGGCCCCTCCTCTCCCAGCCATTCCTTGTCACACCCAGCCTCAAAGTATCTATAGTTCTGTAAAAATGTTGTTCACCTTTTTTCAACTTTATTATCTACATACTATAGATGCACATTCATGGACCACTGAAAGGAGGAAATGGTTCACATGCTTTGCCCAAGAGTGTGATAGGCAACAGGCTTTTAAGGGGCTGCCAGAAAGAAGGGGGGGCACAATGTATTTTCCAAAGCACCAGAAGGCAAAACAAGAAGCAATGGATGGAAGCTGATCAAAGAGAGAAGCAACCTAAAACTAAGGAGAAACATCCTGACAGTGTGAACCAATGTAGGTGCAGAAATATTTCAGTCATAATTTCACATATAAAATAGCCATTCATATAATACAACCTGCCTATTGTTCAAAACAGTCATTAGTATTATTGCTGATGTTTGACAGCAAGCCTAAAAGTCAAAGATTACAAGAGTGCTTACAAGCATATTAAGATGGAGTTATGCAGTGGTGGATTTCAAAATTTTTTTCTACTGGTTCTGTGGGTGTGGCTTAGTGGGCATGGCGTGGCGTGACAGGGGAAGATTACTGCAAAATCCCCATTCCCTCCCCACTCCAGGGGAAGGTTACTTCAAAATCCCCATTCCCTCCCCACCCCACTAACCTGCTCTGGGAAGGAATCAAACTCCCCCCTCTTCATTTCCCCAAATAAAATATTACTCATGAGAAAAGCAAGGAAAATTGCTTAACGCACTGTAAGCCGCCCTGAGTCTCCGGAGAAGGGCGGCATATAAATCAAATAAAAAAAAAAATCAAGCTGCTAAGAAGGAACCGGACTGATACTCATTCCACATTTCTGCCAGCTGCATAAAGGAAACTTTGTAAGAAGAAAACAGCTACCGGTGCTTAAAGATAATAGAAAGTGGAAGCCGGAAGTTCTGCTCCATTTACAAGCAGGCAGAAAACTCATTCAAGACAGGATATTTCACAATGAAAATCACCCAACCCCTTTTAGAAACATAAAGCCCATGTTGCACAAACCCCAAAACTTCAAAAACATAGAACCATATAAGAATCCCTCCTCTTATCCAGTTTGTTGTTCAGCTAACCCAGAAATGAACTGCTGAATGTCACTTCGCTTCTGCAGGTAAGAACCTTCTTCCAGCAGCTGCTTCTTGGCTTGTCAATTTAAATCGATGGTGTCTTTTTTTTTTTTTTTTCCTTTTTCTTTGCCAAGTGATCTCCTGGCTGAGAAGCGTCCTGATTTTTTCCTTCTAGCCGATCAGTTGGGAGGCTTCTCAATTTAAAGCAAGGGTGTCTAGTTTTTTCTCTTCTTCTTTTTTCAAGTGAGCCCTGATTTTTTCATTTTAGCTGATCAGCTGGGAGTCGGGAGGCAGGGAATAGATTGGGGGCGGGGCCAGGCAGAGATGGTATTTACCGGTTCTCTGAACTACTCAAAATTTCCACTACCGGTTCTTGTGAACTGAGGAGAACAGGTAGCAACCCACCACTGGAAGGAACACATACAGTATAACATGCCACAAAGTGAAAACACATGCACAGTACATCCATAGTGATTTGATCCTATATAGCTCCCCATAGAGGAGTACAGAAATGATCTTAGAGAAAATATGTGGCGACCAATAGTAAAACATGAGCTTAATTTAGGACAGTATGAGGAAGAAACTCAAGATAATTCCTCCTTGACCCTCTTTGGTAAAAGAGACAAGGAAGGGGAAATAACTTTAAAGGCTATAATTGTTAAATTGTATAATTTAGAGAAGTTGAATTTTAGAGGTATTTGAGAAAGTTTACAACATTTCTATATTGTTTTAACTTTAGATCTTACTCAGTCTTTACCTTTTCAACAGAAACCTCATATACAGTAAGTGAAATAAGAATTCTCATCAGGCAGGGAGCATCCCAGCTATATACATTAATTTGGTAACACTTTTCATCAAGAACAAAACCTCATCCCAGAGTCTTCTACAACAGTCCTGTGTAAATTTTTATTTCCTAATAAAAGGAACATGTCCTTTTTGATAGGATCAAACCTATCTAGGATAGAGCTCTGGGAATGTTGTATCCATAAGCATCATGCTAAGACATGATTGTACTATCGTGATTTTCCAAATAATGCACTATGGTTTAATTAATGCAAAATGCTATTCCATAGACCATGGCTTAAAAATCATACTGATTTGATTAATTTCATCACAATGTATACATTTAAATACCAAATAAGTTTTTGATTTCCTAGAATCTGGTGCAGGAATCTGATGATGGCTATATGATGTTTTCTAGCAGCCTTGATCAACTGATGCCCTATAGTACAATATGTTGGGACTGTGTCCATCCAGAATTTCCTACCAACTTGAATGGCAATGCAGTCTGGGACTTCTCAACGATGCTGAAGGCCTATGGATTGAGAAAGTTGCTCTGTAGCAATAAGAGTTTGCTACTTTTTAAGTTCAGCTCTCCATTTTTGGAATGCAGATGAATTAAATATCCAGAATTTATTTTTTTAATATAAAGCGTATTTAGGACACAGATTGTTCAATAGCAATTATAGCTCTTTCACTTCATCTGGGAAAAAGAAAAGATGAAAATAGAATCTGGAGGAGCAATTACCGGGCTATTTTGAAAAAAAGCACATGGAGGGCGTTTTAATACTTAATGGGAATCATCACTGGAATGCAAATTGGTTACCAGGTTATGAACCATCTAATAAATCTACTGCATTCCAGCTGGAGTCTTTCCTGCATGTCATCATCTTTTGCCAGCAGAATTAAAGGTTTAAAAAAGCAAGAAAAAGAGCATTGATAAGGGGTTTTTTTTTTGTTTTAATTCAAGAATCATAAATAAGGAGTGTCCTAGAACAAGTGCAGATTTAATTGCACACCTGTTGGGCATATAAAAAAAGGGGGGCATTCAAGTTTTGCTGAATCAGGTGGAAAAGTGTTGTTAAAATGACAGTCAATTTTATTCTCAACACAGAAATAAATTGGTGGCATAGATAAATGCTGAAGTCTACCCCAAAGGACTACATTTATTTATCTTCATTTATTTCTCATGCTTTTTGTTGGGATTCCTGTGGGGATTCTAAAATCCTTCATATGGCCCCTTTAGGCCATGTAAAAGTTGCCACCAAATGCTATTATTTAAAGGAAGGTAGGATAAAACCCTGAAATATACAGTTATTGATCACATTAATTGTATTATATTAAATTAGAAATTAAATCAGTTTTTGTTCTAGCCCTGATTACTTTGCCGCAACCAAAAAGAATGGGCCTGAAATACCTTTCCTAAACAGTGCTATAAATGTCTACTTTCCAAAGTATGATTTACTACAAATTAAAGCAAACAAAACCAACATCAAGCTATATATAAAAGTGAATGTTTTTCAGTATTTTATTAAGATCTTACATTCCAGGAAAAATCATGCATCTGTTCAATTGAAATCTGCACCTACAAAAAAATTATAGCATTTTGCATAAATACACATTTCCTGAACAGCTGAGTTGAAGTAAACCCTGATTTTGGTTTCCTGCTTGGACAAATTCAAAACTTCACCAAGTTAGATTAGCTCGGTAAATAAGCCAGCATGACTAAAAGCAAGGATCGCTAAGAGTTGTAGTTTAGTTAAGATCTTACATTCCAGGAAAAATCATGCATCTGTTCACAAAGAAGATGGGGTCTGTCTATTAGCAACATCTGCATGGCCACAAGTATTGCTTCGAAGGAACAAAGTGAAGTGTAAGTCCTGCTTTGGTTACTGATTCATGGGGAAGAGATCAAGTTGCTAGCCTTCTAACCCAATTTAGTTCATATAGAATATAACCCTAAAGAAAAGAAGAATTAGGGGTGGCATGATAGCAGTATTCCAGTATTTGAGGGGCTGTCACAAAAAAAAAAGGCGGTAAAATTATTCTCCAAAGCACCAGAGTGTAGGACAAGAAATAATGGTTTGAATCTAATCAAAGAGAGAAGCAACCTGGAATTAAGGAGAAACTTCCTAACAATGAGGACAATTAACTAGTGGAACAGCTTGTTTTCAGGAATCGTGGGCGCTCCATCGCTGGAGGTTTTTAAGAAGAGACTGGAGAGTCACTTGTCTGAGATGGTATAGGTTCTCCTGCTTGAGCAGGGAGCTGGACTAGAAGACCTCCACGGTTCTATTCTATTCCGTTCCGTTCCATTCCATTCCATTCTGCTATTTATTAACAGGTTCACAGTTGAGACAATAAACATTTTGTACAATTCTACAATTCTAGTAATATGGAAACAAATGAGCTCAAATGGCGAATTTGCTGGTAGTCCTAGGAGCATTTGAATGAGTTGGCTTTTTAAATGTTTATATTTTCTCAGGTACAAAGCACATCTGTCCAGGAGAAAGAAAACTCACAACTAATTAAAATATATAGGTGGGTTGCAAAATTGGAGAGTTGAAAACATGCTGCATTATTGCATTTCTTCTGAATCAACCTCACACTAGCAATTTATGTTCATTAAAGTATCCTTTCATATACCCTTATCTATCAGGCTAGAACCACTCCATGTAAGAGACATGATCCAATGTCGCCCATTTTTATATGAACATAAGCTCAGGAGTTCGGTTAGTTGAGATTCTTCCTAGGATGCTTTTTCCTACAGTGGTCTGTGAAATTCATATGAAAAGTCCTTAAGTAGGATGCCAATATGAACAAATCAATAGGTTTTAGGGCTTTGGGGAACTAAATGTGCAGCCAACATGGAATTCTAGTGACAAAGAGCAGAGATCATTTTGTGGGTGATAGCATTTGTCTGCTTGAACCGTCTGAATGCTTTGATACCAAAAAGGCACAGAAGTGGCTGTTTCCTTGCTGTCAACAATTTATATGATAAGTTTGCAAAGATCTGGATGGTTGCTCCATCCCAGTTACAGCATTCATTTCCTTTTGAGATAAATAGAAATCTCAAAACCTTTCATGGGCATTGAAAGAAATATCAGTGTTTGTGTTTCAGTGTCATTGCCTAACTGATCTTGGTTGTTATCATAAAAATAAAACAAAGTTTGACTTGGTTAGCATTAGTATGGGAGGCCATCAGGAAATTTCAGATCTAGAAACTAGGTTGGGAAGTTGAAGAAACAGTTTACCGGAAAACAGTGGCTTTCAGTAAAAAACAACCACTTCCCATTTGTTGTCAAGGAAGTTTGATTCAAAGAAGTATTTAACTTTCTTCCTTTATTTATTTAGACTCATATGACTACCCATCTCAAACAAGTGATCTTGGGCAATTAACAACAGTTAAAGACCAGGAAAAAGCACAAAAGAGATAAACAAATGGCAACTGACATAAAACAACAACCATCAGTACAACAATTTCACAGAGTGCATCTGACACAGCAGGCCTCACAACTGAGAACACAGTCATGCTTTCAGGGTCTAGTGAAAGACCAACAAAGTTGGGACCAATCTAATCTCTGTGGGGATTATATTCCATAGAGCAGGTCCCATGACAGAAAAGATTGGCTTCCTGGGTCCCCAAAACTTCTTAGTGGATGGGACCCATAATATGCTTCTCCTGCTAGATCTGATGGGATGGGTAAACATAATTGGAGAGAGGCAATCTCACAAGTAACATGACCTCATGTCACAAAGGGCTTAGTAGGTGATTCCTCAGCACATTTGAACTGAAATTGGAAGAATACCAGAAACCAATCCAGATTGTAAAGTAGTGACATGATTAGAAGACTGGAAGTTAAAACATATGGAGAAAGGTTGCAGGAATTGAATAAGACTAGTTTAATGAAAAGAAGGACTAAGGGTGACATGATAGCAGTGTTCCAATATCTAAGGGGCACCACAAAGAAGATGGGGTCAACCTATTCTCCAGAGCACCTGAAGGTCAAGAAGCAATGAATCAAGGAGAGAACCAACCTAGAACTAAGAAGAAATTTCCTGACAGTTAGTACAATTTGTTAAGGATATTGTTGTGTTACCAACCAGCAGAGTAAGTGCACAGAGAAACGGTACTGAGAGCAATGAATACAATACATACAAACTGGTTTAACAAAGCTTTTACTTTGTAGTGAAAAACAATTGCATAATCTTTTAG
Source organism: Arizona elegans (assembly GCA_022577455.1). Lineage (NCBI taxonomy): Eukaryota > Metazoa > Chordata > Lepidosauria > Squamata > Colubridae > Arizona > Arizona elegans. The sequence goes on from JAKOOJ010000001.1 coordinate 224,009,014, forward strand.
TCAATCCAAGTCTTTAGCCATTTAAATCAGTCCGAAGTTACAGATATTTTCTTATCATACAAACAGCAGTAGGTAATAAACAACAATTCAACGCTGGTAACAAATCATGATGATAGCATATCCATCCACTTCTTCACACGACGATAACAGTTCCAACCAACAAGTCAAGCAAGAAGTCAAGCAATGATGAGAGCAGGTTCAACAATGACTATAGCTCGGCTTCCTTCTTATATACAGTTTACACGAGTAATTATCTACTTAAGATAAGTGAAGTCAGCAGTGCAATGACTCAACAGTACAATTAGGATAATTGCAGTCAGCAGTCAGTCAGCAGTCATTAGTCATTACAATGACTCAGCAGTACAATTACTCAGCATTACATCTTACAGTTACAGAATACATTTAAAGTGATAGAACATATATATTGCCTGGACAACTTGTTAGGCTTATACCATATCCTAACACAATTAATCAGTGTAATGACTTGCCTCCAGAAGTTGTGGGTGCTCCAACACTGGAGGTTTTTAAGAAAAGATTCATTTATCTGAAATGGCATAGATTTCCTGCTTGAGCAGTGGGATGGACTAGAAGGCCTCCAATCTCTCTTCCAACTCTGTTATTATGTTATTCTGACACATAAGAGAAAGTCCTTGGAATGTGCAGGGGTCTGTAAAATCCAAAGCCACTCAGTCTTATAATGATTGAATTGAAGCCTGTTTTGCCCCAATTTCTAGTACTGAGGCAGAATCTTAGATGAAAATCATCCTTCATTAAAACAAAGCCCATAACCAAATACTCAGTATATATATATCTAGTCCCCATCTGATGTACAGTACAGGGGTGGGTTCTACTTACCTCTGCTACCGGTTCGCAATGGGAGCGCGCGTGTGCCCTTCTGAGTATGTACAGATCATTCATGATGACGTCTGGGTGGGTGGGTGGGTGGAGCTTCCCGCCACCGTTACTACTGGTTTGCAAGAACCGGACTGAACCGGGAGCAACCCACTGGTACAGTATCCAAAAGCAGCTCAGAAGCACATCCACAATAATAGCCACCTTATATGTCTATGGAGATTCTCAATCATCCAGGTCATGGTTGTTCCAAAGGTGCTTTTTCAAGAGGCAACTGGACTTTCTGATTTTTCTTTGAAGACATTTCACTTCACATCCAAGAAGCTTCTTCAGCTCTGACTGGATGGTGGGGAATGGAAGGATTTACAGTATATTCCTTGAAGACAGCTGGTCATTTGCATTTTTTTAGCAAGTCATTAAGGAACACCCATTTGCACCACTCAGGTGACCCTGATGACACAGATAAACCTCCAGGTGACCTTAACGACTCACTAAAAGGATGCAAATAACCAAGCTGTCTGCAAGGAGTATAAATCCTTCCATTCCCCACCATCCAGTCAGAGCTGAAGAAGCTTCTTGGATGAGAAGCAAAATATCTTTAAAGAAAAATCAGAAAGTCCAGTTGCCTCTTGAAAAAGCACCTTTGGGACGGTCACACTATGTTCTTTCCAAGACTCAATAGGTTGGATTCAATGGAAGTAATTCATCCATAGAACAAAAAAGTCCTTGGTACAATTAATTCCTTTTTGCTTCTATAACTCTGTAAGTGATGTAACAATAGGAGTTTCCAGACAAAAAGTGCTTAGCATTATAAGGAAAGGCACTATACAACAATTATGTTTGCTTCTTTGGTAATGGCAAACATTACGATGATAACAAATGAAAAAAATGTATTTCATTCATTCACAGACATACCCTCTTTGAATTGCTTTCAGCAAATTTGCCACCCTATTTTCTGCTTGAGCCAATTGAAATCTATGACAATCAGTGTTCAGAACCTTTCTTAAATGAGTAGAAATGTCCCAGATGCTTCATTGTTATCTTCTTTCTTGCAAAAGCCTTGGCAGAAGAGCACAACAGTGCTATGTCTTTCTCTGTCTGGGATTGCCTGCCACTTACTTGATGATGCTTGCTGTAGTTTGTAAGAACTTTGTCCTTGGTCCAATGGGATTTTCTCCTTGTCAGTTGTAAAGAGCCACAAGGAGTAACCTTGATGATACCTTCATCTGCTTGTCTGTCTCTATCTACTTAAAAAAAATTGAACAGGATAAATTCTACTAGACACATTTCCCTGTCATTTAGCCTTTATAGTATCTCAAGGATTTTCTGTCACTGATATTTTCCTAGGTTAAAAGCATTCATCTTTTCCTCTTAAGAGGAAGAGATAGATGTAGTCCTTGGAGTTTTGGCAGAAAAATAGCTTGGATCATGTTTAGTGCAGGAGTAAATTTGCACTGATTTAGCATACATCAACCAAAGTTTACAGATTTTCGTAATTGCTTTCTAATGCTGGTCACAGACTTTTTAAAAATGGGTGATTATTTCTGTGCTGTCCACTTTCAAATGCTCACATTAAGCAACAAGAACTTTCAGGCAAAATAATACTAATTTAAACAAGGGGCAAAACTGACACCATAGTTGTGGTGTGTTGAATGAATTCATAGTGCCTTGCTTACTGTATTAGGACTATTTTAATTCGGTGTTTCTTGTTTGATTATTAGAGGTTTTATTATATTGTCTTCATTTTTTTGTTATTAGTACTCCAAGCTCATAGATAAAATGGGTGGCTGTAACTTTTTTTTCTAAATAAATAAACAAAACTTTAATGAAAGTGGCCATAGAGTTTGGCAATACACAATTGCTGGAAAAAGTGGTACAGAATGTAGGGGACATAAGAGCAATTACATGAAGCATGAAAACATCTGGAGACAAAGCACTGGCATCCATCAAATATGGCAAATTTGCAATTAATTGTCCTGAAGATGGATGTATGAGATGGAGGCAAAAACTGGTCTGATATGCTATCCTAAAGTCAAAAGTCGGGCATTTTCCCCCCTTTTCATGCTAATAAATCATAAGTTGTTTAAATTGCCTTTTTCTTACCTACAAAGGTAAATATGCCTTTGAGCTTTATGAGGAAAGCATATTTAATTTCTATATTTAATTTCCATCAAATCATTATAATTGCTATGATATAGAAACCAATTTACTTTAGGATTTTAAGTCAGGAGTTGATTGAAATAAAATAAATAAATAAATAAATATGGAAGAGAGAGAGGGAGGGGGAGAGGGAGGGAGGGAGGGAGAGAGAGGGGGGGGAGTGTGTTGGGATACATTTTGATTAATTCAGAAGACTAAAATGATAAATACCCCATCCAGAAGTTTTCCCTTTGTTCCATAAATATGAAGAATCAAGAAACAGTAATCTTTATGTTGCATATATTCTATACAAATTGGATTCCGGAATACTAATTCTGCTATGATAATACAGACATACATTCATATGTCTGTAGCTTTACATTTGTGACAGTGTGGGGTTGAACTAAATACGGTAATTGTTTGATTCCACAAACAGTTCCTACATGATTGTGATTACTTGATAACATGATTACTTTGCTACATTTGAACTTCTCCCTCTGTCTAGAATCCAAATACATTCCATCTTGTATTCTTCTTTCCCATCAATGAGAAATGGTAGGGGAGGAAAAGGTCTTGAACATAAAGCATAAGAAGTCCCTCCCTCACAGAGAGAGGGGGAGAGAGGGGGGGGAGGGAGAGAGGGAGAGAGAGAGAGAGTAGTGAAACACTTGATGCATATTCACTGAGGTGTGAAATTGCAAGCAAAAGTCCATGGGCTGATCTGATCTCTGATAGGAAAGGGGCCAATGAACTGCAAGTCTATTTCTTGGATGGATGGGAGGAGAATAAAAATTCAGTGGAAAGACATACTAAATCCCCAATAGCAATCTTGGCACTTTTCTGCCTATGTACATCTGCTGCATTTTTGTATGCAGACTTGGCCAAATCTAATGGTTGCTTTAAAAGGAATTGTGCTGCCTGTCTCTCCTGGAGAAAATAAGAGTCTTAAGGAACCATAGAAGCAAGAGTTTTAAAGAGCATACAGTGAAGATTACATCTATACACTATTTAAAAAGAAAACATACCATTTGAGGAATACAGAGAGTGGTTAGATGCAAATGATAATAAATCAGGCCAATTGTCATATTGATAGGAAACATAACAACAGATATAAACCCTCCCATACTACCACCTCTTACAATACCAGACAACACAGTATCAACAGTAGAGACCTTCAAATTTTTAGGTTCTAACATATCTCAAGAACTAAAATGGACACCTAACATCAAAAATGTCATGAAAAAAAGCACAACAAAGAATATTCTTTCTCTGCCTACTCAGGAAGCTCAAACTGCCCAGGGAGCTGCTGATACAATTCTACAGAGGAATTATTGAGTCTGTCATCTGCACCTCTATAACTGTCTGGTTTGGTCAACAAGACAGACACAGACTTCAGAGGATAATTAGAACTGCAGAAAAAGCAATTACTACCAACCTGCCTTCCATTGAGGACCTGTATACTGCATGAGTCAAAAAGAGGGCTGTGAAAATATTTACAGACCCCTTGCATCCTGGACATAAATTGTTTAACTCCTACCCTCAAAACAACAGTATAGAGCACTGCACACCAAAACAATTACACAAAAGAACAGTTTTTTCCCGAACGCCATCACTCTGCTAAACAAATAATTCCCTCAATACTGTCAAATTATTCACTAAGTCTGCATTACTATTACTATTAGTTTTCTCATCGTTCCTATCACCCATGTCCTCCCACTTATGACTGCATTACTGTAACTTTGTTGCTTGTATCCTTACGATTTATATTTATATTGATTGTTTCCTAGTATGATTTGATTGCATATTTGTACCCTATGACTATCATTAAGTGTTGTAGCTTATGATTCTTGACAAATGTATCTTGTCTTTTTATGTATTTATTCTATTCTATTCTATTCTATTCTATTCTATTCTATTCTATTCTATTCTATTCTATTCTATTCTAATTTTGTTCCAGTCTTCTTTGACTACCGATTTGATTCTGAGGGATGAAATGACAAGATATGAATGCAAATATCCAACAGGTGGAAAAAGTCTATCCAGAACTGGGATGTAAATTGAAAACTCTGATCTAAGATGATTGACTAAGCTCCTCTACTGAAAAACATAGTCTAAACAAAGCTGTGCAGCTTCTGGAACAGATGGCACTTGTATGGAATAAAATGAGCTCTTTTCCTAAATAGTTCTACTACCATCAAAAGGGTCATATCCTGGAAGATCAATAATAAAATACAGGAAAATTGTGCTCCATTGACCTGAAGGAAAAGGGAGTGAGCGAACTGGCCAGTTTAGCAATAATGGTCTTTGCCTAGCAATAGACATTACAGGATGCTGCAGTCTTTGCCATTTGCTCTCTGAGCAAAAGCTGCAACTTTTTGAACTCTCTCCTATGTCCTGCACTTTTATTGTTATAGCAAAGTTGCAATATGCATTTCCTGATAGGAAAAGGACTATAAATACGACTGTCATGAAACAGTTGCCCTTCAGTCACAGAGAAAGATGGATGGGGAAGAGCAGGAAATGTCAAATTTAGGCTTGTATGTGATTGAATATCTGGTAGTTTATTCTGTGAACTAGGAATGTAGGTGATATATACATTGGGAAGAAAATTGTATCTATCTAGTATGACAGTGAATGAGATTCCTTCTGTTGGTGCTCCAAATTCTTGTTTTCTGTCCATAACCATCATACTGGATGGATTATTCTTGCTAAGAAAGTTTCCATTGTTGAATTGTTACTGCTTTTATTGCAGGCAACTCTTTCTTGAAGATATCAGAATACCATTTAGTTGCAAAAAGGACTCTAGAGCGAAAGGAACATGGCAGCAAGCCCCTCCCTCATTGCCACCTGCAAAACCTGAGAAAGATTCTAAGCAAAATTTGAGACATCAATTTGCACAATAAAGGGATAGCTGAGATCTACATATATGAGTAGCAGCTGGGATGACCCCCACCCAAAAAACCTCTCTTCAAGCTCTAAAAGGCAGCTTGTTCCCGAATAGTCCATTTAAATTTGTATTCTTTTTCTCAGAAGTTGAATTCCACAGCCTAGTGTGCTATGGAAAATTGGGGATGAATCCTCTATAAACATGGGCAAACTTTTCCCATGACATGCTTTTTCTGGTTCCCTAAAAGATCTGCATGAAGCAATGCCAGAGGTAATCAGTTGAATTGATCATCCAGTTTATGTGGCCATTGCCATACCCCCATAGATGCTTTATTAATAACTACGTGGACTGTATATACAGGTAATCTTCTACTTATGACCACAACTGAGCTCAAAAGTTCTGTTGCTAAGTGAAACGTTTGTTAAATGAATTTTGCCCATTTTATGACCTTTCTTGCCATAATGGTTAAGTGAATCACTGCAGTTATTAAGCTGGTAACACGGTTATTAAGTGAATCTGGCTTCTCCATTGACTTTGCTTGTAAGGAAGTTGCAAAAGTTGATCACATGACCCAGGGAGACTGCAACGATCATAAATATGAGTCAGTTGCCAACCATCCGAATTTTGTTTACATGACCATGAAGATGCTGCAACGGTTGTAAGTATGAAAATAAGTCACTTTTTTCAGTGCTGTTGTAACTTTGAATGGTCACTAAATGAACTATTGTAAGTCAATGACTACCTGTATATGTTTACTTCTCTTCTGTCATGTTCCCATCATATGCTAAATAATAATAATAATAATAATAATAATAATAATAATAATAATAATAATAATAGTTATTGTTGTTATTAGTTGTGAAGTCATGTCCAACCCATCGCGGCCCCATGGGCAACGTTCTTCCAGGCCTTCCTGTCCTCTACCATCCTCTGGAGTCCATTTAAGCTCATGCCTACTGCTTCAATGACTCCAACCAGCCACCTCATTCTCTGTTGTCTTCTTTTGCCCTCAATCTTTCTCAGCATTAGGTTCTTCTCCAGTGAATCTTTCCTTCTCATTAGGTGGCCAAAGTATTTGAGTTTCATCTTCAGGATCTGGCCTTCTAAAGAGCAGTCAGGGTTGATAATTGGCAAAGTCCAAAATAATTGTCAAAGTTCAAAAAAATTGAAGATTCTTAACATTTCTAGCCACCTGCCGTATAAATATCTGCAGGAATTATCTACATACCTTTGGGTAGAAATTCCCTACTCCAAATAGTTTAATTTAGGAAGATCAAAGATATGTGTTTCCAATTTAGCACAGAATTTCTTTTTGTGTAGATGCTGCAACAAATTCCTGACATGTTCGGGAAGGACTTTCTGTAAAAACCAAAATATCATCTAGGTAAACAACGTATTTGCCCAAAGTATCAGAGAAGATCTTATTTATAAATCCGGAGTACACAGCAAGGCAGTTAATGAAACTATAGGGCATTATTACATAATTATTGCCATATTGAGCAACAAAGGCAATTAAGCATTTATATTCTTTCATCTGAATCAAATTAAAAGCTTCTCTCAAGCCCAATTTAGTGAAAATGCATGCCTTCTGAAGGTGATCTAATAGATCTGAAATAAGAGGTAGTGGTTCCTTATGGCCACAGAATTTAAATTTTTTGTTCTTTTTTTAAAAAATAAAAAATAAAGACACAGATGCAGGAGAGGAAGGACGATCTTTTTTTCAGATTGTATAGAAACTGCAGAGACTAATAGCTCATTATCATTTAAGTAGGAATAGAGCATTCTGTTCCTTGTCTCTCCAAATTGGGTAAAGTTAAGATGGGAGTGTTTTGTCAAAAAAGATAAAGATTACAGCAGTCCTTATTTATTTATTAGTTCGATTTATATGCCACCTTTCTCCGGAAACTCAGGGAGGCTTACAATGCATTAAGCAATAGCCTTCATACTTTTGTATATACCTGCTTAGTAGGGCTCTGGCCCCCCCCCACCCCCCAAAGTGGTGTTCTTTTTTATACAAAGTCATCTTATTGCTCCCACAATCCGGGTCCTCATAATTGGAATCAGATGTTCCATTATAAGTCGGTACAGTTGTAAAGTGACTTATCACATGACCAGACCAAGGTCATTATCTGAATCACCACAATCATTAAGCAAATCCAGCTTTCCCAATGGATTTGCTTGCTGGAAACTTGCTGGGAAGGTTATAAAGCACAATCATATGACTGCAAGACACTGCAACAGTTCTAAGTGGGATCCAGTTGCCAAGTGCCTGAATTGCAATTACAATGGTGATGGTGCAATGGTCTTAACTTAGAAGATGGGTCATAAGTCACTTTTTTTCTGAGACTGTGTGTAACTTTGAACCACTGAGGACTACTTGTATTGCTATGAAATGAGAACCCATGGATTGGTTAAACTCTGCTTTACTGCTAAAAAAATGGAATGTTTTTTTTTTGTATTTGACTATGTATATTTGTATACCAGTTGTATTTAGCCCCTGTCAATCTACTGCACTTCACAAGGACAAGCCAGTTTTCGTTTCATACTCTGGCATGCCTGCTCTGAGGCTAATGAGGATAAGATTTGGGAGGGCCTAAGCATGCCAGATCTTTTGGTCATCTCAGAACATAAAACTGTAGCCGTTAAGGGTTTTTTTTTTTTTAAAAAATGACGGTTTTGTGCCTGATTATTTTGGACAGATAGAATAGGAATATTTCTCCCCTTTTTTCTTTTTCTCATATTCTTTTTTTTAGCAGAAACCTAAATAAACTTATGTACACAACGGTTATTTTTATGTCTAGATTCAGGGTTATAAAGATGATAGGTAGAATAGTATTCAGGGCCAAGTTTTGAGAAATAAGAAAACATCTCACCAGTCCAGCCCTCAGAAAATATCTCAGGGGGCAACAGACTCCAAGACCATCGTGGTCAAGAACAGCCAACACAAGCACCCAGTGCTGGGTTCCTTTGAGCCACCTGAATTAAAGAAACTGAGGTTCTAAGCTCTGGAAGATCTTAAAAGAATGGAGCTGGAATTACTGAAGGACGAGAGAAAAAGTGAGTTGGAACCAGTGAGAAGGTTAAAAAGGTTGGACCTGGAAGAAAGAAAGAAATTAGAAAAGGAAAAGTGGAAAAGTGGAATGTTTTCTACCACAGCCAGCCCAACCTTCTCAACAGCATCTGTGGAAAGATACACCTTTCCAGAATATCTAGAAATTGATACTTTCCCAGATACTTTTGAAAATACCCCCAAAGCTACGAGATGGGAGAGGCTCAGTAAATGAGGTTACATTTAACTAGTTCCAGGGGTGAAATCCAGCAGGTTCAGATAGGTTCTGGAGAACCGGTAGCGGAAATTTTGAGTAGTTCGGAGAACCAGCAAATACCACCTCTGGCTGGTCCCAGAGTTGGATGGGAACGGAGATTTTGCAGTATCCTTCCCCTGCCACACCCACCAAGCCACACCACACCCACCAAGCCACGCCCACAGAACCGGTAGTAAAAAAATTTGGATTTCACCACTGACTAGTTCCCTGTCACCGATGGCCCAAGAGCTGTGGCTGTTATATAAGTTACAGAAGAAGACATGTTCCCCTCTTCAATTTCTCCCTTTCAAATGGAACATCTCACCCCTCGCCTTCTTTTAATTCCATTGTTTTAAATTCTTTCTGAGCTTGAACCTTTCATTCCTTCAACTTGGTAAGTCCAGGAGTCTCACTTGCCCCGTTGGTATCTAGCAATGAAAACATGCAGAAGTAAATAATACAGAGATCACGGCCCTGATCTGTTTAGGTTGGTTGCATAAGGAATAGCGTTGAGAGCATGAAAAGGAATTCCACTGCAAATGCTTTTTTGAACAGCTGTCAGGATTTCTGACAAGCGCACTGATTGTAGGGCACTGTTTAGCAGGGGCTCCTTTAAAATAACACTTTCCCCTTTGTGCTGGAAATATTTCTAATGTCACCACTATGAGGCAAGATTTCCTAGGCTAAATTATTAGTTTCATTTTGAATACCCACAGACTCTTGAAAACACCATGTAGCTTTTTTTTGTTTCCAGTATGTGCTCTTTTGTTTCTTCATTAAATGAAATAAGGCCAAACCAAAAAGAGGCAGTGCTGGAGAGAACACTGCAAGTTGTCAATGTTAGCTAGCATGCGGAGTAGCTCTGAACTAATCCTGTCTTCCTAGGAAAACTTTGATGGATTTCAACACCCTTTTATTTCCTACCCAGTAGCGATCATCGTGGCACAAAATAATTTTTGAGGTTATGAGGTAGGGAGTGAAAAGTGCTATTGAAGTAAGCTTTATTGATCCAGATGGCAGGAGGTCTTCTCGCAGCTGCTGCCATAGGAAGCCACAAAAATGGGTTTTAACCAACTGCAGGATAGTTAGCACCTTTAAGTGAAGACTGGCTTTTAAAAGATCTAATACAATAAACCTATTCTGGTGTGAAATTATAGATTCAACCTCCTTGATATTTATTTCTTCAAAGTGCATGCGTTTCAAGTATTTATTTTCTCCCTCATCTTACTTGGATTTCTGAGGCTTCTTTTTTTAAAAAAAGATGTAAAAAAGGGAAAGCCAAAGTTAATTCCAGCTTATTGCAAACACATGGGATGCCTTTGTTAGCAGGAGAATGAGCATATGGGAATTCTTCAAGATTGCAGTAGACCATATGGCACATTCTGCTTTGTGCACTGCCTTTATACTCCAATATTTTCTATATAAATTGGGTACTAAATCTATGATCAGGATGTCTTTGCGCTCTCAGTTAGCCAAGAAGTTGTTTTGCAGTTACTTTGATTTACTTTCAGTCTGAATCCCAGGCTGCTTCGGAAGGATTGTTGCTCTTGGGACATTTCTCACAGAACTGTCATCTTCTATACTTGAAGAACCCAGAAGCATTTGTCTAGAATGGGATCTAAGAAGTCCCTGCCTGGGAGATGGCAGCCGATTTACAACCACAGTCGGGAGCAGAATTTCTGTTGTTAAGTAAGGTGATTGTTAGAGGAGTTGCAGCCAATTGTATGATCTTTTTTTTGCTCCTTGAAGCCAATCACTGCAGTTGTTTAGGGAATTGTGTGGTCATTAAGCAAATCCAATTTTCTGCCATTGACTTTGGTTGCTAGAAAACCTGGGGAGGTAGCAAATGATAATTACATGACACAAGGATGCTTTACCTGTCATAAATACATGCTGGTTGCCAAGATCCCAAATTTTGATTATGTGTCTGTGGTTTGCTACAGTGGTCATAAGTGTGAGGATTGGTTCTAAATCACTTTTTTCCAGGGATATTGTAATTTTAGCTGCTAAATGAACGTTTCTACGTTGAGGACTACCTGTAACCCTGAGCATTTACATGTCATCAATCAATAATTCATCAAGTAAACAACCCAGGAATGGCAGCGTATCACTGGTAGATCATATCTTCTTTTTGTTGTTCTTTGTGTTATTCACACGGCCTGCATTTCACTAGGCATATGCTATGGCTCTCATGTCTTCATACAGCCCATTCTTCACTTTTTCAGGCATCTTTGGAGCCACCAGCCAAGTGCAAGTACCTGTCCAGTGATGGATTCTACATTAGCTCTGACCACATACCTGTACCATCACAACACTCTCATTTTGTCAATTGGGGCAACTTTGAAGGCCTTCTGGTAGACCATATAATGTCTACTTATTTCTTGAGATCCTCCAATACATGCTGGACTAAATGAACCTTGATTTGATCTCCCAATGGGCATTTTATACTCAATTGGATGATTGATTGCAGATTAGTTAAGAGGTCAGTGTTATAAGATTCTGCACTATCTTGATCAGAATGTCTGTTTGACTAAGTTTTGTTTGACCTATGACAACCTTCATAAGAAGCTTACAAGCAGACCTTTGGATGCTTACTATCTCTCAACCTAATTTATTTCCAGACTTTTGTATGGGGGAGTGAGAATATACTTATATGTGCCTCTCAGAAGAAAACTAGGAAATAAATATTAAAACTTTGTATTTGAAAGTAGGAAGATGATTTGGTACAAGGGCATGAATGTAGCATTGTCTATAACTCTTTAATGAAACAAACTTTCATTTATAATGAAACTTAAATACTTTGGCCACCTAATGAGAAGGAAGGACTTACTGGAAAAGAGCCTAATGCTGGGAACGATTGAGGGCAAAAGAAGAAGGGGATGGCAGAGAATGAGGTGGCTGGATGGAGTCACTGAAGCAGTTGGCATGAGATTAAATGGACTCTGGGGCATGGTTGAGGACAGGAAGGCCGTGAGGAACGTTGTCCATGGGGTTGTGATGGGTCAGACACGACTTCACGACTAACAGCAACAAGGCTATTATTCTATTCTATTCTATTCTATTCTATTCTATTCTATTCTATTCTATTCTATTCTATTCTATTCTTAACTCTAAACCAAGCTCATTTTTTCTATAGTTATACAAGAGTTACAAAGGGCAGTTGGGTGATCTGGAGAACAGATACAGCTACTTAAAGGAGTCGCAGACGGATTCTATATTGTGCCTCCATACAATCCAAAGCACCTTTTTACCTCTAAGTCCAAAACACTGCACAGCTCTAATATATATTTCAAAGTAAATTAATATTGCAGTTTCCATGGGACTGGGGTCAAGTCTTCCTAATTTAAGACATAGAAAAATTAAGAAAATAAAATAAAGATGTGTGAAGAGAGGAGAGTTTAGGGTTTGTTTGTTTTTTAGAAAGTTATATTATGATGATCAAACTGCAGAATTCACAAAAATGTGAAATGAAATATTGTATTTTTTCGGCTTTAGAAAAACACCTTTATAAGGCCTCTACACTTGGAGGAGAGGGGGATGGGCTAAAGTGGGTGCTACAATATTGTGATGTAAATATACCACTTATGTCCTTGTATAGGGCATTGCAACACAAGTATGACATAGTAGCACTTGACATTAACACACACTGTTCAGAACTTTGGCATCATCATAATTAGCTAAAAACTACTATGCAGAGATCCTCTCAATTTTAGGTAATCTATATCTTTATATAGTGTATTCCCAGGCACTGAGATATTAGACTCTCCTACATTTTAAATTGATGAGATTTATATATGTTGGAAGAAACTCCCAATGCTACAGGCATGCTGAATGGTAAGGTGAGTGCCAGTGTCTAATGCAATAGGAGGGTACCAGATTAATAAATGCTTCTCTGTTCTGCTTTATTAGCTACTATTTAATAACCTGGATTGAAGCACCCTCATATTTTTCCATGTAAATCCAACTATAAATATGAAATTCCAGCAATTCCATTCAATTGACAAGCTTTGTGTCAGAACATTTCCAAAATTTCAAATTAAAGAGCATTTTCCTGCCAAAATTAAAATCAAGCATTTAAAAGTCATCCTATTTTGGGGAGAATCAGATATCATCTGGGCTATCGGGGGGCTGCTGCTGCTGCCGGAACATGTTTGCAGCAGCTCCTCTTGGTTTTATTTTATCAATTTTTAGTATACCGATTGGAGCCTTTTTATTTAAATAATATTTTTCAGAGACGATAACAGCATAGCCCACAACACAAAGTTTTGGCTGATGAGGACTAATAAGGCATGGGAAAAAGAAAGAAGCGCCATGGCACCAGCCCTAGAGCCCTCCCACCAATGAAGAATGCAAAACAACCAAAAATTGATGAGCACTTTGCTGACAAGAGATTTGTAAGTAAAAATATCCCCCCTCTATTTCCAACAATCTGGAGAGGTTAGAAGGGGACTGGCAAAGAGATTTGACAAAACAGCAGATACTAGAATTTCTCAATCTGGGGGGAGGGGAGCAAAATGACAGCCAGCTGTTCTCACAAACAAGGAGTCCAGCTACAGTTGGTATGGAGACTGAGATAAAGTCTAAAAAGTTTGTTGTTAATTAACTCCATTAGAGTGTGGAGAGTTTACCGTGGGAGAATACAACAGAGTTTATGGCAAAGCAATGCCTTCTTACAGCACAAACGGTGATTTCAATATTTGAGCAACTAATAACCATCCAACATGATGTAGAGATACTGAAAAAAGATATAGCTGTTTTTCTGCAAGCACAACATCAGGCTACAGGCACCCCCACTAAAGTCCGTACAGCAGACTTGGGTAAATCCCAAACTCAGGATAAAGAAGAGAAAAAAGAGCAAAAACCCAGGGAAACAGTTAAAGAGCCTACCAAAAAGTGGCAGCCCACTCAGAAAAACAATCCTTCTCCAGACAAGGCATCAAGAGGAGGAGGTATTAATAGAGGTATTTATAGAGAAGTTTCATTGGAAGAAAGTAAAGCATCCCCCCTACAATTACAGCAATCCATCAGGGCTATCTTACATATGCCTAATAATGAGGTCTTGTGAATTTACTTCATGGTAAATAGAGGAGAGTCTTTTGGTGTAGGAGTTAAGATACCAAGGTGGAAACTAGTACTGTAGACCAAGGATGTCAAACTGAAGGCCCGGGGGCAGGATCTGGCCTGCGGGGTACTTAGATCTGGCCCGTGGGGTTGCCCTGGAAACAGCAAAGGACTGGTCCGCAGTGCTTCTGCCAGTGAAAATTGAGCTCGGGAAGGCCGCATGCACTCATCCTGAGCTCCATTTTCACTAGCAGAGGGTTGCAGGAGGCCCTGACAGCCGAAAACGGAGCTCGGGAGCCCATTTTCACTGGCAGAGCACTCGGGCCACCATAGGTGCCCCTGACACAAGTGACAAAGAGCTAGCCACACTGACCCTGGCCCCGGAGATCAAACACAACCCTGATGCAGCCCTCAATGACATTGGGTTTGACACCCCTGCTACAGACCATATGTTCTAGACCTGCCTTAGGCACGAAGCCAGCTGAATGATCTTGCGCCAGTCAGTCTCTCAACCCTCTCTTTCTCTCAACTCCCCCAAAACCCAACCCACTAAAGACAAACCATTCATGAAAATCTTGCCAAGAAAATGGGAAGGACTAGTTCAAAGAAATGAATCAGGGTTAACTCAGGGGAATGCGCACATGCAGAGAAACAGCAATAACAAAAAAGAGATGAAGAAGCAGTGAAAATATTCTCAAGAAATTCATTTCATCAAAATTTACATTCCAGCTTTTGAAAGCTGGAATGTGTTTACATTCCAGCTTGCCATTCTCTGTTATTAAGTCCAAGTACTATCCATTCCTTTTTGAGTCTGCAGAAAGTTATAGAGGCCTGACATTTGCTCTCCTGATTCCCAATTCCTCCCTTAGATCTTTTATATCTCTTCTCAATTACTGAAGAGCCTTGGTAGTACAGGGGTTTAAGGCACCCTGTTATTAAGCTGGTTATTAAGACCAGCTGCCTGCAATTACTGCAGGGTTCGAATCTCGCCAAGGCTCAAGGTTGACTCAGCCTTCCATCCTTTCTAAGGTAGGTGAAATGAGGACCCAGTTGTGGGGGCAATAAGCTGACTTTGTATAAATATACAAAAGGATGAAGGCTATTGCTGAGCACATTGTAAGCCGCCCTGAGTCTTCGGAGAAGGGCGGCATATAAATCAAATTAAAAAAAAAAAAGAGTGGTGTTTTGATTAATGCATGTGCTGAGCCTGATAGGCAATGTGACCAATTCACTGACCTACAATGACCTTCTGCTCATAACCGACTGGTGGCAAAACAGACACTATATAAAGCATTGGTTCAGGACACAGTGGGTCTGAACTTTGTTTGCAGCTCCTATATCCCATTCTGTCCCTCTAGGGCAGGGCTATCAAACTTGCAGCCTGCGGGCCGGATGTGTCATGTGCTGACCACGCCCACACCCAGTTCAGTGAAGGAGAAAAAAGTTGTGATACATCATGTGACGATGCCTTCACCACGCAGGTTTTGACACTCCTGCTGTAGGACAATGAAGTATACAGTATAAGTAAGTCAGGAAGGAAGGAAGGAAGGAAGGAAGGACGGATGGACGGAAGGAAGGAAGGAAGGGAGTAAAAAATAATCCAAAACAAAATTAGTTTCCTAGCAATAATTCTTGAAGAATAAACTTTTTATTTATTATTGTCACTTTCCCTTTTTCTGTATTGTCACCAGTTGCTAACCTGTGGATTGGTTTGTGTCGTGGTCTCGAAGCAGGGCAGGTGATGGCTGTGCTATTTCACTATTTCACTCTTAAGCTAGTTCAAATTCTTGCAATATAATATACGAAGTACTTTTCTTAACATGTCATGTGCTGCTGGGTCCAGGACTTCATGGAGTGATGAGCGGAAAGATAGTAGAAAATGCTGACTGGGAACCAGAGGGAAGAGGCGTCAAGTCCCTCTTCCAGAAATACCTAAATTGGTACCTCTTTGGTCACTCTGACTGCCAGTCACATACTTTCCCCTGCAATATCAAGAGTAGGTAAAATGTAATGGTTTTTGAACATTTGCTGCTAGGAATGTTGGAGTGAGAAAGGAAATACTATCTTAATCCCAGTATTCCTAGGGACAACTGGGGTAGTGCTTCAATCATGGTTTGGAGATAAGATGAAGGTACTTTGTAGAAAAAAGCTGCCAAGAAATGCCTGAGCCAGGATTAAATGTAATTTGGGATACAGCCTTAAGGTTGAATTAAGATTAAAGGGCATTTCCTCCCCATATGATTAGATGATTGGATGATTGTGTTCTATTATTATGGTGAGCTGAATTCCATTTGGCAACCACTAGAATCCTGGCCAGTGGTGGGTTGCTCCCGGTTCACACCGGTTCTATAGAACCGGTAGTAAAACTGGTGGGAGGCTCCGCCCACCAACCCCGACGTCATCAAAACGCTTCTGCTTATGCCCCGCTGCTAACCGCTACTAAAGGTAAGTAGAACCCACCCCTGATCCTGGGTGCATCTGCCTTGCTTGCTCTAGTCTCAGTTGGGAGGGTTTTTTTTTTATCAATTCCTCCAACTACAGCACTGCGATCAGTTCAACAACTTTATTTTATCTCCCACGAAGCAGAAGGCCACTGATCTTGTCCAGCAGGATAAATCTCTAGACAAGCTTAATGAGACAAATGACAAGTCATTATTGTAGACACTAAAGTTCTTCAATAAAGGTTGAATTTCTGCTCAAAGATCTATTAGGGCATTTTATGTCTTTCATAGCCTTCAAGTTCTTCCATAAAAGATCTGTTTATTGCTGCCTCAAATAATGGAGCTAGGTATTAAGGTAGGAGAGACTTTTATAGTATTTTCCTTTGTACTTTTGTACTATAATTTTGGTATTCTTGAATGTAAATGAGATAAATGTCAAAACCCAGTGGATTGATCTTAAGGTTGACATATTCAGTTTTATCTTTCCTTCATGCTCTTTTCCCTCACAGATAAGTGGTTTGATTTAGAATAATAAAATGTTAAGGAAGGTAATTTTTCCTGATCTTTTGCACTTAGGCAGTATCTTTTATATGAAAATAGCCCTAATTTTGCAAGAATTCAAGAAAAAACTCTGTTGACTCATGTAGCAACTACTTTTGAATTTTGAGTTTGGCATATGTGTTCTAAAAAGGGACCTAGTGGCTCAGTGGCTAAGACGCTGAGCTTGTCAATCAGAAAGATCAGCAGTTCAGCGGTTCAAATCCCTAGTGCCGCATAACGGGGTGAGCTCTCGTTACTTGTCCAGCTTCTGCCAACCTAGAAGTTTGAAAGCACATAAAAAATGCAAGCAGAAAAATAGGGGCCACCTTTGGTGGGAAGGTAAGAGTTTCCGTGCGCCTTTGGCATTTAGTCATGCCGGCCACATGACCATGGAGATGTCTTCGGACAATGCTGGCTCTTTGGCTTTGAAACGGAGATGAGCACCACCCCCTAGAGTCGGGAACGACTAGCACATATGTGCAAGGAGAACCTTTACCTTTACCTTTATATGTGTTCTAACAAAATAGTAGCTGTTGAAATGGCTTGGCTATTCACAAAATGAATGCCACAAATGTAACCAGACCACAAATGATCATCTATGACAGGGCTGTCAAACTCCCATCCCATGGGCTGGATGCATCATGTGCTGGCCATACCCATGCCTGGTTTAGCAAAGGGGAAAAGAATCCCGATATGTCATGTGACGCCATCGTGACGACATGACTTTGACACCCCCGATCTATGAGATAGAATCAAAGAATCAATACTGAGGAATATATTGTCCTTTTTGGAAACTTGGTTTTAAAGGCATGCCCTATGTTTTAACTGACTTACTAAACTGCACATTTGCTTTTGCTAGAAAGGTATGCTTATATAAATATTTTAAATACATTGGAAACTAAATGCAAGATAATAGTGTGATCAGAATTCCAACCCTGCCCCAAATCTTTTTTAAATCCATAATTCTTTAATTTAATAGATGTCAATTGTTCAGTCGGTGAATCTAGAAAAAGGAACTCCTGGAACCTTATTTTACCAAGGGTATAAAACTTTACTGAATAAACCACATTGGCACAGAAGAAGCAAAACCAGCTCTGGGTTTCCTATGCAAAAGCAAGCATACTTAATTCCCTTTTTCCCTACAGGCAACCCACAGTCCGAAACAGGGGTGTTAAACTCATGTCGTCACAGCAGCGTCCTGTGATGTATTGGGACTTTTTTCCTCTTCACTAAACCAGGCATGGGCATGGCCAACACGAGACGCATCTGGCCGCAGGCTGGGAGTTTGACAGCCCTGGTCCAAAACATCCACCAATCTCTTCTGTTTGTTTTGTTATGGGAAACAGCCAACCACGCTGGGACATTTGTTCAGTGTGTCCTTGAGATGCCAGCAATGTCTCACGGAAGCTGACAGATGCTTGAATACCATTCTCCCACCCCTGCATTCCATCCATCCCCCTCCCTGTAATTGTTAAGCTGCGAGCAAAGGAAAAATGTAGGCGAAAGTCTGAATCAGTCTTGACAACAGCCATTTTACAGCAGGCAAGTTGATGAGATTTTGCCTGATAAGCAGTACAAAGCAGAGGCATTCACAGCACCCATCTGAGCATTTCCCATTTCCATACAATGCACAAACGTCAGTCACGGATTTTCTGAATTTATTTACATTTGTTATAAACACCAACATAATAAATATATTTATATAAATATATTTATAATTAGATCTGTATCAATCCAACAAGGTAGATCAAACTAAAAAAAGCAATTCCATGTAGAGTAGGAGTACTTTTATTATAACAGCTATAGCAACAGAATCTTGCAAGTCTGAATGTGCTTCCCCCTTCCTTGGAATCCTAAAATCAAATGGAACAGCAGGCCTCAAAATGTTTTCATTAATCAATATTTTAAGAGAAAAACAAGCACAGAAGTAGAGAGAAAAAACAATGGAGAAAATGGCCTACATAGACATGGTCAGCCTTCATTAGTAACGCTTCTACGAATACAGAATATAACTGTTAATAATATTAATTAATAATCAATAGTAAAGAATAATAATAGTTATAACTAGCTCAATGGAAGGAATTGGCTGTTCTAGGTGGCCATGATGACTTAATTTGTAAGTTGAAATAATTGCCGAGAATAGGAGTAAACAAGGAGGCAAATGAGAGGTGACTTTATTGACATGTGTAAAAGTATGCATGGTGTGAATGAAGTGGATAAAGAGAAGCTATTTCTTTCTTTCTTTCTTTCCAAAATGCTAAAATTAATCTTGGGAATTCTTCATCATGGGATTTGGTGCTGGCTACCAGCTTTGATTCGGGTTGGACCAATTCATGGAAGTTCTGGAGATAAATGTTTATTAGTTATCTACTGGAATTCCTTGAGCAGTTGATTGGCCATTGTGAAACAGACTGCTGGATTAGATGGGCAAGGGATCTGCTCCAGCAGGGCATTACTTATGTTTTTATTAATTTCTGCCCTAGGCTGAATCTTAAAGTAATCCTTTATTTATTTGTTATATTGACATCCCAAATTTCTTTTGAAATATTTAGAGCTTTCTCAATGTTTTTCTTCTAACAACATTCTTGTAAGATATATTGGGCTCTCTGGAGGTTTTATATTCTACATTAGGATTTGTTATTTGTTATTTTTTATAGGCCTTTCCAGTCAGAACACTCTGGGTAGGTTGCAACAAAGTTGTGGGAAGTGCACTCCAAAGGACACTGCCAGGAACCACTAAAGCAGTGCCAAAAGACTTAAGCCAGCCCTTCCTCTTTAAGAAAACTAAGAAGCACCAGCTGAAAGGAAAACTCAGAGCAGCCTGCTAAGAGTTGTTACAAAAGTAAAAAAGCTGACCAGATAAACACTTAAGTAGAGCCATTAAGATAAGGGGAATCAGGCTAAAAATAAATTCTCCAAGGTAAACCGAAATTCCCTTTTCCCTTCCCCTGACAGGATTAAACCCCAAAACAGGAAAAACAAAAGACCTGGGACCAAGACTAACCCAGGAAAACAGGAAAACAAAACCCAGGGCAATCAGAAACACATAAAAACCCATCAAGCTGCAGGAGCTTCAAAGGGGAATTAAGCATAAAAGGCTCAAAGTCACACTCCCAAGTTGGCTTGCAAGCCAGGAATACTCGAGCCATGTCACTTTTTCCTTCTTGCCTTCCTACATTAAAAGAATTCCACTTTCTGGCAGCTGGCTTCTGCATACATTTCTTCTCAGCATCTGTGGTGTGTCCCAGCTGGGAACGAACACAGGAGATTTCTTCCAACAAAGTAAAAACAGAAAACAATATATGAACTCTAAATACTTATCCCAAGATGGACACCTCTAGCAATGAGATGGTTAATTGCTCAATGGAAGGGATAATTTTGACTGCTTTAGAGAATATCATGATTCATGGTCCAGTAAAAGTAGAGTGCTCTCAATGTGGAGTTAAATTGCCAATAATCTTGCCATTAGACTTTGATTAGCTGCAGTTTCCAGGCTATCTCTGTGCAGAGTGCATTAAAGTAATCCAGCCAGGTAATCATCAAGGGATGATGACTCAAATACTCTGGACCATGGATGGTTGCAACTGGAGCACCAGATAAAAGGCCTTCATCTGCTGAAGGAAGAAGACTTCTGAATTATTAGCCAAGTCCTTTGAGGGAAATGCAATCCCACAGTGACTTCTGGGGCAGATTTTCCTATATTTCTCTTGATGTAAAGCTGCATGGCCTTGGAGGGATTTTGAGTTTATTTTATTTTGCCCTATCTTGACCCTGGGAACCTCCAGATCCTGACTGATTTTGAGATACAAAATCACCCCCAAATCTATAATGTACTGTACATCTAAAGTTCCTTAAAATAGTTAAAAAATTAAAAATTATAAATTCCTAGAAAAACGTCAGTTTTGCCAATGTATATGATCTTACCTTATCTACTATTTTGTTCATCCACCCAACTATCCTAAAAGCTAATGGAGCTTGAATCTGTGCAAGAGGCATATAGCAGGAAGAATGTAAATGTCAGCTACAAATATAGATCTATCTAAATATTTGATCTGAATCTTGAAACTGACTTTCTGAATTAGATGATTGATTTGGATTGACTCAATGGATGAAATCATTTCCTTCTGAATCTGTTCAGTGACTTAATAGCTTTTTGGTGGGGATGAACTGATTTGACATTTGAATTAAATCCACAGGATGTGATGATTCAATACAGCGACCCAAAGATTCTCACCAGATCTGCACATTTATAGCCTGCTTTTGCCTATGTGTTGCTTAATTGGAAACTCAAGCAGGGATGTCCACAATGACAGTCACTGAGTTCAAAATGGTGGGCATGCAAGCAGAGATCCTCCCCTTTTCATATGCATGCCATGCAGATGGCACACTTTAAAAGATGCTTCTTGTTGAACCTGCCCTCTTAAAGCTAGTGACTGTTGCTTTCAATGTCTTTAGGAAGATGGCTCCCAAGATCCCAAGATCTTGGAGATGTACTTGTGAGCCTCCAAGCTGCAGTAGCAATTCTCCTGCATTTATTTTCCTCCTAAACCATCTCTCACCCAAAAGCCTGCTGGTGATATCTCAGGGTCTGCACCCCACTAATATAGTTTGACCAGAAATGATAGGCATCTACCATAAAAGGATTGTCCATAATCTTTATCACCATCTGATGCTGCTGCTCTAAATGCTGCTGCCACCAATCGGTGACAAAATAGATAAACATATTTAGTATTTTTCCTGTATATTAGACAGTAAAGGAAATGATGTTGCTAAGCAACAACACATATTTCTTCCTGGGAAAATGGAGGAGCTGAAAATGATATACACTATATGAAAATTCTATAAGTAGGAAAAGATATTCCCTGATGACATTGGAGCCTCTCACTCATGTGTGGGGTTGTGTGTGACAGAGAGCGAGAAAGACATGGGAAGGTGACTGGAAAATCCATTTCTGTTCTGCGGCTAAGTTGGCTTGATAAACTTCAGATATTTAAAATTTCAAATTGCAAACGACCTAATTTTTAATATTATGAATTATTACATTTTAATGGCTCAATTTGCTGATGTTTCGTATATGGGGTTAACTCCTGAACTGGGTGTACAGCTGTGAGAACAACACATTCCCCATTTCTAATTGCACTGTGAAGTCTAATTATGATATTAAAAGCAATATGTGAATCTACACACACAGACACACACAAACACACACAATACAACATTTGCATTCAACGATGAAAACAGATATTCTGAATCCCGGTTTTAGGACTTGTTTATAGAAAAGAATGCTAAGAAGTAGTAGGACAGATAATAGGAGGAGAGCTAATTATGGGAGACTATTTCCCCTTGTGGATTACAATTTTTTAAAAGGAAAAAAATAGGCATTTTCTCTAGCTATCACCTCCTTTCCCATGTCCTTTAGCAAACATTATCCTCTCAAAAGTACATGTCGGCATGTGCATAAGCAATGTTTACGTTCTGTTACATACCTAGAGCTTTTGTTTCTTGCAAGCAGAGAGTCAGCAAATTTCTCTCTCTGTGGATAGATGTGTGCATATGTACAATATTGTGTACATCTATGTGTGTGCGCACACAACTCTGGCAGGCAGACCTTTTTTCTTCTTGTATACCCAAATTTGCACAGTCCACTTTCCAACTTCCTTCCTGGCTGTATTTCTGGGTGCATTTATATAGCAGTAAAATCCCATGTGAACTATATTCTGAACAAACAGCATTGCAAGGATTTTGTGCGTTGCTGTGACAAGTACTTGAGGAAACAGAGACCAGCTTGGAGGGCTTTCTCTCTCTGACCTCAAAATGAAATCACTAGTTTTCCAGCAATGCCAAGTCAACTTGCTTGAATGAGCCCACAGCAGACTGTTCTTTAAACAAGCCATGATCCAAATAAAATATGCCTCCCAAGAACAGTCAGAATGGAATAATGTTTCAGTAACCCCGTGAGGAGACACGTGGATGAAAGAAGAAAGACATTTTGGAATTCCTATTGTTCAGAATAGGGAATGAATCTGAACAGTTTGGTACAATTCAGCAGATAAAGTGCCTGCTGTACAAGAGCCTAGAGCAGCTCTCTCACTCCCTCTCTTTTTAATGTAGTTTTGTTAAAAGGTATATTTCTAGCAGAAAAATATATAGCATTACTGCATCATTATGATGTTAGGATAAACCTTTCTGCATGTTATAGAATATCAGAGTTGTAAGGGATCTTGTAGGTCTTCTAGTCCAATTCCTTGCTCAAGCAGGAGACCCTATACCATTTCATATAGGTGGTTGTCCAGTCTCCAATGATGTAGCACCCACAACCTTTGAAGGCAAGTGGTTCCACTGACTGATCATTCTCACCATCAGGAAATTTCTCCTTAGTTCTTCTCTTTTTGATTAGCTTCCATCTATTGTTTCTTGTCTTGCCTTCAGGTTCTTTGGAGAATAAGTTGACCCCCTTTTTCTCTGTGGCAGCCCTTCAGATATTGGAACACTGCCATTATGTCACTAGACAAATTATACCTAATTTCTGCAACTGTTCATCATATGTTCTAGTCTTCAGGTCCTTAATCATGTGGGTTCCAACAAACTGCCTGGGATCCAGCTGATTAACACCCAGGAAAAGTGCACTTTTTAAATATTTACAATTTGATTCACATCTGCCTCATGGCACAGGGAGGCAGTGATGGTAGTGGACAGAAGAGACCTGCAGATCCAGCTGCAACTTCAAAGAGACAGAAAAGGTGTTATGGAATAGAGCATAACAGGACTGGAATGAAAGGTCTTCTAGTCCAACCTCCTGCTTAAGCAGGAGACCCTACACCATTCCAGATAAATGGCTGTCCAGTTTCTTCTTGAAAATCTTCTTGAAAACCTCAAATGACGGAGCACCCACAACTTCTGAAGGCAAGTCATTCCACTAATTAATTGCTTCCACTGACAGGAAATTTCTCCTTATTTCTAGGATTTCTTGGATCTCTCTTTAATGAACTTCCACCCGTCACCTCCTGTCCTGCCCTCAGTTGTTTTGGAGAATAGGTCTGTGACAGGCCCATAAATAATGAAATACTGCTATCATGCTCCTTCTCTTCATTAGACTAGACCAGTGGTGGGTTCCTCCCGGTTCGGTCCGGTTCGTCCGAGCCGGTAGCGGTGATGATATGACATCACTGAACTGGTTCTCCCCCCCCGCCCTCCCACCCCCACCCCCCACCCCCCACGTTATTCTTACCTTTTATTTGGTCCCACCCCCAATCTATTGCTGCCTCCTGAGTCCCAGCTGATGACTCTTGCCATGGGGCTTCAAAGGGCCGTCCTACAGCTGATCAGTGTTAAAAGCAAACAAATGAGTCGGGACACAAGTGCGAGGACTGGTCGTAAGTACGAGGACCTTCCAGAAATGACTCTGACCAGCTAGCCACACCCACCTAGTCACATGACCTCCAAGCCACACCCACAAAATAAGCCACACCCACAGAACCGGTAGTAAAAAAATTTAGAACCCACCCCTGGATTAGACATACCTAGTTCTCTCAACCATCATCATATGGTTTAGCCTCCAGACCCCTTATCATCTTTGGTGCTCTTCTCTGCACTCTTCCTCGGGTCTGAACATCTTTTTATTTTATTTTTTTGGTGATGGCTGTGTTTTTACCCTTCATATTGGAATTGCCAAGTAAATAGAAGAAGATGCAAATGTAAGGTTCTGGCATGCTCCAGTAAAGAAAACAATTCAAACAGGCTTGCTGTGATGATTCTTTATATAGTGCTCCGGCACGCTCTGACAAACAACCCGTGAAGATGAAAACATTGTCAGCTCTGTTTGCTCTGTGCTCCCCACCACCTTTTAAAGGTTCCCGCTTCCCTTCTCAGCTCCACCCCATGGCCCCGCCCTCCAGCCATCCCCAGCTCGCAGCCTCCTCGTGTCAGCCAGCAATGGTGGTTTGCCATCTCCATTTCCTGTGGCTGCATCATCAATGTCATTTGCATATTGCACCAAATGCCAGCTGGCCGCCTCCCAACAATGAATCGACAGAAGAAATGGCTGCATTCCGTTTTGTCATGGGTCTGTGGCACTTCACAGCCTAGCGAGATGGTATTGGGGTTTCAGGGATGAGTCTGGTCTCATCTGTGGCTGGAATGCAGCAACTACATTGGCATCATGCTCTGGGTGTCTTTTCCTGCGGCTGGTTCTCTCCCCCCCCCACAAATGACAGCCCGGCGGGATGGAGCTGACAGCAAAGAGGCTGATAGGCATCAGTTTTGTAAAGTTTTCATTTATCAGTCCCAAGGCGCTATCAGTAAAATGTATGTCTAATATAACAAAGCAGAAAAAACATTACTGTAGAGATAGGAATTATTGCCAGCAGTATGTATAATTGGATGCTTGCCTATGTCTGCTCTGCTGTAAGGTGATGGTAGTGGAAGACGGAAGTGCCATTTCTTCAAGCTTTCTTCTTTGCTCTTCTCCTCCCCTGTTGATGGTTTTTGTGTCCAAGAAAGCAGAAAAGAATCATTTCCACAGGCCTCGTTTTCATTTTCCAGCCATACAGTCAATTGGGGACAGAGGAAACAAACAAATGGTAGTAGTGTTGATGTGAAAGAAAGCTAACTTATTTTTGCAGGCTTAATACATGCTTAGTAGCCCTAACTTTACTGCTAGTGATATGTTTTAAAAAGGTCTTTTGGTTTCTTTCCAGTTCGTGAATAGTATCGCTTGAGAAAAAAATCCACCAGAATAGCACATTATATAACTTCAGTTTAGAGCAGGGGTCCTCAACCCCTGGCCTGCGACCCACTACTGGGCCATGGCCTATTTGGAACTGGGCTGTGTGAGTGGTGGGCCAGCGCCCATGCATGTGCACACAGCTTGACTTGCGTCAGCAGCGAGCTAGTTGAGCTGTGCAAGCACGCGAATGGGCGCTGGTCCCACCGCTCATGCAAATCAAGCTACATGTGCATGTGCATGTGCTGGCCCACCACTCACATGGCCCGGTTCCAGGGGTGGGTTTCAAAATTTTTTACTACTGGTTCTGTGGGTGTGGCTTGGTGGCATGGCATGGCTTGGTGGGCGTGGCTTGGTGGGCATGGCAGGATACTGTAAAATCTCCATTCCCACCCCACTCCAGGGGGAGGTTACTGCAAAATCCCCATTTCCTCCCAATCAGCTGGGACTTGGGAGGCAGAGAATAGATGGGGGTGGGGCCAGTCAGAATTTTTACTACCGGTTCTCCGAACTACTAAAAATTTCCGCTACCAGTTCTCCAGAACCATTCAGAACCTGCTGAAACTCACCACTGCCCAGTTCCCCTTCCTTCCCATCAAACTGCAAAGGTTGGGGACTGCTGCTTTAGAGGCTCCATTTTTTAAAAAATCCTATGCTCCTATAAGCCATCACAGGAAAGTATAAAAATATCTGTACCTCATTGTTTACTGTGTGAATTGCTACACACCAGTTTGCTTTTCTCATCTGTTTTAATCCTGGCTTTTGTTTCAGAGACTGCAAATATCTTGTGCAGGAAGCAGGTGTTTTAGTCTTCTTTTTTGGGATGCTGAACAGATATACAAGCCTAAAACGACTCAGAAAGCATATCAATGAACATAAACTGCTAATCAAACTTTGCAGTCAGCTTTCAGGAGGCTGTTGGTAGGATTCCACTGTTGTGATCATGTTCTAGCCTGCCTTATCTGAGCAATTATTAAAAAAAATAAGCTTGAGACTAGGTATCTGTATGATTTTTCTCCTGGCTTTCTTGGTTGCATTAGATGTATCAAAGGTCATATTTGTCTACTGTATGTAGATGGTGCAGCTTGATGAAATTTGCAATGCTGCGGAAAAGGCACAACTTTCTGAAATAAGACTGAATTCAACATTTTTATGCCTCAGAGACTTCCAGTTTGGCATCTTGATGAGACTGTTGGGGAATTAGCAGGCTCCGATAAGTGCTGTGAAAACCCCGGCTGACGAACTGCTGACGATGGGTCTTTGGACCGGAACCATCCTGTAGGGTCGGGGAAGAAAGAGAGGCACCTCGGACAACCAAGAGGAACAGGCAAGTTTCTCAGAGGTCAGAGGGAACTCTCTGTGAGTCGGTGGCGGGGGACGGCAACCATGGCGGCTGCCACAAAGCTGGGACAAGCGGACTAAGTGTAGAGCTGGAGGGAAGAGAGGAACGGAACGGAGCCTTTTTGAAGCTGGGTGAGTGACAGCCAACTCAGGCTTGAATAACAACAAGAGAAACATCTTACAATTATAAGTACCCCTAATGAGGTAATAGCGGCTAAGGAGCATGGGGGCAAAGAAGACTTTGAAAAGTAACTTTGAAGAGATAAAAATCCAATTCCACAGAACCGGTAGTAAAAAAATTTGGATTTCACCATTGCATCCAAGTAACTTCTTCAGTCAAAATGAAAATTTTGGGTAGGCAGAAAGTCAGAGAGTTATTGGAATGAACCAGCTCTTGCCATACAGTCTGCAGGGGGTTTCTCCCCAAAATGAAAAGCAGCATGTAAATGAAGACTCAATCATCCAGGCCAAAAGTCTCTAAAAAGGTTAAATCATGTCAACTGGATTAAAGTTTATTAAAATCGAGACATTCTGTTAGACATCCAAGTAATCAAGTTGCCATGATTTAAACTTTTAAGAGACTTTTGGTCTGGATGATTGAATCTTCATTTACATGTTTCAATAAATTACTTATGAAATTTGTATTTTAGCAGGGTTTGCTGAGAGATGGTGGCTCATCAAAATTACCCAATGAGCTGGTGTGTGAGAATTCAAACTATCTAGTCAAGCTTGGAAAAAGCTAAATGGGATTGGACTAGTTAATACTTGGATAGAACCCCCCTGGAAGTCATAGGACTTTAGCTAAATTGAGAAGCTGGAAACAAAATCCCAGAAGTTGGTCACAACAAACTACTTTTGTATCATTGCCAAGAAAATTACACAGTTTCATATGCCAACGATTAAATCATTTGGATGTTCCATGGTGTTTATATAGTATAAAAAGTCTGCAAGAAATCTATGTAGATAAGAAATTGTATGTTATTTCTTTGCATTTGTTGCATTAGTTGAATAATGAGGACTGCACATTTGTTCGCTAGCCAAGTGGCAGGAGAAAGAAATGAATTGGATTACTGTATGTCCATCACTGGTTTCTGTTTGGCAAATTAGAAATGTTTTACACCAGTGTTTCTCAACCTTGGCAGTCTGAAGATGTGTGGACTTCATCTCCCCAGCTATCCTGGCCGGGGAATTCTGGGATTTGAAGTCCACTCATTCTTCAAGGTTGAGAAACACTGTTTTACTGTTTTGCACTACAGATAACAGAGATAACAGATAACATATGTTTTTTTTAGTGGGGCAATGCAGAGTCATAATTGCCTCTGCTCCCCCATTGGCTGCAACACTTAACAGATTAACAGAGTTGGAAGGGACCTTATAGGTCATCTAGTCCAACCCCCCACTCAAGCAGGAGACCCTATACAATTTCTGACAAATGGCAGTCAAGAAAAGTTTTCTTGAAAGTCTCAAGTGATGAAGCTCCCACAACTTCTGAAGGCAAGCTGTTCCATTGGTTGATTGTTCTCACTGTCAGAAAGTTCATCCTCATTTCTAGGTTGAATCTTCCTTGGTCAGTTTCCATCCATTATTCTTTGTCTGTCCTTCAGGTGCTTTGGAAAATAGCTTGACTTCTTCCTCTCTGTGGCAGCCCCTCAAATATTGGGACTCTGCTATCATGTCTCCCCTGATCCTTCTCTTCACTAGACTAGCCATGCCCAGTTCATGTAACCGTTCTTCATATGTTTTAGTCTCCAGTCCCCTAATCATCCTGTTGCTCTCCTCTGCACTTTTTCTAGAGTCTCAACCTCTTTTTTTATGCTTGTTATTTTTCTTTCACTCCCCCACTTCAAAAAAAGAGAATTAGAGAGAATTAGATTAACTAGATTAAGATATCTGAAAACTACCCAAAGTCACGATGGCTGAGCAATGTCAGATCTGTTTAAATCCATCTCTAGCCTTGAATACCTGGTATGAGTGGAGACCAATATGTGAATTTTATTTTCAAACAATCTGTAGGAACCTTTCACGATTCTTTTCTAAAGCTGATTGTTGTCGATGGTTATTTATGCTGTGTTTTATTAATTCATTTATTTGTTCGTGAATTGGTTATTTGATGTTTTGTTTTCTTTTTCTTTGTATAGGATTATTTTTAACATTGTTTGCTTATGATTTGTTAGCTGCTCAGAGTTACTGTATATATTTAAGATGGATAACCATAAACATTTTCTAAATAAATAAATACGTTTTTTATTAGCACTCCAGAATTATTTTAAAATGGGCAACCATGTGAATTTGCAGAATAAATAAGTGTATAAAACCAATAAATTCCTACAGGGGCTCTCCATGGGAAAAAAATTTCTTTTTCCTATGTGCCCCCCCCAAAAGTAACTTTCTTCTCCTGGTGATGCTCTATCAACTTTTGTGTTAGACTGTTAGAGATCAATGCAGCTTTCATTAGTTTCTCAGAGTTCCTCATATTTGTAGTACAGATAGTCAAGACCAACATGAGTGATTCACAGCATGGAAATAATTCAGTTTTGGATTGCTTTTAACTAGGAAATGACACCCGATGCCCTGAAGATATTGTGGACTACAATTTTTCTAAACTATTGACCAGTGCTAGTCAAGACTGAAAGGAAAGGAAAGCTAAACTGGAGAACCCAATGCCTCTACAGTAGACTGAGACCATAATTAAATGACTACTCAGTTCCATGCAGTGGTGGGATTCAACCGGTGTAACAACTGGTTCACTGAGTGTGTGCTTTGCGCACACTTGTTTGCTTTGCTCATGTGTGCCACATGTGCGTTCCGTGCTTGAAAACAGCTCTAAAACTGCAGCCCCGGTGAGTAAAACAGCTGAGGTGCAGCAATCCGCTCTGCCACGCCGATCAGCTAGGCTTCAAACAAAGGAAATATAGGTCAGTATAGTGCAGGAACAGGTGGGTTGGCCCACCTGATCATTGGAGCGAACCAGTTTGCTCTTAGCTGATCATCGGAGCTACCGGTTTGGGAAAACTGGTCCAAACCGGCTGAATACCATCTCTGATTCCATGGCTGTCTATGTCTGTGGCCTCCAGCACCTCTTGGGTTGATAAGAAAAATTTGATTTATGCATTCTAGTTGGCCATGGGAAAAATAAAAACAGCTTCAGACCCAAAAAGTTCCCTGACATAATAGCTTCTGGTGTCCTGTAGTATGCTGGTGATATGACTTAATGGACATTTGTTTGATTAGCACCAAGTAGTTTTCACCTACTGTACAGTTCCCATATGTCCAATGTAGAACTGTTTTGGGGCATTATGGGATTCAAAATGATTTAGGAATATAGAAAGCTGAATTTTAGCAAGTCAGATCACGGATCTGTGAGCTCATTATATGTCAAAAGTGAGGAAATCAGGAGATTCAGGCAGTTCAGATGAGTATAAAGATTTATTGCAAGCGTAAGCTCTCTATAAGAATCTGAACTACCGACAGTCAAGGGAAATTAGTGGGAATTAAGAATAGAAAGGAATTCATGGTAGGCTGGGCTCTTATGTGTGCACAGGGACTTCTGACTGATGATGCATTTGACCCCTTTCTCGGGCTAGGTCTTGTCATCTCTTACATTATGTGCTGTGTTGACAATAGATCTCTAGGTATCAAACAGGACTCTGTTTTAAAAGTTCTGTAGAATAGACTGGGGACCTTTGTATATAAAAAAAATTGATGCTCAAACCTGGAAATATGACTCAAGAGGAAGGGGTCATTAATAAATCCTGCTAGAATCCCAATAACCATCCAAGAATAGTGATTCTAAGCCAGGGGAATAGGGCTCCATAAGTACCACCAAGTAAGCATTTATTTCTCAACGTGTTTTAATACAGTCCTGCAAATAACCTGAAAGAAAGGTTTTCTTCCTCCACTGTATCCTTATCTCAGGTGGCCTGGGGATCACACTCTTTTTTTCTGCAACACAGTTCCATCAGAATGCTCAACAAAGTAATCAATTGAATGTAAAGCTTGGTTGGCTCCACTGGACAAAGGACTATTCCTTTTGAGGGAGGAGCAAAGACCACTAAGTGGGTGGGTCAGCATCTCAGTTTTGGAAAAGAAATTAAGATGTTGGAAAAGCAAGGACAACCATTTGGAATCAAGACATATGTAAGTCTGGGGAAAAAATATCTTGAAGGTCATTGTAGGCATCTGAAGTACCAGTTGCCTGTTCTTATCTTACAAACTGGTTCCAGGAAGAATAGGTCTTTCAATGTGCAGATGCTGGATATATCATCTGCCAGCCTTCTGGCAATAGCAAGAGAACTAATCGGATACAGCTGAAACATCTAGCAGTCAAGTTGCTAAACATACCCAATCTGGCAGGCAGAAGGGGAAGTGATAAGATGCATTGGACTCTTCTGATTACAAAATGCATTTATTTAAGAACTTGTTTGTCACTGGGATGTTTACAGCATGCAGTACTTTGCCAAATAACCGCTTTCCAATCTAAACAAACAGATTAGACAAGCCTAATAGTAAACAACATGTTGCAAACAAAAAAAATATCAAAATACAGTAAAACTGAGTAGGATGTTCACATTGCAAACCTTTGCAAACATTTATCTTGGCAGAACACTTCCTGTCAAATTTTGGGTTGCTTGTGAATAGCCATACTTGCACCATGAGCATTCCACTTTGCTAATCAAAATGTATTATGAAAAGATTGGCATGGCTATTGACTTGCCTTTGTAACTTTCAGTTCATAATAGCGCTATCAGTTTAACAACCTCAGAAATTGCTTCAGGATAAAAAAGCTCAATCAAATCCTACTCCACACTTTCCCCAGATGATAATATACCAAAGTGTGCTACAATTTCCTGAAGCTTTCCTTTCTTTCTCTATAAAAGAGTGTTCTATTTTTTTCAATTTCATCCTTAGGTTGCTTTAGAATTCCTTTATAAATCCCCTAAGTAGCATTTTTGAGCATCTTTTATTCTTGCATGTCAAGAGTGTGGGTTCTGTTATTGCTTTTTATTTGTCTTGTATCCCATCTCTCCATCCCTTTCATCCAAGGGTAGATCCATGGGGGCAAATGACAAAATGTGGGGTCATGATACAATGAGACAAATGCCAAGAATGATGTACCGCAATATGCCAGTAGATTCAGCTGAGATTTGCTTCACAATGTAATCTTGGTTTGTTGTGAATATCCATGTTCTCATCCACTTGGAGCTCCACAGGCAAAATTCCCCCACAAATCTCTTGGGATTTTATTGAGGCATGGGATA
The DNA here is from genome assembly GCA_022577455.1 of Arizona elegans. NCBI lineage: Eukaryota > Metazoa > Chordata > Lepidosauria > Squamata > Colubridae > Arizona > Arizona elegans. The sequence goes on from JAKOOJ010000001.1 coordinate 224,041,560, forward strand.
TGAGGAGACTACAAACTGGAGGAGAGAAAATGGCCTAGTGCAGGGGCCTGCAACCTTAAACACTCAAAGAGCCATTTGGACCCATTTCCCACAGAAAAGAAAACACTGGGAGCCACAAAACCTGGGTGGGCATGTCCAACTCTATGTCACTCACTTCCATCAGTCACATGACCCCCCCTAGCCACACTTACCCAGCTGGTCATTAGGGCAGAGAACCTGTTGTTAAAAAACACCAAGAACCACAAAATCCTTTTGACATCTCTCCCCCTCCCCCTGCCTCCCTCCCTCCCTCCCTCCCTCCCTCCCTCCCTCTCCCTCTTTCTCCCCGCCTCTCTGCATCTCTCTATGTTTCTCTCTCTCCCCCCTACCTCTCTGTATCTCTCTGTCTCTGCCTTGGCACTTCTCCATCCTCCACCATCGCCCTTACCTTCTCAGGCCAGGTGAGGAGTGAACTGGGAGGGAGGGCAAGGGGTGGGACCAGCCAGTGGTGGGATCACCTGACAGGGGGCCCAAAGAGCCGCATGCAGCTCCGGAGCTGCAGGTTGCTGACACTTGGCTTAGTGAAAGATGGCACTCTCATATAATAGCCATAAAAGATGTCCCCTAATTTCAAGAGGACTTTGAATTTGGGGATCAAGGAAGACATGATCAAAATAGACCTCAGCAAGTTTGTTTCTCAAACTTGACAACTTTAAGACTTGTGGATTGGCCACATTACAAACATAACTTTTGATAAGAATTGGTCTTGGATTTTTAAAAATTGCTTTCCAAGGTTACCTGAAGTTGACTTGAGTGAGCTAAAGTAACTTTCAGGGACAAAATTATGGTCTCTTACCTATCTACAAATCTTTCTAAAGTCATTTATTCACAAGAGATTTGTAACAACTTTTAGAGTCATCCATCCATTATTGTGCCAAATATTAGTAAGGAGGTTTATATTAGTTCTAAGATGGCTGGATAATGTTAGGAAGATACTGTAAGTCACTAATGGGGAAATGCCTCAGTTAAAGCCCTTGTTCATCCTTCATCTAGTAAACGTTGAGTACTTAGGACAAATGTTGAACCTAGGACAGACTGAACTGATCCTCAGTCTGAATGGATAGATTTTAGAATCATATGGTAAACTCTCCATGTGAAAGAGAAGCATTACCTCAAACAACTTGAGAACTAAAACCAGTGAAAGAACATGATTCAAGTATCTTCAAATTCTGGATTCTCCATCTCCCTGCATTTTTGTCATCACAAAGAAGAGAAGTTGAAAATCTGGGTTTTGTGTTAATACCCATGCAAAGCGTGTGCACAAATGGTATAAATATTCAGGCCACACACTACCTCACAGTGGAAAGAAATAGAAAATTAAACCTCTCATTATTGCACTGGAAATTATAGGATTATACCCAGTCACCCATAGCAAATAAAATGCCTAGCTATTTTAGCATGTTTGTAAAAAATGTGCTCTCAAAAAAAAAAAAAAAAAGTCTGGAGTTATTTTAATTCCAGGAATTCAGCTTCCTCCTGAGGCTATAATCCTATAAATAAAGAGTAAATTCTTTTGAAATCAATAGGACTTAAATAGAGTTTCTTATTTAACAATGCATGGTTAAAGAGACGTAGCACTGTGCTCCAGGAAAAAAAGGATTGTTCAAACAATGAGCTCAGAACATTTGATATGTGCTTGATTCTGAAATTAGAACTAGATTCAACTATTTAATGCAACAGAGATCTAAACTTTGTTTGACTGGATAAGCACATGTGAACCCGAGTGGTCATAAACGTTGAAATAATAATTAAAATAAATAAAGAATAATTAGCTTTTTAAAAGCCAGGTGTTTTTCATTCTACATTTGAACTAAAATGGATCCACAAAGTAGTTTACAAAAATCAACCCATGCTTAAATTGCATTAAGTTGTATATTTTAACTTGGGACTGAGTTGCCCTTATCTAAGTTAAAATACCCTTTTATAGATCTGCTTGAGATGTTTCTCACTGAGTTTTTAGAGTTCAGAAGAATGGAAGTTAACTTGAACTTGAAGAATTGGGTTACTGAAGGATGTAAAAAGCTTCCTTTGAGTTATTATTATCATTTTTCAATTTCTTTCCATTTTGATGGTATTGTATTTTTAATGTCTACATATAAGTTTGCTTTGTATTGTATTGTTATGTGGACTACCAAGAGAAGTTTCTAGTTGGGGTAGCATACAAATATGTTTAATAAAAATAAATATTTTTGTCAACCTTGATTAACTTGTACAGCTTGACATATTTAGACTTTGTTGTATAGCTCAATATATTTAGGTTGCATTTCCAGCTTTCCTTTAAATGTTTATTGTGTGCATATGGAAGAAAGTAAAAAAGTTTTCTGATTAGCCTCCATCTAAAGTACTATATGATAAGACAAACAAGTTTTGCAATGCTGCTTGCAGACTGACAACCAACTATACTTACTATTGTCTACATTAGACCTGTAATTTAGCAAGAGCAGGAAAATTGCAATAAAAGGGAAGCTAGAAATTTTATTTGACTTCATCTGGATTCTAGGCACCATAGAAGGCATAGCAGTATTTAAGCAGAAGAAGAAACAATGGATGGAAACTAATCAAGGAGAGAATCAACCCAGAAATAAGAAATTTCCTGACAGTGAGAACAATTAATTGGTTGAACGACTTGTCTCCAAAGTTGTAGATGCTCCAGCACTGTAGGTTTTTAAGAAGAGATTGGACAACCATTTGTCTGAAATGGCATAGGGTCTCCTGTTTGAGCAGGGGGTTGGACTAGAAGACCTCCGAGGTGCCTTCCAACTCTTATTCTGTTATTTTTGTCATCATCATCATCATCATCATCATCATCATCATCATCATCCGTGAACCGCATAAAGTAGCCAGTGAAGAGATTTGGCAAGTCATAGATCTTTAGCCAATGCTGAAGTAAAATTCAAAATTCAATTGATCATGGAATTGGTAGGTATGCTTCATTGGGTCATTAATCCCAGATAGCAAAAGGTTTTAGGCCAAGCCTTGAATGCTCAGACTTTGGAATGATGAAATTACAAATAGGAGATGAATTTTGACCCACATGCACTTTTCCTTTGCCAGCAATTTTCTCCCAGAATAACTTTTCAAGTTGACAAAGGGCTATCTGACTATCACTTTAGATGCAGACACAAGGTGTCCATAGCTCTGGTTGCTTTCATAAAATTGCAAAAAGCCGGGTTATACCATTGTGCTGCAAGTTACACTCCTTTTGCCTGTGCATGTGAAAACCAGTGGGTCTTGTGGCATAATACCACAACATTATTTTGACCAGTTTGACATCTCTGTGGGGCCTTCTTTGTGGCTGCCCCAGCTCTCTGGAACCAGTTATCTCCTGAGATCCGGACTACCCCCACCCTATTGGCCTTCCAGAAAGTGGTGAAGACCTGGCTTTTCCAGCAGGCTGGGACCGTTGATCTCACTGTTGCAATCTTGTGAGATCCGGCCATGAATGGTGTGCATAGGTTTTTAATGTTTTTAAAATGTTTTTATAATGTTTTTTAAATAATTTTTCTATGTTCATTGTTCGCATTATTTTTGCTGTAAGCCACCCAGAGTCCCTTGGGAGTTGGGCGGCATAGAAATGCGATAAATTAAATTAAATTAAATTAAATCTTACATATTTGCTCCTGTGGGTGCTGCTGTTTAACATCTTGATTATTCTCCCTATTCCTTGCTACTTATAATCTTTTCTGAAAATATAGCTTCGGAATGCTGCTGAAAGCACATAATGCTTTTTTTCTATAGGAAATCCAGTTGGATCAGATCGGTGTATATCACAAATAGAGACCTTTCTGAAATGTTTCAGCAGCCTTCTCTTGTTATTTAGTAAAACAGATAACTTGCTCTGTAGGACCACCTGTTTTCTCTAATGTTCCATTGTTGGAGTATCTTTTCCAGCATTGATGACACTGATGAGAATTATTCTGTCTAGACATTTAGGCTACCTCTTGTAGCATCATGGTATTGAGTACTAAGGAAAAACACATGTTTTGTTTCATGCCGCTTCCTCTCGTCTTCCTTAATGGATTTTAAAGGGCTCTTCAACTTTAATATGAATTATGTATTCACATTGTGTGACACCTTGGAAATTTTTGCAGTAATGAACTGTTAACAACATCTCCAAGTGACCTCATTTATAGAGAATTAACTCTAGTTAATGGAGAGTGCAACTCCATTATTAAATGCATGCATTGTTACCATGCATTGTTTGAAAAAAGTCTCATGGTTTCAGTCTTTCAAACTGATTACATTTGACCCTGGTGACCAATGTCCCATTAGGTTTCAGATTGGAGATGTCTAGCCTTTTTGAGACAGCTGGCATTGGCCCTGAGATCTTAGGGATGTGAAAAGTGTATTCTACCAATTTTTCATCTATTATTGTTCTTCAGTTACATGCTGACTTTTGATGATAACTCCAGGTCTTCTACCATATTTAAGAAATTTTAACTGGCAATAGATGGTTTCACTATTCTTTCTTGTGTACTTTTATTTATCTTGTGTACTCATCTCTAAGTTCCCATCATTGTCAGTCAGTCATGTACTGCTTCTCCCACACCTCTCTTTGTAGCTTTCCTCTTCATAACCCAATTCTATCTCAATCTTTGTCTTTTCATCCAGGCAGCTAGGGGATGGTGTTAGAGAGCAAACCTGGATCCAACCAATAAGAGCATAATATAAATCAGAAGCATAAAACTGCAATAAGATCTGAGGCAATAATTAAAACTTTAATCTTGTTTAAATTTAGTGGCTAATCCTAATGTTCCAAAAACCCCTATCCTCCTAGCTCCCTAGTGAATGCTATCCTTCATTCATTCTTGGGTTGGCAGTAAACTATGTACAAAACCTTGTTGTTTTTCCTGTTAATCTTTATCTTTATCCTGTCACTATAGCCTTTGTCCTCAATCTGTCTCAACTAACTTTTTTTTGCCAAGGTAATGGGTTACAAACCCAAGCAGATTTGTACTCTTCAAGGCTGCTCTTGAAGGATATGAGAATAAGGAGGGGAGGTATTTTAACCTAGCTACAGCTAAGGAAGACTTAAATCTATCTTACTCATGAGCTGGTGATGAAATGAAGGCAACTTCCTGAGGACGCACACAAAAAATGTGTTGCCAAGATTTGTTTGTGCTGTGTTTAGGTGCAAAGAGAGGCCCATTGCAGGAAAGGTTCTAAAACTAGAAAGTAGCGGCATGATAATCTGAATGCTATTTTAAAAAACTAGAAGCTTTTAGGACCACCTAGCATTTGATGATATTCACTAAAGGGCATGTTTTTAGATTTAGATTTAGATTTTATTACACTTCTTTACCGCCCTTCTCCCAAAGGACTCAGGGTGGTGTACAGCCATCTTAAAACACATATACACTTACAAAATTTAAAAAACAATTTAAAAACAAATATATAAAAAATTTGGCCCACAAAATTAAAAACTAACAGACACCTAATTTAAAATTCCTATTAGGCCAGCCTGGCTTGTTGGAATAAAAGAGTCTTCAGGGCGCAGCAAAAGGTACACAGGTTGGGGATCATACGAACCTCTAGGGGCAGCTCATTCCAGAGGGCTGGTGCCCCCACAGAGAAGGCTCTCCCCCTGGGTGTCACCAGTCAACATTGTTTGGCCGATGGCACCCTGAGGAGCCCCTCTCTGTGGGACCGTATTGGCCGGTGGGAGGCTAACGGTGGTAGAAGGCGATCTCGTATGTACCCCGGTCCTAAGCCATGGAGCGCTTTAAAGGTGGTAACCAACACCTTGAATCGCACCCAGAAGATCACCAGGAGCCAGTGCAGCTCACGCAGGAGAGGTGTTACATGGGTGTGCCGTGTCACCCCCATGATCACCCACACGGCTGCATTCTGGACCAGTTGGAGCCTCCGAGTGCTCTTCAAGGGGAGCCCCATGTAGAGAGCGTTATAGTAGTCCAGACATGATGTGACGAGGGCATGAGTGACCGTGCACAGGGCATCCCGGTCCAGAAAGGGACGCAACTGTTGTATCAGGCGATAAAAGCTCCCCTGGCCATGGCCGTCATATGATCTTCTAAAGACAGCCGTGCATCCAGGAGAACACCTAAGTTGCGAACCCTCTCTGAGGGGGCCAAGCTCTCACCCCCAATAGTCAGTGATGGAACCAGCTGACTATACCGGGACGCTGGGAACCACAGCCACTCGGTCTTGGAAGGGTTGAGTCTGAGCTTGTTTCTCCCCATCCAGATCCGCACAGCCTCCAGGCACCGGGACATCACATCAAGGGCATCATTGGGCTGGTCCAGGGTGGAGATGTACAGCTGGGTGTCGTCAGTGTACTGGTGGAACTTCACCCCGAAACCATGGATGATCTCACCCAGCGGCTTCACATAAATGTTGAACAAAAGGGGCAAGAGGACTGACCCATGTGGCACCCCACAAACAAGGTGCCTTGAGGATGACCTCTGTCCTCCTGCCAACACAAACTGCGTATGGTCGGAGAGGAAGGAGGAGAACCACCGCAACACGGTGCCCCCCACTCCCAACCCCTCCAATCATGGTCGATGGTATCAAAAGCCACTGAGAGATCTAATAAGACCAGGACAGAGGAGCAGCCCCTATCCCGAGCCCTCCAGAGATCATCAACCAATGTGACCAATGCAGTTTCTATGCTGTACCCTGGCCTGAAGCCCCACTGGAATGGATCTAGATAGACAGCTTCATCCAGGTACTGGGGAAGTTGTTGCGCCACCACACTCTCAACAACCTTCACAACAAAGCGAAGGTTGGAGACTGGACGATAGTTCGCTAATACAGCCAGGTCCCTCCCTCTTTCAGAGAGGGAGGGAAAAAACCCTCACTCAAAGAAGCATTAATAATCCCCTGGAGCCAGCCTCGTGTAACCGCCTGGGAGGCCAGCACCAGCCAGGAGGGGCACGGGTCCAATAAACATGTGGCAGTGCTAAAGCTACCCAGAATCCTGTCCACCTCCATTTTTAGTATCTAAAAGCAGAAGGTATTGAATATTATGACTAATGGCCTGTATATAGGTGAGATGGGTAGTACACCAGTCAAATAAATAAATAATAAACAAACAAATAAATTTATGAAATGAAACTTATTTAAGATACATGAAATGTAATATTCAGAATTCAGCTGACTACTGCATCCTGGATCAGCTTCACTTTCAGGATATTACAAAACTTGATATGCTACTTGGTTTACTAGATTTTGCTGTAGGTGATTACATGCATAAAACCCCAATGACAACTTTAACCCCTATAGAAAATATGAGTGTAGAAAAAAAAAAACCATTCCAGTGCAATTATCCACTGTTAAAACTCTTGCTGGCCACATGTGTTCTAGAAGATAATTTTCATATAGAGTTTCTGTTGATTTATTTGAATGAATTATAGGGATACCTATCTATACAACAATAATAAAAAACCCATTAAAAATAAAAATCAGGCATCTCACTAACAAGCAATACAATTTTCAGACTCCAATCTCATCCTATCTGGATCTATGTGGGACCAGTCATAAATGTTACTAAACCCGAATCACAGAAAGAACGTCTCAATGGTTAAATGGTCAATAACTTCTATTTTCCAGGTCCGTTGCTAAAAAATCAGTAAATCCTAATCTGTCTGCCTATTGTTATCAATGGCAGATGGATTTCTCTGAAACTGACTCATGTCCACACTCTCCTGGCTGATAACTCACAATCAGGTAGTTATATCTATCTTGTTACTTATCCCATTGTGGCAAGATTGGATGTATGCTTTAAGTCCTACCTGGCAGGAGTAATTACAGAGAGATTGAGGTATCTGTTAACTAGAGACCTCAATCTCTCTGAAATTACACTTGCCATGTAGAACTTGAAGTGTACATCTCATTACATTTTTCATTTGCAGGAGAAAGATGTTACCTTAAACAATCAGAGAGGAACCTTCAGATTAAGTTCTAACCTTTGGGGGAAATTGATCCATACAAGTGCTGGGTGCACAAAATCACTTTATATGGACCTGTCCTAAATCCATGAGTGGTTCTATGCCTGTGAGAGATCTGATTCTGAGAACAATTTACATAAAAGCTAAGGAACAGGTGTAACTTCTTTCTCAACTTACTACTTTTGGCTGCCTTTTTTTAACAGCAATTCATCTGTCAGTGTTGGAAGCCATATTAGGCCGGAAGCTTCTATGCTGCCACCTTCTCATGTGTGGGAAAGTAGGAGGGGGGATTTAGTAGAGATGTTGTTAGTAGACATAATAGCATTCTTCCTGTCGGTCAAGATCAGGGCGATCCGGCATCTGGGAAAGGAGTGGTTGGAGTGCTGAGTCGAGATGGGACGGACATTGATTGGAGAATGTGATCGACTGAGGAGTGAGGGGATGATTTTGGGAGTTTTGATTTACTGAGGGAAAACCCGGACCTTTCAGATTCGGGTTTTCCCAGATGTGCCAGTTTACCTATTCTAATAAAGAGAACTTTGGAAAATGCTTGCTTCCTCGTCTTTACTTGGAGTTGGGGTTTTCTGGAACGCTGACATCATAATTGCTACTCATAGTTTTTATCCATAATGCTCATTGCACTAAGCCATAATACGTAGACTCACACCTCGCACTAATCGAAAGCAAGTGAACTGCATCATAGCTTCTAGTGATATGTAAACTTAGTAGCAGCATTGCTAGTATTACCAACTTGAGTAAAATTTTCAAAAAAAATGAGAATTTTTGACCTAGTTTAATTTGTACCTTTGTATGTCTTTCAAAGATGTAACATGTCAACTGACAAATGCGTGGATCCTTGATGGCCTTTTTAAAATGCTAGTCTTCAGTATCTGCATGTAAAATTTACAGATTGTAGCCAAGAAAAGAAATTTCCATCAATTGGCTGTATATTGTATGTTGCATCAAGCCATGTGTTCATATTCCTTACTCCTGAATTTAGAGGGTTAGGGATCTTCCTTTAGTTAAGGCCTTGGCTTGATGGTTGACTGAAATGAGAAGCCATGCAGTGAAATGGCTTTGATTAGCTGATTAATCCATGTGGCAGAATGGGATGTACTTAACTGCTCTTCAAGACACATTTTAAATAGCCTATCAGGGTCTATTGAAAGTATCCTCCACAAGTACTAAAAGACTCAAGTTATAGTAATGCTGTGTACAGAATGGGTACTTGTTTCAATTCCGCATAGAAACATCCAAGTTGTCACCAGAAACCAAACTCGACTCAAATATTTTCTCTTTACTGTTTCCTTTTACTGTTTTATTTAAAGGTGTAAGGGATGTTTTATTTACTGATTTATTCCAGTTTTACTTCTATTTGTTCTACTTTATTCCATTACTTTATATTTGTACTTTATATTTATATTTGTACTATGGTTCTTAGCTACATTGAATTTCATTTAATGTAAAGGCAAGATAAAAAGTTAAACAACAAAAACAATCAACTAACTTAAAAATCTCTGGCCTTGGCAGCTTTTCAAATCCCTGTGCGGATCAAAAGAATATAGGGAATAACGAAGGCTTTATAGGGAAGCATTAACAACAAACCCATACTTGAGAGCTTTTGACATTCTGATGAAAGTAGCCATGTACCTTCAAGCCACAAGCTCTTGCCCTTTGTGTCATCTTGAGGCAGGTAGAAAAGAGATGGGACTGGTGTCATAATGGCACAATGCTGCTTTTGGGTCAGCCTGTTGATCTTCATTTAATTCATGGGCCTCTTTCAACAGCAAGAACATTGCAGCTGCTGCTTGGTGCTTTTGAATATAGTCGTGACTCAGTGGGTTAGTCAGGGATCTGATATTTTAGCTACTTCCCCACTTGTAAAGTAAGAAAATGCATGAAGTCTGTTTTGCAAGCCATGATATGAACTGTGCCACTGTTCAAAAGGAAAAGTTAATGGAGTTAACTTTAATTATCTAGTTTAAATAACAGATAGAAGTCATGGTGTGATCCTCCTTTATAGCAGGGCCTTATAGAAAAATCACTCTATATCATTATTTTTGAATTATTTGTCTTTTCATGTATACTGCATCTATATCTATATCTATATCTATATCTATATCTATATCTATATCTATAATCTATCTACCCTGTTTTCCCTAAAATAAGACATCCCCTGATAATAAGTCCAATCGGGCTTTTGAGCGCATGGCAATAAGGCGAATGAGTCCCTTGGGAGTTGGGCGGCATAGAAATGCGACAAAATAAATAAATAAATAAATAAATAAATAAATAAATAAATAAATAAATAAATAAATAAATAAATAAATAAATTTCAGGGTTCAAAAAAAATCTCTCTCTCTCTCTCTCTCTCTCTCTCTCTCTCTCCCCCTCCCTCCCTCCCTCCCTCCCTCCCTCCATCTCGCTCTCTCTCCTTTTCCTGATGCCATCATTTTAGTAGATTCATTTTATAAAGGGAAAAGAATAGAAAACCTCACAGATTTATCTTCATGAGAATGGCCTCATATTGCATGTCATTTCGAAGCAAAGTTGAATAATGAAGCCACACTGATCAAGAAAGGATGAATTCACTACACTCTAATGTCATCTTTGATTCACATCTCCTTTTAAAAGTTTCCCATGGAATTTTGACTTCATGTCTTACTTTGATATCATTGTGATAATACACTTCTTCATTTTTCCTCCACAATATATTCCTATTTGCTTTTGGATTATTGCCTTAATAAACAATATTAGCAAAAGTCACCCAAGACCTTATTTATACTGGCAATTGCCTTTTCTCTAGCTTTCAAGGATAATTGCTTTTCTCTTTTATTCAATGCAGAAACTTTGACCCAGGTATATATACACCAAGAGGTAGATGTATATACAGGTATTTCTTTACTTACGACTGATCACTTAGCAAACATTTGAAGTTTCCATGAACATATGTGGAGAGTACTTGCGACCCAGATTTAAATTGCCAACAATCACCCTCTCCCATGATCATGTGACAATATTTGTTGCTTATAGCCATTTGCAGAGTCTCATGGTCACATGACTGTGTTTTATGATGTTTTTTTTCCAAAAATTGGCATTTGCTTCTGGTTTTTGATCAATCATGTCCATACCATTGGTTTGTTTAATGACTGCCATGATTGGCTTAATTACCGCTTTTTAAAAAAGTAATCAAATTGAGTTGGTCATGTGACCATCACGAGGTATGACCATAATGGGCAAATTCCATTGTAATTGAGGGCTACCTGGATATTTGTTGGTGTACCTGGCATTTTGCATACAGCTTGAAAATGAGTGCGCATTCCACCTCACTTATTTAGCTTCAGTAAATATCAGCTGTGATGCTATGTTCTCTGCTCTTATTGGGTGTTGCCTGTTACTATTGGAGAGCAACTGTTCCAGTCAGGAGGAGGGATAAAATGGAGAATTAACATGGACTTGTTACATAAACACAAGAGAGCAAGGTGTAACCCCCTTCCATTTGAATGCCTTTGAACCTTATCTAGTCTTTCCCAGGCGAATATCCAGTCTGACAAGATTCTGGCGAAATAGGTATGGAACAATAAACTAATTACCCTGTTTTCCCCAAAATAAGACATCCCCTGATAATAAGCCCAATCGGGCTTTTGAACTCATGGCAATAAGGCCAACCACTTATTTCAGGGTTCAAAAAAATATAAAACAGGATCTTATTTTTGGGGAAACACAGTAGTTTGAACTTTATTTGTGTGGGTCTGATTGTTCATGCCAGACAGTTACACCCAATCACTTGTGCTTTGTCCTTCGGTCCATTTTATAGGTATTGCTCTCTTTTCAGCTAGGAATGATGGGCCAAGGTATGTTATTGTAGCTTAAAATGTACACAAATAAAAAATCATATATATGAGTGAAATATCAAGAGCCCCTAGATTATCTCATGAGATATAAAAGGTACCACAAAAACATTGCTATGTTGTTAGTCTATTAATGGCCTGATTTATAATATCACCTTTATTGTATGTCTAGAACACAAGGATTTGATTACCTGCTGCCTTGTAGAAATAGCAACTTTGAAAAATTTGGCCTCCCTAGGAAAAACAACAAATTGATTTATGATTCCTTCAGAAACTCACTGAAACAAAGTTCCACGTGAAACAGTGTTCATTGTGCAGATGTAACCTTTAAAAAGGCATTTTCCGTAGAGGCTAGTCACCACAAAAAAAATTCTATATTTTTCAACAACTGACAGCAATCTGTATTTGAGGAATAAAGAAATAGGCTGACACATAATGGTGTCTCAACACCCACCCTGCTATGATTTTTATGTGCTGGATGTGTATGTCACTTCAATGTTGTTTTATTCTTGTTTGTGGAGACAAGTGGTGGATATACAGTTTGGAAAGCTTAGATCTCATTGCTGTTACTGCAAGTTGCTAGTGGTCACCCAAAACTGACTGATTTTATTAAAATATGGTCGGTCAGATTAAGGACACCTTTGATGGGAAGACTGTGGAGAGAGAATGCTTAAACATTTCCAAATTTTAGTAATTTGATCTGCTAGACAATTGGTCTTCCAGTAAATTTGGCATTCAGTACTTATTTTTGTAAAACTCTTAAATGTGAATGTACTAGGGCAAGCGATAACCATTTAAGTTATCATTATGGATCTAACATCAATAAGATTTCTCAATCATAGATCCTGCTTTATATAATTCCCCCTGGGAGATGTATGTCTGGTTTTTATTTTTATTTTTGAAAGGTTATGCTTTTCTTTTGAATAAAGAAATTATCGTTATTATTATTTCTTCAGGAATAATCTCTTTGGGTCTGGTGTCTGAACATAAGGAGCATACAGTATGAGGTGAGAACGCTTTTCTCTCTCTGATTTTATCTCTTTGTGATCCTACCTTCTAGTGCCAAAATGTGTCTAAGAACCAGGATCTCTTCTCTTCCTCCTTGTCCCTTTGTGCCCTTGCTCTAACAAACCAAGTTGACCAACCCTTCATATCAGGAAACATTTCAGTTCATCCTTAGTCCCTTTTTCACACTTTAGCACATATCCACATATGTGCACAATCACAAGTTCATTAGAATGATTATGTAGAAGGTAGGTGCTGCTTTTCCCCAAAAATCATTATATAAGGCATTTTTCAGGAGGATCCTTCATTTTTTAAAAATTCCATGACTCCTTTGAGAGTCTGGCGAAACCTGCAGATTCCTTTTCAGAAAAAAATGTATTTAAAATGTATTTAGAGACTGTTTGGTCTAGTAGTTAAGATACCAGGCTAGAGACCAGGAGATGTGAGTTCTAGGCCTGCTTTAGGCGTGAAATCTGGCTGAGTGATTTTGGTCGCTCTTTCAGCCCAACCCACCTCACAGGCTGGTTTTTGGGGGCAAAAGAGGAGGAAGAAGGCATATCCACTGCCTTGAATTATTTATGAAGATAATAAAGGTGGGATAATTTTTAAAAAAATCTAAAATCTAACTATACAAAATAATGTGCATAGATACCTACAGATTGTATTGCAAAGAAAATCAATTACACTCCAATACAATTATCAAAATATTAACAAATATGTAATATACTAATACATAGAATCAGTGAGTTCTAGTCTCACCTTAGACCAAAACCACTGGATGATCTTGGGGCAGATTCTCTCTCAGATTTATGGAGGAAACAATAACAAACCCTTTCTGACAAACCTCATTGAGAAAACTGCAAGGATTAGCTCAGGCTGTTCGCCAGGAGACAAAGAACTGACTCAAGTGTATACCCTGAAACATATAATATAGTAATATATGTGAAAATAAAATCGTATTTTTTTCACATCCTGGTTAACAAACCCCGCCCTCTCTCCAAAATATTTCCAGATTAAGAAGACCTGATTTGGGCCGAACTCTATTTTGAATTCATAAGGGTCAGAAGAAATTCTAGTGCAGTAGACATGCAAACCAGATCACAACACCCTTTTGATTGAATAACAGAGTCCAGAGAGCTAATAGAGTCCAAAATTCATGAAAATAGCAATGAAACATTAACATCTTTTTAATTTAAAAAAAATAATAGAGAATGGGAGCTGCAGAATAATTACCGGTAAATCATCGTATCGTGAAAATCAAGAGTAAAAACTGTCATAGAAACTCCTTGCGAGTGAGGGTTTCATAGTTAATTTAAAGACAGCAGCAATTAGAATAATGTAAGGAATTATGTTGACTATGTGCGATGGATCTTCAATTTCTTTTGCTTTCTCCAAAAGAGAGAGCCTGTTTTTATTGGCCAGACATTTTATTCTCTGTGCCATTCAATACTATCTCCTTTTTCTAGACCAATTGTCTTGGATAATATTTTGAAATAATAGTCTGAAAGACTGAAAATATAGCAAAGGTAGTGGCTTCTGCTTGGTTTACTGTGAAGTGCTTCAGATCTGAAAATTAAAATTCAGCAACCTGTTAAAACTTTGGTGCAAACCTGTTTTTCTGCCAGAAGATGGAGCTCGACCTTTTCTTCTACAATTTTCTCCCATAGGTACAGCCATCTTTCTTTGACAATGCATTCTATAGATAACGGTCTTGATCTAAACACCGGTCAACAGAAACAATTCTATTTCCATGAAATGAATACAGAATGGCATTCTTTATACTCCCCTCAATACATGTCTTTTTTTTTTTGTCTGTGTATAGCATCACATATCCCAAACCATCCAGCATGTGTTTAAAATACGGAGTGTCTTGTTTGTAGCAACCTTTTGATTCAAGGAAGAGACTTAATTCATGGGTGAATTTCCTGCAATATCTATCTATTTTGACCTCATTATACAATGGCTGTACCTTCACAGTATTCGAAGATACTCCAATCGCATATTATACTTTCGACATTCTTTTGAAAGGCATAGAGAGTCAATTTTCAACCCAATTATATACGAGCAAGAAAATTCTGAGGGAGTGACCTTCTTGGTTTAAAGTCCTTAGAGAAAGAGGGAAACACTTTCACATTATATTTACTTAATTGAGGAGAATCAGGCTATTAGATGAGATATAAAATAAATTAAATCGTTTGGCAGGTGAACACCCTAAAGGTACTATGATGCATTGCATTATATTAATATTCTTCAAGACCACTGCATGAGCTTAGGAGAGTTAAGTCCAAAATGAGCTTTGCAAGCCACCTGCAGCCATTCCCCCCTTCCAACTCCATCTTTTCCTAGTTAAATCCAAGGTAAATTAGTTCCAATTATTGATGAAATAATTGACTGAGAACATGGCAGGTTTAAAGAAATCTCATTCCCATGACACAAAAATAAGGAATGCATATATGGCATGTCCTAAACTTATAATACCAGTTTCATTCATTGTATATTGAAAAGCTAAACACATTTATTTTCATAGTCTTCTAATGGAAAGCATAGAAACCCTCCCCTACTCCTTATATTGGAAAGGGAATGTTAATTTATAGGTGCTCATAGCAAGTCTTGAAGAAAATTAAAAAGCTTTAATCAGAAACAAGTTTTGGCATGCATTCACATCTATTTACTTATACGACTATACAATCAAGGATTTTGTAAAGCTGTTCCAGAAGAATGATTGGTAAAATAAAGTGCTGACTGAAACGATGCAAATTTGAAGGTTGGTGTGCCTTACTATGGCTTTAAATAGTTGGATATTTAATTGAGTTAATTAGGTTGGATAATGTTGAAATTTGCAGGGATATCAAGAAAAAAAAACCCTTTATGATGTCTTTAACTGGAAATCAAAGACACATTTTGATTTGGAAGAAAGAAAAAGCAATTTTTCACAACCCAATTGCTTTTATGTTCCAGCACCTGTTAAAGAGATAAAGTAGAATTATTCTCAGTTGTCAGGAATTTATCTGTTCTCAAAAGGATATTTTGGAGAACAGGCCAATACTTTTTTCCCACATGCCTATGCCTCAGCCTTCTGTTGGCATTTCTAGTTCTACCGCTTTGATGCCACCTCATTTCCAACCAATGCAATCCCTTGCATATTATTAGTAATCGGTCTAACCGTTTGTTTCTAGTTATAGAACAAGAATGGTGATTCAACCATTCTTATTTACCTGCTTAAATATTTGGATCAACATTATTTCCTTTCTCTTTTGTTATATGATAAAATCTAATTTTAGAAGAAGCAGTGAGAAGTAAGGAGCATATAGATTTGATTTTAGCCCTTTTTACAAGAGTCTTGTAATATTATGAAGGAATGACCTTGGGAGACAGGAGGAAGAAATGCAGTGCTGGGATTCAGCTGGTTCAGGCAGGTTCTAGCGAACTGGTGGTTAAATTTCTGGGTGGCCCCACCCCACCCCTCCCTTCCCCACCCCTCCCAGGAGTCCCCACGCACCCCAATTTGGCTTACAGGTAAGTGCAGGGAGGATTACTAGGCCCAAAATGGTGTGTGTGTGGGGTGCAGCACCCCCTAGAGCCTGTTTTTGCTCCCAGGAGGCTGCAGGGAGGTCTATTAGGCCCAAAACAGGGCGCAGGGGGTGGCACATCCCCCCATGGCCCATTTCTGCTCCCAGGGGGTGCAGGAGGCTGATTGCTGCCTGTCACACCCCCTGGCCATGCCCACCATGGCCATGCCCACCATGGCCATACCCACCCAGCTGATCATTAGGGCAGAGACCTGGTTGTTAAATTATTTGAATCCCACCACTGAAGAGATGCTGTCTAGAAAATAGAAAAGTAGAATTAGCTCATCTAGTTGTGTTGCCTGCCTGTGTTTCCTTGTCTACCTGGGAAGGTCTTCACAGAGCAGAGCTTGTACTAGTTAACAGAATTAACAGAGTTGGAAGGGACCTTGGAGGTCTTCTAGTGCAACCTCCTGCTCAAGCAGGAAACCTTATACCATTTCAGAGAACATCCTTCGGCTAATATAGTCAACAGGTGCTCAACTTTCCTACTTGCAAACTTCGGTTGTTTATTTGCAACAAAGTAGGTTATCTATTTCATCATAACAAAGTACCATCTGGGATGACTTCTGGGAACCTTGAGATGAGAGGGCAAGAAATAAATTTTTTTTAAAAAGAGAAAGTTTCCACGACCTCAGTGAAACACATTTCTGAGTCCTCAAGGGCCAGGGAGCATCAAATTGAAAACCTTGATACATTGCCAATGTCTTTAAAGCACTCATTTCTAACCCTCCCCCAACATACTTATACCGTGACCATCCTGCAAAGCAAGAGAGAGAGAGAAAATGTAATAAATGACCAAAATCGAGTATAGTGACATTGCATGGCAAATAAATTGAACCATTTAGTCATAAGACTAGTAACAGAAGGAGAAGGAAATTAAGAAACATAGGCAAGGGAGACAGAGTATCTAGCAGAACGAATGGGTGCGATCATTTCTGAATCTGTCACTTTGAAGCAAATAAACAATTGTTATTGGAATGCATACCCGGACCTACCATGGTTGTTGTTATTTAATATTACCAAACATAAAGAATGATGAGTGAATGCTAAATATTTGAGGCATAAATGTGTATATTTATTTTGGATGTCTTCGTTGTTTTTTAAATGTTTTTTTAAAGTTGTTTTTATAGTTTTGGAATTGTACTCTGCCCACAGTCACTGATTGAGATAGATGGTTATAGAAATTAAATAAATAAATAAAATTGTATGTGGCGACATTCCTAAAACTTCTTCCTTTGAAGTTCTCATTGACTAATGACAATATTTCTAAAAGGCTAGTGCAGTTTCATAGCAACTTTAGAATAGAATAGAACAGAATTCTTTATTGGCCAAGTGTGATTGGACACACAAGAAATTTGTCTTGGTGCATACGCTCTCACTGTACATAAAAGAAAAGATACATACGTCAAGAATCATAAGGTAGAACACTTAATGATAGTCATAGGGCAACAGTCAATATAAATCTTAAGGATACCAGCAACAAGGTTACAGTCATACAGTCATAAGTGGGAGGAGATGGGTGATAGGAATGATGAGAAGATTAATAGTAATGCAGACTTAGTAACTAGTTTGACAGTGTTGAGGGAATTATTTGTTTAGCAGAGTGATGGCATTCAGGAAAAAACTGTTCTTATGTCTAGTTGTTCTGGTGTCCAGTGCTCTATAGCGTCGTTTTGAGGGTAGGAGTTGAAACAGTTTATGTCCAGGATAGGACAACCAGATCTAGACTACAAACATTTGGTAGACTACTGAATGTAGCAAATAGACTCTAAACATTCAACATTGCTGTTTTCTAATGGCTGCTGAGATTTTTACAGATCAGAACTGAATGTCAGCTCTTTGAGTAGATCAGCTCGAGAAACAGTTATTGGAGAGAATCCAGGAGTGCTACTTTATTGTTGTAGAGTGTATTCATATAATTTAAAAAGCCTGTCTAAAATTTTTATTGTGTAAAGGCTGTTCTGAGTGTCTTTCTAATGTTGTTTACATCTCAGGGCTGAGTAACTATTTCATCTCTTCTACTTCCTTCTCAAGGCTAGAGCTAAATTCTTCTCCATTTGTAACCTTAGTATCTTGGACCAAATTAAGGAAATTATATATTTTTTAGAAACTGTTCAGGTTAGAATTGAGGGAGATGCCTTCCTAACAAGGTAAATGAGATGTGCTGTATAAAACACAAACTTATCTGAACTGTAGCTGAATAAAGAAATGACAAACAAAGTATTGTCCTTGATATATTGACCTGCCTAAAATAAAATTAAGCCAGAGATCTATACCTTTTATAGCTGCAAGAGAAGCTCCAATATGTCTGTTGGGGAAAAAAAATCAATTCTTCGTTTTGCTTTTCATGGAGAATAGGTGCAAACAATGGTCTGGCAGTATATCTTTTAGTAGCTGAGAATAGCTTGAATCAGATTTGCTCCATCTTTATATAAAGAGCTTATCTGAGAACTAGACTGGATATCAAACCACAAATATGGTTTATGAAATAGATCTGCAAAT
Organism: Arizona elegans; assembly: GCA_022577455.1. Taxonomy (NCBI): domain Eukaryota; kingdom Metazoa; phylum Chordata; class Lepidosauria; order Squamata; family Colubridae; genus Arizona; species Arizona elegans. The sequence goes on from JAKOOJ010000001.1 coordinate 224,060,433, forward strand.
ATAGTAACCAAACCACTAGTTAGAATTCTGCCTGATAGAATTACTTCTGCAACAGAAGATCGTTCTTTTTTTCTTCCTTCCTTCTTTTCATTTTGACAGCTTAGGGAAGGAAAGAATGGATTTTCTAATGTGATACGAGACTTTATGGGTTAAGAAATAACATCAGTGCAGGGGTGAAATGTAAAATTTCTTACTACCGGTTCTGTGGGCGTGGCTTGGTGGTGGTGGGGTTAATGTGACTGGATGGGAGTGGCCAACTTTTTTTTTTAAACTTTTCAAAGCATTTTTTCTATAACCTCTTCAGCCGAAGAGGTTGCAGAAAAAAATGCTTTGAAAAGCCTCTCTGCTGATCAGGAAACACAGCTGGAATTGTCAGAGGCTTTTCAAAGTATTTTTTAAACCACCTCTTCGGCCGAAGAGGTTGCAGAAAAAATGCTTTGAAAAGTAAAAAAAAAAAAAACAGCCTCTGATGATCGCGCGGCTCAGCTGGGCATGGTGGGGTTGCGCAGGGATTTTTGCTACCGGTTCTCCGAACCACCCACCGCCATTGCTACCGGATCGGGTGATCCTGTCCGAACCGGGAGCATTTCATCCCTGCATCAGTGTAGTGGATTGAAAAAGTCAATAGGACACACTCTCTCACACTACTTGCTTCTAAACTTCCCTTGTTGGTTAAGAAGTACTAAAGGATGCTACTCGCTATGTTTTGTGACACCCCTACTCAAATGGACCAGAAGTAGATTTTTGAAAGAACTGAATTTAACAAATAAGGAGAGGAAGAAACCGGTCTTCCTGCTGATATTTAGAGTACCTTTACATTGAAGAATTACACAGATATGGCCTTGTAGCAGCCCATAAAATAGCTCATTAAAGGAGATAAGTCCAGCTGCATTCCAGATAAAAGAGACACATTTAGAATAATGCAAACTCTGTATGGCAATAATTAAAGGTTGAGTTTACCACCCCCTCCTCCCCCAATTTTGAACTTTCAAGGCCTAAAAATGAAAATTGGAGAGAAAGTGACTAAGCCATCTGTTCCTTTGCAGTTAGGTTTGCAGCACTCCCGTTTCCCAAACTGGCTAGTTTCCCCCTCCCCCCCAGTATAATATTATGTAATTGACCCTAGGATAGATAACTGGATCTCTACATTTGATTGTATTTTATAGTTTGATTTTAATTGGAAGCTATGCTTACTCCCCCACTATATATTTTTTTTCTTTGAAAGTATGCTCCTTAAGACATCTATATTCTTTTCAGAGATAAAAAGGACTGTTCATAAAATAATATGGACAGATTGTAAAATGTATTTACAGCTGCTGTATTTCTTTCTTTCAACTTTATTTCCCCCTGAAACTTGTCTACAATTCCAATTCATCCTCTTTTGTGCTAGATCTGTGTCTCCCTCCTCATCCTTTCTTGGGTGGTGCTAAACTCAGCTATGGAAGATTGACAGGAAGCTGGATCTTCTCACTAGTTCATAACCATTTTTTTGTCCAACTTATGTCCAAATACAGCATTGGGCAACTATCTTATCCGCATAACTGGATCTTCTGAGGAAGAAGAAGAAAAGATGAAAGGACTCCATATCAAATGCTGTGAAAGTAGCAGACCACTTGTGTAATGAAATCTTTGTCTGGAAGCATCCACAGAAATACAATCTGAGGAATTGGCTATGAGAAATTGGACTGTGTTTATGTCCCTAAAACTGTTTGCAGTGTTGGCATGCCAGCTTGTGTCAGTGCATGAGAAGAAGTAGGCTGACAAACTGGTTGCTGTCCTCTTTGATTCCACTTACGCAGGTATCTACTCTGGATGAGCACTGTCCTCAGATTGGGAACATGGGCATTTTAATCTTCCCAACATGAACATTAGTGAAGGGAAAGGCCAGTAGCTTCCATATTACTGCCTTCTTTTCTACTTCATTACCATATTTTCTCCTGATACTTTCTTTTCTTTTGACTCCTTCATCACCACCTTTTAGATGTCTCCTCTTATTCTCCCTCCTTTCTTTCTCCCATTATAGACATTCATATGATTTCTCCTTTATGTTTAGTTTCTTTGCTCAGATATTTCTCTGTCTATCATCCTGCTTCCAATTATTCATTAGCTTGCCAACCTATTCCCTAGTTAATTTTTAAAATCTTTCAGAGCTAGTATTGTAAAGTTAGAAAGATACTGTTTGGGGGCAGTGGGAATAAGTCAATATTTGATTAGAACTGGAATTACATTCAAAGAATCAGATTCAATTCAGATATATTGTATAATGTGTTTAAGAGCTATTACTGGAATTATTTCAGTAAATTGTTTCAATCTGTTCAATTCAATTTGATTCTATAAAAGTATGTTTGTGCATGCACAGAAGTTTATCAGTTTGGTATGACCTGATTTGATATGACCTGCTGAATCAATTCAGTCTGAAGATTTATTTGGAAAAGGTGATTTAATTAAATTCAACTTTAATCTTTGAATATAGACTTCATATAGCTCTACTATGCAGGGCACGCATGCATTTATCTCAAAGAGAAAGGATCAATTCAGGGCTTTTGGTGTGTAGGTGTGTGTGGATACATTTGTGTTCCAGCTTCCCCAAGTGTATATTTTGCTTTCAATTGAGATGTGTCGATTGTGACTCCAGTCTTGTTGCTAATCACTACATCACTAAGAAAGATATTTGCCTAACATCAATCAATCAATCAATCAATCAATCAATCAATCCTCTTGGTAAGCAACTTCAATTTCTAGCCGAGGAAATGGAAATCTAGAATAAGGCAGAGTTATAGACAAGTAAAAGAAATATCTTGAGTGATTTCATTGTAAGATGACTATATTGATACAAGTATGGGGGAAATGTTCTGATTAATGCTTCCTGTAAAAGTAGATGCAAAAAGAGTACATATCTGCTAATCTTAGCCCATAATAGCAGTTTAGAATGAAATTGTGGAAGAAGTTACTGAATTCATTGATTAAATATTTTTAAATCTAGTCTATGCCGTTTGGGATCTGTCTATAATACATGTACTTTAAGCAAAGCTATCCCTGAAAGGAATTCTTGATAGATATAGTGTTTGCTATTTCAATTGGTTGTATATCTTGTGCTGACCTTTAATCTTTAAGATGACATTTTGTTTCTCTGTAGCATTAGCACAGATATGTGGAGAAATGTGCCTCTTGGTTTATTTAGTATTAACTTGCTATCTTTACAATATTTATAGACACTTTAAATGACCTAGTTGTAATCTTCAATCATTTTAATGTCATGAGCCCCAATTTAAAAACAAAACAAAAGTTAGACTGGCCAAATAGGTATTATTGAAATTGATGGGAAAGATCTTAAATGACTTAAGTCCCAGGAATTGTCGCATTATATGTCTCATGATTTAACTTATACAGACTCCTTTTTATTGGAGGACTTGTACCAGGAGTAACAAATCTTTATGCTGTGTATGTTGCTGAAGGCTATATTCCTTTTGGATGCAAGTTCTTAGTGGAGAATAGGATCACAACCCTAATACTGAGAAGGACAGGCCTCCAGAGTATCTATATCCCAAGCTTCTTAAAGCTTATTTGCTGCTAAAACGATTTAAACATTTTAAGGAATGATTTAAGTTGTACTTTTGGTTACCTTTTTAAAATAAAATAAAAAAATAAAATATCATAGCAGTCATGCCACCATAGGCTTGTCCCACATCATGATGTCCCCTACTCACAATAACAACACAGAGAACTATACTTTAAATCTGGCATTTAAACACTTCGGGCACATAAGCAGCTAAGATATGATATAATGATAGGACCTATCACTAACAGACACTTTTAATAGATCTTTGTTGTAATCAGTTTATTTTGGGGTGAGCTGAAGAATGTTAGCAGTATCAGTCCGGCACAGAGGGAGGATCTATTAAAATTGTCTGTGGATGAATTTGGTTTTTAATTTTGGAAGCTGAAATGACAGAAGTGATGCTTAGAATGACGCTGGCAGAAAAAACAACAATCCTCATTGAGTTCTTTTTCCATGGTTACAATTTATGAGTGGCTTTTATTCCTATAATTAAAGTTACATTTGATTATATATGAATATTTTGTTTAATGCATAAAGTGGGTGGCAATATTTAGCCTTTATGAATCCATCTTTTTATACGGTTTGATTTTTTTTAAGCCACATATGTCTTTATCGAAGTAAATGTGTTTTTAAATGAATAAAAAAATATATCTGGAATGATATAAACATGCAAAACATTTTTAGATGTTAAAAAAATATACCCTGGATCACCTGGTGTTGTAAACATTAAGAACTATTAAAACTCTGGTAAATTGCACTTTTTAAAAAGAAGAGTGGGGAATGTTTCATATAGTCTTCAGTCTTCTATTTCAGTAACAAGGTCACTGTGACAAATTAATGAATACAAATGTAGAACAAGTCTAAAAGAAAACAGTTTTCATTCTAATGACCTATGTAAACAGTTACTGAACAAATCTCAATTTGAGACTACCACTACATATTAAACGAGAAAAAAATTAGAACTACAAAATGAAAGGTAACCTTAAAGAAAAACCTCCAGATTTTTACAAGAACAATTGGAGTCTCATTGTTTTCTTAAACATGGTAGAATGATCAGATTATCTTTGTGCACTCAGGTTTAATGTGTAAATTGTTAGATGATATCTGTTATCACTAAAACCCATGATCCTGAAGGTGTATAGAGCAGCTACGTTATTGCGAAGACCTTTGTTGTCAACCAAAGAATGAAATTCTCCATATTTACTTGTTTTTTTCTTAATATTTGTCTAAAGAACAAACCTAACATGGTGTCAAAAGTATTTGAGGTAGATTGAGCTGGGATGGATCCATTGAAGCCTTGGAGTTCAGAGATAATGTTTAAAAGAAAAAACTGAGAAAGTGGAGGCACAGATTTGACCTGTTATGCCTAACCGATGGAGTTGATAAAAAGACTGGAAACCTTCAAACCTTCTTGGATCTTGCTGAGGAAGAAGCTATGATTAATATTTTCCATTTGATGATGAATTGGATCAACAAAAGCTACCAGCTTCATTTGTTAAGTTGGGTAAGAATGCTATTTAAGAGGGATATAAATTTTCACAAGGATACAATAAAAAGGAGAAAATGTATATGGTCAGGTGTCTGATTTAAAATTTTCACTAGTGGTTAAAGCACTAGGCTAGAAAGTAAGAGACCATGAGTTCAAATCCCACCTTAGCCACAAAAGTCAACTGGTAACTTTGGGCCATTCATTCTCTCTTAGCAATCTACCTCGTTAGTGTTGTGGGGAAAATAGGAGGAGGAAGTGTGCTGGATGTGTTTACTGCCTGGAGTTATTTGTAAAAATAATAAAGGTAGGGTACAATTTAAATAAATAAATAAAAATAAATAAATGTGTCAATGTGGACAATGGGAACCCTCTTATCATGGACTATCTGTTTATGGAATTAGGCTAGAAAAAGTGCAAGCAAAATTAATTGGAGAAAGTGATTTAACTTTGGAAAAATCTATAGATACTTGCTGAGTAGAAGAAATAACAGCAAATCAATTGAGAGAACTTGGGACTCCATAGAAACACTTGGACATTATAAACAGTAATCCAAATGAACTAAGAATTAAACCTCAAAGGGCATAGTAAAAAACAACAACAACAACAAAGTTAGGAAGTCCTGTGGCAAATGTGGTATTTATCAAGGTACCCAAGCTTGTCCAGCGTAAAGAAAGGCTTATTGTAGAATACATGGCAAATTTAATCATTATGGAAAGTGTGTAGCACTTGCCAATTGACAAAATCTCTACCGTGATAGAGGAAGAGAAAGCAGGGCTGGCGTGAACCCCCCCCCCCGTTTTTGAGATATTAGATTTTTTAATTGTTCAATGGGTTTTAGTCGTAAGGTTCTTAATTTTTGGCCAAAGGGTATAATTCTTTTAAATTTTTAAATTTTGTATTGGATGTTTTTTACTTAGCTGTGCACCGCCCTGAGTCCACTAGGAGAAGGGCGGTATACAAATTTAAATAAAATTAAATAAATAAATAAATAAATAAATAAATAAATAATTGGGTCTATTCACTTTACTGCTGATCCCTGTTCTTTAACCTTTTTGTTTTCTTGGTTATCCATGATATTCTCAGGGATCTTCTCCAACATCCACATTCAAATGCACTCTTTCTATTATGCTTTTCCAAGATTCAGTCCTCTTTGGAATGTAGCTGTGATGCTCCAAAGCAGACAGTGAGACATATTGTGGAACAGGGCAGTGGTGAAATGTAAAATTTGTTACTACTGATTCTGTGGGCGTGGCTTGGTGGGGGGTAATGTGACTGGGTTGGTGTGCCAATTTTTTTTTTTTTTACTTTTAAAAGCATTTTTTCTACAACTTCTTCAGAGGTTGTAAAAAAATGCTTTTAAAAGGCTCTGACGATCCCATCTGAACCGCACGATCATCAGAGGCTTTTTTTTTACTTTTAAAAGCATTTGTAGAAAAAATGCTTTTAAACATTTTAAAAAAAAGCCTCTGATGATCACGCGGCTTAGCTGGGCATGGAGGGGGGGGAGGCCCAGGGATTTCTGCTACCGGTTCTCTGAACCACTCACCGCCACCATTACTGGATTGGGCGATCAGGTCTGAACCGGGAGCATTTCACCCCTGGAACAGAGTCTTTTGAGACTTTCTGTATGCAACTCCATCATGTATTGACTATATAAATGGTCTACCTTTGAATTTGTAAATAGAGTAAACAGTGTCATGTTTGCTCATTAAGAATGCAATTGTGATGTGTTTTAAAAACATTTTTTGCCATAGGCTAAATAAATGAATACATTCTGAAGTTCAATTACTGTTTCCATAGAGTGCTACAGGGAAAACCATTACTTGTACAATTCTGATTTTTAGATATTGACACATCACAGCATTTGAATATATTTTCCAGGGCCTTCACTGATACCAGGTGTTAAAATATGGCATATTACTTGACTATTCTTTTTGGCTACTTCTTTCATTGTTAGTAATCTATTTTAGCCCCTCAAAGCCCAGCCTTACCTCACTGCGTACATAGAACTGTCTACTATAAATAATTTCACATTGCTTCTGCCATCTTTTAAAATCTCATTTAAATCAGTTGCTATCTGTCCATGTGTATCTTTTAACACATGTCAATTTAAGATTGGATTATCAATTTAAAATTGGATTATCCTTCTGAATTCAAAAGACTATTCTTCCTGTCTATTTCCATTTTCGATTTCTTTACAGATGCTGTTGTAATCCTGTTTTTGTCTGTTCTAATGTGTCTCTGAAATTCTTAACGAAATTACTTCATGAAATCTTTGTCTTGTTTAGCTTTACCTTCTCTTCTTGGCAACATCCACCCTGTGTTTTGACACCCAGTTTGACTTGGTCTGTTTGACTTCATCTTTGGCAGTTTTCCCATAAATTAATATTTAACAATTTTAACGACATCCCACATTTCATCTGGTTTACTAGCCATATGGTTCAGGCAGTAGTGGGATTCACTTACCTTTGCTACCGGTTCGCAAATGTGAGCACGCATGTGCAGAGTGTCCGTGATGACGTCTGGGTGAATGGGTGGAGCCTCCCACCGCCACTGTTGGCAGTTCACCTGAACCGGGTAGAACTGGTAGAAACCCACCACTGGGTTCAGGGCTTCAAGGAATTCTTGACATTTTCCTTAAAAATGGTGGACATTTCTTCAAGATTATATTGTGAAAGTGATTGATTTTATTCCCCCATTTTAGCTTGACTTAGAATGGTACATGAACAACTTGACTTAGAATGGTACATGAACAATCTATTCCATAATCAGCTCAGGCTATATCTTTGCTTTTAAAGCTGAACTCTCCTGCTTCCTTTTAGCAATAATGTAATGAATTTGATTTCTGTGTATGTACGTTATTAAGAAGTCAAATTTAGGTGTTGGATTTATTTCTTAGGTTTTTTGGGTTACAGAAGTACTCCATTAGTTGATGGGAAATTGCCACCCCATCTTTTAATATGCAGGCACTTAAAACTGAAACTTTCCATGATAGGAATTGTATTACATCCTCCAGGTGATTAGGGAATTCACCTAGGCAGAAAACATCAAGAACTTTTTTATTGTGCACACTGGTAATAATGTAATTTATTGTAGGATCTTTGTGAAAGAAAAATAATTATACCTTTTGGAAAAGAGCCAGAATCTTGAAAACACAATTAATAGCTATTCTCTGATATTGATACAGAGAAGCAAATTGGGAATTTTATAAAATGAAGGGTAATCTTTTATAAGAGAATAGCCAGAAAACCTAAACTGTTGAGTATTAAAAAAAAAAGGCATTTTGACTGCTCTGATTAATAGTGTATTTGTTTAATTGATTGACCTTAATATTTGTTTAATTGATTGACATTAATTTCCTAACACCCTTATTCCTCTATATTTTCTATAATCCTTTCCAAAGAGATTGTAAACCTAATGAATAAAATTTGGAGAAGAATGATTGGAGATTTGTAAAAGGCGGTGGGACTGGAAGAAAGAAATGTGTCCCAGATCATACTCAAACACAAGTACAACTTATAACTAAAAAGATTGGAGAAGGTCTGAGTTAGCTTCTAATGCCTTTGAAAATCATATACATTTAGGCAAACGACAGATGACATGATGACATTGACTTAATTTTTCTAGGAACTATATCATTAAAAAAGGCTATAATTGCTGTGGTGATATTTTGGTTAGTGCCAAAACATTTTAACATTTTCTGTATGCCCTTAGTTTACGGTATATTGATAGAATATTGATACAATATGGATTGATTGGTAGAAAGATCTGCTCAATCCTTTTGAACTTTACCTCAAATAAACATGAGAAAGCTGAGGTATAAAGAAATAAGATTGAAAAAGGAACCACAGCAGAAGTTGACTAGAGCAAAGTGAAAGAACAAGACCACTGATTATAAATCTAAAATATTAAAACAATAAATCCACATAATCTTTATTAAACTTCAAAGCTACTTCCTTATTAGGGTATGCTTTCAATGGATAGGCTTTTTCTCGAGCCAAAAGCAAGCTTGAAATACTAGTCTAATTTACTGGTTAATTTCTAACATAATTCAGGGGTATTTAACAAGAATAGGTAACCAGACAAGAAACAATATTTTGAAAAATACACCACAAAGGCCACCCTAATTTCTTTTTTATTGTTCAGTTTCAGCATTTCCATTTTAAAGGAATAAAGAAGAAAAATACTAGCTTAATTTACAAAAGAGGAAACTAATACATCATTTTGAAGGAAGTCTATAAAAGAAAACTACAGAAATTGCAGCTAAATTAAATAATACTAATTTTTTTTAAAGAATACTTTTTCATAACTAAATTGCTTCAAAGATGTTAATTCTGGGCCATCTGGATATTGTTAAAGTGCTCTTAATTCAGAACAAGGATTGAGGTCTTTCAAGATAGAGAATGTTAACCTCCAAAGCTGCTCCTCATACAAAGTTCATTTTTCTGTCTGTGGAGTTTTAGAAAATGAATCCTTCATTAGCTGTGTGACAAATGTTGGATCTTTCATGTGTGAAAAATAAAAGGTACACTTAAAGCAAATGAGTTTTTGTTAAGAAGAACAGTGATGACAAAGTGGCTTACCAGATGTTCCTTTAACTGAAGGATCATCTTTTTTCATTATTGCATCATAGCATGAAGGACTCTATTAGGTTGTCCCATAATTTCACATATGACCCTTCCAAATGACACAATTAATTCATTTTATTTCCGATATCACATTATGCAAAGACTGCTGGCACTTATTTATTTTACTGAATCATATTCAGATAATGTAGCCTGTGATCCCTTAAAGAACATACAGGCCCCGAGTCAGAGAAAGTGATTCATGAGTTGATGACAGAATTTGTAGATGGTACTGAGCTATACTATGGCTTATTTGGTTTTTCATTGGAGTAATATGTGAGCTCTGGTTATTTTGCTCTGGGAATAGTAGTTTATGCCTTAGCACAGGCTATGAAGCCTGTTAAAAAAAAGAATGCTTCGGAGTGACATATGAATCTAAGTCATAAAATCTGTTTGGCTTGGAACCATCACAAAAGTGGGTGTTAAGCAGCTCTACATAATGCTATCACTGTGCAGTGCTTTGGATTTGATTGCAGAAGTTGTTTAAGAGCACAGACAAATGTGAATGGAGCAGTGATCAATGTCTCATTAAAGTACAAGTATTTTTCCTAGTGGCAGCTACTTCAATGAGTCACTGCTGGGCGATTAGTGTGTGCTTTTATACGGTCCAAAAGTGATTTTTGGACAATATCCATATATACTACCCAACCTGGCAAAACACATGGACATACAGAAAGATACAGACACACAACACAAAGAGAGAGAGAGAGAGAGAGAGAGAGAACTAAAGTAGTCTTCTCCAAATCCACTTGAAGTGACCCCAGGTGGCCTTTAAAGTAAGCTACAAACATTTGAGGAATGAACAAATAAGATCCTCTTATTTATATGGGAGGATGGTAGTAGGAAGAAAAAGATTAAATTAAGCCAAGCTTAGTTCCCCACCCCACTCAAAGGAACATTTTCTTTTTGCTAATAACGCTTACAGCTTGGGTGGAAAAGTCCTATTTCCTGAGTCAATTTGGACAGCATGCAGATCATTTTCTTTCTTTTTCTTTTTCCTTCACTGTCCCTGCAGAATCTTGATGTTTTCATCAATTATGCATTTTCATTTCATAGCAGTGATCAATACTTCTTCAGAAGACTAATATAATACAATACATTTGTCTCGGCCCAGAAATGTATTGTTAAATAATGCATTTTCAGGCAAGTGAAGGCATGGGTATTGTTCCTACCCAAGCAGAGAAAGAAACATGCAAAGAGAAATCACTGAACAAGGCAACATTGATTTTCTCCATTCCCGAAACTTAATCTTGCTCAGGGTAGGGAAAGACAACCAACCCAACGACCACATGCTCTACAAGGAAGAGGGAAAACATTATTGACCTTTTGAAAGCTGACATTGAGACAATGTGATTAGGAAAGAAACCTTCCCATCATATTGCAGGTTACTTTTACCTCTGAGGGAAAAAAGAGAAAATCAGGAAGCAAAATCACAAAGGTTTTGAAAAAAAAAAAAACCCAGAAAAAGAATGGTTCATATTGGTTGCTTTGAAGAAAAATGCAATTGGAAACTGAAGGGGGAAAATTCAAGATGACAGATTATTTTGGCACCCCGTCGCTAGTGAAAGAAATCAGCTAAAACAATGAGGAGTTTGTGAAGAAAAATCCAGGCATTTGTGAAGGGAGATTATTATTAGTCTGCCTAATAATAAATAATAAGTCCACCTAATAAATGTGGCTGCGCGTGCTCATATTTGCGAAACTGGTAGTGAAGGAAAGTGAATACCACCACTGCATATGTCACTTGCAGCAGGGATGGGTTCTACATTTTTTTACTACTGGTTCTGTGGGCGTGGCTTATTTTGTGGTTGTGGCTTGGAGGTCATGTGACTAGGTGGGCGTGGCTAGCTGGTCAGAGTCATTTCTGGAAGGTCCTCGCACTTACAACCAGTCCTCGCACTTACGACCTGACTCATTTGTTTGCTTTTAACACTGATCAGTTGTAGGATGGCCCTTTGAAGCCCCGCGGCAAAAGTTTAAACAGTTTTTTTCCCTCTAGTCATCAGCTGGGACTCAGGAGGCAGCAATAGATTGGGGGTGGGACCAAATAAAAGGTAAGAATAACGTGGGGGGGTGGGAGGGCAGGGGGGAGAACCGGTTCGGTGACATCATATCGTCATCGCTACCGGCTCAGCCGAACCGGACCGAACTGGGAGGAACCCACCACTGACTTGCAGGGTCAAATCCAAAGCTTGGCAGCTTGGCTGAATGCTATTTGTCATTTTTTATTTGTCAATAAGAACAACAAAGTTAAAACTAGAAGGTTTTTTTAAACTTATTTTCCTTGACAGAATATCCTGAGTTTGTTTTCTCCTTTTGTTTGGCACACTTTTCTTTATTAAACCAGTTTTAATTCTTTGTATCATGGCTATGTAATATTTGAATTTGATACATTTTTTTAACATGCGTATTTCATGTCCTACTCGATTTAAAAACTTGCATGCTCGTTGGTATTTGGAGAGCTATGATCTCAAGTAAGTTTCTTCTATAATGACTCTTGAAACAGATACAGTTAAGATGAGTTGTTTCTGCTGCACTGATTTATGCTCATGGAAGTAACGTGCAAGAGCTCTACAGAAGATGTAGAGATTGATGGGCCTGTGTGGATCACAACCAAGCAATCTTGCTTTATATCTCGTAACAAAGCACAGTTGTACCTTAACTGACTTGATCATCCATCTCAATTTGTTAAGGGTAATTTTGGGGCACTTTTGAACAAGGTTCATAGGTGCAAATCAACCATGTAGATTCCTTTTATTAAAACTCTACTAATTAATAGTATAGAAAAACTCCACTGGCAGTTTATGTTCTTTGCAGGATGATATTTACAGTACTTTCCTTGGTTAGAAAAACCTAGAGATCATGTACTTTGGGAAGATTCTTCCAATCAGGATTGTGGATCTTGACAGATTTCAAAGAGGGGCTTACATAATCAAAAATATTGATACCCAAAATACAATCTCTAATAGCACATGCCTGTAGAACACCTGCACATAAGGGCATAGGGCAGTGGTTCTCAACCCTCCTAATGCCGCGACCCTTTAATACAGTTCCTCATGTTGTGGTGACCCCCAACCAGGGGTGGGTTCTAAATTTTTTTACTACCGGTTCTGTGGGCGTGGCTTATTTTGTGGGCGTGGCTTGGAAGTCATGTGACTGGGTGGGTGTGACTAGCTGGTCATGTGACCGGGTGGCCATGGCTATGTGTATAAAGAATGAATTGTTAAACTTTAAAGAATAAAAGAGAACAAATTTGAATAAATAACAATAATTAGAAACACACATACAAACATACAATGTATTTTCTTTGAACAATTTCTTACAAATCAATTAATTATATTTACCAATAATAATAAACCAAATAATTTCCCCCATATATTCCTCCAAACCACAACTTAACCATTTCTGCTTTCAACACAATATACAATTAATAGTATCTCAATTATTACAATTCCCTAATTAAATAGAGCTTTTTTTCTTTTGTGTTTTAAAATCTCCTCTTTTTCCCTAAATTTCCCGTTGTTTGCACCTACCTTTTTTGGTGAGGAAAAAGAAATCTGCCTGCCTAATTTTCCAACGTGCAAAGCCAACGGCCTGCTTTACTTTCTCTTTCGTTTTTCAGTATAGGTAGGGGGAAAAAAATCTGCACTCTTTCCAAGCAAGCAGCAGAGCTCTGAGCAAAACAGCTGAGAGCAAATCAGCTGGGGGTCGGGAGCCGATCTAAGCAAGGCTAATTAGCCTATGCTGAAGCTCCGCGGGCCAATAAAATTACAAAAAAACACCGAACCCTTTGTTAAATTGCTGGCTCCCCCGCCCCTCGCCCACCACTATTTAGTGGTGCGGAGGGGCGGGGCAAGCCAGCAATTTAACAAATGGTTCGGCTGCACCACTGGCTCTAGAGCGGTCCTTTGAAGCCCCGCGGCAAGAATTTAAACAGTTTTTTTTCCTCTAGCCATCGGAGGCAGCAATAGATTGGGAGTGGGCGGGGTAAACGAACGGCCAGCGATCCAACAGAGCAGAGAGTGAGGGTGAGTGAAGGCATGTGGGGGGGGGAGAGGGCTTTGGTGACCCCTGTGAAATGGCAGTTCGACCCCCAAAGGGGTCGCGACCCCCAGGTTGAGAACCGCTGGCATAGGGAAAAGTGATTCTTGTTTCTGGTGAAGAAGAGAGCACTTTGAACCAAGATGGCACTGCAAGATTTCACTCCTCACTTCTAGGTAATTGGCAATATATTAAAAGAGACACATAAAGAAGAACAGGAATATTCTAAAGAAAGTGTTAATGAAGAGTAAGATGAGGTGTGGAATATAAACATTACCTTTAGTTGGATGGAACATAAGCTTAATATGCATATTTGATTAAAAAAAATCCAACTAAGTTTAGAGCCAAGTTTAACATAGATCAAGAACTAGAAGGAGACTGAGAAAAATGCTATGGCTCCCAAGCGCAAACCAGATATACTCAGGATATGAGCAGGGGTGGGTTCTACTTACCTTTACTACTGGTTTGCAATGGGGCCGCGTGCACGAGCGCTCTTTTGCGCATGCGCAGAAGCATTCTGGTGATGTCGGGGTCAGTGGGTGGAGTCTCCCATCGGTTTTATTACCAGTTCTATAGAATCGGTGTGAACCGGGGGCAACCCACCACTGGATGTGAGGCACTATGACAACATGAGGACATTGATTATAAAACTGGTGCTTTAACAGTCAGGCTTATGAACTACCAATAAAAGGTAAAGTAAAATAAAACTTTTAAACTCCTAAAGCCAAACCAAAACTGGGGGAAAATAATAGAGGAAGCAGATATAGGCCATGCTATGAAGGACAAAGGACCATAACCTTCTATACAGACAAAGGATAGAGACAGCACTGTCCATAAATGGAAGTAAGATACATAGAAAAGGTAGAATGCTTTATGTTAGGAGGGGAACCAAACACAAAGTAAGGTTATAGAATAGTATCAGCCACAGCAGCAACGGGGTCATCTGGAGATGGAACATGTATTTAGAGAGGCCAGACTTGTACAAGTGAAATACCACAGTCATGCTCATCTGAAACTAGATGACGATTCAGATTTCTAAGACCAGAACTTCCCAGAACTTTGCAGAAACCACTCTGTATGTGCAGGAACATTTCTGATAAGTGAAGGTGTCACTCAACTCCAATCATTAAAAGCAAGACAGCTCTTCGTGGTAGCACTTCAAAGAAATACTTTGACAAACTTTGACTGAAGTGAAACTTTCCTTTGAAGATGTTCACAGCCCTAGAAATGAGAGACCTGCAGTCATTATATTATCAGAAAAGATAAGCTAAATAAAGGCCTGGCCATCTTCTTACTTATTTGTATTTTTTTCCCATGTACTTTATAATCTCTCTCTCTCTCCCTCTCTCTCTCCCCCCCCATTATTAAACATTGTAAAAATAAAATAAATTATTATTTTTGAACACAGATTATTATATAATAAAAACCAGAAATAAAAAAAGAAAAAGACAAAAGTGCAGAAGGAAAAGATTAAAAGAAACAGAAAGAAGCTTCCAATTTCTTCTGTAGTAACTACAAAGTTATATCTTAATCTGTGATTACAAAACAACCTCCCTTTTTTCTATTGTCTAATTTTTTCCCCTCATCATCAAAACATAACTGTATTTTTTTTCTGTTTCATGCAAAAAGCCTAAAAGGAGCTTCCAGTCATAATATTTTTATTTATTTTTATTTTACTTTAGATTTATATACCACCCTTCTCCCTAGGGACTCAGGGCGGTGTACAGCCAAGTAAAAACATATAAATACATAATACATAATACATAGATTAAGAACAGATTAAAAGGAAATATTTCAATTTGGCCCAAATTTTAAAAGACAAATGAATTTAAAATCATTTAAAATCATTTAAAAGGATTTGTTAGGCCAGCCCGGCTTGTTGAAAAAAGAAAGTTTTAAGGGAACGGTGGAAGGCACAAAGGTCTTGGATTCTCCTTATCTCTGGGGGCAGTTGATTCCAGAGAGTGGGAGCCCCCACAGAGAAGGCCCTCCCCCTGGGGGTCACCAGCCTGCATTGCTTGACTGATGGCACCCCGAGGAGGCCCTCTCTGTGGGAGCGCACGGGTCGATGGGAGGTCATCGGTAGCAGAAGGCGGTCTCGAAGATAACTAGGTCCTATGCCATGGAGCGCTTTAAAGGCGGTAATCAACAATAAGCAACCAATAATATAACTGCTCTTTCTGTAAATGTCTGAAAACATGATGATCACTTTTAGTTCCTACTCAAAGCAGTGTGGTGAGATAGCAAAACCGCCATTGCTGACAATATCATTAAATTCAGCATAGTTGGGATGACTTTTTGGGGGACAAGAGCAAAGTACCTATGCATTTGGGGGGAATGCAGATGATTTATTCTAACCATGGAAGATGGATTTGCCTTTTCCATCTTGATCACTGTAGGCCAGTATTACTTACCAAATGTTTGTCTTTTCTCACTGATATGTCAGCTGGGGTGAGGTATGGAATTACTCAAGCATGGTTGGGTCATAATGAGACCCTGAAGCAGGATGTTTATGAAAAAGAAGCCTTGCCATTAAATGTCAAAAGTCTTGCTTTGGCAATGAACTTGCAGCAGCTAATAGTCACTGTAACAATTATCTCAGTATGGAAAGTCACTCATTCTGCAAAGCTACTATGCTACTATGCTTTCATTTTGAAATGGCTGAAATTCCTGAATGTATAACACCATATTTGTAAAACAGGCTTTTATTGGAGAAAAGAGATCTCATTCAGTGGTGAAATCCAAATTTTTTACTACTGGTTCTGTGGGCGTGGCTTGGTGGGCATGGTGTGGCTTGGTGGGCATGGCAGGGGAAGGATACTGCAAAATCCTCATTCCTACCCCACTTCAGGGAAAGGATACTGCAAAATCCCCATTCCCTCCCCACTCCTAGGGGAAGGATATTGCAAAATCTCCATTCCCACCTCACTCTGGGGCCAGCCAGAGGTGTCATTTGCTGGTTCTCCGAACTGCTCAAAATTTCCGCTACCAGTTCTCCAGAACCTGTCAGAACCTGCTGGATTTCACCCCGATCTCATTGCTCAGACTATTTAGAGCAGCAGCTGTCTGCTTATGCCTTTTTTATTTTTACTTCAAAGGTTAGAAGGATAGACTTATGAATATTACGAGTTAAATGAGATATTGGATGAGATAATGGATCAGAGATAGGTATTTCTCCTGAACACATACCAATTTAAAGTTTAATATTGCAAGTGCAATTTTATCTTATTGTGCCTGCAATAAGTATTCAATATGATCCACTCATTATCAGGAAACTACACTATAATCCCAAGTGATGAATACAAGTAAGGTATTGATCTGATCTAAAAGTATTGTATAGGTATATGTTTTCTGATAATCTCTTTAACAATTATCACATGCAGGGTTTTCTTAATTAGCTGTGTAGAGTTTTACTGCTTATTTATATGGGCATATGCTCAACCGTTTGCAGCTACAGGCATATACAGGTAGTCCTTGACTTACAACAGTTCGTTTAGTCACATTCAAAGTTACAAAGTTTGAACGTTCAAAGTTACAACAGCACTGAAAAAAGTCACTTTTGACTGTTTTTCATAGTTATGATGTTTGTAGCATCCCTGTGATCATGTGATCAAAATTTAGATGCTTGCCAACTGGTTCATATTCATGATATTGCTGTGTCCCAAGGTCACTAGCAAGCAAAGTCAATGGGGAAGCCATTGACATCTCTTAACAACTGGGTCACTAACTAATCAACTGCAGTGATTCACTTAACAGCTGTGGCAAGAAAGGTCGTAAAATGGGGCAAAACTCACTTAACAAATGTCTCACTTAACAACAGAAATGTTGGACTCAGTTATGGTTGTAAGTTAAGGACTACCTATAGTTGGGAACACAAATTGCTAAATTCTACAAGGAAGTTGCAAAAGGTCTAATTCTGATGATGGTCTGACTATCATAAGTTTATATATTGATAAATTTATCCATTCCATTTTTATGACCATCCATCATGACATGAATTAAGTCCTCTTCACTCTTGTACTTGTTTTGCAACAAGACACACAAGTAGATGTAAAAGTTAGGGTTTCTGTTGCAGTGTCCCAACACACATTTAGTCCCTTGCCTACTTTCCTCCTGGGGATGCCTATGCGTTAAATGTATCAGTGGAAAAAAAATAGAAATGAAGACTGCTTTCTAAGATCACTAAGGTCAATGGTTTTGATTCTGAAATACATTAATTTCAAGATAAGATAAGATAGGGTAGGGTAGGGTAGGGTAGGGTTGGGTAGGGTAGGGTGGGTAGGATAGGATGAGATGAGATAAGCTTTATTGTCACTTTTTCTGTGCACACACTGGCACACATTAAAAAAGAAATTCTGATGCCTTCTCTTAAAAGAATATAAATATATATGGACACTAACCTCACAATCAATACAAAAGCTACGAGTGGCACAAAGAGGCATGGAAAGATACATACTCAGCATTACAAGACAAGGTAGAAAGACTAGCATGTGAATTAGAGAACAAACAAAAGTATAGGATATCATCAAGAGAGTGAAATGGAAATGGGTTGGTCACTTAGCAAGAAGAACTGATGGCAGGTGGACCAAGGCAGACATAGAAAGGATCCCACTTGATAAAAAGTGTCCACAAAAGAGACCTAAAACAAGATGGATCAAAGACATTAGCAAGTATTGCAGGCCTAATTGGGAAAAGAAAGCTAGGGATCGTATTAGGTTGGAAACATTTGGAAGAGGCCTTCATCTTGGGGTGGATAGACAATGGCTAAAATGATGATGATGATGATGATGATGATGATGATGATGATGATCCTGCCCTATCTTCTTTTCTGCAGCTATACCTCAAAACCTGTTGTAGTACTGCATTGAAATCTATATTACACAGGTGTCAAACTCAATCGTATCACGTGATGTATCATGACGTTTTTTGCCTTTGCGGAGCCGGGGTGGCTGTGGCCTGTGGGTGACGCATCTGGCCCGTGGGCCGCCAGTTTGACAGGCCTGGTATATTACAATTTTAAAAAAGTTTTATTCCAATGAGTGAGGGAGGGGAGGCAAAGGTTTTTTTTCTCAGCATACTTTAGAATTGTGTTGATGGTATATTGGTGTCTCCTTCACTTCTTTATCCACTCTCCCAAAGTCCTCCAAAGCTATTATGGGAGATTCTTATTCCATAAGAACTTTCTGTTGGTAAAACGAAGGATAACGCAGTCTTTTAGTTAAGCATCACCTATCTCTCACACAACTTTTAATGGGGCAAGCGGAAGACCTCACACCCAAGACACAAGAATGTATATTCTACTTCTTTGATGCTCTTTGATGCTTTGCTCACAAGCAACTTCTCTTCTGTCAAATGGAATGGTTTCCAAATACTGGAAGGAAGGTTTGTTCTTAAAGTCACCCAGAAATACAAATCAGGGCCAGGGAGGGGAGAACAGTGAGATAGGAACACTCATAATTTTTTGGGCTTCAAAAATTTTAGCAAGGGGTTCTCTGCCCGGTTGCTGGGTGGGCATGGCCTAGTCGGTCTCTTGCTCCCCAGGCTCCAGTAGGCCTGTTTATCACCTTCCCCGAGCCTCCGCGCGTGCCCTGCACTTACCTGCATCCAGAATAGGCTGTGTGGGGACTCCTGGGAGGGGAGGGGTGGGGTGAGTGGAGCCAGTCAGGAGTGGGATTTGGGGGTTCTCCAAACTGCACAGAATCTTAGCTAGAGATTCTCCTGAATCCCCGCGAACCCCCAGCATCCCACCCCTGAATAAATCTCAGGAAATTTGAATCATGAAAACTGTGTGGATAATCCATACCTTGATCCAGGTCAGGATTTCAGAAGCATTAGGGCTAAACCTGTTTATCCAACACAGAATTTATAACATGTGTTAAGACAGCAACTAAAATATTCAAGAGAAAACCTTATGGAATAGACTGTACATATTCAATGTTTATATGAGCATATATTCTTATTTCCAAAAGGTTACAGTTTTGAACAGACAGCTACAAAATCAAACTTGAAACCTTCATGAAATTATTAGAGCACAATATATTTCAAATTATTATTTACCAGCAAAAATAGGAAATGTGGCAAAGCCTGGTTATACTAAAAGGATTTAGTTGCTAAATATCAGGAATGGTTGCTTTTCAAGGCTTTAAGAGGAAATGTATTTATTAAAGGCTCTCAGATGTTATTCTTTGTTAATAAATGAGGAAATATGAAATCTTGGTTATTTGCCACTGTAACAACTTTGGTCTTCATAGTTTTTGGTAAATGTCAAAATTCACTGAGTATTGTATTTATTTTAGCATTAACATAACATAATATATATATGTATGTATTGTATGTATGTATGTATGTATATATATAAAGTTACCTGTCCATTTTTAGAAACTGGAAAACATAAGGACAATTCACAGCTCAGAATATGTGATCTAGTGTTTTTGTACATTCTGGCCTTTGAATATTTCTAAAAAAAAACCCATTGGTACCTTACTGTTTCATGATAACAAAAATGGCATACCCTTGTTTATTGGATAAATGATTCTGTGAGAAAAAAGCTGCAGATTATGCAAATTAATCCACAGAAGTTAACCATTAAAATAATTAGCTTTCCTTGCCATTTGGTGCTGGTTTCCTTCTTGCTGAGCATTCATCTGATCTATGTATTATACATAGGAAAGCACCTCAATTTTATTTCAGTTATATTTATGAAAGTTAACTGCAGAATACTGTGTTTTTGTCTGATAAATTACACTAGACACATTCCAAAATTAAATAAAAAGCAGGCAAAGGATGAAACACTTTAAAAAATTGTAGCTGACATATGTTTTGAGATGAGCCAATTTTGTTTCATTCAATAAAATTTCTTTTATATTTTTTTCCCCTAAAACAACATCAAATAGATTGGATCGATATGTTTTGAATGGTGGGGGATATTCTCTTTTTAATCTCAGGAGATACATTTTGGTACTCTTCTTGCTTTACTTGGTTTTCAAGAGTTAGGGATCACAAAAAAGTTTGGAATTTGGGTGTTCAAGACTTATTAAAGTCATAGGTGAATATATATTTGACTAACACAGGATGTGAACTAACAATACCTGGAAAATTGTTTTGTTGTTTAGGACTGTACAATATGTGTGGGAAGCCAGAAAATTAACAAATAATTAAAAAAGGAGCTAGACAAATGAGAGGGAAGTTAGATTGAAATTAAGGAATATGTTCTTGATCAATGTAACAACAACATCAAGATAAAATAACATCCATCCTGGGAAAGGAGCAGTGTCAAACTTCTGTGTGATGGATAACTGCTGTCTAGACAGAGCAGTGAGGTGGACAATGATCTAATCGTATAATCGCAGCTACCCATATTTCAGTTCTGGTAATATTAACCTTTCTACATTAAATTGCATTAAACATTAAATTATTTAGTAGTAGTAGTTTTTTTATTTGGTACACATATATCTACATACCCCATTTTCCCGAAAATAAGACATCCCCTGATAATAAGCCCAATCAGGATTTTGAGTGCATGCACTAAAATAAACCTCTCCCTCTTGAAAATAAGCCCTCCCTGAAAATATTTAAATGCAGAGCTGGAAATCAGGTAAGATGGCAAGAGGAGCCACATCTTACTCCACGTGCCCAAATTAATAAAACCTCCCTGAAAATAAGGCTAAGCGCTTAATTCGGGCTTCAAAATATATAAGACAGGGTCTTATTTTCGGGGAAACATGGTATACATATACACACATACATAACGTTGTTTGAGTCAAGAATGGAACTAAATGAGAAAAGGGAGGGAAACATGAGGTGACATTCTGACCTATGGGAAAACCAATAGATTGCACAACTGAGCTGACTGTAAGAACATTAATTTTAATCATTGAATTTTCAAAAACCTGGATGTTCCTGTACATATAACCTGGACGGTCAGCACAGATTATACAGAGACTGGCAGAAGGAATAAGGGTAAATTGGGACAGGTTCAGAAGCCATTTGTAGATGCCATAGGGAATGGCCTTGAAGGACAGGAGGAAGAGCTGCCAACAAGGCAAAGGTCAGATGAAAGGGGCCTGAACTTGGGGCAAAAGTGTAACCTGAATAAACATCTCAGATATGTCTCTCCTTCACAGGAAGATAAAGGGAGGGAGAGGGAAATGCATTCAAACTTACAAGATTCTGTTATTAAAGCTTTACAATAAAAATAGTACTGACCTACATGGCATTGGTTTCCTTGTCTGTTTTCCCTTGAAAGACTGATACTCTCAGGCTGTGCTATTTTGTGCCCAACCAAAAGATATAGAATAGAATATGGACAATATGGCCTGACAACAAATTATGCTAGTAACATTTAAGAGTCCACAGAGGCATGGACTGCTATGCCCTTTCAACATTAAGAAATAGTTGGATTGCTCAGATGTTTGGAAGGCAAATGTTGAAAGATTTTACAGTCTAATCAATAAAAGAGGAAAGTTTATATTCCTTAAGGTCCCAAATTCAGACCATGAGTAAATCTGGCATCTAACAGTCCTGAAAAGTACTGTATTTTTCAGAGTATAAAACACTCCGGACTATAAGACGAGCAAAACAAGAAAAAAAAATCTGCCTTTGCCTCCCAGCATCCATCTGATATTCATCTGGCCCGTTCAACGTCATCTGTTCGCTGCCGCCCATTCACTGTGGCCCATTCACCACCACTGTGACCCATTCGCCACCGCAGCCCATTCTAGAACAGCTAATCGGTGCCGCGCCATCCCCTCTCCCCAGGGGTGGGTTCTACTTACCTTTACTACCGGTTTGCAATGGGATCGCATGCACACACTTGCTTCGCTCGTGCGTGCACCTTGCTTCTGCACATGCGCTGGTTTTATTACCAGTTCTTGCAAACCGATCTGAACCGGGGGCAACCCACCACTGTCCCTCCCACCCGCCGCAACATATATGCTGTATGCTGTATTGCTGCATATATGCTGTATAAGATGCACTGAAATTTTCACCCAATTTTAGTGGGGGGAGGGAGTGCATCTTATACGCCACAAAATACAGGTAGTCCTTATCCCATTAGTTTAGGTAAGCGTTCAATTGAAAAGCCCAATGAGATGGTTAGAGAAAGAAGTCTGCACTTCATTACCTAAGACCAGTGCAATGATGTACATTTGGATATCATCAATGTAAATATGTTACTTAAACTGAAAGGAAGAAACAAGAAAACCTAGTAGGTAAACTGAACAAAAGAAACACAGTGGAATATCACCAGAGAAGGGAAGATCCATATAAGTTGAAAAGTGCTATGGGAAATATAGGAAATTTAGATGAAACTCTATCACCTAAAAAACTCAAAGAATATAGTCATACCTGCGGAATCTATTTTGATTTAAACTGAACCAGACATTAAACCATTAGGAAAGAAGCTCTTAAAAATCTCCCAGTTTCAGAGGCCAACCAGTTAGGAAGATCTCTGGTGCTGCTCCTCAATTATAGAATGTGTACTCTGAAGGCTCATGTGTTCCCCTTCTCTCTCCCTCTTTAAGAAACCTCAAGACTCTCCAATTTATGTCATACTTTTAAGATGTACTATTGGTCATTTGGATAGCTTTCATTTGGTTTTTAATTGGGACTGTAATTAAAGCCCCAATTTTGATTTTAAAGTAAAATCAAAATATAGATATAATAAGCATAGAAAATCCTTTCTAATACCTTATCCTAACATTTGTGGATGGAAAATTGGCCAAGTGTCCACCCAGGGAGAGTAATAATGATTGTACAGTAACAGGATTGTTACTATATAGTTTGGTCACCCAATGCCTCTTTGGCTACTCTACTATTCATCCAATCATTTCCCACTATTTATCCACTATTGCTTTTTCTGGATACTTTGGCATCTCTAGGTAGATCTCCTTGCTCAAGTTTTAGAATAGGATGTCAAGAACTTTATCTCACTTTAAGCAGTGTTGATTATGTTTCACACATAGATAATTAAAATAGCTCAGCATTTCCTTACATTTAATAAATGTTAGGATTTATTTGTAACTTTATATTTTGATCCATTTTTGGTTTCACTGGCCAATTTTTCTGAGATCACTAGAATTGCTGAAGAGGGCATGCAGAAAGGCTGGTTTATTCACAATTAAGCTATACTATTATTATTTTTTTGCCCTATGCGAAATAGAATAATAAATAAAATAAAATAAATAAGATTGAAAGAGAACCGAAGGAATCAAAGGTAATCTTCTCATTTTAGGTAGATCACCAAGGGAGTACCTCTCTTCCCTAATCTAACTTTCAGATAAGTACATTACTTACTCACAGGCATCACATTTTGCATTCTAAACTCACACAATACAAAACACTCACAGACTTAGATTTCAAGTCCATTCAGCAGTTCACTATTTCCCCAATGTAGGACCGTGACCATTGTCTTTTGAAAAATTTGATCAAGACAGCAGTTCACGGGGGAAATCCATACAGAGATGCGTGCTCAGCAGTCTGTTCCTAGCTTACTTCTGTGGCAGTTGTGTGTGTGTGTGTGTGTGTGTGTGTGTGTGTGTGTGTGTATATATATATCCAGACATTTTTTAAAAAAATTTTTTTTACTGTAGCTCTAATATTTGGAAGGTATTAAGGTATTATGGACTATAAAGGTATTAAGAATTATGGATTTGGGGCACACAGAGCTGACCAAAATAATTACTATGCAATTGTAAGTGGAAAGAGAAATTTATATCTATTTTCACTATATCTGATCCGGTTGCAAAAGATCATTGTGTGATTTCTTTCTTTCTTTCTTTCTTTCTTTCTTTCTTTCTTTCTTTCTTTCTTTCTTTCTTTCTTTCTTTCTTTCTTTCCTTCCTTCCTTCCTTCCTTCCTTCCTTCCTTCCTTCCCTCCCTCCCTCTGTCCCTCTCTCTCTCTCTCTTTCTCTTTCTCTCTCTTTTCTTTCTTCTCTTTCTTGAACTTTTGAACAATTTAGACTTTTTGGAGTGACTTTTACACTACATTGTTAACACCAGTGTATGCAATTTAATAATCTGATTAGTTCATATAATAAAATTTTAAAGCTTGGCACTATGCAGAGGTGTAGGGGAAGTACTTTAGCTGTTAGCATAATGCACTGAATGATACATTCAGCCCCCCCCCTTTAGAAGAAGATTCATGATTTAGCATACAAAATGGATTACCTTTCACCTCAATTAATGTTATAATAATGAGAACCAAAGGCAGAAATAATCTTTTGCCACTTATTATAAAGTGTTGCCAGCACAATCCTTTGAATTCCAGGTATAGGTCATGCATAGCCCTGACGCACTGGTAACCACACTGCTGAGATGTACACTTCATCTGAAATCTTTAAATAAAATGGGTCAATTTAATTTCTAGTGCTATCAGTACAGTTTGTGAGCTCAAAATGGAGACCAATTTCTTGGATCATGTGAACACTGCACACACATTTTCTGGGTTGACAGAATAGAATAGAATAGAATAGAATAGAATAGAATAGAATAGAATAGAATAGAATAGAATAGAATAGAAGAGTTGGAAGGGACCTTGGAGGTCTTCTAGTCCAACCCCCTGCCCAGGCAGGAACCCTACACCACTTCAGACAAATGGTTATCCAACATCGTCTTAAAAATTTCCAGTGTTGGAGCATTCACAACTTCTGCAGACAAGTTGTTCCACTTATTAATTATTCTGTCAGGAAATTTCTCCTTAATTCTAAGTTGCTTCTCTCCTTGTTTAGTTTCCACCCATTGCTTCTTGCCCTATCCTCAGGTGCTTTGGAGAATAGCTTGACTCCCTCTTCTTTGTGACAGCTCCTGAGATAATGGAACACTGCTATCATGTCTCCCCTAGTTCTTCTTTTCATTAAACTAGACATACCCAGTTCCTGCAACTGTTCTTCATATGTTTTAGCCTCCAGTCCCCTAATCATCTTTGTTGCTCTTCTCTGCACTCTTTCTAGAGTCTCAACACCTCTTTTACATTGTGGCGATCAAAACTGAATGCAATATTCCAAGTGTGGCCTTACCATGGCATTATAAAGTGGTATTAACACTTCACGTTATCTTGATTCTATCCCTCTGTTTATACAGCCCAGAACTGTGTTCGCTTTTTTTGACAGCTGCTGCACACTGCTGGCTCATATCTAAATGGTTGTCCACTAGGACTCCAAGATCCCTCTCACAGTTACTACTATTGAGCAAGGTACCACATATACGGTACCTGTGCATTTTGTTTTTCCCCCCCTAAATGTAGAACCTTACTTTTTTCACTGTTGAATTTCATTTTGTTAGATAGGCCCATAAAATGTAAGAGATTTCTCCTCCCCTCTCTTCATCATCATTATCACCATCACTGCTCTTGAAAATACAGTGGGAACAAACCTAAATTCAGTCACAACTCTAGTTTTCATAAATCCACTCCGCGGTTCTAAGGGCCCATGGAAAATATTTCTTCCAATTATATTTTCAATCTTGCCAGGTGCTGCTTGCTGCATTTTCATAAGCACTAGCAAGGATTGTATGATCCTTATCCTCATTGACACAATCTTTGTGTCTTAAGCAACTCTAAACAAAATGCCCTCACTCACACACACATACATACACACTGCATCATTTTAATTGTTCTGTTTAATCTGATCCCCCAGCCTCTTTTGCATTTTTTATTGCTAATGTTATTTATCTAAGAAGTAATTATACTGGGGGGTTGGGAGATGTTGGTGAGCAGACAGACACAGAGAGAAAGCTTAAATGAATTAACATATTGAAGTAAGACTTTTAAGGAATGCCCTTGGACTTTTTCATACAGGACCAATTAAGTCTGACTTTTGGACAGTAGGTTTCTGAAGCCGGGGGTGGGGAGGGGGATTAGCCTCTAGCAGAAGTTCAGCAGTCATGTTTTGCCAATAAAGAGTCAGAATATACTGAAAGACAATGGAAATGATACAAATAGACAGCTTCTGATTTGAAGAAGCCTTCAGCATCAATGTGAGAACACTTCCCTAGCTGATCATTTGCTTCAGAACTGCCTGGAACTGAGAAGTAACACTCAACTCAAAAAGGTTTAGCCTTTTTGGATCATCATCATTTTTAATGTTCTTAAAACTTATACAGGGAATGGAGACCAATATGGCAGCTTCATCATCTCTATCATTTCCACCCTCGTTTTTTATCTATTAGGAATGACTGGGCTAGGATAAATTTGCCCTGAGTAATTGTCCTCTTGGAAGGGGCCACTTTCCTATCTGGTACATTTTATTATTGATTTCTAAAAATTGGGAAAACTACAGAAAAATGGGTCATATGTTGAGGGATATATGATGTTAAGATATTTAAATTTAGTCATTGGGGTTGTGCGGTGAGCAAGAACACACAGTTGTGATTGACTGATACCAGAATGCTTGCTCCTGTGTGAGGTGATCTGTGTTGTGGTTGGTGGCTACGGATGTGGAAGGGGAGTTTCTCTTTTGTTCCCCCTACTTTTTCTTCTGTGTGCCCTGTGTGCTCTGTGATTTATCTCCTGATGCTCCTGTTTGCCTGACTATCTAGTTAGCTGTATATATAGATGTAAAATATATTTATTTATATAAAGTTATAAGTTTGTGTCAGTGTCACTGACTTCATTTGGACACCAGCTATACAATTTCCTGACATATGGGTCATACCGCGAGGCATGAAAATGTATTTTTAAACTCTGTTGTGTGGAAAATGAATATTACCTTTGAAGATTGAAGAGTGAAGGACTAGTCTGAGTAATGAGGGAGAATTATACTCCTTTGCATGATTGCGTGTAAATCTATTTGTTCTACTACTCTGTTGGCATGTAAATCCCTATGTGATTTCTAAATCAGCTTGCTTCTTAGTTCATGACAGTAGCTTTAAATTGTCTAATTAATGATTTTTGTGGGAGAATGAGAAGTATTCTACCTCAAAGATAGATCAGCTGATTAGTACACCGATCAGGAATCCATTCTGACATTGGTTTCCCTGTATTCTGAAACTTGCTGGTCTAAAGCTTACCAAACCATATTTGGACTGCCTGACCACTAGATGGCAGCAAAGTTACAAAAACCTTTATTGCTTTGCTGCCAGCTTGAGGTTTTTCATATTACTGCAGCTCAGATATACTGTAGTATCCTTGTAGCTTGTTTTTTGAGAAACAGATGTGCATTAGCCAAGAATCTCCCAAAAGTTTATTGGCAAAATACAGGACAAAGTTTTTGAACTTTGTTGCTGGCATCCTTACGATCTATACTGACTGTTTCCTAATATGATTTGATGGCTTATCTGTTGCCTATGACTATCATTAAATATTGTACCTTATGATTCTTAATGAATGTATCTTTTCTTTTATGTACACTGAGAGCGTATGCACCAAGACAAATTCCTTGTGTGTCCAATCACATTTGGACAATAAAGAATTCTATTCTGTTCTGTTCTGTTCTGTTCTGTTCTGTTCCATTCAAATCTCACCAGGCTCAAGGTTGATTCAGCCTTCCATCCTTTCGAGGTAGGTAAAATGAGGACCCAGTTTGTGGGGGCAATAAGATGTATAAAAAAGAACACCACTTGTGGGGGGTGGGTGGGCGAAAGGCCTACTAAGCAGGTATGTACAAAAGTATGAAGGCTTGCTTAACGCATTGTAAGCCGCCCTGAGTCTCTGGAGAAGGGCAGCATATAAATCATATATATGTATATGTATATGTATATGTATATGTATATGTATATGTATATGTATATGTATATGTATATGTATATGTATATGTATGTATGTATGTATGTATATGCATATATGTGTGTGTGTATGTGTGTGTGTATGTATATATATATACAACTTTATCTACACAGGAGAAAAAAAAAAACCCTGACTACAAAAATATCATACATTTGAGCCTATGAATTAAATAGAATAAATCTTTGACCTTTACAGGGAGGAGTCATAAAATATGGGTGTGGCTGGCCGATGAGGTCCAAAAAGACCGAAATAGTGCTATCCCAGTCTCCCATAAGTCTCAGAATAAACAACACAAAATGTCTGACAGGCCTGAAAGTGATGATTGGAGATATCATCCCACTATGGCCATTTAACAACTTTATCTACATAGGAGAAAAACAAACAAACCCTGACTACAAAAATATCATTCATATATATATATATATATATATATATATATATATATATATATATATGTGTGTGTGTGTGTGTGTGTGTGTGTGTCTTCTTAATTTTTTAATTCTGTAATTTTTTGCAAATTATATATATATATATATATATATATATATATATATATATATATATATATATATATATATATATATATTCATTCTCCGGAGACTCAGGGTGGCTTACAATGCGTTAAGCAATAGCCTTCATACTTTTGTATATTTATACAAAGTCAGCTTATTGCCCCCACAATCCGGGTTCTCATTTTACCTACCTTAGAAAGGATGGAAGGCTGAGTCAACCTTGAGCCTGGTGAGATTTGAACTTGCAGTAATTGCAGACAGCTGATGTTAATAACAGTGCTTATTCTTCTATTCTATTCTATTCTATTCTATTCTATTCTATTCTATTCTATTCTATTCTATTCTATTCTATTCTATTCTATTCTATTCTATTCTATTATCTTGTTTAGCTTTTCCCATTTGGAGCATAACACCAACTCTATAGTTGTGCATCTATAGCTGTCTTTGAATCCAAGCAACAGCTGCCCTTTCACCTTTGGTTCTTGTCCCCTTACTCAGACTTCCAGAATGTTGCAGGGCTTTTAGCTCATGCCCAACTACAGTAGTTTGCTGCAAAAGCTCAGGTAGGTAGGTAGGCATATTGCATATCTCTTTGCTACTATATGGAATCCAGAGTGATTTTTGCAGCCTGTTTATGTTATTGTTAGCTTGGGCTTCAAGGTGATACTTACAATCTATGTCCAGTGTTATGGAGGAGCTCTGCACATGCTCAGATTTGTCTATTTTGTGGGAGAAACTGAATAATATATTGTCTGTACGAGTATGAAGGATCTGCATATTAAAACTTGTGCCGTCCTCTCAGTTTCTGCTCTGTACTTAACAAAAAGGAGAGAGAGATTTAGAATGTATTGAGTTGCAAAAGAAGATGCCCACCTTGTTTGAGAGATTTCAGAACTACAGTCACTGTTAAAACAAGGAAAAGGAAATAGCTTTGATGCTCCTCTTGAGCTTTAATGGAAAAACTTTGGGTTACTTTGTGAAGGGGCTGAATTGGCAAGGCACACCAGTCTGGAATCCATAGGTACGTCTCATTTGGGCAGCATTTTGTAGAGTGATCATACCAAGGCTACATGACTCCTACATGACCATGCTTCTTTCTTCAATCACTATATACAAGACATGATTAGCCATCTAATAGATGCAGATTCTGGGATGGCCATTTATTTTTTGGACCAGAGGTACTCATGCACACTCCCAATCACTCTCTCGCAGTGATGGGAGTTAGTTGATTTCCAGGTCAATTTTAATCCTACACGGTGCAATCAGGATCACTACCTGATGTTCATAGGATAAAGTCTTCCAAAAATTCACTAATTGCAGAAGTAGGGACCACTGGCATGATTTCCCTTGCGAATCTGCATAATTGACTTTTGCTGAAATCAGAGTTTCATATTATATATTTGTTTGTCAGAATATGGTCTGAATTCAGTGGCATGTTTAGAGGCCAGCACTGTCTCTGCTCCGCTGTTGTATCAGGGGTGAAATCCAGCAGGTTCTGACAGGTCCTGGAGAACCGGTAGCGGAAATTTTGAGTAGTTTGGAGAACTGGCAAATACCACCTCTGGCTGGCCCCAGAGTGGGGAGGGAATGGAGATTTTGCTATATCTTTCCCCAGGGGATTTTGCAGTATCCTTCCCCTGCCATGCCCACCAAGCCACACCACACCACGCCCACCAAGCCAGGCCCACAGAACTGGTAGTAAAAAAAATTGGATTTCACCACTGTGTTATATCAACCTATTTTAAGGTTGATTTATTCACTGCCTAAGTTCCTAGAGTGAACCTTTTGCCTTAATCAGAGATCAAAAGAGATCATCATCTTAAAAAGATGAAAGACAATGTACTTTATAGTCTGCTCCATTGGAGGCTCTGTGATTGGAAAACCTGAATTCACCTGAATGCTTCTGATCTGTGTTCCTTCTGTGTAGCTTATATAATAAACTGTAAGAAAATATCAGCTGGATGCTATTGATGGACTAAAAATATGATATTTGGCTTTGTCTGCTCTTCATTCATAAACTCTAAAGCCTTGTATCAATGGTTTCCAGTTCTCATCTCTGTTTTAGAAATCATTTAAAAACCTTTTAAATAGTAACCTCCACATTTTATTTTACCCAGTTATCGCATTGCACTGTATCCATGGTTCCTGCTTTATGTTTTGCTGTCCCATTGAAATCAAAGCTACTAATTGCAGTGAGTTAATTTGGCAGGGCTGCAAATGTACTTCCTTGAAGGCATTCTACTCTTCTTTGTACCATATGAGCCCCCTCCCCTCCAAAGGGGAACAGCTGGCCCAGGGCTGTTAAATGAGTAGCTGCCTTGTGATGCAAAGGACTGACTCCTGTCCTCAACAATGAATCACCTAATTAGTAGGAAATGGGGATAGATAGATTATAGAGACTGGCATGAGAACCGCTTGGACCAAGTTGGCAGCAGGCAGCAAATTCTAAAAAGATGTGCATTGAATTTATGCTTGGCTCATTTTCCCTTGATGAAAAAGGCAACCCACGAGCCTCTTGCTTTATTTCTTGGTTTAATCAAACACTTTATATCCTGATGGAACAGTGATGTATTGCATAAAGAAGTGTCCTTGGATTTGGCCCTCTCAGCCGTACTCCTTCAGGTTTTCCTGAAGGATGATTGTGAATAGTTATGCTTCTAGCAATACTCTTAAAGCAAATTGCTAGTGTTTGCTGGAATAATTTGAGCAATGTATGTACACTGTTGTGGGAGAACACTAGGAATTAATTAATTAATTCATTTATTAATGAGACTTTCTTGTCCAGTTGTGAACAAATGTCTGAAAATATTATCTGAAGTGATGAAGTGTTTAATCCCTCATATATTTCATCTGTTCTGGGGACAAAAAGGCTTGGTTGGGACTAGAATAATACTAAGAAAAAAATATTATCTACAGAAAAGAGTTGTAGTCCACATTTGGAAATTAAAAAAAAAACAACATCCTGGAAGGATGTCAGTTCCTTGGAAGCAACCAGGGATAGGCTTCAAAATTTTTAGCAAGGGGTTCTTTGCCTGGTTGCTGGGTGGGCATGGCCATGTTGGCTTCCTGCACCAAGGTAGGAGGGGGCGTTTTTTCCCTCCCCAGGCTCCAGAGGCTTTCCTCAAGCCTCCAGGAGGGTGAAAATGGCCTCCTCAGGCTCCAGAGGCCGTCTGGAGGCCAGAAATGGGCCTGTTCTTCTGGTAGGCCCATTTTTCACCTTTCCGAGCCTCACCCATGCCCTGCACTTACCTGCATCCAAAACAGGCTGGGAGGGGCAGGACAGAGTGGGCGGGGCAGGGCCAGCCAGGAGTGGTATTTGGGGGTTCTCCGAACTGCACAGAATCTTAGCTAGAGGTTCGCCCAAACCCCTGTGAACCCCCAACAGCCCATCCTTGGAAGCAACATAGACTTGATTCCTCCTCCTCCTCCTCTTCCTCCTTCTCCTCCTCCTCCTCCCTCCCCATGTTCTGACATGCTTTCTTTAACAAGGATTTGGGGAAAGTGTTTATCTGAAGGATTCCTGCAATGCGAGAATTGATTGATCATGTCCTATCGAGTCATTGTTGACTCACAGCAGCCTGAATAGCACCAGACATAAAGATGCTTAACTGACTATAGTAATGGGTCCCTTTCCCTGATGTCCTCTGTTTTCTGATTATTCTCTGAGGATAAAGATGGCAGCTTTATTATGTCTGGCTTGGTTTTGTTTCATAAACAAACAAAGAAGACTAACTATGTTGATCAGTGTAGTGTTTCTTAAGACTCTCCCAAAAAATAAAAATTAATGACACTTCATCAATCTTTTGTGTTTTTTTTCCTTCAGAAAAGGAGAAAGATAATCTACAAAGACATTTGCAAGCCAATTGTTCATGTTGTTGTTACCGGTTGACAATGCTGCATTAATCTTTATCTCCAAACACTTGTTTTTGTGAAATACAGATGAATTCAGTCAGGTAAATACTCACTGAGCTATCTTTTAAACTTGAAAACAAAGCTAAAATTGTTCAGCAACGCTGTTTTCTTCCTATGTGCCTTACCAGTCTCCTGTTTTTTCTCTCTATGGGGTTCAGTGTGTGAAAGAACAGAGAGCATTGGGTGTTACATGACACAGAATTGTTGGTTGCCGGAAACATGTTTGTAGGGAAAAAGTATTGGAAGGGAAAAGAAAAAACACAGAAAGACAGGGAAATTACCCAACCCTCTATTGTTTTCCCAGATGCAAAATCTCATCTATT
Source organism: Arizona elegans (assembly GCA_022577455.1). Lineage (NCBI taxonomy): Eukaryota > Metazoa > Chordata > Lepidosauria > Squamata > Colubridae > Arizona > Arizona elegans. The sequence goes on from JAKOOJ010000001.1 coordinate 224,093,613, forward strand.
GCTATTAAGTATTCTGTTTAATTAATGGCATGAGTTAATATTAATATTACTATTTCTTGTTATAAATGTTTTTGTCCTGTGAATCATTTTGCAAAAAAGCATGGGCATTTTGTTTCTTAAGAAATAAAACAACCTTGAGGAAAAGAGATTAGGATTTGTACCACAGAAATAGTGGAAGAGCTAAGCAAACACAATTTTTAAAAAGGCTGAGCAAGGAATGGAATTTAAGAGAATGTAAGGCCGATCCAAAAGAAAGAATGGTTTAAACAGAAAAATAATGAAATCCATTCTGAAAGGATCAAAAATAATCTGTCTTCATTGATCTGATGTTTGTGCTGTCATTTTCTGTCTCATTTTACACACTTGTGAGTTACTTTGCACACTTGTGTCACTGTAATTTTGCACAAACTTTTTGCACACACATTGTGACACAATGTTCTAAGTATCATACCAACCTGTAAGAAGAAATACACAATTGTGTTATAAACATGCATTTCAGTTTTCTAATATTTTGAGTGGCTCATTAAGCTCTGCTTTTCAATTTGAAAAATGAGATACCGGTACTTTGAAAGATGATTTGAAGTTGCCATTCTAACAACCAGATTTTTTTTAAAGCATTTGAAATTTGTGCTCAGTTTGAAAAACAAACTAATATCCAAGAAATCCAAATGGAATCTCTTTTATGGCAATCTATCATTTTGAAGGATCCATTGTCTGATATTGTTTTTAAGTCCATACTTTCAGAAAGTCAACCAGAAGTAAATCAGATGTGTTCCATAGAAATGTGATTTATTTGTCCACACAAATAAGATATTATTCCAGTTCATGTTTCTCTCATGGATTTTTTTTTGATCCACAAACAAAAACTGTAGTGTTGGGAAACCTGCTAATAAAACCAACCACCCTCCCCGAAACCTCTTCACTATTTTATACTACTTTGTACTTGCTAAATCTCCTGATGAGTATACTTGGGAGTTCTCATGGAGTCTAGGACAAGTCGTTATGGCCAACTTGCCATGGCCAATTTGTCATAGCCAATTCACTGTAGGACAACTCACTATGGGACAATTCACCGCTGTATTAATCATTTCATTCAGTTAATTTTATTATTAGTGATTTTCATCAAAATGATAGTAACTCTTGTATTTCTGGATTGACATTCTTTCTTTTATTATTATTGGCCATGGCTCCATTGAAATTAATTTAACTTTGGTATTTGTTGAATTGTCCTGTGGCGAGTTGGCCAGGACGAGTTGGCCACAGTGAGTTGTCCTGCAGCGAGTTGGCCATAGTCAGTTGGCCATGGTCAGTTCTCCCATTCCATTCTCTTGGATGTCTTTGGGATAGGGATAAAGGTAAAGGTAAAGGTTCCCCTTGAATTTATGTGCTAGTTGTTCCCAATTCTAGGATAGGATAGGATAGGATAGGATAGGGATAGGGATAGGGATAGGGATAGGGATAGGGATAGGGATAGGGATAAGGAGCAGCAAATGATAAACTACCATTGTAACTTTTGATATTAGTGTTGTAACATGACATAAGCTCCATTCCTTTAGAGGTATGTTGCAATACTGATTGCAGATATATAAGGGATAATACTTGTGTGGCAACCATTGGTTTTTTTACAGATACTTATGTTTAAGAAATCTACCACTGTAATACAGAAATGCTGCTCACCTCTCTCCCCACTTTCCACCCCTAATGCTTTAAAAACTATTTTGGTTAATGCAGAGTTCAAATAAATTTGAAAATCTGAAACCATATAAAATTTTAGTTGCTTAATAAAACCATTGCAAAGATAGCAACTTTCTTTGGTTGAACTTGGCGACTGCATGAATTACTACATGTCAGTTTTCTTGGGGGCAACATGGACATGATTTATTATTTCTTTCAACCAGGATGTTTATTTTTTTACAGTCAAGCCTGCGGTCCTTTGTTTCATCTAATTAGTAACCAGTGATGACCCTACTTAGCTTTTTCAAGATCAACCACAGTTTCTAAGCACTGCCAGCTGCCTTCTTTTTTCCTCATGGCCAACTAACTTATTATAACTTTATAAGTATTTATACGTATTTCCTTGTAAGATTGTTAATGCAAATTACCCTAATGCCTTCATTTTTACACACATTTCCTAGATGTACATTTTTCAACGTTATTTATTTGCATGATTTGCATGTTTACAATAATGATTGTTGTATACATTTTAACAGTAATAAACATATTTTTTAATGCAATGCAGAATCCATTCTTTTCCAAAACCAACTTTTGCAGACAAATGGGATTTAATATGGATTTTCAATCGGAAAAAGATGGATGTTAGTAGACTTTATTCAATGCTGCCTATGTAGTGGATGCTGCTAACATGACAGTTTCTATGTTGGCAAATTGTGTAAATCTCCTCTGGAAATATGTGGTCGATATGCTCTACATCTTGAATGTGGTTCATTGTTACAGAAGGTCACATTCTGAAAAAAATCTTCAGTGAATGCTGAGGTTCTCATTACTGAGGGAATATCATCTAGAGGGACTCCATGTCAAACTGTCTGAAATGGCTTTCTTCTTTTGGATCAGCCTATTCTATCTAGGGGACATGGTGGCTCAGTGTCTAAGATGCTGAGCTTGTCTATCAAAAGGTTGGCAATTCAGTGGTTCGAATCCCTAGTGCCGTGTAACAGGGTGAGCTTTCATTACTTGTCCCAGCTTCTGCCAACCTAGCAGTTCGAAAGCACGTAAAAAATGCAAGTATAAAAATAGGGACCACCTTTGGTGGGAAGGTAACAGTGTTCCATGCACCTTTGGCATTTAGTCATGACCACGGAGATGTCTTCGGACAGTGCTGGCTCTTCGGAGATGAAACGGAGATGAGCACTGCCCCCTAGAGTTGGGAACGACTAGCACATACATATGTGCAAGGGGAATCTTTATTTTTACCTTATTTTATCTAGACCATCCTCCTCCTACGACATTTTGAGAGGTTTGTGAATACCTGGCTCTTTGGGAAGTCATTCAGAGATGAGTAGCAAATTGACATCAAATAGAAAGACATTAAGTTGATTATCATTCTGTAATTATTGACTGTCTTTTAATTTCAACATTTATGTTGCTATCTTATAACCGCTTGGGTTATGAGTCAGCAATAAGCCAAATGATTTGAATGAACAAATGTGTATTTCACTGACATAATCTAGTTGAACCTAATTCCAAAGAGAAAGTCTTGAATTATGGGGAAGAGAGAATACACCATCTGCATTATCTGTTTTTTTAAAAAAATGCAGTGTTTTTTTTAAAGGAAATATTCTACAGGATTATCTTGATACACTTTTAATATCCTGATATTCTTTTGATGAGTATCAAAATATAAAATATAAGAGTTAGTAAAACCAACCATTTCCAACCATTGCTTGGAAAATGAGATTCCTCTCAACTGAACTGCATCAAAGAGCTGTTCATTTATCATACTGCAAACTGAACTAGAAAGTCTACCCCTCCCCCCCCCAAGGCTGTGGTGGCCTAGCTGTCAGGATGATTTGTCTTCCCACTTGCCTTTAATGTTTTGTATGTAATAAATATATGTTCCTTCTTACCCATTTACAAATCTAAATACCTTTCCTGAAGGCTTGTAAACAATGTAAAATGTGACCTCTAACATTGGTTCCTTTTTGTTTTGTTTTCTCTTATCACAGTTTTCTGCAGCCAACTACTTTGGCGCCCATTTTCCTTCATGAGGAACACAGGACTCGCTTCTGTTTGGGGCCATGGCTAGGATGGAATGGGCACCTGGCGAAGAAAAGGAAGGCAACAACCTCATTTGATGCAGACTGAGGATTCATCCACTTTTATCGCTGTTCGGTACTCATGCTGGTTTAAGGAAATCCTCTCCAGGCTTTTGGAGAGAGAGAGAGAGAGAGAGAGAGAGGGAGGGAGGGAGGGAGGGAGAGAGAATTATATGATGCAATGTGATTTTGCATTGTTCTTAGTGACATTCTTGTCATTTCTGTTAGATGCAGTTAAAATATGCTTAATATACAGGGTGCTATATCTTCTCAATGTGTTTAGACCTATTTAAGAAAGTTAACCTTTTAGAATTTCACAATAGCAAATTCTCTTGCATTAGGCTGAATGAGAACAGGCAGGGTAGGAAAAAAATGCAGGCAGAAGTTTCCCACATGGAAAACTGGGTTCCCACTGGGAGCCCTTCCTAGCATGGGAGCAGGCTTTCTGAGGGACCACCTCTCCCTTAAATTAGCCCACCCCATTAGATCTCTCAGAGAAAGCATGCTGGGAGGGAAGGGTGTCTATCAGTTATTTGGTGGGTTGCAGGAGACATGGCTTTTCTGTCATGGCATCCACCTTAGGGAACATTCTTCCTCACCGTCCCAGGATTAGATTAGGTCAATCATTTCTGATCTAACAGAAGGCCCTCAAGACCTGGTTATGTTATCAGGCATGAGAGTCTAAGGATCCAGAGACTTGCTTAGATGGCTCCATTGCCGAGGTGGCCGTTTTTATCCTCTTTTTGCTTAGGTTTTGTATATTTGTTTTTATAATATTTATCTTCTCATATCAATTTTTATATTTTTACGTCTGTTGTTTTATTCAATTGTTTTATGCTACCCAGAGTTGCTTTTGTGAGGTGAGCAAGTATAAAAATTTGATAAATAAAAAAAACATTTTTTAGGGCCAGATCCTATTCCTGAACAGGTATTTGGATCCATTTCATGCAGAAATTTGGATGTTTCTCTGCAGAAAAACTCACTTCTCAGCTTTTCACCCTGTTATTCAGTTTGTTGAAAATTGTTTTTATCCAATGACAATTTTTGTTACTTTGCTCTTGGTTAAAATTTAAATATTTATTACGTTTCTAAGACTGAGCAGGCTATATATCATAAAAACATATTTATCTGCAAAGCAGGTGGTAAATCTCCTCTGAAATTTCGTGTGTGTGTGTGTGTGTGTATGTTAATGCAGATAAAATATGGAAATGGATGCACCTTGGGAAATATTTTTATCAAAACAGAGAAAAGGGGGGTAGTTGCTGTAATATTAATTCTCATTAAGGTGAGTTGTTACAAATAAAACAGAAACACATAACCTTGATTTTCTTTTAGATTCAGATCTATGTTTTCCTTTCAGTTCTCTTAAAGGACAGAGTGAAGGGCAAACTTTTGCATTTTTAAAAAGGGATGTGATTTTGATCTAGGCTCATGTTGCCATTAACCACTGAATTTCTTCCATTTATGAACGTAACTAGGATGCAATAAATGCATAATGGATGAAATAAGGGACCCATTTTTCCCCCCTAATTCTTCCTTTTCTCTACAGATTCTTGGGTTTCCAAAGAATTATTGTGGAGAATCTCCCAGCCTGCTAGAACATTATTTGAGGGGACATATAGGGTCTTTAAGATGAAGATGCTGTAGTTCATAGGAAGAACAAAAAGCTAGATATCTCCACAGTTGGCTAGAAGAATTGTTGCCTGAAACTCAGGAAAGCAACTGTGAGATCTACAGTGCAAGAAACCACAAACCAGTACATGAGAGCCAGTTTGGTCTAGTACAGTGATGACTAATCTTTTCTGGACCGAGTGCCCAAAGCGCATGCCCTTGCATTTGCCCCTCACCACATGCATGGCAGAGATACGAAGACCAGCTGGCTGGCGGGAGGCACATACGTATGTGCAGTAGAGCTGAGCTGGGGCAATGGCTTGTGTGCCTAGAGAGGGCGCTGCGTGCCACCTCTGGCAAGCGTGTCATAGGTTTGCCATCACTAGTCTAGTAGATAAGGTACTAGGCTAGAAAGCGGGAGACCATGAGTTCAAATCCTGCCTTAGCCATGAAAAGTCAGCTGGGTGACTTTGAGCCAGTCACTCTCTCTCAGTCCAACCCATTTTACAGGATTGTTGTTGTAGGGGAAATAGGAAGAAAAAGATGCGTTGGATATGTTTGTTGCCTTGAGTTATTCGTAAAAAAATAATAAAGGTGGGATACAAATATATAAATAAAATAAAGAATTAAATGTTAGGAAAGAGTTAAGAAAACTCTCTTTGCTGACATCTAATGACTATCCAGCTTTTTCCATCTCAGATTTAATAGCCCCAGCATAGTTAAGTCAAAGGGATCTCATTGCCTAGTTTTCTATGGTTCAAAGTTGGTAATGGTGTATTGGAAGAAACAGATTCATTGCCCCAGTGGAATAGCATTGTAGCAAAACATCCCTATGGTGCTTTTTCAAGAGGCAACTGGACACTTTCTTGTTTTTCTTTGAAGATGTTTTGCTTCTCATTCAAGAAGGTTCTTCAGCTTCTTGGATGAGGAGCAAAACATCTTCAAAGAAAACCAGGAAAGCCCAATTGCCTCTTGAAAAAACACCTTTGGGACAAGTATGACCTGGATGACTGAGAATCTCCATGGACGTTGTAGCAAAATCTGGCAGAACTCAGGCAGGAAAAATTATGTTATGGACATAAAGAATTCCAATTGATGGAATGCAGAAAGAGAACTTTCTTTGCCATTGCTCACTTCCTGTGGAATATTCACCCTTCCCACCCAGAGTTGAGGATAGAGACCTGAAAGCTCCCCCCGCCACCCTTTCATTATCTTTAACACTGATTTTTAATTCATCTGTGCCTTCTTAAATTTTACATACTGGTATTGGAAGAATACCAGGGGTGGGTTCTACTTACCTTTACTACCGGTTTGCACGGGGCCGCGTATGCATACTCGCTTCGCTCACACACATGCACGCTCTTCTGCACATGCGCAGAAGCATTTTCATGACATCAGGGTCAGTGGGCGGAGCCTCCCGCCGGTTTTACTACCGGTTCTATAGAACTGGTGCGAACTTTGGGCAACCCACCACTGAAGAATACCAGTATGTAAAATTTTATATATTTTAAATTTTTATAATATTTTATTCATATGCCATCCAGAGTCTGTCTGAGAGAAAGATGAATAGTTTTAAAATTTGATAAATAAATAAGTTTGGACTTGAACATTAGCTGTGCATTGTATTGCAGCCCCCCCACTCCAACCCATGGGAATACAAGCAGCACTTATGGATCTCTTAGTGCAGGGGTCTGCAAACTTAAACAGTCAAAGAGCCATTTGGACCTGTTTCCCACAGAAAAGAAAACACCGGGAACCACAAAACTGTTCCCGTGCCTGACTATTTCTTGAGCGGCCACAAAACTAGCATATGTAGTTGAATTAAATGTTCTGTTTTTCTTCTGAAACTTTTCTTTACTTGGATTTATCCATGGTTGGCCTACTGGGGGTTGAAAAGCTCAATAAATCGTGTGCCAATGGGTGTCACACATTGGCGGTTGCGATGCATATTTTGAGTGACAGGGAGCCGCAGCAGAGGGGTGAAAGAGCCACATGTGGCTCCAAAGCTGCAGATTGCTGACCCCTGTCTTAGTGCATAATACGTTTTTATATACTCTGTCCATGGCCCATTCTGGTGTTTTAAGAGCATGAATGAAAATGGTTGCCATGAAGAGCCTTACTCATTCATTAAATGTCTGTAATAATCAATGTTGAAGGTTAAAAAAAATCCTAGGATTACCAAACCTGAACTGCAAAAATGTTTCTCTGTGCTATCTTTTTCAACTCACAGAAAACTCAAACTAACCTTTGTTATTTTTTTTTAGACAGTTAGGCAAACATTTATTTGGTGGTGATGGTGAACTTTTCAGATGTAAATACTGACTTTTTTTGTTTTTTTTAGGATACCATTGGTACAGGTAGTCCTCGATTTACATCAGTTCACTTAGTGACCTTTCAAAGTTCCAATGGCACTAAAAAACTGACCTATGACCCATTTTCACATTTGCAGCGTCCCCATGGTCACGTGATTTACATTTGGATGTTTGACAACTGACTCAGATTTATGACAGTTGCAGTGTCCTGGGGCCATGCGATCCCCTTTTGCGACCTTGTGACAAGCAAAGTCAATGGGGAAGCCAGATTCACTTAACAACCATGTGAGTAACTTAAGAACAGTAATGATTCACTTAACAAATGTGGCAAGAAAAGTTGTAAAATGGGGCAAAACTCGCTTAACAACTTCTCACTCAGCAACCAAAAAATTTTGGGCCTCCATTGTGGTTGTAAGTTGAGGACTACTTGTATCTATGTGGAACCTAAGATTGTTCTTGAAAATCAACATTATTCTGGGAGGCTGGTGTAGTTTCTTTTCCCATTTGGTTTAAAATTATTATAATAACTTGAAGAAAAATTTAAAAGCCTAGCGAGGCAGGAGGCCTGGTAAACAACAAGAGACATCTCTAAGTGCAGGACGGTGCTTAGAAGCTCCATAGCAGAGACCTCCAAGCTAAATAAACGGAAGTATCTGGGGTTTATAGTGCTTTTAATCAGCCTTCTGCTTCTGTAATCAACTCACATGCCATCATTAATGTCTTTAAGTGAACATTCTCCTCAGCAAGGGTTGAGTGAGTGGTGCAATTCACACAGGCAAATAATCTCCTTGAAAAACAGAAATAAAATTAGAAGACACCAGCGGCCAAGAAAACTGAAAACACTTTGGGCGGGGGGGAAGGGATGAAGAGAAGCTATTGGGCCTCATGAATATATTTTATTTAATAAGGTTTTTTTTTTCTTGTTGGTTCAGTGGTCTTTCCACTGAAATGAACTGGGGTGATTTGTACGTGCTGGAGTTTTATGAGTTTGCAGAAGAGATATTGGACTGGAAACCACACACAAAATTCTGGCTAATGGTTTCTCAGTCTTCAGTTGATTTTAGGGGGTCTTTCCTTGGACAGGTAATATAAAAAATGTTCCATAAATGTAAAGCTCTTTTTTTTTCAGGCTACATTTGAAATACACTCCAAGCAAATCTATTTCCGTTGAGGCAGACAAAATTCCTTAATCCCGTTTCCTTCCTTTTATGTCTAAAACATGAGTTTATAATGAGAAAGTCTTTTCACTGCACTGCGGTCAGTGCTTCTTAATAGTGCTTTACATGTTCTTTTGCTCATTTGCATCACATTAACACCATTCATTTATCTGACAAAAGGAAAAAAGGCAGAAACGTTAGACACAGAATAAATTGTTGTTGTCGGAGTGCTGGTCACACAATCAGCCAGATGTTTAGTCTGGATTTATTGAGAGTCCTTTCCAAGGGCCTGGGGTAGGCAGATGTTTCTTAGTGGTATCAAGTAAAGCTGCCTTTTGCAATTGACTGATGGTGATTTTGTCAAGGCTGATTGTGTTCAAGTGATGCTGCAGATGTTTTGGAATTGTACTCAAGGCATTACTTCTTTTTCTCTTCTTCTTCCTCCTCCTCCCCCCTCCTTCTTCATCATCATAGATGGTGGATGTTTGCAATTTGTTGTATCTGCAGAAAGTTTACTTGGACGCAGAGTTGAATAATTCGATAGAATAGAATAGAATAGAATAGAATAGAATAGAATAGAATAGAATAGAATAAGTGATGGGATAACAACTGGTTTGCAGAGCGCACGCTTTGCGCAGATGGTGCATTTGAAAACTTACCTTCTACTGCAGCCCCAGTGAGTAAAACAGCTGAGGCATGGCAATCCGCTCTGCTGCGCTGATCAGCTGGGCTTCAAACAAAGGAAATATAGGTCAGTATAGCGCAGGGGTGGGCAGGTGGGCCCACCTGATTGTCAGAGCGAACCGGTTCACTCTCAGCTGATCGTCGGAGCTACCAGTTCGCCCAAACCAGCATGAATAGGCTGAATCTCACCTCAATAGAATAGAATAGGAGTAGACTAGAGTAGAGTAGAGTAGAGTAGAATAGAATAGAATAGAATAGAATAGAATAGAATAGAATAGAATAGAATAGAATAGAATAGAATAGAATTCTTTATTGGCCAAGTGTGATTGGACAACCAAGGAATTTGGTGAATATGTTCTCAGTGTACATAAAAGGAAAAAAAGAAAAAAGAAAAACAATACGTTCATAGTTAGTCTCTTGAGTATGAAATCCCATGTTTATTTCTTAGGAAATTTTGTTTGCATATATATCTTCCAGAAATGCCATTCTTCCCATCAAAACAGTAAGTGCAGTTTTAAAAAAAATCTGCAAAAAAACAGCATATTAATGGAATTTATACAGCATGATTAAAGACCTGGAGACAAAAACATATGAAGAATGGTTGCAGGATTTGGGTTTGGCTAATATAATAATAATAATAATAATAATAATAATAATAATAATAATAATAATAATAATAATAATAATAATTTTATTTCTATACCGCCCTTCTCCCGAAGGACTCAGGGCGGTGTACAGCCAGTTTAAAAATACAAGACACAACAATAATTAAAAATTAAAATAATTAAATAGAATTGGCTGATTTAAAACTCTAAAAATTAAAATGCCCCAATTTAAAATGATTATATTGACAGCCCTGCCTGGCGGAACAACAAGGTCTTCAATGCGCAGCGGAACACCTGGAGGTCGGAGATCTTGCGTATTTCCGGGGGCAGTTCATTCCACAAGTGTGAAAAGTGTGCATAGATGGCACTCTGCTCCTCCAAAATTAATTATATAAACTGTAATCTTTTTAGATTGTTTGGAAGATTTGGAAGCAATTCACTGTCTTATTTGATGGCAATGCCAATAGATCTGCATTTTTGAAGAACTTGAGAAAATAATTAAAAAAAAATCTTTGCCAATCAACCCTGCATTTGATTTATTGTTTATTTTAGTAAATAAAATATTGTGGTAAATAAAAGCACAATAAATTGCTTTGGTTGAAAAATTAACACACCTGTAGAAGTGTGAAGAAATTGACAAAGATAATTTTATCTTCTTTTTTTATTAATCCCTATTTACTTTTCTTCATTTTTTATTGTATTTCTTTTATTAAAAATAATTAAAATATTATTTATATTTATGTATGATATTCATGGTGCCAGTGTAGAGGATATGGCACTTTCAGGGTTCATATTAAATAATTCAGGTTTCCTAGTTCGGGAAGAATGAATTTATATTGGAATGTTCCAAAATAAAAGTAAGATTATCTTAATCTTGTCTGTCTGTCTGTCTGTCTGTCTGTCTGTCTGTCTGTCTGTCTGTCTATCTATCTATCTATCTATCTATCTATCTATCTATCTATCTATCTATCTATCATCTACCTACCTTCTTTCTTTCTTTCTTTCTTTCTTTCTTTCTTTCTTTCTTTCTTTCTCTCTTTTCCTATCTATCTATCTATCTATCTATCTATCTATCTATCTATCTATCTATCTTTCATCTATCTATCTCATCTTTGTCTCTTCATATGTTCTCAAAATCTCTGACTAGCATGTGAAATGGCTACAGGGTGCCATGAGAATTGTTGGAAATCATCTTCATGGATGAAGTGGTCTCAATTTAATTTGTATTCTAATCCACCAGGTCTCATGTCACATTGGCATCATGTCAACCCTTGGTGTGAAACCACTTGCAACTCACTTTCTTCCTTCTGAGCCTCATTACCCAAGCTGTTCTAAATAACAGGCACCTTCACCTGCACGTTAAGACTCCAAAGTCACTGTCAGTGAATCAGAACTGATGTGACTATTGCTTTATGTAAGGTTTTAGAGGTTTTCCTAAAGGGATTACTACTCAGCCATAAACAGTATTAAAGAGGCTGAGGTCACTCAGAAATCTAACAAGAATACCTATTTTTGGAATCCAAAGGAAAGAAACCGATACATTTTATTAGGCTCCATTTTCAGGAAAGACTAAGAGCCCAGCAGGACATAAATAAAGATTGGATTAAAGAAATTTATGACTTCATTGAAACTTCAGCATAATTTTTCTGATTGTTATTGAAATAGCTTTTCTTTCACTCTAACTTGATTTAAAGGCATAGGTAGGATTGTCAAATTGCAGTGTCCTGACAAAGGTAAGAAACTCAGTCCTGTAGCTTCTCTCATTTGTTTGAACTTTCAACCTTTTGCCCATAATTATTTCTGCCTCATGTAATGAGTAAAAAAAATCTTCATTTGGGGAATAAAGAGATGGATAAAAAAAAAAAACCTGCAAGAAAATAGGTAGCCTGTGGGGGAAAAGAGGCTCTGCTTCTATTGGAGACTGACAGGCAGTGGTGGGATTAAAATTTTTTTACTACCGGTTCTGTGGGTGTGGCTTGGTGGACGTGGCATGGCTTGGTGACCGTGGCAGGGGAAGGATACTGTAAAATCTCCATTCCCTCCCCACTCCAGGGGAAGGTTATTGCAAAATCTCCATTTCCTCCCGATCAGCTGGGACTTGGGAGGCAGAGAATAGATGGGAGCAGGGCAAGTCAGAGGTGGTATTTACTGGTTCTCCAAACTACTCAGTATTTCCACTACTGGTTCTCCAGAACTGGTCAGAACCTGCTGAATATCACCTCTGCTGACAGGCTGTCACACTTGTTGAAGGGGAGGGGCCTTGACTGAGACCTGAAGACCAGGAGAACCAGACTGGGGAGTCAGATTAGATCATGGACCAGATATTCTCCATCCCTGTTCTCAGCTGAACAAATGTGGAGCCATCTCTTGCATTTTTACTGATTATGATACATGACCTTTCTACCAATACTTTTTCTTCTGACCTATTCAGCTGCAAAGCATTAAATAGGTGACCCAGTGTGCAGCAATGCCTAGTCTCTTAATATACCTTTCCCAAGGCTGCTAAATATGCAAAAAGCACTTCAAAAGAGACATCTTTGCTGCAAGTGAATGGGGTCATAACCAGAGACCGTAAACAATATTGCAAATGGGAAAAAAGATTTGGCTCACTGGTCCGAACTTCTCTAGAAGTGATCTTTGAGATAACACTAAAAGGGGGGAAGGGAACTCATTCTAGATATAAGCCATCTATTGCTGTATGTAGAAAGATGACTTGGCTTAATTTCTTAAATATTCTTTTTTTTAATACTGAAAGAATTATATTTCATTTCCTTTTCATGGCTTTAATAGCCATATGTGCAGGAGTTGTTTTTTTTTTAAAAAATTCCATAGGACAATTTGAAAGTGGGTGTAATACACCCAAGGTAACATGAGTACCATTATTTTAATTATGCTTAACTACAAATGAGTGTAATCATGCTGTAATGGGAAGCATTCAAGTATCTCCTCAATAAGAGATTTAGGGACAGTTGATGTGATGGCAGTCTTTTGTGAAGGTAAGTGTTCCTCCACTGAACAGCAAAGCTATGTAGATAGTTAGGAAGACTCACAGTCCCCTTGCAATTAAATAGTAAATGAATATGTTAACATATAAATATCATTTATTTACCCTGGAGTTGATTGCACCTGAAGAGAATTTCCACAATTTAACCAATGCTTTTTTTCTTTTTAATCTCTTCCTTAAAATGCCAGTAACACCGTCGGAAGAATACAACTTTAAATTGTAGTTTCTTATTGCCCCAGAACCCTAATTCAGCTCTTGAAGGGACTTAATGGAGTATTGTGTAATACAGCTAATGAAATGAGTGAAAATGACTCTATACATTGCATACATATGCATGAGAAGCATATTCTTTCACAGCCGATGCTTTAGCAAATAATTGCCTTGGTGCACAGTTCACTCTCAAAACAAGTGTGGAATTTTACTAACTTTTCTCAAGAATCTCACGCTGAAATTACATTAGGTAGAGGTGTGATTGCTTCCTCTTACAAGACAGCATCTTAAGGCATACACAAGCTGATTTAAAGGGCCTGTAGTTAGAGATTTGGTGAGCAGTTGAAAAAGTTGATGAGTAGGATCCCTGACATGTTTATTGACTATTGTGTAGGCCTTAATTATATTTAAAATCCAACTTAAATGTTTCTTAGTTATCTTACCTACCTACTGCTTTGCAGTGGGCTGGTTTGCCTTTTTATTTGGCTAGACGCTGACATACAACCGATGTCTGGGATTTTGATGGAGCTGTTTCATATCATTTCTACCCATGTTCTACCATGGAACACGCTGCTGTAATTGCTTTTCAGCTTCTGTGTGTCTTGACAAGAGCTTTTATCACATCATAGTCAATAGCTACAAGAACATATGGCTTTTTCATGCTTACTTAATTCACTACCTCCCTTCATCCTGGGGGCAGGTGCCATGCAACTTTACTACATCTTGACAAGCTGTGTAACTTACTCAGTATGATGCTCCATAATTGAATTGCTTGAAACCTATAACATCAGAGCTGACATGACAATGATGTAGTGATAAGTATAAAAGTCCCCACAACTCAATACTGTGAAATATGAGTCAGATAAATCTGGCATTCCTTTTTTCTATTCTTAGCAATTACCTGTGCTACACTAAGTTAAATAATAAACAAATTCTGCTTTGGCAGCTAAAATCTGCTGGCAAAGAAAGCTTCTTGCTCTGTGTAATGGTTGAGATGACCCTGAATATCACATGAGTTAAGGATGGATCGCCTGGTAAATCACTGTGTGATTTGAAGTTGGCAATACTTCTACTCTAAATGATAATGCTTAGAATGGAAGAAAACTGATGAGTTCATCAAGGATATTTTTTGTGTGGAAGGAATGTGAGTTCAGATCTGTATTTTTCTCTCAAAGACAATTTCCCATGTCTTCAAACTAAGTAAATGCTTTATCAGAGGTCTTGTTTGGTGCTTAAGCTGCTTTTTTTAAAGAAAGAAAAGTCCAAGTGGCTTGATATTTGCCCATCCCTTGTAAGAACCCTTCCCCTTAGATAAGTTTATATGGTGGTTTTGTTCATATTCCCTTATCCTGAAGCCCTTTTCAAAAAGCCAAATGAAGAAATGAATGTGGTGTTTAATGTCTGCTAACTCTAACTGCCAGTCATTGCAATATTGTTGCCCTCTGATGAGTACCCACAATTTTCAGCTCTAGTGCAAAAGGAATTTGGCTGTCTCGTGAATGAATACACTGTAGAGACATTTCCCAGTCCGACACAGTCTACTTATTGAAGAACAATAATTATTGGAGAAAGAATCAATAACACAAACCCCTTCCAAATAAACAGAGAAGGTGTCTGTGATTAAGTTTCTACAAGTTTTGAAAACATCTCTTTCCTTCTCTTTCCTCCTCTTCTCCTCTTTCAAAACTCAACCATGTCTATTTGCAATGTTTCGCTAACATGTTATAAACCATCGGAACGTAATTTCTTCTACATATGTTGCTTATTTTCTAAGCATAACATAGCATAAATTAATTGTCTGTTACTGTAACAGCCTCCAGGGCAGATGGAGGTTCGTTGTGTGTGTATATGTGTCTATGTGTCTATCCTAAGCATGACTGTCCAGTGCCTTAACCATTGTTAGAAGAACCAGTCTCCAAGGGACACTGGCTTTCCAATCATTAACATTCCTCAGCTCTCCAGGAGATATACATGAAAGGATAACATTTTCATTTAGTAAGGCAAGGCTTGTGGGAAATAAAAACAGATATTCTCACCAATAACTGAAGCAGTGCAATAAGCCTTCCAAACCAAAAGTCACTTAGTGAGAAAAGGCATGACCTGGCTTTAGTTGGCTTATAGCCTTGCTGTGTTCAGCGTCAAGAACTTTATTGGTATGAAGAACAATCCTCCAGGTTTATTTTTAAGAGTTACTTTTGTCTTCTCTTAAGGTAGTTAATCATGCTTCCCTGGCACAAAAACCACAACACGATTTCTGAAGGTAATTGGAAAAAAAAAAATGGCTGTACACATTATTTGCTGCAAATCGCTAACCACAAGCCACAGCAAAACCCAACATGATCTTAAAAGCTTCACTGCAATTGTTTGTGAAAACACATAGTTGTTTTCCATCCTATAAAAATGACAAGACTCTGCTATGAGAACAAGATAACTATGCTGATGCTGACTTTGCTTCTTTCTTCCCATTATTTTAATGGGAAGTGGTGGGTTGCCCCCGGTTCGCACCAGTTCTATAGAACCAGTAGTTAAACTGGTGAGAGGCTCCTCCCACTGATCCCAATGTCATCAGAATGCTTCTGCGCATGCACAGAAGCTTCTGTGCATGCGCAGAAGAGTGTACACGCAGCCCCGTTGCAAACTGGTAGTAAGTAGAACCCACCCCTGATGTATGTATGTATATTTTGGTCATTTGTTGCCTGGTATGTTTTCCTTTGGCCAACTCACTATATTGGCAGGGCATCTGACGACTGGAAGGTTATACATGTTGATGGATCTTGTTCTTTCTATTGAGCTGACTCTTCAGGACCTGTTTGAACCTTTGGTGGTAGCTGGATATTGCAGTCTTCCTCACCTCCTTATTGTGGTTCCGAAGGATAGTCTGTATATCTACTATGTGGCCCACTGATAAGTCTACCCCATTAATCTTAACTACTTTCCCTTTCTAACCTAGGGCAGTTTGTATGTCAGATATATGCTCTGTCATACGGTGATGGCTTTTCCTCTAAAGCTTAGCCCTTCTTCTTCTGCTAATGGGGAGTAAGCCATTCCTGGAATGTTTCCAGCTAGTCCACCATTGTTTGCTTCTGTGTAAATAAGCACTGGCTGAGGGATTGGTGGGGCGGCGCACAAGACTGCTAATGGTTGGTGGAACTAAACATTTTTATAGGTGGAGTCACAAACTGAACCATGTAACGTTAAGAGTGTGTGCAGCAGTGTGCAGCAGAAGCCAAAAAAGTTAATATAATTCTTGGTTGTATAAATAGAAGCAAAGTATCAAAATCATGTGAAGTACTAATACCACTCTATAAAGCCTTAGTAAGACCATACCTGGAATACTGCATCCAGTTTTGGCCACCACATTGCAAAAGAAATAAAAAATAAATAAAAATGTTGAGACTTTGGAAAAAGTGCAAAGAAGAGCAACTAAGATGATTAAAGGCCCAGGGACCAAAATATATGAAGAATGGTTGCAGGATTTGGGTTTGGCTAATCTAGAGAAAAGAAGGAGTAGGGGGGAGGGGGGCATGATAGCAGTATTGCAGTATTTAAGAGGCTGCCACAAAGAAGGCGGTGGGGGGGTCAATTTATTTTCCAAAGCACCAGAAGGCAAGGCAGGAAACTATGGATGGAAACCAATCAAGGAGAGACGCAACCTGGAAATAAGGAAAAACTTTCTAACAGTGAGAACAATGAACCAGAGAAACAGCTTGTCTTCAGAAGTTGTGGATGCTCCTGGAGGTTTATAAGAATCGATTGGACAATTCTTGTCTGAAATGGTATAGGGCAGGAGTATCAAACCCACATCGTCATGGTGTTGTCAAGAGACATTTCATGACTTTTTCCTCCTTTGCTAAACTGGGCATGGGTGTGGCCAGTGCATGACACATCTGGCTCAAAGGCCACGAGTTTGACACCCTTGGTATAAGGTCTCCTGCTTGAGCAAACGGTTGGACTAGAAGACCTCCAAGGTCCCTTCCAGCTCCATTCTGACTGAAAGCATAGTGCTAGAAAGAAGGTTCTGTGGTCGATAGCATTCTAGAAAAGGGCTCATCAGCCTACCTGTTTTTCTATGCTCTTGAAAAATAAGCTGCAACTGTGTCTCTCTTTTTCTCCAGTGAATCTCCATGGACGGTGAATAGTATCTAGAATTCTAAGCAAAGGTTTTCATTGTTGTTTGCAATAAGATGTGGGACCTTATTCAGGAGATTTTATTAAGAGAATAATTAAGTTATGAGCATTTTGCTTTCAACATTTCCTAATAACCCATCCTTATAAAAAAGCTACATAAAGATTTTTTTCTTTAAAACCACAGATACCAACAAATATTTCTTTTTTTTTGAATTTTTTTTTATTTTTAAACAAAACTTCAAACATAAAAATTATCATCCATTACAATTACAGAAAGTGTATTGATCGGTTACAAATCTTTTGTGCTTAATCCTCTATCCAACAGTTTCTTATTTAACAGTTTATTACATTATTATTCTCATTTATCAATTATTTAATAGTAAATTATCCTCCATAAAGGGAAGAAAGCCCCTTTATATGTTTTATTATCTTATTCATTTCATATTTCATATTTCATTTCCATTCTTTCTTGTCTAACCATTGATAAAATAAATCCCATATCAAATAATATTGTTTATCTTCTTGTTCCCTAATTTCAAATGTCAATTTACTCATTTCAACACACTCCAAAATTTTCTTAATAACGTCGTCATCCGTAAGTGTCTTCTCTCCTTTCCAATTTTTAGCAAATACAATTCTTGCTGCTGTTAAAACATTCACAATTAAATATCTCATTTCTCTATTGTATATTTCTGGTAAAATCCCTAATAAAAATATCTCTGGTTTAAAGTCAATATGTTTCTTTGTCATTTTTTCCAACCATTTGTGGATTTTAGTCCAATATCTTTTGGCTTCTGCGCATATGGTAATATGAGCCCGGAGTCTGATGACACTTCCAACATTTCTCCGATTTACCAACAAATATTTCTTGAATCTTTATTCCCATGCAATCTTTTCTTTCAGGTCACCCCTTTTCTCTTGCAATGTTGCTCATCCTTTCCTACGAACAGCTTCTCTTTTATTCAGAAAAAATCTGTTTGCCAAATCCCATGTTTTTTGGGAGGGCTGGTGACTCTTTTGTAACATGCAGTTCATCCATGTTCCTTGAACCTGGAGCTGAATCACATGGAGCTTGATCTTCCTACTCTTGAGGGAATTTCCCGAGAACTCTAGGGTTGCATATGGCTAGTTGCAAGACATTCTCAAGGATTCAAAGCAGGTCATGTCAAGAATTCGACATACTGGAATTTGATTCATATTATGTAAATGAAACATACAGGGATAATCATAATGATGGAGTTGCATCTTTCTCCCTCCCCCTTCCATTTTTCACTTGCCTGCTTATAATCCTTTGAAATCTGCTCGCATTAATCCCATTTTACATGTTAACTGAGAAACTCCTCTCAGCAGAAGCACAGGTTCCTTTGCAGAGTTTGACATGTCTATAGTTCTGGATATAGTTCCATCTAGAATCAAAAAGAAGGCTGTGAAAATATCTACAGACCCCTCACATCCTGGACATAAATTGTTTTAATTCCTAGCCTCAAAAAGACGCTACAGGGCACTGCACACCAAAACAACTAGACACAAGGACAGTTTTTTCCCAAAAGCCATCACTTTGCTTAACAACTAATTCCCACAACATTGTCAAATAATTTACTAAGACTGTATTACTATTATTCTTCTCTTCCTTACTAGTATCTATTTCTTCCCACTTATTACTATAACCATGTTGTTTGTATCTTTCAATTATATTGTTTTTATTTGTTTCCTAGTATGATTTGATAGCTTATTAGTAACCTTGACTATCACTAAGTGTTGTATCTTTTTATTCTTGATGAATGTATTTTATTCTCCTTATGTACATTGAGAGCATATACACCAAAGACAAATTCCTTATTTGGCTAATAAATAAATAAAGAATAAAAAGAAAAGAACAGATAAGTATAATTCCTGACTTGCTCATAAAATGTGGCACATACAGGAAATGTATAACCGATGTCCCTAAATTATACGATAAACTCTCATCAAAGATCATTCTAAAAAGTTTCCTCAAGCAAAAAAAAAAAAAAAAAAAAAAAAAAAAATCCTACTCTCTACAATTTATTGTTCATTAAGGAGATTTACTTAATATTCCATTGTGTTTATTGACCATTTAAAAAAGTAAATAAATCGCAAATATTTTAAATGCTGTATACATGTTTTAAATAAATAAATAAAAGATTATTCATGGTAGCCTTAAAAAGTCCATGCAGAGGAATGAGAACCAAGCATGGTTCCGTTTTGATATGGTGATTTAGTAACCTGTAAATACTCACATATACTGTAAAACCAATTCCAAAATCATGTTTATGACAAGAATACTCCTCTGCATGTGCATTGAAAGAAGCACATTTAATGCGTGTACGAGTTTGCTTCTGCAACTTTGTTGTATGGAAGTGAGAGGTAACTATGTCAGGAGAAATGTAACAGTGGGAATAGATTAAAGAAAAGGGCTCAATAAGCTCTTTTTAAAAAGAATGAATGGCGATTGAAAGCAAAAGTGACCAGCACAAAATAAGCATGTTGCTCATAGAAAAAGAATGAATCAGGATCAAAAACTCTCTCCCTCCCTCTGTCTTTACATCTAAATATACACAGATACACACTCACACACACACACAAAAGGGATGCTGCTTTTGAAGTACTTCAGAATAAGTGAATTAAATTTCTCTCTTTTGTCACCAGTAGAGATGTATAAAATGAAGGACTTTACACAAATAATATGCTGAATTCAGAAGATGAGGCTTTCAAACTCCATCCAGGAATCGCATCTCTAACATGAACAAATTATAATAAGGATGGAGCTACACAATTGAAATCATGAAACTAGAAAATTGAACAACAGCTAGAACAAAAGGTTCCATGGTTTCTTTGGTGTCAGGTCCATTCAGTATGACAACATAAATAAGTGATGGAACTTGCAAATAGACATCTCTCTCGTTTTGGGGGGAAAAAAAGAATGGTATTTTTTTTCCCCATAGACACTTTTTTTTAAAAAAAAATCAATCCATTCAATTTGAAGTAGATTATGGTGAATCTACCAAAGAGTTTAAAAGCAGATTTAGATTTTTTTTTATTGAAAAGTTTTATAAGAAATACAAACAATTTTCTCCCCCACCCTTTCCCCCTCCCTACATAATAGAAAATGTACATTTTCTTATACATAATAAATCCTACATATACATGTTTCCCTTAAAGAAAGCATTAAAATAAGACGTTTTAATTACATTCGGAGTTGCTCTTCTTCTCTTTCTTCCCTCATTCCACAACAAACCTTCTTCTTCTCCTCCTTTCTTTCCCTTCCCTCCCTCCTCTTCTCTCCTACTTTCTCCTTCCTCCTCTCCTACCTCATCCTACTTCCTTTTCCTTTCCCCCACTTCTCTCTTCTTTTCACCCTCCTCACCTTCACTCCTACTCCTGTCCCCTTCCCTTCCTCCTCTCCTTTCTTCCATTCCTCTCCCTCCCTCTCTGTTGGTAAGATTGTTGGTAAGATTGTTAATTGAAAGGAATTTTTTTTCCTCTTTGGTGAGAATGCGATAAAATATTGGAATTTTGCAAAGATGTGTGTAAAGAAAAAGCCAATAAATTTTACAAGGATAGAAAGAAAAAAAGAAAGAAGAAAGAAAGAAACAAAGAAACAAAGAGAAAGAGAGAGAGAGAGAGAGAGAGAGAGAGAGAGAGAGAGAAAGAGAAAGAAAGAGCTAAATAAAAGTTTAAATTATCCCCATAGTAGAGCTAGGACCGCTACATATATCTGAGGAACGGAATAAGAAATTACAAAATAACAAACAAATGCCTCATTAAGTCTTTGGTTTGGTTATAGCAACCAAACAAGGAGCCCATTGTTTCATTGCTAAACAATGGAAATATTTGGATATTTTAATGGATAGATAGAATGTTAACATCTGATCTATGGCTTTATTTGAAAAATATCTGATAAAATCCACTGTATGACAAGCTAAAATGGTGATTTTTTTAAATAAGGAATAATAGATTTTCCTTTGTTATATCCAAGATAGTCATCCTGGAAACAGCTTGTATTAAATATTATCAGCTTGTTAAAATGTATCAGTATTGTGGATTTTTTTTTTTTGAAAATTCAAATATAAATTATAAAAATAGCAATATGTTAGAGTAGCCAAAGCATTTCAATAGTCAGTTTATCAGCAACCATTCAGGAATTACATAGTACATTCTTACATAGGCATATTCTTATTTTATTAGAAATATATTCCAAATATTATCTAGAAGTTTGCATAGCATAGATACTTCTCCCTCCTCCAATTTCCCCCCAAACAATAATCTTGTTGATAGGTGACAAATTTATTGGTCCAAGGTCACCCAGTAAGGTCTATGGTTGACAGCAGTCTTAGTCGAGTACTTTAACTGCTCCAGTGGTGGGATTCAGCCAGTTTGCACCACTTCGGGAGAACTGGTTGTTAACTTTCTGAGCAGTTTGGCAAACTGGTTGTTGGAAGAAATCATTAGGGCAGAGAACCGGTTGTTAAATTACTTGAATCCCACCACTGAATTGCTCCACCTAACTGATTCTCTTATGACATATTCTCTTCATATTGCACAATGGAGCTAATACTGAGAGCCATGGCACTGTAATTCTTACACATGGTAGTAAGCCAATTTTACTTCCTCGCTGCTACTTAATTGCTAATAGACACCAGGGAACATATCATATCCTAGTTTCTTAAATTAGCATTGGATGCTACCTCTTATGTATAAGTCCCATTGAATAAGATTTATCTCTGTTGGATACATACAGATTTGACCCAATCTTTTCATAAAGTTAACTATATAGCAATAGTAATGGAGATACTGCATCATCCACTAATTTGCCCATTTTATTTTCAGTCCATAGTAAGACCTATAAAGAAAATGGATCACTGTCATTATTCACACATCCATTTGTTTCCTATAACTTCCCTATAAAAATATTATTTTGAGAAAGCAGACGTATCAGCAGTATTTGAACTAAGACTTTTTTGTTTGCTTATATGCATTTATCAGCTTTTTTGTTTGCTTATATGCATTTATATTAGTGTGTGTTTTTGTTGGATCTGGTAGATGCTAGATTAAAACTGAAATATGAGCTAACTAGAACTTAGAAATGAGAAAATAACTCGAAATGTTGCCATTTGCTTTGGAAAATCTGTCTAAATGTTTGATGCTGAAAACATAAGAAACTGTTTTGTTTAAAATGTAGTTGTTTGCAACTAAAAGGATGCTTGAACCCCTTTGAAAGATGTCTTTTGTGAACATTAAGAGGATGACAAGAAATAAGCTCCATTCAACTTGGTATAACATGACCCTCCAGGTTCTGGAATCTTCTTTCTTAAAGAAGATTCCAGAATCTGGAGGGTCATGTTATGCCAAGTTGAACTGAAGTTATTTTTTTACAACATTATTAGTAACTTGAAATGGAGATATTGTTACAGACATGTCTAATATAGCAAAATGGGACGTCCATTTATGTATGTGGGGTGAAAAGAAGATATGACGAATGAGCTATTAGAATGGATATGTTTACTTTGCAATCAGCTCAGTAAACTGTGTGGGAGAGGGAAAAGCACAGCTGGTGCTAGTCATTTTGATCAGTTTGAAAACTTCTGGAGATGCTCCACATTTCCTTCTTTAAACTGTGAGATGAAAGCAGGCTTCTTGTGATGGTTGAACATGTCTTCCTTCTCTTCAGCGTAAGGAAGAATATGCTTGTCTTTGCAGAAAAGCAACTTGAAAACATTTGTAGCTATTAAATGCTCAGAGAGCATCTGTCTGCATCCTGCTGGTAATGTTGAATGGGAAAAGTGGTTTCCACAGCAGTGGCACACATGTGCTTGCAAATTCCTAAGGCTCTTTAATAAAACTTTCTCCATGCCCTTTCGTATCTAATAAGGAGAGGATCTAAAAGGAGCAACATTTGGTCACATTGGGAAAACAACAACAGCCACTCAAATGAAAGATAATCAGCGTTGCTCTGTGGGATGAGGGGACTCCATGGCGGGAGAAAATGTCACGTAAGTTCATAGCTTTCATTAGTTTAGTATTCTCATTTCACCGGGGTTTCCCACTCTGATTGCATGCACTTGATGGCTTTACAAAAGAAAAACAGCAGAAAGGAAATTAGCAGATACAAGAGATATTTTTTTTAAAAAAGTTTATCTCCTCAGCCTCAAGTTCCAGTGATGTTCAAATGTCTACCGAAAATCTGTAACTAAACAATCCAGTAGGGTTTTCATGCTGCTGCTGTTGGCATTCAAATATATACTAGGGGTGCCATATTATCTTTTGTGTCTTCCTCACCTCCCAAATAATAAAAACAAACAAAACATGTCAGTTATGTCCATTACAGTTACATTTCTGAAACCTGAGCTCCCAGAAGCTGATAAC
Source organism: Arizona elegans (assembly GCA_022577455.1). Taxonomy (NCBI): domain Eukaryota; kingdom Metazoa; phylum Chordata; class Lepidosauria; order Squamata; family Colubridae; genus Arizona; species Arizona elegans. The sequence continues at coordinate 224,117,481 of JAKOOJ010000001.1, forward strand.
AACCACAACAACAATCACCTCTGGATAAAAAAGTTGTCCTTAAGAAAGTTCTGAATTTATTCTGGCTCAGATTTTAATGTAGTCTAAATAAGAATTGCCTTTCCTATTGTCTTTAATAATCTATATACATATGTATACATAAGCCCACTGATGGGCTCCTGACATTGCTACATCTTTTAGCTATCTATATACATAAGGACTTATACAGAAAGCCAGTGCCATGTATATGCGGAAGCTGTCATTGCGAATCTACATTTTGGATAAGTTCTGATGACATACATAAGAAGGTTAATCTTGCATAAAATAGCATTTGTGCACCATCAACTGTGGCCAACAGAGATCCAACAGTTATGCAAATTGGCAATGGACGAATTGCTTAAATACCATCATATGTATTTTGCCTTGGATTTTTGGATGGCATATCACTAAACTGAGAGCAAATTACTTTTTGCTCTGCTTTAGAGACTCTGCATATCAATCTTCTTAACTGTTCTTGTTCTTTGCAAGCTGTGAGCCCTAAAATTGCTGAAGTGTGTGATTTTTTTCCCCTCCAGGTAAATTCACTGCAACTGAGGTTTGCTTACTAAAAATGAAATACAGGAGGGTCACTAAATACGTATGTTTTCAAAGTCATTATATATCATTCCTAATTTTTCCTAGTTATGTTATACAAATGATCGTATAAAAATGATTTTACATGAAACAGAAAAATGCATTTTTTTGTATAATTTTTTATTAAATAATGCTTTAGAAAATAAAAAAACATAAGAAAAAATAAAGTTAATAAAGAAGAATAGTAAATAGTGAAAATATATTGGAAAAATAAATAGAAAAGAAAAAGAAAGAAAGAAAAGGAAAAAAAGAAAAGAAAGCTGATAAATAAGTAGCGTCCAATCTTCCTGACAGCAGTTATAGATATATTTGTCCTCTCTCTTCACAATTACGTCATACTTTCTTCCCCTCCATAAATTACCCTCTCTAGTCTTTGAACCCATAAATCACAAGCTCATTTTTTTCTTCTTTTTCATAAGGGGTTTCCAGGCATTAATAAATATAATTGTTGATCTTTCTCTAATCAAATAAATTAATTTTTGCCATCTCTTGTTAGTTTTGTCATTTTCACTAACTATTCCTACATTGTAGAGGAACTAAAGAGCCTCTTAATGCGGGTGAAGAAGGAGAGTGCAAAACTTGGCTTGAAACTCAATATTAAGAAAACTAAGATCATGGTATCCAGCCCTCTCAATTCCTGGCAAATAGATGGGGAAGAAATGGAGATAGTGACAGATTTTATTTTCCTGGGCTCCAAGATCACTGCAGATGAGGACTGTAGCCAAGAAATTAAAAGACGCTTGCTCCTGGGGAGGAAAGCTATGGCAAATCTAGACAGCATACTAAAAAGCAGAGACATCACTCTGCCAACAAAAGTGCATATAGTCAAGGCTATGGTTTTCCAAGTTGCAATGTATGACTGTGAAAGATCATAAGAAAGGCTGAACACCAAAGAATTGAGGCCTTTGAACTATGGTGCTTGAGAAGACTCCTGGGAGTCCCTTGGACTGCAAGGTGATCAAACCGGTCAGTCCTAGAGGAGATCAACCCTGACTGCTCTTTAGAAGGCCAGATCCTGAAAATGAAACTCAAATACTTTGGCCACCTAATGAGAAGGAAGGACTCACTGGAGAAGAGCCTAATGCTGGGAAAGATTGAGGGTAAAAGAAGAATGGGACGACAGAGAGCGAGGTGGCTGGATGGAGTCACTGAAGCAGTTGGTGGAGCTTAAATGGACTTCAAGGGATGGTAGAGGACAGGAAGGCCTGGAGGAACGTTGTCCATGGGGTCGCAATGAGTCAGACACAACTTTGCAACTAACAACAAATTCCTACATTGTGAATATTTCAGAATCTTTCTATTTTCCCCCCTCATATAATAGTTTTGTAACAATAATCATATATAAAAATAATCTTCCATGGCTCTTTTCTAAAGCTGATGAATACTGAATAGAAATTCTGGGGCTGAGATTAGGGCTATGCAATATTTCAGCTTTGTTTTTAAAAAAGCATTTTGGAGAGCTTGGAGACTCATCTCTTTAGAGCAGCCATATCAATTTTTCAGAGTCATGTTGCTGCACCCAGCAATTATGTGGTCTGAGGAAAGATGGAACTGCTTTAAAGGGTTTCAGACTGATGCTGCTTCATGCTGCTCCACTTAAATGCACATGTTCTGAATTAATTCCAAAATTTTGTGCAATCATAATTGAAATGTAACCCCAATACAGTAGACTGGGTTGTTTTATATTATAGTGGAATTCAAAAAATGTCAGAGGGGATTAATTAGAAAACTACTTTTGTACTCATCTTTTCTACTCATATTTATCTTGAGGGCATCTTTACTTTTAAAAAGCCAATTACTAATTCAAAAATGTGGTGGCTTTCTGGATACCTTTACTAGAATGACAATACAGTTTTTTGGATTCTTTTACTAGAAAATAAAGACAAATGTTTGTTGATATGATACTCCTGCTTGATATAGGGGTAATATTGCAATACTTAAGCTTCAACCAAAATAATACAAGAGCACACAATAGATACAAACTCATGGTAAACCGATTCAAACTAGACTGCAGAAAATACAACTTCAGCAACAGAGTGGTCAGTGCCTGGAATGCACTACCTGACTCTGTGGTTTCTTCCCCAAATCCCCAAAACTTTAACCTTAGACTGTCTACTATAGACCTCAACCAGTGGTGGGATTCAAGTAATTTAACAACCGATTCTCTGCCTTAATGATTTCTTCCGACAACCAATTTGTTAAACTGCTCAGAAAGTTAACAACCGGTTCTCCCGAAGTGGTGCGAACTGGCTGAATCCCACCACTGACCTCACTCCATTCCTAAGAGATCTATAAGAGGCATGCATAAGTGCACCAACGTGCCTACCATCCCTGTCCTAATGTTTTCTTTTATTCATATCCTTTTCATGTATTTATAATTATGTTTATACTTGTATCTGTCATAAAATACATGCTTGACAAAATAAATAAATAAATAAATAAATAAATAAATAAATAAATAAATAAATAAATAAATAAATAAACAAAATTAATTAGTGTGGTCCATAAGACCAACTTAGATTTCAACAAATGTTGTTCCCCGTGTATATGAAAATATTTTATCACAACCTCTGAGAGATATCAGTAACTGGTGGCATAAATTGGCTGGATAAATACATAAACAAAAGTTTTCTATAAATGCCTGCAAATATCCCAGTTATGATTAAAGTGGTGATGTATATAAAGAGTTTACTGAAAATAAATTGACATGCATATACACAGAGGCTTCTTTCTAATATATTCATATTGCATATTCTGGCATATATATAGTGAAGGGAATAGATGTATTGTTACTCCATCATGCCCTTAAGAGGATATCTCTATCTCTATCATCATCATCATCATCATCATCATCAATTTTTGTGTGCAAGAAAGACAGAGACACAAAGTATTGGGAGGGCTGACTAGCGGTGTCTCCTCTGTTATATCTCCATTTCTGGAAGTCTCAAGTTCGATATAAAATAAAAGTTGTCATTTTTACAAGATCCAAATGCAATTTAAAACTTTGATCAGCTATTCAGAACATTGAGAGGGGGTTATGCTGGAACAGCAAAGCTCCAGAGAACTAAAACTTTATAAAAGAAAACTTTCCAGGAGCCACATTACAGGGGCAGAAACAAATTGATTGTCTATCTACAATCAGTTTTAAATGTTTTGAAAGAGAGATATAATATGTGTACTATGTGTGTGCATTGTGTACATATGTATGCCTGTATGTATGTATGTATGTATGTTTGTGTGTGTGTGTGTGTGTGTGTGTGTGTGTGTGTGTGTGCGTGCCTAAAGATATTTATCTGTGTAGTAGGGCTATATTGCTATTGTCCTTCTCATTTTCTCATCTTTCTCATCTTCTCATCTTATGTACTACCTTCTCCTATTGGTATCTTATGATATATCACTTGTTGTTTGTATCTTATTTTATTTATTTTATTTTATTATTTTATTTTGATTTATATGCCGCCCTTCTCCGGAGACTCAGGGTGGCTTACAAGGTGTTAAGCAATAGCCTTCATACTTTTGTATATTTTATACAAAGTCAGCTTATTGCCCCCACAAACTGGGTCCTCATTTCACCTACCTTAGAAAGGATGGAAGGCTGAGTCAACTTTGAGCCTGGTGAGAATTGAACTCGCAGTAATTGCAGGCAGCTGGAAGCTAAATACTACCTTTTAACAGTAGCATTAGTTTGCTGCGCCACTCAGGCTCAATATCTTATGATTTTTGATCTATGACTTACCACCTTGTTGTTTGTATAAACACCAAGAGTTATGCATTGGAGACATATTCCTTGTGTGTCCAATCACACTTGGCCAATAAAGAACTGTTCTGTTCTATTCTATTCTATTCTATTCTATTCTATTCTATTCTATTCTATTCTATTCTATTCTATTCTATTCTATTCTATTCTATTCTATTCCATTCCATTCCATTCCATTCCATTCCATTCCATTCTCCAACTCCCTTCCATTTATACGAAGCGCGCATGCACACATGCACACACACACGTATAGAAAAAGGATTGGTTCCCCCCTTGGCTATATGGAAACATTTTTTAAAATCATTCAAAATTCAACCTTGTATTTCCCCAATTCTATTTCCAAGACATGTTCTTGCTCTTTCAAGTAGGCTAGTGTCATTGAATGTAAATTGCTCTTTCAGGTGAGATTTTAAAATAAATTCCATAATTTACTCTCCATTCGCCATTAAGTAGGTAGAAGCAGATAATGTTTCAAAATTTTCCCAAGGTATTTTAACCACATATTCAGTGCACTTCAACTCGTCTTCCACATAAACTCAAATATTTGCTCTTGATCACCAGTGCAACTATTTCATAAGCCAAAAATTCCCAATATACATTTTTTTCTGCAAAGTTCCTGAGTGTGTTGAGTTCCAGGGTGAACTTTAAATTGTTGTGTTAAAATTATTATACTTAGGCACACATATACATGTGCATGCCTTTAAAGTAATTTTAGACACACATCATATGCAATAAAACATAAGCAGCACACAAGAAAACCTGAATATTAAGTCACTTCAGCCAACATCAGAGACCTCATTTTATAAGGTCTGCTTGGTTGATCTTGGTTTTGCTATGTTTGTCAGCCAAAGGTATCATTCACATATTAAGAATACTAAGAACAGTCTATCTTATGGATGAAATGTATGCGTTGTATCCAATCATCTCTTATTCCACACTTATATAAAAGCCCTTTTCAAGCCTGAGACAAACCTGAGAGAAAGTTCTGAGAAACTTTTATTGGCTACATTCTCCAAGGACGAAGTGTTCCAGATCATTTATTTAATTCCTTCTCCTATTAAATGACAAGATCTGGACAGTAGAATAACTTGCATTCACTTGATTCTAGATCAGGGGTCTCCAACCTTTTGGACCTCAGGGACCACCATAATTTAAAATCCTGTGGACCACTGTGGGGTAGAGGTTCAGCCACCTTTCGGGCCTACCTGTCTGTTTCTGTGAGGCCTTCAAGTGGGAGAGAAAGTGCCTGGACCAGGCACACAGCTTGGAAAGCTCTTTTGTTCCTTCTCTCAAGAAACTTGGTCAATCTAAGTGAAGGAAAACAAAGACAGGCAGACTGACAGTGGCTTGCTGATGTTGGTGGGAAAGTCGGTCCCATATTCCAGAGCTGTGGTAGTCACAGGACTAGCCTTATGGTCATCCCAGAGCAGCTCCTCTACCTGGGTGCACCGGCCTGCAGGGGAGCTGTCTGCTCCCCGGCAGGCCAGTGTACCCGGGTGGAGGAGCTGCTCCGGGATGATCAAAGGGCCAGTCCTGTGACTACCACAGCTCTGGAATATGGGACCGGGCCATGGTGAGGCTGGAAATCTCCACCATAAGGGTGGAACGTGCAAAGTGCAACTTTGCAGGTGGTGCAACATGGAAAAAGGAGCGCAGCCCTTGCTGGCCAGAACAAGATAATGGTGCTGTTGCAGAGGTGGGGGGGGGGAGGCCCAAGCAGGCCGAAGTGGCAGTGGTGATGGCCGGAAGGTGCGGGAGTGAAGTGCTACTTGCATTTGCATGGCATCAGCATTCCGCCTTCGCCGTGGTATGTTTGTGCCAGCTGGTGGCACCAAGGCGCCCTTGTCTCCTGCTGCTGGGGGCTCAGAATGGTAAAACGCATCCAGGAAGCACTACAGCTTTTTTCCATTTTATTATTTCTTCCCTACATTACAGTACACTGTTCATAACTGTCCTATTTTAAATTTAATCAGCATCAACCTAGATTCTTAACCAGTGCACCATTATTATTTTTTGTACAACATAATCAAGGCAATGCAGCAAAGAAAGCAAAGCTAAGAAATCTCAGTTACCCCGCTTCATGCTATATTTCTTTTAAGAATTTCTAGTCATTCCCATTTTTAAATGTATAGGCATATTCATGCCTGAGATTTATCCACCAATCCAATACAAAGAGAAGTCTTCAAAGCCCCATGTTTCTAAATCTTTGTTTTTAAATTGTGCAGGCAAAAAAAAAAGTAGGTTGAAAGCAAATGGAGGACTTGGGAAAGTAATGGTTGGGGGGAAAAAAATCAATGAGAAAAACAGAGATGTCCGGAAAGAGACGGCCGATGTAAATGATAATAATTTTAAAAAATCACAATCAAAGGGGATTTGGGCAGCTAACACTAGAAAAGCAGGCTTTGGAAAGCGCCAGCTGGGTACAAAAAGAGGAAGGGGACTTTTTTTTTTTAGATACCTCAAAAATATCTCCAGGAGGAGGAGAAGGACTAGGAGTGAAATGAAAGCATGTCACCCCCAGTCTAAGGGGCTGCTGCAAAGAAATGGGGTCAACCTATTCTCCAAAACACCTGAGGGCAGGACAAGAAACAATGGATGGAAACTAATCAATGAGAGAACCAACCTAGAACTAAGGAGAAATTTCCTGACAGTGAGGACAATTAACCAGAGGAAGGACTCACCTCTAGAAATTGAGGGTGTTTTTAAAAAAAGATTGGACAAGCATTTGTTTGAAATGGTATAGAGTTTCCTGCTTGAGCAAGGGGCTGGACTAAAAGACTTCAAGGTCCCTTCCTAATCTATTATTAGCTTTTTTTTGAGAGGAAACTTCAGGCACACCAACAAGGTTGCAGATGAAGTCTCCCAGTGACAGTGATAGATTTTTCTGAAACCCAAACACACTAAGCATAGGCTACCACTGTTCTACAGATGATTACCGGTAACTGTTTTCCTCGTCTAGTATATTCAAGTGACCTGAAACTACAGTTCCTATAATTCATTCTGACCATGCTGGTAGTTCTTGGAATTGCAGTTTAATCACATCTGGAGGCCACCAGTTTTGGTGGTTTGCACAACCATCATTATCTACAATACATTTCTTGGTTAAAAGTTACTGTTCAAAAATTCCCGATAACTCTCATTTTAAGACACTATGTTTTATTTTAAAAGGAAAATGAAAGTATTGCTGTTTCTTTATAAAGTATGTGTCCAAAGTATAGACAACAGGAACTAATTAGGGCTGTAACCTTAAATCTCTTAATTGGTGTGATTAACTGATTAAAGCTTTAATAATAGATTAGGCCTTCAGCAGGAAGCCCAGGTCTCAAAGCTACAAAGTCTCTCTCCAATCCTTCTTAGGCATTAGCAAAGACATTTCCCATATGTTATCTAAGTGACACGACCATGGTTTCCATATGGTTGCATTGTATGTTCTTTTAATAATGTTGGAAATTTTTATTTATTTATTAATTTATTTTATTTGTCAAACATGTAAGATAACAAGTATAGGTATGAACATAAACCTAAAGAGAGGAAGTAAATACAGATAAATGGGGACAGTAAGACAGGGATGGTAGGCACACTGGTGTGCTTATGCACACCCCCTTTATGGACCTCTTAAGAATGGGGTGAGGTCCATGGTAGACAGTTTGAGATTGAAGCTGTGAGGGTTTGAGGCTATAACAACAGAGTCAGGTAGAGCATTCCAGGCACTGACCACTCTGTTGCTGAAGTCATATTTTCTGTAGTCAAGTTTGGAGTGGTTTGCCTTGAGTTTGTATTGATTGTTTTCCCGTGTATTATTGTGGTTGAAGCTGAAGAAGTCGTTGACAGACAAGACGTTGTAGCAGACAATTTTGTGTACTATGCTTAGATCGGATCACAGGTGGTGCAGTTCCAGATTGTCCAAGCCCAAAATTTCAAGCCTGGAGGCATAGGGAATTCTATTGTGAGTAGAGGAGTGGAGTACTTTTCTTGAGAAATACCTCTGAATCCGCTCAATCGTGTTAATTCCGATATACAGTGTGGGTTCCAGGTGGATGAGCTGTATTTAAGAATTGGTCTGGCAAAGGTTTTGTATGTCCTAGTTAGCAATACAAATATATCATCATATGGACTTGAGCTCCATTCAACTTGAAGGAGAGGCATTGTCATGCAGTGGTAAAGGTTTTGGACTAGAATTTAGAATGCCTTAAGTATATTGGCTTTATTATTCTGTCAAGGTTATTGGGGAACTCATGTTCATGACTTTGCAGATTTACTTGGCAGAGTGATTGTGAGGATGAAATGGATAAATTTTGCAGGGGAAGGAATTTGTTAAATAAAAATCACCTTAAAGCACAGTGTATATTAAGAGACGGCCTTGAAGTTTGCAAAATGGAAGAAGTGAAAATATATGCTACCCTGAGGATCTGCAAAGCAATAACAATTAAAATGTAAAATAATGATTTAAAGAGAACAGGTTTATTGGTTTCAATAACATATTGGCATTAAGGATGGGATAATTTTTCAGTTTGGACTTCTCTTCATTTCTCATGTTTGCTAATTATGACATTTGCATTGTTTTAATTTTGCATTTTTCTGTTTATTAAGATTATCTCTCCCATTCCTGTAACAGGTTTTTTTTCCCAAAGCTCCCACCTCAGTTCATATAAGCTTTATTCACATTTCTCTAAATTGGCATTGTGACTTGCAGTATTGTCTACTGCAAACAAATTTTGCCTACTTTGTACTCTTCCTCCTATTCCAATAGATTGTGGACATTTTCATCTGTCATGTATCTTTATATTTGCGTAAGCTTTTCCCTAATATATGTTTCTTTTTTTGATTTATGAACTTCATTGCAAAGTTTGAAGAAATGAAGTTTTTGTAGGTGAAGACTGGATTCATTTAGTGCTTCAAAAATGCAAAATGAGATAAATTCACATTGAAATAAAAGCTAAGCCAAATTTTTCCCTCTTCTGACTTAGGACAACTGACTTCCATTACTAAAACCCACCCCTACATTTTCTTACTACCCCATTTTATGACCTTGAGACAAATATTTACTATGCATGTCAAGGGTTGAGAATAGGTTTTTCAAGGCAGATTTGCAATGAAACCAGTTCAGGCTTTGGGGTTAATACTATTCTTGCATTTTGTATCTTTCAAATCTTGTCTGCAAAATGTGGTCTGTTTTTTTTGGATGCATCATGATTTTGACTATCTGACCTCAGGATTATAGGTGAAGATATAAGTATGGCTTCTCTTTGAATGTTGACTTTTTGATAGCAAAGTCATAGTAAAACTGTCGATGTCGATACAGCCAAATTCAAGGAAAACAGACAGCTCATGGAAGAAATAAATAAGGAAAACGAAGTGAACTTGAAGAGGTTTTAGATGATAGTGGATTTTTGTCCTCTGCTATCGATAAGAATACAAATTGGGGGATAAGAAATAGAGGTACCCTAAAACTAATAAAATAGTAGAATGTAAAAATAATGGCTCAGAAAGGGATATGAAAAAGACAACTATAAAAATGTCCTAGGATTAACACCATGCTTCTTATATTCTCAAGTGTGTGGCCTTTCCCAAGGCCACTTATTACTTCAGAAAGCAGGAACTGAATATAGAATAGATAGCAGAATCTATTCCCCAATAATCATAGTAGTGTGCTCCTCCTGCTACACTTCATTCCATTTTATGAAAATGCTCCATTTGTTTGGTGGATGCTCTGGAAGATTTGCTTCTCCATCTATCCCAAGGCCCCTCCCCCCCTTTTTTTTTGCCTTCAGCAGCCATTTTGAAGGCTGTGTTGGACTGCTTGTCATGAAAGGTGGGATCCTTGTTTTTTTCCCCCCTTTCTTTTTATGGATTCATTAGTGGAATAGTAAACACTTTTTTCCCCCCCACCCCTTGAAAAACGTACCTGCAGAATGGAAAGCAATTGGCATTTGCTTTCGTCACATAAATGAGAGGGAAAAAGAAACAGAGGAATCCACCATTTCCAACCCAGCATGCAAGACATAGTGCTGAAGGTTGCAGTGGTGAAAAACACTCAGTCTACTAGCATCATCATCACCAGTTCACTTGCCTATTTTTTTGAGTGGGGAGTTTATGACCAGAACTTATGAGAAGTCCCTATTATTTGTAGCCATCTACCCTAATTTCACTTAGAGAAGGTATCTTGAAAAAGGTCTTTGAGGATGACCATAGGTTTTGGATAGTGACATGCATGGGAATTTCTTCCTTGAGATATTTAGGGTTACATAAGGTATATACTAATGCCATATAGGCCATAACTACTTCATTGTACCAGTTACAATAGGCCCAAACCCTGTTTGTCTTACCACGGCATTTCTAGTAACCTTTTCTCTGGTCCTTCAAGCCAATTTCCTATGCTTTCTACAGTTTTTAAAATATTTCTTTAAGTATGTATATAACTTTTGTGTGTGTGACTTTGAGTCATTATTGACCCTTGGCAAGTGCTTGGACTACACCCTGCAATTTTCTTGGCCAGTTTTTCAGAAATGGTTTGCCATTGCCTCCTTCCTAAAGCTGAAGATCATTCAGCTGGCTTTATGTCTAAGTCACTGACAAAGAATTCAAGATCTCTGGTTTCTAAACTGGTATCTTAACCACTTGCTCAATGTCTGTCTGTCTGTCTGTCTGCCTGCCTGCCTGCCTATCTATTTATCTATCTATCTATCTATCTATCTATCTATCTATCTATCTATCTATCTATCTATCATCTATCATCTATCTTGCCTGCCTGTCTATCTCTGCACTATTTAGTATCATGTCCACAAATCACAAGGGAAACTAAACAGAGATGTCTTCTTCCCACACTATTACAATAAAGCATGTCTCACATAGAAACCTGAACGGAGCTGCAGAAACCATCCTTCTGATAATTGAACTCTAGTGACAAAGCAATAGAATGGGTTTGAATTTCAGCATTTCCACAGTAAAGTAGCTATAAAGAAACTAATCTATCTAGTTTTCATTAGTATGTACTGTACTCTTTTTTTTTAAAAAAAACAAATCTGTTAAAAAATTTGAAATATGATTTTTATTAAATGAAACCTAAAGCAGGTCTGAAGCCTTTTGCATCAATAGTTCTCAACAGCTACAGTGTTTCTGATGTAGATGCCCTCAAGTGAATTTGAAGTTCGAAAAAAAGATTTCAAATGTGCTGTAATATCAGTAAAATTACCTAAATAAAATAAGACACTACTTTCATTTTGTAGCAGCTCGTAAAGCAAATCCCCAAAACTTCAGGAAAGATAAATGAGCATAATATGAATGGAAAGAAAACATAAAAGTCTGTCACCAGTAATACTAAAAAGATGACAGAGAGAAAAAGATGGGGAAAAAAGAGCTATAAATATTGCTCATGAAATCAAAATAAATATAGTGACTCAAATGTGATTGGGTTGGGGTTAGTTCAGGGGTGAAATCCAGCAGGTTCTGACAGGTTCTGGAGAACTGGTAGTGGAAATTTTGAGTAGTTCGTAGAACTGGCAAATACTACCTCTGGCTGGCCCCAGAGTTGGGTGGGAATGGAGATTTTGCAATATCCTTCCCCAAGGAGTGGGGGGGGAATGGAGATTTTGCAGTATCCTTCCCCTGGAGTGGGATGGGAATGGAGATTTTGCAATATCCTCCCCCTGGAGTGGAGTGGGAATGGAGATTTTGCAATATCCTTCTCCTGCCACGCCCACCAAACCACATCCACCAAGCTACACCATGCCCACCAAGCCACGCCCACAGAACCATAGTAAAAAAAATTTGATTTCACCACTGGGTGCGTTCCATCATTTCTCTTAAAATGAAGATTCTGTTTCAGAGGACGAAATCCTGCAATTTAGCAGCTTTACTCAACTTTTAGTTCACCAGTGATGATCAACAGATCTGGAGGACATTTGTATAGATCAGCTTTTTTTTTACAACTTGGTACCGTTATGAGTTGTGGACTTCAACTCCCAGAATTCCTCATGGAGGTCTAGGACTCTTAAAGTTGAAAACATTGATCTAGATAACGTTTGTTGTATTTCATCCCAAGCATCCATCCTTTCCAAAATATGCTAAGAGGTTCTTACTTCAGCATGTCGATTGCAATGACCTGATGATATCCAAGACTAACCATTCAATTAAATTGCACAGTCACATTTTCACTGAGAACTGACTAGAATCAAAGGTTTCAAAAGCAATTTATGTTATCTACAGTATTTTATATAGGTCCATACCTTGCTTGAGGAGATGGTGGACTAGATAAATCATTCTTTAATATGCTCCTACATGGCCTCTTTCAGTTCTTACGGTCCTTTCTCAGGAATCTCCCTACAGACCTATGAAGTCAAGAAAAACCTGTCAAAAAAACTGGGAAAAACGTTTCACTCATCATGGTTTTAAGAGCTAAAACAGCATAACTATCAGATGGCAGTAATTCATGATGGTCATCCATTCACTCATTTGCCTGAATGAATGTAAACTTGTAAAAATGCCAAGACTTACCTACAGGGATATAGTGTTTGAATAGAGAACTTGAGTAAGTGTTATTGACAAAGCACAGGGGGTAAATGTAAATGAGACTACTTCCAAGCTTCATCTGCTTCAGGTTGCTAAACAAATAGCATACAGAAATATACATTGAAATTGGCAATATTATTCTTTTCAAAGCCAATTTGCTTATAAGGCATATCAGAATCTCTTGGGAACTCAGCTTCATGCATCAACAAGTCAGCCATGAAAACTGAAATAAGAGATTGTGAAGGTATTTTGCTTTGGCTCATGATAAGACCTAGACATTTTTTGCTTCTGAAAATGTGTCATGGATCCTAAAGAGAATATAGAGATGAAACTAAAAACACATGATCCTAAAGAATATTTATTTATCAAATGTTTATTCTACTGTGTTCTATCATGTTAATTTTCAACTAAGTGGGACTAGAAGCACCATAATAAAAAATAGAGATGGTTGATAAATTCAACATGCCAGTGATAGTATCAAATGTGAGAGTAAACCTTTAATTCAGTACTACTAGCTAAACATTATTTAATAATAAAGGTATGCCATGGAACAACTTGGAATGTGTGATATATATTTAACTAGGGAGCAAAACCTGACTATTCAGAATTACTGGAGGGAGGAAGGGATAGAGGGAAGAGTTGTTTAACACCAGTTAAATTCCTGTGACAAAAGATGAAATTATTTTTGTATATTTACTATTATTTAAGTAATCCCCACAGAATATTTTTACAGCTTCCGCTTTAAAATGTGCAGATTATTTGTAAAATAAACCCCCTATTTTGAAAATTCAATGACATTACTATGCAAAGTCAGGACATAATCATACATTTCAAGCTTATTTTACATTTGCTTTCAAAAAAGCAGGGTAAAATGTGAAATATGTATGAAAGTAGAATCAGCAGTCAGTGATCTATGGACCACGTATGAGCCTTGAGTCATTGTGTCTCTGTGTACTTACTATGTTCCCATGGATCATAACATCAATATTTGGCAGCAAACCACTAAACAATTCTCACACAATTTTCCGTTCGTTTTTGGCAGGAAATCAAGTGCAGTAATTCTCTGATAGGGTTAATGTACCTATTAACACAAACTTTTTCAACCAACGGGATTGTGGGTTGAACATTAAGCCCCTGACTTCTAGTGCTGCCATCAGATCATTGCCATGGTTCATGTAACACTTTGTCCCCAATACAATTTATTACTTTAAAAGGTATGATTCCCCAACTGAAAAAAATGTAATTTAAAGTTACATTTGCTTTGTAATCATTCAGGACACCATTCAATATTTCAGTTTTATTCTGGGCATTCTTATATTACATCTCTATCCTTTTTTTTACTGACAATGTGGACTCCCACAATAATTTATAATAATCCCATAAACTCTATGAATCTGTGCTCTTCTTCCAAGGGGATTGGAGGATTCAGCTTTATCCTGTCTGCTTTGTTAACAACACTTACTCATTTTCTCTGCTTTAGGTCTGTTTGTTTGCTATATTTTTCAGCAGTACTGAGGATGTTGGCTTCAGCTTCAAGTGAGAGGAAGAGATATACCAGAGGCAAAAAATAGCAAAAAGTTATTTTATGCTGCGGGTCAAATGTTGAATCTTTTCACCAGGTTGCAACTTTCACACTACCTCTCCGTTACACCTTCAGATAAGATGTTGATGAATATAGCAATTCATTTCATTTTTTCTACCTTCAAAATCTTTTAATTTCATATTCTTTTCATGAGCTACTGGTATATTGGTATATTTTTAACTTTATGTATAAATGTTTTTTATCTTGGCTGTTCACCGCCCTGAGTCCAAAAGGAGAAGGGCGGTATAGAAGTTTGAATAAATAAATAAATAAATACATAAATAAATAAATAAATAAATAAATAAATAAATAATATTACCTTTGAACCATTTGGTTGAACCTCAACCAAATTCCAACACAGAGTCAGAATATGAGATTTGAATCTACAACAATTTGTTCTGAATTTGTGCTTTGAGATTTAAAGGTAACCAGATTCAATGTGAATCAAACTGAGATTTGCAATTTAGTAAAATCAAATATTCCACTCTCTGCTATAGAGGGAAAGCATCAAAATGCCAGAAACTGCTTCATTGTTTTGGCAAAATGGTATGAGTATAGCAATGATGATTGGCCCTTTAGAGGATATTAACCCTGCCATGTTTCTGTTGAACATCTTCCTGGCAATAAACTTTTGAAATATCCTGTTAAACATGACAGAAGCAGCAGAAATGAAAAAGAAAAAAAATACAGTGGTTTTTAAATTGCCTGGATCAGAATAGATGTGATGCTAAAGCAATGCAAAAAGTATCCTACTTGAACATAACAATAATACATTTAAAAGTAAGCTGTTGCAAGAGGCAAAGACCCTCTATCTGCTTGTTTTTCTAAGCTGGCAAACACACTGGCATTCTAGGAGAAGAACAAAACAAAAAGAGGAATACTCTCTTAAATGCTCTGATAGGCAGGGACTGTCTATCAGACAGTTAATTGAATCGGTACTCAATATCATAGTCTTCAAATAGTGTCTTTCCTTTGGTCATACATGGAACAAAAACTCCAATAGTTTTTGAGATTCTGGCAAGCCTAAAGTTCATTGGATCTGTGAATCAAATATCTCTGAAGGAATCCAAGACATCTGGTTTGATCAGATGCCTTTAATTGGTTGAACATTTCTATTTGAATACTTGAGATTATTTGATTGAATCTTTTTGAAACCAGATCACCTTGTCAGAGTTTTTCATAGCTATGTATCAAGAAAAAAGGTTTATCTATAAAACAAAGCAAAACAAAATTCTGTCGCCTATCCTATTCAAATTCTTCCTCCTTGTATTTAAGTCTTTTGTTTCTTGCCCTCTCTTCTGGCATGATTATGAACAATTCTGCCTTGCCTTCTAGATGATAACCTTTTAGATTCTTGAAGATGCTCGTAACATATTCTTGTAATCATCTCTGTGGTAAACATGCCTGATACTTCCGGTCATTCATCATACATTTTCTTTCAGGAACCTGATCATCTTGATTACTTTTCTTTTGAAGTGCTTCAGTTTATCAGTTTATCAATAATAATATTCTATTTTGTGCCCAGCATTGGAAACCATGATATCTTCTCCTGATCTTATATCAGGAGATATCAGGAGATACTGTATACATTCCACAAATGAAGGTGAATATACTCGTCTCAGGATAATGTTGCAAGATTTATCATAAAGGAGAATGCTTGAATAGAATTAAAGATCGGCAGCTGATCTGCAGCTAGATGGATATACTTGAAGAAACTAATTAGAGCTGAAATTTTGATCCATATTGACACATATCTTGACAATTGCCATATGGAATTGTTCAAATTAGTTTTGGCACCTTGGTGACCAAGGTGATGGGATGAATCTATAGTTGAACTTAGCTGTAAAGCAATGTTTACAATCTCCAAGACTGTTCATTGAGCATTAGATGAAATTTGTTATTTTAGGTCCTAGCAAGCAATCTTACAACTATAGTAATGAGTTAACAATGTCATGATTATACTGTAACTATAATAGTTGACAACATGCAGCAAACACAAAATTATATACTCGTTATATGAGTTGCCATGAAGACATTTTTCAGTCAACATCTGTAGTTTGGCATAACTGCCATCATTAGGGAAGCAGGAACTCGTACTGCATATATCCAGAGTCAGCTGAAGTCCACTCTCTTTGATGCCACAAACAGAGCTTGGCTTCAATATGGAAATTCCAGCATTCAGCTCATGACCGACAATCCAGATCAGATTATCTTGGTTTCCAATTCTGCATATGTTTACAGAGTCTATGTTTTCCATTTTGCATCAGCTGTGTGTATCTTAGCAATTGTGCTGATTCACCAATGATGAAAGGGCTAGTGAGAAAATTGACTGCTAGCTTGATTTGTGTGGGGCCCAAAATTCTTTTCTTTCAATGCTTTTGCAATCTTGTCAAGCTATTCAGTGAAGTGTTATCAACATTTTCCTCATCTCTCTCTTTCCTTTGGGAGATGAGAAAATGATGAAAAGAAGCTTTATGACAATGTAGCAGATCATCCACAGCTGTGGTTCTATTTTAAAGATTCTCATGGATCCAATCATTTGAAGGTGATAATTCTTCTTTTTCCATTGCAGTGTAAAATTATAGCCATTAATTTTGGATGCCACTTCAATGATGCAAGTCGAATCAGCAAACCCTATGGATTGCTATTTTCCTAACAGTGGGTCACCTTTGATTTTTAAATGCTGGTATATTTATCAAGGATTAGTTTAGAACCTAAACTAATATGGATGTAACTTGTTAAGTAAGATGAGAAGGAATGAACCTTAGAATTGTGTATGCATTTTGAAAGTTGAGACATAATTTGTTACTTTTTAAATCTGGTGCCATCAGAATCAAATTTCATACCGACTGAATGGATTTCACTGTGGCTAAACATCTCAGAAACAGCACCCATGGAATCTATTAAATTTACATCCAGCAAAAGGCAAGTCACAATGACATCATATATATTATGACATCAATAACACGAATACCAGATAATGGCATTATGACATCTGCTTTAAGTATAAAAATCATGGGATTTGCACAATGAAATGCAAATAAAAGACCTGGTAAATGTATCCATAAATTTTGCTGGTTTAGATTGAACCAGTAATGGTTTGAATGAAATTAAGCAAAATCAGAAATGTTTTGAACTAAATTAAGCCAAATCAGCAGAGACTTCTGTTTATATAAATGGGGCAATTTGCCACTGCCTTTGAAACAAAACATAACTGAACTCAGCATCTATAGGAATATATATTTGTCACCAGAGTTATTTTAGGGCAGACATCTGGCAATTTGCACTGTTAAATTCAGAAGCATTACCTTTTGATGGGGAGACCTAATATGACTGCTGCTGACAGTGATTAGCCATTCCAAGACAAATACAAACAATCATTGAATCAAGCAATCTGCATTATTTTATTTCTGTCTTGTATAAATGTTGAACAACTGAAATTTATGTCTCATTAAAATAATTTTGAATTGAAGGCATCTTTGGCTATTAATTCACATCTATATTTCATGAACTGAAAAGCTAGAAATGAGTCAATTTTTACTTAAAATCCAGAGCTTGATTTCTTTCCTTAATGGGAACAGGTATTTTATCCCCTGGAGTGCTTAATGAATGACTTATGGGACACAACAGTTTAAAAATAGTGAAAAATAAGTGTATGTATGTATGTATGTATGTATGTATGTATGTATGTATGTATGTAAAAGGAAATTGCACTCTGATCCAGTAAATGAAGAGTTGGAATGAGAACACAAAGAGCAGTTCATAATGATTGCCTTTAATGAATCAACATCAAATCTTTTTCAAATCTCTATGCTAATAATGCTATCAGGATGCATCATGCTTTACAGAGAGCTCAAGGAGATGTGCTACTGGCCCTAAAAGCTTACAATTTCAATTTTGACATAGTCCAGTAGAAGAAGAGGACAGAAGGTAAACAAAAAGCAATAGATACTTGTTCCAGCTATCTATGCTTTGGTTTAAGAACAAAATAAATTGTTATGTTGACAATGGGAATTAGCTACCTGATCAAAGATCTCATGAAAAGCTGGTTTGGGGAATGATCTGATTGAAATAGTACAATTCCAAGCAGAAGCAAAAGAAAAAGAGTGGACTCTTTTGAGGAAGCAGAAGAGTTTTAGTTAGGTAGGATTTGACAGATGAAGCTGCAAAGATTTCATATAGGAACATCTTAGAAGATGTTCTAAGACAACCTGTGATTTTGAACCTGATTTCACATAAGTGGTTCATTTTTGTGATCTAAAGCCTTTTATAGCTTGCAGTGGTTGTGCTATATGGGTTGAGGCACATTTGATGAAGTTGCATGTATATCCATATTGTTGGAAGATGTGGTACATACTGTATGATTTTTCGCCTTTTTCTGATGTTGCTGCTGTGTGTTTGCACTTGTCTAAATGGTATTTTTAGGCAAGTTTGTTTTGGGAATAGAAGACAGACTGTGGGTCACAAACAACTTTGCTCTATAAGAGATGGTACTGTCTATAATGGGGGTTTTTCCAGTTGGGAGGTTTCCACTAATGTATGCTGGTAACTACTGCTTGAAACAGTTCTTTACGTTGTAGATTCTGGCATGTATAGGCTTCAACCTAATGTCAAAAGTACGTTACTTTGGACTCAACTTCTATCTCTGATGCAAGAACTGTTCCTTTCTAGTGTGAGGAGATGAAACAGGGTGAGGTGAGAATGTAAGAAAGAAAGGAAGGGAATGAAGAACCTTGTAATTCCATCTTACCATTTCTTACAATTAATAAAGCCTTTGTAGCGTGTGGTCTTTCTCTGCATTATTTTTTAAGATGATTCTCCATTCGTATATACAGTAGTGGCCAAGATTGTGGAAACTTTTGGGAAAAGTGTATTTTTGAGATTTAGTGGCTAATAACACCACTTTTTTTGGAGTTTCAAGATAATCATATTCCACTGCTGGAATGGCCTTAACCCAATTGAAAATCTATGGAGCCAACTAAAGAAATTTGTTAGTCAGAAGTGACTGCTGGGTCAGAAGTGATCCAGCAATAAAACCCAGTTAATAGAAGCAATCATTCAATCTTGGTTTCACATGATAACAGCTGCAGAACTAAAAAAACTTGGTTCACTCCATGGGAAGACGTTGTAAGGTCGTAATTCATGTTAAAGATTACCCAACTAAGTATTAACTGACGTAATAATTTTTTATATCTCATTTTTTCTACGTTTCACTTTTCTTCTTTATACTGTAACTGCTATTCTAATAGCAAATCCTTCATAAAAGTTATTGCATTAACTTGATTAAATTATCTTTCCATTGATATATAATTTTATGGTACTACTCCAAAAAAAATAAATAAATGAAAATACACTTTTCCCAAAAGGTTTCCACAATTTTGGTCACTACTGTACATACGATAACAGATTTTGATTTCTTTATTTATTTCATATTTTCTTTCTGCTACTATTGTTGTGGGCAAAGTTGTGGGGTAGGGAAGAGAAGGTTAAAAAAAAAAGCAGTAAATGAAGACTTAAGTGAACAAGCAGCTGAGAATGCCAAAGAGTTGAAGGAATGATGGGAGGAAGAGAACAATTAAGAAAGGAAAACAAACTCATAGTTCATTGTATGCTGCCTGAAGAAAGAAATCTTGCTGGCAGGACAAAGGCAGTTTTGTGCTAAATAGGCCTGTGTTTGGATGATAGCTGAGAGATAAATATAATGTGGAACTTGGCACAAAGGAACAGAAGCTGGCCCAGCTTCTGGAATCACATCTCCTTCAGTGTTCATTGTGCAGAAACAAAAGAAGCATTTAAAAGACCTGGTAAATGGGTTCATAAATTTTGCTGGTTTAGACTGAACCAGTAATGGTTTGAACTAAATTAAGCCAAATCAGCAGAGAATTCTGTTTAAATAAACGCACAACTTGCCACTGCCTTTGAAACAAAACACAATTGAACTCAGCAGCATCTATAGGAATATATATTTGTCACCAGAGTTAATTTAGGGTGGGCACCTGGCAAGATTTCAGAGATGTCAGGAGCAACAGGAAGGAAAAGCCAGCTCAAAGGCTGTGATTCTAAACATAATACTTCCTCCAGAATTAACCACCGGTTTGTATTGTAAGTGAAGGATTTGCATTTAACGAAAATGAAAAACCCAACTGATTATACACTCATTCAGTCAACAAAAGTCATCACAAAGTTTATTACAATTAAAGTGCTGGACTTCTTGAATGATTCTATAGTGCCTCATTGAAAACTTGTTTGATGTAGTGGTTCAGGTGCTAGAAACTGAGGAGACCCCAAGTTCTGATCCTGCTTCAGGCACGAAAGCCTGCTGGGTGACTTTGGGCCAGTCACTTTCTCTCAGCCCTAGGAAGGAAGCAAAGGTAAACCCCTCTCTGAAAATCTTGCCAAGAAACTGCAGGGACTAGTCCAGGAGTCAATGGTGACTCAAAGGCATAGGGGAAAAAAAAAGTCTCATAAGGCTATTTTCATAGTAAGAAGCTGATTGAAAATGACCCACTGAGTCATTTCTTTTTCTTGTTTAAATTACTTATTAAAAAGAAGCAGATATATACATAGATGTTAAATGCCATAGAAATTACTTTTATAAAGCAATATAAGATAAAAGAAAATACAAATTTTGGAAGAAAATCCCACTTTTTGCACACACACACACACACACACTGTAAGTATTAGTAAAAAGAAAAATAATTGATAAAAAAGGAAGTCAGCATTTAGATTTATTGCATCCTGCAGGCAATCATCTTTCAGAATAATTGGACTTTATGACATTGCTATTGCCTATGGTAAAACATTCCAATATGATTTTTATAAGTCCAACAATTTTCTGAATATGTATTATCTATTTTATCCAGAACAATTAGGGTAATGTACTAGCAGGAAAACACCTTAACATCCATTTTGTCTTGGCATATTATTTGCAGTGATGTGTCTTCCACTAATATTCCTATTGCTGCATATTACTTGCCCCTTTGAGTCCTGTGTTCATTTGATCCTGCAATCTTTAACATGAAATATCTGACTCATATTTCAATAGTTACTTATATAAACCCTAGAAGATGTTACAATTATTTCAGGGATACTTATATCCTGAAGGGGCTTCTGACCATTGTAAGGACAGAATCACAAATGAGTTCAGTTTTCTTTTGTTGATAATTAACTTTTGCAAATTCTAAGAGTTTTCTCTCTATTGATAATTTTTAGCATGTTCTTTTATTGTACCTTGTTTTTCACTTGTTGATGACTTTTTCAATCCAGAGAGGGAACCTCTAATCATAGTTGATTATAAACTCCTTTCCTGAGAGTTCCCAGTAGTTCCCAGTCCCCAGTCCTGAGGTCTCTTTTCATTAATATTTGTCACATTAGAATAAAATAATTCCTTAAAACTGTTTAATGTGAAACTAAAATTCTTCTGTAGTGTCATTAACTTGGAAGTGATTTTATACCTAAATAAAAGCTGAAACATTTCATAACTTTCTAGGAGTTATCATGGCATTTAGGTCATCTGTAGCATCTGAATTTTTCCAGGTTTTTAGTTCAAATGAAAGTTAAATAAAATTCATTTGACCGGTTAAAAATATTTTAAAGCATAAGGTATGTAAAGCTTTAAAAAAATATATCAGAGGGCTTTTAGTTCAAAACATTTCAAACCTATTCCCTCAAACATTAGTTCAACCCATAAAATTATAGCTACCAATCTTCCTGCGTGAAAAGAAATGGAATTTCTTCCATGCTAATTACACAGATCAGTCACCATTTGTGATGCAGGCTAATGAAGGGCTATAAACTCATGCACAGGGAACAATATGGGGGCGAATGTCCGATACCAAATGGATCTTCATGTTTTTATGTGTAAAATACTAGCTTCAGAAATACCACTATGACAATACCACTATTAAATCTAAACAACAGTAATCTAAACTACTTATAGCACTTGTTATGCATGCTGATTCTGGGGTTTTTTTAAACTCACAGTTCCCTATGAAGATGAGACACACAGAAGCTTCACACAGAGTGTCTTTCTAAAATGATGCATTTAGTTTTCTGAGTGATGATCCCCAAGTAGCCCAAATGGCAGGGCTGACAACAAAAGGTGCAAAAGTATTAATATAATACTACTGGATCTGGAATTCCTCGCTAAAGACAAAAGTGAATCCTTCGATGTGATATAGGCTCCACTGGCTTTGGAAACTGAAGCAGAAGCTTTTGGAAATTTCATACTTGATTCCCCCTCAGATGATCAGGTTTCACTAGCATTTTAGAAAGTTTTAGCACTGAAAATGTGCATCTTCCAAATCTTCAACATTAAAGTCCAACATTAGATATTTTGGAGACAGAAATTGAAATTCTGAAATTGGGATAACTTGGGATACCTATTTGATTTAAGGTCAGACCTGCACCTTATTGTCTCCTAAGCCATGGTGGCACAGTGGTTAGAGTGCAGTACTGCAGGCTACTTCTGCTGACTGCCGGCTGACTGCAATTTGGCAGTTCAAATCTCACCAGGCTCAAGGTTGACTCAGCCTTCCATCCTTCCGAAGTGGGTAAAATGAGGACACAGATAGTTGGGGACAATATGCTGACTCTGTAAACTGTTTAAAGAGGGCTGTAAATCACTGTAAAGTGGTATATAAGTCTAAGTGCTAGTGCTATTGCTCCTCCTTACCTTCCATACTGGTATCAACTGTGATCTGCATTGTCTTTAAAATTGCTGGTTCCCACACTGGGAACTTTGCTGCACACTTAGGTTAACTTTAGTTCCTGTTCCTGCCCTCCCATCCATTAAGCCTTGTGAAGGAGGTCTCCTGATTGGCCTTTTCCAGAGTTAAAATCCCACCAGTATTAACTTTGTTTGGTCAGTTTCTGCACAAAGAGCTTTTTTTTTTTAATTGGTCTGTTATTTGTTCTATCCATTTCTTGATGTTCACCCAATTTTTTTTTGCTGCCGGGCACATTCACCATAGATGGTAATATGTTCCTTGGGATTTCTTACATTTCCAACATGTTGTGCTATTGTTCGGATATATCTTTGCAAGTCTTGTTGATGACAAATGCCATCTATAAAACATCTTCAGCTGGTTTTCCTTGTATGCTGCCGATAGTGTTAATTTTGTATTTACTTGCCACATTGTTTCCCACCTCTTCAAATCTATTGTATAATTAAAATTTTGTGCCCATTTAATCATTGTATTCTTCACTATCTCTTTCTCTATTTTATATTGTAGTAAAAATTTATAAATTTTGCTAATTAGCTTTTCTTCCATTCCTAATATAATTTTGTCTAATTCGTGTTTTATTCTTTGAATTTCGTATGTTTTTGTATCGTCCTTATATTTAGATTGGATTTGTGTGTAAGTCCACCAGTCAATTTCTCTATTTAAATCTGATTCCAACTCTTGTTTTGGTTTCAATTTTCCTTGTTGTTCTATTAGATCTTTATATCTTATTACTTTATTTAATTCTGTTAAATTTGGATGTCTTACTGCTTCTAATGGTGAGAACCAGATCGGTATTTTTGTATAGTGCTGCTTTTTAATTTTCAGCCAGGTTTGTAGTAGTGCATTCCTTATTATATGTCTTTTGAAATAGCTGTGTGTTTTCTGTTTTCCGTCCCAGAGGAATGAATGTCAACCCACTTGTATTTCATGCCCTTCAATTGTTAGTATTCTATTATTTTTTAATTCCATCCAGAATTAAGCTTTTATTTTAACCTCTCATCCTACCTTTGTCTACTTGTTCTTACACATGTGCATACACACACCACGCAAACCACTTAGATGCACAGGACAGGAATCTAAGCCTTGAAAGTGTAAAAAGAACTGGACTAGGACTGGATCATTACACAAGGACCAAAGCACTCAATATATGAACACTTGAGGAGCAGCTGCCAAAAAAGGAATAAGTTGTAGGCAGAACAATGAGAGATTCCATAGTGGTGGTGTGTGTGTGTGTGTGTGCATACTTGTGTGTGAGGAGCATCAGAACAACATCGGATCCAATAGAAGAGCTATGGGAAGCCTCTATTAACTGAGGCTACCATCCCCAAGCACATTCATGTTTCAACTGGTAAACTGTGATCAAGCCAAGTCCAAAAATGCTAGAGAATTCCTGGGAGCCTGGCACTCAGACAAATCAGCTATCAACATGCACATAGAGATAAACAACATCTACATGCCATTCAAAAGAGACAATCAACAAGCCAAAAATGAAACAAAAGTACTAGAACACATCCTCTCCAGGAATTAACACTGAGATAAAAAACAAAACAAAAATTAACCTCAAAATTAATACTAGGCCAACAATCAAGAAGTAAACAATACCCAATCAGCATATCTTGCAATGCTGCTTAGCAATATCAACAGAAATGGCAACAGTACAGTGGGCCTTTTAAAAATATTTTTGCCACCACTGGTGATAAAAAAGATCCTTTCTACTACCATTTTTCCAGCATGCCCTTAAAAAAAAGCATTCCTCATTTTGAGAAAAACAAAATGGTAACTAGTTCTAGAAAGATCTTTGCTACTGCTTGAGACAGGAAAAAATGAACCAGATCAAAACAAAAACATTTACATGCCTTTCATGATGATGATGATGATTTCCCACAATATGCACCGAACCCTGTCCGCTACGTTTTTGAAATGAATACTTCTATTTGAAAAAGTGCCTCCATGATAATATAAAATTCCACCCTTTCATTAGAAGGAAAGTAGAACATGAGAATGCTAGTTTTTAAGTAGAATTGATCACTTTAGAAATAATAGAAACCTGTACACTTTGCATCATACATATAACTGACAATGCCAGAAGAAAAAGAAGATTTATTTGAAGAAGATTTGTCAAGAAATCTTGAAATTGTAGTTCTGGATATTCTGAATAATAAAAAGGTATGAGATCTTGGGTTTATTCTTACTGGAAATGAAAGTTATTAAAGATATTATAAACATTACAGTATAATTATAGTGGTGAGAAATTTTCTTTCATTAAGTAGCTTCGTTCCTGGTGCACATTAAGTTGGATATTGTCCAAACTGAAGTGCTAAAGGAATTCACATGGGAACCTTGTGCACTGTGTAACAGAAATCTAAGTTTCAACTAGCTTTTCCAGACCCGAAATTGATAGTTCTTTGCTTTTCTTAATTTCATCCCCATCAGACTTAGTTTTAATACTTTGAACAACTCTTAAATAATTCTTTCTGCTCCCAAGGGTTTGCACCTTCAAATACATTATAGCATTTCATTTGTCATTTCCTAGTCAAGTTCCCTCATACATATTTAATTCCTTCACTCCAAATTAATTTTCAATTCCTTAATAATATTTCCATTTGTCTATATATCTTTCGGATTATAAAATACCTAGGTAGAAACTTAATTTCTGAGGGAGCAATGTTCGGGAATAAATAAGAAAAAGAAACAAAGGAAAAGTTTAACAGAGCTGCTTTATTATAGCATGATGTAATGTGGATTGAGCAAGTAAAAATAACTAATGAGCCATTCCACAAGTCCCTTAGTATATAGAAATTCTATTACTCTATTACTCTAGAGATGGTTTAAATATGAATACTGAGAACTGTGGTCTTGATTTATAAAGAAGGCTGATGGCATGGATCCAGGAAAAGGATTAAATCATCTCTAAGGGAGAAATTATGCCACTATTTTGAAGGAGATGGTGGGAAGTGCATCTCTCTTCACAAAGCTACCCCTTAACTCAGCTCTCTTAGATAACTTTTGGCTTGTTCCCAGTCAGTTGTTTCCTGGTAAGTTTCTTGAGAAGGTGGTTTGTTTCTAACTACATAGCATCCTAGATGAGATTATCTGGATCCCTTTAAATTAGGTTCAGGCAGTGGAACCAAGACCATTCTGGTCACTGTTATAGATGATCTATGGCAGTGGTGGGTTTCACTTACCTTTGCTACCAGTTTGTCATTTTTGCTGGGACAGGAAAAGTGAAGCCCCTGGATGTTCCAGTGTACCCAACATAACTTTTTAACATGTATTTGAAGTTGCTAGGGGAAATCAGCTATCTGTTTGGGGTCTGGTATGATCAACATCTCAGCTTTACATCTTGACACCTAGCCAAGCAAATATATGATAAAAACCCTGACACAAATGGACCCAGTGCTTGGAGGCTGTGATGGACTGGATGGGGTGAACCAGATTGAAATTTAATGCCATCAGGATTGGGGTTACTGTTAATACAGATGTTACACCTTTTATTCAAGATAGGGTTGCCCTTCACTTTGGACACAAGGACAATTCCACCCCCCCCCCAATGCCATCACTCTGCTAAACAACTAATTCCCACTACACTGTTAAACTACCTAGTAGGGCTGTATGACTATTATCCTTCTCACCTTTTCTATTACCTATTCCTTATCTTCTTATGACTACAACTTTGTTGCTTATATATTACAATTTATATTAATTGTTTTATTTAGTATCCTAGTATGATTTATGTTGATTGCTTATTTAATATCCTATGACTATCACTGAGTGTTGTATCTTATGATTTATGGTAATATATTTTATGCTTATAATTGTGATTTATCACTTGTTGCTTGTATGTACACTGAGACCTTATGCATCAGAAACTAATTCCTTGTGTGTTCAATCACACTTGGCCAATAAAGAATTCTATTATTCTGTCCTGTCCTGTCCTGTCCTGTCCTGTCCTGTCCTGTCCTGTCCTGTGTTCTGGTTTGTGGGTAGCCACATGGTGAGTCCATGGCCTTTATTTTAGGATGGATTTAGGATAATAGGACTAACATACATACTGGAATACACATACATATACTGTAAAAATCCAGACTTCCATTAGATTGATATAAAAAGGCTGCCCCTTTTTGTAGCCTTATCAGTTATGCTACATCTTATAAAGAAGAATCTGTTCTAGAACTTAATAATGAAGTTTCTACTTCTCCTGAAATTTTTCGTACCAGCACTTTCTGTAAGTGGCCATTTTAAGCATTTTAAAATGGAGACTGGCAGAGAAGGCCATGGATGAACTTCTCCACGATTGATCTTTCCAAGTTCTGTCAAAAAGTTTCTTTGGTTTTTTTCCTATGAATTCTCATTATTGAAGAAAATGGGGGAATCCACCAGGGACTCAAGATATTTTGTTGCTCTTGACAAAGGACAAAATGGGCGTTCCATTTCCTACCAGTAATGGTGACAGTAGCATAATGCTGGGCAGTTTGACAGGCGAGATCCCACTGACTTGAAAGAAATGAGCCAGTCTGAAAGGTACTGTGAACTTAAACTAATCTTAACTGCTAGTTTTAGCCTTGGTTTTATGTTTGGTTATAAATCACTGAGAAACACCAGTAGCCTGCAGCAAAGCAAGCTGAAAAATAATAATTGATTTTTTTTAAAAAAAGAACAGAAACAACTAGCTCAAAACCCCATGAATTTCATAGCTAATAGTTCCAAGTTCTAAGTTATTTTGTACTTATACCGCACTGACTGTATATTTAAGAATAGACTATTTTGCCTTTCTTAATTATGACAGGATCTTTGTTCATAAGAATGCTCTGGATCAGTTTTCTGACTTATTAAAGGAGATAGAAGCTGGTATTATTTATCTTCTGACATAGATGGAGTCAAATTCATAAATGCATCCAGCTTTGGGAGTTTTGGATAGGACTCAAACTGGAAGTCTATTAGGAGGTTAACTGCTCCCTTTTTCATCATCAGATCCATAAACCCTGTCCCCAAATGGATTGAACTGAAATAAATGTTGATGAAATAGCCATTTTGCTGCTGATTTTCCAAACTATAAGCTGAGGATGTTGGGGGGTGGAAATAGGATGCTAAAAGAGCTTCTTCTCTGATAATATCACACTACTAACCAGAGCATACAAAACATTTGCTAGACCAATTCTCGAATACAGCTCATCTGTCTGGAACCCGCATTGCATATCGGACATTAATACAATTGAACGTGTCCAGAAATATTTCATAAGAAGAGTTCTCTCTTCAAGAGCTCTCAACAAAATACCTTATGCCACCAGACTTGAAACTCTGGGCTTAGAAAACTTAGAACTACGCCGCTTTCAGTATGACCTAAGCGTAGCTCATAAAATTATCTGCTACAATGTCCTATGTGTCAATGACTAGTTCAGCTTCAATCACAACAATACATAAGCACACAATAGATACAGACTTAAGGTAAACTGCACCATTTGTATCTATTTTATGTAACCAATCCATGTTTATACTTATTACCTAATACGTTCCTGACAAATAAATAAATAAAATAAAATGTCTGATTTTATTTGCTCCAGTATCTATTTGTTTGTCACCTTTGCTGACCAAGGAATGTTCATGAGCCTTCTCCAACATTTTAACTTAAACAAGTTGATTTTCCTTGTTTCTAGTTTTTTTCATGGTCCAACTTTCACAACCATAGGTAGCTATGGGAAACATGATAGCATGGGCTAATCTTCATTTAGTTGCCAGACTGATATCCTTGCTTTTCCATACTTGATTCATGCTCATCATTGCTGTGCAACCCAATGCTATTTGACACTATTTCTGGACTGCATCCACTGCTTTGATCAATCTGCGATCCTATGAAAGTGAATTCTTGCATGTATTTGATCTCTTCATCAAAATCATTGTTCATTGTTATTTTGACATTTCCATTCCGCAGTTGTCATGAACTTGGTCTTTTTGATGTTCAGGAAGAGGCCAAATTTCTAGCTTTCTTCTTTAATCCTTTTGATCAGATGTTTCAAGCCTTCTTTGGTTTCGGAGAAGAGAGTTGTGCTGTCAGAATATCAAAGATTGTTTATATTTCTTCCTCCAATCATTACTTTGGTTTTTGATTCTTCAAGTTCCAGCTTCCTCATTATCACTTTGCCTTACAGGTTAAATAAGAAAGGTAAAATAATGCAACCTTGGCTTACTCCTTTCTCTGTTTTGAAATGATCAGTGTCTCCATATGGTGTTCACAGGGTGAGTTCCTGATTTTTGTACAGCGAGTGCACCAACTTGACCAGATGTGTTAGCATTCCCAAGTCTTATAGGACTCTCCACAGCTTGTCATAATCAACCCAATTGAAGGCTTTCTTTTAATCAATAAAGCAGATGTACAGTAGATGTTCTCTTGATGTTCTTGAGATTTTCCCATTGTCTAGCATAGAGTTGCAATATGGTCACAAGTGCCACAACCCCTTCTGAAGCCAGATTGAACACCTGGTAATGTCCTTTCTATGGTTGGCACCAGACATTGTTGTATGATCTTAAACATTATGGATGTGGTCAATTGTGCAGCAATTGGAGAAATGCTTGGATTCACCCTTTTTTGTTCCAGTGGAATGAACACTGATCATTTCTCCATTTTTAAAAACAATGCTTACCTTCGGTATACATGTATTTATGTGTCTGTTCATTCAGTATATATGAAAACTACATACCTTTGTCTCACTCCTTTACTGCATCCACTCTGCTTTACCACGTTGTGTCTAGACTGTGGTTTCTTAATGTGTTTTTTTTTCAAGATTGTGGTTTTTGCATGAAGATAATGAAATCTTCTGGGATTCCCATTTTCCTAAGATATTTCACAGCTTGATATGTTTGGCATGATCAAAGCCTTTGGTTTACTCACTTATTTTTTGGCTTTCTCAATTATCCAGCATCCATTAGTAAAAAAAAAACTCATGTTCCTTTTCATTTGCTTCTTGTCATAGTTCTGTAAATATTCCATTAATTCCTATAGCTTTACAATTTGTAATAACTGGAATGGGTGATCTAACCATTTATACTAGGGGTTCTTGGAGGAAGGAATACTTATAAGATAACTTGGAGGTTGCCATCTCAACTGTGGAGAATTTCAGATTACTCCTTCCATTTTTATTCAATCTTGTTTAAGCACTTACTGACTATGCAATAGGGTAAACTGCCTTAAGTGATATATTTTTGTGTTCCCTTTCTTACCATGCTCTATTTATAATGTGATCGGGTACAATTTGTCAGCGGTTGAAGTGTCTGAGCTTGTGAGCTGGAAAGCCGACAGCCTCGGTTTGAGACTCAAGAGCCAAGTGATAAGGTGAGCTCCCATTACTTGCCCCAGCTCCTGCCCACCTAGCAATTTGAAAGCATGCAAACGCAAGTAAATAGGTATCACTTTGGTGGGAAGGAAACAGCATTCTATGCACCTCGATGTATAGTCATGCTGGCCGCATGACCATGGAAAGTATCTTTGGATAATGCTGGCTCCTTCGGTTAAGAAAAAGAGATGAACACTATACCCTAGAACTGTGATGGCAAACCTATGGCATGCTTGCCCGAAGTCACCTGGCACACATGGTGTCGCCCTTTCTTCTTCTGAGTTTCTGGTGCACATGTGTGCGTGACAATCAGCTGGCCTTTTTGCATGTGGCAGTGCCAGAAACTGGAAGAGCTGGTCTTCCGTTTTCCTCTGTGAGCATGCATGCCGGCCAGCTGATCGCTGTGTGTGCCAGAAACCCGGAAGAGTTTTTGGTTGAAACTGGAAGTTCAGTAGCTGAAACTGGAAGTTCATTTTTGGGTGCGCACATGCGCCCTGGGCAGCTCCACTTCCTGGTTGCTGCCCAGACACGTGCACAAAGTGCTTCCTTTTCGGCACTCGGTGCCAAAAACATTTACCACCCTAGAGTAAGACACAACTGGACAGGGGAAACCTTTACCTTTATTTATCATTCATAACTATGAATGTTATGTTAAGTCAATTGTAGGTTAACATTAGACTTAAGTCTGTTAATAGTGCTTCCCAGAAGCAACATATTATGAATGGTATCCAGTAATGTCTATTTCTAAAAGCAGCATGAAAAGAAAAGGTTGAGCTGGGTGACAATAAAATATCAAACAATTTATACATATAGCATAAGTTAAATGAAAACTCTTTTTTGTGCTTACACTCTATATTGCCCAAGGCCAAGAAAAGAACAAGTGATTTTTCTTTTTCAGCTTGGAGAGGAATACCAAATAAGAAAAGTTCCTTGATACACTGAACAGGTGACCAGCCTAAACAGAAGGACTCCAGCTATTGTATTGGTTCTTCCTGCAAACAGTGGCATAACACTAGAAAACTTGAATTAAAAAGAGAATAATTTCATTCCATCCCAGCATATTTTCACTAACCAAACCTTTTTATTGGATCATCTGAAATTTGAGAGATTTATAAAACCCATCTCTTCCTCTGTGGATACAAAGAGCACTGTGTAACTTCGAACTTAGGTCTAGAGTTCCATATTCTCAATCTTTTCTGGTGTTGGGTAGTTGAGATGATTTACGTACACTTTACTTGTGTCACAAGAGAAACCACAATCCTTCCACCTCCAAGCTTTGTGGTGTCTGGAAGTAATTAACTTTCCCATGTTGGGGAGCTCTTGCTTCATTTTGCCTCCTGTTGCTTGGTCTATTCAGTTTACCTATTGCCTGGTAAATTTCAGACAGTCTTACCAACCATCCTTCCCTCTCTTGATCAATCCAACCAACCAAAATTTCCCTCTCTTGATTAATCCTTCCAGTCAGTGTTAGGCAGTTTTGTACTCCTTGTAAAACACTTGATTTTTCCAATTGTCTAAATAGGATTTAATTGCAAACCTTTTCTTCAGTCTTCCGGAAAGATGTTAATCAGTGTAATACTCCCTATAAAAAAATATCCCTCTCAATTTTTTTTTTGCTACTTGCAGAAACAACATGCACTGATTAGTGGTGACCCCCCCCGCTGTTCTACTTACCTTCCCAAACCTCCTTTTGGCGCATGTTGCGTGCACGCACATGCACAGTACATGCCAAAAGGAGGCTTGGGAAGTAAGTAGAACAGCGAGGGGGGAATCAACTGTGGCATGCAATTTAACTTTGCTAGAAAGCAGGAAATCCTGCTTTCTAGCAAAGCTAAACTCCGCGCCACAGCTGATGGTTGGAAATACCAGTTCGGAGGAACCAGTAACTTTTTAAACTGCCAGTTTGCCCAAACTGGTAGCTTTTTTTTTACTACTGGTTCACCTGAACTGGTAGTTTTTATCACTACTGGTTCACCTGAACCAGAGCGAACTGGTAGCATTTCACCCCTGGCACCGATCCTTCGTTTATAACCCCAGTTGTAGCTGTTGGAAAAACAGCTAGTTAAATTTTCAATGGAAATGATGTCCCCCATGAAGAGGCAACTTCATTCTAACAATTTGATTGTTGGAGGAAAAAGACCAAGTATAGACAAGTATAGACACATGTCAGAATGTGTTAGTAGCAATACATTTTTTTTGTTCTTTCTGCTCAGTGCAGCAACAGTCCATGTTCAGTCCAGGAGCTGACATTGCTCAAAGTGCAGTATGCTCTCCCATTAGTTGGCTAGAGTGACTTGGTCTTGCTCTTCTCATTCTTGGCTACCTTCAAGTCAAGTCTTTGCAGTTTCTTTGGAAAGGTGTTTTGGAGCTGAGAGAGACTGCCCCAAGGTCAATCAGCTGGCTTCATGCCTAAGGCAGGACTAGCACTCAACGTTGTCCATTTGTTTTTTTGCCTGGTGCCTTAATCACTATACCAAACTGGCTCTCCTTGCTATTCTGTACCAATTTTCTAGGTTCCGAGATTGATAGGAGTGAAGCAGGGGTGGGTTCTACTTACCTTTACTACCGGTTTGCAATGGGAGCATGCATGTGTGCGTGCTCGTTTTGTTCGTGCGTGCGCGCTTCTGCGTATGCACATAAGCTTCTGCATATGCGTAGATTATCAATTATGATGTCTGGGTGGGTGGGCGGAGCCTCCCGCTTTACTACCAGTTCTAAAGAACCGGACAGAACCGGGAGCAACCCACCACTGGGGTGAAGGCAGTCATACTTCAGAATGCTTTGAAGAAATAGAGGCCTATAAATTGTCACCAAAGTGGCCAAAGTTTCAAAGTTGTTGGCTCAGTGATTTGAGCTCATTAAACAGTTAAGCTTATAATATCATCACCTTTGTTGTCTTTGTTGTTACAATTGGCTTAGCTAAAGTGGTGTACTTGTATTCCTTTAATACTCTTAAATAGAAATGACAAGCAACTGGCTTCCCATATACTACATGGATAACCCTGGAAAGAGACAGATGCTTTTATTATTAATTATTCTTCTCATCAAACAGGTCATTAGCACAATGCAGAATCTCCAATTACAATTATACGCATGAGAGTTTAGATCTGAGCCTCAAGGAAATAACTAAAATCATTTGAAAGAAGAACAAATCAACACTTAATATTTCTCTCTTTCCCTCTCTCCCTCCTTTCTTTAATGTCTCCCTTTGCCTATATTTCTAATGACTTGATTATTCTTGTAATCCACATTATAAACATTAGGAAACATGCTGTCAAGATGTAATTTGCTGCATTAGAAATACTTTTTAGCCCTAGTCTATGTTCATTTGAAATAAAATAGGCAGAGTTTATTTTGGCTCCCTGAATGTGATTTATGTCCTTCCTTCCTTCCTTCCTTCCTTCCTTCCTTCCTTCCTTCCTTCCTTCCTCCCTTCCTCCCTTCCTCCCTCCCTCCCTCCCTCCCTCCCTCCAAATCCACAAAATGGATGTGTCCTCCCTCCCTCCCTCTCTTCTTTTTCCTCCCTCCCTTTCTCCTCTCTCCAAATCCACAAAATGGATTTATGTCCTTTCTCCCTCCCCTTCCCTCCCCTCCCCCTCCGTCCCTCCGTCCCTCCCTCCTTCCTTCCTTTGTGATTTTTTCTTCTTTGCACAGAAATTAATTTGTAGTCTGAAGACAGTTCTGTATTCTGTCAGTTATATGACAGCACAGAGAACATCACCTTTTCCATTCCCAGAATGGATGTAGTCAACACAACAGAAATTTTGATTTTAGAAACGTGTTTAAAGAAAAGTTTAGCATTATAAAAAGAGTGGGGAAAAAAGAATATTTCTTCCCTGTAATGTCAAAGAATCTGAAAGAATACAGTGAACCTTGTTAATAAAAATTGTGATAGCCCACAAAGATTATTAGGTGCAAATAGACATACATACTATTTCCATAGCAAGGAAGATAAAGCAGAAATGATTAAATTGATCATTTTATTCAAAGAGGAGAATCTATTTAAGTACGTTTTTTATTTGGATATCACTTCTGGATTTTGTGCTTGTGCTGTGATGAAAAAAAAATTGAAATTTTGCCTTTGGTTTTGTCGATTAGATAGATTTCTCATTATAGAAATGGCTACTTATATAGTAATAAAATAAAATAGTTTGTCAGGGAAGCGATTGCCCGCAAAGGCTCCTGGATTGGTGCTGAAAGGCGAAAGCAGAAGCAGTGTGCGCTGTCCCATATTTGGGTAGACCAGGTGGCCCTGATAGACCAGTCTCACTGGAAAAATACTTAGTCATATAATTATGTGTCACTTCTTTTTTGGTTTGTTTCTCTGGAAGAAAGGGAAAAATAGGAGGAAAGATAATAGAAAAAAGGAAGTCAAAAGTATATACTGTATTTTTCGGAGTATAAGATGCACCTTCCCCCCTCCTAAAAGAGGCTGAAAATTTGGGTGCATTTTATACTCCGAATGTAGCTTTTTCGAAGCTTTTTTTCAGCCCTAACGAGGCACTAACGAGGCGCTAGCAAGTGAAGCGATCTTCCCAGCTTTACCTGCTCCCTCGACTCTCTGCTGTACTTTAACGAGGCGCTAGCAAGTGAAGCAATCTTCATGCTTTGCTCTGACTCTCAGCTGTTCTTTAGAAGCTTTTTTTCAGCCCTAACTAGGCGCTGAGTGAAGCGATCTCCGTGCTTTTCCTGCTTTTCTTATTGCTGCGTTTTATACTCCGGTGTGTTTTATACTCCAAAAAATACGGTAGGCAATATTTCTGTTTTCTTCTTTATCCCCTCTATCCTGTATCTTAGTGCATTTTTTTGTTTTGCTTTGAGAAAGGGTACTTCAAATGGTACCTTAGCTTCTGTGACCATGTCTTTCGTTTAACTGGTCATCTCTGGCATGGGCCACTTCCCCCCATTTTCTTTTCTAATTGACAATATTCTATAGGGATTTTGGGGAGTGTTGTCTCTTTGTTGTTTTCCCTCTGAAGATACTTTCTTCCAATTCTCTTATAGGATTTGAAATTTTCAAATACAGATGGCACACTCTTCGTTTCAGCTGCAACGACTCTCATCTCTACATTTTGTCTAAAGAGACAGTTCTGTCCTATTAAAATGACCTATGTTTTGATATGGTACCAAATTAGATAATGGAATCTTTTTTACATGTTACAAAGAAATAATAGCCATATTTTATCACCTTTCCTTTGGGTGTATCAGAGTCTGCCCACAACTTAATATTAACATGATAAATCAAGAGACTTCTGAAAATAAAGATACTGTTGGGTCATATTCTAGGAAGAGTAGGACTGGAGCAAGTCTAACAAAGACTTGATACTAAAGAAATAATTCCCTTATTGTTTAACAAACATCTTGCTGATGTTGAAGTTCAAATAAAAATCTATAATGTTTCCTGCGGTATCAGTAATTTAGCCTTCTTTTTTAACCCCCAGCCACCCAGTGCTTCATCCTTCCCTCATTCTTTTTTAAGTTGCTCACAAGTATTTTGAATAAGGTGACCAGATTTTAACATTGGTAAAGCGGGACACCATTGACGGGGGGGGGGGGGGAGGGGGGCACTAGTCAAAAATAACTTTTTCAGCCCTTTGAGTAGTCCATGTGCACAAAAGGACTACCCAGAGGGCTGAAAAAAGTGATTTCTGACAGGTCCTCGCACTTTTGACCGGTCTTCGCACTTATGACTGGTCATCATTTATGCCCATTGTAGCATTCTTAACAACCGTGTCACTCATTTCACAACTGCTTCTCTTCACTTCTCTTCACAAGATAGGGTAAAAACATAAAATGTGAGGACAGTCATAAGCTCGAGGACTGGTCAAAAGTGCGAGGACCAGTCAAAAATAACTTTTTCAGCCCTCTGAGTAGTCTATATGCATAAAAGGATACAGCAATAGAGTGGGATGAAGGAAGGGAAGGGAAATTAGAGTAGGAGTGAGGGTAAGAGAGGGAGGAAGAGAGGAGGAGAAGGAGAAAGGAAGAGGAAGTAGGGAGGAGAAGAAGAGGGGGAAGAGAAAGTAAGAAGGAAAGAAAAGAGAGAGGTGGTAGGTTTGAGGAGAAAGATTGCTGTACAATAAAAAAGATGAAAGGGAAGAAAACCAACCCCAAACAAATATAAAGATATTAAGATAAAGAATGAATTGTTAAACTTTAAAGGAGAACAAATATGAATAAATAACAATAATCAGAAACACACATACAAACATACAATGTATTTTCTTTGAACAGAATATTTGGCCGGTTCACAAATTTAGTCATTTCAATTAAATTTACAATTTCTATATTTCCTTTTTCCATATTTATTCCTCATCTATTTTTTTAAAAAACCAATATTACCCTTCATCCTCATCTCTAATCTTAATCAAATTCAATTTTTCCCTTCTATTCTATATTATACCCCTTCCCATTGTCATCTATTTTTATATCCATCCTCACATTGGTTAATTATGTAATTATATAATACAGTTGTTTAATACAAATTCAACATTTTAATATAAATCAATTAGTTATATAACTATCTCCTTTGTATATTAATCAATATGAACATGAATATTTCAATTATTTCCATGCAATCCAATTTCTTACAAATTAATTAATTATATTTACCAATAATAATAAACCAAATAATTTCCCCCATATATTCCTCCAAACCTCAACTTAACCATTTCTGCTTTCAATACAATATACAATTAATAGTATCTCAATTATTACAATTCCTAGTTAAATAGAGCTTTTTTCTTTTTGTGTTTTAAAATCTTGAACCTCCTCTTTTGCCCTAAATTTCCCATTGTTTGCAGTTTTGCACCTACCTTTTTTGGTGAGGAAAAAGAAAAAGAAATCTCTTTCTGCCTCATTTTGTCACATTGCAGCAAAGACCCTGCTTTACTTTCAGTTTCGCTTTTTCAGCATAGCTAGGGGAAAAAAACATTTGCTCCAGCAATTTACCTCTTTGCAGCTAGCTAGCAACAGAGCTCTTCGCAAAACAGCTGAGAGCAAATCAGCTGAGAGTCGGGATGCTGATCAAATCAACTTATGGTAATTAACCTATGCTGAAGCTGAAAGGGGCTGTTTTTTCTATTTTTGCAGGCACCAGTCTACTCATTTGTTTTCTTTTAACACTGATCAGCTGTAGGGCGGCCCTTTGAAACCCCACGGCAAAAATTAAAACAGTTTTTTTCTCTCTAGCCATCAGCTGGGACTCAGCAATAGATTGGGAGTGGGCGGGGTAAGCAAACAGGGACCAGTGATCCAACAGAGGCAGAGGATGAGGGTGAGTGAAAACCGTATATTCCCTTCCCGTTCTCCCGCCATTCCCTAGCTTGTCTGCATTCTTTCCAAAAATCGGGACTTTTTTAAAATGCCGCGGAACGTGGGACAAATTGTTAAAAATCGGGACTGTCCCGCCAAAAGCGGGACGTCTGGTCACATTGATTTTTGAATCAAGCTTCTTAGTCATGATTATACAACATTCTTATATCCAATTGTAATATTTGTTAAATCTCTGTTTACCATCTCAACAATAGACATTTAGGTCAATTTTTTGTTACCTAACTCATATTCCTTTCTTCTCTTAACAAAGAAAACTAATTCAATGCTTTGTATTGACACTACAGTTTAGCATTAATTTCTCAAAAGAAGGTATGACATTCACATTGTTTTCTTTCGTATAATCTAATTCAAAATGGTAAAAGTGGCATTATCAGAGGCATTTAAAAGAAAAAAAAAAGCCTTTTTTTATTTTAAATGTCTCTGACGATCCAAACTGAGTTGCCTGATCGGCAGAGGCATTTTTTCTTTTAAAAGCCTCTGACGATCCAAGCTGAGTTGCCTGATCATCAGAGGCATTTAAAAGAGAAAAAGCCTCTGCTGATCAGGCAACTCAGCTGGGATCATCAGAGCCTTTTGAAAGAATTTTTTTACAACCTCTTCGCTTATATACACCTTATATGTGTTTCCTGGTAAAATACATGGAAAAATCCCAATATGATGGATAACCACTAAGGATTAAGGTTAGGGTTAGTTTTAGGCTCTTAAGAATCTAAGGGAGGCAGGAAACCGAAGCTACAGTACAAATTATAAGGAGACACATGGCTTAATGCTAAGCATAGGAGTATTACAAAAATAGAATATAACAATCCTAGTTGATTTTCAAATTACTTAAATGTTCGGGAAAAAAAATAAGTGAATGTTTTCCCTTTTGCTAAAATAGATAGCCATAAATCATCAGTCTGTGGAAAGGAATACAATAAAGTTCCTGCATAATTTTCCCTAAGCAGTTTTCCTTTCTTTTGAAAGTAACACTTTTACAGAATTATTGGCTGAGTTCTGCCTATTGTAGTAGCAGATTTCTATTTTCGCTTGCAACTGAGTTCCATAATTCACTTAAACGATGATCTGTGTATCGGTATTATTTTGGGGATGCAAAGAAAAAAAGAATCAATTCCTGGCATTTAAATGCCTCAGTTCTTTTTTTTTAAAAAAAGTCTATATGTATTTTAATAGCATGAAGGTTAGCAGGGCCAATGTTAGACTTGATTAAACTTCAAGAAAGATGATAAGAGCTCTTCTCACATGCTGTATATATTTCAAGGTTATGATAATCAGTTTTACAGTTCATATTGTTGTCAGCTGAAACTTTCCAGTTAATGAAGACTACAGAACTAAAAATATGGTGAAGTTCAGCATAATATAAAATGTGTTTGGTGTGTAAAGCCCGCATTTCGTTCACCGTGAATAGGGAGCACAAGAACTGTAAACTAAAAACCTAGTCAAGGTAATTGAATAAACTGATGAGCTTTAATCAGATATAGAAAGGAGTTGCACAGTTCCAGTGTAGAAAGTTGACAATTCCATCAGACAGAAGTGGGATCAAAGCTAAAATAGTGCTTGGGTGATTCTATAGGGTTTTGTTAAAGGCAAGAGCTGATCCCACCAGGATCATAAGCTTGCCTGCATTATTTGGGTTAGAAGAATATCTTCCACTTATTGCAATATGTACTATGAAGAAAATGACTATAAAAACAAACAAACAAACAAACAAACAAACAAACAAACAGTTTTCTTTGAAAAAAAATCTTAGATTTTTATTCTGGCTTTTTAAATTTGGTCAACTCAAGATGGTGAACATACCTCCTGCCTTCTGTTTTCTCCAGAACAACAACCCTGTGTGCAGAACTGAAGTGAAATTGAGAGAAGATTCAAGACTGACTGACCAAAAAAAAAAAAAAAAAAAAAAAAAAAGAGAGAGAGAGAGAGAGAGAGAGAGCAAAAAACAAACAAATAAAACAAAACAAACCCTGTGCATGCAACATATGAAGAATTTACATGTGTCTTAAAGCTTGGGATAATTAAGGCTTATTGGGGGGATTGCCATTCTTACTATAAAACAGGGGTGAAATTCAGCAGGTTCTGGAGAATTGATAGAGGAAATTTTCAGTAGTTCGGAGAACTGGCTGGCCCCAGAGTGGGGTGGGAATGGAGATTTTGCAGTATCTTTCCCCTGCCATTCCCACCAAGCCACACCCACCAAGTCACACCATGCCCACCAAGCCATGTCCACAGAACCGGTAGTAAAAGATTTTGAATTCCACTACTGCTATAAACTTTCTCAGTTACTTAAATAACAAGAGATTCTTTAAAAGATGCCTCTCCAGAAACTCAGCTTTCTGGTATGTGGAAGAACACTGTCTCCAGTATGACTTCCAGCTTATGGAATATATTTCTCAAGACGTCTTTTGTGGCCTTTATCCTCCCAGTATTTAGAAAAATGGTAAAATCACAAATTTGTCAGCAAATCTTAAACTCTTACTTGATTCTGATGGCATTAAGTTTAATACTGATTTTAACTGCATTGTTTCTTGCCGCATTTTATATGACAGAAGTAAAAAAATGACTTTCGAGTAAGAGATAAATAGAGACTATACTAGGCTTTTCTCCCTTCTCTAGGCCTTACTGTGCTGCTTGTTGGTGTAGCTGCCTGCAGCCCAGATTCAAGGGAGATGCTTTGGTGGGCAAATTCTATCATGAAGGGAATAATCCAACATTTATTTATTATTTTGTTTGTCAAACATGTACAAGATAGCAAGTATAGGTATAAACCAGAGGTGGGTTCTACTTACCTTTACTACCAGTTTGCAATGGGGCTGCGTGCGCGCATGCACAAAAGGGTCCTGATGACGTCGGGTCGGTGGGTGGAGCCTCCCGCTGGTTTTATTACCGGTTCTATAAACTGGTCCGAACCGGGGGCAACCCACCACTGGTATAAACATAAATGAAGTAAGTAAGTACAAATAAATGAGGACAGTAAGACAGGTATGGTAGGCATGCTGGTACACCAAGACAGCAAGGAATGCCCATTGATGCCATACCTAGGGAAGTAGACCAGGACTGGCTGGGCCATAGAGCTGACAAGAAACTGTCTGAAGATCTGATAGGAAACCAAGAAAATCCAAGGCAGTAAAAGCAAGATTTTGGGCAAGAAAACTCTGGCTTAGCATCTTGACCAAAGGATGATATGAACTAAATTAGGTGGAAATTCACTGTGTGTGTTTATGTATTTATCCTGTGATTGAGAAGTCATTGACCCTTTGAGGAAATTGTTGAGTTGGGTGAGTGATATGCTGAGCAAGCCTCTGGACATTGAGATTCTGATCCACTGACTTCAGCAGTTACTATGTGTGAAATTATTCTTGTATCTGTGTAACCCTGGTTGTAGATTTGTTTGGTTACTGTTTTAATACAACTTTAAAAATTTCACTGAGGACATCTCTGTATGGGTCTATCATTTGTGGCATGTGAGAGAAGTAATATACAGTGGAGAACTCGCTTTAGAATTTTCACTTAGCAGGATTTTCCCCAGAATACTTCATTCCATTTACATGTTTAAATAACATTTATTGTATTTTTAAATGATTCTTTGTCATCCTTGTAAACCTTGTAAAGCAAGAAGAGAATCAACCTAGAATGAAGGAGAAATTTTTTGAGAGTTAGAACAATTAATCAGTGGAACTTGCCCCAAGAGCCTTGGTAGTACAGGGGTTTAAGGCACCCTGTTATTAAGCTGGTTATTAAGACCAGCTGCCTGCAATTACTGCAGGGTTCGAATCTCACCAAGGCTCAAGGTTGACTCAGCCTTCCATCCTTTCTAAGGTAGGTGAAATGAGGACCCAGTTGTGGGGGCAATAAGCTGACTTTGTATAAATATACAAAAGGATGAAGGCTATTGCTGAGCACATTGTAAGCCGCCCTGAGTCTTCGGAGAAGGGCGGCATATAAATCAAATTAAAAAAAAAAAAGAAGAAGTTGTGGGCTTCCAACACTGGACGTTTTTAAGGAGATATTTGTCTGAAATGGTATAGGGCCATGAGGGTAACACTATGGCACGTGTGCCCAAAATGGCATGTCACCTGGCACATGCAGCATCACCCATTCTTCTTTCCGGTTTCTGGTGTGCATGTATGTATGACGATGAGCTGGCCTTTTTGCATGCAGCAGTGCCAGAAACTGGAAGAGCTGGATCTCCCGTTTTCCTGCGTGAGCATGCACATTGGCCAGCTGATCTTCATGCGCGCATGTGCACCAGAAACCCGGAAGACTAGCTAGCTGGTGCATATGCACGTGCCGGAAACCAGAAGTTCATTTTTGGGGGCGCGCATGCACCCTGGGCAGCTCCTCTTCCGGGTTGTGGTCCAGAAGAGCCTGCATGTGCTCCCTTTTCAGCACTCAGTGCTGAAAAGCTTTTCCATCACTGGTATAGGGTTTCCTGCTTGAGCAGGGGGTTGGACCAGAAGATCTCCAAGATCCCTTCCAATTCTCTTATTCTGTTCTGGAGAATGTTAAATAATTGTAACAAATACATTTAACCATGGGTGGGTTCTACTTACCTTTATTACCGGTTTGTAACGGGGCTGCGTGTGTGCGCTCACTTCACTCGTGCGTGTGCTGTTCTGCACATTACAGAAGCGTTCTGATGATGTTGGGGTCAGTGGGCGGTTCTATAGAACCAGTCCGAACCGGGGGCAACCCACCACTGCATTTAACTGGTAAATTAATTGTGATAAGAAAAGAAGGAAGAATAAGTTCACTTTCCCTACATTGGCTAACAGTGGTCATTGTTATTTTTATCAGTTTCTAGGATTTAAGAGCCTGTGTGCCTAAATTCAAGACCCACCATAGTAATACTCTCACAGTTCACAAGACATTACATTTTAGCTTCAGTTCCTCAGCTGTAAAAAAAAAAGTTGACCTGTCTGATAGAGTTGTTGTAAGGACAAGTTCAATAAAGACTGTAAACACACTATTGCTATGCCTATGATAAATGGTAGGTGCAGAATTTTTGACAGCAGAGGGGAAAAAAAGCACTTGTGGTCAGTAAGCAATGCTCAGTAGTATGAAAGTATTCAATTTTTATGTGTGTCTGTGTATATGTGTTCAATCAGCTTATTCAAATTGCTATAGCATGCTAGGCAAATTATTTCTGCTTTATTTAAAAAAAAAAACCAAATTATTTTCACTGGATTTTATGTCTCGATTTATGTGGGAGAGGGGAGAATCTTCGCTGTGGTGCATTTGAAACTATGGCGAATGCAAGCATTGTCATCTCCATAGAAATTGAAATGAGAACCTATCTGGCTCCAGAAGAAACAATAAAGTGGTATTAAGAGACTGGAGTATTTGGTTTTCCGGGTGTTTCATGAGATAGAAAAGTTTATGTTTTAAAAAAGAAATCTTGTATTTAAAAAAGGAGCAAGGCAATCTTAGTTCCATTCCACAAGAGGTCCAGGCTTAACATGACAAATGGGAGGAAGTCTCAGCCTGTTTTAACTAATTTTATTTGAGGAGAAAATCGTGTATTAACCATAAGAAGTTGGCAGCAAGAACAAACAGAAAATTATTCTTTCTCAAATGACTGCAACAGTAGTTCAGCTGTTTTATATATTATATTGTAATGGTGAATTGTGATCTTGTCAGTGCCTAGTGTTCTGTGATACAAATTCAGGTTATCTAATAGTTGGCAGCTTCGGTTCTATTGTCTGAGATATCATATTAGGAGAACTAGTCATCACAATTGAATCCAGCTGTCCATCTACTTCAATTGCACATTCCTGAATGTTCCCCAATATGATGGCCAAGGCTGCCATCTCTTGGCTACAAAACTCTTGAGTGGCTACTGAAGTTTCAGTTTGCTGTATCTGTTTACTGTAACCTAATGGTTGCCTAGATGAATGCAGACCATATATTAAGTCTACACTTAAGTGTAGACACTTAAGTCTACACTTGTCCTAATCGCCATTCAGCATTGCTAAACAGGGATTGCATAATGCTCTTAGAAGGTACCAGAAAAAAGCCAAGGCTGAACATGTAATGTCTTTTTTTTTGTAACTTCCTCACTATTAATTTGGTAGACAGCCTGGGATGGAAAAGCCCATACCATTCTTTTAAGCATTGAACAAAATCAGAAGAGTTGTCAGTCAGTACCCATATACAGTAGATGGTTTTCATCACAAAACTATTGTCTATCTTGCTACGTAGAATAAATGTTCACTTGGAACTCACAAATACACTTGAAGTGTCATGATGACTTTCTTCTCAATTTCCTGCCTTTGAAAACCTGGAATATTAAAATTAGATCTTCCTATAAGGTGGCTGCCTATCTTTAATTGATTAATTAATTGCTGGTAGTGTCTAAAACCTGGGATTGCTTAATACCTTGTATTTCCGTAATGCAGAGCACAAAGAGGATTTGATCTTAGTTGATAACTCTAAATAGCGCTGTCATCTGAAAAAAGGATAATGGCAGCATTCTAATGCTAATAGATGTTTTTTTATGCATGCAGATATGGTGCTTCTTTCCGCTTCCTTCCTTCCACATATAAGAAGCAACACACACACACACACACACACACACACACAATCATCAACCTCTCGCATGGGGCTAATATAATATAATATAAATAATAGATCAAAATACAGATATAGATCACAGGCAAACTATATCTTTAAAATTAAGCTTGTACTTTATTTATGAAAAGAAAACTC
Source organism: Arizona elegans (assembly GCA_022577455.1). Classification (NCBI taxonomy): domain Eukaryota; kingdom Metazoa; phylum Chordata; class Lepidosauria; order Squamata; family Colubridae; genus Arizona; species Arizona elegans. The sequence goes on from JAKOOJ010000001.1 coordinate 224,162,037, forward strand.
CTTTAAAAGAATAGAGTAAGCTTGTGTTGTAAATCACGGAAATGATAGCTGGGGTAGTCTGTAAGGAAGGATAATTAGGGGTGCTAAAGCAATGCTCTCAAAAGCTGCTCCCTTCTGTCTTGTTTAATATCAGAAGCATCTTAAATATATGGATATTGTTAGTGGCAAAGTTTGCACTCTTATAATAATTCCATTCACTAGAAAAAAAAACCTATTAAATCTAGGACAGAATTATTTGTTAATACATGATTTTTCAGCTGGGGATTCCACTCTCATTAATAATAGGAGACATTGGTATTACTGATCTAGGTTGTAAGGCAAGGGTAAGGCAGTTTTTGGTCCTATGGTGAAGCTGAACTATAAATTACAGTTATGCACAAGTTCTGTGCTCTTCAAACTAAGGATTATTGATTATTGAGTTTTATCACATAACCAGGACCCAGTTTGTGGGGGCAATAAGCTGACTTTGTATAAAATATACAAAAGTATGAAGGCTATTGCTTAACGCATTGTAAGCCGCCCTGAGTCTCCAGAGAAGGGTGGCATATAAATCTATTTTTTTTAAAAAAAGGGATAAACCATTCACTTATTTAGTAGACATCCTAAGACATTGGCAGCAAAGCAACACTAAGCAATACAATCTCTCTCTCCTGCTCCCAGCCCCAGATATGGTCTCTGCGTGTCCTGGAAAGCATCCTCTTTATGATTGGATGGGTCACACTTTCCTTGGCATCATTCCAGTGGTTCTAGACCGGTTCGGACCACAGTTCAGACTGGTTCACAAGAACCGGTAGTAAAACCGGTGGGAGGCCCCGCCCACCACCTCAGGTGTCATCATCAGCGATCTGCGCATGCGCAGAAGCTCCTGTGCATGTGCAGAAGTATGGCGCGTGCACGCCTGTGAGCGAAGCGTGCACGTACGCACGATCCCGTTGCGAACCGGTAGTAAAGGTAAGTAGAACCCACTCCTGCATCATTCCTCTATTTGTGAAAGGTTTTATTTGTGAGAATGTCATTTCAAATCATCTCTCCATCTGTATTTCATATAACTAGTGAAATAAATTTGGGAGTTGAATATAGTGAGGACAAAGTAGAGGAACATTGTGGTAATTTATGGTGTTCAGAAGATGATTTGATAATTGGTCCTATGGCATTCTGGCAGAACTCTGTCATCTAAAAGTATCCAAAAGACAAGGAAAACCCCCTTCTTCTCTTTTTTTCTGTCTTCTTAAATGCTCAGGATTATTATTAATGGAAGTATCTCTAGAACTAGGAAGCTCTTCTAGTGCTACCAGTATAAACACCTGCTATTTCTCTTTCCTTCTGTTACTCTACACATGCACACCAACATAAACAACCATATTGTAACTTCAGATGCAAGACTGGTTCTCTGAAGCAATTTGATCAACTTCTGTACTTGAAACATGGCTCACCTATCATTGGAGGTACAGAGGCTACTACCGGTCCTGTATGTGTGCCATATCATAAAGAGATCCACAGTTCTGGAGGCAACCATAGAGAATGTGCTGTAATTTCATTGCCAAAGTGAACAGGGGACTAAATATCTCTTCAGGAGGAACTGCCAACAGCCAAACTCCCAACAGTGCTGAATGGGACAAGGTTATAAACTCTATTTGATTTTTAATTAAAATTAAACACAGTTCATACAATTCGTATCTAATATTTGCAAATTGGTATCAGTTTCTGAAAGTACCTGGGTGCTGTACTCAAGACTTTCTGGGAGTTGTATGTAGCCTTAGAAGTTCAAGTTAAAACTTTCTCTTCTAGGAAGATTTGACATGTTGACAGGTAGAAGAAACTGAATTCTAAATGATGGGTTTTCTCATTTCTCTCAATCTTACAATATCAGAGATGCCATACTTTTCTCATCACTGTTTCCATCCAGTCTTTTGGCTTGGAAGAGAAAATGGCTGTGAGCATTTCCACTATTACAGCTAGAATACAAATTGGATCTATTTTCCACTCTGGAGTTGGTATTAAAATACTGAGCAATGTATAACAAGTAGCCCTCGGGCATATTTCACTTTTTATATCATGAGCTCATTCAACTTTGGCTTAGAGAAGGGGCCATTCTCCACTTTGGAATAATATTTTCCCAGGTGGATAAGTAGGGAAAATGGATGTTTCATACTGGCTCTCCATTCTGAACTTGTGGTTTCTCCCTATAGACCTGAGCAGTGTGTAAGTGATTTCCTCATTGTTGGCTTTATTATATTGGCTTAGTGCTCATATAATTAAACAGGATGAGTTTTATTCCAATGCTGAGAGACTAGCAGAGAATGCAAGGTGAAAATAAATGTTAAATTTTGCATATATTCTACTCTTTTTCAGATTCCTGGAAGCCAACACAGTATTTCCATGTGAAAAATTCTGTGACAATTTTCATCCAGCCTGGTATTTTATGAAAGACAGTTGATGAACAACACAAGTAGGGACGATGCTGTGGAGCTCCTGTCCTCCTAATGGGCATTTGGTTAGTTGTTGCTGTTATTTACTAAACTTATATGCAATGTGTAACCCAACTCACAATGACTCTAGGTAGTTTACAAAATATTTAAAACCAAGATAATAAAAATAACAAACCAGGTGGAAACAAAAGAAAAAAAAAATCTAAGTTTTAAAAGGGGCTTCAATCACACTTGCCAAAAAGTCAGATCTTAAGGCTCCTTCAGAGCATCAGCAAGATATGGGCTTTTAGATCTTTTGGGGCACCTCATTCCAAAGGGCAGGTGCTGCAACAGAGAAGGCACACTTCTGAGGTCTCAACACATGTCAATATATGCTTAATTAGAGGAACCCAGAGTGTGTACCAGACTAACCAGATTGAAGTGGCTGGGATGATATGGGAGATTGGCAGCCCCTCAAGTAACCAAGCCCTATGCCTGTGATGGCGAATCTATGGCACGCGTGCCAGAAGTGGCACGCAGAGCCATCTCTCTGGGCACGCGAGCTGTCGCCTCTTGCTCTTCTGGGTTCTGGTGTGCTGGCCAGCTGGTCTTCACGCGTGCAGGAGCACCGGAACTGGAAGAGCAGCCCCCCCCAGCGTGCGCATGCGCACCGCCCACCTAGTCTTCCGGTTTCTGGCATGCATGCACACGTGAAGACCAGCTGGCTGGTGCGCATGCGTGTGCCAGAAACAGGAAGATCATCTTCCTGTCACATGCATGTGCACTGAGCGGCTGCTCTTCCGGTTTCTGGCATGCACATGGCCAGATGATCTTCATGAGCACATGCAAGCCAGGAACCAGAAGACCAGGTGGCCGGCGCGCATGCACACACTGGAAACCAGAAGAGCAGTCACCCATCATGCGCATGCGCACTGGGCGGCTGCTCTTTTGGCTTCCAGCTTCTAGCACACACACATACTTATACTGTTTATACTGGTGTATTTTGGATCAGTTGAAGCTTCTAGGTCAGGCATGTCAAACATACAGCCAGTGGGCCGGATCTGGCCCACACAGGCCAAACCCACCACAGTCCCACAAAGGCAAAAAATCCAGATATGTCATGATATGGCCCGTGATGTGATCGGGTTTGGCACCTCTGTTCTAGGTGGTCTTCAAGGACAGCCCCAGATAGACCACTTTGCAGTAGTCAAGCTCTGAGGTGACTAGGGCATGAGTGTGTCAGCATTCCAAACTATGATTTCCCAAGCGCTGACATGAATGAGTAGGAAAGAGCCTGTCAGAGATAGTAGCTTGACTTTTCACCCAGTTCTTTCCCCCCGGCAGATAACGTCACCTAGGTGATGAGAGGAGGGGGGAATTCCTGTGACTTGTAGTAACTGAAATGAAAGATGGACTTGGAAGGTGGCCAATGAGACACTGAGATTTGAGGAATAGAAAGGGAGGGGTTTGGGATCGGAGGATCAGTTTCGGCTGCAAATGAGTTCAGGACTGGATTGTTATTCTTCAATAAATAAGAGATTTCATCAAAGACTTTGTGTTCGAGAATGAAATTTATTTGAGATAACATCGGAACCTGACAGAGTGACTATCTGAAGGGTCCCTGACCTAAAAAAGGGTGAAACAGGCACACGGGATGAAGAGGACAAAGGCCATCTTGGCTACAGAGAAAAGGATGGTGAGCAATTTTCAAGCCCAGCGATGGCTATAATGTCAATGTAATATAACTGCTCAGTTTCAGGGCCACCATGTGCTGCACCGAGTTAATTTGAAAGGGTGGGAGAAAGAAGCCATCAGTTTAAACTCTGAAGAGCATGAAAATCACAAACTTCTACTTATTGGCAGTGGGAAATCAATTATATAGCATTGCTTTGTGGTAGTTGCATTACATCTGCATTAAAGACTCCAATTCAGCTGTGCCATATCTGTGGCTCTTCTGCTGAGTCAAGCTGAGAGATGGCGCTAAGCTGTGAAATGTCAGGAGATGGATGATTTACTGCTGAGTCCAAGTCAGGAAGCCTTGAGAGCAAGTTCAACCTTCACCACCAAAGTCATGCAGATTCTCTATGCTACTCCTCAAAGTACCCATTTAAATAAATTGAATTAATCTTAGGTTAAGCATGCATTCTAAATTGTCTGAGCCTCATGTTTCTATGGCTGGAGTTAACTCCTTGTGTAGTTAACCACTATGGCTCAAATGCAGCAGTCAAAACATTTTTTCCCCACATGAATGTTCAGGAGACTGCAGGTGCTACAGCTTTTTTTATACGGGGAAGAAAACCTCATTGAAGTAGGTTAGAATTCTTATTTTTGTTGTAGTTTATTAATTTTAACTGCTGGCTCCAATGCAACTTTGACAAAAAAAAAAAAAAAAAAAAATAACCCAGATGATCAAGTTTTCAGTGGGACTTAATTTTGCCCTCCCCTCTTAGAAGACAACAGATCTCTGCCTTGAGAAAAATCAGATATTGCAGAAGTAAGAAGAAGAAACTTGATGGCTATTTTGAGGTCTTGCAATCAAAGTGTATTCTGAAAATGATATCAATAATATTCAGTTCTATCATATATAACCCCGCCTCCATTCCATACAGGTTAGTGTTCATAGAAACATCGTTGTCCCTTAGGTGGATTAGAAATCACATCATGACAATGAATTCAGCAATACTTGACAAGACCATTTGTTATAACAGTTTTATTGTGCAAAAATATGAATGCAGACAGTTGAGCATAAGTGTTCCAAATAAAAGCATTGAGTTTCCAAATAGTTGCATGGATGACATCAAAAATGTCATCAAAAAAGCACAACAAAGAATGTTCTTTCTGCACCAACTCAGAAAGCTCAAACTGCCCAAGGATACAACTGCTGATACAGTTCTACAGAGGAATTATTGAGTATGTCATCTGCACCTCTATAACTATCTGGTTTGGTTCTGCAACCAAACAAGACAGACACAGACTTCAGAGGATAATTAGAACTGCATAAAAAACAATTGCTACCAACCTGCCTTCCATTGAGGACCTGTATACCGCACGAGTCAAAAAAAGGGCTGTGAAAATATTTACAGACCCACAATATAGAATTAGAAAAGGGGGGCAAATTGTGGGATAGAAAGTATAAATTAACAATGGCAGTAGCCTATAAAGAAAATTTGTATAAAATGTTCCATAGATGGCACTTGGCACCAGCAAGATTGGCCAAAATGTTCCCAAATCTATCACATAATTGTTGGAGATGTGGTTACAAATTAGGCACATACTACCATATGGGGTGGATGTGCTCCAAGATAAAAAATTTTTGACGTAAAATTAAAAATTGCTTGGAGGAAATTACCCAATTAAAAATGGAATTTAAACCAGAATTCTATTTATTAGGAATAATTAATCCAAAAATAGACAAATCTTTACAATATCTAATACTCCATATATTAACGGCAGCAAGGATTACCGTCGCATATGGATGGAAACAAAATAAAGTACCAGGAGAGGAAACAGTAATTCGAAAAATTCTACAATGTGCAGAAATAGATAAGATGATGCTGAAAATTAAGGAGAGGAAAGAGTCGGAATATTATAGTGTAGAACAAACTATATGATTGGTTAGATAATTTGGACTGTTAATTTAATTGGGTTAAAACTAGGAAGTATAAATTACTGAATAGTGTTACCCGGATAATGATGGTTTTGTAAATAGATACTAATGTAAATATAAGTATGTAGATGAACGATTGAATAAGAATAGAGAATATATATCCAGGTTGATACAGTAAACTGTAAAATAATATATGATGTAATGTTATGCTTGTTACGTGTTTTTAATGTGTTTTCATTTTTTGTTGTATTTTTCCTTACTTTGTTTTTTAAAACTTAAAAATTCAATAAAAAATATTTTTTTTTAAAAAAAAATATTTACAGATCCCTCACATCCTGGACATAAACTGTTTCAACTCCTACCCTCAAAACGACGCTATAAAGTACTGCACACCAGAACAACTAGACACAAGAACATTTTTTCCTCAACACCATCACTCTGCTAAACAAATAATTCCCTCAATGCTGTCAAACTATTTACTAAGTCAGCATTACTATTAATCTTCTCATCGTTCCCATCACCCATCTCCTTCCACTTATGACTGTATGACTGTAACTTTGTTGCTTGTATCCTTACTATTTATATTGATATTGTTTCCTGATTGCATATTTGTATTCTATGACTATCATTAAGTGCTGTACCTTATGATTCTTGATGAACGTATCTTCCTTTATGTACCCTGAGAGCATATGCACCTTGTGAGACAAATTCCTTGTGTGTCCAAACACACTTGGCCAATAAAAAATTCTATTCTGTTCTATTCTATATTAGCAGTGGCAAAACGCTCTGGATAATGAGTACAGTTGCCACAATTCACATTTTTGATTAAGAATCCAGCTCCACGTTCAGCTGCAAGCCAGCCAGATACTTTGAATAAGAAATAAATTCTGTCCTTGTGAAAATGACACCTCTGGCTTTGTAGAGAGGTAGCTTGAATATGTAATGCTTCTGTATGAAGGCTTGGGGGGTGGGGTGAGGGTGGAATGGGGGAAAGATGGTTTCCCCACTTTCAATCTTGATTCTAGGCATGCTTATGTGCACATAATCATATAGAGGTCATTGTATGTCTGGTGAGAAAAACAAACAAATAAATATCAAAATACATCAACTTGCTTTCTTATATTGGATAGCGTCTTTGCCACTTTTTGTCAAGACATTCATATCCTTGAATCAAAAGGAGAGCTACTTGGAGCTCATAAATCAGGATTACTAAAATATATCAGAAGATCTGAAGCACTTTTACTGCAAATATTAGCGATGTTATGGGCCTCTGGATTGCACTGGAATATGGATGAGCACAAACCATTTAGGAACAAATATTCTTGTTGATAACTGACAGCCAGCCAAAAGCAAGCCCTGATAAAGATAAATAACCTGTACTCAGGGAAATTTTGTGCATCATTAAACATGGTGAGCATATTAGCGAGCAGGGGGTGGAGCTGAATCCCTAAAGAGATAAATCTAAATTATGTGCCGTGCAGTGATCATAACTGTAATGCACCATCTTGGCTAACTAGCTGACATCAACAGGGAAGGGAATTTCAGATTTCAATGGATCTAAACTACAGAGCACTGCAGCACGCATACAGATTAACTGGAGGGTATTCATGATTTTTTTGCCTTGTCCTGTTTTTGCTTTCATCCAACACCAAGTTCAAGGAACTTAGAATTTTCTTGTCGGTTCCTGGGCCCTCCTCCCCATTGCCAGGCCAGTTGATAAATGACTCTTCAATTTGCTTTCTATTAATCATCCTTGGTCACATTTGCATCAGCTCCCTTTGAAAGAGCCCTACAGGGGATATAGGGTTGGCCTATAAAGGGGGAGTTTTCTTTTAAAAACAGATTTAGTTGTGCACTGATACCTTCTTACTCATAGAGAAGTTCATTTTGAGGATGTTGGCATGATATTCTGCTTAGCTGTAGCAGTCACGCTAAAAATTAATAGAGTCTGAAGTTGTCTGTGTCCCATTGTGCTTATGAGTGGAAACAGCAACAACAGCAGAAATTTTAATTCTCCTGAAGATAGAGTGTTTCCTATCCACTGGGAAAGGGGATTTCTCTTACTACCAGGGAGCAATAATTGAGCTCCCAAGACAACCGGCTACTATTGCTAGTTAACTTTCACAGAATAATCAGAAAGGCAGTAATTACACCAAGCAAAAAATGAATCCATACTAGAACCAAGTACAAGGGTCTTTTCCAGTGGAAGGAAAAATTATCCCCAAATTTCTCAAGAAGATGATTCCATTTTATCATTTAAAAATAGCAGAATTATTGAAATAAATAAATGAAGATATGGACTTTCCTTTTGTGTTTTTTACTAAGATTTAACTGAATCCAGACAGATTGAACATTTTCACTGCTGATGGTGAAAAAAAGTCAATCATGTCCATCCCCTGGACACTTTGTAACTAATTAGCACAAGAACATCAAATTCCATCCATGAGCGTTTCTTGGAAATCCTCTTTTCTTTGAAAGAATTTCCAAAATAAATTCTCCTTCACCCAAATGAATGTCAACTGGTAGAAAATAAGATTAATTTATCTACCTGGTCCTAGGTCAATTTGAACTTCAGTTTACCAGCCCACTTATTAGAGAACGAGAATAAGTGCAATGGCTAGATAATTAACATTAAGTCTCAAAGAACCAGATTTCAATCCCTACTTACCCATAAGGTTCAATGGATAACTTTTGGTCAGCTACTCTCCTAGCCTAATTTCCCAGGACTGTGGTGAGGATAAAATGGGGAAGGAAACCATGTCTGGAATTCTGGTCGCACAGTGGTTAGGAGGAAGTATTGCAGGTAAACTCTGCCCACAACCTGGAGTTTGATCCTGATAGGCTTTAGCTTGACTCAGCCTTCCATCCCTCTGAGATCAGTAAAATGAGATTATTGGGGGAAATATGCTGACATATTGCCTAGAGAATGCTGTAGAACACTATGGGGCGGTATATAAGTCTAAGTGCTATTGCTATGTTTGCTGCCTTGAATTCTAGCAGAGATATGGGTTTCAACAGCAAAAGCAAATAGGTAATTGTTATCCCTGTAGAGTAGGCTAGAAATCAATACCACTTAAGTCTAAAATTACATTTACTAGGACACTTCCAGGGAAGCAATGGTGGACTAAAGATAGCTCCATGAGATTGAAGCCAATGACTGCAGCATTAAAAGCAGTCAGTGAATGGACTGGTTTCCCAGAACTCCTCTCTGGATCAAGAAGTTGACTATGGCCACCTGCAAATTTGCTCTGCACAGAGCACACCTGTAAAGAGATCCTCAGGTGTGACAACTCTGGGAGCAGGGAGAAACTCATCCAGCCTAAACGGTGGTCTTGCATCTTCCAATAAACACTGGCTTTTCCCACATTTTTTCTTAACTACTTTAAGAAGTTTCTTATTATTCATGTATTTATTAAATTTATATGTTACCCATCTCACTATCCACAGTGATTATTGACAGTTATTGATTTTCTGTATGCTAAGTACTTTCTTAGATCAAGTGTCATCATGCCAGGAGAGATTCCTTTTACTCTGGATGAAATTTGTTATGTAAATTTAAGGATTAAAAAGAAAACTTTTAATGTTTGAAAAACAGCAAATGGGAAACTAGAACATCGATGTTCCAAAAGGCCAGATGGAGTTGAAAGAGCATTTCCTGTGAGGTGTTTAAAATTTTATGAAAGAAAATGATGAAGATTTTGAAATTAATGGTAAGAAATCCTCCTGTGGGAAAGTTTTGTTGATTGGAAAATAAACATATGGTGAGAGGGGACTTTGAAGGTTGATTTGAGGGAAGTCTGAGAGAACTAAGGATACAATTAGAGAAGAAGAGGTCCATTAATACACTGAAGTAATATTATTTGACTATGGAAGAAATTAAAGTTCTTTGGGAACAATATACTCAGAAATTACTTACAAGATTGCCTGATACTATAAAAATGGATTTAACCGAGGCTATAAAAGAAGAACAGAGTTTACTGGCTAAAATAGAGATTTAGATTGATTTGAATGTGGATTTGAAAATGGATTTTTAAAAAATCCCAGACTACAAGAGTGAAATGGAAAAAAAAGATGCTATGGATTTGAAAATGGATTTAAAAATGCCTGACTACAAGAATGATATGGAAAAGAATAACACAATGGATTTACATATGACACTGGCTCCTGTCTTAACAACTAAAGAGGACACACAAATAATAAACCAGAGTAATGATTTGGAAAGCCTTCTTATCTTGGATTTGCAAAGGGGATGGGTCAAACTACTGAAGTTGTTCCTAAAAGAAGACAAATAGAAAATGATAAATCAACTTGTGGCACATTATTTGATGGGATTAAAGATTATGTTTTATAAGAGTCAGTGGAAGAAATATAAACTGAAGTTATTTGACCAGGATTAAAATATATGTGTTGTGGTTTCTGGTAGCTATTAATGGAATTTCTTTTTGACCAGAATGAGGAGGCTTTAAAGATCTGTTTATAAATGGAAGAGATTTCTCTTGCTTTATTTTATAGAGAAAGTGATATGTTGGAATACAAAACTGATTTATTTGACTAAGGGGAGTGTGAAAACTGCAACCCTTGGATCAGAATATCCCATGGAGCCTCACATAAAGAAATGTATTCAGAAATGCAAATTTGAGTTTCATCTTAGTTATAAAAGGGTAAATGGTGTTTCTCTAATCCCAAAAAATCATCGAAGAGGGCAATAGGTCCTGGTTTAACATTTCCTTGTTGAAAGCATTTTCCTGGAGACTGCCAATCTGAAAGACAAAGTTAGTTCCTTGTGGACTTTTCATAGCTTTAATTTTAAGAGAAAAATATTAACTGTGTATCTGGATAAATGGACTGAATTACAGTGAGTTTAACATCAGCAGGGATCACAAAATCGTAACCAAAACAGATTTCAAGCAAATTCCTCTGCTTTCAAAAAATGAACATCAAGATAGGTCAGAGAGTAGCACTGTATATAAACAAATTATTAAAAAAAAAAACACAACAGACTCTACTTAGTCTACAGAATGTATAAAACATCTCCTTGATCCCGCCTGTCTGGAGGCAATATGCCTTGTTAGGTTTATACCTTGAATGACCATTGTTGTTGTGCAAAATAGGACTCTAAAAGATCATTCAACTTTTGTTCTCTTCAAGAACTGTTAAAGACAGAAGGAGATGATAAATGCAAGTTCAGATTTTCCTTTTGCCATGTGGATATAGCCTTCTTCTCCAGTAGCCTTCCATGTATATTGTAAATCATGGGGAAGAAGAGAGGTAACAGGCCTTGAAAGTTGGACTATGAGAGATATCCTCTTTTGTGGCTTCCACATGTTTAAGAATCCAAATTATCATGGATATTTACAGTACGTACATTTCTTTCGCAATATTGCTCTTCCCATGTGCATCTTAGGACTTGTGGAATTTAATCTTATCTCTAAATGTTATCCCTACTCATACAGTACAACTTAGTCACGCCAAATATGGGTAAAGGGAACAATAATTTCTTTCAACCTTTTCCCCATGAAGACATTTAAGTGTCTTTCTGAAGCAATTAGAGTGACTGCATATAGAAAACTCTAAAAATTATAGGGATAAAGTTCTCATCATAACATTGCATGCAAAGTAGCGCTTTTCTGCCAGCTTTGTTTCACATTGAAAAGAAGTTTCAATGGAAGTTAATAAATCACGTTGATTTTGACATCCACAGATAGTTAAGAATAAGCATCTGTGCACTTGCTGCTGCAGTAGACAAACATTTATTTACAAGTTCATTAAGGGCCGAACTGCTATTGCTTGCCAGACAATTTAGTAATGACACTTTTGAATACTTGACTTAATGTACTTGTCCTTAGTAAAATCCTGCTTCTCTGAAACAGTATCTATTTAGCATGTCATATTTCAGAGGGTTTCTGAGACGAGGAATCCAGTGTTAAATAATAGTGAAAAGCTGATGTATCTAATATTAATTTCCATTAAGAGTCAGCTGCATATTAATCTCCATTTAATTACATGCTATAAGATATGCAAATGCAAAGATCTGAATGTGTGTCAATCAATTCTTATATAATTATAGGTTTCCAAATTGCTTTAGTTTTTTTTTTTAGATGATATAAAAAAAAATCTTAATTCCAACCCTCTAATAAAGTAGGTTGATTGCCACTTCTGGTGATAAAAAGATAGTTAAATGGTAGATGTTAGAAAGACAGGCAGAAGGACAGAGAGACAGGTAGGATCTGCAAATCTGAATAGCGAACTAATTTAAGAAAGGATCTATATTTTCATCTCATATGGTAGTGGTTGTCTGTAGAGCAAGATAATTTAATGCAGGCCTTGCCCAACGCTGTGATTCCAAGGTTACTATGGGTATGACCTCCGTACACCATCCACAAGCTACCAAATTGTGATTTTTGATATGAAAAAAAGGAAAAATATTATATATAAGGGGAACCTATATCATGAGTTAACATAAGTTAGATTTTTATTACCTTAAATGTAACAAAATGCAGGTTGTCAAGCCTTGTCCATTGTTTGAAGTACTATCCCCTGGAATCAGTGGTGGGTTGCCCCCGGTTTGGACCGGTTCTATAGAACTGGTCATAAAACCGTCGGGAGGCTCCGCCCACTGATCCTGATGTCATCAGAAGAAATCTGCGCATACGCAGAAGCTTCTGTGCATGTGCGAGCGATCCCGTTGCAAACCGGTAGTAAAGGTAAGTAGAACCCACCCCTGCTTGGAATGATGTTCAAAATGAAACAGAATGTGATAAGTATTGAATTTCATACACATGTCAGACCCAATGATTATTTTTAAGATTGTAGATTTCTCTTATAACTTCAGGATATCCCATGCCATCCTGACTGGGTTTGATATTCTAAGGATCACAGAAGCTGGAACAGAAAAGAAGCCCAGTCAGTTTCCCTCAATCCATCTCTAACTGAGCTTTTATAGTATCTACAATTTGGGAGGAGGCAGAAGATTTTTCCTTTGCTTTCAAAAGTGGAGGAATGGCTGCAGGCTTTGTGGGAGGGATGATTTCTCTTTAAAATGCCTGAATATTTGAGTAATCTGAACTGGCAAATGTTTCACTGGTCTTTTCATTATTTAACAAGGGAGAAAATAATGTTTGATCATCATTTCAAGAAGTAATAGAGCATTGTAAGATTTTTGAGGGCTTTCTGGCTTATATGACTTGGTCTTCTCCAGTCATGACATATTTTGGTTTCAGGTTACAATATATATACTGTGTTTGATATAGCTTTGGGAAAAATGTAATAGTTAAAAATATAATGCGATGTTATATTCCTGAAACACAGCATTGATACTTATTAATAAATGTGGCTGTTAAGCCTAGAGCCGTGATGGTGAACCTATGACATGCGTGCCAGAGGTGGCATGCAGAGCCCTCTCTGCTGGCATGTGTGCCATCATCGCAGGTCAGATCTCCATGGCGTTTCTTTCATGAGTTTCTGTTTCCCTGCAAATGACAAAAAAAAGTTCATGAAAGAAAAAGATATGACCTCTTGCTGCACTGCCGGTGCTGGGATGCCCCGCCTCCTGCTGGCCAGCTGGTCTTCAGGTCTCTGTTGCACATGCACTCATGTCCGTGCATGCATGCATTAGTGCATGTCAGCACATGTGTGCATGTTGGCGCATGGATGTGCACATGTCAGCGCATGCATGCATTCATGTGTGCGTACACCTTTCAGTTTGGGCATGCACGCGCACACAATTTGGGCACTTGATGTCTAAAAGGTTCACCATAACTGGCCTAGAGCTTGGCAAAGATAAGTATTTTATATAGTTGGAAAGAAATCTATACTGATGAAGAAATAAATAAATTCAAGCTATGGGTTATCAATTTTATTTAAAAATGAGAAGATGGAACAATATCTTCTTTCTAGTTTAGATTTAATAAGAAGATTAAAGATTGAATCCATTTTATGTTATTATGACGTGGTGCCTTGTTTCTCTTTTCCTTTGTTTCTTTTTTCTTCTCAAGTTTATTGGATTTTAATCTGTAGTATTCTATCAGTGATGTATTTTTTAGTCTTGCTTGATTAGTATCCATTAATACAAATAAATTAAAAAAAGAAGCAGGGTTGCCTCCATAGATGTACCACATCCATTTTGTTTTTTAACTCCCCCCTCATCCCTTTCTTCTGTAAATGGCTAACATGATAACAAATTTGGCTTTATTGCAATGGCAACAACAACAACAATCAGCACCTCCGTATAATTGTACACACCAGCTCATTGGTGCAATGTAACTAGAGCAGGGGTGAAATGCTACCGTTTCACACCAGTTTGGGCGAACCGGTAGCAATAAAAGCTACAGGTTCGGGCAAACCAGTAGTGAAAAAAAGCTACCGGTTTGTCCCAACCGGTATTTCTGACGATCAGCTGTGCCGCGTGATTTATATTCACTAGAAAGCAGGAAATCCTGCTTTCTAGCAAATCTAAATCACGCGGCACAGCTGTTCCCTCCCACTGTTCTACTCACCTTCAAATGACTTCTTTTTCTGTGTGAAGTGCGTTTGGTGCCCACTGTGCATGCACGTGTGCAGTGTGCATTTGGTGTGCATGCGCATGCAGCATGTGTTTGGCATGTTTGGTGTGCAGCGGGTATGCACGGTCAGCAAACTGGCGGCAACCTGCAGAGGATTTCACCACTGAACTAGAGCTTTCTAGTTCAAGAGTTGTAGAAATGCTTGAAATCTGAAAGTCCTAACTTTGTAGATAAATGTAGAGATTCTTTGTCAGATATCATTATATTTTTCTTTAAAGAAAGAAAGAAAGAAGGAAAGAAAGAAAGAACAAAAGGCTTGGACAGGCTCTCTATAGTTAACTATCTCAGAAGACTTGCATCTCCCAAAGCAATTCAAGAGAAACTTTGCTGTTCAACTTTAATTTGGACTCTGAAATCCTGGGATTTTGTCACAAAAAGAGAACCGTCTTAGCACCTTTTCCGAATAACTTATTAACAGAGTACAAGCTGGAAGGAAAATCCCACAACATTAAGGTGACTAGAAATCAGACAGCATAGAGTAAATCATGGGAACAAAATAATCTAACATGCTTTAAAACCAATTATATTTTTAATACATTCCTTTCTTACCAAGCTCTCCAGAGGCCTGTGCTTTCTGCTACCGCTTTCATTCAGGTTCAATAAGTGATTTAAATCTTTCAGCAGCAAACACTTCTAATAATTAGTAAATTTAATTAGCAAAAACACTGGCTTTTATTACTGTACTTTTTCAACTATACACTAGCAAAAGCATATAATTCATTTCAGTTACATTTACTTTAGTTTTTAGTAAAGCTTGAGTGGGATATTCAGTGGTGTTTATGAAATGTCATGCAAACATGTTGGTATATACTATATTTTTTGGAGTATAAGATGTTCCGGAGTATAAGACGCACATTAGTTTTTGGGGAGAAAAAACTAAGAAAAAAAAATTCTGCCTCTGCCTACCAGCATCCATTGGTGTTTATTTGGCTAGCATCCTTGCACCAACAGCAAACAGCCTGGACAGCTTCAGCACGTTATCGCAGCCTGATTCAGCATGAGCAGCTGACTGGCTTTGGATTGGCTTCTCGGAATACTGCCAATCAGCTGTTCCAGGCTGCAGGGATTGCCACAGCCCATCGCTGCCTCCGCGCATCACATTTTTGAGTTCCATATGCTCTGTTTTAGACGCGTTTCAGGCTGCCGGGATCGCCACAACACATCGCCGCCAATCACCACCTCCACACGTTGCATTTTACATTGAATGGGTTTGATATGTCTCCATTCTCTGTTAAACAGATTGCTATTCTTCCAATCTTATCATCATACTTCAAGATACCCTTTAGTCTTGAAATTAAATATACCTGAACTAAATTCTTTAGTTTTAACAGGTAAGGTTTATGGGTTTTGAATTATAGAAAAGTACACAAAACATTTAACAGAATAACTGAGTTGGAAGAAAACTCTAGTCCAACCCCCTGATCAAGAGGGGGACCCCATACCATTTGTAAGCTACATCATTCAAAACCATATAACATGCTCAGTATTTGATCATATTCCTTATCACAATGAATATTCTAAAGAAAAGTTGAAGTCTGCATTCTAGAAAGTGCTTCATCTCTGATGAGCCAGTCAAAATCCCAAGCCACTTGAGTATAATATTTGGTTGGCTTTTTGAAGTAAATACGGTTTCTCAACAACTAGCTACACTGACAGTTAATTTTGAAAAATGCAGGGCTACAGACTTTAATTTTTATATTAACCTGTATTATTCATATGAGCAACTAGGAACATTTCCCTAATTCTCTTAGAATAAGAATTATAACACACACTCACACACACCATTAGTATTTTAATGCATTCCAACAATTTGTTTGCTATCATTATGCTGCAATAAGAGCCCTCTTATTAAGCAATGATATCAATATTAACTTTGCTACTGGTGCCAAAAGGAAGAGAAGAAATTGTTCCAATTTGAGAAGTTTTTACTTCAGCTGATTCTGACTGAATTGGAACATAATTCTTATTTTAATTTCCAAAAAAGAGTCATAAAAATGAAGCAAAAAAATAAAAATAAAATAAAACCCCACTAGGTAACTACAACTTAGTTGTAGGAGTAGAATTGCCAATATAAAATCATCTACAGATGCCCCAACTCTACCTGATTATTTTCTTAGAAAAAAAATGCTTATATAACCTGGTGCACGAGGAAGTTGACTCACTTCGAATGTTCTTAAATCTTTCCCTGTTAATGGTTTTTATAAACTTACTTGCTCATTATTGCTTCCTACCTTTTCTGAGTAATCCAATCTGGCTATTTGTCAATCCCACATAATTCCAGTTTGGCTTGCTGACTTTTCTGCCTCCCTCATCCTTTCCATGTTTCACCAGGGCAATATATCTACCTGGGTAAAAGATTTCTATGCCTTTTTACTGGGCCATTATGGCTGAAGTGAAGCTTGTTTGTTTCCTGAGCCTTGGCTTTTGCCCTTCCAGGCTTACTTCATACTCCTCCAGTGTCACCATTTCAAACAAAGTCAAGGTGATTAATGTTGCCTAGTTGATGAGTTTACAGTTCTGAGTCTTTCAAAAATCAACTCCCATGCAGATGGGGTTTTTGTTTTGTTTTTTTTATCCTGAAGCAAAACTAGGAGGCTGTTGAGTGACTGGCATGGTCGGCTGATGTCGCCTTCAAATTTATTGCAGGGTTATTCCTTGCTTTACTTCTTGCTTTATAATTAAGGGAAGTAATGGTAGCTGCTTCAGAAATAGAAAAGGGGGTTCTCTGTCTTAGTTAATTGGCAGCTGTTTGGTGGTTCTGGGAAAAAAATAGGGTTTGTGTTCTTTATAACAGCTGCTTCATTTTTGTACATGGAATTCTAAAAACATAAATACAAGTTTGGGCAGTTGAAGCCGTTAGAGTACGGTTTGGCTGAGATTATATTTGAAAATTTTGCCTGATTCTGCAATTTCATCTAAAAGGGCTTGTGAAAGCGATATTGTGTAGATGCATTAAAGTTATTAAGGGGAAAAAAAAACCCAAGGTTGGAGAAATCTCATATGTTATGCAGTACTTTGGCATATAATCTTGGAAAGAGGTTGGGAAATTCTACCACTTTGACCTATCCAGCATTTTACAATTTGATTTGCTAGCCAGTTTCAATTTCCTTTAAAAAAAAACCCAACATGATTTCTGTAGGGCATGAGATGATTTTAAAAAGGCCTCTTCATGTAAGAATAACAGAAGGTAGACCCAGATAGAGAAACATTGGACTATATATTGAGAGAAAAGTGTTACGTTATGCTGTTCTCTTCAGAGAAAACAATCGTGCAAAATAATAATGCAGCCCTTTATACTCAGCATTTCACTATGATTATTTCTTTTATTTTGCTAAGTGCCCATTGATTCAGCTGGGTACAATCCAGTCAACGGGAAGGACTTGCAAGATCCTACAGAGTTCATTAGGAGTGATTTACATAGATCACTTTCATGGTAAAATTGATAGGACTTAAATATCTTGCATTCTGGCAGGATAATGAGTTATGTATTTCTAATGAGTAAAATAATTGCATGGAAAATGGAAAATTATGATAGGCTCTTTTTGCTTCTGACATTAGAGGCAAAATAACCACTTTGCGAAATGCAATCCAATATATGTACTCAGTAGTTAGATCCACTGAATTCAATAAAAATTATCAACAGGAAAGTGGATCTAGACTTACAGCAATGTCATATAACGGAATTAAATACAATCAACTCTTACTCAGCCAGACTTAGCAATACTAACTCTAGAAGTATTCTCTAAATATATTATGTCTGAGAACTGTCAAATGTGGCAATAGAAAGCAGAATTCCATTTTGCCACAAGACAAGGCAGTGCTCTGAAAATAATAAAATAAAAGCTGCTGTTTTCATGATTGGCTTTGCTTGAAAGTTTCAGAATATCTTATAATGCTGGTAATTCTCTGTGGAAAGACCCAAGAACAAGACTTAATTGTCAGAGTGGCCTGAATGTGAATCTAGCGGCTGACTTTGACACAATTTTTGCTTTTCTCTAATGCTTATGACTAATCCTTAGTTTTGTCCTCCAATTTGTCATTTGTTCTATAGTTTGTAGAGTGCAAATTTCTGTTCTTTATGCTATATGTTATCCTTCCTATTCTTCTTATTGGAACTTTGCCTAAAAACTTCAATGTATGAAGGGTCGATGCAGAAATATTCTAGATAACAAGAAAAGAAGAATATTTGGTTTGCTAATTGTTTGAATTGGTTTTACTTAATATGTCAGGTTTTTTTAAAATGCAGGTTTTTTTTAACCTATTGTTACAAATCTGAAAATCTCTTTCCACAAACTACTATTTGCTCGCTCTCTCTCTCTCTCTCTCTCTCTCTCTCTCTCTCTCTCTCTCTCTCTCTCTCTCTCTCTGACAGAGAGAGACACACACACAGAGAGAAATATAGGGAATTCTTCATTAATGTCAAACTCCTTATAATTTGCTCCTTAGACTATGATTTATCACTATGTCTCATCCTTAAAAGCTAATTTAGACATGGGGTGAAAGATCCCTTAATAGGATTTCTGTGTTTTGTGTAAAGTGTTAATTGCAGCTGTGTGCAAATTTATAGCAGGGGACGGCATCAAAATTGGACAATTGTACTGAGGGTTGGAGGTATATTTTTTCCCTATCTTTTAAAATAGCTCTTCTATGAAAATGGGTCAAACTGAAACTTTGGATACTATTGATGGGAAGAACTATGTTTGTGGGAAATAATAAGGTTATTTTCTTACCATCTCCAGTGGTAAGATGTGGACCATTTGCATCTCTGCTATAACTATAAAAAATCATCATGATTTTTTAAAATGAAATATAATTCACAAATCTCTTATATCTTTAATTTATGCTATAGCAAATGAACAAACATTCAGAAATATCCTGTTTCATTTTAGGATAATTTTTACCCCATTTCTACTTCCCAACTGAAGCAAAATAAAAATAACAAAATAGAAGACTTAATGTTATTTAGCAATTGTTATGTAACAAAATAAAATTGTTAATATAGCAGAGTCACATAAAAGGTAAATAGCCCTCTGATCAAATTGTAGAATATCTGAGTTGGTGAACATAAACGGTACCAGGCACTCTTAAATTACCTCACTGAATTTATAGTTTTAATTGAGTGCCTTATATTTAAGCTAAATGAGTTAATTATGTTTGAGAAAAATCTTTCAGTCTCTTGCGGGCAAGACCTGAATTGGCAAATGCAGAGAATCACGACAAAGGTTTTAATATTGTTTATTGATTTGTACAGAGGCTCAATGTTTTAGAGTTTACATGAACTGTAAAAGATGAACTTGGCAGTACTGTATTAGAAAAGGAGGAACAGGAACTGATTTAACTGGACAGCTGAGTTAATTCTCCCTTTCTGATCTCATTCAAAGCTAAGGGAATGGGAGGTCTTTATTTCATGAGATCATCATATCACATCTGGGTCTGATTTACTAGATAATGCAGTAATTTAATTATATCCATCACAGAGTTCATGTTTGGTCAGATTAAAAAATGAAATGAATGAAAGGTATGGTTTTTTTCCCCCTCAGTGAAGAATTGTGTGCTCCAAATAGAAGCAACTTTTATAGAAAAAGTGAATCTTGTAAATTTACATGATTTCACAATGTTGCCATATTCTTGTGCCCATCATCTATTTATTTGGTAAACCAGTATAGTGGCAGGAGAACTGCAGTCTGAACATGAGAGTCACATGTTGACATATTAAAAGTGTCACAGAATCCATGGCCTAACGGTTAAAGTTAGGAATCTGAAACATATCTCTTGACATTTGGACCCCTATATTGTCCTATATCTTCATTAATCCATGATAAAAATTTTCAGTTAAAACAGGTCAACTTGGAATAATTTGGATTAAATACATAAAACATAGTATACATTTTGATCTGATCCATGTTTTCAAGAGCAAGGTCCACCATCCTTAAACAGCACCCTGAAAACATCTTATTTAAGCAGCTTACAAGGATGGGACAAATATAATTAGGATTTATAGCTTGAGTAGTATAGAAAGACATTTTAAATAGTAGCCAAGCAGTTTGTCATCCAGATGAATATAGTTTGGTGCTCTGTAGTTGCCAAGAAAAATCTCAACAGCATCCTTGAATGCTCTCCAGGTCGTTTTCTCTAGCCGCACCAACAGATCTTCAAATGGCTTGTCATTAATGATGTACTGTATCTGACATGTGGACCAACAAAAATGCCTTCCTTAATTTTGGTATCAGTTACTCTTGGAAACATCTGTCTCAAATAACAAAAACCTTCATCTTCCTTGTTCATCACTTTCACTCTAATGTTTCATCACTCTGAGTTTTATGTGAAGTGGAGAAAAGGTATCTTTATTGGATCAATAAATGGTTCAAGTGCCACATTTTTCTGTCCTGGGACCTGTCCTGTTTTCATATGTTTCTTTCACATGTGCAGCATAGCCAACAGGTACTAAAAGGTACATTGGCATTGTGTAAAAACAGATTACTAAAAAATGGTGCATTTTATTTTCATGATTGAATACTAAAAGTATTCAAGAAGCAAGATCTTTGTTGTCCATTGTAATCAACAAAGTTTGCCCTCAGAAGGCTGATTCAGCATGTGAACCCTCTTTTCAAATCATATTATTTGAATGTTTTATTCTTTTTAATTGTTTTAACTGTTTTATTATTTAGAACTGTAAGCTGCCCAGAGTTAATTGGCTGAAATGGTGGCTACAGAAATTGAACAAATAAATAGTGTGTGGATATTATAACTCACAATCAGTATTTTAGTGCATTAATATATTTCATTCCTCATTTTTACGTTATCACTACTTTCATACCTTATTTTATGAACCTCCAACGTTTCAACAAATGGGCTGCCTATTTTCATCATGTGTTCCATCATAAGTTTATTTCATTCTGTTTTCCAAGAGTTAAGGAAAAAAGAAGCATGAACATTTGCATTTAAATCATAGTTATTTTCTGGGACATATGACATTTGTAAAGATTCTTGTGCCAAGAATTGGCTCAGAAAATTTGGTACAATATCCAGTGGATAACTGCATCCATTCTAGACATTCAATTGAAAGATGTAAATTAAGTCAATTCTTCAGCTGCAGTTTCATAGGATTAGTCTCTCCCTCTCCCTCTCCTCTCTCCACACATGCGCACGTGGGCACACACACACACACACACACACATGCAATTTCTTTGGAACAATGATCCCCTCTCTATATCTTCCTATATTGTCTTCTAGCTTCCATAAAAGTAGTGTCTTTGTTTTCTTGGTGTATTGTAGAAAAGGCACTAGTGATGTTTGTTCTTGGCAATGGCAATTCCGGGGACATGAAATGATTTAACCTGAACTTTTTTCCCCATACTAGGCATTGTCTTCTGATAATAAAACATAAAACTGATCCCTTGTCTTCTCACTGCTCTGACCTTTTGTCCCTGCTCTGGTTGGCTTCTGTTCCTCTGTCATGCTGATGTGGTTTAACCTACTGTAGTGATAAAAGTAAATTATTAAGGATCTCATTACAAAGGATTGACTGTTGTTATTCAGTGATAGGACTGAGCTAGTAAATTCTTTTTGCTTAAAATGAGATGCTTATAGGCCTCAGATGAAAATGAAACTTTTCCTTTTATCTCTGGGAAAAATAGCATGCAAGAGAAAAAACAAAAGTAGCCTCTTTTTTCCTCCTCCACAAAAAACAAAAAACCCCCCAGGTGTTGAAGGATCTGTAGCACACCTAATTACTAGGGATTTTGATGAGTGGGGCACTTTTGTATGCAGTTGGGGTGCTTGTTTTATCTCATACTGTGATCTCTCATTGTGAAGTATTAAAGGGCAATTTTTGTAAGCAAGATCGATTAACCTGTTTGTATTTGCTCTGATTTAAGGGCTATAATAAGCTCTTCTGTTGCTTTGAAGCTATCATTCTCTTTAAAATGTCATAATTTGTCACATCATTTCCTTGAATAGAAGTTTTGACAATCATATTGCTAGTAAACTATAAAATTTTAAAAGTTGTATTTTTATTACTGCTCTTGTCAGCATTCTTATTCTGGATTTTCAGTCTATGGGAAACTGATTTTGCCTGTATTCCCCTCATATGTTACTGCTTACTTTTGTGCTGTACTTTCCTCTGCCTTATCACATTCCATTGGTTGCTGCTTACAGGGGTGGGAATTGTGATAGTTGTGATTATCATCATACCACTACCTTCTATTTATATAAGTAACTGTGAAGATGGGAGGGTGGAAGATACTTGGCTGTGATTTCAGTGATATCACTGATTTTTTTTTTTAATTTGATTTATATGCCGCCCTTCTCCGGAGACTCAGGGCGGCTTACAATGCGTTAAGCAATAGCCTTCATATTTTTGTATATTTATACAAAGTCAGTTTATTGCCCCCACAAACTGGGTCCTCATTTCACCTACCTTATTATTTCAGTGATTTTCTTTAAGATATAGCAAAGTTTTACTTCCTTTCCAATTTATTATATTTGATGAAAAGAAGGACTGGGGTGACATAATAGCAGTGTTCTGATATTTCAGGGGCTGCCACAAAGAAGAGGGAGTCAAGCTATTCTCCAAAGCACCTGAGGGGCAGGACAAGAAGCAATGGTGGAAACTAATCAAGGAGAGAAGCAACTTAGAACTAAGGAGAAATTTCCTGACAGTGAAGACAATTAATCAATAGAACAACTTGCCTCCAGAAGTTGTAAATGCTCCAACACTGGAACTTTTTAAGAAGAGATTGGATAACCATTTGCCTGAAATGATATAGGGTTTTCTGCCTAAGCAGGGGGTTGGAATAGAAGACCTCCAAGATCCCTTCTAAATCTGTTATTCTATTCTATTCTATTCTATTCTATTCTATTCTATTCTATTCTATTCTATTCTATTCTATCCTATCCTATCCTATCCTATCCTATCCTATCCTATCCTATCCTATCCTATCCTATCCTATCCTATCCTATCCTTCTCAGACTTTTGTGAAAGGATTTCTTCTCATCTTTTCAATTGAAAAATCACTTAAGTTGAAATCTTTTGGTGCAATACAGGTAGTCCTTGACTTATAACCACAACTGAAGTCAACATTTATGTTGTTAAGTGAGATATTTGTTAAGTGAATTTTGCTCCGTTTTACAACCTTTCTTGCCACAGTTGTTAAATGAATCACTGCAGTTGATAAATTAGTAACCCGGTTGTTAAGTGAATCTTGCTTCCCCATTGACTGCTGGTCAGAAGGTCGCAAAAGGGGATAACATGACCCCAGGACACAGCAATGTTCATAAATATGAACAAGTTGTCAAACATCTGAATGTTGATCACATGGGGATGCTGCAAAGCAGAGTTGGGCTGCTGCTGGTTCGGATCGGTTCAGCTGAAACGGTAGTTTCAACCAGTGGCTACCCCTTCCTATATAATCGCCGTTTAACATTTTCGCGCTCACATTTTCGGTTCTAGGCGAATTGGTTGCTACAATATGTGATGTCCACCTCTGCTGCTTTCACAGTTGCAACTCTGAAAAATGGCCATAAATCACATTTTTCAGTGCCGTTGTAACTTTGAACAGTCACTAAACAAACTGTTCTAAGTCGAGAACTAACTGTATTGCAGCTTCTTAGATCTGTCTCTTATCAAATTTGAAATCACATAAGATACATATTTCTAAATGATAGCAGTAATGAGCAATTATGTCAACATATCCTACAGAACTATCTTAACATGGAGTTGGAAGACTCCAACATATCCAGTGGCAGTGGTGAGCAAGTATGACTGGCCTTGAATGGTGCTTCACCTCCCCCCATCTTCCCACAGGTACTTCTTTTTTCCTGAACATGGCAAATCCTTTGATAATTCTGGCATAACTTATTCCTCTTTTCAGCTTTTTTTTTTTGAACTGAGAATTTTCAATCCCAGAAAAACCTATTTTTTTTAAAGTGGGGTTTAGAAGAATTGTATCTGTATAGATTGGGTATGCTTGTTTCTTTTCACCCCCTCCCCCTCAAAAAACATTTCATTAATTATAGCAGAGGCCTGAAAAGAAGATTATACATATATTAGAAAGGAATGAGTGTTTTTTTTTTTTTAATCAGGACAACCTGGTCTACTCAAATATGGGACAGAGCATACTGCTTCTGCTTTCGCCTTTCAGCCCCAATCCAGGACCTTCGCAGGCAGTCACTTTTGCGATAAACTATTTTTGTGTTAAATTTATATTTACTGGCAAAGAAATAGAGAGATAGATCTAATAAATAGATCTATTTCAAGCTATTTAGCTCTCATCAGCTAGCCATACCCTTCTGGTAACCCAGGCTACTTACATATTAGATAGCTGTATTAACCTCTAAACCACAGAGTCTCCTTGCTTTGCTGGCTATACCAGGGGAGGAATTAAGTGTGTTTTATTAGGGCAACCTGGTTTACCCAAATATGGGATGGATACAGCTACCTAATTAAGTAGCCTGGGTTCAAATCCCAGAAGGGTATAGCTAGCTGACAAGAGCTAAATAGCTTGAAATAGATCTATACTAGTCTCCTTTGATTTTTTGTTGGTAAATTATAAAGTTAACATTATAAAGGAATCTTAATCAGGTTCACTTCTGAGCCAGGAATAAAGAACACAGTGGTTACTTGAATGAAGTTTATGGGGTAAAGTTAATTTTGAGAGGCCAATGCACAAAAGGCAGCTGTTGGACGTGACCCCAGGTTTGAATTAGTCTCAATAGTTTCTGATATAAAAATGTATTGCCTTTGTTCCTTGCAAGCATGCAAGACTGCAGCCTCTAGGACTTTTAATGGTTAGGCCAGTGATGGGTTGTTACCGGTTTGCACTGGATCGGGGAACTGGTAGCGGCAGTGGTGGGAGGCTCCGCCCACCTGCCTGGATGCTTCTGTGCATGCTGCCCACGAGCGCGCATCCACGAGTGAACCAGTAGTGGTGGGTTTTGAAATCCGCCCCTGGGTTAGGCGTCCTACTGAGCTGTAATTTCCACTTTTCACATTGATCTCTGCCTAGATATTATTATAATTTGTGATTTTGAATCACAGAAAGAAGAATACGCAAAGGAAGTACTTGATATCTTTCCCAAACAGGATTTATGATTGGATGATGACATTACAATGAGCGGTGATGATGTCCAATGAAACTATTTCCAGTTTAAACATCTAGTAGACAAATATCCTTAAATGTAAATATGGCTATAAGAACCCAGCAAAAGAAGCAAGTTATTCCACTGTATCATATTACATGTTAATCACTATATAAAAAAACCCTTTATATAAAAATATTATTAAATATTTAAAATCCTCCTAGACCCTTTCAAACTATTGTTTAGCAGATTATGAGCATCTCTAGTGAGAAAAGACAACTTTTTCAGCATAAGTGATTACAATAGAAGATGCATTAGAGAATAAAGAAGCTTCATAGAATGGTGAAAGAGCATGGGGATGTATGCTCATATCTTCCTTTTTGCTAATTAAATTGCGGAAATTTCTGCCATGAAATCTATTCCTAATCACAAACAATATGCTTCAAATGTTTTTGTGCCATGAGAGACCAATAATAAAGAGAACCCACTTCAATATTGGATCCAGCTGAAGATGAAGTTGATAATGCATTTCCAATGTTTATAGCCTAGAAGAGAGATTTACCTCTAAATGCCTTTGTTTTTTCAGTCACATCTCCTCCCCCTTGGTCTACCAGAAGCATGGAACAACGGGCTAAGAAAAAAGTGAGAGATCATCTAGTTTCCTACTAGATTATTCCCTTCATCTTCATGTGTGTATACCAATTGCTAGTGAAAAAAGAGCTTTCTTATATCTATCCTTATCATCATATGCAGTTCTAATCAACAAGACAATATTACAGTGACATAAGAGGAATTATGTGAATGATGAAAGGCAAATATGCTTTTTAAGGTAACGAATCATTACCCAGATTTTTTTTTTTTTGTAATCTGATACTGCTGTTCCATATAACAGATTTGTATATATATCAAGATACAGTAAATAATGAATTCATTCCCTATGGACCAAACTGAATCCAATTTCAATATAATTATGCTTCTCTATTTTCAAAGGAATGATCAACATTGTCTTTTTTTTCAGTATTCATTTATTGCTTTCAGCCTGTGTTTGCACTGACATTTCAACTATTAAGAATTAAATGTAAGGTAAGTGAATGTATTAAAATAAAACAAGTTGAGCAGTAAGAAATGTATTTCACCTTTTAAAGTTAATTCCAAAAGGAATAAATCAGAAATATCAAGTAAATTTACCTTACTTTATGCTTATGTAAATTGCCTTTAAAACCAGAGAGAAAATAGAGCGTAGATTGTTATTAAAAAAATTCTAAAATTTAAGTTTAGTAGCCAAAAAAAAAAAAAAAAAGTAAAGCAGGCTTCTAGTTATTTGTCTGACATTTTGCAGGTTTCATATAGTCAGAAGAATATCTTTGGCTGAAGCATGACATTTTATAGAGGTGTTCATCATTTATTAAATCTTCATCTTTTCCCTGGGCTTCTTCCATCTTTCCTTTTATCCATTAAAAAAAAAAGACTAGGGAGAAAAAAGTAGAGAAGTAGTATAAAAATTAATGGATTGCTTTGGAAACTTTTCTAGAAGTATCCAGATGATAGTGTTTTTAGAACTTGCTACATCAAATTTCAATGTTCTCAATAATAATTGAAGATATTATTGTCTCTATTCAAGAGCACTTTACTCTTGAGGCAGAGGGGGGCAGAACATATTCTTTCTCATATTAATACCCTAAGCATGTAGAACTTAAGGCTGCAGCATTTAAAAACTTTGGACACAACCTGCAGAGTTTTTCAAAAGTTGTAATCAAATTATCGTTTTTAATATGACCGAAGTGGAGAAATTGTTAACTTTAAAGAGAATGGTTCTATTATGATTCTAGTCCTCGACTTAGAATCATAAGTGCAACCAGAATTTCTGTTGCTAAACAAAGCAGTTGTTAAGTGAGTCAGCACCTAATTTTATGTACTTTTTTTTTTGCCATGGTTGTTAAAGAAATCATTGCAGTTGTTAAATGAATAACATGGTTATTAAGCAAATCTGCCTTCCCCCATTGACTTTGCTTGTTGGAAGCCAGTTGGGAAAATTGCAAATGGCGATCATGTGACCCTGGAATGCTGTAACTATTGTAAAGATATGCTGGTTTCCAAGTTTTGATCACATGGCCATGGGGCTGCTATAATGGACACAAGTGCGAGGATCAGTTGTAAGTAACTTTTTTTCAATGCTAGTTAACTTTGAATGGGTCTAAGTCAAGGACTACCTGTAATTGTATCTTATTCAATTAAAATTATGCACAGATCACATTGCACCAAAACTAGCTTTTCTACCTTCAATGGCTTTTTGCTACACTGAGACTAGTTAAGGCCAGGAAAAAATAAAATAAAAATAAGTTGTGCACCTCTATAGCAGAGGATGGTAGTTAATCCTGCAAACACAGCTGGTGATGATAGCTATTCCTAATTTCCAGAGTTTCCTAACGAGTAATTAATTTAATGCTTTTCAGGTGTTTTAGATTCCCTTGATAATGTATTAACTTTTCAAAATAGTCCAGACAAAAAGTACAGTACTAACTCTATCTTTATTGTAAGGTTACATTAACAGCATCTTGCAAGACTAAGAGTATTTTCCACAATTTTTCTTTTTACTCTCTAGAAAATTAGGCAGGGTGATACGTGAAATGTATCCTGTGTTTCCTCTCTTTCTGTGGGCTGAGATATTGTTTACATGCTGGTAGTCCAGTCTGTGGCTCTTCCTTCTGTATCTCAAGGTCATTCTCTTATACCATTTACATTATGGCAGTGCTTGCTGGAATTGATGAGTTAGGAATTAAAGTTCAGAGCACCTAGATCTCTACTCATAAATGAGTGATGTAGTCAAGATGGAAATTATAAAACGCTATCATGCAAGGCCAAAATGATGCTTTCTAATAATAGCAGCATGAATTCCCTTCCATATCAATTTTGGTTAAAACATCAGCTGAAAAGTAACTGTTCTGACATTGGGATGGTCGTGGTTACTGTATTATGCATTACTAACTCTAAGGAGAAGATTTAAACAAAACTACCTATAATTATGTTTTTCTGAAGTTGTGTTGTGGTCCGCCGGCAGCCTGTGGAGCTGGCAGCAGAGTCGGACAATGAGGAGGCTGGGGAGGAACAGGGACCAGTCCTGGAGTCTGGGAAAGGCTTGGACGAGGGCTCTGCGTCGGAGGCAGAAATGGGGCCAGGGCCATCTGGGAGTTATGTGCTGACTCCGGAGCCTCCAGAGTCTAACGCCAGAGAGGCAGTGGAACAGGGGGAGCCATTCCCAGTGCACGCATGCACAGAGCTGCCAGAAGGCAAGGACAGTTAAGAAAAAAAAGGGCGACTCAGAAGTAAGGCTTGGAGATGATTGGCCCCTGCCATAAGACATAAAGGAGGAGCAAAGGCAAGAAGCAAAGTTGTTGATTCTAGTCAGTTTGTATTCTGAAGCTTCGTTTTGACTCTGTGCTCCGTGTGGCCTTGCAAAGCTAATTACCAATTAGTTCTTTGGCAGTGTGTCAAGGGAGATAAATAGAATAGAATAGAATAGAATTCTTTATTGGCCAAGTGTGATTGGACACACAAGGAATTTGTCTTGGTGCATATGCTCTCAGTGTACATAAAAGAAAATATACATTCATCAAGAATCATAAGGTACAACACTTAATGATAGGGAACAAATAAGCAATCAAATCATATTAGGAAACAGTCAATACAAATCATAAAGATACCAGCGACAAGGTTACAGTCCCAAAGGTGGGTGCTTATCAGCCTTATCCCGAAGGACTGCGGCAGACTTCTGTCGGACTATTTACAAACTCTTGGTGATTCAGCATGGGCTATGAATGAACAGAATTCACAGCCATTGAAATAAAAAGAGGGTTTTTGGGACTAATTATGTGCTTGTTACTGTATCAGGAAGCCTAGGTCAGAACAAGTTGATAGCTTTTTATATGCATTTTAGTCAGTGGTGAGTTTCTACCAGTTCGCCCCGGTTCGTGCGAACCGGTAGTGGTGGTGGTGGGAGGCTCCGCCCACCTGCCCGGATGTCATCATAGACACAAAAGTGCCGTATGTGAGTGAAGCGCGCAGGCGTGCACTCCCAGTTCTGAAGTAGCGAAGGTAAGAGGAACCCACTACTGATTTTAGTAAATATCACTTGATTATAAACCTAATTAAAATATATCAGAATAGAGAAAATAGTTTGTATTATCACTTTTGAGGGTTCTGGAATTTCCTCTTTTCTCTGTTATTGCTATATAGTAGTTTTTCTCAACCTTGACAATTTGAAGATGTGTGGACTTCAACTCTCAGCTTTGCTGGCTGGGGAATTCTGGGAGCTGAAGTCTACATGTCTTTAAGTTGCCAAGATTGAAAAACATTGGGCTATAGGGGGAAAAAAACCCACAAGTCAACCTGTTTGGAAAAGAATTAACATGCTGATGTTTCTGATATACATTTTAAAGATCTATATCTCATGCAATATCAAATTGTTTTAATTCAGAATTTTATGCTTGTTGCAATGACAGTCTTTGGACTTTTATATCTAAATTCTAAAGCATTATTTTGCTGTCTGGTTTTGCTGTCTGAACTGACTGATTTTTTTCCCCCCTATTTTTGTGGTGCAGGCAAAATCCCTGTTTATGTTGTTCCACTGTGATTATTCAGTCATGTAGTAGTGGAGTTTTCCACTAAAAGAAATATAAGAAGTAGAAAGATGCGTTGTGTTTAAAGATGCTCTAAGGCTGGCAAATTCATGTGAAATATATGAGTTCTTGAGAACCAAAAAGTGGCCAGGAAGAAGCTGTCTTAATGCAACAACATGTAAATTAGTGGAGGCCACTCAAATTAAACTCGTAATTTTTTTAAATGTTTGAAGATACTTAGTGGCTCAAATAGCCTAATTTTAATAAAGCCTATTCAGTGTTTAGGTAAGTTCAGTATGTGGGAACTGGCAGTCTTTCTTAGCAATAGAAAGTAGAGTGTAATAAAATCTGGAGGTGTTCAGTGGCTGCAGCAGTACTTTGAAGACTATGCTAGAAAATTAGGGAAAACTAAATAAAAAGCCATAACTGTTGGTGCATAGGATACTTCTCTATGATTAATGACTAGTTGGAAAGAGTTGATGGCCTTGGCTTTCACCTCAGTCCATTAACCCCAGCCATTCATTACTCCATAGGAATTGCCCTGCACCAAGAATCCTATTGCTGCTGTATGGGAGCCAGAGATGCTTAACATATTATGTTATGTTTCTGGAGCAAGTCAGCTTCAGAACTGGGCTGATGGAATTTTATGCAGATGACATTCTAAGCTTGGCATTAACTTGATGCAATATTACAATTATCCTCTCATCCCTGACAGAAAAAAAAAATTAGCCTAATTCCCACTTCATTCTGATTAGACTTCAACTCCATTAATGCAGCCACTTTATGTATATGAATTACGACTCTGTAATGTAATTGCAGAACCCCATGGAAAACAGAAGGAGTAGTGTGAAGGCCCTGGGACTGAATCTAAATAGGCAAAAAGCAACTTCAGAGTTCCTGGACAGCTTTATCCAACTCCTTGTCCTGGAATAGTGATTCAATCAACCCTTGAGAGAATGTCATGGAAGCAAATAACGTGAGGTCAAACTACAATTTTTTATCATTGCCAAAAAGCCTTGGTTCTTGTCATTCTGTAATATCTCTAATAAGGATATGTGATTGTCTTTACCTGGTCCTTGTCATACTCTACAAGACCATATATCATTCCATCCCAACCCTCAGATGTGAAACTGCCTTACTGTAAGCTTTTGGCTCTTTAAAAGTGTAGCTGAAACAATATATGCATTCTTTATATAATCCTTTCCATATATATGAGTGCCAGTTTGGTGTACTAGTTAAGGCCCCAGTCTTAGAACGTGGGAGACCATGAGATTAAGTCTTGCCTTCACCACAAAAGCCAGCTGGGTGATTTTTGGCCTGACACTCTCTCTCAGCCCAACCCATCTCACAAGGTTGTTGTTATGGGGAAAATAGGAAGAGGAAGGTATGTTGGATATGTTCGCTGTCTTGAATTATTTGTAAAAATAACGTAGTAGGATTCAAATAAATATATAGATAAAAATATGTGTGTATGTATATAGTATTCATTCTTCCATCTTTGATGTTCTATATCCTATCTATCTATCTATCTATCTATCTATCTATCTATCTATCTATCTTCATCATCATCATCATCATCATCATAGAATGGAATGGAATGGAATGGAATGGAATGGAATGGAATGGAATAGAATAGAATAGAATAGAATAGAATAGAATAGAATAGAATAGAATAGAATAGAATAGAATAGAATAGAATTCTTTATTAGCCAAGTGTGATTGGAAACACAAGGAATTTGTCTTGGTGCACATAAAAGAAAAGATACATTCGTCAAGAATAATAAGGTACAACACATAATGATAGTCATAGGGAAACAGGAAATATAAATCTTAAGGATACTAGCAACAAGGTTACAGTCTACTATCCATCTGCCATATTTTGAGTGGAGAATGATAGCCACAAAAGATTTCTTCAATGTTTTTTAAGCATTCTGAGGCAAAGTCTCTCTTGTTTCAAAAACTGTGGTACATATATTTCACTTTCCTAAATACCATGTTGCTTTTTGTTGGGAACAATAAAATGCCACCAGAATAATTTAATTCTCAGATATGTTCTAAACCTTTGGGGGTTAATTCTCTTTTGAGTCAATTTCCATTCCTAGAAATTTTAAGGATAGATCCACATAGTTTTCTTTGCAGCATAACTGAGACAATTTGCCACTGTCTTTTTCTTGGATATCTTTTGTAGAGTAGCCTATAGCATTTCCTGCTAGCTTACTATCTAAGTACTATCCAACCTACTGCTGCCATATATATATAATCCAATTTGTATATCATCCAACTCCCAATGACTCTAAATGATTCATAAATTTTAAACAGGTTCAGAATATGTTTATGTACAATCTGGGATTAGGATTTCTTCCTAATCTTCCTTTCTTTTAAAGTGTCCAATTCTTTCAGAGATTATATGGGGAATGGCTGAGTAAAGGTACCAACTGAGATTGTGTTCTGACTTTAGAACAATATTCCAGAAATATCATTTTGGCCTTATTTTCCCAACAATTCTCAGATGTCATTGAGAATTCATAAAATAATGTATGTGGAGTGTGCGTTTGTGTTTGTGTAAGCAATCTCATTGATTTACTACTGCTTTTAATTGTATTTTGGTTTGTTGCTCTTAGTGATTCTATTGAATGTTTTATCTGGAGAGAAAGCAGAAAAGAAACTTTTAATTGTACAAATAAAATATAATAAAAATAAACAAGTCTTCCCTCTATTTCAAATTAAATCTCTTGCTAAGGCAAGGAATAAATAGTAACAAAAAAAAATATCTTTGTTGGAGTACAGAGTACAGTTTACAGATTTAGAGAAAACAGTTTGAGACTAAAATTGTAATGAACTCAATATGATTAAAAATAAAAGTCCATCTCTACAAATGAAAATATAAGCTGTAATGTGAAACTGACAGTGTCACTTTTAAAGGGAGAATACCTGTTTTAAGTTTAATACACAGATGTGCACATTTGCAGCATAAACTATAATGCCTAGAACTTAAATATCTAAATTATAGGCACAATCTAAAAAAAAAAAAGAGCAAGTGTATCTTCTCTTGGGTTATATATGCCTGTTATCAGTCCAGTGTTGATAACATATCTATTGTGTCTTTCATTTACTTGGAACATCTTTTATTTTCTGAACAATGCTTCTTCTTTTGTATTATAGTCATTCTATTACTCCAATACTGTTAGAAGAACAATGTAAACCTTCCAATGATAGAAGATTTTGGAATTTCAGTTTAGGGATTTCTCTATTACTGATTTTCAAGCTTAGAGATTCAGGTAAACAACCACTTAAGACAAGCTGTTGAAATTATGAAATCAACCACCCATTAAACTATAAAAATGGTAGTTGTGGTGTAAAATAAGATGGCATCAAGCAGCCCTTCTTTGTTGAGCTTTTCTTGTTATCCTTGTTCCTCTCTGTATTTCAATATCTAAATGAACCTTACTCAAGTTTTTCAACCTGAATTTGCATAGCAAAATGTTTTTACAAACAAGTCAGGAAAAACACTTCAATCAGGCACTTGGGATAATGGATTTTTGGTCTGATTATCCAACATAATTAATGAGCTCTGAGCAGGAAGTGCTCATCATCACAAATGTTGTAATGTCTCATCCATTAGAAAGTCTGTGGCAGTACTGTATTATGAATCAATAATAAGGTTGCCCTGTCAGAATAAACTTGTATCATTTATGCTTGAGAATTATAGGCCATTCTTGGGCTTTTCAGAAGATAGAAGTTACAGATGATTCAGAGCTCTCTTAGGTAAAGGGAATTATCTAAAATTACCTCCTTATTTCAATCCAGGGGTGAGCTCCTAGAAGGATGTCTATGTCCCCTTTCCTTTAGAAGTCTGAGATCACATGAACAGATCGAAGCCCTTTAATAGTTGAGCCTGTTCCTCCAAAGAAAGCAAATCTGACTGCATTGCATAAAATGTCAATAGGTATTAGAATACACCTTCCAGGTTTGCAGATCAGTTTAGCATCCACACATCTGGAAAACAGCCATATTAGGAAGGCTACGTTGGAGTGCTGTTGAAGAAACATCCTTTGTTGTCTTAGTGGAGACATCTGACATTAGTCTGGAGCTATCCAAGGTTCTGTTTTCTGCAAGACTCTTCTTCAGGGGAAGCCTGTCTTAACTTTCTCTTATTTTTATTTAGATCTGATTGACCTCTTTTGACTGAGCTTTGTTTATTAATTTTACCCTACAGTCTTCATATAACAGTGCATAACTATAAACAAAGCCAAGTCAAAAACTGGAGCTTTATACGCCTTGTGTTTTTGCTGAGGGTTCAATGCAATGGAAATATAGCATAAAGAGCTTGTCAAACATCAGAAAATACCCAGATAACTATCACTTATGACTGGTGGGCTATGTTCAGTTTTACATTAGCTTAATTCTTGGTTTGACTAGGTAGAAGACTCACACAGACATGGTTTTGCTAGATTAGAATTCTAATAGCAGAAAAGAATGAATCCAAATACATTGTCACTGATTACCATCTGCAGTGCAAAAATATATTGAGGTTCTATATTCTCACAAGGGAGTAAACTCTAGGTTGCTTTTTACAATTGTTTGGGATGAACAGATGCTTGACATAAACTTTGGTGATCTTGAAGCTAAGTAGCAGTTTAGACAATGACCATCTGTAGTCTGGAAAATGCTATCTCTATCTCACCAGCCTCAATCCTTATAATTTTCTATAGTATACTTGACAGGAGGGTGTCTGTATTAACAATGACATGCTGAAAACATACAGGAAAACATTTGTTGATATTCTAAGGATAAAACTCCAAATAACTGCTACATTGAGACCTGTATAATTTAATAATATTTTCTATGGAACACTATGCAAACATTTGCTCCCCCCAAGATCTGAAACGGAATGCCTTAGAAATAGACATTTTTCCCTGTTTTTAAAGGTGAAAAATTCTTAATAAAAACTATTTTTTTTAAAAAAAGAAATAGACATATTACTGGAGCTTTTATTAAACACTTGATAGCTGTTGGTCTTCTCTGATCCTAAGTCTCTCTCTCAAAAAAAAAATGTATTGGAAACAGAAGAAAAACTGAAGTTATTGGTGTACTGTTGATTAAGATTGCAATCTTGTTGACATTTTTTCCATGCGTGTATAAATTAACCACCCCCCCCTATAAATCTTACTGGTCTTTTGCAAATGATCCAAGAACCAAGTTAACCTGTTATGCTCCCACTCTTTCATGCTAAATGTTAAGGTTGAGAAAACAGTGATTCAGTCCACTATTAATAAAGCTGATTCAACAATAGCATTGTGAAATGTCTTCTCTTTTCATATTATTTCTCCGATTTGGTGATCTTTCAGCACAGGAAGTAAATTCCAATGGACTCAATGGCATTGCTTCTGATTAAATTGAAGACAGGACAGTGAGCTCTGGTGGCTCAGCAGACTAATTAACATCCACTTACATCTGCTGCCTGCAATTACTGCAAGTTCAAATCTCACCAGGCTCAAGGTTGACTCAGCCTTCCATCCTTTCTAAGGTAGGTAAAATGAGGACCCAGATTATGGGGGCAATAAGATGACTTTGTATAAATATATAAAAGTATGAAGGCTATTGCTTAACACATTGTAAGCAGCCCTGAGTCTCCGGAGAAAGGTGGCATATAAATCAAATTTATTTATTTATTTATTTATTTATTTATTTATTTATTTATTTATTTATTTATTTATTTGCAAAATGGCATAGAAACCCCTTCAACCTTGTGGATTACCTTCTTCTTTTTTTGCCTGTTTTTGAATAAGACATCTTTGGATATTTGGAAATATAAAAGTGGATTGAATCTAGAACTGTTCTCCTTTGTTTGAATGAGAATATATTTTGCCCATATCTCTTGAACCCACCTTCCATTAGTGCAGGGTTTTCTAATCTTGGTAACCAAAAGACTTGTGGACTTCAGTTCCCAGAATTCCCCAGCCAGCCATGGATTTCAGGAATTGAAGCAGGGGTGAAATCCAGGAGGTTCTGACAGGTTCTGGAGAACTGGTAGTGGAAATTTTGAGTAGCTCGGAGAACCGGTAGCGGAAATTTTGAGTAGTTCGGAGAACTGGCAAATACCACCTCTGGCTGGCCCCAGAGTGGGGTGGAAATGGAGATTTTGCAATATTCTTCTCCCAGGAGTGGGGAGGGAATGGGGATTTTACAGTATCCTTCCCCTGGAGTGGGGTGGGAATGGAGATTTTGCAGTATCCTTCCCCTGCCACGCTCACCAAGCCACGCCACACCCACCAAGCCATGTCCACAGAACCAGTAGTAAAAAAAATTGGATTTCACCACTGAATTGAAGCTCATATTCTTAAAATTGCCAAGGTTTGCCAATTATCAAAATTACCTTAGTGCCAGTGCACATAGTATTTGAGGCTGAGGATTTTATAGAGAGGAAGGCAAAGTTAGCAAAAAATGCTGACCTATCAAATGGGGACAAATGATTTTTTTTCCCACTCTGAAAAGTCTTTTTCCCTGTGGACATCCAACTTCTGTCTACTTCATGAGCCTGAAAATAGAGGACCTTGTTTTAAAGAATCCACACATTAAAGATAATAATGTTAATGGTTTTAGGTAGTTATTGATTGTTTAGCTTTGTTGTACACTGCCCAGAGTTGCTTGTTTGGTGAAATGGGCAGCTATGTAAATTAGACAAATAAATAAACAGACTTCTAAGACTTATTTAATTGATTAGCGTGTTGCCATGGATTTAAGGAACCTTAGCATCAAACTATGCTAGTCCTGTGATCTGTTCCAAAAAATGTGAACAGAGTCAAAATAGCCACTAGATCTAATCAGAATGCTTCTAAAAGGCTTTCATAGAATTATTTTCGTGTTTTAAGGTGAGGCAACTCAACCACTTGCACACACCAAGTACCATCTTTTGATTTAATGTTATTTTTCCCACCAAGTGATCTGGTTTCTAAGCACAAGATGTTTTCTGTACATGAAAAGGCACCTTTGGGACTATCTTTTACTGTTAGGATTTGTTATTTTTCTCTTTCCTTGGGGGAAAGCCCCCAGTCTATCAAATTTAGCTTCTGTTTCTCCCCCACATCCCCTGTTCCACAATGTGAAGGTGAGCTTGTAAAACCAGCACTGAGATCTTGTCTCTGGGCTCTAGGATATAGGAGAATGTTTACAAGAATAAGATATCATGACTACATAGAATGGATTGGTTACAGCTGCATTTAAACTGATCTTGTTTATACAAGCCGGTTTGTCAGGATGAGAACTACCGCTGGCTATCTGCAAAAACAGAGCTATAATTGAGAGACAGTAAGAAATTAGTCTATTGGAAGCAGAAATGAATTGAACTTAACTTCCATCTAGAACATAAACATAATCATAAAGCTCATCTGTACAGGGTGTTATTGGCAGATAAGAAATGTAACATGAATGTTGGAAAGGGCATTGGAAAGAAGAGCTTATAAAATCATTGAAAGCTAATCATAATACTCATTTTCCCCTCATTTCCCCCTTTACGGCCCCTCTTGACATGTTTGGGCAAAATGATTTTATACAAATATGCCTATGTAATATTAGAAAAGAGAGAATGAAACTTGCTGCTCAAAAGCACACAGACATATTTTTTTATATTAATCCTTTTTTTCCTATAATAAACATATTAGTTATAACATTTTGTTATTAACTGCAGAGCAGATAAAGGATCCAGAAGCCCACATGTTTTGCTGTATTTTTAAAATTTAAAAATAAGAAATTACTATTATTTTCTATAATTAAAACACTTTTTTACAAAATAAAAAGATGAGTGACACTCAGGGTTTTGTTTGGAAAGGCTGCTTAGAAAAAAGTCAAAGGTTAACTTGATCTAATGGGAAGAGATAATGGGAGGCATACTGATTAGTTGGACTTTGGTCACTATATTGGAACTGACTTCATGCTATGAAAGCTATTTTGGGAACAGGCATAGCAATGACTTGTTGACATACCCATACCATGCTCTCACATGCATCTGTATCCATCACTCTACTCCCTTTGGTGTAAGCAATGTTATGCAAAGTACAGAAAAGGAGTAAGAGGTAGGAAGCCCTAGGAATTATTTTATTTTATTTTATTTTATTTTATTTTATTTTATTTTATTTTATTTTATTTTATTTTATTTTATTTTATTAAATTTGTATACCGCCCTACTCCCGAAGGACTCAGGGCGGTGAACAGCCATAAAATAAAACATATAGATACAAAATTTAAAATGGAGATAAAACTAATTAAATAAATTTGGCTGTAACATTTTAAAACCCCAATAAATTTAAAACCAAATTTAAAATTTAAAATTCCATTTTAAAAAGAGGAAAAGTTTAGGTCAGGCCAGCTTGATGGAATAAGAACGTCTTAAGCGCGCGACGGAAGGTACGCAGATCCGGAATTCTCCGTATCTCCAGGGGGAGCTCGTTCCAGATTGTAGGTGCCCCCACAGAGAAGGCTCTCCCCCTGGGGGCCGCCAGTCGACATTGTTTGGCCGACGGCACCCGGAGGAGCCCCTCTCTATGGGAGCGTACTAGTCGGTGGGAGGCTATTGGTGGCAGCAGGCGGTCCCGTAAATAGCCAGTTCCTAAGCCATGGAGCGCTCTGAAGGTGATAACCAGAACCTTGAAGCGCACTCGGAAGACCACCGGGAGCCAGTGCAGCTCGCGCAGGAGAGGCGTTACATGGGAGCGCCACGTCACTCCCATCACCACCCGCGCGGCCGCACTCTGCGCCAGTTGGAGCCTCCGAGTGCTCCTCAAGGGGAGCCCCATGTAGAGAGCGTTACAATAGTCCAGACGGGAGGTGACGAGGGCATGAGTGACCGTGCGTAACGAGTCCCGATCCAGAAAGGGACGCAACTGGCGAATCAGGCAGACCTGATGAAAAATCCTCCCGGTCACGGCCGTCAAGTGCTTTTCTAAAGACAGCCGTGAATCCAGGAGGACGCCCAAGTTGCGAACCCTCTCCGTGGGGGCCAGTGCTTTGCCCCCAATAGTCAGCGATGGCACCAGCTGACTATATCGGGACGTCGGAAACCACAGCCACTCGGTCTTGGATGGGTTGAGCCTGAGCCTGTTTCTCCCCATCCAGATCCGTACGGCCTCCAGGCACCGGGACATCACTTCAAGGGCATCGTTGGGGTGGTCTGGGGTGGAGATGTACAGCTGGGTGTCGTCAGCGTACTGATGGTACTCCACCCCGAAACCACGGATGATCTCGCCCAGCGGCTTCACATAAATGTTGAACAGAAGGGGCGAGAGGACCGATCCTTGTGGCACCCCACATATAAGGGGCCTCGGGGTTGACCTCTGCCCCCCTGTCAACACAGACTGCGACCGGTCGGAGAAAAAGGAGGAGAACCACCGTAATACGGTGCCTCCCACCCCCAACTCTTCCAACCGGTGCAGCATGATACCATGGTCGATGGTATCAAAAGCCGCTGAGAGATCTAATAGGAACAGGACAGAGGAACAGCCTCTGTCCCGAGCCCTCCAGAGATCATCCACCAACGCGACCAATGCCGTTTCCATGCTGTACCCAGGCCTGAAGCCCGACTGGAACGGATCTAGATACGTCGTTTCATCCAGGTACTGGGGAAGCTGTCGTGCAACCACACTCTCAACAACCTTCGCCACAAAGCGAAGGTTGGAGACTGGACGATAGTTAGCCAATGTTGCCGGGTCCAGGGAAGGCTTCTTGAGGAGAGGTCTCACCACCGCCTCTTTCAAGGCGGCGGGAAAGACACCCTCGCCCAATGAAGCATTTATAATCCCCTGGAGCCAGCCTCGCGTCACCTCCCGGGAAGCCAGCACTAACCAGGAGGGGCACAGGTCCAACAAACATGTGGTCGCATTCAGTCTACCCAGAATCCTGTCCACGTCCTCAGGGGTCA
Source organism: Arizona elegans (assembly GCA_022577455.1). NCBI lineage: Eukaryota > Metazoa > Chordata > Lepidosauria > Squamata > Colubridae > Arizona > Arizona elegans. The sequence continues at coordinate 224,202,221 of JAKOOJ010000001.1, forward strand.
CAGAATCAAACTCATCCCAGATAACATTCTCAGGACCTTCCCCCGTCATCCCCGCTGGATCTACCCAGTCGGAGTCCAGATCTTCCCGAATCTGAGTGATTTTGTCATACAGATACTGAACAAAATCCTCGGCTCTTCCCTCCAAGGGGTCCTCCCGCGCTTCCTGGTAGAGCAGGGAGCGGGTCACCCTAAACAGGGCGGCCGGGCGGTTATCTGATGACGCAATAAGAGCAGCAAGATAAATGCATTTTGCTGCTTTTATTGCCACTAGGTAATTCTTAATATGAGATCTTACCAGAGGGCCAGTCAGATTCAGTACGACTGGCCCTCCAACTACTCTCTAGGCGTCTTTTCCGGCGCTTCATCTCCCTCAGCTCCTCAGTAAACCAAGGAGCCAGGTGAGATTGGCTCCGGGTCAGAGGCCGCAAAGGCACGACTCGATCCAGAGCTCCAGCGGCCGCCCTATCCCAGGCGGCCACTAAGTCTCCAGTCGAGGCGTGAGCCAGAACCTCAGGAATTGGCCCAAGCTCCATCTGGAACCTATCAGGTTCCATCAGGCGCCTGGGGCGGTACCATCTCATTGGTTCCGCCTCCCTGCGGCGGGGTGCAGCGGTTCGAAGGTCAAGGCGAAGTAGAGAGTGATCCGACCATGACAAGGGCTCGATGACTATGTCCCCTATCTCGAGATCACTCAGCCACTGTCCAGAGACGAAAATCAGGTCCAGTGTGTTTCCCCCCGTGTGCGTAGGGCCATGAATTAGTTGGGTCAGATCCATAGCCGTCATGGAAGCCATGAACTCCCGAGCCACCTCAGATGTCTCACCCACGGACGGCAGGTTGAAATCCCCCATGATCATAAGTCTGGGGGTATCAACCGCCACCGTGGCGATAACGTTGAGTAACTCGGGCAGGGCTGCTGCCACGTGGCAGGGAGCCAGGTACGTGATCAGCAAACCCCTCTGAACCCCATGACCCCACTTAACAAGGAGGGTCTCACATCCGGCCGTCTGAGGAACAGTGGCCTCCCTCAGCCTAAAACCTGCTCTAATAATAACCGCTACTCCCCCACCCCTCCCCTGTGAGCTCGGTTGATGGAATGCGTGGAAGCCTGGTGGGCACATTTCTACCAGAGGGACCCCTCCCTCCGGGCCCAACCAGGTCTCCGTAATACCCGCCAGGTCCGCTCCCCCCTCCTGAACCAGATCACAAATGACGGGGGCTTTATTTATTACGGACCTGGCGTTGCACAACATCAGTCGAAGGCCCGGGCCCTGAGGATCTGTACAACCTGGAGAACGAGTGGAGCCTTGGGGGCCGGAGCATGCTACCGCTCGGAGACAGCGGGTGCGCGCTCCCTTAACATGATATGGCCCCCTGCTCCCGCCATATCTACCCCTCCCACTCACAGTACTGATGATAGAGACATAATCTGGACAAGCTCGACCCCCCCATCACCTCCGGATCCCCCATCCCCTCCACCGCGCATAGTGGCCAGGCCTGACCCTCCCCTTGGTGGGTCTTCCCCCAAACCCACAACCCTAGTACCAATTTTTCCCTCCCCCCCCTGGGACCCCTTAAAAATTTACCCAATTTACTTAAAAAACCCCTCAACCCCCTCTTCGCGGCATGCCACCTCTCTGGGTTCCAAAGCCCGTCATTGAGGTAGGCCCTCGATAATGTGGAGGGCCAGACCTGCGAGAGGGGGGAGTCTCGCAGCGCAAGAAGCTCAATGGTTTTATACATCCATAGATTGGGAAAGGGTGAAGATGGCATCTGGCCAGGGTTCCATAAAGTCTAAAAGTCCTGAGGACAAAAGGCAGCAACAAAGAACATGGGTAACTGGACTCCACTGTCCTCTCACGACAGTGGGAGGAGTCCCATGCCATTCCGATAAATCTAGGGGATGTTCCTCCCAGACATCCTCTCACGATGTCAGGCCAGATGGAATGTGCTATGGAGAAATTCAAAAGCTGTCCCCTCTAATAGGGATGGTAGTAGTAACCCAGACTCCCTGGGAACCCACTTCAAGATGTCCATTTGTCATATAGTCCGGGGCGGATGGAATAAGCCAGTCCAGAAGGCAAAAGTAGATAGTAAGACCAGGGGCAGAGTTCGATGACACCCAGAAAGATGGAAAATGTAGCTTACAAGGCAAAAGGCAGCTGGGGTAATGACTATAATGAGGCCTACACAAGCCAAAAAAAGGAGGGGAGGGGATGGCCCGAGGCAGCCCACGGCCAGCCCTCAGCCATCCTCCAGCCTCTCTCACTCCCTGGTCTTTAGTCATTTTTATCCCCAGTCTGCAGCCCCAATTCAGGGGGGCCTCCGGATTCGGCCAGGAAATGGGTCCATAGAGCCAGCCCCTGACAGGTCCGGGCTGTTGGCAATTTGCCTCTCCCCACATTTGGCTGCTGCCCCCTTGCCTCCACCAGCGTCCAAGGCAGTCCAAGCCTCGTAGGCACCAGTGCCGCAGCCGCCTCCGCCTCCACCAGGGCTCCCACCACGCTCCGGAAATGCCAGGGGCCTTAAGAAAGACCCCAGAGAGACCGGAGAGCCGGGGAAACCCCCATTTCGCTGCCGCCGCTGCTGCAAAGTCACTGCCGCCGTCCCGACCGCCGCCGACCATAGTGGGGGGGAAGCACCGCTGAACAGCTGTTGCTGCCGCCACCCCGTGGCGCCTTCTGACGGCCGTATCTCCTCAGTCCTGGTGTCCCGGAGGGCGAGAAATCCCTCAATATGCTGGGAGGAAGCCCCTTTCACTAGGACTGGGGGCCAGGATGATCGAATTTGCCCCCGCGGTCCCCAAAATGCCAGGAATCGCCCCTTTCTCCCGGGAGCGTCTCAGCTCAAATCCGCCATCTTGGGCATGCGCAGAAGGAGTTTTTCATTAAATTAAAGGCATAAAGTAAGATTAAAACAAAGCAATAAATAAAATCCTGGTTACACCAATACCAATAATGACACCTCCTCGTCCCATTCTCTCCTTGAATATCATACTTCCACCCAGATTTTCAGGCATTAACTTTTGTTCTTTAAACATTTCCTTTTTCATTTTCTGAGGAGCTCTTTAATTCCATCCTGTCCTTATTTCCTCTCAACCCTTCCTTTTTTTCCCATGTATATAATCATTTGTTTCCTCTATGTGATTAAATCATTTCAATACACTTCTTTCGAACTGGGCATTCATTTTGATATTCCACTCACATTCATTTATCATGCACCCACCTACCTCTTTTTGTTTTACCACACAAACTTTGTAAGAAACCTGATCCTGTTGCATTCAGCTTTCCTTGGTGTTTCTCTCGACATACCCATTCTCACCTCCACATAAGAAAATGAACAGAAGCACATTCTCATGCAGACCTAGTATTTCTTCTTTTGTCAAAAGAACAATCTTTTGTGAAAATAATGCTTTCGGAGTTCCAGATATGCCCTCTGATCCCAAAAGATTGCCCATCTATGCCTCCACTTTCAATGAAGCAGCGAGGTACAGAAAGATTGCAACTCATTGCTCATCCCTCTCTCCCTATCTCTAGCAGTCACACATTTGATATCAGGGAAAACAAGCATTTCACCATAGTCAAACATAGTCATACTGTTAGGGGCAGTGTTGGGATTCAAATAATTTAAAAATCAGTTCTTTGCCCTAATGACCAGCTGGGTGGGTGTGGCCATGGTGGGTGTGGCCAGAGGGTGTGACAGGTAGCACTCAGCCTCCAGCATGCCCCTAGGAGCAAAAATGGGTGCAGGGGGGCGCTGTCCCCTGTGCCCCATTTTGGGCCTAGTAGGCCTCCCTTCAGCCTCCTGGGAGCAAAAATGGGCTGGGGGGGGCATGCTGCACCCCCTCGTGTCTCATTTTGGGCCTAGTAGGCCTCCCTGCAGACTCCTGGGAGCAAAAATTGGCTGCAGGGAGACCCGCTGCACCCCCCCCCCCCCCGTGTCCCATTTTAGCCCTAGTAGGCCTCCCTGCACTTACCTGGAAGCCAAAATGAGGTGCGGGGGGACTTCTGGAAGGGGCAGGATGGGGCCAGCCAGCAATTTAATAACCAGTTTAGCTGAAGTGGTGCGAACCGATTGAATCCCACTACTGGTTAGGGGAGTCATGGTGAGTGGGTCTGCTACTGAGGAAATAAACTCATTTGCTTCTTAAAACATTTCCTAAACATGGTTCATGAGTAAACTTTAGGAATTACTAGGTAACAGACACCAATAATTTTTGAGACAGACTATGTATGTATGTATGTATGTATGTATGTATGCATGCATGCATGCATGCATGCATTTAGGTATGTATATGTGTGTGTATGTATGTACTGGAAAAGAAAGCCATGGTGATAGCATTAGGTCATTCCCCCAAACTTCCTTAAAGTGTCCTACAGTATGTCATATCAGCATATATCTTTTCCATTTATAGATGGAAATGTGCTTAATTCTCTGTTGTATTCTGGTTGATGATCTTAATTCAAGTTTAATAAGGCAAACAGGGCAGAACTGCATGGTCTCATTTCACTGATGACAGGATAATGCCCCTGCTTGTGCAGAAACAGCAAAAGGAAATTCAGAAGACCAGAGTGATTATTAGAAATTTCCTTGGAGAGTACTGTGAAGATATCCAGTAACTGCTGTAGTGTCTAGCCTACTTTTGGAACTAATGGGATATTAGACTGGGAAGAAAGCAGTGGTGAGGCACTTCTCTAATGCTACACAGACATCTCATCAGTGTGAAGGTTGACTTGAGGGCATCTTTACCTTTATACTGGATTTGACTGAAATCCAGGATGAATTTGAGTCAGGCTGCTTGGGGCCAAATTTGGGGCTATACAAGACAAAAAAAGGATTCCTACAAAGAGAGGTAGGAGGCTTTGTAAATGATTTGATATTCTATGGAGCATTGCATTTGCAGAATCTACTCTTTTATTTTTTTTTCTCCCTGCATCCCAGAACAATGCCAGAATGAGGAGAAGGGTCAGAGAGGAGGAGGACTGGAATTAAGTGACTGAAGAAATGAAAAAAGAAAGTTGCTTGGAATCCCGATGGGAACAGAAATTGGGCATTTTAGTCCCACACATAGTATTAAGTGGGGGGGGGGGGAATACAAGTAAAAAAGTATTTCAGCTAACATCTGGCCTTTCCTCTAAGAAATGCATGGTGTGGGCAGGAAAAGATTTGACTTACCTTAGAAGATGGAGGAGGTAGGTTTTCTTTCTTTAAACTTTGAAAAGCTTAACCGTGGAAAAAAACAGTATCATCCTCCACTCTCTTACTATAACTACTTTCTTTTCTAAATTCCAAACTGAATTCGGATACTGCAAGGACTAAGAACAGAAATGATGAGGACAGGTCTGGCTGTGAGATTGAAGAGGAGGAAGTTTGATTCATTTTTTTCTGGGGGCAAAAAGTGCACAAAACACACTTTGAATCCAGGACAATAATAAAGTAATGATGGAAAGGAGGACAGTGGACTTTAACTTTTAAGGTAATGACTTCATGGGCCAGGTGAAGCAAATAGGTTTTGTTGAGAATAAATTCTGTTCAACTTTGGATTTGGTATTGTACTTTGCAGTTACATATTATTGTTACTTACTGCTCTTTTCCATACTTAATTTAATTTAATTTAATTAATTCAATTTATATGCCGCCACTCTCCGAAGACTCAGGGCGGCTCACAATACATTTTAAAAAACCATTATAAAGATACTTATCTTTGTATCTCTTTTATGTTTATGTGCATGTGCATGTGTATGTGTATGTGTATGTGTATAGGAGATAAATAGTTCCCTAGTCCAGTTGTGTCCAACTCGAGGAGGTAGTGCTCATCTTTGCTTCTTAGCCAAGGGAGGCAGTGATCATGTGGCCAGCATGTCTATGCTGAAGTTACCTTTCCACTGAAGAGGTATCTATTTATCTACTTGAATTTTTTTAAAAATTTGATTTATATGCCACCCTTCTCCGGAGACTCAGGGCAGCTTACAATGCGTTAAGCAATAGCCTTCATACTTTTGTATATTTTATACAAAGTCAGCTTATTGCCCCCACAATCTGGGTCCTCATTTTACCTACCTTAGAAAGGATGGAAGGCTGAGTCAACCTTGAGCCTTTGCATACTTTCATACTGCTAGATGAGTAGGAACTGGGCAGTGGTGAAATCCAATTTTTTTAACTACCGGTTCAGTGGGCATGGCTTGTGGGAGTGGTGTGGCTTGGTGGGCATGGCGTGGTGGGCATGGTAGGGGAAGGATACTGCAAAATCTCCATTCCCATCCCACTTCGGGGGAAGGATACTGTAAAATCCCCATTCCCTCCCCACTCCTGGGAGAAGGATATTGCAAAATCTCCATTCCCACCCCACTCTGGGGCCAGCCAGAGGTGGTATTTGCCAGTTCTCTGAATTACTCAAAATTTCCATTACCAGTTCTCAGAACTGCTCAAAATTTTCACTACCGGTTCTCCAGAACCTGTCAGAATCTGTTGGATTTCACCCCTGGAACTGGGGTAAGTAACGGGAGCTCACCCCATCATGCAGCACTTGGGTCTCGACCTGGGCTTTAACCACTAGCCATCATAGTCCCATGTATATGTATATCAGAGAGAAAAGCTGAATGCTATGCTGAAATCTGATGTGCAACTTCTGAAAAATATTCTTCTTCCTAAAAGAGCCTTCTGTGTTTTCATCTTAATTTCAAGAATCTTGAAACTTTGTGTTGTGGAGTTTGGGGGTTGACCTGGAGCAGGAAAGTTCACGTGACACATCTTTCCACCATTCTGAAATTCCCTGATTGTTTTAGTTTCTGATGTGAAATTCCCTTGTGATGGATTTAATTGAAGTCTGGGAAGTCAAGAAAGCTTGAAAATTTCTAACTAAATAAGTGCCCGAGCACCGCTTTCCATCCATGGAAACATGGAAACTTCTCCCTGGGGAAGAGCTTTCAGAAGCAAATTTTCTTTCATCAAATTGACCAAGAATGGGTAGAAACCAACTGTGGAATTTTTCTATGCACTATGCATTACTGGAAACAAACCAATCATAATCTCCAACAGAGTTGCTTTTCTGGGTTTCCAACAATGGCCTGCCCATAAACCAGTCCTTTGCTTCATTTCCCCAATCCTGGTCCCTTCTTCTTTTGGTACTCACGTTTGTCTCATTGAATCTCCTCTATTTCAGCCTTTGTGGTAAGGTAACTACCAGTAGAGAGAAGTATCTTTTCAGTCTACTTTTCTCCCTTCCCCCTTTCTAGGAGTGTGAAATCTGGGTGAAGAAAATATCTGGTGAAGCGTACCAGAGCGGACAATAGAGCCCACTGCTTTTTATGGGTGAACATAAATACAATCTGTCATACTGACAGGCTCTTGAAAAGCCCAACTGCACTCTAGTCAAGCAACAGTCTAAAAGCAATTAAGCCAAGAAGGCTAGCAGATGCAGGCATACCCTCCTATTCACAACAAGCACATAAAATTGTTGCCATCAAGTCTCAAGGCTTCTGAACGGTTCAGCACTCTCTTTTTTAACATTCCTTGTCTGATTACCTTGCTGTCCTGTTTAATCTACACAGAACCACCATGCTGGCTATCTGTTGCACTTTGCCTGCAATGCAAAATGCTGCTGGTTGGACTGATAACCAAGCGCATACAGAGAACAGGTGACACCCCTGGCTTTATTATCTCCACCTTGACTAAATTTGCTTCACTCAGGAAGGAGGAGGGGAAAATTCTCAAAACCTGGTGGTTTCCATATGAATATTTTTGTAAGCCTACAAAATCGGTAGCTAGGACTGAATGCTTAATAGTATGCGGGGATGGAGTTAGGATGCTGAGGTGATAAAATCTATCTTTTTAATTGCAATTCCCACCCCACCCCCCAATAGGGAAGAAGGGATGAAATGTGTGAATTCTATTAAGGGCCTCTGTATCAGTTGCATGCTTTTAGGACCCATAATCACAGTGTTCCTTTTCTTGTGCAGAGTGCCTCGCTTTTCAAAATATATTCTCCCTCACCTATCCATACATTTTTTGAAACTGTAGGCAATTTTTAAATGTAGTCTTACAAAACCTATAAAGCACAAAGTTTGCAGCTTCAGCTAAAACAACACACAGAGATTCCATTGGTACCTTCTGCTACAGAAGTACTGTTCATTTCCATTCAACATCAGCACAAGGAAACAACTTCGAATCCTCCATATATTTTGAACTGCAGTTTCCCAGCATCCTTCATCGTAAAGTATGTAAGAATATACCCTTAACCAACATCTGGAGGCTTACAGTACAGTTTCCTTATTCCCATTAGCATGTAGATATGCTTCATCAATACATTCTAATCAGCCTAGGACCTTATTTGCTACACAGAACAAAAGAATAAGGAAGGGAAAAGTATTGTGGAATCTTTGGTGTCCTTGAGCTTGGTTGTTTTCTTGAAGACATTTCATTAGCTAAATAGGTAACCTCATCAGGGAGAAGTATATTCAGGATTACATTTTAACATCACAGTTCCAAGTAACACACCCATAACAAACAAAACTCTGAGGCAGGCAATTTCCTCAAAGAATAGGTTTATTGGATATGTCATATTGACATGGCCTGGTGAAAACCGACTCTGAATAATCCTGCAGTTTTCACCTAATTAAAAGTGGAAGTTTGTCACTTTCTCAAAACAATCAGTCACATGGTCCAATCATGATACTGTCCAGTTGCTAAGGTAACTCCAGTCCCCTCCTTCCAAACACCTGCAGGAATGTCCTTGATTCCCAAGGGAAGTATTTTGTTTTGTCTACAACACTCCAATTATCTCTATTACCCCCTCCTTATCTCTCTTCTCCGGTGGGTCAACACTGAAGTCTCAAAATGGCCTCAGTCAGGCCAGTTTGAAGGTTGACACTTTATGCGAGTATGCTCAGTGTAAATGTCTATATAAGACACACCATGGGATCGGATGTCCAATTCATTACGTCAAACACATTTGATCACATTACATCTAACCAGTGTAGGTTGGCAACATCACATTCAGTATCTAGAATTCAGCATAGTAAGAATGGGAAGATCAGATTGTAGATTGTAGAACCTATCGTTAGTTCTGCAACTGTCTGTCCCATTCCCCACCTTCCACATGGACCCTCTCATTGTAGATCAGGCCACACTTGCTGTCACTGCCTCTTACTCAGTGGTGAAATCCAATTTTTTTTTTACTACCAGTTCTGTGGGCGTGGCTTGATGGGCATGGTGTGGCTTGGTGGGCATGGCAGGGGAAGGATACTGCAAAATCTCTATTCCCACCCCACTCCAGGGTAAGGGTACTGCAAAATCCCCATTCCCTCCCCACTCCTGTGGGAAGGATATTGCAAAATCTCCATTGCCTCCCCACTCCTGGGGGAAGGATACTGCAAAATCTCCATTCCCACCCCACTCTGGGGCCAGCCAGAGATGGTATTTGCCGGTTCTCCGAACTGCTCAAAATTTCTGCTACCGGTTCTCCAGAACCTGTCAGAACCTGCTGGATTTCACCCCTGCTCTTACTCTGGTAATCACCAAGTCCAGACATCTGTACATTTGTCCCTGTTGCACTACAAAATGCAGAAGCCAGATGGAAACAAATTGTCACATGCAAGGCATATGTGTCACAGAAGAGCTGCTTTATTTTGAGACAGACCAATTTGTGGCAGGTTTTTGGAATTTGGGCAGGGATTTTTTCAACCTTACCTGGAAATTGCAAGAATTTTGAACCTGAGTCTTTCTTCCTACACAGATCTCTTCTGGATTAACAGGCCTAAAACATGACTTCCATATATCCTGTTCCCTAATTCTGGTAACTTTCAAGAGAGTAAAATAACAGCATGGCTTGAAATATTTGAAGTGACTTAGAATTTCTCCAATTAGGTCAATCATTTTCCCAAGGAAACACATTTATAGGCTGAAAGTTCTTAAATAAAAAAGCAGTGCAGATTCATCGTATTTTGTTTTGTTTTTAAATTACTAACTGGGACGTGTTGGCCATGAATGTTGGCCAATGTTGGTCATTGTTGACAATGAAATGCGAAGGAGGGAGATTGACCCAAAACCTTTTTTGAATTGACCTCAGACCTGCACAAGGAAAGTCATCCGCTACTATTCTTTTTCATTTCCTACTGAAAAGAAAAGCTCATAAACTATGGAGCCTCCCAGCAGAAATAAGAAAGCAGTTAAATTGAAGCTCTACTTCACTTAAACAACACTCGAACAGTTTACCTGTCTGCAGATCTCCTACTAACAAAGGATAAACATTCCTTCCTAAACTGTTTGAGGCTACCTGTGATCTCCCACAGAAAGTACTGGTCCAGGTAACCTGAGCTCTTAAATATTGAATATTTGTTATGGAATATATGACAAATAAATATATCATTTTGGTATTCCTTTTTTTTAACTATGGAAGACATTAAACAAAAATCATTAAAGTGCTTTAGCCCGAGCTACTGAATACAAAGATGCTACTTAACCTTGATGATCCGCCAAAGAAAAACAGCTTTGTAGTAACAGAAGCACCACTTGAAGATACACTAGACTGGCTCACATGGAATAAAGTAGACTTCAGATTATGACTTTTTGAACATTAATTCTGATTTTACACAGAACTGTAGAATCGTACTTGGAAGCACACTACAGGAGTTAAGTGTTAACTTTTTTTTCAAGCATGCCCCAACGTGACATTCTCCAGATGTGTTTGGATTTCCAGTCTCAGAAATTTCTGCCAATTTGGAAACAAATTAGAGTTTTAGTTTCTATATGAGGATGGAGTTCAGATGCTATCTGCCATAACGTAGCAGTCAAACTGATATTAGTCAGAATTAAGAAAAGAGCTGCCAACTTTGTTAATACTGTATATCCACTTCAGTGAATTATTTATCTATCGAAACAAATACAGTTCTCAATGCTTAGAGAATTACTGACACATATACATTGATTGATTGATTGATTATATGCCATTAAGTTGGTGTCAACTTTAGATTTTCTCCAGGGTGGTCTGTCCCTTATCTGCTTCTTCAGATTCATACCCATAGTTAATATAATTGGGTCCATCCACCTTCCTGCTTGTTGTTCTGTTTTTTTTTCCTTCCAACTTTCTCAGCATTATAGCCATCTCCAGGGAGTAGGTCTTCACATAATGTATCGATAACATAATTTGAGTCTTCTCCTTTGTACCTTGAGTGAGAATTCTGCATTTTGATTTGTTTGATAATCTTGGATTTGTGATGTGTTTTCTTGGCTGTCCATGATATTGTCACAAGGCTGATCCTTGAACTTTTGAACCAAAGTTCAAAAACATCAATACTCTTTCTAGCCTGCTTTTTCAAAGTCCAACTTTCATTTCCATAGATTGTGGAAAACAGGGGAAAGCATTGCCTGCATGATTCAGATTGTTGTCAATATAGACCTGTCATGGTATCTGAATACCTTCATTGGTACCCTGCCAAGTCGGGCATATTTTTATTATTTTTATTATTTGTTTGTATCCCACCTATTTTATTTTTTCCAAATAACTCAAGGTGGCAAACATATTCAACACATCTTTCTCCTCCTATTTTCCCCGCAACAATTCTATGAGATGGATTAGTCTGAGAGTGAACGAGTGACCAAAGTCACTCAGCTGGCTTTCATGGCTAAGGCAGGATTAGAACTCATGGTCCCTCACTTTCTAGTTTTGGTGCCCACTAGACCAAATTAGCTCTCTATATTACTATATTCTTTGACTGCTGGTTCCTTTATTATTGATAGTTGATCCTAAAAGGCAGAACAAAATGAATAATGTTCCTATGTTTTATAGTCCACATGTTACTGTTTTCTAAGACCTTCTGATAATAATTTTGTTACAATTATGATTCAGTCTAGTGTAATTTGCAACAGGAATATTGTTATTCCAAGTTAACACCCTTCTGATTCTTATTTTTGAGAAATGGGACTCTAGGAAGCATAATCCCCATATATGAGAAATGAATTATTCTTCATTTCATTCATAAGGACATTATGGGCCATATTAACCTGGATGATTCACAGTGAACTCTTCTGCACAGGAGGATATCAGGGTGTAGGAGGAAGATTCCTTATCATTTGCTGTCACCTTCATCCAATTCTAATCCTCAAAATCTAATTTTATCATTTTATATGATTTATTCACACTTTATGTTTAATTATGCTTAGGTTCTGTAACATTCAGTGGGAGAACAGTAAAGATCTAATACTTCCACCTGAATTCTGTGAGAGTATAACATCCTCTCACCAGATTAACAAAAGAAGTACAGAGTATATTTATAGATTGTATTTATGAATCTGGAAGAAATAAAAGTGACCAGCTGCAGTATTTAAATAGACAATTCATTCTCCTTTGCTGGCTAAAACAAGCTTGGCAGAGCAAACAGGATTGGCTCACACTTAGAGTAAAACAAAAAATCACCCACCCTTCAGTTCTCTGTGAAAAATCGCAGGGAGGCTGAAAGTCTCCCTCCCCCCCCTCTCTCTCTCTCCTCCTCCTCCTCCTCCTCCTCCTCCTCCTCCCTCCCTCCCTCCCTCTCTCCCTCTCTCCCTCCCTCCATCTCCCTCTGTATGTGTGTGTCTGTCTCTGTCCTGTATGTAGATTTGGTGGTGTGGGAATTAAAATTCAGCCTGGGTAGAGGCACATTTGAGAAAAAGCATGGAGACTTCAAAGAGACTCCACCTTAATTAATCAACTATAAAGGAATCTGGGAAATTCCTGATACAGTTCCCAAGATTCTGTATTTATCCCAGACTAGTATCTGCTAGAGGGCGTCAAAATGTCTTCTTTTAATATTTACTGCATAATATTTTATTTTATTGGTAAGAATCAAAATAGAGAATTGGCCGATGCACACATAATCATTGCCAAACTATGAGGAGTATAGATGGCTGCCTTGATCTTCTGGAAGAAAGGTTGATAATAAGTCTAACAACGCAAACAAAGAACTATTATAAAGGACATCAAACAAATCTTGAAGAGTGATTTTGGTTTTAAGTAAATGTCATCAAGGTATTGAATTGAAGTAAGGGCAAATGAAAAGCACTTTAAGCTGTCTATCCTGCTGCTCCTACGAAGAGGTTTCTTCACTGTGTGATCTCGGCTGGTTAGGAATCATGCATAAAACAAGACAATGTCATAGTGTCACATAGCTAATCAAGTGGGATGGGATGACTTCTCTGTAAGCAAAACAAGTCATTTGAAATGATGAAAAGGAATGGTCACGTACTTCTATCATGTGGTGAATCCGCTGATCTTCTGTTGCCGTATTGCATAGGAATAATAAACCTTGCTAGGTCTGCTTATATTAACTGACCACCTCTTGGGACAGATATCTACTCTGGCAAATACTTGTACCAGTATTATGAAAATTCTGCTTTTTTTTTTTTTTTTGGTTTTTAAAATAGTAGGAGTACTTAATTTTTAAAATTTACAAAATATGTGAGAGCTCTCTTCTGTTTTTCTTATTTTTTAAAAAATGATGAATTAATTGTGGCAATTATGTGTTGTCATGATTTCGCTACTAGCAAAATAGCTAAATTTGTTTCTGGTAACATCTTACTAACCAATCTCTTAGCAACCATTCAAAGTTATGACAGTCCCACCCCCAAGGTACTCATGACCCAGTTCTGCAGTTTTGATGGCCAGGCAGCAGTCACATGACCTCATTTTGGCTGCTTGGCAACAGATCCACATTTACTGCCCTTTGCAGCATCCTGTAGTCGCATGACTACAATTTATGACCTTTTTGCCCATACCTGTGGTTTACTTCTGGTTTTTGAGAAAAACACCGTATATGAACAATGCTTAATGATCACTTAAAAAAAAGTCATAAAGTTGGGTTTGTCACATGATGACACACTTTATGTCTGTCATGATTCATGACTTCCATTATAATCATATTGTGGTCTACCTATAGATGGCACAGTCAATCCATCTTGAACTATGTATAAGTCTGATTTATTGGGATTTGACATTTGATATGATGCACAAAACAGTGTATTTGTTTGCAGGTTTGCTATTTTTGCTAAATTGTGGGCAACCCCATCTGGAGAATGTCATATTGGGACATAGTGCTATTCACCCAAGGCACACTTAAAGGACTATGTGGAACCTGATCGGTCTAAGGATGCATTAAACCAGTTGTAGAAACGATTCTTTAGAGATAGTTCAGACCTTTTCACAATAGGATGAACACACTACTCACAAAGAGGCATCTCATCCAGTTTGAAAACAAAAACATCCTCACCAACCCATCTCCTAGGAGGGCTCAAGGCTTTCTGTCACTCTGATGCTTCATCCAACACTGGCAGTGACTGAAAGAGATTTCTGGATGTTTGGAGAAGACCTTGGAGGGAAGTGATGTGGAACTCTTTGGCACTTTTGCTTTACTCTTTAGAAGTGTGTGTGTGTGTGTGTGTGTGTGTGTGTGTGGCCTGGTGGAGGATGGGGGAGCAGTGGGCTGCATGGCATGTTGAAGTAGTTTTGGGGAGCTTATCAAAATGCAGCATCCTTTTTCTAAATATCTCGCAAACTATGTACATGTTTGAATGGAGCAAGTTGCAATTCCTTTAGATAGTTGTTGGTTTGGAACATGAATAGAAATCAGGTTCACCCTAGACCAGTGTTGCTCAACCTTGACAGTATTAAGGTGGTTGGGGGACTCTGGGAGTTGAAGTCTACACATCAGAAAGCTGCCAAGATTGAGAATCACTGACTTAGGCTCTGTTTTTGCAGAGAACTGAACAGATTCATCCACTAGGTGGAGCCTGAATTCTTCAGCCAGTGAAGTTAAACATTATTTGCCTTATTTTAAGATCTGCAGCTTCTCCTTCTTCCTTCTTTTTTCACCCCTTTCTTAACTTAGGAGAAGTCAGTTAGCAAGTCAGAAAATGAAACAGTCTGAACATCTTGTATTCTAGGCTATTGTATATTTATAAGCATCTTCCAAGATGTTTATTTTGGTTCCAGTGTAAGAGTGGATCATGTTTGGTGTGCATTGAAAAGTCACACACACAAAATAAACGAGGAGCTCTCCTGTTAGGACAGCTCAATTCACAAAAGCATGCCCTCTTTGAGAGAGTCTTTGTTTAGATTTCTAATACTTAGCTAGAAATGTAAATAAAGTGACTTCAGTTGATGGACACTATACTATATCCTAAAGTTGGCTTGAAAATCAACATTAAGAAAACTAAGATCATGGCTCCCGGCCTTATTTATTTATTTATTTATTTATTTATTTATTTATTTATTGCGATTTATATGCCGCCTTTCTCCCGAGGGACTCAAGGCGGCTTACAAAATGACAGCTTCAATACAAATCACAATACAATACAAAATTAAAATCAATAAACCAGTTAAAAAATGATTTAAAATTATACCAGTGTACCCCCAAATGGATCAGTTTAATTGGCGGAAGAGCCACGTCTTCAGCTCGCGGCGGAAGGAAAGAAGGTCGGGGGCTGTCCTGAGCTCAGTGGGCATTCCATTCCAGAGGGTCGGGGCTCCCACAGAGAACGCCCTCCCCCTGGGGGTCGTCAGCCAACATTGTTTGGCCGATGGCACCCTGAGGAGGCCGACTCTGTGAGCGCACAGGACGATGGGAGAACGGCTGGAGATGGTCCTGCAAGTACTGCAGGCCTAAGCCATGAAGGGCTTTATAGGTGAGCACCAGCACCTTGAAACGTATTCGGAGTGCCACCGGTAGCCAGTGCAGCTCACGCAGGAGAGATGTTACACGGGAGTATCTAGATGCCCCCGTAACTACCCGCGTGGCTGCATTTTGGACTAGCTGAAGCCTCCGGACACATCACAAGGGCAGCCCCATGTAGAGGGTGTTACAGTAGTCCAACCTAGAGGTAACAAGGGTGTGAGTGACCATGGCGAGCGCATCCCGGTCTAGGAATGGGCGCAACTGGCGCACAAGACAGACCTGTGCGAAGGCCCCCCTGATTACGGCCGTCAGATGGTCATCTAAGGAGAGCCGAGAATCCAGGAGGACACCCAAGTTGCGGACCCTATCGGAGGGAACAAGGGTTTCACCTCCGATCATTAAGGATGGAACTTCCAGATCCCGGGATGCCGGCATCCACAGCCACTCAGTCTTGGAAGGGTTGAGTCTAAGCCTGTTCCTCCCCATCCAAACCCGCACCACTTCCAGGCAGTGGGACATCATGGAAAGGGCATCCCTAGGGTGGTCAGGGATGGAAATGTAAAGCTGGGTATCATCAGCATATTGATGATACCTCACCCCAAAACCACGGATGATCTCACCCAGCGGTTTCATATAGATGTTAAAGAGCAGAGGGGAGAGAACCGAGCCCTGAGGCACCCCACAAGTGAGAGGCCTCTGGGAAGATCCCTGACCCCCCGCCCAAACAGACTGCAGACGGCCCGAGAGATAGGAGGAGAACCACTGTAGAACAGTGCCTCCTAACCCTATCCCCCTGAGCCATTGCAGCAGGATACCATGGTCGATGGTATCGAACGCCGCTGAGAGGTCAAGAAGGACCAGGATGGAGGAGCAACCCCCATCCCTGGCTCGCCAGAGATCATTTACTAGGGCGACCAATGCCATTTCCATGCTGTGGCCATGCCTGAAACCAGATTGGTAAGGATCCAGGTAGTCAGTTTCCTCCAGGAATTGAGGGAATTGCTATGCCACCACGGACTCAACAACTTTCGCTAAAAAGCAAAGATTGGAGACTGGACCATAGTTGTTAAGTACATCAGGATCCAGGCTAGGCTTCTTGAGGAGGGGTCGAACCACCGCCTCTTTGAGTGCAGCGGGAAAAACCCCTTCCTTTAGTGAAGCGTTGACAACAGCCTGGATCCAGTCTCCAGTCACCTCCCTGGCTGCCAAAACTAGCCAGGAGGGACAAGAGTCCAGTAAGCATGTGGAGGACCCCAGCCTACCCATAATCCTGTCCACGTCATTCAATGAAACAGCTCAAACTCAACCCAGATGTCTCCACCAAGACTAGGCCCAGTCACCTCAACGGACTCTGTCCAGTCGGAGTCCAACCCGGTCTGAATCTGAGTGATTTTATCTTGCAGAAACTGTGCAAAGTCCTCAGCACGGCCCTGTAAGGGGTCCTCCCTCACTCCCTGATTGAGGAGGGAGTGGGTCACTCTAAACAGGGCTGCTGGGCGATTTTCTGCAGATGCAATGAGAGTGGCGAAATAGTTACGTTTCGCCACTTCCATTGCCACAAGATAAGACCTAATATGGGTTCTTAGTTGTGTTCGGTTGGACTTGGATCGGGAGGATCTCCAGCCACCCTCCAGGCGTCTTTTCCGACGCTTCATTTCCCTGAGCTCCACGGTAAACCAAGGAGCTGCCCAGGATCTGCGTCGGATCAGAGGCCGCAAAGGCGCGATTCGATCCAGGGCTCCCACCACAGCCTGTTCCCAGGCTGCGACAAGGGTCTCAGATGAATTGTGGGCTAAAGAGGCAGGAAATGACCCAAGCTCCATCAGGAAACTTTCGGGTTCCATCAGGCGCCTGGGGTGGAACCATCTTACTGGTTCCGCACCCTGCAATGGGGGATGGCAGAGGGAAAGTTGAGTCTAAGGAGGGAATGATCGGTCCATGACAGAGGGTCAATAGATAAAGTCCCCTCCCCACGATCATTTATCCACTGTCCAGAGAGAAAAATAAGGTTGAGTGTGTGTCCTCCAATATGAGTTGGGCCCTGTACAATCTGAGTCAGGTCCATGGCCATCATGGAGGTCATGAACTACCGCACCAACTCAGATGACTCACCGGCCGATGGCAGGTTGAAATCTCCCACAACCAGAAGGTTGGGGAGTTCCACCGTCAATTCGGCTAAGACATCTAGTAGTGCGGGCAGGGCTGAGGCCACGCAGCTGGGGGAGAGGTACGTGATCAACAGCCCAGACTGAACTCCAGGGTCCCATTTCAAAAGGAGGGATTCACACCCGCCAACCTGAGGAACAGTGACCTCCCTAGGGCTGAGACTTTCCTTAATAATTACCGCCACTCCTCCGCCCCTTCCCTAGAGTCGTGGCTGGTGTAGTATCCGGAAACCTGGGGGACACAAATTCATGAGAGGGACACTGCCCTCCGGCCCCAGCCAGGTCTCAGTGATACAAGCCAGGTCCGCGTCCTCCTTGTCTATAAGATCTCGAACGAGGAGTGTCTTGTTCCCCATGGACCTGGCATTTAAGTACACCAGTCGGAGTCCAGGGCTCCACACTCCGTCGCCGTCAGGGTTGCAGGATGAGCTGAGGGGGCAGGAGGGCGCCACTGCCCAAACAAAGCGGCGGCGCCCCCCTAGCCCCCCTCTCCCAACCTCCCGACCAATTCCTAGCAAATAGATGGGGAAGAAATGGAGTAGTGACAGATTTTATTTTCCTGGGCTCCAAGATCACCGTACATGGGGAATACAGCCAAGAAACTAAAAGACGCTTGCTCCTGAGGATGAAAGCTACGGCAAATCTAGACAGCATACTAAAAAGCAGAGACATCACCCTGCCAACAAAAGTGCATACAGTCAAGGTTATGGTTTTCCCAGTTGCAATGGGGTCTAGGACTTTTCGTCTGTGTGTATATGTGTGTCTGTGTTTGTGAAAAAGGAAAGGAAGGCAGGGTTACAGGTTTTTTTTTTTTTTTTTTTTTTTTGGAACCCGGGTTAAGCAAAGTGGAGAAAATGAGTCTTTCAGCGGGGCAATTGAGATCTCTAGTATATCACTTCCGGGCAGGGGGAGTGGGTGGGTGATGGAAGAGAGGAGACGCATTCCCTGAGCGGTTTACAACACCAGCATATTGCTCCCACTCCAACAATCCTTGTTTTATGGCTCTTGAAAAGACATCCAGCCAGGTAAAGTTGCTAAAATGCCATGTGTCCAAGACAGATCCTGGCTGGGCCGGTGATTCTAAGTCTAATTGAAGGCAATTCTTTATCCCTTTCCTCCCAAGTGTAACCTTTCCCAAGGCATCCAAGGATTCTAAATATACTTTCAAGGATTGGGCAGGGGGAGAAAGGGAGAAAGGCATTTTGGCAAATTCTTCTATGCCTGTAACGAAGGAGCACCGGGTCCTGTATTGATGGGGAGGGGGGAGAGGAGGATGGGGGTGGGGTGGAGAAGAGAGAGAGAGGGAGAAAGACATTTTGGCAAATTCTTTTACACCTCTCTCCTTTCAGTGGTTTTCTATTAATTGTCCTCTAAAGAATTATTACTTCCAAGTAAACCAACTGTTGCATTTGAAATACTAGGCATATATTTCAGGCTGCAATCCTAGCATTGAATTTAGTGAGATTTACTTCCAATTAAACCAACTGTTCCTCCCTGTATTGGAGTGGGGGGAGGAGGCTGGGGGGAAGAGAGAGAGAGGGAGGAAGGCATTTTGGCAAATTCTTTTACACCTCTCTCCTTTCACTGGATTTCTATTACACCCCCTCTAGCCAACTGGTTGGGGGCTAACTGTCACGGGGGGCGGGGGTGGAACACCCAGGACGAACCCTCTTTCTGAATGGGCCATGTCAAAGGGCGTGGAATGCAGGGTCTGGTGGCCCATTGCCCAGGGCACATGACTGGAGGCGTGCCAGCTGAGGAGATAAATCGGGGGAGAATCGCCCAAGGAGAATTGCCCGAGGAGAAGGAAGAGTCAGAGATGAAAAGTCCAATCGGTTGCAATGTATGGTTGTGAAAGTTGGACCATAAGGAAGGCTGAGGGTAAAAGAATTGAGGTCTTAAACTATGGTGCTGGAGAAGACTCCTGTGAGTCCCTTGGACTGCAAGGAAATCAAACCAGTCAATCCTAGAGGAAATCAACCCTGACTGCTCTTTAGAAGGCCAGATCCTGAAGATGAAACTGAAATACTTTGGCCACTTAATGAGAAGGAAGGACTCATTGGAGAAGAGCCTAATGCTGGGAACAATTGAAGGCAGAAGAAGGGGACGGCAGAGAATGAGGTGGCTGGATGGAATCACTGAAGCAGTCGGAGTGAGCTTAAATGGACTCCTGGGAATGGTAGAGGGCTGGAAGGCCTGGACGAAAGTTGTCCATTGGGTCATGATGGGTCAGACATGACTTCGCAAACAACAACAACAACAACAACAACATACTATATCCTGTCCCCAGATATTTAAAGGGCCAAACTAACAATAACTTGTTGGTTATTTCAGGGCTGGGTATGGTCTTCAATTTTTGAACTTCTCTCAGAACAAGCTGCTGAATTTCACTATCATGACTGTTAAAAAGTGTGGGTGAACTTTCCTATAATTTTGAATGCTTACAAACTGTGAAGTTTGCCCCAAAATAACCCAGTTAAACAACTGAATATCCTGGCAAGATTATGAAACATTTTTCTTTTATTAGCCCATTCCTACTTGTTCTTGACACCAAAATATCTTGAGGGTACTCCTGGCTGCCAAAAGATTGCCCATTATAGGCTTGTTCAGAAATGAAATGTACCATATGCTTTCTGTCAGGAACAGCTACCTCAGATGTGCTCCCCATCATGGTGGCCAAGAAGTTAGGTGCTCCTGTGAGAGACAGTTAGTTTTGGCTTTCTCATTTAATTCCTGCATATTTTCATTTTACATCATTAGACTGATGTTTTAAACTGTGTTGCCACTCAAAGTTGTTTATACAAGATGGGTGGCCATGTAAATTGGGGAAAAAAATGGAATATTTATATATTTATTTTGTGGGTTTGCAACAAATCATTCTGTTTCTCCAAACAGAAATCTTCAATTACTTACAATCTCTTTTTAGATATTTGAATATTATAGATTCTTCTGGGAATATATTTATATTTAGTATGATGGGTTCTGGAATGGTAAACTGAGTTCAAATCCCTCTTTCCTCAACCTTCTTTCATTCTAGAAACTCATTATAAGAGGAGGCCCTTAAATTCTTTTGTAGAAAGAAAACTGCATTTGTTTATGGTAACCATACATTCTTAGTTTATATTTTATTAAAAGGCATAAGCTTTTGAAAGCTTCAGCTCACTTCATCACACGTATAGAGTGGTTAAAACAGAACCATTAAACTCCCAGCCCATGGGCTGGATGTGTCATGCACTGGCCATGCCCAATATAGCGAAGGGGAAAAAAGTCCCAATACATCACATGATGCTGCCATGACAATGTGAGTTTGACACCCCTGGGTTAAACTGATGAAAAGGAGATGAAGCAAGGTGAGGAGGGATGAAAAGTGATTATGCAGATGGAAGTTACATGTGAGACAAATTACTTCATCAATTAGCAATTGTGTTAAAATATGTTTGCTAAGACCTTCTGAGGTAGCCTGGAATCTTCCCTGTTTTCCCCAAAATAAGACATCTCCTGATAATAAGCCCAATCGGGCTTTTGAGCACATGGCAATAAGGCCAAGCGCTTATTTCAGGGTTCAAAAATATAAGACAGGGTCTTATTTTCGGGGAAACATGGCTTTAATATATGAATCTGGCTCTCTCTTGCATTATGATGCTGATATAATTTCATTGTTCTAAGATGGTCACTTGGAAATCTATAACTCAGTGTTTGGGTAGATTGTTGATGTTGATATTACTTTAACTTTGTTTTAAATCCTGATGACAAAGTTGGGTTCATTCATTCTTTTGCATAAAATCTGATTTGTTTGCCCCATTTAGATTCCGGAGGCGCATTACTGGCAGATGATGGTATATCACTCTTGAGGAGGAGCATCTGAGGGCATCTAATCCTCTGCATTAAATAGATATCTAGATTTGTTGTGGGGTCTGCCTCCTGATCTGAATCTTTTTTCTCTTGTTGCTTGTAAGACTCTGGTTTCAGATTGCTTGTTTGTCAGTATGCAAGTATGTGTCTGCCAGTTGGTCCCTAAGAAAGTGTTGTCTAACCTTAACATTTTTTTATTAAAAGGCATAAGGAAAAGATGTCTCCAGTAACACATTCTACCAACTTCTATCTTCAGATCCCAGAGCAATATATTGCTACAACACAATTTCAGGAAATAAATTTTCAAGGGCTCAAGGACTCACAACAGTTATCTACATGGAAACATATCAGGAGCCCTTCTCAGGCAATTTTCTCTACTTCCTAAAGTACACATAGGAGGTGATTTTGAAAAATCCTCTTATTATTGGAAGACACATTAAAGAGTTATGTTACATGGTCCCATTTCCGCTGATCTCATATATATATAATAGTGTGTTTTTTGTTAGCCTGAGGCAGGGGTGAAATCTACTTACTTTCCCTACCGGTTCGGAAGTGCACGCGCACTTCTGCACATGTGCAGAGGTTAAAAAACAGGTTACTTCATGGTTAAAACCAGGAAGTAATGATGACTGGGCAGGTGGGTGGAGCCTCACGCTGCTGTCACTACTGGTTCTACATGAAAAGGGATCCTGGACCAATAGGAACTCTCCTCTTATACAGAGGTTTTTTTTTTTTAACCCGAATACAGCTGTGTTCGTATAAGACTCTTCATATACCTCCTACAAAGATCATGGGTGTCATGGGTGTCAAAGTCGCAGTGGTATCATGATGTTTTTTCCTTCACGGAGCTGGGGTGGACGTGGTCTGTGCGTGACGCATCCATCCTGCGGGCCACCAGTTTGACACCACTGGCTTAGATGGTATTTATTTATTTATTTATTTAATCAAATTTCTATACCACCCTACTCCCGAAGGACTCAGGGCGGTGAACAGCCAAGATAAAATACAGATAATACAAATATTAAAAATCCCTTAAAATTATTAAATATTTTGGCCGAAACACAGATTAAAACACCCAATTTATAAAATCACAAATTAAAAAATTTAAAATTTAAAAAATTTAAAAGAGGGGAGTTAGGCCAGGCCAGCTTGCTGAAATAGAAAAGTTTTGAGAGCACGGCGAAACGTGCGCAGGTCCGGGATCTTCCGTATCTCTGGGGGGAGCTCGTTCCAGATGGTAGGTGCCCCCACAGAGAAGGCTCTCCTCCTGGGGGCTGCCAGTTGACACTGTTTGGCCGACGGCACCCTGAGGAGCCCCTCTCTATGGGAGCGTACTGGTCGGTGAGAGGTCATATACAGGTATGACCTGTATATGCCTTAGTGCCATTGATCTTAACTTTTTTACACATTTATAAAACAGTTCTAATATGGTTTCATACACACAGAGGATGTTGTTCAAGGATTTACCCTTGCGTTTAATGCAAGGATTTATCCTTGCAATATCAAGGTGTTTGCTCATGTTAGGTAGTTTTCAATCTGCTCAGCCAGACGATCGACACCATCTGATTTGTTGTTGTTGTTGTTGTTGTTGCTGAACCCGTTGCAGTTCCACATGCCACATCTGAAGACTTTTTAGAAACTTTTTAGAAAAGTTTTAGAGAAAGTTGAGCAAAAGTATGGAAGTAAATGAGAAAATGCTTAGGTAACTTTATCTCCACTAGGGTTTTATATAATTTGAATCCCAACGCTAGGTATTAAGTTTAGAATCTTATCTGATTTATAGATGTTACACTTTAAATAAAATAATACTTAGATCGGTATTAATCAAGAGATGCTGGAAATATTTTCCACCAGTTTTTCATGACATTTATTTATTTTATCCTATTTATAATAAACTTGAATAAGTACAAAAACATGAATATTTTTATTACAAACCTTAAAATCATGAAGGGTATAAACCTTTATAGTTATACACTGCAAAGAGAAGACAAAGTGTTTTTACAAATGACCTAAAGAATAGATTCAAATCCTTTGTTTTTAGGCCACCAGTGCTTTTTGATTAATTAAATACCTCAGAAATACACTTTGATAAAAGGACAAAGCATGGATTAATTTGCGTCTAAACATTTACTGGATGATTAGGTGAATTGTGAGAATATTGGTATCAGGGAAACGTGAACTAGTTCATAGGCCAAAAAATATTCTTGTTTCTTTTAAAAAAAACAAAACAAAAGAGAGCGAAAGAGAGAAAGAGAACGAAAGAGGGAGAAGGAGGGAGAGAGAAGAAACAAAAACATTTTTTTTTTCACTGAAAAGAATAAGGCAGATATTTCCCCCAAGGCCCAGCTTTCCATTACTCTGGAAGTTCAGACTACTGAACTGACAGTCTAAGTTTACCATCAAAAAATTGCTGCCAGAAAATATGAAAATTATCTTGAGGGATTTTTTTTTTTAAAAAAAATTATCTGCACAAATAATGAAATATGTGTCTTTCCTTCCACAGAGTTCCAATTACTTCTAAGCAATTTTGATAAAGTTCCTCAACAGAGTCACAGAAGAAACAAGCAGAGCAATAAAACCACCAACTTTTAGTGCCTGTGTTCACTGGGGGACAATGCTGACAAAGCTAACCATTTTAAAATAAAGATGAGGCAGAGCTACATGCCTCACTTTGTGTTTTTCTCTCTGTGTTAGCTTTTTTTAAAATATATATCTTATGACTCCTGGCTGGGAATAAAAAAAGTTTACAAAAGGTGAAATGCCATTTGTGCCCAGCGACTGTATGTTCCCTTGGCAAATATATGGAGCTGTAGTTTTAGTAAGATGAATGCAAAAGTGAAGGGAAAATATTGAGATATTTGCATTCCAAAGAAAAACACAGAATTGCTTGATGGTGCAACTATCCATTTAGGGGATAACCTTTTAAGCTTTCTTTGTTTATTTATCCATTAGGTTTCTATCTTTCCCTTTTTCGGGAGCTCAACGCTGCTGAAAATGTTCCTTTCTCCAATTTTCCTTGCAACAATTAACCTGTGATCATGCTGATGTCACTGAACCCCCCGTGGAATTCCATACAGGGTGATGGTGACCAAAGGCAAATAGGAGATTGTGAATTGTAATGTCATAAATTATATTTATTTATTTATTTATTTATTTATTTATTTATTTATTTATTTATTTGTTTGTTTGATTTATATGCCGCCCTTCCCCGGAGACTCGGGGCGGCTTACAATGCGTTAAGCAATAGCCTTCATACTTTTGTATATATCTGCTTAGTAGGGCTTTCGGCCCTCCCTAAGCGATGTTCTTTTTAATACAGTCAGCTTATTGCCCCCACAAACCGGGTCCTCATTTTACCTACCTTCGAAAGGATGGAAGGCTGAGTCAACCTTGAGCCTGGTGAGATTTGAACTTGCAATAATTGCAGGCAGCTGGTGTTATCTTAGCTTTAGTCTGCTGCGCCACCGAGGCTCTATATTCTTTTATACATTGGCGTCTAACATTTTGATGCAAGTGCAAAAGGATGGCTTGTGCCATGACATCAAGACATCAAATTTCATCATTTTGGTCTCACTGTGGTTAGGAACTGATGGCTATGTTTTTAGGATTAAAGGTAGATTTGATCTTGAAACTCCCTAGCCTTACTTGAATACCTAAATGACTACACTATCTTGCCTTAAGCACTGATGTCACTGAGAAGTTTAAGGACCTTCTTTTTTTCTCTTGTTTATGTCTGAATAAAACGTATATTATGCAGACACACAACAAAGCATGCAAAATATAATTTTATCGTTCTAACATTTAAATACTGGTCACTTGAACAATTTGACCTAGCCGGTGCATTTAAAGCTGCATCTACTTATTAACATAACTATTCTATCCCAATTCTGTGTGACCTCTGCATTGCAACCCCAAATGTGTTGGACAACATTGTTAAGGACGTGCTCCTATACTGTCACTCAAAGCATACTTTCATGTCCTTGGTTGTTTGGCAATACAAAAGGCAGGCGATTTTCAACGCCACTCCTTTGAAAAGGACAAAAGCTCGTTTGTATGGGGCTATCTGCTGATCACATTCAAGGGCTCTTTATTTTATCCATGTAATTTTTTAGCTACGCTTGTCTGTAAGATATTTCACTTTCACTAAACAAAGGGTCTCCTGTTTTATATATTATCCACAAATCACAGCACTGGTGCACGTCATACATTTTTATTGTAATAATGGCAGATAATATAACACATAAATACATAATTTGTATATTTATGTACACAATACATAATTCGTGAATCAGATTAATTTTTTTGCTGGTATTTTTTGAATCATTTTAGTGGTGTAGTTGGATGAAGACAATTTGAACATTCTTCTGAAAGGCCCTGAAGATATGTGTTTTTCCAATGAGCCTTGGGATCCAAAGTAATATGGAGCCCATCAAGTGGCTGGTTTGATTGTTGGCTTCAGGGGAGTCGGGGGTCAGGATTTATTGGCTTTTGTATTGGAGTTTTATTTCTGTAAGGTGCCCAGAATCACCATGAGTTGGGCAGCCAAATCAAAATTAATAAATTTTCTAAATAAATAAACAATGATAATGATGCTGCTGCCAGTGGTGGTGGTGATGATGAATAGTTTTAAAATATAGTGCTTGATGTTGTTTTGAGAAGCTGGGGATTCAACTTAAAGACCAGCATTAGGATTCAGTCTAAGGTCCATGCCTGCCTTCCTCCCTGCCTGCCTGCCCGCCTATCTATCTATCTATCTATCTATCTATCTATCTATCTATCTATCTATTATCTATCTATCTATCTATCTATCTATCTATCTATCTATCTATCTATCATCTATCTTCTTTCTTTCTCTTTCTCTCTCCTTCCTTATCTCTCTCTCTCTATCATCTATCTTCTTTCTTTCTCTTTCCATTCCTTCCTTATCTATCTATCTATCTATCTATCTATCTATCTATCTATCTATCTATCTATCATCTATCTATCCTATCTATCTATCTATCTATCTATCTATCTATCTATCTATCATCTATCATCATCTGTCTGTCTTTGTTTTTTTACTTCCTTCCCATTATAGATTGCAAGCAGGTTCCTGTTCTCCTTCCAGAACCATTTCCCATTTTCCCAAATCCATCTCAGTTTAAGTTTTGGGATGGAGAATTTCATTGATAGTGTGGATGCATTCTGACATCTTACCCTTGATAAAAAAAACTATGTTTCAACCATCATAGTAAAGACATGTCAGTTATACAAAAGGATTTCTCCAAATAAATGGGAATGAAATCTCTCTGAGCTATAGTACATTTGAAGTATGGCAGGAGGTACTGACATCTAAGAACAGCCCTATTTAGCCTCAGATTGGTGTCAGGCTTGGTCTAAATAGACTTTCAAAGGATGACCACATACTTTGCTCTTGTGATTCTCATTGTTATCGATCTATCCATGTCCTTATTTGCCCAACTCTTGGAGCATTGTCTGTATTTCTGGTGTTGCAGTCTTTCATGCGTGCTTCCAATATTAAATGACCTATAGATACTGTATGAAGTTTATGTCAGATGATTGAATGATGAGGGATGCAGGAAAGGTTTTAAAATTTTACTTTGAAGTATACTCATGGGAAGGGAGAAGCTGTTTTGTGTTTATTAGGGAATTCCATTAGCACTGTCTTTACATTTGGGATGTTCACTTCTTTTTGTTGTCCATGGATTTGCATGACTAGGAAAAAGACAATTTCAGAGCTATACTTTTATGGAATGATTTCCAACTGTATAGAATTCTAGGACTTAGGCAACCTCTCATACATAGAAATATGAATACTTTTCCATTTCACATACTCATGCTAGTTAGTCAGAATAGTTATAGAAGAATCTTATGATACTATTTTTTCTTCCTTCTCTCTCTTCCTCAACATCAAGATATATACAACGAAATAAAAAATAAAACAGCCATGATAAAAATAAAAAAACATACTGAAATTACAACT
Source organism: Arizona elegans (assembly GCA_022577455.1). Taxonomy (NCBI): domain Eukaryota; kingdom Metazoa; phylum Chordata; class Lepidosauria; order Squamata; family Colubridae; genus Arizona; species Arizona elegans. The sequence goes on from JAKOOJ010000001.1 coordinate 224,229,865, forward strand.
ATTCCAATTCTGAGAAACCAACATGGTCTGAATAATAATGATAATAATAATAATAATAATAATAATAATAATAATAATAATAATATAATTATCATGATTGTGGAGAAGAAAAAAGTGTGGATCATCGACATTGCCATACCTGGTGACAGCAGAATCGATGAGAAACAACTTGAAAAAGTCACCAGATATCAGGACTTGAGAATCGAATTGCAGAGACTCTGTTATAAACCAGTGCAGGTGGTTCCAGTGGTACTCGGCACACTGGGTGCTGTGCCGAAAGACTTAGGCAAGCACTTAAAAACAATTGGCGCTGACAAGATCACCATTGGTCAACTGCAGAAAGCCACCTTACTGGGATCTGCTCGCATAATCCGCCGATACATCACACAGTCCTAAACGCTTGGGAAGTGTTTGACTAGTGATTTGGGATACGAAATCCAGCATGGTTATCTTGTCTGCTGTGTATATTGTCATAATAATATTAATAAATAAAAATAATTAAAATAAAAAAACTTGCGCTACTTGGAACATTGTACATCTTAAGAAGGTACTTGATTGATACCTAGGATGCTGGCAGCAACCCATATCAACCATTAGCACCAGTCAAGGGTATTTGTGATGCATTTTTGAATGTTCAGTTGACTGAGTTTCACATTTAATGAATAAAGATAATCATAATAAAAAAATAAAAATCCATATTAAAGATGATGGTGACAGTTAAGCATCAAAATATCCCATTTTTAACACTTTCCACAGCCCCATTAAAAGAAGGAGGTAATCAAAGTTCTTAGATAGACTATTGCAATAGAAAAATAATGCCTCCCAGTGTGCCTTTTCTTATATTATTAAAATTGAGAACAATTTATAGCTTTTTCTGGAAAGCTTGTATTGATGGATCAACTTTGGTCAGATCTCGATGGTATGTCTGATAGGGGAAAGAAGAAAGGATTAGGGTTAGGGAAGAAGTAAAAAAATTGGGAGAGAGAGAGGGAGGGAGGGAGGGAGGGAGGGAGGGAGAGAGAGAGAGAGAGAGAGAGAGAGAGAGAGAGATAGAGAGAGAGAGAGAGAGAGAGAGAGAAGAGAAGAGAAGAGAAGAGAGATATCCTCCTTAATTCTGCCAATGCTGGAATGCTTTCAATGCTTTCAAGTCTCTTTAGTCCTTTTGATGAAGCCAGTATCACAGATTCAGTGAATAATTATAGGGATCAACAAGAATAGGCTAGGGGAATAGTCAGCCATTCCTGTAATCAAAGTTTTTATGCAGAGTGGAGAGGAAATCTGGCAGTTCAAATTGGGAAACCTGTCCCATAGAGATGCTTGAAAAATTCGATCTTTGTGAAGTTGAGCATATATGGTACTGAGCAGCATTTTCAGCAGTTGTGTTATCATTATCTATCAGTCTTTACAATGTATGAATCTTCTGAAATTTTTTTTAGCTAAAAACATTAAAAATGAAGTTGAAAAAAATGAAAAAATGTTTTTGAGCTTTTTTTTTTTTTTTAAAAAAAAAACCCTGAATACTTTAAGAGAAAAAAAATGTTAAATTCCTGTTTCCAACTTCATAAAGTCATTCAAAATTGGATGTCTGGACAACCATTTGTCTGAAATAGCAAAGGGTCTCCTGCTTCAACAAGGACTTGGACCAGAAGAACTCCAAGGTCCCTCCAACTCTACTATTCTATATTCTACATTCTAAGCTACCTCATCAGTGAAACAAAATTATCCCAGTAGATGTATGTTATCTGAAATTTGTTCCCGCTTCTCTTTTAAAAAAAAAACAACCCTCAGGGAAGCAAATACCAGGCTGCTCAAATCTTTTCAGTGCCACATGGCTCCTGTACTTGTTCTCCGAGGACAATCTACTGCTATATTCAAATGCTGTCTATTATTTCATTAGATTCAGATGACTTTTTGCATCAGGCAACCAAGAATAACCATCTGGATAAGTGGGAAAGAACGACAGCTGAACTAGGGAAACAAAACATGTTAAGCAGTCTTTTTCCTTGATATGACAATTATTAGAATAAACTGTGAGCCTTTATGTTCTGATATACATTTAACTTTGCAGAAGATAAGAGCATAAATAGATTTTTTTTTCCTCCCAAAGAGAATTTTGAATTAGCTCAATGATGAATTGCTAGGGTTAAGGTAAGTTTCCATTAGTCAACATTTCTCCCAGTTAATGGCCTACCTTATATGAAATACCATCATATTTAACAAGCAATATTTCAAGACGGCAGAGACAAGTCATTTTATAAGCCCAGATCCTAAATTTCTCACACAATTTAGAAAATGCCCTTCTGAACATGTTACTTCAATATTCTTCTTGTCTGTCAGGAAGCAACTGATGTTTTCTAATCCTAACCCTAATCCACAGGTGTCAAATCCAATGACACCCTAATCCAAAGTGTCACAGCGTCACATTGCAGTCATGTGACGTTTTGTGACTTTTTTCCCATTTGCAGAGCTGGGGTGGGCGTGGCCTATGCATGATGCATCTGGCCCGTGGGCCGCCAGTTTGACACCCCTGCTTAACCCAAGATGCAGAATTTTTCATTAAATTTAGCTGTGCTAAAATATAGCAACATCCTCCTTGGGGAAATGTTGACTTGAAAATATTGGGATAGCTATTCTACACCTTACAGATTCTCATGGAGGACTCTCAGTTTGTCATATTCAAATGCATTTTTGGATTGTTTATCTTGCTTTATTATTTCTGCAAATACTCCTCAAGACAGCAAACATATATCTAATACTCCTTCCTTCCTCATAGTTTTCTCACAACAACATTCCTGTGAAGTGGGTTGGGCTGAGAGTGTGTGATTGGCCGAAGGTCACTCAGTCAGTTTTCATGCCTAAGAGCAGGACTAGAACTCACAGTCTCCTGCTTTTTAGCCTGGTACCTTAACCACTAAGCCAAATTAGCTGTTAAGGTTGAATAGTAAGGGTAGTAGTTATTTCTCAGGTGCTCCATTTTACTAGTTAACATTGGCAAAGAAAGTTGCTTCATTCCTGCTACTTAGTACTCCTCCTGACAAAAGAAGAGGGTGATTGCATGACCTCTTAACAATTAACATTCTTTCTTTTTCTTTTTCTTCTTCCATTCCTTTTTGGGTTAATTTTCATTTTCTTGAAAGTGGCCATTTTTCACTTGTCACTGATGGCCTGAATTCTTTGCGCTGACTGCCAAAAAACTTTTGGAAACTTCCCTTTGCTTATCTCTGGAGACTGCTGTAAGTGTTTTCAAAGGAAAAGAAAAGGCATTGTGTTTATTTATTTTTAAAGAACATTTTCTGGAAGGGAGACACTTTTTTTTTCCTGGTGAGATTGTTTTGCTGATGTCACATATTAGCAATTGCTATATTAAATTTAGCAACTTAATTATCTCATAGCTCAGTCCCACATCTATTGTTTTGCATAAATTGACCGATCGACATTGTCTGTACATTTTTAATTTTAGTACATATGATATTTAAGTCTGATTCTGATAGGAGGAAAATTTAATAGAGTAACAAAATAGTTTCAAATAGCTTGCCATTTATTTATTTATTTATTTATTTATTTATTTATTTATTTATTTATGCATTTGTTTAGTATATGCTATATACAGATGTCATGCAATCATTGATATACAAATTTAGTTTAAATAAACCATGCATATGTTTATGCGTGTGTGTATACATATATACCAGGAGTGAAATCTAAATTTTTTCCCAACCGGTTCTGTGGGCGTGGCTTGGTGTGGGGGGGTGTCCTGTGACTAAGTGGGCATGGCCAACTCAATGTCACTCACAGCCATGGCCACTCAGTCACAAGACCCCCCCAACCAAGCCACGCCCACAGAACCCGGTAGGAAAACATTTTAAATTTCTATTCTGCCGCCCACTCACCACCCGCTCTCCCTTCGCTTTGGGTCGGGGGCTGGTGCCCAGAGACGTGCCATTCACCGAAGCCCCGGAGCTGCCCCTGCTCATTGCCTGCTTCAACCGGGTCGGGGAATGCACCAAATGGTATGCAAGCGCATACCATTTATTTCATTCATTCATCAGTGGCAGGTTGGGTGTGCACACCACTTATTTCATTCATCAGTGGCAGGTTGGGTGTGTGCTTGCACAGCTGGCATGTGGACCAGGGCAGCGATGGTGGTGGCACATTCAAGAAGGAGAGCAGCTCTGGTAACTTTTGGGTGCTTGCCTTCCCTGGCAGCCAGCCGCGGGAGAAAGGTAAGGAGTAGGACACACCGTGTGGTGAAGGGTGAGTGGGCGGCGGCTCCACGGCAAGGCTGGAGTCGGGGAATGGTGCATTCCCTGACCCGATTGAGGCAGGCGGTGAGCAGGTAGCAGTTCCAGGGCTTCAGTGAATGGCGCGTTTCTGGGCCCCAGCCCCTGACCCAAAGCAAAGGGAGAGCAGGTGGTGAGGGGAGGGGCAAGGCCGGAGTCTCTTTCTGGGCATGTTGCTTCTGCCTGTTGGGCCACTTCCTGAAGCTGGTAGCTCTGCAGCCAGCCGCTTTGCTTTTTCCCTCTTTTTCCTCAAGGGAGCTTGCGTGGTGACACAAGCAGAAGCGCTGCAGGGAAGTGGCCCAACAAGCAGAAGCGCTGCACCCAGAAAGAGAAGGGCAAGAGAGACCAATGGGCTGCAGAGGCTAAGGCGGGTGGGCAGAGCCTCCAGCTGCCATCGCTACCAGTTCTCTGAACTACCGGCCATCATCACTACCGGATCGGCTGATCCGGTCCGAACAGGGAGCATTTCACCCCAATATATACATACATATTTGTTTTCTGAGGTTTTCATGGGTGTTTGTATGTAGGTCTTTGGTTATTCAGGGTTTCTCCCGCGTAAAATTGGAAGTGTCTTGGCGACGTTTCAACCAAGTGTCATTCATCATCTTCAGGCTGGTGTTTTTGGCTTCGAAGCACGAAGCCGAAAACACCAGCCTGAAGATGATGAATGAGACTTCGTCGAAATGTTGCCAAGACACTTCCAATTTTACGCGGGAGAAAACCCGAATAACCAAAGACCTACATACATACATATATATATATATATACATACACACACACACAGGTAGGTAGGTAGATGATAGATAGATAGATAGATAGATAGATAGATAGATAGATAGACAGACAGACTATAATATAGGAGATAATATATTAAATTAAGATAAAACCATAATAAAATCACCATAATATGGAGCTATAGAATTGCAATGGGATAGATGTAATAATTCTTGCCATTAAATAGAGTATTTCATTTTACCATTCTTCAGTGAAGTCATTCCTGTCAACATTATTGTAAATCTGTATCAATCATAAATAATAGCAGGTAACATATCCTTATCAGCCCTGAATCTTCGTCCAATGTTTGCAGTTCCATTGATTTCACCTTTAATTTCAAGAACTGTACTGCCCGTACATTGGAACATCAATGTGTATTATTGGAAATTATTTTATTCATTAGAATGAATGAATGAATGAATGAATGTGCATCTCTCATGTCAGTGCTGACTCCCAATGACTGCCTAGACAAATCCCTACACTTTTCTTGGCAAGACCTTTGGAAGTGGTTTGCCCTTCCCTCCTTCCTAGAATTAAAAGAGATGGACTGGCCCCAGGTCACCCAGCTGCCTTTGTGCCTAAGGCAGAACTAGAACTCACATCCTCCAGGTTTCTTACCTGGCACTTAACCACTATAACAAACTGCCCCTCAGATTGATATTCCAGCTTCATATTTGGTTTATATTTTGCCTTTATTTTATACAACTCACGTTGGCATACATAATATTCTTGCCTTGTGTTTTTCCAACAGCAACAATCTTCGGAAGTGTTGAGTTGAAAAAGTGATTGATTCATAGTCACCCAGACAATGTGCATGCCTAAAGGAGGACTAGAATTCATGGTCTCCCAGTTGCTGTCTGCTAGTAAGATCTATGAGACTGCTATGTGGGTAGTCAAATGTATATATTTATCTTTATAAAAATAATTCAGCTTCAAACTTTCAATTCCCCAAAGGTTCTCCGAAGCATTTCCGTTATTTTCTTTATTCCCTTTTTCCAATAAATCTAATAAATGCATTATATGCTATTTAGAAATATGGATTAAATATAATTTGAAGTTTTACTTCATAAATACTATTTATATGGATCTATCCTCCCTCCATAGATATTTAATCATATCTTAAGTTGATTACTCAAGATTTCTTTTCAAGGATATTTTGATTCTGAGATTTAGAATGATGACCCCTAACTCTGGAATGCTTTCCCAAGAACAAAATCTGTTTGCCCATACCAAACTTTTTATTCTCTCAACTGATTCTGTTCTCCCACATTTTTTCAAATAAAGTGCTTTAGTACTTATTTATTGAAATACTTGCAATGGTGGTGCCTTTGATATTTTGTAGAATCCAATTGAAAGTAATCTAATAAAGAGTATACTGCAAATTGGCTTTTTTATCAGAATGGTGTACTATTTCATTTTTTTGAAGTTGTGTAATGGTTATCAAAATTATTTATGGAACACTGAATAAGTAAAGTGTATCAGTTAAAAACTCAATTGAAGTGCTATGAACTCAATATTTACGAAATATTGAGACCAACTTCAAATTTGTCAGTATTACTGCAAAAAATCAGGGAAACTACAGCCACAACTAGACCCATACATTACAATTTGATGCTCACTCACACCCATTGTACTTGATTTCGAAAGAAACCATATTTGACAACATATATTTTAATGATTCACACTTACGGTGGAGGTATAAATGAGAGGTATGTTGGTATCAGGGGTGAAATGCTCCCAGTTTGGACCGGATCACAAAAATCTGGTCCGAAAAAATCTGGACAGGTAGCTGAAATCCCTGCAAACCCCCTCCCCCATGCCCAGCTGAGCCACACAATCATTAGAGGCTTTTTTTTTTACTTTTAAAAGCATTTTTTTCGGTCAAAGAGGTTGTAGAAAAATAAATGCCTTTAAAAGCCTCTAGCAATCCCAGCTGAGTTGCCTGACAGTCAGAGGCTTCTAAAAGCATTTTTTTCTGCAACCTCTTAAGGTTGTAGAAAAAATGCTTTTAAAAGTAAAAAAAAAAAGTTGGCCACGCCCACCCAGTCACATTACACCCCCCACCACCACCACCAAGTCATGCCCACAGAACTGGTAGTAACAAATTTTAGATTTCACCCCTGATTGGTATGAAGTATTTTATTCACACCAATGGAAAATTTAAGCATATCAATCTGCAAAAGTCAGAAAAAAAAAAATTGAATAAACACAGCTAATAGTGATATCTATTTTTTTTTTCCCGGCAGAAGCTGGAGTGGATATAGCATGTACAATATTTGATTTATATGGCTTTCTTTCATTTTTACATTTGGTGAGAAATGGTCTATAGAGACTATGATGAATTACTCTGATTCAGGCATGGAACATGAGATCAGGCAAGGCTGAAAGCTGAGACAGACCGACAATGTGAAGGGACATATCTATAACATAGCATGTTTTGTTAGAGGAGAGCGTGTGCAAATAGGACAGAGCACAGTGACAGCAAAGAAGAAGGAAACGCTCCTGAGGAAAATGATAGCAGGCAGCACAGGAACAAAGGCTCAGAACAAGAATAAAATAATGGGATCAATTTTAGTGCCCCCCCCATCCCACTGACCCAAATTTAGCCCGTGATTATTTTACAGTATTTTGGGAGGAAATTATTAACTCAAAAGTGTTCTGTATGAGTGCTGACATCAGGGTTTTTTTAAAGATATGTAGTCTGGATAGATCCATCTGATCTCCACTTTTGACTTGTTTGCTCTCTTGTGGTAGGGAGCAAATGAATTGGAATTGGGGATCCCATCTTCAGTCTGGTCACTGCTTGCATGTTGTGATAATTGTCAAGCATCATCAGTACAAAGTAGGGGCAGGGATGGGTCAACAAAGTACACAAGAAAGATTTAATGGGTCTTGGCAAGCACCAATGGATGCTAATTTTAAGCCAGTGTTCTAGTGCAGTCTGTTGCTCCAGGGTGGTATTTAGGTTTTGGAAGCCTTGATTGTGGCCCCCAGAGCACCTTCAAAAGTTAGCAACCAACTTTAATTTGCAGTGTGACAGACGGGGATAATGATTAAAAGCATGACTGGAGTAATCAAAGTAAGTATGTTTAATGAATTTAATTTAGTTTTAATTTAATTAAAATGTAAATGAAACGAAATGAAACGAGATGGTGCTTTTGTCCTGACATCCCCCACTCTTTCAAGTATATTTCCCCATGGTAGGCAAAAGTCAAGTGTGACCCTTGGCCGAGAAAGGTCATGCATGCTTTTCTAGATACTGAACCTGTTTAGGATAGCCCTTAGAACTGATCCATCCTTTAGCCCAACTTGTACCTGGGATCAGGGCTTTTCCATGCAGTTTGCCTTAGCTGGATGCTGTGCTGGCATTAGCATTAGATCCTCCCATGCTATGTGTATTGGGCAGCAAGGGATCACCAGCATTTGTGGTTTTGGATGAGTACTTCAGTATAACATCAGTACTCGTGTAATGTTTAGAATCTTTAACTCTTCCATTAATGTTCTTTGCTATGTATTTTGAGGGTTTCCTCTTGATCATTTGGCATCAAGAGTTGTCCATCACATTGCCATCTTGGGGATTCAATTGTTCTCCATATGGAAAATATGACCTGCAAATTGAAATCTTCTGTGTGCGACAATGTTATGTAGTTTGCAAGAGAAACTCCTTTGGAGTTATACACGCTGCATACATAGTGGCTCAGTGGCTAAGATGCTGAGCTTGTCGATTGAAAGGTCAGCAGTTCAGCGGTTCAAATCCCTAGTGCCACATAATGGGGTGAGCTTCCATTACTTGTCCCAGCTTCTGCCAACCTAGCAGTTCGAAAGCACGTAAAAAATGCAAGTAGAAAAATAGGGACCACCTTTGGTGGGAAGGTAACAACGCCTTTGGAATTTAGTCATGCCAGCCACATGACCACGGAGATGTCTTCAGACAGCACTGCCTCTGTGGCTTTGAAATAGAGATGAGCACCGCCCCCTAGAGTCGGGAAAGACTGCACATATGTGCGAGGTTAACCTTTACCTTTATGTTGCATAGGTGTACCAAAAAGCGTTCTTCATTTAATACATATGTAATGTGAAATGTCTCTTTTTGTATATTGCACTGTTTCACAAACAACATCTTTGATCTTGCAACCAGCTTAATTCTCTTTAACTGAAATGAGAAACCAAGGAGTTGGGGAATGAAATAAAACAGATAGGATGGTATTGTATCCTGCCCATACAATGTTTTCTTAATTCTCGCCCTAAAAGTTGGAATCTCCACTTCATTGCCTGACATTAATGAACTCTTATAAGACGAGGATCAATGAAAAACAGCAATCACACCAACAAATAAGGACAAAGCAACAACAGATAAAGAATGAGAAAATAAACACCAAAGAAAAATGTAACATGAATCTCCCTATATCAATAAAGTTTCAGAAATAATTAATTACATGGATCACTGCTTCTGCTGAAAAGTATCAGATATCCTGGAGCTTTTCCATTCTCTCTTTCATTCAAATCCCTGGATATAGCTGACTTGAGAGAGTCTGTGTTTTTATTGACCAGGTTTTTATTTTGTAAATTCAGTTTTAAAATGTTATAATTATTTTTGTTCGTTTTTGTTTCAACTCTTCTGTCATATTATGGAGAGTAAGAGTACTTGACAGAAATATGCAAGTTCTACTGCCAAGGAAAAAAAGGATAAAATATATTAATTGCAGAATGTCCAGATAATTTCTAGAAATGTCTCAGATTGTTGGGGGGAAATATGTTGACTCTGTAAACCACTTAGAGAGGGCTGTAAAGCACTATAAATTCACTGAAGTATGACTTGCACAAATTCACTGATGTATGACTTGCTAGATTCTTTTTAACGGTCAATTCCCCCCCAAAATATGCTATCTTTGATCTGGTCGATAAAAAATAGCTGTAGTCCCTCCTGTGGAATTGTCTTCTTGGTTGGATCTAGCTGATACATATATGCTACTTACCCAAGTATTGGGTAAGAGCCATAGTGGTGCAGTGATTAGAATGCAGTATTGCAGTCTAATTCTACTCTCTGCCAGGAGTTAAATCCTGACTGGCTCAAGGTTGACTCAGCCTTCCATCCTTCCGAGGTGGGTAAAATGAGGATCAAGATTTTTTGGGGGAAATATGTTGACTCTGTAAACCACTTAGAGAGGGCTGTAAAGCACTATAATCAGTATATACAAGTCTAAGTGCTGTTGCTATTGCTCTAAGCCTAACAGGCCTGAAAGACAACCCCTAAACAAGAAAAGGGGAAGGAAGGAACTCAGGAACTGCCAAAAGGAATAACGAAGACAGGAAAAAAAATGTGTCATCTTATTATTCTCTTGCACCGTGTGGGATTACTCCCAGTCACAGGTAATGATTTCCCCACATTTTAAAGAGATATCCCTAAGGAAGATTTTTTTTAAAAAAAATCTTGAGATTGTCTGCTACTACTGATAGAGAAATGAATGTGCTCCATCACTGAACCTCATCTTCTTACTATGGTCCCATCCCTGATGGGGGTTCCTTAGGTTTGATAACTCAAATGAATACTTGTGCTGCTCTTGACTACTCCACTGAAGATCAAGGATTTGGTGAATTGTACTTTGAAGCTTCTTAATAGAAATTTAAAGGTGATAAGTCAGTTTCACTCAGGGACATGTAGAGTTTAGGTGTGCTAAAGACTTATTAAAAGTCTTCCACATTTCCACCTAACCAAATGCTTCTGAGTTCCAGGAGAAACTTTCAATTTGCCTTGACATATGACACAATAAGTTTCGACACAAAACTTCCTTTCCTGTTTGTTACAGGGTTCAAGTCAAAATGGATAGGATGGCCAAGAATTTAATATTCTCCTCTCTTGAAATTTCTCAAATTGTCTAAAGCTGGTCATTCAAGATATCAGCATATTTAATTTTAAGTAGTTCATTGAATCCACCATTGTTTTAATGTTAAAATAGGGGGCGGGAGTTTATAAATATCAATAATCTACAGTTGGGAAAGAAAAGAAAAATGTTATTCAGAGTAAGAGCAAAACTAACTCTGGGTCTCATAAAAAACGTCATTAACTTTACCCTCTGTTTTTAAGCAACCTAAGAAAGCAAACTGACTTTCTAAATAGCCACATAATCAATATAGTAGATCAAGCCTTTGTTTCATTAGCACAAACATTGCTTTGTTTGTGCCACTGAAAAGAGACTTTCACAGATCTCTTTTTAATGAAATGTTAACCATTTTGATAAAAAAAGAAAAAAATTGTTAACTATTTTGATAGGCAGCAGTTTGCCAAACTATAAACTTTAGTGCATGTCTCTTCCTAATTTTCTTGTTTGTTCCTTCCTTTTAAGTAGGGGAAGAAGTAAGGGAAGCTGGAATAGCAAAAGATAAGGGCTCCCATTAAGCATCCAGTGGACTCCAAATTGCAAAATGAAGGGCAATTACATGGCTGCAACTTGGGTACCTGAATGAATTCCCTGTTTTAAACTAGAGTAGATCCCATTAGGTTTGCTCTGCAGACATTCCAGATGTGTGCAAAAACTGTGAAGGCATGCTTCGTTTGGGTGAAGGTTTGTACCATGGGCATTCAAAGCTGCCTCAGAAAGCAATGCACACCTTTTTTCTCTAAGTGGAAAAAGAATGTGTTACTTCACTCTGTCAGAGTTTGTTGCAGCACACACAATCAGACAATTCATCAGGATTCAAAACTTCTTTATATATATAATTACATATAAGGCAAATATACAATACCCATGCTGGTTTTTCCAACGTGGTAGAGAGAAGAGATTGTAAGTAGGTACAAACACAGGCCGGGGACAGCAGAGAGAAGAATTCTCCTATATACAGAACAGTTGAGCTAAGCCACACCCAGGCTCTTAGCTATCTGAACCACCAAACATCCCTTATTGACTGACTTTGTTGCTATGCCTATTCCAACTCATGAACTCTTTATACACTGACATAGTTCGTACTGGGCAGCTCCTACTCTGGCACAAATCACACACTGAGCAGGGTACTGACTTGATGATATAAACATGTGTAACACCCTCCTCTTTCCAGTTAGCTATTGGAAAGGCCGGAGGGATGAAAAGTGAGTCAACATCACAGCTCTGCTTTATTTTTAAAAGAGGGAATGTTGCTTTGTGAAGGAAATTGGAAATGCCTTTTGTCCTTGTGAAGTTTTGCCATCTTTAAAATAGCTTCAGTACAGCCCTAATAAGATCTGGTTGGCCACCTCAAAACAGAATTTTTGGACCTAGATCTGAAATTGCCTTATAAGGCCGTGAAGCAACACAGAGAAAGTCTTGCTGCCTCTGTGATGTAAAGCATCTCATTGATCCATCTTGCCCACTTTGCCAAATATTTCAGACTTTCACAGAATGGAGTCTTGTTCTAAATATATAGTGTGTATTTTCCTTCTCTCTCTCTCTCCTCCTCTTTTTTTAATCCTGTTGGATAACATAAATCCCTCTGGTTTCAGATGTTTTGATGACATTTTCATCCTTTCAAGATTAGTTTCTCAATAGTACCACTTGATCAGGGATCCTGTATGGAGCAGGATGTTGTCTCTATGATAAATAGCTCTTGAGACCTGGCTAGCTGATGACATCACTATAGGGAAATGGGGCCAGTTGCAAAGAATTGATGTATATTTTCAAAAAAGAAAGAAAGAAAGAAAGAAAGAAAGAAAGAAAGAAAGAAAGAAAGAAAGAAAGAAAGAAAGCATAGCCCAAAGGTTTTCAAAGAAAAAAAGAACAAGACCAAAAGAGTTCACTGCAGCCCAATTTCATTTGTGATTAATCTGGATCGAATACCTATTAGATCTAGCCTCAGTGTATTCTGTGACCTTCTTGCAGCTATTGCAGTTTTATTTATATTCCACTCTTGTACGTGCATTGTCTAAAGGCACTACATAATTTAGAGTATGTAAGAAAATATTACATTGGACTGATAGAAAGAGAAAAACCTGACCAGCAAATTTTTTCATGAACCATCAGAGAGACAGACAGTTTATGAAAAACAGATGCCTTCTATTCATTTTATTGTTTTCTATTTATTAATATAATTTTCCCCATGACCTTAGAAATACAGAATGGACATATGTGCAGTTTTGTCTAAAAAGCAAAAGGCTTTGCAATACCCAGTGAATGAAAATATCTTAGGCTAAAATGTTCAAATGTAAGAACATACACTGTAAGTGTCAAGAAAAAAAAAATAATCAAGAGCAATAGCAATAGCACTTAGACTCATGTACTGTTTCATAGCGCTTTACAGTACTCTCTAAGCGATTTACAGAGTTAACATATGGCCCCCAACAATCTGGGTCCTAATTTTACCCACCTTCGAAGGATGGAAGGCTGAGTCAACCTTGAACCCTGTCAGGATCAAACTCCTGGCAGTGGGCAGAATCAGCCTGCAATACAGCAGAAGTTAAAACAACCCCTTTTTGTTTACAAAATCACAGGACGGAAAGTTGTAGATTATTACCTTTACCTCATTCCTTCTGTTAGTTTCTCTCCTTTGATTAAGAGGTTTTAAAACAAGTTGTTTCCAAGTTTATTGAAAAAGGAATTCTCCACACCCAATTAACAGGGTTTCTGTAACTGCCTTGAATCAAGTAATTAAATGAAATACACAGAATAACCTTGTTTTACATGTCTCTGGAGGCAATTTATAAAACTTTTTAAGGAAAGAAAAAAAAAAAAACCCACCTCACACCAATTGTGCATCTCTTTGTTCTTCACAGACCAAAGAGCTGTTTCATTGCCACTGCAGAAATAAGGGATCTTGAAAAAAAAATCAGAATTTCTCATGACATAATTCAGCATTTAAAAGATTTGAATTTTAAAAAATGATTATTTCATTGGTAGGAAACCTGATGATTTTCAAAAGACAATGAAGGCATGCTATCTTGGTTCCATAAGATGACAACATCTAATACAGGGGGCCTGGAGTGTACCTTCTCTGCCAGAATGTACTGGGTAGGTAGAAAAAATTGTGGATAGGCAATCCCTCAAGTAATTCTGCTCAGCTCTATGCCATGAAGAACTTTATTTACAATTTACACTTTCAATTATAGCTGGATGGAAGGGCAGCCCCAACCATTGCAATAGTCCAAATGTGAGGGTGTAAGTAACCATTTGAAGGACCTCTGGGTTGTACAAATAGTTGTAACAGATATACAAGATGAATTTCTGGAAAGATCCTCTTGGCCACAACTGCCACCTGTTCTTTGAGTAGAAGCTAAAATCCAGAAGGACACACAAGTTGTGCACCAGTATCAAATGTGAAAATCCAAGACCCATCCAAGACCGATTATAAAAATATCCACAGTCCTAGACTCTGAAATACCTAGAGTAGAAGAATGATTGGTGACGGTGGTAGAATTTGCAGTACATTGGCATCCTTCAGTCTCAAGAGACTATGGTATCGTGCTCTGGAAAGAGGTCCTAAGACAGCATCTAGTGTGACTAAAAAGGCCAATTCGAGAATAGCAATCCCTTCCACACTGAGGGCAGATACATTCTCTCCCCTGCCCAGCCCCCAGATTTTGCTGGTTCCGGGACTGCCTCTTTGCCTCAGCCTGCCGAACAAGTGTCTCTTCGAATTGGAGAAGGCCATGCTGCATCTCTAGCCTCCAAGCTGAATGATCGGAGGTCAAGAATTTGCAGAGATGGACAATATCCACGTTTGTTAGTGATCAGAATCCTTTTATGGACTTTTTGCTGTAAATGGAAAAAAAATGAGTTTGTAACTTATGATGTCATGATTAGAAAAGCATATGTAAAGAAAGGTGCCATGATGTAACCTTAGAGAGAGATGATAAAATATAAATGCATTTATAATTGCTGTAAAGAAGACTGGAGCCACTTCTTTATACCTTTTCAGGTATAGTCTTTTTAGTCTTTTTAATTTGGTTTCTCTTTACTTATCCCTTTTCTTTTACTTTCCCTTATTTTCATTTTTATCTTATAAAAATGTCTTTAATAAAAAATAAAAAAGTGTTTTTAAAAAAGTGTGCCCAGTCCAGGTCGGGAGGGGAAAACACCCACAGCCACTCAATTTTATCAGGATTTAGTAGAAGTCTGTTCCTCTCTATTCAGACTGAACAGCCTCCAGATATTGTGTCAGTACATCACCTGCTTTACCTGGCCAATGTGGAGCTAAATGAACTGGTTCATTCAGCAGTTTCATATGGATGTTAAAAGTATATGCATTGAGCCCTGAGGTAATCCATAGTATATTGAAAAGTTCTTATTGGAAAAAGTCAGGATTTTTGCCAATACAATTTTCAAGCAGGAGATCCACTCTATACAGGAAGGAGGGAGGGCAAACTCTACTACCCTTACATAAAGAGTCCAGATAGGAGAACTTGTGTGATGGCAATGAAAACTGACTTTTTCTGAAGGTGGGAAATCCTGACATAAGAAGATCCCCAAAGAAACATGATCAGGACTGAGCCAAGATCACAGTCAGGGCGATAGGTGTTCAATAACTGATAGAGTCAAACCCCATTGAGCTCCATCATGTTGTCAAATGAGAGTGGAATTTAGACCAACCGTTTCAGAATTTTCTCTCCCACTGCTTCTAGTGTGACAGAATCCTTAAAAAAAAAAAAAGAATAGTCTTGAAAGAAGATTGACAGATGCAAATGCACTTCAACAGATAAGTTTGCCTGAAGCTTCCTGTATTTTATCAGCTATATAAGAGGCATGCTGGTGAAACTTTTCTCATTTCAGTACAAGAGAATGTTTGGATACAGGTTAATAGCATAGAAGTTCTCTCAAAAACCCACTGATGACCCTTACTTTAATGCTGCTTTAAAAAACAAGAATAATAAAACCATTTCTGTTTCTGTGACCCAGGTAAATCCTTTCCAGATTCATTACTTGCTTTATCCATAATTTATTTCATAGCTTTCATTGGGGCATCAACATGCCAATTATAATTCTTGGCTCCCATTATTATTAATGAATCTTCAGATTGTTCCCCCCCCCCTTTTTTTGGCCTTCATTTTAATGTATTTCCCACAAAATAAGCCAGTCTGCTCTTATTAGCCCTTTTAAAACAGAGTGCGCTTTCAGCTAATAGTCCCATTCTCTGCTTTTCATTCAGAATTTTGCAAGTTGTTAGAAGAGTTGAACAAATGGAAGAACTGAGTACAGTAGTCTGTAGAAGTGTGAGCTCAACTCAAGAGTTAGCAGGTCAGAAGTAAATGTTCTGAGACCGACTGGTCTATTACACTAACAGTGCCAGAGAAGTGAATGATACACACACATACATTACACACAGTAATATATATATGTAGGTCTTTGGTTATTCGGGTTTTCACCCGCGTAAAATTGGAAGTGTCTTGGCGACATTTCGACAAAGTCTCATTCATCATTTTCAGGCTGGTGTTTTCGGCTTCGTGCTTCTAGGAGCAATGTGTGATCGCAGCTGTTTCTTCCTTTTAAGTGTTTTGTTCTGTCCCCTCCAGAACAAAACGCTTAGCTGATGAACAACACCTAAAAACTGAACTACACACTCTCACTAACGTACTAACATCCAACGGATTCCAAAGAAATAAGATTACCAACCTAATCCAAAAAGAAACCCCCACTAAAATCTAAGACAGAGAACAAGAAAACGGCAAAGCCCTCCTCCCATTCATAAAAGGCACCACAGACAGAATCAGCAAGATCCTCCACAAACACAACATCAAGACAGCATGCTGCACAAACCGAAAAATATCCACCATCCTAAGAAACCCCAAAGATAAAATTGAGTTAGAAAATCAAGGAGTATATGAAATCCCATGCACCACCTGCCCCACCACATACATCAGACAAACCAACAGAAGAATAAGTGCATGCCTTGAAGAACACAAGAACTCAGTCAAAAAAGAGCCAACTTCTTCCCTGGTCCAACACCTTAAAGCCACAGGACACGAAATTGACTTTAAAAAGACCAGAACTATCGCCACAACTGAACACTTTAACAACAGAATAATCAGAGAAGCCATCAAGATAGAAAAACACCCACACAGCATGAATAAACAAGATGATACCTCCCACCTACCAGCCATTTGGAATCCTGCCCTTATTGACAAACGAGTCCCTAACACAAAGAATGACACCAGACCCACACTCACATCCACACAAAAAGCAAACCCACACTGATGAGACCCGACGACAAACCAGAAGCCAGACCACAGCTGCATCATTAGCCACTTTAAACCTCTCCAATCCATACATGAAGCAAACTGACACCCACCAAGAAGAGGTGGCCCGACCACGAACGCAAAGCCAAACAACAGCAACGCAGCTCACCAGCTCAAATCCCCCTGCAACTCAGACTAACCTGAGCACAACCAAGCCCCCACCCAAACAGAACACACCGCCATCCAATCAGAGCACAACCAACCCCCCCATCCAATCAGATCACAGCCAAGCCTCTAACCAATCAGAACACACCTCCACCCAATCAGAACACAGCCAAGTTCCCACCCAATCAGCTCACACCCCCACTAGCAGTTAAAAGGAAGAGACAGCTGTGATCTCACATTGCTCCTGGAAGCACGAAGCCGAGAACACCAGCCTGAAGATGACGAATGAGACTTTGTTGAAACATCGCCAAGACACTTCCAATTTTACGTGGGAGAAGACCTGAATAACCAAAGACCTACATACAAACACCCGCGAAAACCTGAGAAAACAAATATCGCACCTCTATGGGGAGGAAATCCACCATCTGACCAGGACCTATGAAAAACTCGAAGTCCAGAGAGCTTCCATTTTATGTGACCTTGCATTCCTACGCAACTGCCAAGATCAAAATTTAATCCCCACAGGCTTCCAACTGAAATTCCACTCCAACTCTGCAGCCACCAAACGCATTCTGAAAAGAACAGAACTAGCCCTAATCAGAAATGAACTCCACAGAAAAAGATTCCTCCTAGACCGAATCAACAAGGATCTCCTCACACTTCACCTCAAACTCAGCAACAAGATCCACCCCGCACTTTGGGACAAATCCAAACAACTTGCTGTCTGGAGAGCTGAAACACAGACCACCCTCAAGACAGACACACACACCAACAAACTCCGAAGACTACAAGAACGCCAGAAACAATCCCCTCCACCCTCACAGCCATACATGAAACAAACAGTACATAACATCTCAGATAGGATCCTCACCAAAGCTGAAACCAATGTCCTTTCCAAAGGATTCAACTTTGCAGTCGCTCCCAAAAGCATCCCCACTGAAACCATTATATGCGGAGTTGAAACCAGCCCGACCAAAATCAACCCCGACGACGCAAACAGAATCAGACTTGAAATCACCAACATCCTCTGCACCAGCAAGCCACCCAAAAGTAACTTACCCAAAGAGGAACAGACAGCACTACTTAACCTGAAAGAAGACACCAGCATAATAATCCTACCAGCAGACAAGGGCAATGCCACGGTGGTTATGAACACATCTGACTACCAAACCAAATTAACCAACCTACTCCAAGACTCCATATACAAACCCCTAAACACAGACCCCACCACCTACCTGGAAAAAACCACCAGATCCAAAATAAAAGCCTCCCCCATCAGCGAAGAGATTCAGCAAAGAATCATTCCCAGAGAGAAATCATCCAGATGCCCTAAGCTTTATGGTCTCCCCAAGATACACAAAAAAGTTACCCCACTTAGACCCATAGTCAGCTCCATAGGCTCACCTCTACAAAACCTAGCCAAATTTCTCGCCAAACAACTACAGCCCTATGCAGAATCCATCACCTCATACGTAATGGAAAATAATCAAGGAGAGAAGCAACCTACTGTAGAACTGAGGAGAAATTTACTGACACAACAATTAACCAGTGGAATGGCTTGCCTTCAGAAGTTATGGGTGCACCATCACTGGAGTTTTTTAAAGAAAAGATTGGACAGCCATTTGTCTGAAATGGTATAAGGCAGCAGTGTCAAACTCATGTTGTCATGGCGGCATCAGATGACGTACTGGGACTGTTTTTCCCTTTGCTAAAACAAGGGTGGGCGTGGTCAGCGCATGATGCATCCATCCCCATGGGCCGGGAGTTTGACAGCCCTGCTATAAGGCCTCCTGATTGAGCAGGGGATTGGACTAGAAGAGTTCCAAGGTCCCTTCCAACTCTGATATTCTGTACTAAATAAAAAAAAGAAGGTAAGTTAGGGGAATTATTAGCAACACATGTACTAGCCCAGCAGCATCTATGGTTTCAGGGAGGGAATGAAAACAGCCATGAAAGTAGTTTTAACCCTACAATTAAAGCTTTCCCATTTTTTACATGTGTTTCATGTTGACGCATAATCAAAATGGGTGGGGTTTTGATTGTGGCCTCACAAC